>CM062295.1:299415480-300651943 GCA_031216915.1 Pictodentalium vernedei | reverse complement strand
CATTGTATCACTTGAACCAAAATCCGATAAAATATAACTCGACAGGTTGTAAAAGAAACAACGCGTCCTAAAAGACTACTGAATTGCGTTTATTAAAATAATGTTTGATAGAGCGAAAACACAAAACATCAGTCCCCAATGATGTATATGTTCCGTAGCATTGAGTATTTGGAAGTTTACGGCAACCGCTTCACGTTAAACAAATACGTATTCTACAATTTACTAATCATTGCAATTGTTAATTCATTATACAGGAAAAATGGTTAGTAATATATATATATAGCTCCTTGAGTGGAAGAAGGCGTCATCTGCCACGTTTTATCTTTGAAAATGTCACGGTGTTCCACTCAAGGGACTATATATTTGTTACACAGCTTGTACGTGGCCAGATATATTATATACGATGTTAATAAATTTCATTTTGGACTCGAGCTTCGCTCACGCCGGTCAGAACCCTGGTTATAGAAGAACAGTTCAATCAGCGATACCCGAATCGAATCTTCGCGAAGAATTCGAATCTAATTGAAACTCGAAGCTTTACATGACTCCACAAGTGACCCATAGGTCGCCTGTTTATAAATTGTGTCGCGTGACGGGAGAGTTACTATCACCGACACAAACTAATTTTTTCCCAGTGCCAGTCATCAACCCGTTGATCCTTGGTGTATATTCGATGTCAGTTCAATGGCAGCTGCTGGAGAGACAATATTTTTTTCTATTTGGGTGTTGACCAATTATTATTTTCTGCAAGTTGAAAATATTGATTGCTACCCCACACATTCACTTAGAAGCCATCCCACTTTATGCAATTTTGAACGTATCATGTCCCTGTGCCGGTGTAACAAGAATGGAAGTCCGTAGGAAAATTAGTCCCTCTGGACTATTATTCTGCGGCCTCTCGTTCTATCCTTACGCGCTGGCACTCGTGCCATAGCGATTAACCCTTTACCTAACATGAAAAGCAGACGACACATGCAAAAAAAATTCTCGAATAACTAATTTTTTTCATTTTTTGTCTCAAAAACATAGGTTATGACCCCTCATTGGAACGAGCTCAACGAGCTCGTTCCAATGAGGGGTCATAACCTATGTTTTTGAGACAAAAATGAAAAAAATAATGAAAATTAATTGGCGATTTTTGAGAATAGCGCTGGCCGGTTTTGGCCGTTACGTTGGGTAAAGGGTTAACTCATTCACTCACGCGTGTCGTTTTGTGAATTGCTTTCATTCGCCCTCTGATAATTGTCGTCCAGGTACACTTTTGCGTACATCGATGGTAGAATTGATTGATAGTGGCTAATAAAACATCAGTTTCACGCCACTTTGCTTCCAGTCTTTAATTCTCTTGTCAGCATATATCTGTGACGACCAGCTCATCCTCTTCGACATGCAACCAACTAACTGGACAATGTCTTTATGAATCCCGGTGTAAAAGGAATGGAAGTCCGTAGGAACGTTAGTCCCTCTGGACTACTATTCCGCGGAATTATAGTCCTAGGTCTAACATTTCTAGGAATAGTAGTTCGGCGGACTACTATTCCTAGAAATGTTAGACCTAGGACTATAATTCTGCGGAATAATAGTCCAGAGGGACTAACGTTCCTACGGACTTCCATTCCTTTTACACCTGAAAAGCGGCCTGCCGTGTTCAAAGAGTTTATCTTAAGTTTATACCAGTTCTCAAACTTTACGATAAAATTCTTCTGAATACCAACATGGGTGTCATATTGTACTTTTCAAAAACAGTAACAGAAAGCATTACATGACATGACTCGAGTTTAGATGTCGCCCGTCACCTGATGATAGAATGACATTTCAATCAGCGGTACCCGAATCGATTTTACGGAAATAATTCAAATCGTGTGGATTAGCGCCTGATATCGCGAGAGAATGTGTTGCAAAGCATCTTGACAAGTGGGAGCGGTGGGATTGGGTAGGGTGGGGAGATCTTCTCGAACAACAGATTGAATTTTGTATGATTTTCATTATTTCTTGATCTTTGAGTATGCAAGTGTTTCCATCTGTCACAAAACGTCGTTGATAGCATCATCCCTACCACTTTCTTTATCGACTGGTGAGGTAATTAAATACTCACTTATCGATTCTGATGTCATTGTTGCAGGAAGAAAAAAAGCAAGCACTGGCAACTTAAAATGCCTGTATCAACAGTTGGTATCAATGGTATGGAAAGTAATACATAAATCTATTGAAATAAATCCTCTATCCAATCAATGAAGCAGGATTTGAAGGCAAGAAATCGAGTTTGTATCAAAGGAATGTCGCTTAGTTGGAAACATGAATAGCAAACTTGTGTTATTGTTTTTATGGTTTTTCACATATTGTGTGTGCAATAGCCAGAATTAAATCCTGACTTAGCTAAGTACTAGAAAGCAATAATACAAATTATTACAATTTTACTGGGCGTTCCCTGGAAAAATAACGATGCTTTACCGGGCGTTGAAACTGCATAATGCGACAAAGTGGTGGGCCGATATTGAAATCAATTTCCAATACCGGCCCGCCACTTTAAGCTCGTGTCGCGTGATCAAAGAATTTAGAGTTCGCTCCCAGAAATTATTCTGCCGCTTCGAAATTCAAAGGGAAAAAACAATGCGATAATTTGTTGTTTTTATGGGATTTATCCAACTGTCCGTTAATAATGATAGCTTTAGTTTACACTTAACGTAAGTTTCTATCATTTAGTTGATTAATTGTGGCCATCATTGGAAGTAAATATTGAATATTCAGTGAATAAGGTAGCATCACGTTTCCCAATTTCGCGCTATTGCCGTAAAATTAAATCAGCTGATTAATCAGTGACCTTTCATTAGTTTGTCAACAAGCAGACGGCAAATTGAAAAAAATTCAATCGTTCAAAATGTCTCAATCGAGCGATCTTGGTGAAGCACAATTAATATGATTGAAGTTCAGAAAAACAATTGTTTACTCACATGTTGTAAAGGGTAAATGTGGGACAAATGGTAATAATAGTAATAACATGTCTTTGTCGGGCATTGTGGTTTTATTAAGGGGCCTCCAGAAACGAATAGCAGCCCTCCATCTTATTAGCGGCCATCGACTTCGTCTCGGGCCTCTTGTAAGATGTCAGGCTGCTATTCATTTCTGTTAGGCCGTTAATATAACAATAACATGATTTTGAAGGGCTTTACAGTTTATTAACGGCTCAACAGAAATGGTTAACAGCCCAAGAGTTTATTAGCGGCCCGCGACGAAGTCGAGGGTCGCTAAAAAGCTCAAGGGCTGTTAACCATTTCTATAGAGCCGTTGATACACTGTAATGCCCGGCAAAGTCATGTTATTTCTATTATTGCCACTTTCGAACATCGCGGACATTACAATTAAATTATATGAGAAATCAGATAAATAAATGAAGTGTGACGTTTTAGAATTAAAAAAAAACAGCGACACTATCGTCTGATTTGTTGACAAACAAACCGGGTAACATGACTATCGTCTGATCAGTCTACGGCGAAATTTGGGAAGTTAGATGATGAAATATATCTTCGAAATGCGAACTTTAGGCAAGGAGTTTATTCATCAAAGATGTCATCACTTACTTTGCGTGTATCGCTTCCTATATTTACTACATTATCTATTCGTGACACAAAGGGAAACACTTGAAACAAATGTGTTAATTGTGCTTACAAATTAAAAAAATCCGAATTGAATTTCGATCCAAATGGAAATCTGGGAAAAATATTGTTGATCGGCTGAGAGATGTGACGTCATTGTCTATATTTAGACGTGTCGGGCTGTTATTGACGTGTTGGGCTGTTTTTGTCAATAACGGCCCAACACGTCACATGACTTGTACTTGTTGAGGATTGCGAGGTTTCAACGCCCGACAAAACATCGTTAATGTGCTAGGAACGCCCGCAAAAATGGTAATAATAAACAACAATGCTCTTCAAATTCATGTTATTGTTATAATATATCATATGTACAGTAATACTTAATAACTAATGGAGATTAATTTAACCCTCTGTATGCTGATATCTGAATATCTACATTTCAAGACACAATTTTTTCCCATAATGCAAATAGGAATTTAACCAAATTCAATCGTGTTTAACAGAGCTCAACGAGCTCTGTCAAACACGATTGAATTGGTTAATTTCCTAGTTGCATTATTTGGCAATGCGATGATTGGAATTATAGTTTATTTCATCAGTGGGTGGAGGGAAGATTAAGTGATCAGCGCAACGACGGATAAGTCTGATATGCCATATCACTTCACAGTATTGATAATCTATACGGAATTGTAGACAGTGGAAGAAGATATGGGACAAGGCACCACAAACCCGATACAACAGCAAGCATGCAACACGTCACGGGGATATCTTTTATTCGATGTGAAAGAACAGCATGCATCGATGTTTTCTACATCAGTTAGTTTTATTACTTCTTTTTTGTTTTGCCCTATCAATGTAAGCAATCTTAATTTCAGTTGTAGACATGAGAAAAGCAGCAGAGATAAACAAATTCAACCTTTTATGCATCAGTAATTAGGAATACCAATCGATTACAAAGATTTCAGACTGGCCTTCGAATATCACAGAAATAGGTGGCTTATAATACACATGTAGTTACAACAATAAAATCCTTTCTATGTTCCAATAAGACTAAAATCGACGTCCTCTAACTGGATGAGACCTGGCGTAGTTTATTTTATGTTTACGGCTCCAGTTGCAAATGTTACCGTCTGATGTCACCACGCGAAATATTTGAAATGACGTTGTTTCGTAATTGCTTCATCAAAGGAGTGACTCGGCTGAACATAGGATCCGAGCCGCAAACCTCAGACCAGGTTACCGTTAATTCATCACAATAACGTATAATGTTTACAGTACTCTGCCGGACAATAAAAATATTTGTTTGTGGGGAGGGGGGGGGGGGGGGGGGGGGGGCGGTGCATGATACCCAGAAACAGCGCCAAAACGATTTACACCTGTATGTATCTTGTATATACAGGAATGGGCATTCGTTACATTAAATAATTGTTATGTATTTGATTCAAGGGAGGCATTTCGTCACACGACCTCACTGAATTGTCAAAATTTAAAACGTAACTCAGGTTACATCCCTTCTATAAGTTGTTTTTTAACCCTTTACCTAACATGAAAAGCAGACGACACTTGCAAAAATAATTCTTGAATAACTAATTTTTTTCATTTTTTGTCTCAAAAACATAGGTTATGACCCCTCGTTGGAACGAGCTCGACGAGCTCGTTCCAACGAGGCTCATAACCTATGTTTTTGAGACAAAAAATGAAAAAAATAATGAAAATTAAAAGGCGATTTTTGAGAATAGCGCTGGCCGGTTTTGGCCGTTACGTTAGGTAAAGGGTTAAATATTGGAATGAGTCCGAATGGAGATGTGGAACAAATCTGGGCTAATTGTCTTTCTTTAATTTATTTTACATTAATTTGGGGTGGGTTCGAAAAATTCAACAGGAAACAATTTTTACAGATGTCCAATGAAGAGCAGATAGAGAGATCACACTGTTCCTGTCTACTTTTCGGAATAGATCTCGAGACTAGAAATGCCTGACGGGACACGAAGACGACATTTGCAAAAATCGTTCTCAAATAACTAATGAATTTTCATTTTTTGCCTCCAAAAATATAATATGATCATAATTTATGTTTTGAAGACAAGAATTTAAAAAGTATTAAAATCTGAATGGCTATTCTTATGAAGAGCTGTTGTCGAATATTTGCGTTGCGTTATTAATAAAATGATACTAACAATTGTGCGTAGATACCTAAATTCTTTCACTTGGTGGTGGGGGTGGGGCGAAAATCAGTACACGTTTACTGGGTGGAGGTTGCTGGTAGGTTTCGAAACCCTGCTTGAAAATGTTTTATCTTGTCCCGACAAAAGAATAACTTTGACATTCTCTGAAAAGAAAAGTGAGATAATGCTGGGATTTTTATCGAACGTATTTGTGTGAAACATTTGTCGTGAGCCAAGTGTTGGAATTTTGGAATTCAACTCTTTACGTAATGCAAAAGCGATATCCTGCCAGCCCTGTTCACAAAAATCGCCTTCGAACGTTTATTATTTTTTCAGCTATAACTCACGACCCTTCATTGGAACGAGTTCGGCGTGCTCGTTACTACAAGGGGTGACAAGCGGCGTTTCGGAGGCAAAATATTAAATATCTAGGTTTTTGAAGATTTTTTGTAATCTGGTATTCGTTCCAGGTATATGGATAAAAAGGTAAGTTATTGTCGTGCATTTGCACTTATCCCGCAAATATAATGTGAATCCGGCGATAAAATAAAGGTCTCCAAAAAGTACATTACATGATACTTGCCCAGTTCAATACAGAAAAACACTAAAATAATTTCACAAAACAAAGGGAAATACAGACAATGCGTGGCTGACAATTTTCGTCATTGGAAGAGATTTACAGAAAAGTTAACGCCCTTAATTTTCAAAACTGTCAGTAAATTTAACATTAAGGTTGATGGACTTTCAAATAAAATTGGAATTTCGAAATGTTAGCGAAGTTGTATCATCGATGAGCGCATCATTTCACAAACTTTCCCGAGGAGTATTATAAAATAGAAGCTGGCTTTTTCCATTTTCTCCAGTCAGTTTGAACGTTTGACTATTATCCTCTATGGAAACCGATTTAAATACAGAATATACCCACAGTAGCACGGTGTACAGAATTGATTAAATTGTGTGTGTGTGGGGAGGGGGGGGGGGGGGGTGTCATCATCACTGGAATTTCTGTTGTATATTCTTTTTTTTTCTTTTTTTTTTGTTAGTCTTCTTTGATTTCAATCTGCTTTTACCCGTTTCTCTCTCTCTCTCTCTCTTCTCTCTCTTTCTCTCTCTCTCTCCCTCTCTATTCTCTCTTTCTTTATTTCTCTCTCTCTCTCTCTCTCTCTTGAGTTAACTTCTTTTGTGTATAATGTTTAGATATTGTTATATTTTGTTCTGCCTTTTGTAATCTATTAGTCTTTGTACAGGAGCGGAGGGTTTTCTAAGTGGTCAGCACTTGTCCTCCAATCCTGATTTGCATTGTTGAATGGCAAATAAAAATATGTTTAATCTTATCTACTTTGGGTATATTTTACCTTTTTCATGATCGTCAGATTATTAAGAGTTTAAATGTTAACTGGTAGAGTGCTAAATTATGTTTGGCCACAAATCTTGTACACATGTCTTTGCCTTGTTACATTTTATGGGAGAGTGCCTATGGGCACTCTCCCATAAACTGTAACAAGGCAGACCCTTATAGACTAAATAACACCACTTCAAAGATAATGCAAAGCAAATCCACTGAATATGAGCCTTCAAGTTGTGGTACCTGCACTTCAATGTAAAGACCAAATATGGGCTTCCAGCACTCTACCAGTTAAATAATACAATATTCAATATTAACATGTGCGAATCTGTTTTGTTTACGTGAGCAACGGTGGGCGGTACTTCCGCTGTCACTTCTGTCGCAGAAACGAAATGGAAAAAGAAACGCGAAAATCACGGCCCTTTTTTCATTTTACTAACATAATAACATACTACTTCGATTTATGGATGCTTTATTAACATGAGACATCGCAAGTTTGTTAATTGTTGGTATCTTAGAGGTAAACTCATTTAAAACGTAATAAATAATTGCCGCTTTCATTTCACTCTTCGCGAGGCGACGAACAATAAACTTAGATAAGTTTGCATTCTGAGCGAGGTCACCAAAGGTCAACCTGGATGTAGTTCCACTGTAAATGTAAATTTTAACTTTTGAAATCCCATTGCTGACGTGTTCAGCACGGTTGGTGTGGAAAGATAAAATTAATGCCATAAGCTTTTTATATATAGAAGAATATGTAATCATGGTATAAAAATAAGAAAACTATCTTTTGATGTTCTGTAACTTTCTTTGTTCATTATATCAACAGTGTGTGCCTAGTGACATATATTACAAACGTTGCCCTTTTCATTAATATAAACGCCAATGAGGTGAGATTTGCTACTTTTTTCCTGGGAAGAATAGAAACTTTAAAATTACTGTGAAAGCCCATTCGCTAAACGAAGAGCTAAAATGAGCAGTTAGCGTCGGTAGCAGTGACGTAACAGTAATACTGGGAGCCCTTAGGCCACATACTGTAAATATTCAGTACATTATGTTATATTCTAGCAGAATGACTGGGTACAAACATTGTGTCCAGTATAATATCCATCCGGTCTTGACAAGCTTTAGACGTTCTAGTGATAGTTAGTGGTTACAGAATGGCCACCGCGGACTGGTCACAGTCCACGGGTGGGCAATATTTCCGCGGACGCAATACTATTAGATTCCAAACACTAATTATAGGAAGTATAGTCAAAAATTTAACTAATGAAGCACCGGGTATAACCCGGTGCTTCATTAATTAAAATTATTTCTGATGGTGATTTTCGTTCGTCCTTTCGTTTGTTTCTCTGTTCGTTCCTTCGTTAGTTGGTCAGCACCTTAACCCAGAAGGACTCGTGTTGGCATTGGTTGGTTTTGGATTCTGCTTCGACGGTTTGGTGTAACACCTTGTACAGAATGCATCCACATTTGTAAATGAATTAAAATTAAACTTGTTTCGTCATTTGAACTATTATCTCATGTTGTCATGTCCCACATACACATCCCCGTAATTGTTTTTTTGAGAATATCGCCCCGATTCTTTATGAAAGCTGGTATTGAAGCATCCAACCCCAATGCTTCAACTGCAACACTGTTTTGAGACCCTTGATAATGATTTTTTTCCAAAATGCTGGAATTGTTGGGGCCCCTAAAAACGCGCAATTGTTGGACGCCCTTAGGAGACGCCCTAGCCTCGACGTATGAGTGTTATGCATCTGGTTGGTAGGCGTGATACCGCTAGATATACTTGATGATGAATTATCTGTGAACCGGTTGCCAAGTTTTCATTTATTACTTTTAATAAACGAAAACAACAGAAAGCTCTGAGAGCTGTCCGTTGTTTTTGTTTATTAGAAATAACAAAGGAAACTTGGATTTGTTTTCCCCTGATGTCATAGGTGTTTTCTCAGCAATCACTTGCTTCTTAATTGGATCTTCCTCGTCGTTTAATACTGTCAAGGGAGGTAACTTTATCAAAAGGCAATTTTCATGGCGATACAAGTCAGGGATGGAATATGGGCATAACTAGTTCCAGGATGAGCGTTTTTTTCACCATCAAAGGCATAACCCTATACTTTCCCTTGTGAACATATAGGTTTCATCTCACTGTTATGTTATCTAATTTTATGGTATTTTCTAAGGAAATGTGTCACATTTCTGTATTTATTCATATATGTTTCATATATAGAGGATATGGAATGAATGTTTTTCTCATATAATATTTATGAAACGAGTCTAAGAATTTTCCGTTTTGGTGAGCCTCTGGCGTGCCCAAATGGAAAATTCGGACGAGTTTCATAAATATTATATGAGAAAAACACTCATTTCATATTCTATTTATCATAGGCCACACACACGCACAAATTAGCCACTTAGTATGACTTTTTAACCCATCACCGAACTTGAGTTACAGACAACACATGGAAAAAACATCCTCGAAAAACTAAAAATTTTCATTTTTTGCTTCCAAAACATAGGTTATGACCCCTCATTGGAACGAGCTCGTTTTGGACGCAAAAAGTGAAAATATAAAAAAAAATGGCGTTTTTTCTTGTAGGTAAAAGATTAATACAATATAACCCACCCTAAATAGGACAGATAACGTAAATTCTCCCTACTGAAATTATGAAAATGTGACCCAGTTGTATTTTGTTTAGCCAATCAAATTGTCCAGTTTTGAAATTGACCAATGAAAGCTCCCAATTCTAATTATGCAAATTATGGAAATATGGCCCAGTTGTATTTTGTGCAGCCAATCAAATTGTCTAGTTTTGAAACTGACCAATAAAATTGACGGAAGGCTTTATTTATCACTGATTAATGTGAAAACAAAATTCAAATGTTTTAAAATGAACAAAACGGACGAGTCGTATGATAAATGTTGATATCAGGGGTTATTGGAATAACTTCATTCCTGTATTTTTCATCAAATGTCCACAAAAGTGAACACTGCGAGACCTTGTTTGGTTTTTGACAAATGATAGGAAGCCGAAACGAGGGTTTTGTCGATTTGGAGATGCCAGCATAGCGTACATTTGCACTGGTAATTACACACTGTTAAAATTGTTAGTACCAAGTGAAAGGTGTTCGTTAATTTAACACAATTTGATAATTTGATCCCAGTTCACCCCGATTCTAGTTTTTTTCTGAGGAGTGTTCCTTTGAAGGACTGGCTTAGTGCAAGAGGGATAATTGTGGTATAACTTGTCACAGTAAGATTCAAAGAGTTTGACAGCATCCTTTCATCGTCTAGCATCGTTCATCAATCGGTCATTTCCCTTCTTTTTTGAACTTTATATTATTACACATGCATGGAAATACGTGGAGAGTGGATAACCACTTAAACACCCGTGAAATAAAGTTTTCACCCAGATAATATCGCATTGTCTTTGAAATAGCATAAGAACGCCCAGCAAAATTTCGGTCAATGGACCTGCGAGTCTGACCCGGAGGTCCATTGACTGAAACTTTGCTTGGGGTTCTGTTGAATTATCAGAGGAATCGACAGTTATTGTAATGTGTGAATTCCACTCCATGCGTGTTTTAGAGATAATTCAGTCTTCTTGCACTGTACACGTATGTGTAACAATATTAAATTCAAACAGTTCAGATGCCTACAATTTATTCAAATCCAACATCCATCTGTTTTTATCCGTACATGTACACCTTTCACGACATTCGGTTATTTTATTACGGTGTCCGGCATTTTCACGAAATCACCATTATATTGATATTTTGCGATGTCAGCGGATCTGAAAGTTTTTGTTGAAACAATAATGCACTTGTCGTTCTTGTTGAATGCTGATGACTGACGATTGCTGTGAACAGGCAGAAAATCGTTAACCTTAGGGGAATCAAATCTAATTTTTAACTTACTATACGCGTATATTCTCTTTAGCTAAGATGATTTATTGCACAGCTGTCTCCTTTGACATTCTTCACACGACACTCACAGATTAAAGTCCTACTTGGGTCCTGTGATCAATAACTGCAATATTCAGATTACATTAATACGGCTGATATTTTGTCTCATCATCAGCGGTACTCATAGCTCTCCGTCTCATTTTGCCTGTAACGCTACGGCACCTTACTCTGTATCATCAGAGCATCCAGACACGCCAAGCGACCTCTTTTTGAAAACTGACCCACCTTTAGGCAAGACAACGGCTAAGAGTTCAGCTTTGCTAAGCATTCGATAGAACCTCTCCAGAAGGGCAACAGAGTATAAGGACGAATTAGTTCCCTTCCCATTTATAATGTAATATAGTAGGGGTTAACGTCTTTCTGATCCGCACCTACACACTGGCTCCCTTGTCTTTTCGGGTTAGTAACCAACTTGAAATACCTAATAGAACAATGAGCCGAGTGTTCAAGTGACGTCACGTGGATACCTCTCGTATACTGAGTATACCCGAGACCGTGCGTTCTATTGATTGAACAAAAGACAGGGTGAAAGTCAGTTACCAACCTAGGTGTCGCTAATCATGAATTTAGCTATTGCGTATCGCACACTATACAATTATGGTCTTTAGTGGTGGTGAATATGATGTGATATGAACCTAAAATTATTATATTGACCGAGGCGTTAGGTTCATGTCACATCATATGTACCGCCACAATGGTCCATAACCGTTTTATTATATACACCATCCTAAAAAAAAAACAATCTTCTATTTGTCAATTAAAAGTACAATTATATCAACCAGAAATACTTTTTATTTAACAATAAAACAATTACCATCTGCAGAATAACATAAAAAAAAACAATAGAGGTTACGTCGATTGAAATAGAACGAGAGAGCGGATTTCTAAAAGCTATATTTAGAAAGTTGATATTCATTTGAAAACCGGTGTAAATGGATTTTTGAGTACCAGTCACGTGTATAAGATCCAGCCAATAGAAATGTGGTTACTTATAAAGTATATAATAATAATAATATATATACCTTTCCTCCTACAAACGGTGACTTCCCACCTAGCCAAACTTTTGAATTTTCCTATCATCAGGTAGGATTTGAAAAATTCCAACATGGTGTCGAAGAGAACAATAGGTGGTAATCCCAACTTGTGGGACAGTCTGATTCAAATATTATACCATAGACAACGTTACAAACACGGAGAATAATTAGAAATGATGTATTTATTTGTGTATTTTGCAGTAACTTTTTCAACTGTCACAAAATTTGAATAACAGAAATTTCAATTAAGGTACTGTTGCATACCATTCGAAAAAAATATTATTTCTCAGGGCTTTCCCACATAAATGTTCGAGCTCAACCATTCCAGCTCGGAGTAAAGTACTCTCTGCGACCGGAACAGCTAATTATGCGAATTACAACACATCCGTAAATAGGCTGTGATACTATAGAGTTACGGTATCGGATTCCACACTGTGGATTTTGGGGGATCAAGAAAACATCGTCAAACAATGGTGATATTTAGCGGTTAAATTACACAGTCATATAATAAAAACGTTATCAGCGCACAAGATAGCGACAAATAATTTCAAAATTTCATTCACTGATCTTGCAGGTGGGTAGAAGTAACGAACGTGATTGGATAAACATTGTATTTTACTATTATGTTTCATGTACACCAATCAGTTCACCTGAAAGTCCGTTATTTTCGAGGTTTGATTCGATTTCAAATAATGGACCCGATTCGATTCGAGATTCGATTCGAATCGAACATGTGTAATTATCATGGCCATAATGGAGATGGGCAATGTTTACTACGACTGTAAGAGGGTGCAATATCTCAAATTTGAAGAGCGGTGAGATTACATTGGAGATTCAATTCGAAATTCTCTACCTTATTCGATTCGAGTGGCGTTTCGGTCCGAAATTGGAGATTCGCGGGGTCCAGAGGCGGACTGGCCATATGGTCCACCGGAAAAATTCCCGGTAGGCCCCCTATTATGGGTTGCCCCAAAATTGATGCAGCCCACCACGTGTTGATGCATGATTTTTTTTGAAAATGACTAACAGGCGAAATGAATCTGATTGCATAGACTGCCGGTATACCGAAATGTCTCTATGTGGACTTTCAATGGAGACATTTCAATATACCAGCAGTCTAGTCTGCATTTGATCGATTAGATGACAGGAAACAGCGTTCTGTCGGTTTGAAAAATCAAATTTTTCTCCCATTGTGTTGAACTACGGCCAGCTCGATGGGTCCAAGCCCCCCTTCCCCGTGCAACCATTTTTCCGATTGAGCGACGAAGATGATATAAATATTTCATCGAAACGTCCTCTATGTGGACTGTATTTAACCCTTCAACCAGCGCAGACGATTTCAAAATTTATTATTTTAAATATCATTTTTAAAATTTTTTCAAACAATTTCAACAAAACCATATTATGTGACCCCTCTTTGGAACGAGCTCGACGAGCTCGTTCCAAAGAGGGGTCACATGATATGGTTTTGTTGAAATTCTTCGAAAAATAATATTTTTTTAGCTGCTGAATTTGCATATTACGCGAGCGGATGCGGGCGATTCGTTGGGTAAAGGGTTAATCGTTCAGGTGAAGGGAAGCAGCGTTTTTTCAGTTCGAAAAATCAAAATTTTCTCCGTGTCCGGGACCCCCTGCCCCTGGTGTATTTTCAGGTAACAGTCCATGGCGCGATCCTAACGTAACGGTAATATTCAGCCAGGGCTTTAGAAAACGTCATTCAGATTTCAATAGTTTCAAATTTGGCCTCCAAGTCATTGCCTTTGACCCCGATAAGCTGTGTTTTTGAGACCAAAACTGAAAATATCTAGTAATTCACGAAACATTTTGTGAAAATGTCATCCCCTAGTTATGTTAGTTAAAGGCTTACATGAGACACCCAGCAGGCCAGATATATAATTGTAATCGGCACGTAATATCAACGTATAGCCAGTCCCAATAAATATCTTTAGGAAAAGCCCTGTGTGATGTCAGATTATCAAAAGAAAGAGAGTTAATGGAAAGTTAGCTCCCCTTAATCCTCTAAAGTTGTCGGTAAATTTAGCACTAAGGGTACGGGAATTTCATATAAAGTGAAATATCGAAATCTTAGCGAACTTGAATCATCGATGTGCACATCATTTCACATACCTCAGGCATTTTGCTGTAGACTAGTATAAAAATACGGAAGCTGGCCTTTTTACAAATTTTCCCAGTTAGTTTGAACGTTTGGCCAAAGGAGTGGATACGTGCCCTGGTATCTTATGCCAGATGTTCCGGGATCGATCCCATGCCGGGGAAAGTTCTCGAGGTGTCCGAGCAGTCTGTGTCAGCATCAGTTGTGGGGTTGATGCTGTCACAGCGTACCGTCCTATCGGATGGGGGCGCAAAATGGCTGCCCTCTGTGAGGGGAGAGACACATTCCGTACAGGCTAAAGGTCCCTTGGTAGTATTCGAGAAGAGCGACGCCACGAAGTTGCCACTACAAAGGTCTTCCCACAAACCTGCGCCATTGGGAAAAAGAGAGACGTTAATATAAGTTGCATAACTTGTCCGCCAATCCTTACAAATAAGATTAAATATCTAAAACGTTTGGCTATTATTCTCTGTTTAAATCCCTTTAAAAACAAACAAAAAAAACGGCGCCTTCACCATCTTTTGATGTTCTGTAACTTTTTTTCTTTTCATTGTAGCAACAATCTGCGCAACGTGACATAATATCCTTTCCATTAATGTAAAAGTCTATGGGGTAAGGTTTGCTAATTGTTTTCCTGGGAAGCATGAAAACCTGCAAACTACTGTAAAGACACATTCGCTAAACAAAGAGCCAAGTGGACGGTTGCTTCGTTGTTTATACTTAACCCTTTACCTAACATGAAAAGCAGACGACACTTGCAAAAATAATTCTTGAATAACTAATTTTTTTCATTTTTTGTCTCAAAAACATAGGTTATGACCCCTCGTTGGAACGAGCTCGACGATCTCGTTCCAACGAGGTGTCATAACCTATGTTTTTGAGACAAAAAATGAAAAAAATAATGAAAATTAACTGGCGATTTTTGAGAATAGCCCTGGCCGGTTTTGGCCGTTACGTTGGGTAAAGGGTTAACTTGCAATGAAAAGCTTTCATTTGTAACTTTTAACACTTTGAACGGGAGCGCGGCGGCTCAGTGGTAGACTGTTGGACTTCTATGCTAGAGGTCCCGAGTTCGATCCCCGTCTGGGACTACCCGCGTTGTGTCCTTGGGCAAGGCACTTTATCCCGGTTGCCCACATGGGGTCACGATGACGCCGTGTACTAAGGCGTACTGTCCGTCGATGGTGCACATGTCTTCAACCTCTGTAACCCTGCTTGAGCTTGAACAGAGTTAGAATGTTGAGGAGCTGACAGTTGCTCGGCGCTGCTCGGAGGTTCCCTCCGGGTACTCCGGATTCCTCCACCCGTAAAACTGTCACGGTCACGATTAGCCATTGTGCACAAGTATGTGATCTTAAACACCAATAAATAAATAACACTTTGAACCATGCTGGTATCTTCCATGTCCGTTCAATGGCAGCAATTGGACGAGTCCACATTCATTATTTGGGGTAGACCAATTAATATTTTCAACGTGCAGCCGTGGCCAGAAAATATTAATTGGTCTACCCCACACATTCACTCAGCACTCATTGAATGTGTGGGGTAGTAACGAAAACAACAGACAGCCCCGGCAGCTGCCTGTTGTTGTCGTTTATTAAAAGTAACAAAAGGAAACTTCCCTTTATTTTCCACTGATGTCATATGTGCTTTCTCAACAATTAATTGCTTCTCAATTGGGACTTCTTCGCCCGTCTAATAATTTTAGGGGAGATAACTTTATCAAAAGTCGATTTTCATGAAAAAGAAGTCAGGAATGAATGTTTCGAAAATTTCTTGCTAAAAAATGAATCTACCACTTTTTTCACCAAAATATCTCGAAATTCCTGCTTCAACGATGTTTTGACAAGGATTATTGCAATGCAAGAAAAAAAACACTAGACTTATCTTTAACACTTAGACTGCCGAAAACGACTATTGTCACCAATTTTCTGATGATTATCTGTACGTTCTGTTATGTGCAGATAACCAATCATCTGATTAATTGTTGGAAAGGGCTCAGAGAGCCCTTTCCAACAATTACTCAGATTGCAGAGTTTCAAGTATGTCAAAAATCTTATTAAACTTCTCGCATACAAGCGTACTTTGAGTTCCTCCATATATGATTTAAGTCGGCCTGGCAGTAAAAGAGTTAATCATTAACGAAAAACACACATAAAAATACTCCGTTTTAGTCGGAAGCGTTACTCGACTTATTGTTGATTTGTTTCAACAATCTGCGTCATGTCTGATATGATAGCAGCACAGATGTGCAGTTAGTTGTACGTTTGAAGTGCCGGTAGAAAAAAAACAAGAGGCGAACCACATGAACATTTTGCTTTCATGTTTCATTCACAAATGTTGTCAGTCTCCGACCCTGATTTCTGAGAAGCTTTCTATGAGTCAATGCCAGATGCTGTTAGTTAGAGCGAAAGAAAAATAACATTTTCTAGCAGCTATCCTTAGGTTTATTTCCACTGTTCTGAAGTTTCAAACCAACTGTCAAAGCAATAGCCATGGTTAATTAAGTGACAACAGTGACTCTTCAATACTGTCTGCTATACAAATCAGTGGAGACATTCTATTAATTAAATGAAATCCCGAGTATGCATCACGGCATGGATGATAATTGTCAGATATACAGAACAGAAAATCGGGACAGAAAATCTGGCATCTCCATAAACTGGAAAAATATTGGCAATTCCTGACAGTAATCCCCTTGTATGAATAACATGTGTTATTAATTTTGTATATACCAGTAACTTGTATCCATATAAATTGAGCCATATGATAATATCACTATCAATATTATAAAAAAACCTTTTCAGTACGAGGTGGTCAGAGGCGGACTTACCATATGGTCTACCTGGAAAGTTCTCGGTGCTCCCCCCATCCCCCATTGGAGCCCCCCCCCCCTAGGGCCCAAAACTTGATGCAACCCATGCACGCTGGTGCATGAAATTTTGTGAAAATGATCAACAGGCGAAATAGATCGGCTGACGAGACTGCCGGTATACCGAAATGCGTCGGCAGTCCACATAGAGACATTTCGATATAGACTGCCGTTCGCAGTCCACACAGAGACATTTCGATATTCCATCAGTCTAGTCTACATTTGCTGGCTCAAATGCAAGGAAACAGTGTTGTGTCCGTTTGAAAAATCAAAATGTCTCCCTTTGGGTCAAACTATGGTCTGCTCGATGGGTCCCCCGCACCCCCCCCCCCCCCCCTCGCTTCGGTGCAACCATGTTTTCAAACTGAGCGACGAAGATGACATATGTCATCGAAATGTCCTCTATGCGGACTGCAATTGATCACTCAGATACAGAGAAGCAGCGATCTTTCAGTTCGAAAATTACCCCCCCCCCCCCCCCCCATCCTATTGCACTTCCCGGTAACTTTTCTTGGTCCAGTCCGCCCCTGGAGATAGTAGTGCTCTACGAATCTCATATCTCTGCTCTATTCGAACCCAAATAGAACCAGACAGAGGATTTAGAATCGAATTAATCAAGTTTCATAACTTTTGAAGTTGTAAATATTGCACCTTCTTACAAACGGGCTCGAAAATAAGCAATTTGACATTTGCAAAATGAGGTCCCCAGAGGGTGAATTTGATGATGCTATCCCATACAGTGGGCCAATTTATCCTCTGGGTACCTCTATTCTGTTTAATTTTGAGACCCTGATTCAGACTGAGGTTCACAGAGGGTAAATTTAGTGGTGCTACCCTGCTGTGCAGGGTAGCATCACTAAATTCACCCTCCTGGGACCTCATTTTGCAGATGACAGTCTGCTTATTTTCTGGCTTGCTTACAAACGTAAATGCTGCCAGTCTCCACTCATTTATTGTACCCATTGGCGACTCGTCTGTTTTAGGCAAATCAATTAAAAAACGGAATATCCCAGAACGGAATCAAAGTAGTTTCCAAAGCGGAACTTCCTTGAACACTTCTTGTATCATCAGGATTCCTGTACACGAGACACGATGACAGAATAGTTCAAGAAAAAAAAAACTTGTAAGATTTTGAGAACATCTCGACGATTAGAAAAGTTTCGAATCAGCTCGGATCGAATCGATTCATCGAAATGATTTCGATTCGACTAATATTTCGAATCTTCTCGGGTCCCCGGTGAAGGTACGACTGCCACCGAAACATTTATCAAATGGAGTGACCACTTATACAATAACCCTGCAATCCTCTGTTAACGCATGTGATTGCCCAGAGCAGTGTCAACCAATAGACGTCTGTTTGGCTTGGGGTCCATTTGTTGAAACATGCCTACCTTTCTTATTCTCGTCCACAGGGTTCCCAGAATTATAGTTGTTACTTGGTTGGGACGCCCACCCATGGATGTTGTTGTAGCAAATCATTCTCCAGACATTGTGAACCAAATTGATATAAAACGTTTGCCTAACCTTGATCCAAAAGCAGTTTGCCCCTCATATTTGAGGTTGTTATTTCAATAAATAAATAAATAAATAAATAAATAAATAAATAAATAAATAAATAAATAAATAAATAAATATTATCCACTGTGTAAAACCCTATGCAACATTAGAGGTCAGTGGACTCTAACATGATAGATGTTCAACAAAGAAAAAAGATAATTTTCTTGAATGTAATAAATTAATCATGATTATTGCCCAATTATAAATGTAACTGATTACATTTGATTACTTGTTGTAATAAAATACCGTTAGTACTGATATTATTTATGATTACTTCAAAAACTGTTTACTACCGATCACTGACTATCGTTACCTCAGTCCTGATAAATACAAGATGCTAAAAGACCTTACGCTGAGGGGTATGTATGCCAAACTAATTTATTACTAGTGATTTTTGTTGAAAAAATTGGATACAGCGCATGACATAGAACAGACAAGGAAAATGTCTTGGGGTCTGTGTCTCCACTTTGTAATATATTCATAGACAACCCCACCGAGATGCTCCAGTTTGATTACAATTTCCTGTGTCTGCTTCAGAGCTTATATATCGCCTATACTATTCTCCTGATCGGTATTTGCGTTTCTGGCGCAGTTTATGTTGCGACACTCGGATATTTGACCACATATGAGAGAAGAGCGCATGCAGGCAACAACCTTTCTCACATCTGGGAGACTTATAACACGACCACATCCGTGAGGCCATTTGTTCGGATCAGTATTCGGTATGTATAATGTACCTAAAAAGAAGGAATACTTAGTTTCTATATTGTAAAGACGTGAAAAATGTGGTAACAGTTTCTTCATGCATCAAAACGTACTGAGCACTTCAGAAAAGCAACGGCAAATATGGCGTTGATGAAAATGGCAGATACAAAAATGGCAGTGACGAAAAAGGCAGTGGCTAAAATGGTAAGAACGAATGGGTGAGATAAAATGGCAGTAACGACAGGAGGTCTACACATTTTGCTACACACAGGACATGCGTGGGATGGTGGGTTCCGCGTATCAAAAACGTATTTACCGGGTGCTGTAATATTTTTCTTCACAACATTTTTCTATTACATAATTTTTTCAAAGTGATCAGAAACATTATTATGGCGTTTGTACAATAAGTTCAATAATTTAGTACAGCTGCTCTTAGAAGGCCCAATTAGACTGACTCGCAATGCGAAAATCACTCATACCACTGCCTCTCTTGCTAAATAAAGATGAACAGTTACACTGACCGGAAACAACTGCAACTTCATAAATTAAACATGCCATTTATATAGCCCATATATATGTTAAAATAGGCAATGGAAGACAGACGGTAGGAGTGATGGAAAAGTTAAGTTCAAACAGAGAATACTAGTCAACGCGTTCAAACTGTTGGGTAAAAAAATTGTAAAAAGTCACCTGTATTTTTTATGCTGCTCTAAAGGAAAAGACCTGACATTTTTTGAGAAGATGCGCACATCGACGATACAACTTCACTAACATTTCTCAATTTCAATTTTTATATAAAATTCCCATAACCTAAGAGTTTAATTTACTGACAACTTCAGAAAATTAAGGGAGCTAACTTTCCTGTAAATCTTTCCCAAATTGTCAGCTATCGTTTAATATATAAATAATTTAAATAACTGGAAATCTCATCAAACCCATATTGAGATCATGGCCATCCATAGCCGTTCTATATGCACCCCTCTATCAGAATATATCGACAGTGACTTTGGCTTGGTGGCGTCGCAGAAATTGTTGTTAATGCCTGAGAATTTATTTACCGTTGACTGTTTTTTGTGTCCTTACTTGTGCAATTTTGTCCAAGTTTGACGCTGCGCCTTACGCTTCGACACTCATAATGGGTATATTAAAACTGTGGAATGTCTTCTACGGAAAAGGAATCTCAAGAAAGCAAGAGCTACACGTATTTTACTGTATTCACTGTAATTAGACTCACCGATGTTGAATATAATCTTTTGTAGGAGAAATCTTTGGGGAGTGGCAGGAAAACCGCCAGTTAGGCTATGTCACTTTCCGAGCCGTGGTGCTGTGTGTGTACAACAACGAACGATGCGTATAGTTTCACTTATAGAATTCTGTGTTGCAGAGAATTGCTTGAACCAGTACAAAAACAACTCGCCGTGCAAAACAGAGAACCTAACCCTTTGAACCCTGGTCACCTGGTGGTATATTCCATGTCAGTTCAATGGCAGCTATTGGAAGAGACCATATTTATTATTTGGGGGTGGACCAATTAATAATTTCAACGTGCACGTTGAAAATATTGATTGGTCTACCCCACACATTTATTTAGCAGCCAGCCAACTTAATGATATTATGACGTATCATGCACCTGGGTCGGAAAAAGGTCTCTCGGATTGAAAGGGTTAATCCCTTTTGTTGTTTGCACACTTCTCAAATATTATGAATCAGGTGACATCATGTATTTAAGAAGATCCTTGCACAGAACAAAAATGTAATACTAGTATTCTCAAACCACCCAACTATCCCTTGGTTGACCTTATGAATTGAAGTCAGTTTGGTTAGAAATATTATTGACCGAGGGAAAACACATACTTGGGCTGAGTTTGATAAGTTTTTACCACGACGTACAGTTCCACTCACGTTGAAGGAATTCCTCATGCGCCGTTGGATTGAGAGAATTGAAAACATAGTGCCATTATTTTGATCAATTGTGTGTGGCTTTTTGTTTGTTGACAGCTTTTAACGAGAAGTCAGTGTTATGGGTTGTATTGAATGAATGGTAGAAAAAGTGTTATGTGCCCATTGTGCTTATATACATACATATTATCGTTGCAGTGAAGTAATCTGGGTCGTAATATCACGTCGAGTTGAGAAGGTCAGATCGTCGGATGAAACGAGCTGCCACAGGCTGCGAGTTTGATCTGGCGATCTGGTCTCCCCAACGAGACGTGATGCGACAACCCAGATCGCTTCAATGTGGCGATAAAAGGTTTATAGTTCAACACCGCATTCCAACTGTAGCATTAACCATTCCCCCAACGTAACGGCCAAAACCGGCCAGCGCTATTCTCAAAAATCGCCAATTAATTTTCAAAATATTTTCATTTTTTGTCTCAAAAACATAGGTTATTACCCCTCGTTGGAACGAGCTCGTCGAGCTCGTTCCAACGAGGGGTCATAACCTATGTTTTTGAGACAAAAAAATGAAAAAAATTAGTTATTCAAGAATTTTGTTTGCAAGTGTCGTCTGCTTTTCATGTTAGGTAAAGGGTTAACCATTCCCCCAACCGCTTTTTGGTAAATTGGATTGAAGTAAAAAAGAACTATTGTTGTTTACACTTATTTTTGTAACTGGTGCACACTTCCCAGAAATCCCCCGATGCGCATGAATACGTACCAAAGTGAACAGTCAACTTTCGTTTTGAGTCCATGTTTGAATTTTTGATTTTCAGTCAGAATCGCTGTCTATGACACAAATTCTGCGCCTCTTTGGTGGACTAGGATGTCCGTAGTAATTGTTCAATGAAGCATTTTCAAACATACCACGGACTGAATGTTTTTCTGTTTGTTCACCTGATTTAATTGAATTCGCGAAGTGCAGAATTGTTGTTTACAACTGCCGAAACTGGATTAGTAAATAGTCCGTCATACGATAGTGATACGGAATCGGATTCCACACTGTGGATTTTTCAGGGACCAGGAAAAGATCGTCAAGCAGTAGTGATATTTAGCGGTTAAATTACATAGTCATATAATAAAATTTTTATCGCGCCTCGACTCGTTTTCGGGGAAGTTTAGGTACTCGTCGCTATACGTCCACCAAAAGAGTCACATCCCGATAAAGAATATGTACAAGCAAAATGTGCATATTTATATAAAGTACGTACTATTTGGTATTCAGCCATCCGGCGGTGTACACCACTCCGTATCCATCCGTGTTACGTCAAAGAAAACAGAGGGAGCAGCAACAAATCCGAAGCTCACGAACGAGGTGTAGTCATCTCGGGGGTCCATGTGCTCAAACTTTGCTTCAGCTTTCCACTCACCTTGTGATTAAGAGTTTCTGTACATGTTGTCGCGTCAGATAATTGAGTATCAGATCAGGCTGTGCGTACTGTATAACATTAAACCTGCTATCTAACATTACTAGCAGACGACAACGAAATTCTTAAATAGCTAAACAGTCCATTCTGTGCCACAAAAATAGCTTACGACTCATCATTGAAAGGATCTCAATGAGCTCGCTCTTGTTATGGGTCATAAGCTATATTTTGGATTCAAAATTTGAAGAAAGTATACAATTTGAATGACATTTTTTATTATGAATAAATAGCTGGTCGGATAGTTCCGCTGCGTTGGGCGAATGTTTAATTATTGTTGCATCGTCATGTACAGTGGACAGATTGAAACCGAAGAGAGGAACCATTCATATTCAGAGCACGATTGCTGAGTGTGTTCACCGTTGCCCGACAATACAGACATTGAGAATGTGCAAGATACACCCCGCGAGGAATCCGGCTTACGTGTAAGAGCATCATGTCAGAACGCAGCAGATTACACTAGACGCGAGTGGAAGGTCCAGAAGCAAGGGTCATTAAGAAGACCCCCCTAATGAAACCAGTAGAGAATAATCCCAATTGGCGTCTTTTTACTTTTAATAAACGAAAACAACAGACAGCTCTCTGAGCTGTCTGATGTTTTCGTTTATTAAAAAAAAGAAAAGGATACTTTGTTTTTTATATGTCAAGCTGATTAGAATCAACTAGTTTACAGATAATCTGTCATTAAGAATAGCCATCAGTATCATACCTACCAAAACGTAGTGTCCACTTTGGCTCATTGTTTAACGAATGTGGTTCTACAGTAAATGGCAAGATTTTATTCTTCCCAGGAAAAAATCAGCAAACCTCACCTCTGAGACTTTCATATTGAAGTAAAATGCTTCAACGCAAAACAGTGTCGAGCAAGAAAATAACAGGCCGTTCGAGGTGATAAATATCATACTCCTTTACTTAATTCAAGTTTAATCCTAGAGTAAATACAGAACATAACGCTAGTAGAGTACAGGGCGCAAGAATTAAGGATCCTTGTTGTAGTTTTTTGTGTATTTCAATTGAAAAACTTGATTCGTTGATTCCTGTGCCCTCGACCCTCATATTTTGGTTCTGTCTTAATATACATACACAAAACAACATATTTGGGTTTGTTTTAAATAATTAATTACTACTTAATCATTTTCAAACAACAGGTTTAATGAGGATATGTACTCCATCCTCCCATAAGAAACTTTTTGTGCATCTCGACCTCAGTAAACGTGGCTTATGCTTCTACGATTCATTACCAAGCGTGCCCCATACCGGTATGGCCATTGTGTAGAACAGCCTTTAAGGATACGTGCCCATTGACTCTGTCGACCTTGCGATGTTGTAATAAGCGAATTTGTATTTACCAGCGGCGTGTAAATGCAGAAAATTCGATTTTATCCTTGCACGGAACAGCTTGTATCGTATTCTGTGTGAAAGCCACTGTAGATGACACAGCGAGAAAAAGTCTTTAAAACAATCAAATGGAGTATAGGTTTAACTCTTTTGGTGCCATTATCGAACAAAAACGACCTTAGAAGAAACAAATTCAAATAATGATAAAATTCGAATGACGTTTTTTGTGAATACCGCTGGTCGCTACAAACACAGAACGACACACGCGTATGAATGGGTTAATCGATATTGCACGAGTGCCAGTGCGGAAGGATAGAACGAGAGGCCGCGAACTTCGAGTTTCATCCTTCCGCGATGGCACAAGTGCCATATCAATTAACCCATTTTTCTTTTTTTCATTTATTTATTCACTTTTAACCATTTACATGGTGTAAAGCTAGGTGTGGATAACAAAAATATAATGCACTGCATGTCCGGGGTAGTCAGTACATACATTCCCACGTGTGTGTTGTTCTGAATTTATTACACACTTTCACATCTATAAAAACAATTATTAGGACACTCAGCAATTCATTTGACAACTATCAACAAAAAGAACGCATTTTATCGACAACCAAATTTGCGAGGGGAACCCGTGTTACTATTTCAATTTTTCAGCTATCGCTAGCGATTCAAATTGTAATTGCGTTGCACGATTGTAGAAAATTTCAGTGAAATTTCGCTTCTATTTAAAAATAGTCCGTCCGCGATTTCCGTTCCGAAAATGGTTTAGTATTGCTGTTGATGGGGATTACATAGAACAGGCGTGTAATAAATATAATTACATCTCACTTGTTCATTTAGAGTTTTTCTTCGGCTTCGTTGCAAAATGTTCGTATTGTGTTAAACGATATTTAGTTGCGACCATAGAATGACCAGCTCAAGAAGTACACTCGTCAGTTGTTTAACCCTTTACCCAACGTAACGGCCAAAACCGCCCAGTACTATTCTCAAAAATCGTCAATTAATTTCCAAAATATTTTCATTTTTTGTCTCAAAAACATAGGTTATGACCCCTCGTTGGAACGAGCTCGTCGAGCTCGTTCCAACGAGGGGTCATAACCTATGTTTTTGAGACAAAAAATGAAAAAAATTAGTTATTCAAGAATTTTTTTGCAAGTGTCGTCTGCTTTTCATGTTAGGTAAAGGGTTAATTCGTCTGTCATTCGTATCGTCCGTTTATCTGTTCGTGATCAAACGCAAGTTCGTGATCATTTGTTTTCTATCCATGCTCAAATGTTCTCAATGATCATTTATCTGTAGTTGAAAAGTGAGTACCTTACAAATTGATTTTGTTATCTTGTTTGTCCGTTTGTTTGTCCGAATGATTGATTTCTCGTGATCAAACGTCTGTTCGTAATCACCCGTTTCTCCGAACATCTCAACGTGGTCCAACTTCACAACGATTGCAGCTTCATGTGCACTCCCCCCGTGCGCCTGGTTTTCGTCCAACGCGCTTTCTATTCAGTTGTATTTTGTTCGTGCCATTTGGTCTTGTTACAATGTAATGGCAGTACAGATGCATACTCAGTTGAACTGTACCAAAACATGTATTAATGGAATTATTATGATACCGCTAAATAAACGGTTACGCCAATACATTACAGAGATCAGATCGATTCGAAATCGTCCCGATGGTTCCATTCGATTAGAGTCTTTTTGCTTCGTAAATTTTCGAATCTTCGAGATATTCTCAGAATTCTACCTGATGATAAAGGAACGGTTCAAAGAGGTTCCGCTTCTGAAACTTCTTTGTGGGGGAGTTTTTATATATTTTTTAATTTCAGATACGAAGTATAGTTTTTTCATAACATTTTTATACAAAGATACATGTTTGCTGACATATATACAGCAGTTTTCAAAATTAGATATGAATTTTTTGATATTTCGTTCAGACAAAAGCATAAAAATGACCTGCACCCACAGCGTTAAGAGTGAGATAAAAATTATACAGAGTTCTGGTAAAGGAACGGGACATATTTAAAAAAAAAGTACCTAAAAGATTCCATCTCGGTTGAATGAAAGTTGCATTTTTTGTAGAGTAGCTATGAAGTGACATTAATTCCATACTGCACAATTGCTTGAGTTGAGCGACATATCTCTCGAACCCTGGATGA
Organism: Pictodentalium vernedei; assembly: GCA_031216915.1. Taxonomy (NCBI): domain Eukaryota; kingdom Metazoa; phylum Mollusca; class Scaphopoda; order Dentaliida; family Dentaliidae; genus Pictodentalium; species Pictodentalium vernedei. Next base: position 300,625,734 of record CM062295.1, on the reverse strand, counting down.
CATTTTCTCACCTTGCAAGAATAAATGAATTTCTTAATAGAAGTGCACAAAGCTCGGCTGTCTCCAAGGATATGATGTGATCCTCGTGATGTCTTAGACTAAGGACAACACGATTCCATGGCGCTCTGCAAATAGAGTGGTGGAATATTACACAATTTTACATTTATGAGTAATTTAAGTGATCTGGAAAGAGCTTTTGTATATTCGTACCCAGTCATCTGACTGTACATCGATGTTCAGAACCTCTTTTCACTTCATCTGACTTTTTGGGTAATTTTGCGAACTGTTCTGGAAATATTGGATAGAAGGACTTACATGTTTTGTGGCTAACTTTCAGTTTTTCAATATTCTCATTTCTGATATCTGCTAGGCTGGGGTGTTTTTTTACTAACTCTTTCCACTGTTTGGATAGATAGATTGTAAATGGTATTTTTATGTGATATTCCGCGGAAAAAGATATCACAGCAATAAAGTTCTTTCTCTCTCAGTGTATCGTTAAGAAAGAAAATTCTCTTTTCACAGCGTTTTTGTCAAAACTATTTTATTTTGAATTCTTATATTTCTGTTATGAAGCAGAGTTTGCGAGAAAATGTTGTAAGGGGTTGTGGCGACATCATTATCTGAATCCGACCAGGCTTCATTAAATTTTTCCATAATATGTTAAAATTTTCTCCTAGCATAGTAAGACCTTCCTTGCGCATGCACCACATTTTGTAGCCACCAAAAGTTTCCAAAGCATCTGTGATGAGAGTTTTCCATCAACTTGTTACATTGGAGTCAAGGAGTTTCTTGATCTATATACGTTTCAGGGCACAACTATAGCTCTCGATGTGGAGGAATGTGATGCCTCCGTTTTCTATTGTATTAATGGCAACATTTCGTGCTATTTTATCGGTTTTACCGGACCACGGGAATTTGTAAAAGAATATTTGAATTTCCTTCAACACCTCTTCGTTGGGGTACGGAAGTTCCGCTAAACAGTGAATCGATTGTGGAAGAGCCAGCATTTTAAGAAGAGTTGTTTGTCCTAATAGGAAACTTCTTCATATTCTACAAATTTCATTGACTTTCTCGAACTAACGAGTCGCCGTTGTCTACAATACTTGAATGGAGACTAACAATAGTCGCTATAGTCTACGGTTGTAAGGAGGTACAATATTTTCAACGTGAAAAGCGATGAGATTCGAGATTCAGTTCGAAATAATTACATTGTTAATATAGTTATACGTTTTGGGTCCAAATACTCAATTCCCATTGGTCAGCTGGATAAAAACGTCATGACCAAATGTAATTCATTTTCCAATGAATACATTTGGTCGAACTTTGACCCGTATTTACGGTAGAGCGCAGTTGACAGAATGTAATTCGGGCGGTGTTAGGGCGGGTTTATAAGTTTTAGCGCATCTCGGAGTGATTTTAGTTTAATGATATGTTAAATAAATTGTTTTGAACATTCCAAGTTTCGTTGCGAAAGACGGCAATTTGACAAATTTGGGTCAATGCCGAAATCCGGCGCTCAACTCAGAGTTGTGCGCTGTGTCTTCTGTGTGAGGGTGGTTTTTCGCCTCGTTCGTTCGTACATGTTTGATTTTGTCTTTCTGCTTTGTTGTTTGGTAAAAAGTAGTTTAAACAGTTACGGAATGTAATTATAAGAATTGAATGCAGTTTTTATAATCTTTATTGGAGTATGAAAGTGTGGGACTGGGTAGAAATTGTATGAATCCCTTCGGGATTCATACATAATTTGTACCCATTCCCACACGTTCATACTCCAACAAAGATTATAAAAATTGCATTCAATTCTTAATTGATTCGAAATTCTCTGCCTGATTCGTTTCAGCAATTGAGATTCGCCGATTCATGTAAAGCACTGTTTATACAGAACGCGCGAAGCGATGCGACAAGTGTTAGCTTTCGATGTATTTCCATTTTACCATTTATGTACACGACGCGCCACGAAGCTAATCGATTCGACGCGCTATTTCAGTTTCGCTAGTGTAGTCAAAATGTTGCCTCGCTTATGTGCGCTTGCCTACTTTTGCAGTGAGTAACATGATTAAAGCGTGTCTGCGCGCGGTGTATAAACGGATCTAGCGAAGCGCTACGAAGTAGCCGTGTACCATGTCGCGTCGCTACGCGTCCTGTATAAACAGGGCTTTCGAAGCAACGCGACGCGGTCGCGAAAATTCTTCGCTTTCGATGTATTTCCATTTGACCATTTACAGCAAAGCGATGCGCTATTTCAGTTTCGCTAGTCTGGCCAAAAATGTTGCGTCTCTTCTGTGCGCTTGCCTCATTATGCAGTGTGTAACATGATTAAAGCGAAACTGTATTAACGGATCTAGGGAAGCTCTACGAAGTCGTAGCGCGCCGTGTCGCATCGCTTCGCGTTCTGTATAAACATGGCTTCACCCTACCAGTAAATAAAACACAGGCGTTCAAGTTATCACATCGATCAGTGGAATTGGAATAAAACGCCAATATAAAGTTGCTTCCACCGTCCCTGACATAAATATGTCTTCTTCTATCACCGGAAACAATTTTCTCGAATGTTCTGAAGACATATTACAGCAGAGCTCAATAAACAGATCGTTACATGCCTTTATTATTTCGTAAATGTTTTCTCGACTTTCTGACGTGTGAAAAAGGTCGTATACTAAATTATTATCGCTGTACAATTAGATGGATATTACACCAAACTAGAAGTATGTTAATTTGGATACTCGTTATACAATACATAGCGATTATTATGACATTAAAGTAATCTAGTTTGTCGCATCCCGTCTCGTTCACGAGGTCAGATCGCCAGATCACTCTCATCGAGTGTGATCCGGCGATATGATCTCGTCAACGAGACAGAATGTGACAAACCAGAACACTTTTCTGTCAGTATGATCTGTTTATTATATGTCGTTATGGAAACTCACCTTCCACACTACAAATCAGTATAAGGGTAAATAACGTGCAATGGTAGCTAGAACTACATTTATATTCAAACAAACAAACAAACAAAAATTATTTCCGAAATAGCGTTATAAAGTTTACAGCACTCAGCATTTCATTCTTCTACATCAGATTAAGATTCACGCATTAACACTTTGCCCAACGTAACGGCCAAAACCGGCCAGCGCTATTCTTAAAAATCAGCAATTAATTTTCATTATTTTTTCATTTTTTTGTCTCCAAAACATAGGTTATGACCCCTCGTTGGAACGAGCTCGACGAGCTCGTTCCAACGAGGGGTCATAATAACCTATGTTTTGAGACAAAAAATGAAAAACATTAGTTATTCAAGAATTTTTTCTGCAAGTGTCGTCTGCTTTTCATGTTAGGTAAAGGTTTAAAGTAGCAATGAAGTAAGAGAACAAAAATATTTTATTATGATTAATAAGGATTAGTACATATAAAATTGGTTAAGAATAATATTAGAAATTCAGATTATTCGATAGTGTTTACTTACACAAATGAAGCGTACCTAGAAACGGCTGGTTACCTCGGCGGACTCGATTGACGTTCTCCCGCACCGCCAGAGAACAACCATCTGATACGGAATCGGAAAACCACTCCGTATGATTTGGCGATCAGGATTCGATGAGAGAAAAACACATCCTACCATTGATATGTATAAAATAAAAAACGATTCATGTCAAAACGATACTACTTTGCTACTTTGCGTTACCAAAACTCAGTGTTTTGACAAATTCTGATGATTGGAACGATCTACCTCCAGGTATGGATCGCGAATAATTTCCACGGAGGGTGTTGCAGATAATTATCGATCTGGTGACAAATCACGGTAGATCTCTCCAATAAATAACAATCACCGTTTACGGGACAATGCCGCAGTAATGCCACGGGAGGAACATATAGTTATTTGCTGGAAAGCGTTGACCAATAGGGGTTATGCGGTAATGGATGATAAAAATAATAATGTGTCTGGGATTTCTAAAACGCTGGGGAGTTTCTTTTTTCTTGAATTACATACAGTCCTTATTTATAATCGCCGCCTCATTCCCGTAGATCTCGATTAGTCATCTGCTGAGATTTTCACTGATGTTCTGGCTACAACTAACGGCTTTCAATGGAAGAGAGCTAGTACATGTTTGGTTGGGAGGGGGGACTAATTGTTGGTGATCAAACGGACTGACTGAGCTGACAGGTCACTCAAGCCATCAATAGTTTGGAAAAACATCAATGGGGTAAAGAGTGAACAGACTTAATGTATGATGACTACTAAAAATTATCTTTCAACAAATATAAACCGACCACTGGTGAAATAATCATAAAACAGTACAGTCGCCGTAGAATGGTCGTAATCCACGCGCGGGCTTCGTTAACCCCCTGCACTCTGATGACGAAACGCCTGATTTGTCATCCATGGTTATCCCCCCTGTGTTGTTAGAAATTCAGCAATTTAGATTTTGGTTGACAGAGCTCCAATTGAGCTCTGTCAACCAAATTCTAAATTGCTGAGTTTCTGACAACACAGGGGGTAGATATTATCCATGGATGACAGGGAGTTATGGTGGGGCTTAGAGTGGGGGAGGTGTCGAGTATTCTGGACATCAGAGTGCAGGGGGTTAATTAAACTTTTGCTGATGACGATTTTCATTACCTGGTAAACGCATACATGGACATTACTGCCCACGTGGATTTCGACCAGTCCACGGCGGCTGCAATGTACCAATGCTGAAGTAAACTTGCGCTGGCACGTGTTACATCTAAAACGAAGTTAGTATGGTTGTCTGCATATTGACATTGGGTACATGCCTGCATAGAACTACAAGTGCGACAAAGACTCGACAATCAAATATGGAAAGTGGGTGTCCTGAACATTGACCGTTTGTTGGGTATAATAAACAAATGACCTGGCTTGGGGGGACATCATTATCTGAATCCGACCAGGCTTCATTAAATTTTTCCATAATATGTTAAAATTTTCTTCTAGCTTAGTAAGACCTTTCTTGCGCATGTACCACATTTTGTAGCCACCAAAAGTTTCCAAAGCATCTATGATGAGAGTTTTCCATTAACTTGTTACATTGGAGTCAAGGAGTTTCTTGATCTATATACGTTTCAGGGCACAAGTATAGCTCTCGATGTGGAGGAATGTGATGCCTCCGTTTTCTATTGTATTAATGGCAACATTTCGTGCTATTTTATCGGTTTTACCGGACCACGGAATTTGTAAAAGAATATTTGAATTTCCTTCAACACCTCTTCGTTGGGGTACGGAAGTTCCGCTAAACAGTGAATCGATTGTGGAAGAGCCAGCATTTTAAGAAGAGTTGTTTGTCCTAATAGTGAAACTTCTTCATATTCTACAATTTTCATTGACTTTCTCGAACTAACGAGTCGCCGTTGTCTACAATACTTGAATGGAGACTAACAATAGTCGCTATAGTCTACGGTTGTAAGGAAGTACAATATTTACAACGTGAAAAGCGATGAGATTCGAGATTCAGTTCGAAATAATTACATTGTTAATGTAGTTATACGTTTTGGGACCAAATACTCAATTCCCATTGGTCAGCTGGATAAAAACGTCATGACCAAATGTAATTCATTTTCCAATGAATACATTTGGTCGAACTTTGACCCGCATTTACGGTAGAGCGCAGTTGACAGAATGTAATTCGGGCGGTGTTTGGGCGGGTTTATAACTTATAGCGCCTCTCGGAGTGATTATAGTTTAATGATATGTTAAATAAATTGTTTTGAACATTCCAAGTTTCGTTGCGAAAGACGACAATTTGACAATTTTGAGTCAATGCCGAAAACCGGCGCTCAACTCAGTGTTGTGCGCTGTGTTTCTGTGTGAGGGTGGTTTTTCGCCTCGTTTGTTCGTACATGATTGATTTCGTCTTTCTGCTTTGTTGTTTGGTAAAAAGTAGTTTAAACAGTTACGGAATGTAATTATAAGAATTGAATGCAGTTTTTATAATCTTTATTGGAGTTTGAACGTGTGGGAATGGGTACAAATTGTATGAATCCCTTCGGGATTCATACATAATTTGTACCCATTCCCACACGTTCATACTCCAATAAAGATTATAAAAACTGCATTCAATTCTTAACTGATTCGAAATTCTCTGCCTGATTCGTTTCAGCAATTGAGATTCGCCGATTCATGTAAAGCACTGTTTATACAGAACGCGCGAAGCGATGCGATAAGTTTTAGCTTTCGATGTATTTCCATTTGACCATTTATGTACACGACGCGCCACGAAGCGAAGCGATTCGACGCGCTATTTCAGTTTCGCTAGTGTAGTCAAAATGTTGCCTCGCTTATGTGCGCTTGCCTACTTTTGCATTGAGTAACATGATTAAAGCGTGTCTGCGCGCGGTGTATAAACGGATCTAGCGAAACGCTACGAAGTAGCCGTGTACCATGTCGCGTCGCTACGCGTCCTGTATAAACAGGGCCTTCGAAGCAGCGCGACGCGGTCGCGAAAATTCTTCGCTTTCGATGTATTTCCTTTTGACCATTTACATAGGACGCGCCAGGAAGCAAAGCGATGCGCTATTTCAGTTTCGCTAGTCAGGCCAAAAATGTTGCGTCTCTTCTGTGCGCTTGCCTCATTATGCAGTGTGTAACATGATTAAAGCGAAGCTGTATTAACGGATCTAGGGAAGCTCTACGAAGTCGTAGCGCGCCGTGTCGCATCGCTTCGCGTTCTGTATAAACATGGCTTCACCCTACCAGTAAATAAAACACAGGCGTTCAATTTATCACATCGATCAGTGGAATTGGAATAAAACGCCAATATAAAGTTGCTTCCACCGTCCCTGACATAAATATGTCTTCTTCTATCACCGGAAACAATTTTCTCGAATGTTCTGAAGACATATTACAGCAGAGCTCAATAAACAGATCGTTACATGCCTTTATTATTTCGTAAATGTTTTCTCGACTTTCTGACGTGTGAAAAAGGTCGTATACTAAATTATTATCACTGTACAATTAGATGGATATTACACCAAACTAGAAGTATGTTAATTTGGATACTCGTTATACAATACATAGCGATTATTATGACATTAAAGTAATCTAGTTTGTCGCATCCCGTCTCGTTCACGAGGTCAGATCGCCAGATCACTCTCATCGAGTGTGATCCGGCGATATGATCTCGTCAACGAGACAGAATGTGACAAACCAGAACACTTTTCTGTCAGTATGATCTGTTTATTATATGTCGTTATGGAAACTCACCTTCCACACTACAAATCACTATAAGGGTAAATAACGTGCAATGGTAGCTAGAACTACATTTATATTCAAACAAACAAACAAACAAAAATTATTTCCGAAATAGCGTTATAAAGTTTCCAGCACTCAGCATTTCATTCTTCTACATCAGATTAAGATTCACGCATTAACACTTTACACAACGTAACGGCCAAAACCGGCCAGCGCTATTCTTAAAAATCAGCAATTAATTTTCATTATTTTTTCATTTTTTTGTCTCCAAAACATAGGTTATGACCCCTCGTTGGAACGAGCTCGACGAGCTCGTTCCAACGAGGGGTCATAACCTATGTTTCTGAGACAAAAAATGAAAAACATTAGTTATTCAAGAATTTTTTCTGCAAGTGTCGTCTGCTTTTCATGTTAGGTAAAGGTTTAAAGTAGCAATGAAGTAAGAGAACAAAAATATTTTATTATGATTAATAAGGATTAGTACATATAAAATTGGTTAAGAATAATATTAGAAATTCACATTATTCGATAGTGTTTACTTACACAAATGAAGCGTACCTAGAAACGGCTGGTTACCTCGGCGGACTCGATTGACGTTCTCCCGTGCCGCCAGAGAACAACCATCTGATACGGAATCGGAAAACCACTCCGTATGATTTGGCGATCAGGATTCGATGAGAGAAAAACACATCCTATCTTTGATAGGTATAAAATAAAAAACGATTCATGTCAAAACGATACTACTTTGCTACTTTGCGTTACCAAAACTCAGTGTTTTGACAAATTCTGATGATTGGAGCGATCTACCTCCGGGTATGGATCGCGAATAATTTCCACGGAGGGTGTTGCAGATAATTATCGATCTGGTGACAAATCACGGTAGATCTCTCCAATAATTAACAATCACCGTTTCCGGGACAATGCCGCAGTAATGCTACGGGAGGAACATATAGTTATTTGCTGGAAAGCGTTGGCCAATAGAGGTTATGCGTTAATGGATGATAAAAATAATAATGTGTCTGGGATTTCTAAAACGCTGGGGAGTTTCTTTTTTCTTGAATTACATACAGTCCTTATTTATAATCGCCGCCTCATTCCTGTAGATCTCGATTAGTCATCTGCTGAGATTTTCACTGATGTTCTGGCTACAACTAACGGCTTTCAATGGAAGAGAGCTAGTACATGTTTGGTTGGGAGGGGGGACTAATTGTTGGTGATCAAACGGACTGACTGAGCTGACAGGTCACTCAAGCCATCAATAGTTTGGAAAAACATCAATGGGGTAAAGAGTGAACAGACTTAATGTAGGATGACTACTAAAAATTATCTTTCAACAAATATAAACCGACCACTGGTGAAATAATCATAAAACAGTACAGTCGCCGTAGAATGGTCGTAATCCACGCGCGGGCTTCGTTAACCCCCTGCACTCTGATGACGAAACGCCTGATTTGTCATCCATGGTTATCCCCCCTGTGTTGTCAGAAATTCAGCAATTTAGATTTTGGTTGACAGAGCTCCAATTGAGCTCTGTCAACCAAATTCTAAATTGCTGAGTTTCTGACAACACAGGGGGCAGATATTATCCATGGATGACAGGGAGGTGTGGTGGGGCTTAGAGTGGGGGAGGTGTCGAGTATTCATCAGAGTGCAGGGGGTTAATTAAACTTTTGCTGATGACGATTTTCATTACCTGGTAAACGCATACATGGACATTACTGCCCACGTGGATTTCGACCAGTCCACGGCGGCTGCAATGTACCAATGCTGAAGTAAACTTGCGCTGGCACGTGTTACATCTAAAACGAAGTTAGTATGGTTGTCTGCATATTGACATTGGGTACCAATCTCCACACAACGGTTTCTCCCTTGCAGCGGATACACCTCTGCCAGAAGTTACTGAACTTTTTACGTCTAAATTTAGATTCACGGTTTCCCCCAATCCAAAACAAAACAGGAAACGCAGACGTTCAGTTCATAAACATGGCACCACAAACACCAACAAAATCGTCGCCGGTGAAGTGTTTCTCGTGCTTGCTGACGAGTATTGCTACTATTTTTAAGTTAAGTAACCCACGGTGCAGAAAAGAAAATGTTCAAATGAAGCTCAAGTTACTTAGTTTAACAATTGCACACTACGTTGCAGTGCTTCATCAAACTCCATGCCGATTGTCTGAGAATTAGATGACACGTGCGTTTATTTGTTTACAAATATCACGTGATTGTCGGTGTATTCTTACTTGGACTATATTTATTTCACTTTCCCCAATTTCTCATTGATTCAAACAGTATTTTTGAAAATTCCTTCTCAGGTAATAAAACCTGTTTAATTAAAAATCGGACTGATTTGAATTTATGAACCCGTACAGCACGATGCCCAATCTGCAAGATTCTTGCAGATTCGGAAACTTCTGGCAGAGATGTATCCACTGAAAGGGAGAAATCATTGCGTGGAGATTGATTGGGTACATGCCTGCATAGAACTACAAGTGCGACAAAGACTCGACAATCAAATATGGAAAGTGGGTATCCTGAACATTGACCGTTTGTTGGATATAATAAACAAATGACCTGGCTTGGGGGGGGGGACAGTGCAGATGTCTCCCCTTAGGCTGTGCCAGTGGATAAAAGTTGCAGACCTACTGAAGGATAACTGCAGTATATACACAAGCATTTCTCAAACTCTGATATAAGTTCTAAGAAAGATCCACAGAAAGATGTCTTCGATAAAAATATTTAAATATATTTTTGGTTTGGTTAAAGGAACAATAAAAATATATCAGCGGCTTATCTCCAACAATTTATTTCGTTTTCTACAACACTTTCAAAGATTAGTGGATTGTTTATGTTTCAACGGATTAAAAACCAATATAAATTTTCAACGTTTTGTGACAAAAATCATATTACTTTCGTCTGAAACGTGTCACATTGTTTGGACTGATCTCGCATTTTTGGAGAAAGTAAAAATTGAACAAGAAGAAAGTTTGGCAAGATACACAGTTGTATGTTGCTGTATCTGCGTGAGCGACCACTTTTTAACCAGATGTTATGATAAATATGAGCAGCACTTGATGCTGACTCGTACAAGCTGAGAACATATAAGAGGGAATTTGTTGACCACCAGGAATAGGACGTGTGATAGATCAGTTGTTTCTAGTCAAGTGTTGTCTGCCTTGACTTTTAAACATCTGCTCCGGTATATGGGAAGAATGGGGCAAGGGATGTCATCAAGCAGTTCGTCTCCGAGTGTTGGAAGGAGAGAAGAAGCGTGGGAATAGGGAGGCAGTTGGGAGTACAGGGATAACCAAGGCCTTCTCACCCGAGAACCGCGATAAATCAGCGGCCGGCCAAAGTGTTATTATTATATTTATTTTCCTGCTCACTTTTATGCAAGATATAACTATCGCAGTAAATGCCCGCACAATATTCGAGGCGTGTGGACTCGGCTTCGGACTCTCAGGTGTTCAATTGTTTCCTATAAAGGCCATTGATTTTGTTGCCGCATGCTACATTGTTGAAATCTATACGAAACTGTGATGTGGTTCCATAGTGTGATCTGTGTTGCCTCTGAGACAGAGAGCGCGTAATGGGGGTGTACTCAATTGAATGATATTCATTGATAATGTATATCCAATTCAGTCTCTTGTAGAATTAGAGATCCTTTTTGTGGGGATAAAAAAACGCCAGTCGTCTTTTGGTGACCGTACTCCTATGAAAGCACATCTCAGATTGAACATCGATTTAATAACAACAGCGAACTTTCACAGTGTAGATTAATCTAAAGTTTGTAAAATATTTGACCTGTTTCAAGGTCATGTTCCTCTCTGAATACAATGGACACTTTTCATGTTATTTAATGAGTCTGTTCCTGAAAGTGTTTCCTCAAACTTAATAACACGACACCCTTAACAGTTCAAAGAGTTTTCGCTCGTGTGTAACCTAGGCTAAAATCGCCGGGGTACGGAAAACTCCAACAGGAGGAAAATACCATAGGAAAAACCCTGTGGAGAAGAACCCTCACAAAATCGCTTGAATGGGAAAACCCCTAAACATTTTTTTTTTACTTTGCTCTAGATTCAAAGAAAATAAATAAAACGAATGAAAATAGCAAAACATTAATCCATATAGTTCAGAAATAATACTACACTAACACATGATATGGCAAAATATATGGACAAAAATGTACATGGCCAATAGCTTATCCCAACGGCATCCATTACTGTACGATTTGAACAATAATAACAATGACTTTTCCATATTTGCAAAATATTGCCCCGCTGAACCCTGGTGCTATCTTCCATGACAGTTCAGTTGGAAGTAATTCGAAGAGTTCATATTTATTATTTGGAGTTAGACCAAGTAATATTTTCAACGTGCAGCCTTTGGGCTGCACGTTGAAAATATTGATTGGTCTATACCACGCATTTACCTTGTAGCCACCAATTAATATTTTCAAAGGCAGTGCCTGTGGCTCACGTTGAAAATGTCGATTGGTCTACCCCACACCTTCCCCTAACAGCCAGCAAACTTAATGAAATTATGATATATTATGTTCCTGGGCCGGAAAATCGGTCTCTCGGGTTCAAAGGGTTCATAATGTAACATAGAATTTAAACTGATTCAATACTTTACAGTCGGATCTCTAAGAGATTTATTTTATTTGACAAGCCCAGACAAGCCCGCATAAAATAATCTCATTTTTGAAAATAATCAACCTTTTTAATCAATTTTAAAATTGTTTTTATTCTTTTAAAAGCCATATCTATATCACAGGTTGATTTACACAGCATTGTTTATACAACATTCGCATTATGTTTCACATTCCTTAGTTTTTAAAAATACTTCACATTTCATATTTCGTCGACTCCTTTTTTAAATTATTTCATGGTGGATGATGGTCTTTTTATAACTATACTTTTATCTCCACGATATAGCCTTGGCTGCTGATGTGGCGTTAAGCAACAATAAATAAATAAACAATTCAGTCTTGTTTATAAGATCACATTGTGATGGTAACAGGGATAAAAAAACGAAAGGTCTTATAGTAATGAAATAATAAAAATTAACTGTGAACTCAAATTTTAACTGAAGAAATATTAGGAAAAATATTTAGGGTTAACAAGAAAACTTTTTGCTGTCCATACGATGTTTGTGTAAGGAGTTTTTTTAAAAGGGTTTTTTGTGAGGAGTGTTTTCAATAAGAGTTGTCCTTCAATGATAAATGGCGAGATAAACAAAGAAAAGTTGAGACCATTCCATAATAATTTAATTGTGCAACCTCATACGAAACACTCCCACAAGCCACAAAATAAAACAGCCCATTTTTGTTGCAAATCATATTCTTTTGAACAAGAGCATTCGGGAACTGAATGCTGAATGGGTAATTCTTTTGACTGTGATGATGTGAGACGACAATGTGGAAATTAAGTTCCTCTTAAACCATGTGTGAGTTTGTCGTTCCTCGGTCCTTTTAATAAGTTTTAAATTGTTTTTATTTTTTAAACTTGTTTTTATTTACATAAGTTTGTCCCACCCCATGGTTTAATTTATCACTGTAATCAATCAAGTCTTTCTCTCATTACTTTTATCGCTCTCTTTTTTCTTTCCAAAAGTATTTTTTTCGATTTTAATAGCTGTGTTCTTCTAAGAAGATAATAACCTTTTTACTTTTTATCGCAACGATATTTGTATCAAATGCCGATATTCGTTTCATTTCGTTCAGGCCGTTTGGGACACCTGGAAAAATCCCGGTTGGGACCCTATTGGGTGGCCTTTGTGGCCCTCAAAATTGATGCAGCCCAACATCTGTTGGCGCTTGAAATCTCGTGAAAACGCCCAACAGGCGAAATGATCTGATTGCATAGAATGCGGGCATTTTAAAATGTTCTCTATGTGGACTGCCAATGGCAGTCCACATAGAGAACATTTCAATATACCAGCAGTCCAGTCTGTCACTGATCGCTCAGATGCAAGGAAACAACGTTCTTTATTTTGAACAATCAAACTTTTCTCCCATTGGGCCGAACTATTGTCGGACTGGTTGGTCCGCGCACTCCCACTTCCTGTTGATGCCATTCTTGCCGAATGAATGATGAAGATAATACAAACATGCCATCGAAATGTACTCTGTGAAATGCCAATGATCACTCAAATGCGAGGAAGCAACATTCGTTCAGTTCGCGAAATCAAAAATCACGGGCCCGGGATCCGCCTTGGTTCATTTCCCGGTAACTTTTCTCGGCCCAGTCCGCCCCTGATTTTGTTTATTTAAACTTATCAACATTGTTTTGGTAATAAAGTTATAATACACGGGTGAAAAAGAATTGAATATATATACATGGACCTAAGCAGCAATAAATAAATAAATATTGTTTGTAATGAAATGCATTGTCACACTTAGTCATAATATACAAGATCATCGTTAAATTGACGAGCTTCGGTGTGTTCGTGCATAGACGCTGGGAAAACAAGTTTTATTCCCCCAAAATGGAATAACCCAAAATGTTCTCTGCGTCTGAAAAACAATAACATCGTTATAGCTTTAGATCTACAGTGGTTTATAAGGATGTTTAAATTAGGAAAAAAGAATATATTTATACCATTCAACGAAGTTAAAATGATATATTGCAATTGGTAGCTTTTTTATTTTTCTCAGACAACTTTTCGGGCACTTCCATTTAACTCATAATCGGGAAATTTGGCACATTTGTTGATACACGCAAACCACATAAAGTGTTTTTTCTCTTTTTCAACTTTCCAACCAATGTTGGAATGAGCAGGATTTAAAGTGTTTTGTACCTTGCTCGCCTATGTTACTACCTGTGGAAAGCCTGTATGTTAAATTTTAGCTTTTAAACCCACTACCGGTGTAAAGGGTCTACTGGGGTTAAAAAAAAATTACACCCACAGTAGGAAGGTCAACCATGATGTGACATGACGTAATTTGCCAACTTCGATTCATTCACACTTCGTGATGTTTCATTCAAACATACGACGTTTTGCGTTACTTTCTACTATGTACAATGACTTATTGAGTTTAAAATACCTACAATTAAATATTTAAAATAAAATTAAAGAATTGTTAATAGTAATTTAACTGAAAAGGCAGGGTAAATTCAATCAACTTTGACGATGTGTCTAGCTGGCAATCAAGCAACTGGTAGTACAACCCATCGGCGCAGATGTAAACAAAACAAACCCCTGTGTTTGCGCTAGAAAGTGTCGTTTTTTCTCCATTTTAAGTGACAAAGTCGATTATTTCTTATTTATTAAGAGCATGGTACAAATAAAACAAGTAAACACTAGGGCCGATAATCAGATTTAAACCACTCGTAGAATAATGGCTTTAACCAATCGGCAAGCCGTGTGGTAAAAACCCATACCCTACTCGTGATTTAAAACTGAATACCGGCCTCAGTACCTATTTATTCTATATTTTTTCTAAATATTATAATTTCAAGCTGATTTTTAAGTGTATTCTTCTGAAATTTTGGAAATATAATCTGCGCAAAAAATATCTAAAATGTCTTGTTAGGCGTAGGAAATTCTCCACGGTTACGACCTGACTAGCCAGTGACGTCATCGTGCGTCATAAGCAATAAATTAACGTTCTTCCGATTTTCATGAAATTTCAGCATGTCGCAGAGCTCACTAAATTAAAAGAAACCTGTTTTGTTTATTAGATTTTCCATCATTTTTTTCCATTTTTACGTCATTTGAATTTTGGGCACTTGTTGATGCCTTTCAACCAAAAAACACAAAATTTATGATATACATAACATACTGTTAATCAGGCTATAACTGATAAACTTCAGACACTATAATCAAGGTGATGGCTCTATTAAATGGTTACATGTTCGTTGTTGATGATATCATAGTTTTGACGTTAAAACATCATTTTCAAACAACTTCGATTTCTCATATATAAAAAAGGTGTTCGCATCTGAAATTTTTGAAATTATATCTCCCATAAGGACCATAATCAAAAATGCAATCAGTTTTTACTCGACATAAAAAAGGTTCTTATACCGAAATTTGGGAATTTTGACGTCAACATCAGAAAAATGAAAAGTTTCCGATATTGACGCAATCTTAGTATGTTATAGACCTAATTTAAAGTGAACTGTGTTCTGGGTTTTAATTTTCGATTTAACGTCATTTTTGACGTTTTTTCGTAATTTTGTTTTTCGACAGATACTATTTTGTGAAACTGCTGCAGTCATAACTATACAACGGAGGGGCACCAACTTGTGTTTGTTTATGCAACGATAACTGAAGGGCGTCATTTTGTGATTCCATCTTGCTACCCAGAAAACTCCCGACGTTACAGCCATAAGAGGACGGGGAAAATGCTCAGAAATAAAATTTCATTGGATACAGTTGACATTAAATGACATTTTAGTTCATCTTAGTTGGAATCACATCTCACTACGGGTTATTTCAAAATTAGAAAAGCCGACGTCAAATTTCCGAGATATGCCGTAAATTCCACTGGTCGTAGTATTCAATATCTTCGACCATTTTGGACAGTTATTGAAAAGTCCAATTTTATTACCGACAGATCATCGTAGTTGTAAGAGTCAAAGCTTTGAAACTTCACGTACCGTTTTTGGTCATTTGAAATTATCAACAGTTCTTCAATTTTTTCACTTTCCATCTCCGATGCGAGCGATGTGGGTTTTACATTTTTATTAATTTTTCCTTTTTTAGTCCCATTTTAAGGCTCATCCTTTCTGAAATTTTGGGAATACAGTCTTCAACAGAAAAATATTTAAAAATGGGTCGCCGTCCTCAGAAATTCTCAACGGGTAATTCCGAACTGACCCGTGACAGCAGTAACCAGTGATGCTTTCCGAAATTAAGTGGTAGGGGAACGGCCCGCGCCGAGTGTCGGCCATCACTGCGTGTTGTGCGCCCGTTTAGAACGGGCGCTCAACGCTCAGAGATGGCCAACGCGAGACGTGTCCGCCTCTCGTAGCAGTAGAGGGTCCAGTGTCCACCTGCGGGAAAGATTTCAAATGTAGTACCCAAACCTCTACAAAAGAAGTAGGCACTGATGCCAGGTTTTGAAATTTTTGGGGAATGGCGTTCCCGCTCAGACAAAAGTATAGGGACGGCGTTCCCCTGCGGTCCCACAGGGAAGCATCACTGCTCTACCGTGGCTGGTCTGTCAGGCAGTAGGAGACAGCAGTTTCTGAACGCTTCGACACTAATATCCGTGCTCGCTGAGGTGGCTATTTTGCGACGGCGAGTTAACACTACTCTGATATTCGATCGGTCTGTCTGGATGTCTCATTTGTGTTCCAGTGTCGCTTACCGGATTTGGAATAATTCTCGGATGATTGCAATAAACAACATTTTGGATCTGTTAAGCCACAGAGAGTACGATGTATCGGGGTAAGTGGGGTCGACCCATTTTCTCAAAAGTTTGAAATTACAAATGGGAGAAAAGAAAGGTTTGATTACCAATATGCCTGTCGTCGCGATCATTCACCAGCTCTAATTATAAGATGGAAACACAAGGAACAAATGGGTCAACTCAGTTCCGGTCCAGTGTTTTAACACTAATATTAGACTTAAATGTGCTTTAATAACCACCACCACACCGCGACACACCCATTTCAACTACCACAATCGGTAGAGGATAGAACCAACATCTTTTTCTTCAAAACTTGTTTCGTAACATACTCTCGATGTTAGGAATTTAAATCCGGGCCTCTGATGAAATAGAGCTGACCATTTTTCCTCCAATGAGAAATAATAAAATCTCAGGGACGGATGGAGAAGAAGTCCAAGAAACATTTTACAGATTCAAAATTATTTATATTTTCATCATACATTACTCATGAGTAATTTGGTGCGCTACCGCCCCACCCCATCGGTGCACAAAATCGTTTGGCATATCAGTGGATACATGGGAGCAAGGAAATCTGCATCTCGTTCACCACTAAGCAATCTACCCAACAAACAAATTTTCAGCTCATGGACCACCGGGTAAATGACCTGGTGGCTCATGAGCAGCAAACTTTTTTGGCGGACTCTTAAATGTCTACTGGACTAGCAAGTAAATGTATCAGTTTATGTCTAACCCATTCGTGAGGTGGTTATATACCTGACTATTATCCCGCGTGCGCTATAGTTTCAGTTACTATCACATCCTCATCAGGGATAGAAATTTGGAGAATCCAATAGCTACTCGCTGTTGGTCAGTAGTTCTCTCAAGCTGCTCCTTTTCCCCCCACAAGTAAACTGTGTTATTCAATATGACCCTAACTGCTGAAAGTATCACTAAACCACAATTAAAAAACAAAACAAACTTCATATCCCTACTACCAGAAGAATAAATGGATTTGTGCTGAATAATAAACCTTATACCTTACAATTTTCATTCACATTTGACAGGTTCAATAAGAACCAGTCGTCCATTCTGAAGAAAACATACATTTAAATCAATGTTCTCAGTGACAAATCGGCGGAGGCACTTGAGCAAAACTGTACGACAATCTGTTTTCAACCTGGAGGGCTTGGCTCATTTGTTCGATAAAGGGTCAACTCCTGTTGTCAATGATACGAGATGACGTCAAATGTGCGATACAAATTACTGTAACGAAGACAGCGGATTATAAAGTACATTCATTTTATGGTTCGCAGAAGATAACCCTTCAATGAGATTCGTGTGAATCCTCAATTCACGGAGACTTCTTTGCGCAATCAGGGAGTTTCAACGTCAGATTCATTTAGTTCCCGTCATTATGAAGACACAAATAATAGCTTCGTAATTAGGACTGCGATAATTATGATGTATGGTACCGAGATGCGATAGGGATATTCGCTGGAAATATATTTTTGCCGTTAGTCGAGACGTGATCAAAAAGAAAAATGCTGAAGTCTCACAGCTTGCAATTCCGACTGTCTCTTGTGCTGCACATCTGATGGCCATAAAACGTTCGCTATTGTCTTATGCAGGAACTGACTGTCACATGCTCGACCAAGCTCCCAGGCCACTGGTCTATTTCTGTTAGGAAAGCTGAAGGGTCATAGCTTACAATTCCTGTCACTGATGCCGCTCAAGTGATGGTCATAAAACGTTCGTTAATTTCTGTTGCAGGAATTGACTGTCACATTTTTGACCAAGCACTCAGGCCACCAGTCTATTTCTGTTGGGAATTTAACGCTGTCCTAAAGAGTCCTTCGCCAATGTTCAGATTCAATCGTCTGAAATAGTTCACACTTGTTTTCGTTGAGTTATCACGAACGATAACTCACAGATCAAACTATTCACATTTTCAATTTTAGTTCCCCAAAACATGATAAAATTATTTCATTTTGTTCGCATTGAAACAAGAAAGTGGGTTTCAAGTCAGAAAATACACTCGACCGAAGGTATTCGGCTAGATAATGGTCACTGGCTTTGCCCTCGAGCATTATCTGACCGCATACCCTGTGCTTCGTGTGTTATCCTTCATGGGAATATGGTAGACGATGAACAGACGACACAAAGGCCATACTGACAAGGAGGATCAGTAATTATTTTGCGGGTTTGTTTATGGATCATTATTGGAAGAAAAATAATAATAAAAAAAAAAAATAATTATTCAGGTCCGTTATATCTTCCGTAATTTTTTTTTTTTATTAGTGTTTAACGACACATTAACAGCCAGTGTCATATCATGTCGGTGACAGTTTTACGGGTGGAGGAAGCCGGAGTATCCGGAGAGAACCGCCGAGCAACGACGAGCAAATATGAGCTCTCCAACGTCGTAACTCTAGCCTCTGCACCGCTGCACAGACAGGGTTACATTTATTGAAGACATGCGCGCCTTCGACGTGCAGTACGCCTTAGTACACAGCGTCATCGTGCCCCCATGTAGGCAATTGTGGTTAAGTGCCTTGCATCAGGGCACAACGCCGGAGCGCGAATCAGTCGCTGAAATGGTCACCCATCCAATCCGTAATTTATAAGATAGGATTTTCTTTCCCACAATTGCCCATTATCAAACACAAATGATATGACACTTAACTCGGCTGATATGACCCTGATCCCGACCGATATGAACCAAGCTAGGATTGTCTCCCCGATGAGTAACTGAGAGCTGCTATCAAGTTGATAGCAAAATCGTTCACCGTTATTCGTCGAAAGTAATGAGTTAGTAAAAGTGGCATTACGAGGGAAAAGTAGAGTAGTTTTTGTATGTTGATGAATTAATGATGGCAACAAGTAAGGTTTAGGTGGATGACGAGAAGAAAGAAGAGAGCTGTACAGAAAAATCATCGCAAAGTAAAATTCCTAGTCGTAAGCGGAGATTCATCGAAGTGGGAGAAGAGGTAGTTTATCTATCCGAACGTCGCGGCTTCCCCAGTGGGAACTCGGGATGTTCGGAATATCTGAACTGGGTGCAGGAGAAGAGGAAACTTCTGACTTCGTGAAAAGAATGAGAAACAATAGCACTGTAAGAAAACTGTGACAGATCTTAATTTTTTTGTAATTATTTGTTTCGGTTTAATAAATAACGAGGTCATTACTTGGTTAGGTTCATATCGGCCGACATGTCAGCCCTCGGAAACTTCACATCAGCCTTCGACTTTCCTTCTCTGACTGATGAAAAGTTACCTCGAGCTGATATCTCGGCCGATATCAAATTAAACAAGTAATAACCTCTAAGTATTGGGGTAGCCTCAGCCCTGGTAATTCACCTCCAGCAATCAGCAGTGCCGATGAAAATGCCGAAGAAACAAAAAATATCCACAGCAAAAATACTGCCAAGGATGGCTTCTTCAGAAAGCCTTGTGGTGGCAGAAATTGCACAACTTCCGGGTTACGCAAGGAATCAAACACCATGTGGGTTGCAATACGCTGCATTGCTAATCTTACAATTTACAGTACAAGTTGTAGCATAACCACTAAAAACTCAGCGTTCAGCTTTTTCTATGTTGATAACACCAGAATCTGACATCAGTTTCTGGAAAGCTCTCCCAGAGCTTTCCAGAAACTGATGCGAGATTCTGGTGTTATCAACAGAGAAACAGTGAGATACTTAGTTTGTAGTCATGCTGCATCTTATTTTCACTCATACTATACATATGGAGCAAGTCGCCTGCTTACTTTCAAGGTTTTTTCTCAGCATTCACATGGTTCATGATATTGGCATGATCAAATTGAGTGAAAGATTCTGCACATTGATTGTGATTATATATACGCATGTATCTCGAACTACTTTCACCTGTTAAAGTTACTTCAAAGTTTTCATTACATCGCATACTTCATATACATGGCAATTGAGGCGACGCCCTGACCCCGAGGATTTTTACACACTCGAACGTACTTCACAGCAATTGCCGAAGAAGTACCAGTCTTCCACAGCAATTTCTTTGCCGAGGAAACAATGATGAATTATCAGGTCTGCAGCCTGGTGATGGTGTATACCATGCTTGTACGAACACGATATGATTTTTTTCGACTATTCTTATGTACGCACAACTTTTGCCTCTCAGCAGGGGTGTCGCTAAGTGGGATTGGGGGGGGGGGGGGGGCTGACACTCCTCCATTAATTTTTCCAGTCGGGACATGTTCGTCAGGATTGTTGTCTAAGATATCAATTCTCTCTTAGTAGTAAACATATCCTTTCCAAAAGACTAAATTTGACACTTGACCCTGTGTCATACAAACACCTCTGCACAAATACATCTGCGTGCATGCTCTCACATTGTAAACTCATTGCGTAATCATTGTGTGTGGAAAAAACGTTTGTGTATGAGTTAGTGGCCTACTCCCGATTCGGCAGTTTCCGTGTGCATTATTTTTCATTGGCGCTGATTTTTAACGGGATCAGAGGCAGGATAAGAGGACCGGGATAGCTTACTACAATACGTTTTCCGAGATCTGTCAAGTCTGTTTGAAGATGAAAATACTAACTGTCGCTAATGGAAAATATCGCTTTTATAAACCTTGCGAATTGCTCAGATCACGATCTGGGAAATGTCTGTAGAATTTACTAAATTGGAATCAATAATTATTTGTTTAACAGGAAATTGAGGTCACACAGTACTATAAGCTACAGTGTATGTATTATAATGACTTTTTATAGAGTTTTAGAAGGCGAGGTGGGGATAATATCACCTACCGTTAAGAATTGATGGTATTTATGACTCTAAACCGCTAAGTACGCGATGGCGATCAACTGGAGTACTAAGTGAGAATGTGAATGTTTTCATTTCGGTTTTGCAGTTACGGGCTTGGTACATCTGGGGGGAACTGTTCTACCGGTCGCTTTGTCATGCATCCATAGCATATATCGTCATGACAATCGACGTTCGATAAAGTTATCTCCCCTGGAATTATAACCCGAACGAGGAATGCCCAATTAAGAAGCAAGTAATTGTTGATAAAATAGCTATGACATCAGTAGAAAATAAAGCCAGGTTTCCTTTTGTTACTTTTGATAAACGAAAACAACAGACAGCTCTCCAAGCTGTCTGTTGTTTTCGTTTATTAAAAGTTGCAAAGGGAAACCTGGCTTTTCAGTGCAAGATAATTAGAAACAACTACTTCACAGATAACCCGTCATTAAGAATATCTATCAGTATCACACCTGCTAGAACTAGGTAAAGGTCCACTTTACCTATTGGTTTATTATGAATGTGTTTTTACAGTAATCTACAAGTTTTTATTCTCTCCGGGGAATAAATAGCATATCTCACCTCCTATACTTTTTTATTAATCGAAAGGACTGTGTCTTTATCTAACAATCATATAGATTTTGGCCTGAAAACCAAGAGAAACGGTACGTATCACATAATGTGTTCCGATTCCGTATCATATAGACGACTCATTCTTATTCCGTATCATATAGACGACTCGTTTCCGGTAGCGCTACGAGCTATCATATCAGGCGCATGGATACATTCTATGTGCGTTTCAATGATCGGCCGACCATTATGTCCCAAAAATGTTTAAAAATAATTTAACCGTTTACCTAACATGAAAAGCAGACGACACTTGCAAAAATTTTTTTTGAATAACTAACAAAAAATGAAAAAATAATGAAAATTAATTGGCGATTTTTTGAGAATAGCATTGGCCGGTTTTGACCGTTACGTTGGGTAAAGGGTTAAGATTTAATCTGTTTATGTGACAGAATTGTTATATAAATGAATTATCATGATAATGTACATCTCCTGTGATTTGTATCAGATTCTCGGTGGTGTCGAAAAATGGGATCACAACTCGCCGGCAAAGCCGGCTCATTGAGATCTCATTCTGGACACCACCTCGAATCTGATACAATCCACAGGACATGCACATTATTATGATAATCTGTATGTATCATATTTGAAGATCCTCACATTGTTCATATAATTAACAGAAAAAATATAAAGAACATCAAAAGATGATGAAAACGCTGTTTTCTTATTTATTAATTGGTTTTAACAGAGAATACGTAACTACTCAAACTTTCAAACTGATTGAGAAAAACGTTGTAAAATGACAGCTTATGTATTTTATACTACTCTACAGGAAAATGCCCGGAGTTTCTGAAATGTTGCACACTCCGATGATACAACGTCGGTACCATACCGAAATTTCGATACCCCTGGCGTTAAGGGGAGCAAACGTTTTTGTAAATCTCTTCCAATGAAAGCCATGCTTGTCATGATGTGTGACAATTACAATGACAATGGCAGCGAGGAATTTGTGGGGGTCACTTTCACGAACTTTGCTCTGTCAAATGCAGTTTTATTGAACACTGAAAGGGAGCACAGTGGCTCAGTAGGTAGGCAGGCTACAAGCCGAGAGGTCCTCGGTTCGAATCCCGCCTGCGGCAACCGCGTTGTGTCCTTAGGCAAAACACTTAATCCCGATTGCCCACTGGGGAACGGTGGCGTTGTGTACTAAGGCGTACTGTACGTCGATGGTGCACTTGTCTTCAACCAAATGTCTTCAACCAATGCTAACCCTGCTTGTGTGGGGTTAGTACGTTGGGTAGCCTGATAGTTGCTCGACGTCGCTCGGTGGTTCTCTCCGGGTACTTCGCCTAACTCCATCCGTGAATTGTCCTACAGGGGGTGACCCTGGCTGTCGAAAGTGTCGTTAAGCCCCAATAAATGAATGAATTGAACACTGGAAATACTCGCGTTGTGGTTTTCTTGCAGGTGAAATGGACTTTGTATTTCGTGCAGGTTTATCGATAAATACAGATTATTATAAGAGTCCGTTGATCTGGGACATTCTGGTTTGTGTTATTCCGTGTCAATGGCGAAACGCGATTAGGCAGATCGAACAAGACGCCTGTGGCGTCTTGTTTGATTTGGCTGATCCGGTGCCCAAGCGACAGAAATTGGCTGCCCATGCAGATAGATTGTTTTATCTTACAATCAACATGTATTTTGTCTGTATTAACTCCGCAACTGTCGTGTATCCGACCCCCTGATACAGATGTTTGTACAAAATATGTATCCGAGTCTCGCTCCGGGTCCTAAGGGTAGATCACGACTCGTCTTCGACACGCCGTGATCTGCCCTTAGAACCCGGAGATCGACTCGGATACATATCTTGCACACCCACAAAATGGTAATAATCTCTATGTAATAGCTTGTTACAATTTGGGCATGGTGGAGATCTTGGAACACTTTCTTCTAGAATGCCCAAAGTACCAGTCCAACAGAATAAGATTCCCTGGGAGTTTTTTGGGGAAGTGGGACGGGAGAATGAAGGACATGTGGTTAGGGGGGAACTCAAAGGAGAGAGTTAATATGCTAATCGGAGAGATTGTGAAGAATGGGGCAAGGGATGTCATCAGGCAGTTCGTCTCCGAGTGTTGGGAGGAGAGGAGAAGCGTGGGAATAGGGAGGAAGTTGGGAGTACAGGGGTAACCAAGGCCTTCTCGTCCGAGAACCGCGACAAATCAGCGGCTGCCCAAAGTGTTATTATTATCACAAATAATGCGCTCGTCAATTCGACATGAGTGCTAGGGCGGAAGGATAGAACGAGAGGCGCAGTTTTGAGTTCTCTTCTTCCACGATGGCATGAGTGTTTATCTGTGTGTATTACACGCATCTATGATGTAAAACATATTCATTTAAAAATTCGTCTAATTTGTAGAATTTGACAGTGCTGACGTCAACTTGAAATAGAAACAAAAACAAAACGCAGGTGTGATTAGCAAACACGTGTGACAAATAGATGATACGGAAACAGAAAAATATAAATGAAAATTGTATCCAAACAGGTTATTTATTCGTATTTGTAAGAAATTAGCTGTCATTATCTGAGAGATACTGATGATTTGTTTCAAAGATAGAAATTGAGTGTTATAAAATAAAATCAGTCTCCATTTATATAATAAGTTTATCTTCGTTTATTTTGGTGGATTTGAACAAAACCAATTTCAATTTGACATTCGATTTATCGGCTGTCACCACAGCTTCCGAATTGATGTAGGTCGGAATGCGACGTTTAGATTGGCGATCACAAAAATGGGCGGAGCTTAGTTCTTTTGATGGAGCCACTACATCAGGTGGAAAAATTGTCCGTCGTGCGTTCCGTACGGATTTGTAAAATGGAACTAGTGGAAACAGGCGCGTAATAATTTAAACAAATGGACGGGATATCGAATTGTAAACACACAAAAAGTTATGGAATGTTTGTCCAAACCTTCAGCACAAAGGCACTTGGCTAATCAAATTTTTACTTCGCGGTTGTAAATTGTCGCCACAAACAGCTTCGGTCGTCAGTGAACCTCCTTTGCAAATGCTTGATATGGATTTGGAAAAGTCCAGACTTTCTTTTCCCTGCGCACCAAAATTGATGAGCGGCCTATGGCAGTATGGAGAGTTATTTGTGTTAGTGATATAAGACATTTCTTTGTCCTTGGGCAAGACACTTAATCTCGATTGGCCACGTGGGAGCACGGTGGCTCTGTGTACTAAGGTCCCCGGCACGTTGATGGTGCACTTGCCTTGAACCAATGCTAACTCTGCTTGTGCAGAGTTAGTGAGTTGGAGAGTCTGATAGTTGCTC
Organism: Pictodentalium vernedei; assembly: GCA_031216915.1. Classification (NCBI taxonomy): domain Eukaryota; kingdom Metazoa; phylum Mollusca; class Scaphopoda; order Dentaliida; family Dentaliidae; genus Pictodentalium; species Pictodentalium vernedei. The sequence goes on along the minus strand of CM062295.1, from coordinate 300,600,517 downwards.
TTCGATGGTTCCCTGCAGGGTTTCCGGCTTCCTCCACCTATATAAGGTTATGGAATGAGTGTTTTTCTCATATAATATTTATAAAACGAGTCTATGAATTTTCCGTTTTGGTGAGCCCAAACGTAAAATTCGGACGAGTTTCATAAATATTATATGAGAAAAACACTCATTTCATATTCTATTTATCATATGACACACACACACACACACACGCACAAATTAACCACTTGGTATGACTTTTAAACCCATCACCTAACTTGAGTTGCAGACGGCACTTGGAAAAACGTCCTCGTATAACTAAAAATTTTCATTTTTTGCTTCCAAAACATAGTTTATGACCCCTCATTGGAACGAGCTCGTTCCAATGAGGGGGTCATAACCTATGTTTTGGAAGCAAAAAGTGAAAATATAAAAAAATGAATGGCGTTTTCCTTGTAGGTAAAAGATTAATACAATATAACCCACCCTGAATAGGACAGATAACGTAAATTCTCCCTACTGAAATTATGCAAATGTGACCCAGTTGTATTTTGTTTAGCCAATCAAATTGTCCAGTTTTGAAATCGACCAATGAAAGCTCCCAATTCTAATTATGCAAATTATGAAAATGTGGCCTTTTATTTTGTTCATCCAATCAAATTGTCTATTTTTGAAATTGACCAATGAAATTGACGGAAGGCTTTATTTATCACTGATTAATATGAAAACAAAATATAAAATGTTTTAAAGTGAACAAAACGGACGAGTCATTTGTCAGAATGGATGTACATAAGGGCCTCATTTCAACGTGCAACTTTTGTTGAACATTTGCGTTGCAAAATATGAAAAAGAAGTCTGAACTTGACTAAATGGGGGTCTGTATGTTTTATTGCTATATGAGATTAAACTTTCTAGACTTTCTGTTTCCCTGTTAGTACAACTCTAATTGCATGCATTGAAGCTTTTCTGCGTGTTATAAGTTTGTTGAATAAATACAAGTATTATCAATGGTTTCGCGCGCCGAAGACGCGCACGGACGGCGTGATGCAAGCCCCTTTCGACCCTCTTTTACTGTATTTTATAATTTTAGTGTTTTAGGGGGGGAAGTGTTGGGGAGTTCAGCGGCGCTTGTGTCTTCGCCCCTTCTGGATCTTTCTTGGAGGAGGTGTCTGGCTGATTGTTGTTTCTCTTTAACCCATTGGTGGAATTTTGGGATGCGGTGTTTCAGGGCCTCTACTCTGCCGTGACTCATTGTGAAAACATGGCCGATTGTCTCTTTTGTGTAGCCAGAGTGGGTTTTGACGAAGTCTAGGAATTCTTCGACTGAGCTCGTAAAATCCAGTTTGAGTTCTCCGTGATTTCTGATGTAGATGTTGTCCAGTCTGTCAATGAAATCTCCAGTTGTTTCAGCTGTGTCTGTTGTTTCAGGCTGTGGTGGTTGTCTTGTTTCTTGGATCTGGCTGTCGTGTGCCGGAGCTGAGGACTGTATGTATTTGTTGCGCGATTGATTCAGGCTTGAAGGAGAACCAGGGCCGGATTGATTGACATCCATCTCCTCAGTCTCCGTATCCGACTCCTCCCTCCCCACCGACTTCCTTGGGGAAGTGAGGCTAGGTGTAGGTAGGGTAGGTGGTGGAGGTGAGTCGATTTTAGCCTCTCTCTCCTTTCCTGCTTTCTTCTCTTCAGTCCGTCTCCTATCGAGCCATGCCTCCAGACGCCTGGCACCCCGTCGCTTGTTTAATGGCGACTTGCGCTTCTTTCTCTTTTTCTTTTCCATGGATGTCGTTTTGGTTTCGGTGGTAGTCTTATCCTTCCTCTGGTGTGAACCAGTGCGGGGAAGCGAAAGGTGCTACCACTCCCGTAGGTGGGTTGCCTCTGATACTTGCGATTAACTAAATGCTGCCACCATCAATATTGACGTCCTAGTTGATTAGTGAACCGGCATTCAGTACCGTAAGAATTTCCTTCGCTATAGGTGTGAGGAAATCCATCACTGGCAGTTAATTAACGTCTTCACACTTTGGAGTCAAGGGGGTGAGAATGGTGGCGATGGCGAATGGTTAAATAAATAGATGGTGGTCAATCTTTTTTTATTGAAATAGATGGCTTTGGGGGAATATACCACAGGGCTCTTCAGACGATCGTGTTTGTTTGATTAGAAATTTATGTCCAATCAAGAGACGGTTGGATGTAGGTTTTCAATTGCTGTTGTTCAGACAAGTAAATACGACACTACTGACGAATTGGTTGAAATGTTGTTTAACTGTAAGCGATGTTGGTTTTATTGTTTCTTATGAATGAATAAATAAACTTTATTTTGCAGTATACACAAGTACAATATAAGTTAACAAATAACAAAGTGGGCGTATACTGCATGGAAATGCCATAGCCGGAGTGACTGTATTCCTGTCATCCCAAACACCAGATGTCTTGACATCAAAGCCTTTTCCTTTTGTGTTTTCCTCAGCCCTCATGCACGGACCTGTGATATTTTTGCTAAAGTCACAACAGTTTATCACGATAAAAATTTTGAAATGAGAAGTAATGGGTTTCGAAGAAGAGGTCCCTTTGGACAAAACAATTTGGACAAGATGGACTGACACACATGATGATGGAGGAATATGAATTTAGAGTTGTATTAATTATTGCCGTTTTAACCCTTTACCTAACCTAAAAAGCAGACGACACTTGCAAAAATAATTCTTGAATAACTAATTTTTTTCATTTTTTGTCTCAAAAACATAGGTTATGACCCCTCGTTGGAACGAGCTCGACGAGCTCGTTCCAACGAGGGGTCATAACCTATGTTTTTGAGACAAAAAATGAAAAAAATAATGAAAATTAATTGGCGATTTTTGAGAATAACGCTGGCCGGTTTTGGCCGTTACGTTAGGTAAATTGTTAAATAGGGCGTACTGTGTGTTGCTTTGTTTCTGGATTTAAATCGTTCCAAATTTTCGGAAAAAAATGAAGAGGGAGATCTGCAGAGAAACGTGTTCTTGGTTTGAGTATTCGCCCAGTCCCAGACAGTCTGGTTTCCATTCCTTATATCGATTGCAATGTGTCAGGCTGTTGACATATAAGAAAACAGTTATTGACTGTCAACTTCGATTGAAACGTGATAATACGGACATAAAAGATGTTTCAACCTCGGCAAATAAAACTTTGACCAGGTCCGTATAATTACGTATAAAAAACGTATAAAAAACCATTTCCGTTCAAAGGACTTGTTTTTTCTGTTGCTGTCGGTGATAAACAAGACCTTATAAATCCGGGAAGACAAACCCTAATCCATTGTTTTCTTTGCGAGGATTTGAAACAAAAAGGAAGTTTTTGTGAGAACCCAAATACCATTGTCCAGGTTCTCACAAAATCGGGAAGACAGACCTCACGTTCACCAAATGCAGATGACTGGGGCATTATCCGCGCCTAAATAGCTGTGGGGTATTTATGACAAACCAGCAAGCCTTGTGGGTGACAGTACCAGTCTAATTTCTTGCCAATCGGCATTATAATGCCAAAATACCAAATGTTACCCATGCCAAGCTTTTTTTCATGTTGCAGACTGGGGATTCAACAAATGATATCTTCTCTGACACAATTCACAGCCTTTTCCTTTTGTGTTTTCCTCAATCCTCATGCACGGACCTTTGACATTTTTACTTAAGTCACAACAGTTTATCACGATAAAATTTTTGAAATGAGAATGATATCTTCTCTGACAGAATTCACAGGGCTATGTCCAAAAAATTGTAATTTTTCTGTCAAAAAACTTATAACTTGTTGATAATTATTTCTTAACAGGAAACATGAAGTTCTGAAAGAAACTTTTATTGTAATACAAGAGTGTTAACACGTTCAAGGCATAACGCAAAACCTTTAACTGGAACGAGCTCGTTCCAGTGGGAGATTCTAAGATATGGTTTGGCAGACAGTGAAGCGTAACAAAATTCCAAATGACGAATTGTGTTTTGTGAATGACTTGGGAAATGGATTAATGTATTCACATTTAAGCGAGAGGGCAATGTGTTCCTTTTCTGATGGTGGGGTGGTTTGAATTGGGTGTGTATCTGCATACTACGAAAGACAATACCACAGACATCAACTTTCGTTCTTGATCTATCCATCATTTGCCTTACTACCCGACTCAATCCCTTCTCATTGAAAATCATCTCATGCAACCAATTAAACATTATTTTTTCATTTATTTATTGGTATTTAAGGTCATTTCAACGTTTATTGTTGCATCATGACTTCAAAATACGTATAAAATTAAATTCAGCCATAGATTATACATAAGCTACACTGTACTGGGCTGTTGGTTATCGGGTCCTAATTTACCCGTAAAATATAACTTTTTTACCACAGCAAACCAGCGCTGTATAACCCTTTACCCAACGTAACAGCCAAAACCGGCCAGCGCTATTCACAAAAACTGCCAATTAATTTTCATTATTTTTTTAATTTTTTGTCTCAAAAACATAGGTTATGACCCCTCTTTGGAACGAGCTCGTCGAGCTCGTTCCAAAGAGGGGTCATAACTTATATTTTTGAGACAAAAAATGAAAAGAATTAGTTATTCAAGAATTCTGTTTGCATGTGTCGTCTGCTTTTATTGTTAGGTAAAGGGTTAATCGTTCAAGCTTCCCATGGGGGGGGGGGGGGGGGGGGCGTGGATTCAAGCATTATCTTATATTATTCGATAACAGAAGATTTTATCACTTGCCTCTACATACTGCGTTGCATTGGGATTCATAGAGCGCCTCTTCTACAAATCTGAGTGCTTCAGAATCAATGCGGGACGACGATTTTAGCACACTTGGATTGACACCTCCTGTTGTGCGCGCTTCGGTCTGGGCCGTCTCGATGATGGTTTCTTAGGGGGTGAATGCCCGTATTGTCCCAACTGTCATGCCTTAATGCCAGGCTGATAAATAATCAAACTACATCACCAAAAGCATGCCTTCATCGAATGTATGCTGTCATAATATAGTTGGAATTCTGGTCAGTGAGGATTTTCGTTAAAATGGGAAACTTGTTCAGTGATAAATACACGTTGTAGATGTGAGGCATGGGCTCTTTTTTAATTAGAACGCATCGGCCTATTGGTCAAGCTGGGACTGCAACAGCCCGAATTGTATACCACAGACCTCCATTTATTTGCAGCCGACTGTGTGTGTGATGTAAGTGCCGGTTGGAAATCTCGTCTCATAAGAAATTGAATGGTACTGCCAAGAGCGAATCGACATCTAAGATTCCTATACAAACGAAACTATCCCGACTGAAAAATAAGGAAGGAATGGTGGTGGTAGTGGGGGGTGGGGGTGGTCACAGCTCTGCGCTCGTCATAGTAACGCCCCGAGGCTCACTATGGTGTTGCAAGGTGCTTGGAGTTAGTTTAAACAATATTTATTGAAAAAGATAAGTTAACTGTATACATGAAAACAAGTGTAAACATATTTAATGTCTTGTACATAAAATTCAGTGAATACATTTAACACCTGAAATGTCAAACTAACTTGTTGTAGTAGGGGATTCGGAAGAAAGCTGAATGCAAATGTAAACCGTCTCCCAAGGTGCTTGGAGTTGAAGGAAACTTTCCATTCTTAACCCAGCCATTCCATTCGTTTTATTTACATGGTTTGCAGAATAGATAACCGAGGCTATCCTTTATATTTTCAGACATATTCATTTTCAACAATCAGTATGAGTAAAAACAAAACAGCTCTTGCCAGGAGCAGGAGTATTGATCATCAAATTAATGAAGATCGAGAGAGACGACAGAGAGAAATACAACTGCTTATTTTAGGTAAGATTTACTTCTTGTTCAGTTTAATCCGTAACGAATACATCCGACCGGCGTCATTTACAAGAATCGGCATTCAAGTTGTATTATTTGTGGTCCCCAAAACGTAATGCATGACCGCCTTATCATTGAAGCGAGCTCTTTGAGCTCGCTGATGTGACGGGTAATTAGTTTTGTTTTTGAAGCAAAGAATTTAAACTTTTGTTTATTAAAAAAAACATTTGCATTTGTCAACTCTGGTCGTGTTAGTTAAATAGGACTAACAATTTTCCCGCCAGATTTACCAAGCACATTGTTTCCAATGAAAGCTAATCTTAAAATGCGGGTAACTGCGCATTTTAATATCGTGCCTTGGGTGAAACAAGGCGCCATCTGCAATGCTTTGGACACTGCAGATGGCGCCTTGTTGCACCCGTGGCTGATACATTCGTACTTTCTATTGTTATTTTTGTTCAAATACAAAGTTGCGCGTTGGTTGTAGTGGACCACGTTTATCTCCGCGGTAACGCTAACGCTGCAATTAGGTGAGAGAGTGAATATTCTAGATGTGGATTGCCTTAATATTGAGAAATGAACAGCCATTTTTTCTAACACCATCAGTATGGCACGTGACATCGACTGCTTGCCAAACGCATAAGCCAAATCATGATGGAAATTTGTTGCTGACCGATAATCGCTGTAATATGGCCATTTCAAAAGTAAGCAGGTGTATATCAACACATACTTTTAGGTCAAAAGTATCTATATTTACATGAAGTACAAACAGGCTGATACTGTGCTCGCTGATCTGTCGAGTACACCGAGTGTACTGTTATTGGTCCTCTCGGTCAAAAGCTTTTGACTCAATTAGCCATGACATTCTATCAAAAGCTTTTGACTCAATTAGCCATGACATTCTTCTGTTTAAAATGCAATTCTATGGCATCCGAGGAATAGGTAATTCTTGGTTTGAAAGAAGTTTATGCAACAGACGACAATATGTTAGCTACATCTCAACTACGTCTTCCTTCTGCACATCAATATGCGGGGTCCCCCAGGGGTCTGTACTCGGACCGATACTCTTTCTAATCTATGTAAACGATATTAGCGCTGCTTCAAACTTGAAAATTATGTCGTTCGCCGATGACACAAGTTCCCATACGGCCGGGCACGATATGAAAAATCTTGAAATAGAAGTAAATAAAGAAATGGGTAGTCTATATAAATGGTGCTGTTGCAATAAACTTAAAATAAACGCTAAGAAAAGTAAATATATGTTACTCCACCCCCAAGGCAACGATCACAAATCTAATCGAATACGATTGAAACTAAATGGACAAAATTTGACATGTGTTGGTAATCTATATCAAGAAAAATCGGTCAAATTTCTTGGAGTGAACATTGGCGAGAACCTGTCTTTCAAAACGCATATTGAATCCGTCTGCAAGAAAATGTCTACGGCTATCTACTGTCTTAATAAATTAAAAAATACACTGACCCCAAGAGCAATAACGTCACTCTACTATGCCCTCATCCACAGTCACTTGACCTATGGAATAGAGATATGGGGATATGCGGGTAGCACAAGCCGTATAAATATTTTACAAAAACGTGCAATTATAAAAAAATTTAACAGCCACACTGCTCCCCTCTTCAAAAGTAGCAAAATACTGAAATTTTCAGATCTATTCAAGCTGTTGGCCCTCTGTTTTGTTCATGCCTGGAACACTAATAGACTAGCATTGTCATTTGAGAATTATTTCCATAGATTTGAAACCAACACGAGACAAAACGGCAAGCTCCGCGCGAACATACCAAGGACAACAGTCTCATCAATCTTACCTGCCCAGACTTTTACCCGAATGTGGCATGACTTAGACAGGAGTCTCTGGAATATAATTTCGAAAAACAAATTTAGAGAAGCATTAACTAGAATGTACTTGGAATCGTATTTACCGATTGTATATTGTACAAGACCAGGATGCCCAGATTGTGATTCCCTTTAGAAAATATCACAGTAGAATTGTGGTGGAAGGCTGAACGAGGGTCTATGGGACGCAAATTTTCTCTTACGCGGTGACCATTAGGTTGGGTACAATGCGCAGAGCGCGTCGGCGGGGCCTGGGCCAGTGGACGCCTGGACTTAGTCCGAGGGCTGAGTTCAGGTGTCCATTGTCCGTGGACCCGCCCGCCCTTTCTGGGCATAAATTGGCCGAGGCCTTGCTTGGGTGCCTGCTTATTTGCATGGATCAGAAATCACTGCGATGAATCCTGCTTTCCATACCGATTTTGTCACTTGGCGTGTTCATGTTCTTGTTCCACAGATCTCATATCCTGTATGCTCATCAAAAAACCCCTGTCTGATCATATTTTTATACCATTCTAATCTGAATACTGACCTGGACCACGGACGAACTGTTCATACTTCATTAACCACCGTGCAAAACCCACCTGTAAATATGTTATGTTTCACGGGACTTCATAAGTAAATTCCTTACCTGGGGATGGCAGGAAGACAGCCAGTGGCTATGCCATCTTCTAGCAGTATACTCACATTTATTGATTATTCAATTTTAAACTTGTGACAATTCTGTATATTAGTATATTGCTGAATAAATCATCAGCATCATCATCATCATCATCATCATCATCGGTCATCATCGGTCAGATCACGATCTGGTGCCGACGCATTCACACCAAAGGATCAGATTTTCAGAAGCAAGCGAAACCAAAAAAGAAGCATCTGAGATATCATGCTTTTGCGTTTTTTTTTCTCCGGGTGAGATTCTACAAGTGCCGTGAGCAATAGAGAATTTCGACCAGCGCGATGAATACTGTAAAACTTTTACAATTGTATTTTCTAGAATTGTATTATCTACCTATTAATATAACTGACAAAAATTAATGAATAGCATTTTAAAAGATGGGGCAATTTGCCAACTGGCAAATTGCCACATCTTTGAAAATGCCTATGGTTCATTTCAACCCATTTAAAGTCATATCTAGAAATACAATTCTAGAAAATACAGTTTTAAAAGTTCTGTAGTATTGGTTCCAGTACGCGATACTGTAAAATTATGTCCTCTTTTTCAATGGCAGAACATCGTCCTCTCCTTAACCTGCTACCGTTACAATTACCATCTAGATCAATAAAAGTCCGAGTACACAGCATACAAATTCCGAGCGCAGCATACAAATTCCAAGCTCAAGTTGAACAGTTTTTTTGCAACTAGACGAAAGTATGTGCGTTTAGCCTGGACAGAGACATTGCGCCGAACATTCTCGTACATCATGCGCGCCAAAGGTCGCAACTCGAATGATTTCGTTCCTCAAACATCACCTTGTTTGTTGGACCGACGTTCGCATTTTGTCAAATAGTTCTCACTTTCTATATTTAGCTTCAATTAACAAACACAAACAGGAGATAAGTTGCTTTGCAACTGCAGCAACACATATTATCTACTCTGGTGGGTCACGGGGACATTATTATTATTATTTATCCTTCTGTCTAGCACGAACAACAGACGCCACTTACCACAAAATTCTGAAATAATTCAACATTTTCTTCTTGTTTTGCCTCAAAAACATAGCTTATGCGCCCCCTCGTTGAAAAAATGCTGAACGAGCTCGTTTCAATGAGGGGATCATAAGGTGTGGTTCTGGAGCAAAAAGGTTTTAAAACTGGAGAAACAGAATTTACTGCATTCAGAAAAATTCAAGTCCGTGTGAAAGGGGTTAAAACATCAGAAATAAACAAAATAGAATGAGAATTTATGGAGGCTTATTTTGGGGGGTGAAATATTTTTAAAGAAATCAGAAATACGTTTTGGTTAATAGTATTTAAAGATGTTCATACAGGAATCCGATAAATTTTCCAGGAAACCGCAAAAAAACACATGTGCACAGTATTAAAAGGGTTCGATCAAGGAATCAGAAATGCACATTTTTTGCTCTGCCACTTATTTGAATGATGTTTAGAGCAGTAATGTGAGTATGGAAAGGGTTAACATTATTCTCACTGAAATAAAATCTGTGGAATCCACATTGAAGTTTTGAGAGGGTTAAAAGCATTTAACTGAATAATTTATACTTCATATCCTTGCAAAGCAAAGGGTTTCTCTCAACTTAGTTCCATGAACTGACATCTGATTATAATAACAAGACTACATTTAATGTTTACAGCTAACTCCACTGATGTTTACATTGTCTCCAGTGTGAATAACATAACATAGTATTGCTTGGGGATAATTTACTGTATCGGGAAATTGGAGGCTGTGAAAACCCTGTGCCCGACTGTAAACAAATTATTTGCGCCTAGTAGTGCATCAAGGGGGATAACTCTAGTTTGGTTCATATCAGCCGAACATGATAATGGGTTATTCTGGGAAAGAAAAGCATATCTAATAAATAAATATATATATTATCGCCGTTATATTTAGCTCTTGTCGAGCTCGTGTTTTAAGGCCGTACCGCGACGAGTCGAGATATTGCCCTAGAAACAAGAGAATTGAACCGTTCACCTTTCGATTTGAGGCTCACTGGTCTAACCACTCTGCCTCCGTGCCTCTGTGCCCCATACGCTTCAACACTAACAGTATAACTGCGTGTTGGTTCAACTTATACAAAAACATAAAAGCAATGTGGTTCTATAATTTAATAATTAAACTTTTGGGCATTTTTTCTCATTTCGTACATAAACGTACAATGTCCCCCCACAAACGCTTCCCAAAAGCTTATAATGTTCTATAAATAGTAACGAAAACAAATCATAAACCAAGCATGCGATTGTATTATGCAGTTGCAAGCTACACATTTTGTATCAGGGGCCGCTGATAATATTTTAAAAACTGTTACAGAAGTTTAAATGAATACTGTTAGGAGATGGTAAAACCAGATTGCCTGTCTATCTGTCATCCCTTAACCCTCTTCACACTGATGTCAAAGTGGCGAAGTTTTCAGCAGCAAATATTTCCCATAATGCAGTTTGATATTTAACCAATTATACCTAGTTTGACAGAGCTCAATGAGCTCTGTCAAACAAGATACAATTGGTTAAATTCATAGTTAAACTAGAGAAAAACAGAGTCCTGCAGAAAATTCCGTTGTGCTACCAGTGTGCTAGGGGTTAAATAAACGGCTAGAAACGAACACAAACTATGACAGATGTTTCAATTGTTGAGTGTATGAGCCTACATTACGGTCTTTTAGGAGAATAATGTTTTTATTGAATAGTTTGTTGGTAATATGTTATATAATCACTACGGTGCTGCTACGTACTTTTCATGGAATAACCCATTCGGTGTGGTAGTAGATGACAAAATCTGATGGCGTGGCAGAGCAATGACCTATTCTTGTTTGGATGAGAAAGCCAGACACCGATAAGAAAAAAAGTTTCAAGGTGCTTTTTCTGTCTTCTAGGTTTTCACTACTGTTATGTTTTAACATGCAGTATATGGCCGCCGTGGACTGACCACTTTCCACATGTGGGCAATATTTCAACGGACGCAATAATATTACATTCTAAACACTAACTTTTGAAAGAATCATCAAAAATGTAATTAATGAAGCAAAGGGTACAACCTGGTGCGTCATTAATTAAAGTTTTCTTGGTGATGCTTTTTATTACCTGGTAAACGTATGATTGGGCAACACTGTCCGCGCGTGAAGTTCGACCAGTCCACGGCGACTGTACTGTAGTTTTCGCCGAAATAAATAGCAACTACTAATGCTTTAGTGAGATCGTGCGTTAATTTTTTCTATTTATTTTGGTACTATTTCTGTTGAGATATAAACAACGTGCAACTCTATTCATATGTGGCTGCAATGCGCAACCTTTGAATCACGCTAGTTCCAAAAGATGGTCAGGCCTGAGTGAAAATCGTGTGGTACTGGAAATTTTATTTCTGTTGTATTACTTTGTCGTAACCGGTAGTTCGTTCGCGTATTTTACAGTTGCTGTAACCCCCGCGTAATCTAAACGGTCGTTCGTGGGTTATTTCCAGGCCTGAAGTGTGGTCCACTGTGATTACTCTTATGCATTATACAGTATGGCCGCCATGGACGGGTCACTTTCCACGGGTGGGCAATATTTTAACGGACGCAATAATATTAGATTCCAAACACTAATTATAGGAATAATCATCATTAATTAAACTTTTGCTGATGGTGATTTTTGTTACCTGGCAAACGCATGCGTGGACATCACTGTGGATTACCACCAGTCCACGACGACTGTACTGTAGTAGAAACAAATTTTCTGTGACACAGTGTGACTTGGCTATATCAATCAAAAAACAACTGCTACCACGGTCGGGACAGTATGGATTATTTCATTCAGCATTAACATTGGTCAAATATGAACTTATTCATTTGCGGGGGCTGATTCATTTTAAACATTTTCTTATTTCCTTTGTTGTGAATCTCATGATTCAATTCATTCAAGATTTTTCGAAAAGATGATGAAGGCAAGTAATCTAAGGACGTGGTTCGTGATTTTTTAGTCATACCCCAAAGGGTATGACTAAAAAAATCATGAACCAAGTCTTTAGATCACTTGCCTTTATATTCTTTCCGTGAAATCTTAATCATGTTAAACGACACAGAAACTAATCAGCAAACATTTTTATACCATGACCACCTATGTTACTACCTGGGAAAAACCCGAATGCTAAATTTTAGCTTTTAACTCCACTACCGGTGTAACGCTTCTACTGCGGTTAAAACGTTTTCAATGGGAATTCCATTACAATAATTTACACCAATAGCAGTACACGTCACGATGTTTCATTCAAACATACGACGTTTTGCGGTACATCTACGTACAATGACTCATATGTTTAAAATACCTACAATTAAATATTTAAAATAAAATTTAAGAATTGTCAATAATTTATTTATTTATTATTTATTTATTTATTGGCGTTTAAGGTCACATATTTCTGCACAATGGCTAATCATGACCGCGACAGGTTTACGGGTGGAGGAAGCCGGAGTACGCGGAGAGAACCACCGAGCAACGGCGAGCAACTGTCAGCTCCCCAACATACTAACTCCATACAAGAAGGGTTAGAATTGGTTGAAGACAAGTGCACCATCGACGTGCAGTACGCCTTAGTACACAGCGTCACCGTGCCCCACGTTGGCAATGGGGATGAAGTGTCTTGCCCAAGGAAACAACGCGATTGCCGCAGAATCGACCCGAGGACCTCTCGGCTTGCAGTGTGCACCTCTACCTACTGAGCCACCGCGCCCCCCCCCCCCCCCCCAATTGTTAATAATATTCTGACTGCAAAAGCAAGGTAATTTCAATCAACTTTGACGATGGGTCCAGCTGTCAATCAAGCATTCACGTGCAGCCGAAAGTACTGTCCACCGGCGCAGATGTAAACAAAACAAACCCATGTGTTTCTGATAGAAAGTATAGTTTTTTCTCCATTTTAACCCTTTACCCAACGTAACGGCCAAAACCGGCCAGCGCTATTCTCAAAAATCGCCAATTAATTTTCAAAATATTTTCATTTTTTGTCTCAAAAACATAGGTTATGACCCCTCGTTGGAACGAGCTCGTCGAGCTCGTTCCAACGAGGGGTCATAACCTATGTTTTTGAGACAAAAAATGAAAAAATTTAGTTATTCAAGATTTTTTTTTGCAAGTGTCGTCTGCTTTTCATGTTAGGTAAAGGGTTAAGTGACAAAGGTGATCATTCATTAGAGAATGGTATAAATAAAATAAATGTGTACTACGGCCGGTAATCATTTAAACCACTCGTAGAATAAGGATTTTAACCACGCGGCAAAGCCTTGTTGTTAAAACCCTTTTCCTACTCGTGGTTTAAATCTGATTACCGGCCCTAATACCTATTTATTCTATATGTCAAGCTCTCAGGCTACCACCAGTGTAATTATTAATAATTAATTACTTGTCAAGTGTTGACAGAATGATAATAAAAATAATTTTCTAACGAGGCGTCCTACATCAACCCTGTCAGCCGCATGGTCACTCCTCCCCAACTATCCCTCCTAATCCTCCAGCATTCGGACACAAACTGTTCATCACCCCCCCCCCCCCCCCCCCCCATTGACGCTTTCTCAATCTCACCATGAATCTTTCCCTCATTTCGTCACTTTATCTTCTCACTTATCTCTCATTTTGTCATCCTATTCTTCCATTAGTTTTTCAAGGAATCTTATTCTTCTAGTCAACTATTTAGGGAATTCTAAGATGAAATAATCTAGGGAACTCCAATGATTTTGATCTACCACAGAACAATAAGAACCCCCAAACGATCCATCGATGTACTCATCTAAAGCGCATCTTTTTATATTACCCGTCCGGAGAACTTTTTGGCCCTAACTCCTGCTTATATTTTCATCAAAAGGACAGTTGAGGCATCGCACTGTGACATCTGGTGAGTGATTTCAGCGAGAGTTGGGTGTCTGACAAGCACACATTCCACGCACTGAGCTGTAGAAGACATGGACGGTCAGTCAGAGAATTTACAACATTCAGTCCAAGACCTCAATACCTTGTAAATCCTCCTCGGTTCGCGATACAAGCGCGGATCCGACGTGGCATACTCCTCACTAAACGTGCAATATCAGCTGACTGATGTTATTCCATTCTTCCTGCAATGCAGTGGCGAGTTTCTGGACATTGGTAGGGTGCTGTTGGCGTTGTCGTAGGCGCCTGTCAAGCATATTCCAGACGTGCCCGATTGGTGTAAAGTCTGGACTTAGCGCTGGCAAAGATAGTATAGTGATGTTCTGCTCCTGGAGGAACTCTGTAGCGATACTGGCCCTGTGTGCTCTTGCATTGTCATCTTGAAAAATGAATCGACGGCCGTTAAGTCGCGCAAATGGCATCACATGAGCTGCTAACATGTTGTCACGGTAGTACTGCCCTGTGACACGCCCTTGGATGACATGTAATGCTGTTCTGTTTGTCATGGTTATGCCCCCCACACCATAACCGATCCACCAACAAACCGATCGTGCTGCCTAACGGTTACGTCATGGTATCGTTTGTTCCGCCGCCGGCACACACTGTTTCGCCGGTCGTGGAAATGAAGAGTGAGCCTCGATTCATCGGAAAACATGACGTTGTTCCACCGACGATTGTCCCAGCGCTGTCGTGCTCCACACCAATTACGCCTTGCTGCGATTTGGCGTTCAGCCAAAAGTGGAATTATTCGAGGACGCCGAGCGTACAAATTCCAGCCGTGTAGGCGATTTCGGATAGTCTGATCACTGACTCGCACATCTGTCGCTCGATGCAGCTGTAGTCCAATTTCTGAGGCACTTTGATGGCGGTTTCGTAACGCTGTGGTTCGGATGAAACGATCCTGGTTAGCAGTTGTCACCCTTGGACGACCTGACCGACGTCTGTCATCAACATTGTCCGTCTGACGGTAGCGTGACCACAACCTGCTAATCATCGTTTGAGTAACGTTGAGAATTTGAGCCAGTGCAGTCTGTCTGTTGAATGCTTCCAACATGCCATTGGCACGTAAACGTTCGTCACGTGTCAGTCTTCGCATACCAGAAAAGTTACGTTTCGACCAGAAACTATTGATGAGCGAGTTTATACCAAGAAAAGAACGAGACCTCCGAAAAAGCCCGTCCAGTACAAATGAAAATTTCAAAACGTACCCCACAGACATTAACGCGGCGCTCGTGCGAAAAACCTGCACGAAGTTTTCGTGGGCCGGTGACATTCATGATCCACACTAAACTTGGTAACATATCGATGTGTCCAATCACGCGTATCCAATACCATTTTCCGAAAATATCAACATCAGTTTGAATATCGTCTACTTCTTTTGAATAGTATGTATATTGCAATCCTCGAAAACCCATCCACTGATATAATACGCCCCCCCCCCCCCCAACCCCCATCCCACCGCTTCAGTCCACTTTTAGATCTTCAGTCTCAATAGAATAACTTTTCATCTCATCAAGAAATGAAGCACTGAAATACAAAACAGAAGATAAGATTTCAGTATTTAGTGTTTAACCCTTCACCTAACGAATCGACCGCATCCACACGCATAATTTACAAATTGAGCAGAAAAAAATGCAACAAAACCATAACATGTGCCCCGTCATTGGATCGAGCACAACAAACTCGTTCCAATGAGGAGTCACATGATATGGTTTTGTTGAAATTGTTTGAAAAAAAGTTTTAAAAAAATATTTAAAATAAAAAGAAAATTCGTATCGTCTGCGTTGGGTAAATGGTTAAGAAATCTCGTCCGGGGAAAGACTGGTTGATGTGAAACAACCAGTCAAAATCCGATAGGCAATTGTTCTAGACAACCAAATCAGTGTCTTCCTGGGCACGATTGGGGTAGTAGTGTTTAGCGAGGGAGGGATATCGACTAGAATGGGTTATTATAAGGTGAAAAGATAAGGGCCCTGCGAATCTTAAATGTCGGTTTGAATCGAATTCTGAATATCGAATCGAATCGAATCGATTCACCGAGCGTATGTCGAATCGAATTGAAGCTGACCTCTACTAAACGTGTAGATATTGCACCTTCTTGCAACAATGGACACCTCTCACATGACTGATAATGAATACGATTGGCAAAAAGTAGTCGCAAATTCGTCGGGCGGACAAAAAACCTTTTTCGCAGAAATGACGACTTCGAGTCGGTTTGTGAGACAATCACACCATTCAAACTTCGTACCACTAGCAGTGTAAGAATACTACAGTTTAAGGACACTATCTTAGAATGAACTGCCACTTAAGGGGATGAGATACGCCCTCAAACAGTTTGCAATACCATATATCTGAACGATTTGATGCGAACCTGTGATCGTACTACAGATAAGGAAAAACGACAAATGGCAAGAACACAAATTCAAGTGACGTATTACTCCATTCGTAATTCTTATCAGTCGTCATTCAGTGGTCCAATAATTATTGCATTCAATGCAGACTCGTCGGTTTGTCGAGATAGCACAAATGCGGAATATTTCAGAAACGGAAGTTGGTTCAGCTACGGGACCTCCTTGAATTCTTCGTCTATCATCAGGTCTCCAACCGGAGACCTGATGATAGAAGAAGAGTTCAAGAGGAGACATTTGATAAGATTTTAAGGTTATCTCGACAATTCGCAACTTTCCTAATCAGAGGGACTGCAATCGATTTGAATCGAATCATCGGAACGATTTCGAATCGAATGAAATTTCGAAACTTCGCGATTTCGAATCGAAAGAAATTTCGAAACATCGCAGAGTCTTAGTCAAAAACAGGAATAATTCAATCAGACTATCTTTTAGGGGTTCGTTGATTGCATTTTTATATGGTTCTCTCAGGACGTCCAGGCGAGATGAGCATACGATTCAATGATGCTCCTTCAGATCTGCTCATCCGTCGGTTGCCACATTTTCTTTTCTCTCTTGAGAATCCCTTGCTTCGGATTGGAGGAATATTAATGGCTGATACCCCATTTGGGCCACACTTACCATCTGTTCAATTGTTACATAATAGAATTTTCGGGAAACGTTCAACTTTTCCGATTTTCCGGAAAAGTGTAACTTTTCCGGTGTTCATTGTCATTTAATTCGATTAGCTCCGTCACGGTGGCGTTTCTTTCCTGTCACAAAATTCCATAGCGGAGAAACTTTCCATTCACAGTCCCATCCCTGTCAATTTTTATCAGACACTCACTTCGGTCAGAGTGACTACATAGGAAATTACGAAACGCCAACCGCGATATTATGAATTTAGGTGAAACCTAGAGAATAAAAAAAAAGTAACTGGATCAATTGAACCAATACACAGAACGACACGCGTGTGTTCATTGGTTAGTCGTTTTGGCACGAGTGCCAGCGCGGAAGAATAGAACGAGAGGCCGCAGGTCTCGAGGTTTATCCTACCGCGATGGCACAAGTGCCATATCGATTAACCCGTTCACACACTCGTGACGTTCTGTATTTATTACACGCCTTCACGTCTGTAAAAAACATATTAGGCCACTCAGCAATTCATTTGACAACTATCAACAAAAAGAACACATTTTATCACCAACCAAATTTGCGAGGGGAACCCTTGTTACTGTTTCGTCGCTGAGTTCCAATGTGTTCTATGTGCCTACTGGCACATAGAACACATTGGAACTCAGGGGACGAGTTTCAGCTATCGCTAGCGATTCAACTTGTAATTGCGTTGCACTATTTGTAGAAAATCCCAGAGAAATTTCGCTTCTATTTAAAAATAGTCCATCAACGATGGACTATTTTTGTTTTCCGCATGGTTTAGTGTTGCTGTAGATTGGGATTACATAGAACGGGCGTGTAATAAAATATGATATGAATGGTCCACAACACCCATCAATTTAAGTTTGTACAAATAAATTTGTCACGCCGACAGTGTGTCTGTGTTTGGGGGTGTGTGGGGGGAATGTGGCATCACAAGGGGAATAACTCCTTTAACCCCCAAGATTTGTTTTAAAAAATTAAAAGTCTTCTTTTCCAGAGACACCAATCAGAATCTTTTGATATTTGGTATACCATTAGAGTGGGGGAGGGGGTCAGATTCAAGTTTGTGTAAATCAAGTCCCTGGGTTCAATTTTATTTTAAAATTCTTCAAAAAAAAATGCCCCTTTGACCCACCAGTGCATCAAGTCTCCGGTTTGATAGCTGGGCTCCTTATGAGAGCTCAAATTTTCACTTAGTGCTATATGAAGAATATTCTTTAAAAAAAAAAAAATTCAGACCCATCAGCCGTAATCATTTAATATATGATTCAGAGCATCGTCAGGGTATTCACATTCAAATTTGTTCAAATCAAGTCCTTGGGTTGAAGTGGGTTCATATTCACTTTAACTTAGTGCAATATGAGGAAAATTCTTTATAAATCTTCTGCCGATCCACCTGTTTGATGAATCAGATTCAGGTTTGTTCAAATCCAGCCCCAGAGTTCATATTTGGGCTCTCCGTGACAACCGAATTGTCATTTAGTGCAATATGGGGAATATTCTTCTAAGATCCACCTGGCAATTTATTTTGCTATCTGGAAAAAAAGCATTACTGTGGTTCCCAAATGAAAGTTTGTTTTATATCTTACGCTCGAATGATTATTTTTCTTTTCTTGGGGTGGGGGTGGGGTGGGTGGCGGAACAGAAGATTTTCAAATGTAAGATGCTATATAAGTAAGGAAAATTAGTGTTCTTTCAAATTCCAACCTCTGATATTGGATAAATTCAAATTAAATATCGTCGCCTGATTGCTAGAATGTTCTATGTCCCCTATGGGACATAGAACATTCTGGCACTCAGGCGACGATATACACAAATTATAAATCGAAATGAAGGTTGTGATGCACAGAACGGGTGTCATGATATCTTGTAAGGGATATGGCGACTGTGCAGTCTTCATATATTGACAGTCTGTATTGTGAAGGCGATCAGTCTCATTATTTGATATTTAGATGGCATTGTATAGCGATGTTTTTCGGCCCTGTGAACATGAAAAGCAGACGACACTTGCAAAAAAAAATTCTTGAATAACTAAATTTTTTCATTTTTTGTCTCAAAAACATAGGTTATGACCCCTCTTTGGAACGAGCTCGACGAGCTCGTTCCAACGAGGGGTCATAACCTATGTTTTTGAGACAAAAAATGAAAATATTTTGAAAATTAATTGGTGATTTTTGAGAATAGCGCTGGCCGGTTTTGGCCGTTACGTTGGAAAAGAAAGCCGAGCGTTTTGGAATTTCCACCATTTCACAAACTGTTTTCCCCACGAAAACCTTCTGGAAGCTGTTTCTCCCTATAAGTTTCATTTTATATATTGTATTAACTAATACCCACCCCAATTTAAATACTGGGATTCATGGGTGCATGATGTAATAAAACAAATCTGGGTGCGATCTAAATTTGGGGGCGTGTGCTGATGATAATTAACGTTGATGGATAGAGGCGTCTTTGCTTGTAAATTAATCCTCACGTGCACATCGACCAAAAAACATCTAACTCCCAGAAAAATCTCAATATTTACAAAACTTCAAACGCCGACAGTTTAATGTTTTTGTTCCGCTGGGGTGACGGAGATATCTGGAGCGAAACCACTGTTACGGAAATGGTGAAAAAAAACGATTCTGTTCCGCTTGTCGCCTCAACTGCTTCTGCTGGCAATAACGGAACGAAACATTCCGTGTGTGTCTTTTCAGTTATGACAAACAAAATAATTTTTAAGTCTTTCACCCTATATCGTTCTGATAGTAGTTCATTTTATCCGCCTGAAGAGAAAATATATAACACTGGCGAATGAAAGCAGAAAAGTCACGTGACATAATACTTCCATAGTTTGATTTTAGATAGCAGACGAAGCACGTAGACCACCGGCATTTGTTGCGTCTATAGTATCTATCTTTGAGCCAACAATACAACAGGTATTTAAATCCGTTTCGAAAAAACTTTGCATTTAAAAAAACATGTTCAAGTAATTATTTATGGTCCAGATCGAAAGAATCTTGTTATGTCTCATCGGCGAATTTTGGGTGGGGTTTTTCGATTTTTCGGTCCTGAAAAAGGGAGGACGTGGCTCATTTTCCGGATTCCGGATTCCATTGGATAGCTATTGTTTTTTTAATTTGATTTACTATTCACGTATACGTTGTCTTAAGGCTTGATGGTCGTCTGCCACATTGATTTAGCCTAATTTGTCCACACTATGAATCCAAGAACTTGTCAAATACGCAGTTGATTCTCAAGCAATGCTTCTGCTTGTGAAAAGGTGGACATACCATTTCTCCGCGAATTCATTGCTGGAGGATCAAATGAGAGTTTGAATCGATATGAATCTTCAAAACCTTAAACTCCATGCTAAGATGTGTTATTGTGTCTTGAAACCATTGTGAAGGTAAAGAAGGAGCACGGGTAGACTAGAACTATTCTCAACACATCAGCTGAGTTTTTTTACTCGCAAAAGACGATAAATATATAAGACTTTTTATAATTACTTAACCCTTTACCCAGCGCAGACGAAAACAATATTTGTTATTTTAAATATTATTTTTTCAAATTTTTCAAAACTTTTGAACAACACCCTATCATGTGACCCCTCATTGGAACGAGCTCGACGAGCTCGTTCCAATGAGTGTTCACATGATATGGTTTAGCTGAAATTTAAAAAAAAAATTAATTGCTAAATTTGTATATTCCGCGGACGAATGCGTCCTATTCGTTAGGTAAAGAACTAAGAAATTTGGATCCTTACAAAGACGATGTGACAGATTGTCCAGCTTTAGATATAGAGGTAACCTCTTTTAATCTTGCAATTCGTATCTTGGCGGTTGCAAGAGCATTGCAGATGGCGCCTGGGTGTACTCAATGATTGAAATGGACGTTTTTCGTTAAATGCGTATGTATTAGATGGACCATTATCATCACAAGCGCTATGGTGACATCTAGTGAGGGCACGTGATATGTATTCAACCTGGCAGGAAAGTATGCATACATTGTTTCGTACGCTTGAGGGGGGAAATGATATGATTCAGATTACTGAACTGATCCTAATTTCTAGCCCCGACCACAATCTTTTCATTACAAGCCTGTTCTTTGAAACCCCTTTCTACAGCAAAAACATGCGGAAAATGAAAATCCGTTCCGCACACATGTGCAGAACAGAAATCGTTTACGGACTATTTTTAAATAGAAGCGAAATTTCACTGGAATTTACTACAAATCGTGCACCGCAATAACAATTTGAATCGCTAGCGATAGTTAAAAATCATCTCCTGGGTTCCACTGTGTTCTATGTGCCATTAAGCCCATAGAACTTAGGGGACGAAATAGTAACACGGGTTCCCCTCGCACATTTGGTTGGCGATAAAATGTGTTCTTTTTGTTGATAGTTGTCAAATGAATTGCTGAGTGTCCTTCTAATAATTGTTTTTATAGTCATGAATACGTGAAATAAGCACAGAACGACACGCTGTGGCCTCTCGTTTTATCCTTCCGCGTTGGCACTCGTGCCATATCGATTAACCTATTGGCAAAAAAAGTTATATCTACTTAAAACAATATCTGAAGATACTTACAGGCCTGGCATCAAATATATGTACGCCGCGAATATAAGCAATACATTTATTTTATCCCTTCATCTAAGTGACGACACTTGATGAAAAACTGTCTTGAATATGTATAAACTGATTGATTGTTTGCCTCAAAAACATTGTGTATGAACCCTCATTGAAGCAAGCTCAACGACATCGTTCCAATGAGGGGTCATAAGCTAACTTTTTGAGACAAAAATAATAGAATTTGAATGCTGATTTTTGTAGATAGCACTGGCCACTGTTGTCTGTTAAGCTGGGTAAAGGATTAAGAGAATGTAGGAGAGAATCAAATATTAAAATCAATATAAAATAAAACCCGACAGAACCTGACCGAACGACCTATTTTTCTTTTCGAATGCCAAATCATTTATTTTTTCGCCTAAGGAAATATTTGACATTTGATGATAATGCGGGGCAAAAAAAAAACCCAACAATCTGTAGGGAGAATTGTTTATTATTCAATACTGAAGCTTTGAATGACTCGGGGATTGAATTATTACTGAGCATCCATGCAAATGTAAAGTATAATAACCCTTTTCCTAACATGAAAAGCAGACGACACTTGCAAACAAAATTCTTGAACAACTAATTTTTTCCATTTTTTGTCTCAAAAACATAGGTTATAGCCCCTCATTGGAACGAGCTCGACGAGCTCGTTCCAAAGACGGGTCATAACCTATGTTTTTGAGACAAAAAATTAAAAAATAATGAAAATTAATTGGCGACTTTTGTCAATAGCGTTGTTCGGTTTTTACGGTTACGTTGGATAAAGGGTTAACTTATTCTGTCAGGGGGATGCTGGGAGGGTATCCCCATATTTTTCTAGTCCGTACACTTTCCACTGGATTAGGGGTTTGGATATACATTCGCTCTTGTTAGTAATTATGGACTTTTATACGAGACGAGATTTGGTACCCGGACTTATGTCACATGTACATCCGGCCATACAAATGGCGGTCTGATGTTCCTGATTCGGGCTGGTGGGTCCTCGGATGACCACTATGTAGTATGGTTAGTTGAAACTTGCGACGGTAGATTATATTTTGACAAGAGGCGAATTATTCACAAACAGGTCCTCGGATGACCACTATGTAGTATGGTTAGTTGAAACTTGCGACGGTAGATTATATTTTGACAAGAGGCTAATTATTCACAAACAGGTCATCGGATGACCAATATGAAGTACGGTTAGTTGAAACTTGCGACGGTAGATTATATTTTGACAAGAGGCTAATTATTCACAAACAGGTCATCGGATGACCAATATGAAGTACGGTTAGTTGAAACTTGCGACGGTAGATTATATTTTGACAAGAGGCTAATTATTCACAAACAGGTCCTCGGATGACCACTATGTAGTATGGTTAGTTGAAACTTGCGACGGTAGATAATATTTTGACAAGAGGCTAATTATTCACAAACAGGTCCTCTGATGACCAATATGTAGTACGGTTAGTTGAAACTTGCGACGGTAGATTATATTTTGACAAGAGGCTAATTATTCACAAACAGGTCCTCGGATGACCAATATGAAGTACGGTTAGTTGAAACTTGCGACGGTAGATTATATTTTGACAAGAGGCTAATTATTCACAAACAGGTCATCGGATGACCAATATGTAGTACGGTTAGTTGAAACTTGCGACGGTAGATTATTTGACAAGAGGCTAATTATTCACAAACAGACTTCCTGAAACTGTTTTAAAGACATTCTAAAATGTTGACATGGTCCCTGCCCTCACGTTCCTATTCCGCATCAGTTAGAAGAACTATATAGAGTTGAAAGTGCAGAGCGACAAATAGGACATTTGCCTCGCTCCTTGCCATTCAGATTTTGCGTCAAAACATAGTTTATGACTTCCACACTGGAACGAGATCGCGACCTGGCACCTGTGAGGTCTTATATGCTATATTCTGCCATCAACAAAATGAAATATGATGTTTTGGAAAAACATCCCAAGGTGCACATTTTCGTGATAATTCATTTATCTAACAATTCAGTCACATAAACAGATTAAGTCTTAAATTATTATCACAATTTTGGGACATAATGTTCGGTCGATCACTGAAACGCACTTAGAATGTATTCATGTATTCATGCTCCTGTTATGATATGTCCGGAAACGAGTCGTCTGTATGATACGGAATCAGAATAAGTTGTCTCTTTGATACGAAATCGGAACACATTGTGTGATACGTACCGTTTCTCATGGTTCTCAGTCCAAAATCTATATGATTGTTAGATAAATATGGGTTATATACACATGGTGTTTGTAAAAAATCTTTTATCGCGACGAGAGCGTTTTCGGGGGCATATATAGCTACGAGTCGCGCAGCGACGAGTAGCTATGTTGCCCCCGAAAACGCTCGAGTCGCGATAAAAGATTTTTTACAAACACCATGTGTATATAACCCTTTTATCTACACCCCCACCTCCCCCACTCCCGTAATAAAACAAGTTTTGATTAACAAATGCAGACCACTAAAAATAATCTAGCCTTCAACCAGATAATCACTAATGTGAAAAATATCTGGTTATTTGTACTTTCCGACGTTTGACGTCACATTTTGAAAAATGTTGAAGAAACTGAATTCCCAGTGACGTTTGAACGTCAGAATAATTGAAGTCTCGAAGGGTGAAATAATCTCATTTGAAAAAGTGTAAGTTACTAATTTTTACTCTTTTCCGTCAAATTTTATTTTTACAATTCAGTAAGTTTAATTAATGGCCTTCTTTTTTATTCAATACATTTCGATAAATACGCCCCGTTTTATTTGTTTCGATCCGCGGCAGCGATAATTAGTTATTCAAAGTGTTGAATGAAATAGTACGTCATGCAAATGAGATGGGCGTGAACGTTGTATTCTTGCGATATCACGTGACTTTTATTCTTACTGCAGTAACGATAAAAGATTTTTTATTGACGGCGAGTTTTTTAAAAGATAAAACGTTACTGTTTTTACGTATAAAGTAGATAAATAGAGATTATTACCATTATGTGGATGTACAAAATATGTATCCGAGTCGAGCTCCGGGTTATAAGGGCAGATCACGACGAGTCGAAGACGAGTCGTGATCTACCCTTAGAACCCGGAACGAAACTCGGATACATATTTTGTACATCCACGTAATGGTAATAATCATTTTATCTTACAATATATTGGGGATAAGTCACGAATGTAGACGAATATATAACGAACTATTTATTCGTACGGATGAACAAAAAAAATGGAACTCACGCGAAATGAAAGTGCTTGTATCCGACCCCCTGATACAAACATTTGTATCAGGGGGTCGGATACACGACAGTTGCTGAGTTAATACAGGCAAAATACATGTTGATTGTAAGATAAATAGAGATTATTACCATTATGTGTATGTACAAAATATGTATCCGAGTCGAGCTCCGGGTTATAAGGGCAGATCACGACGAGTCGAAGACGAGTCGTGATCTACCCTTAGAACCCGGAACGAAACTCGGATACATATTTTGTACATCCACGTAATGGTAATAATCATTTTATCTTACAATATATTGGGGATAAGTCACGAATGTAGACGAATATATAACGAACTTTTTATTCGTACGGATGAACAAAAAGAAAAAAAATGGGACTCATGCGAAAGGAACGCGCTTGTATCCGACCCCCTGATACAAACATCTGTATCAGGGGGTCGGATACACGACAGTTGCGGAGTTAATACAGACAAAAAATACATGTTGATTGTAAGATAAAAAAGTAGCATCCTGCTTCTTGGGTGTATCAAGAATTCAAATTCCACTGAAATATCCACTAGTTGAAAAGCGTCATCCTCTTCAGTTTGTTTGTTTGTTAAACGGAGCTTAACATTTTCAACAGCCAGGGCATATCGTGTCGAACACTTTCTTACTGGTGGGGGAAGTCTGAGATCCCAGAGGAAACCACCGACCAGCAGCCAGTACCTATTGGGTTCTCCAATTTAATAAACCGGAACATGCAGGGCAAGCATTGGTTATTAAAGGAAGATGTAGCATCGACGTACTTTTACGTTTTAATACACCAGACCACGCACCATGCTTTCTTTTGAGCAACGGAGATTTAGTGTCTTGCCCAAGGGCACAGCTCAGGTGACGAGGGTCAGAATCGAACCGTCGAACTATCGATCTGAAATCAAATGCGCATATCAACGAGATTCTCTGCCCCATCCTTTTCGGTGATGTTTTTAAAGAGAAAGACCCACATTTGCGACACGTTTCCTCACAATGAGCCCTCTCGTCTTAAGTCGACACCCGAATTACAAAGCGTGCACAATATACTTTCAACGTAGGTAAAAGGGTAAGAATGGCTTCTGTTCTTAATTGAGACGGAGTTCAGTGATTCCATGTCGCGTGGTGGAGGTTGTTCGAGATAAACGGCAATTGGTGAATTTAACCCTTTGACCAACGCAGACGATATCAAAATTAATTATTTTAAATATCATTTTTTTAAATTTTTCAAAAAATTTCAACAAAACCATATCATGCGATCCCTCACTGGAACGAGCTCGACGAGCTCGTTGCAAAGAGGGATCACATGATATGGTTTTGTTGAAATTTAAAAAAAAGAGTAGATTTTCAGCTGCTAAATTTTCACATTACGCGGGTGGATGTGGCCGATTTGTTGGGTAAAGGGTTAAATATGGTTCCAGTAAACAGGTGCATCATAACATTCAATTCGTTTGCTTTCTTTCATATTTCTTGTAATATTATAAACATAGTGACCGTTGTTCAGTGTGTTATGGTAGATTAGCACCCGAAGAAAAAAAATTAAAGCCCGAGACGATGTCGAGGGTGTTAATTTTTTTTCTAAGGGGGCTAATCTACCATAATCTACCATAACACACAGAACAACGGTCACTATGTTTTTTATTATACTGAATGTTTCTTTCAGAGTTATAAATAATCAATAACAAATAAGCTAACATTTAATACAATAACGTCTTAACATAAACAACAACCCGAATGTTTTAGATCACACAGAACGAAACTAATGATCCATCTACTTCAAAACAAACTCTTTCTCAGTGGCTATTTCGAAAAAAAGTTGAAGTTAACGGTGCAATTTGTTATGTACGGGTTCAGGGCAGCACTTGTGTTAGCGTTTTCTGATAACGGCCCGGTAAAATTGCTGAATGGGAAATTGGGGAATGATACAGAAGTTGAATTGTTAGATGCGACCGAAGAACTTTGTGTGGACGGCAAGCTGATTTGGACACCATCTGATTACGGGGTAGCATTCGAATCACCGGGAGAAACTTCTTTTAATTCAAAAGCATCAGTGAAAAGTGCATTTAGGTCAAATTGTGACAAAAAAATCTTCCTTGGCAGTGTCTTGTGTTGGTGGATCACTGAGCATTAACATCCAGAGAATTTCCAGTTAAGGTTTCACTTAAACAATCAGAGATCTGCTTTTTTTTCTCATCACTCAACCGCTCAGAATACTTTATAGAACTATCACTCTTATGTCCAGCAACACGTATAATATGCCGTGCTTCAATACCGGCGCCATCCATTTCTTTAATTGATGTTGCACGTATTGAATGATTTGTGTATGACATGGAAAGCTTGGCTTAGTTTGAAATATTTGGCATCATTACATTCAAAGAGTTTTTTTCCAATTGGTGCGCGTGTGTACCACACATTATCAACAGTATTGATGGAATCCAGCGGTCTTTGCCACAATGCATCATTATCTGGATGTAATTTGGATAAATACTTCAAATATGAAGTCACAGGGCAAAGTGGGTGGCCAGGTTTCTCATACATTCTGCCCTCTCCAATGGTGTCATTGGTTCCATCTGTGAACTTATGATTTTTATCATTCTCATCTTGGCCCTACAAATAGAATTTAGAAAGAAATGAAATCCCAAACATATTTATTTGTTTATTTAACCCTTTACCTAACATGAAAAGCAGACGACACTTGCAAAAATAATTCTTGAATAACTAATTTTTTTCATTTTTTGTCTCAAAAACATAGGTTATGATCCCTCATTGGAACGAGCTCGACGAGCTCGTTCCAATGAGGGGTCATAACCTATGTTTTTCAGACAAAAAATAAAAATATAATGAAAATTAACTGGCGATTTTTGAAAATAGCGCTGGCCGGTTTTGAACGTTACATTGGGTAAAGGGTTAAAACAAGATATATAGAATGTAAAAAGTAATCAATTAAGAGAAGCAAACGACAATGGTCGGCCTACATAAAATATTAACTTCAGCTAAAGTTATCGAGCCGAATCCAAAGGACGTCCATTTAGTTATCAGTTGGTATCATAGTTAGAGCAAATGAAGTTTATATTCTCAAATAAACTTTTTATTTCATTTCAACGTAAATGTTTTCAATTATTTTATCTGTGCTACAACCACCACACGAAAGGAATGTTTTAACAAATGATAGCCGTTTCCATAAAATAAGAAAATGCGAATGTGTCGTCAGTTATCACGCATGCAGTGTGTAATAAATACACGCAATACATAAAAAGAAACTTACCAATGGTCCATTTTATTATCAGAGAAAACATTTTACATTACATGAAATGGACAATTCCACAATCGGTTGTAATAGATTCATTTCTGACCTGGGGTCAATACTATCACAAACGCCTGCACGGACACGACTGCCGAGTGGCGGGCAGTCGTAAATACGCAGGTGTAAGTTAACGACTGGAGGTTTCATAGTACTAGCGGAATAGACTGGCATTTAACATGCAAGCGTAATTGGTTACGACTGTGGCCTGACCAACGAGTCTTTCATTGTACCCGCGTAAAAGAACAATCGTGGTCATCAGAGCGTGCTCTCAGCTGACCATCCAGTTGTCCCAGTCATGAATAAACTGTGTCATTTCAGTAATGCTTTGTCACGCTCAATCCGTGGTGAACATGCATGTTGGTTATATAAACCCACGTCAACTGAACACTTGCCTTACATCCATATCGACAAACGTCCAGAATGTTGTCGGGTGAACAGAAGCTGGTTTTTCTAAGAGAGGTTTATGAGAGGCGGGAAATACTGTTCGGTAAATTTGGTCCAGCAATCACAAAGAAGCGGAAAGAGGAATCATGGAGGGAGATTTCTGGTAGGATGGTGGCAGTTGGTTGTCCTGAACTATCTTGGACGAAATTAAGGGATCAAACATGGGGTAATTTGAAGAGATCGACGGTGGCGAAATACGAGAAATTCTCGAAGACTGGAGAAGAAGGAGGTGTTCTGAGCGAAATCGACAACCTCGTTCTCGACATAATAGGGAAGGATTCTGGAGAAGTGAGAGGAATAGACGTTCCAGATGGACCTGTGTCCTTCTCTCCACCCAGTACTTCCACTGCACCCTCTACGTCGCAACCCACTCACAGCAACGCAGCACAGACGCCTGGGCGCGGATCGACCTCTCCGGAAATGGGACCTTCCGAGCCAAACGATCATGTTCGAAGCGAAGATGCGTCCGACGTCGAGAGCGCTGTTGAACAGTCTGCGCGAAAATCAAATGTCAACCCATCGAAGCGAGGAATCGATAGACTTCTCAGAGACGATTACATCCAACTTAAAAAAAAGAAACTGAAACTGGAAATAAAATGTCTAAAATATGAACTGAAAGAGCGGAAGTTGAGGGTCAGGAAGCTGAGGCGAGAACTCAATGAATAACATTATTTCCGTTCATTGTATGTGAGTGGGAGGGGGTTATGATTTATCTGAATGAATAAAAAATCAAAATGAATAAATAAAATAAAATAGAACATAAAATGGAAGATAGAAAAAAAATATCGATGGTCGATTTACATCATGACTGTTAGACGCACTCCGTCCTATCGGCTGTGTGCGCGCGCGCGCGTGTGTGTGTGTGTGAGGGTGTGTAGGTGTGTGTGTGTGTGTGTGTGGAGGTGGGGTCTTGGATATCCTGGGAGATATCATTTTTATCATCGATGGATATCGGGTTGGATGGTGAAAACCGCACCTTCGGGGCAAAATATTTTAGCCAGACAGAGCCTTGTGTCTGGTCAGTAATATAGCTCGCACCCTTCAACCCTCACCACCCAGAGTGAAAACCGGAAGGGGAAGTGAGGCCATACCGTGGTGCATTGTGGGTGTCACGTGGGTTTTCATGGTAGCGCGTAAGTGGCCATCTTGTAACGTCATCTCCATGGGGATACGTATTATTATTTCGCATACGCAGCGCGTGTCGTTATGGTAATATGTGTTTTCGGTGGCCATTTTGTCTATAAGTACCGCATCTTGGTTTCTATGGGGTCGCGGGGTTGGTAGGTGACCCAAACATCTGTTATAGGACAGAGATGCATTTTGGGGGTACGTTCGATTGAAAAAGGGAATTACCTAAATCAAGCAGAGAATGTCCGAAAATCACCGAAACGAACCTGTAGTCTCCTAGTAGGTGTCCCAGTGCCCACTGATAGGGTGGGGTTATATTTTGAAGGGACGTTCCATTGAATGGGAGTATGTCGCCCATATGAATAATTACCCAAATAAACCCGAAATATCCGGAAATCATGAAGATAATTTCGGGAATAACCGAAATTATCATCCCTTTAGGGTACTTTGAAACTCCTTACTTAGGACCTAGTGGAGGACTATGAAGCTTTTATCTTCAAGCCCCCTCTTGTTTACATCCGGTACACCTTTAATGGTACATTGATACCCCTTACTGGAGACCTATTAGGTCTCTTTGAAGAATAAGGAAAGTGGAAGGTAAAGGGTAGTAGTTAGTACTCCTACTTAGTGGGTGAAGATCAGTCGGGCCCCCGTGCCTGACAGGGTTTCAGAAAGGAAAGGAAGGGAAAGGGTATTAGTTAGTTCGCCTACGTAGTGGGTGGAAATGTGGCGGGTCTTGGGTCTGGCAGGGCTTAGGAAGAAGAGGAAAGGCAGAAGAGGGCAAGAAGTATAACTCGTATGGCCGTTGCATCGTACGAAAAAAGTGGTATCCTAGGCCTATCAGATACTAGAAGGGGCGCCCTAATTGGGATCCCCTTGGATTGGGTGCCCAAATATCTGGATATGGGAAAGCGGCGTTTTCTCATAGCCCCCATGGCCTCAAACTACAACAAGGGGCGCCAAAACCCAGAGAGATTCTTGAAATGGATTCCATAATTGGGATTCACTTGAACGAGGTTCCAAATACCGAGACGAGGAGGAGAGGGTACGGGGAGCGGCGTTTTCTCGTATCCCTCATGGCCCATACATCAAAAAAGGTTGCCCTAGACCTATCAGATCCTAAGAGGGGTTCAACAATTTGGAATTCCCTAAAATGGGGTCCCTCAATACCGAGATGGGGATAATGACATTTCCTTATGTCCTCTCCTGCCTTTCCTTAGAACTTCTTCCTAAGCTCTGTCCGACCCAAGGGCCTGACTGACGTCTGCCCTTTACATAGGCGTACCGCCCTTTCTCTTCTTTTCCTTCTTATTCCTAAGCCCTGTCAGACGAACGTGCATGCCGGATGTCCGTCCACTACGTAGGTGTACTAACTACTAACCTTTCCCTTCTTTTCCTTCTTCTTTCTAAGCCCAGTTTGGCCTTTGGACAGTAACTGTTGTTAGGAGATAGGATTAATAATGTTTCCACTCATCGTGATAACCGTGTGTTCGTATAATTCATCAAAACTGTTACACGAATGTAATAACTCCCAGCAGAAAAATGCAATTATCATGCAAAATAACCGATTAGTTCCTCTCGCCTTCTTTGATTTGGTGCAATGTCTGCGGGTGGGTTCTCAGCCATCGGCACTGTGGTAACGTCTCCAACCTCAAAGTCTGTTCCATCGTCACCGTAGTCTAGACACATATTATGAAGAATGAAAGCACATTTGATCAACTTAGAGACAGTTTCCAATTTTCGAACTCGCACTCCTGTCTTCAAAGCATAGAAACGTTGTTTGACAATGCCGAAGCACCGCTCAACAGGATTCCGACCTTTCTTGTGTGCGGTGTTGAATCTCGCCCTAGCCCCCGTCAAGTCACTGTCGATGGGAGGAATCAGCCACTCCCGACATGGATACGCACTATCCGCAAGAATCACGGCACCCGGGAAAGGACGTCGACCATCAATCTCAAACGCCTGCCACAGCTCCGAGGCACGAAGTACTCGCGAGTCGTGCCATCTACCCACAGCTTTCGTTGAGCAGAAATAAATTCTGCAGTCCGCCCCACAAGCAACCATAACGTTCAGACTGTGGAAGTGGTGCCGATTTATGAAACTGGCTTCATCCGAAGAAGGCGGTATTACTCTAATGTGCGACCCATCCAAAGCAGCACATACATTTGGCATACCGCAAATATCGAAAAACTTCATCGCGGCTTCAATAGCGTCGTCGGGCCATCTGATGAATTCTGCTTCAAGTCCACATATCATAGGGATTATCTTGTGAACAATCCGTTTCACCGTATCTCGGCCAACACCGTGACATGCCTGTATCACATGATAGAAATTATTCGTTCCCAGAAAGTGCAGGAAAACGAGAATCTGCTGTTTCGGTGTCAGTGGCTGGCTTCTGTTGCAGCGAGGTTCCAATTGTGGTCCGATCTTGTCGATAAGAGAGTCCACAACTGCTTCTGGCACGCGATAGCGTTCCCTGAATTCTCTCTCAGAAGGAGCATCAAAACGCCTCTCTTCAAATATCCGTCGCCTTCTTCTTGGCCTGCTAAATTCATCATAAATGCTCAGCTCGATATCGTCATCAGACGAATACGCCATTTTCTTCTCAAGGAGGGACAACTCCAATTTCTTCGTGATCCAGTGACTCTACGAGCGCAGGCTTACATTTACGAACGAATAGACGATCGTAGCGGACACAGTCGTAAACGTGGTTATTTTACGAGGACTCGGCAGTTGTGTCAGTTGATAGTACAGCCGTTGCTCACGCCGCACACTATTCACGACCGCGTCGTTACGACTGCCGGTTCCACTCGCGACTCGTTGTTTCTTAGTACCCGTTCACTCGTATTTTCCGCGCTCGTAGCGATAGACTGGTAAATGAGTCTGCCGAGCCTTTGATAGTATTGGCCCCTGGTCTGAAAAGTTAACGGATAACAGACTTGGAACAAAACAAACTAAACGCTATATCTTTACTGACCAGTGCCACAAAACGTCCGCCACTGCCATCTGTTCCCACAATGAATGTAGCTTTTGGCATCTCCCGAAAATTTTCACGTCCTCTTCTGCATAAATACATCATGATGTTGAGCCACACTTTATTTAACAACCCTGTGGGGGTATTTTTGTTCAGTGCAATACTTTGTGGGTGATACAATTTCCTGATGTCGTCCCTGGAAATGGGGGGTTTGTGGATCACAGATCCAAATCCTTTCTTTTTCAAGTCCGCTTGAACAGCCGAAAACAGGCCATTAGGTGATGAAAAAGATTTATCGTTTTTCAGATCAATATTTTTAGTGTCTTTTAAGGGTTTCATTAACCCATACCTGATCGCATTTAAAGAAGTTTTCTTCATATGTTCACCACATGTTTTTTCTGATTGACGCATAAAACAGACTAAGACACTGATTCAGTTCACATACGTCGAATGTTTCAAATTCAGTTGATTTCCCCTTTGTGCCCAAAAACTCCCTGAACAACTTTACACTTCTGTCAACACTTCGCTTAGTTGATGAACTGTCCTTTGATCTTAAAAAGTGCCTCGATATTTTCATCGGTAATATTTGCGAAAGCCATGTTTGTTGTTGTCGTCTGATTTGAGGCGAGAGAAAAACTTCGGAAACAGCTTGTGTTATTTTCTCCCTTTCGGCAATTTTCGGATTTGGCGTGTGGTATTACAAAATCACCGCGTCATAGCGTGTGTTATTACAAACAATAACAACCGTCGCGATGGACTATCACATGTTGTCAAAAATGGGCGGAGTCAACAAGCAACGTAGCAAATTGTATCTGTCCAATCAGACGTCGTCTTTTGTCTAGTTTTATTCATGAAGTATAATAATTGTATATATTGTTCAATGTTTTTTGTTTTTTTTTTCATGTCTCTTTCTGGGAATATCCATCATACACTGTTTTGCATATCCGTTATTCGAGTCCATCATCGACGGCTGTACCCGAACTTTCATCTTTTGGTAGAAGAGTTAGTCTTTTCCACTCATCTCTATACAGCTGGATTGCTGGTACATCAGCGAAAAATGTCATAACTTAATCGCCTTCTCTCCCCAAGATGGCGCAAGGTTAATCACGTAGTACACTCCTTCCATCGACGATGTTTGATGACGTGAAGCTGTGGCCCACAGCGTCACAGTCTTCACTTTATAAAACCTCAAACGAAAGCCCAACATGAAGACGAATAACACTGTATCACCTTTTTCAATTTAGGCACATGTTTTGGTCAATAATACCTAAAATGTGTTGTAAATATTTAATTTGCATTACCGCGAAAAATGTACACAGCGTCAAAATTTCGTTTTTCACAGACAGCAATGTGCATACTTTAAAAAGCGATTGGCGGTTGCGAGGCGTCGGAGAATAGAAAACTTTCGAGAAAAAGTTTGTTATTACGCATTGTCTATTTATAACAACAATTGTGCCTGTAAAATGGCGGCAGGGGAGACGCTTTTCTATATATGAACAATGAGCGTTCCAGCAATGTTGTTTTAGACAGATCAGTGGCGTGTTCATAGTTGTGTATGAATGAATAAAGTCTGTGCAGCAAGATAGAGAAAAGTTAAAGAAATATGCAATATATTATAATATCTCAGCGTCAGAGGCGGACTGGCCATACGGTCCACCGGGAAAATTCCCGGTGGGCCGCCCAGTGTACCCAAAATTGATGCAGCCCCACACGTGTTGGTGCATTTTGTGAAAATGACCAACAGGCGATATGAATCTGATTGCATTGACTGACGGTATATCGGAATGGTCTCTATAATGGCAGTCCACGCAGAGACATTTCGATATACCAGAATTCTAGTCTGCATTTGATCGCTCAGATGCAAGGAAACATCATTCTGTCAGTTTGAAAAATCAAACTTTTCCGAATGACCGACGAAGATGACATCAAAATTCCATCAAAATGTCCTCTATGTGGACTGCAATTGACCATTGGTGCATTTTCCAGTAGCTTTTCTGCCCCAATCGGCCCCTGCTCAGAGCCTGCAAGGGCGGGGGCAGTGGGGGCGGGGGACTAGGGGGACTAGTCCCCCCTCCCGAGCCCACTAAAAAAAAGTCATGCTCTTATTCCACACAATCTTGTCCTATAACGCCCCTCCTTAACTGATGACATCATGTTGCCAAATAAGGGACATGCTCCTCTTTTAGAATTCGCAGAATATCGGTTATTTATAGAACTGACGACAGTCACGTCTGCAAGTATCCGCTGTCTGCAAAATCGATAGTCTAAAGCGGGACGCAATGAAGCGAAGTATAAAAGAATATTTTGTCGCCACAAGGCCGAAGAAATGGTATGTTCCTGGTATCATTATTTTTGCATCGCATACCCCAAACGTGAAGTTAATGTTAATGGGGGGCAAATATTTCCAGTCGCGTATGTTTCCCAGTTCTAATTTTATTGAGCGCTTCTGGCATTCGCCGGGTCAACTCAACTGGCCATTCGCCCGAATCTGCGAATGGCCAGTTGAGTTGACCGGTCGAGTTCTCATTGTGGCACACCGCAGTGCCTGCAACAATCTTTAAACTTATTATACCCCCACTTTCTATCCGTCGATGGGTCGGTCGTTCGGTGGGTCAGTGCGTCGGTCAGATGTCCATCGTGATCCGGGCCATAACTCATAATAGCAGAGGCAAATTGATGAAATTGATAATTTTAACTTTTACAACGAAAAATGTGTGTTTTGTGTTTTGAATTTCCTTTCGTCATATTCAATTGGAGGCCAGAATTTATTTAGAAGCCACCTCAGAGCACCTGAAAATCAAGAATTTTCTGACCCCCCCCCCCCCCCCCCCCCCCCCCCCCCCACACACACACACAAACGCACGTCCCTTCGGCACATGCGGCAGTCGCCTTCGGCGCCTTCATAACCTATGTTTTTGAGACAAAAAATGAAAATATTTTGAAAATTAATTGGCGATTTTTGAGAATAGCGCTGGCCGTTTTGGCCGTTACGTTGGGTAAAGGGTTAAAGAGTACTCTTTCCAAATACTACAAAAAGTGTCCGGGTTGAACACATCTAGCTGTTTTCAGAACAAACGCATTCAACTCTTCAATTTCCACTTTCATATGACGACATCGTTCATGTCAAATGATGTCTTTCTCTTGAAGAGATCATTTATTAGGAAGACTGAGACCGAAAACAACGAAAGTGGAGTACAGGGGACTGAAATCAATGATTCGAGTTGCGTTATTCATGTCTTTCACGAGCGAAATACAGAAACATCGCCAACAAGGATCACTGATTCCTGTACCTCGTACTCTACTCGAGTTGTGTTTTGTATTTATACCACGAATAAACTTGAATTAAGTTAATGGAGCTGAGATTTTTAAAGAAAAATATCACCTTCACTGATCTGTTCAAGTTCTTGCTTGACGTTGTTTCATTTAAGTTATAACGTCACTCCGATGCTTGACAACCAATCAGATGCGTTCTGATATGACGTTCTTACACGTTGCCCGGATTCAACGCGTGGTGATCCAAACACATTTTACCCTGTCTGCGTTTTATCGGATAACGTTGAATACACACAGCAATCGTAGTATAATAACTAATATTTTTATCTTGAAGCCCCACGCAGGGGCGTAGCTAGGATTTCCCATTGGGGAGGGGGGGCATAAATTCTTTTAGGGAAGCCAGATCGATATTATGCCATAGGCATATCCGAAAGTCATAGGGTCGAAGTGGGGGGTAGGTATAACCTTCACATTGGTGGGAGTTCGGGGGGTTCCCCCTACCCCCCCCCCCCCCACCAATGGGAGGGCCATGACCACCTCCTACCTCGGGCTAACGGTATCCCCGAGAAAATGTTGAAATTTCAATACCATGAGAATGAATCTGGGACCCTCTGGTGCTTTAAGTTTTCCATTTTGAGGGGGCCACTCTAATTTTTAGGGGCCATGGTCCCCTTAGCCCCCCTCCTACCCAGGCTACACCCCTGGCCTCACGGCTGCAGATTAAAATTCTGTATTACTTTCCTCTTGCTAAATAACCTTTCGATATCATAAAGCTAAACCAAATATCATATCCTTGATTCCATCTTTTCAACTTACATTGAGCATGTATTTATCTGAAATCATCCGATTACATCGTGTATCGAGACCCATAATACAAATTGTATCATACAATTGCAGTATTTAAGCGCGCTTAGCAACGATTTGCTTGCGTTACTATTTATGGAAAAATAGACGCTTTCAAAAGCTGTTTTCGAGAGACTGTATAAGTTTCTCTTGGAAAGAAGAAAAACACTTCACAAAAGTATAATTATTAAATTATAAAGCCACATTACGTTTACATATAGAGTATATCCATAGTAGCTTGGTGTACCAAATATTCACCACTCGTGGCTCGAGGTTAACACCACTTCACCACGAGTGGTAAGCATTTGGTACACCAAGCTACTATGGATATATTTTATTTATACCATGATCGTCAGATTATTAAGAGTCGCTATTACTTTTTCTCAATTTTACTGAGCAGCAGACGTACATACGTGCGAATCTGTTTTTGTTTACATATGAGCATCGGTGAGCGTACTTCCGCTATCAATTTTATCGCCGAAACGAAATGGAAAAAGAAAAGGGGCCTTTTTCATTTTAATAACATAATAACATACTATTTCGAGTCATGGATGCTTTATTAACATGAAACAATGCATGTTTGTTAATTTTTGTGTCTTATGGGGTAAACTCATCTAGAAAACTAATAAATAATCGCACTTTCGTTTCACTCTTCGCGAGGCGAGGTGCGATAAATTTAGACACATTCGCACTCAGGTTGACGTCACGAAAGGTCAACTTGGATGTAGTTCCACTGTAGGTGTAAAAGTTTAACTACTGAAATTCCTTTGCTGGCGTGTTCACCACGGTTGGTGTGTAAAGCTAAAATTTATGTCGCAGGCTTTTCATATATAGTAGAATAGATAATCATGGTATAAATGTCTGTATCTGAATCACTGGAAGCATTCAAGTTAAAACAACACACAGTTACAGTGCGGTCTTTTTGGAGTGTTGAACTAACCCGCCCAATAAGGTTATTTGAGGATCTGGAAAAGATCAAGGCAGCCGTATAAATATCGACCGGAACGACTAGCCTTTTGTGAGTACGAAAAATGACATTTGAACTTAAAATGGTTTGCAATCAAGTTACTGGAACCACATTCAATAACTGTAAAATAATTGTATCGTCACCATTATGTTGTGTACAAAAATGTTGTATCACAATCTCGCTCGTGTTTCTAAGGCAGTATCCCAACTCATCCAGGTATGGCCTTAGAAACCTGAATTCGACTCTTATACAACATATTGTACATAAGAATTATGGTAATAATATATACTGATCACACAGAAATGTCATCGTTGTAATAGAGTGTCTGTATTTATACCGTAATATGTTGCAGCAGTGATACCGGCAGCGAGTTGTCAGTATTTTAACGTATTTTCGATTGTTTACAGTAGGCGTTGGTCAATATACCAAACATATTTGAAACAACTATGAAGCATATGTCTGAATGAATTGGTGAGAGCACACAATGCCCAAACATCTTTAAAATTCAACACTTTTCGAGCATCATGTGGTTTTTAGTGTTGTGACGTACGTAACGTCACAGACGTATAATCGGAGACACAATGGCGTTTTTCAGATCCTAATTAAAAGTCGGGAGCAAGTTGTCCCCTGACTGTAACAAGCAATGCTGAAGGGACGATTGGTGTGATTTTCTTGGCTGTATGAAGTTTGTTTATCATACAGCCAAGTTTGTTTTTCCGTATTACCCACTATGTTTTTCTTAGGGCTCCCCAGGTCGACGGAGAAAATAGCACATGCTTTCAGTCGGCTCTGGTCACAAAGTGGTATCCTCAACAAACATCGGATAGTTCAATTTTCTTAAGTGCATGGGAGTATTCGTCGTGGAGACATTTAAATATTTTTCCATTGTAATCAATAAACTATTCACGTTAACTAGAGTTTTCACTCATAAAAAGGTGTAGAACATATCAGAACGGTGAACTCATCCGAGTTGAAGTATTCCAATAAACTAGGCAAGGGGTCAAATTAAACTGTGGCTTCTCGTTTGACAAAACGTCTGGATTCGTTAACTCAACTGAGTTGTTTGTACTCAAGGGACGAATGGTGTTGATTTCCGAGCTCTAAAAGCTTTCACGAAGTTTGTTTTCCCATATTAACCATTCGTTTTTCTAAGAGCGCTCAACGAATCCACAGAGAAAATATTACGCGCTTTCTGTCGGCCTTGATCAAAAAGTGGTTCAGGCATTGGATAGTTCATTTTGCATGAGTGCATGGGAGTACTGGTTGGCGGAATCATTCAACTATTTTTAAATTGTAATCATTAAATCATTCATGTTAACTCGGAGACAAAAGCATGTAAATTTTCAACTACAAAAGAGTTTAGAACAGATTAAAATAACCGTGAAACGATCTGATTTGACGTACCCTAATAAACGTGGCGAGGGAAGGTCGGTGGATCATATTAAATGGTGGTGTCTCGTTTGACAAACCGTCCGACTTCGTCAATTCAATTCAGCATACGAAATCATCTCAGTTAATTATTAACTTTTTTTTACGTGACAAGTCTTTTGAACATAAAATTTCCGATTATTTTAAAGAAAAACTGAGGAGTGCAGTTTCACTATGTTTGGGAACGTGAATAGTAAGAGAGGGGTGAAATGTGCAGGATTGGGAATGTGGGGAGGACGTGACGTCATAGTGACGTTACACACGAGACGCCGAGATTCGTTGTTGTGGTAGCCCGCGTTAGCGGCCTTCTTGTGGCGTTATCCCCACATTGATACGTGGTCTTAGTGCGAATGCGCAGCGCGTGTTGTTAAGGTAACTCGTGTTTCCGTCGACAATTTTGTATACAGGAGGCCGCCATCTTGATATCTATGTTAGCACGTGGAAGCTATGCTACCCAATGGCCTACTAAAGGGCGGTGGTCCGTTCGGAGAATGTGTTCGATTAAACTGGAGTAAATATAATTATCCAAATAGACACAACACTCACCCAAAATCACTAAAAAAACATCCAAAAGCACCGAAATGGATTAAGATTCCCCAAGAATCCCCATTTTCTGTCCAATAATTCCTTTGTATAAGAGTAAATCTAATTACCCAGATTCCTCGGTTACTTCCTAGAATTATCACAACCAACCCGACAACTATTTTACTAGTTCGGATTCCTTTGGAGTCCTCTCCTCTGCTTCGATCAATGTATCCACAAGCTATGTTATTGTCTACAAAACCTTATTCGTTTGTTCTGGAGTATACTTAGGTATCGTAGAAGAGCTGTTCAGTTGGAACAGTTTTAGCTTATAGTTAGTATATTTAGCTTTTCTGGATTGTTCAGACTAGTTCTAACCCTATTCCGGGCACCAATGTTCTTGTTCAAACAGCATAAGTCATGGTTCATTTATCCAAATCATCCGATCAGTTCACTTTAGTGCAACTAACTAATCAATCAATCAATCAGACTACTCTATTCCTTTAAGCCCACAATGGGTCCACACACAGCTGTCTCCCTTTGGTGATACGTGTGGTTTTCAACTAGTCGAATGAGGTAAAGAACAACGAGAGTAATTGCTCTCTGAGCAAGGTTCAGATAAAGGATAAGATAGTAAGCGTACTTGAAGACTATAGGACTGGGTGAATACAGTAAAAGCTAATCATGGGACAGATGACGGCGACTATGTGTAAGTCAGCGGTAGTGGCGTTTGATCTGTGAATATGTGGATGGTCCAGATGCCAGAAAATGAACCGGCTTTAAGGGCCATAACTATCTTCAGATAGATATCCTTCTATAAGCGTCCCCCAAAAGGTATCCTCCAATAGTACATCACCATGTCATGGGTATCCTCCAATACCCAGGTGAGCATGAGAGTCGTATGTGGAATCACGCAATCGAGCAATTTCTCGTTAGCACCTTTATCCGATAAGATTCGAGTAGTCCGAGCTCTGCCTGTTTCAGTCACCGCTCTTTACCTCATTTGATGAAATCTTGATCCACGTTTCTGGGCATCCCACTAAGAAAATCCCTTTTAGGATATAGAATCTATTTTTCCAAATGAGTCAAAGTGTCGCAAGCACATTTGCTCTTTTTTCGCTCGTGGTAAGTCATTCGTGAAAAATAAACATTTGTCAAGGTCATGAAAGAGATAAATAGAGGAGATCTACGCTGTATTAGTGAATATCGGGAATTATCTCATTTGTGTGGACAGGGCTCGCCTTGAGTAAAATGGTCAGGGCCTAAAAAAAGTGCCCCACATATTGAGGCTGATTTTCCATTTTGTCCATTATTGTTAGTGCTTTTTGTGGAAAATGTCGGGGCTTGAACAAAAGCCCCCAGCAAGTGCTCCTCGGGGCTGATCTCGGGGACTGGGCTGATCAGCCCCGACTCAAGACAAGCCCTGTGTGGACCCGAAAGTATTATTTTTCACTCGCACTCGAGTGAAAAATAATACTTTCAGGTCCACACAAATGAGATAATTCCCGATATTAACTAAAACAGAGTAGATTTTCTTTTTTCTTTTTATTATATGCTATGTGACATTTTACTGAGCAACATTTTACTACGCAATATTGTAGATTTAAGTAATTTCGGCTGCAAAATGGAAGACAATAACAAAAAGCTGCTGATCGTTCCTTCAAAGCGACGTTTAAGGCGATGTCATGCGCCGAAGCGTAACGTCATTCAGGAAACTTCTGAAAAAAATCATCGTGTGGACCTGAAAATAGTCAGGTCCACACTCATGAGATAATTCCAGATACTGACTAAAATAGAGTAGATTTTAATTTTTTTATTATAATCTGCGAGACATTTTTTTGCACAATTTTCGGCCCAATTCGGCGAGAAATGCGTGCGTTCCAAAATAATAACAAAGCTCAACTGATCGTTCCTTCAAGGTGAAGTGATGCGGCGTAGCGTGACGTCATTTAGGAAGCTACAGAGGGATATTCGAGTCGATGGATATCGAGAAATATCTTTTAGATAATTTGCGTTAATTCACAGGCTAGCATATAATAATTTCAGAATCCACTCAAAACACAAGATATCCTCTATTTTCTGCAGTGCGGTTTGGTACTTAATATAGATGAACAGTTTTCACTTTAAGTCCCTGTTTC
Source organism: Pictodentalium vernedei (assembly GCA_031216915.1). Taxonomy (NCBI): domain Eukaryota; kingdom Metazoa; phylum Mollusca; class Scaphopoda; order Dentaliida; family Dentaliidae; genus Pictodentalium; species Pictodentalium vernedei. The sequence continues at coordinate 300,558,417 of CM062295.1, read as the reverse complement.
CCCTCGATCCAGCAATCTTGACGCAGGTTTGTCCTTTTCAGAATATAGACGTTTTCATTATTATTTATTACTTTACAATTTACTTGAATTGCATACACATTTTAATAAATTGTATAAACGATTTAGTTAAAGGGACAATAATCCGCTAATTTGAAAAATATCGACTCTCTGATTTTGTATGTAAAAGATCATGAAAAACCCATTGTATGAGAAGTGTTATTTGACAGAAACAACCCGAAATTACTTAAATCTACAATTAAAAATCATTAATGCAAAAATGAGGAGATTTGATTGGTCAACTTATTCCATCGAAGCTATTTAATTGGTCGATACGTACCTAGATAAGGGTTACCTACCTTCGAATATACGAACCAAGAAAAAGAGCATTCATAACCGCCCTAAAGTAGACGGAAGTGTCCAGGAAAACCTATTGAGAATGCTCAGCAGAACACTGTTTCTTTTCTAAGCCGAAGATTATTCTGCGCTACTTGAGTATACTTTGTAACAACCGAACCCACCTCAGAATAACATACTTCAAGGGAACACCCAATTGATGTTATATTAGGAGGTTTTAGACCAACATGGGGCTTGAGTTGACCCGTTGGATCCAAGAGGCCGCTTGTCAGGTCCAGGGTCTCGATACGTCATCATTTTATTGAGTATTATGGTTGTTCAGTGAATGTGTGGGGTTGACAAATCAATATTTTCAACGTTCCGCCCCTAGGCTGCAGGTTGAAAATATTAATTGGTCAAACCCCAAATAACGAATATGGACTCTTCCAACTGCAGGTATTGAACTGATGTGGAAAATACCATCAAGGTTTAAGGGGAGAAAAAGATAACCAAATGGGTACAGATCGCCACTATAGTATATTTGTTGCGTGTATTTACTTTTAGATGAATGGGTCAGTACTATTATGAGTAAGACAGAACAGGGTTAGTGCAGACAGAATTTATAGCGCAGCTGGAACCGATCCTGGAATAAGCAGAATAGTGTTCGGTAAAGATGCAATTGAACCCGACATTAGGAGAAAACGAGGGTCCGGGAAGAATTTGCCCCACCCCACATCTGAAGATAGTTATTAGGTTTGATTAGACTGGTGCATTAGCCATCACATATCAATAGTACGCCTCCACGCGAAGCTAATTGTTTGTGGAATTTTTTTAAGCTATCACGCAAAATCTGTCGATTCCTGCTGTGTCGGGTAATGAAGTTTATGTTTTCATTAGAAGCTAATCGGAGGAAATGTCACAAGCTACGTCAATGGATTTAAATTCTGTAGCTTCGGGACACGTGATGTGACAATCGTGATGAACGAGGAAGACATCTACTGGGAATAAAAAGCTCTATCCACCGGGGGATCTATTCATTCGTGTGTTCCTTGAAAATATAATATCACCGACGATTTTTGTTTGCACGTTCGATAAACTTGGCCGCGGGATATTCACTGATAATTGCGTATCATGCCATAATATTCCTACTTCTTGTGCGGATATTGGTTGATTGCGCCCGAGAGAGTCCATCTGTTTCTGAAAGCTTGCATACAGGGTTACAATACAAAACAAAACAATCTATTTTTATTTGGTGACGAGTGAAGTGTCTCTAAAACACATAGTGAGTAAAATGTCTACCCATGCAATAATTCTGAAATTTAGGGTACAAAATTTCACAAGAACGCTCGAGAGGTTATGTCTAGTTTGAAACTTCACCCTCTACGTAGTTTTCTAACATCGTTCTTCTGTGAACTGAAGTGTGTGTGTGTGTGGGGGGGGGGGGGGGGGGGGGTATCCCCAACACGAAGCTGACTAAAGTAACTCTTGAATCAGACTGAAGAATAACGATAACGTCCAAATCGAACATTTAACTGGTGTATTTATTATATATACTAAACATATCCATCTTCAATTAAACGTACATCTCTGCGAGCACAATGTGAATGTAGTAGATTAAATGTCCCATTTGTAAAAACGCTTAGCCCGCTACGTGCAATTTTCATCACACTAGTAGAATGAAACACCTTTTTTATGACACGCCTGTTCTAAGGAATCCCCATCTTTCGCAACACTAAACCATGCGGAATATGAAAATCCGTTTCGCACACATGTGGGCTATTTTTTAATAGAAGCAAAATTTCACTGGAATGTTCTACAAATCGTGCACCGTATTTACAACTTGAATCGCTAGCGATAGCTAAACATAGTAACACGGGTTCCCCTAGCAAATTTGGTTGGCGATAAAATGCGTTCTTTTTGTTGATAGTTGGTCCCCTGAGTTCCAAAGTGTTCTGTATTCCTACTGGCACAAAGAACACATTGAAACTCAGGGGACGAAACTGTAGTCAAATGAATTTCCGAGTGTCCTTCTAATAATTGCTTTCACAGACGTGAAGGCGTGTAATAAACTCAGAACGACACGCGCGTGCGAATGGGTTAATCGATATAGCACTTGTGCCATCACGGGACGATATAACTCGAGGCCTGTGGCATTTCGATTTATTCTTCCGCGCTGGCATCCGTGCCGTATCCATTAACTCATTCACACGGGCATGTCGTTCTGTGTATTTATGTGGTGGAAGAAACTGGTAAAACTTCTGAAATGCAATCCTTCGTACAATATACTTTTCTTGAATAAGGTCCTCGAATCCAGTATGTATTTGTAGGGGGGTTCGAAATAATTAGCGACCGTAGGCTTGAACTTTTACTGATTCTCCTTAACTATATGGCGCCTGTTATGTTTTCAGTGGGGGTGTAACTATGGGGGCTCCTACTTCTTCCTCTTGGATCTGCAAATTCTAAGGCTTTTACTCTATCGAGGGCAAGCTTTCAGGTACAGAGCCTTCAGGGCTATGCCTTTTCCATGCGGTACAGTTTGTATGAATATTTTATATCGAAGTATTATTGATGTAATTTATAATTGTGTATACAGCCAATGAAGTATTCATTCATTCTTTCATTCATTCATTCGTTCATTCCGACAACGACCCATTTTTTTCCTTTACGCAAAAATGTATGCGTACTGGATGGAGATGCTTAAAGCCACTCATAAAATGGCGGGTCATTGAATTTTGCTGTTGTCCAGTTATTATTTTTAAATTTAAACTGATCTACCCAACATATAAATGAAAGTCTCTCCCAGTCAATAACATCCTGCTGATGTGGAATACGCTATTTAAAAGAAGAACTTTAACATGTCATTCAAAAATATAGTCCTACTACTGATTTATTTTTATTATAGATTAGTTCAACGTCATACCTGGCCATAAATTGTCATTTCATGTACCAGCCAATACACTCGTATTCCACACACGGTACTGTTAGAAATCCAACCATGTGACGTCATAAGTATAGAGAGATCGCTACATAGCTCTTTGCACCTCAATGGAACGAGCTTGTTGAGCTCGTTCCAATGAGGGGGTCAAAATCTGTTCTTGAGACAAAAATGAAAGTTTTTAGTTTTTCAGGAAATATTTTACCCACTGTCGTCTGCCATTTGGGCAAAGAGTTAATGTTGTGAAAATACTATTGTTCACTGCGTGTTCACCTGTCGACATCAGATTCTTATGAAAACAAAAATACACCCATAATGCATTGAAACTGTTAATCCCATATCAGACTGATTCAGAACAACATAAACTGATTAATGCATGTTTCGTGCTTTCCTTTGTTGACTGAATTGATCAGAGACTGCAAGTTATGCGTGCGCCAAACTTATTAGATTTTTTTCCACGCAGGCATGGTGGTATTTATCAGAATAAATCATTTAATTTCGCAGAAAAGCATGCCGTGTTTCAGTTATTTTCCAAACATCTATTCAAACACTTTCAATTTAAGCTGTGGTAATTAGGTAAAAAGTTCCAATAAAATAGTTTGTAGGCGGAATTATTCTCCAACTAATTACTGATTGTTAATGTCTCCCGTGGTTTTGTATTCATACAGTGAATTATGGATATTGTTAATTCCTGCAGAAATCAGGACTGTCACTCACGCTAACACTTTTGACGCAAATTTTAAATTATTTTCCTGGTTGGGAGTGAGTGGCAGGGGCGTAGCTAGGATTTCCTATGGGGGCATAATTTTTGGGGGGTGCCAGGTCGATATATGCCACAGGCATATCTGAAGGCCGTAGGCCTGACGCGCGGTGGGTGTGGCCCTCCCATTGGTGGGAGTTCGGGGCCCCCGAACCCCCATCAGTGGGAAGGCCATACCCACCCCACCTCAGGCCTACGGTATTCCCCTCCCATTGGTGGGGGTTCGGGGGGGAGAAAAGTTTGAAAATTCAATTCTCTGAGAGTGAATCTGGGGCACTTTGGTGTTTTAATTTCCCATTTCGGGGGGGGGGGGGGGGTGGCACTGTATTTTTTAGCGGGACATGCCCCTAGCTCCTATCCCTTGGCGACGCCACTGGTGATTGGAGAATGGGATAATCTCACACGAGGGGTACGATATTAGAACCACAAAAGTGGTTTGCCACACAATCGAATCACCATTGAATACACTATTTGAGTTCAGATTGCCAATGTTTACGGCTGAAAGGAAGGTGCCATACTTACAATTCGAAAAAGCCGTGAGATTCAATTCGAGATTCGATTCGATTCGAGATGCTCTGCGTTATTCGACTGGACGCGAAATTTAAGATTCGCAGAACCCAAGGTGTCATTTAAGATAACAACGGCTGTGCAGATGATTCTTTCTTTGTTGAAGTGCATTGCTTCATTTCCGCGGCGTGGCCATTTTGTTTCGAAATTATCCAACGAGCATATTATTTCGACAGCCAGTAGCGTGCGTTGGCAATATTGTAGTTATAGTCGGCCTTAGGACCGACTATAGCCACAATATAGTCAACGCAGCTAATTTGTGGTCGCGGTGGGAGTAATATATGCTAACGCTTCCCATATTTTCTTGCTCACTGAAGCTATAATTTGAAAAAACCTGAAAGCACAAGAACCTAACATCGTATTTACGGTGGCAGTAGTGGCGAGTTGGGAGGGGTACTTTTGTTACGGGTCGCGGACGAACGGTGTCTAAATGGTTAGAGCACTGGACGTTAAACCGACTGTAGGGTTCGTTACGCTCACTTTTGTGATAACTGACGAGTTTTGGCCTAGCTCCCACTTTTGTAATAAACATTGCTAGGTTTTGTCTTAGCTTACCACTTTTGTAATACAAACGCCAGGTTTTGTCATAAACTGAGTTCGGAATTTTTCGAATCGTCCAGATTTTCTGAAAATATTACCAAGTCCATTGGGGCCAACATGTCGAATGTTGAATGCGAATATTCGCAATGCAGAATGTGAATATTCGCAATGTTGAATGCGAATATTCTCAATGTTGAATGCAAATATTCGCAATGCTCAATCCTCCCGCTGCACATGTTGGCCCTAATGGGCTTCCGTACCAAGTGTCTTCTCTTGAAGACTTCTATCATCTGGTGACTTGTACAAGATGTTTTGAATATTTCTGCGAGTCCTATTGTGTTGAAGGCGTTATCTCCGACATTAGTTTCCTTCACTAGGTTTTTAATGGAATCGAAACTAGAATTTAGGCTTCGTCAATTCAGGTTAAAGATCAGTATACCAGACTGAGATTTTGCAGTTGCAACAAGTGAAACCTAACCAGGGTATGGTATTGACATGAATGGTCGTGTACTGTGGGGCTTTTTTCAGATTCAACGTGTTTTTTCCACATGAGTCATACCTTAAACAAAAGCATGGCGGCCACGGAGACGATCTGCCTGTATCTCACCAAAACTCTAACTGTGTACAGCCATTTTGCAGGGGATTATTCATAACAGACTTGACCAAGCCGTAATAGGTATTGGTGTACATGAGGATACAGAAGTTTTACAACACACTGCATATAACATAGCAATACAGTACAGTCGCCGTGGACTGGTCAGTAATATGTCATGTACCGGACACCTCTCATTTGGGGGACCTCGGTGGGGGGACCTCGAAAGTGACGTCATACGACCAAAACGGAATTCTACAGAAGGTATCCTAGATAGGTATCCTCAAATAATACAATACCAGGCCATAGGTATCCTCAAATACCCGTATGTGCCTATGCGCTAGGGCACATTGTGTCAGATTGTGCCTTTTTACATAAGCACATATCGGCACATAAAGCATGTGCTAGGGCACATTGTGTCACATTGTGCCTTTTAACATAAGCACATATGACAAAAAAGGGATTCACAAGAAGGTATCCTAGATAGGTATCCTCAAATAATACAATACCAGGCAATAGGTATCCTGAAATACCCGCATGTGCCTATGTGCTAGGGCACATTGTGTCACATTGTGCCTTTTCACATAAGCACATATCGGCACATAAAGCATGTGCCTATGTGCTTGGGCACATTGTCTCACATTGTGCCTTTTCACATAAGCACATATCGGCACATAAAACACTTGCCGATGTGATAGGGCACTTTGTGTCACATTGTGTCTTTTCACATAAGCACATATGACAAAAAAGGGGTGCCGAAGGTCATATGTTTTTCAAAAAAAGTGGGTGCCGAAATTGGGGTGCCCGGGGATATTGCCATTGGTTATAGAGGCGATGAGAATCGGATACAACTTCGTTCTAATAAGGGAGATAACTCTGTACGATTAAGTACAGGTTATGGGAAATCAAGCAATCTGATTGGTTAGATATAATTTATATAAATGATCTAGATAAATGAAACAACAAGAGCACTTGGAATAGGGTCAGAACTAACAAGAATAGACCTGAAAAGCTAAATATAGTAATAATAAGCAAAGCCGTTCCAACTAATAGGCTCTTCTACGCTACTGGAGTATACTCTAGAACAAAGGAACATGGCCAGATAGACGAAAACTATTGCATATATAAATAGAAGCAGAGAATTCTGAAAGAATTCGAAATAATACAAGTTGTCGGGTTGTTTGTGGTAATTATCCAGGGAAGTCGTCCCAGAAAATACTCCTATTAAATCGAACATACCCTCCGAACATACTCCGTCCTATTGCAGAAAAATTGGGTAACATAGCAACCACGTGCTACCATAGAAACCAAGATGGCGGCCTCCAGTATACAAAATGGACGACGGAAACACGTATCACCCTAACAACACGTGCTGCGCATGCGCACTAACATCACGTATCACTATGGAGATGACGTCACAACATGGCCGCTCACGCGGGTTACCATGACAACACAACATGGCGCCACTGGGTCACGTGACATGAGGTCACTTCCGAGGTTATCCACCGAGGTCATCCAAATAAGGCCCCAAAAGCCCCTGGCATACTACTATTGATCAAATAATTTGGACATCACAGCAGTGGACGGGAGGTGTTTTCTCTTAACAGAATTGAACGGGAAATAAACACATGTAAACTTTCGACTAGGGCGAAACATTCACCTGCTGATTTAACACTTCTGCTCACATCAGCTAGAACCAGGTTTAATCTATATGCATAACAATGAACATAGAAAGCAAAGGGAAACTGCTCCCTCAAACGGGTTTGAACACAAGATGGGTGTTCTGACATAATACTTGCACCGTCATAACACTGTGCAACAAGCTTAACGCTCCCTAATCCAAGTGATTTTATTTCTCTCACAATTTGTTGGGTAAGAGCTTAGGCGTTTAGTTTGTCTGCCCCATGAAATTGGAGAAATTCCTCTTTTACGACATGAATACAATGTGAGATCAAATGGTTTCGCACGCCGAAGGTACGCTGGGATGGTTTGAGGTAAGCCCCTTTCGACCATTCTTTGAAGTAATTAGGTGAAGCTTTTTCACAGATGCCAACCATGGCAGGAAGCAGCAGAGGAGGAAAGGCCAAGGGAGGAGGCTTTGGTGCTCTTATTGGTGATCTGGTTGAGGTGTTAACCTCCTTCGGGTGAGGACCAGTGTAGAGGGGGGCCCTCTCAACAAAAGTGCTACCTCTTCCCGAGGGTGATGTGGTGTCTTTTTCAGGCGAGTGTAGTCTGCCACTTGTTAAATATTATTTCTGAGGTCTTCGTTGGCAAGTTTAGTCTACCTCTGTCAATTGTCGGAGAGGTTGAGCTGGCTTCTGCGGGAAGGCTTCTCCCACAGGAGTAAACCGAGACATGTACAAAACCAACGACCCTTTTCGGAGTCCACCCAAAGAAAGACCAGAACTTCGGGGCAGGCCTGCATGTTAACCTATTTGGCTGGGGCATGAATGCGCTCTAGTAGCCTTTATAAAAAAAGGGCAAGAAGAGGGACGCAGGACCAACGCTCGCCTCCCCGGAGGTGGGTGAATCCATAACGGTTACTGAGTATCCATAGCGGTTATAATAATTCCTTAGCGGTTATTGGGGAAAAGAGAGAGAAAAAAACGGAAAAGAAGTGTGTGTTAAGTGGCCGTCTTTGTCTTGTAACTTATCCCTATCGGCCAGCTGGATTAAATTCGTTATCAATGACCTTAACTGCAGTAACAAAATATACTATCGACAACAAGCCTACTAGGTGTAAATGTAACTTTTTCCGGAGCTGGATTAAGTAGCGTTATCAACGAAATTAGATGATTGGCATAACATAACTAACTCGAGCGACAATAATTAACTTAATGCGGAACACCCGAACTTTAAAATCTACACATATATTTTAAATAAATTTTAATTTTTTTTCTGGAATATTTTTTTTTTTGGGGGGGGGGGGGCACGTGCCCCCTTCCCGTTACGTCCTTGCGATTGAGTAAGAGTAACCCCGGGCTCGGGACTTTCGGGATTGAACTGGGGATGGCCAAATCATAAAATTGAAATACGGACTTTCAGACCATGTTTGGACTAACCCCAAGGTTCTGACTTCTGCGCCAATAGTAAACAAAGGGGTTGTATCGTGAATCCGGGGCCGGGAACTTTGTAGGGCTTGAGTTTGGGCCAGGATTCTTGGGTTAGGGCTGCCCCAAGTCCAGACATGGTCTAAAACTAAAAGACCGTGTTTTAATTTTTGCTTTAGTGCGCACCAAATCACAAAATTAAAACACCGTCTTCTATGCAGTGTTTTCTTGAGGAGGTCGGCATCCCGGCGTTTGGTCGACGGAGATTTCTTTCTGTTTCTGTTCCGCTGGCTTTTGTGGCTTCATTGGTGGTGGTGATTGGTGCTTTCTTTCCCTTCTTCTGGTGTGAACCAGTGCGGGTGGGCCCGAGAAAGGTGCTACCACTCCCAGAGTTGGGTTTCATCCGATACTTGACGGTGAGCTGATCGCAGCCACTCTGAACATGGACAGCCCAGTTGTGAAGTGAACTGGCGTCCAACACCATCAGGTTATCCTTAATTTTCTTCGACAGGAAATCCCTAGCTAATTAGTTAAAGAATCTAAAATGCACCCGTAAGCTTCAATACTCAGTTTCAAAACAAAGCACAGAAAATGGCAGAATGAAATGAATTAAATAATGGTGCCGTTTTCGCCATCCTATGTATGATTCGATTCGGAATTCGCCATCCGAACTGGTGCCGTTTTCGCCAACCTATGGTGCCGTTTTCGCCAGTGCAGTTGGTGCCGTTTTCACCACCATTGACGCCGTTTTCGCCCACTTGGTGCCGTTTTCGCCAGGCGCCGTTTTCGCGCGGTGCCGTTTTCGCTATAACCCCCTTGAGGCTGCACGTTGAAAATATTGATTGGTCTACCTCACACATTCACTTAGCAGCCATTCTACTAAATTAAATTTTGATATATTATGTTCCATGACCCGGATAATCGAGCCCATGTGTTCAAAGAGTTAATATATTGTGTTAGCAGTCTGTGGTTTCGATTTAAAATCATTAACTGACCCAGTGTTCAAGTGATCATGTCCTTCCAACGCGAGTTAGAAAACACCGCTGAAGCAAAGCCTACAAAAACATGAATGCGTTTCGTCGCCCAAAAAGGTGATACCAAACACGTTGGCAAAACTTTATTTTACAATCAACATGGATTTTGTCTGTATTAACTCCGCAACTGTCGTGTATCCGTCTCCCTGATACAGATGTTTGTATCAGGGGGTCGGATTCAAGCACGTTCCTTTCGCGCGAGTTCCATTTGTTTTCTTTTTGTTCATCCGTACGAATAAATAGTTCGTTATATATTCGTCTACATTCTTGACTTATCCCCAATATATTGTAAGATAAAATGATTATTACCATTATGTGGATGTACAAAATATGTATCCGAGTCTCGCTCCGGGTTCGAAGGGTAGATCACGACTCGTCTTCATCTGCCCTTAGAACCCAGAGCTCGCCTCGGATACATATTTTGTACATCCACATAATGGTAATAATCACTATTTATCAGAACAACTTAGAGTAGACAATTACGATTTTGATCAACGTATTTATCATTGAACGTAACTGTTAAAAGACATTTGTTTTCAAGTCAAGGTATGTCACCTACTCACGCTTCCTCATTTATTGACCGTATTCTCTAGAATGATATATACTTCTATTTAATCTTCCGATGACGCTTCGAACCGATTTATAAAATTAATTCATGATGTTTTTTTATGTAAACAGTCACTGAAGTAACGATTCACCTTTTACACTAAATCAAAGGATAAACATAGTAGGACGCGCTCTCTAAATCATTCTTGATAGTCTGTGTGCAACACACAGACTATTGTTTTTGTATGGTTTTCTTCTTCTTCTCCTCCTCCTATCTTTTGTCTTCTAAGCACTTCCTTGTCCGCACGAAGTCACAAATTTTCGGCATCCTATGTTTTTCACATCCCTAGAGCCCTTGAGTATGGCCCAGTCGGCCATAGGGTTTTCACAGCCTCTAATTTCCTGTAACAGTAAATTATCCTGAATAAATACTATGTTATATTTATTCACACTGGAGACAATGTAAACAAACCAGATTACAGAAGCGGAGTTAGCTGTCAAACATTAAATGTTATCTGCTATTTTAATCAGATGTCAGTTCCTCAAACCAAGTTGAGAGAAATCCTTTGCTTTACAAGGATTTAAAGTATAAATTATTTATTTCAATGCTTTTAACCCTCTCAAGACTTCAATGTGGGTTCCAAAGATTTTCTTTCATGCAATGTCAGAATAATGATAACCCCTTCCATACTCATGTTACTGCTCTAAGCATCATTCAAATAAGTGGCGGAGCAAAAATTGTCCATCTCTGATTCCTTGATTGAACCCCGTGAATGCTGTGCACATATATGCTTTTTCATGTTCCTTGGAAGAAATTATCTGATTCCTGTATGATTATCTTTAAATACTATTAATGAAAACCGATTACTGATTTCTTTAAAAATATTTCACCCCCAAAAATAAGCCTCCATAGATTCTCATTCTATTTTGTTTATTTCTGATGCTTTAATCCCTTTCACACAGACTTGAATTTACTGGGTGCAGTAAATTATGTTTATCTAGTTACAATCACGTTTGCACAGCCATGTAGCTAACGGACGAAATATGACCAGCGATACTATTCCTAAACGGAAGAGAGGTTGGTGCTCAATTCGATTCGATATCCTATGTATGATTCGATTCGGAATTCGCCATCCGAACTGGTGCCGTTTTCGCCAACCTATGGTGCCGTTTTCGCCAGCGCAATTGGTGCCGTTTTCGCCACCATTGACGCCGTTTTTCGCCCACTTGGTGCCATTTTCACCAGGTGCCGATTTCGCATGGTGCCGTTTTCGCTATAACCCCCTTGGGGCTGCACGTTGAAAATATTGATTGGTCAACCTCACACATTCACTTAGCAGCCATTCTACTAAATTAAATTTTGATATATTATGCTCCATGACCCGGATAATCGGGCCCATGTGTTCAAAGAGTTAATATATTGTGTTAGCAGTCTGTGGTTTCGATTTAAAATCATTAACTGACCCAGTGTACAAGTGATCATGTCCTTCCAACGCGAGTTAGAAAACACCGCTGAAGCAAAGCCTACAAAAACGTGAATGCGTTTCGTCGACCAAAAAGGTGATACCAAACACGTTGGCAAAACTTTATCTTGCAATCAACATAGATTTTGTCTCTATTAACTCCGCAACTGTCGTGTATCCGACTCCCTGATACAGATGTTTGTATCAGGGGGTCGGATTCAAGCACGTTCCTTTCGCGTGAGTTCCATTTGTTTTCTGTTTGTTCATCCGTACGAATAAATAGTTCGACAACAACGATTTTGATCAACGTATTTAGGTTCCGCTCCACAGTTTTCAAGCCATTTTCAAAAATGGCGTGCCATGTGTTCTATTCCACTGCCAATGAAGCCAAACTCATTTGCATTACCCCTGACATGTATACATTTTCTAAATTGGCTGAACCTAGTGAATACAGCCTGATAAGATAAAACGGATACATTTAATTGTGGGTGGCATAACTTCCAGTACAACATGAAGCCACGACCCTAAAATTTGGCTGAAAAATTGCCAAAACCAGCCATTTTCAGGCGCTTGGCAGCCACAAAAGCAGAATTTTTCCAGCTTCAACACCTACCCAGGCCTCGAACACATCAACTCCAATTACAAAAGAGAGAAAAAAAAAATTCTATGTTTCCGTCTCATTTTTTGGCTACACACCTGTAAACAATCCCGTGTAAAAATGACGTCTGAAAAGTTGGCCTCATTTTCTGAGCCACTGTTTCACAGAAATCCCATGCTGTCATGACACTATGCATCAGGCATCCATCCAATGACCAAAACATTAAAGTCTACTTGCCAACAAGTAGTCTCATGCTTTCAAATACCTAATACTAAAAATACAGACCTAATTTATGTGGGGTCAGATTCAGTATAGGCCTTTTATTTCAAAATTCTCCCCTCTGCAGAAGTACGAAACTGTGGTCGGAACCTTAAATGTGAACAGAGAGTGATCTCCCCTTGAAACTGTCTTCTGCTTTTGAATCTGGAGACCATTTGCAATTGAATGCACAAAAACAATTTTTCTCTATTTTCAATATGTAAAGAGATAGAGTTTGTTGTTTTCACCTCACAAAATGGTGTTTTCAAGATTTGTGGATCATTTTTTATGCATTTCAATTGAGGTAAATCCTAATATTATCTGTTTACATGCTAATTGAATTTCTTTAACTGAAAACACAAATGAGGTTCGTTTTTGTTGTTTTGCCCATACAGACAGTGATAGGTGTGTGAGGCACTTGATAAGAGATGGATAATTGGAAAAATAAGAGAATAGGAAGGTCCAAAAAGGGAGAAGGGAGGAAAAATACATTCAAACATTTTAACAGGGCATGGAAAGGGGGGTTCAAGGATGAATATCTAGAAAAATTTTCTATTGATATTGATGCCTGTGCTCACTCACCTAATACAGATTATGCTGGAGTGTCTTCTTCAGCTAATAGATTTCAAAGACCAATGTTCACCACATACAATGAAGCAAAATTCTCAACCAGTAACAATATGGGCTCAGTACCTTCCTGTTTGCGACCTGCAAAGGAAGAAAAATCACATTTCACTGAGGAGTGTTTCACTCACATCTCTGATAAAGATGAAAATATTGTCATAAATCTAAGTAAATTAAATGACACTCTGACATCCTTCATGAAATTACATAATAAGTGTTCTAGGTGTAAAAATCCATTACCAAACATATCAATTAATAGAAGGCAAGGCCTTTGCATTAGTGTATTGGTCAGTTGCAAAAATTGTTCCGTGCAAGGTCAAGTACGAGAACTGTTCACAAAGTCCAGAAAGAATGCAAGAGGCCCTGCACATGGGAGTCTTAATGATGGCTTGACACTCTCAGCAATAAAGACCAAAGCAGGCCCTTCTGACCTGACATTTATTTTATCATGCCTTAATATTAAACCCCCATCACAGTCATTGCTTTATTCACGGCTCAATGATTTTTCTGATAAAGTAGAAGAGATAAACAACCAGTCAATGATAAAAAATCAACTTTTCATAAGGGAGGTAACTAAGTTAAGTGGACAAGATAATGTTGATATAGCTCTAGACACAGCCTTCAATAACCGCCCACAAGCAGGATGTGAGGCAGCTACACAGTCTGTATCTGTAGTTACAGAGCTAAATAGCTCTAAACAGCTATCTTTAACACTTTCAACAGCAAACAAGCTTTGTTCAAAGCATGAATGTAGGCACACAAATAGGAACTGCCAAAAAACATTCAGTAATGAAGACTCCATTGCGTCAAGTGAATCAAAACTGGCAAAAAATAATCTCGACAAAATTGAGTCCTCAAAGATAATAAACATTCAGTCTGTAACCTGTGATGCAAGCTCCCAGCTTCAAAAAACTGTCAAAGAACATTCGGTGCATATTGGCAGGCCTATAAGACAGTATACATGTTTTGTTCATTTTATGCGGACATTACAAAAAATGTGAAAAAATTAACACTGCAAAGCCATTTGCCAGGCAGTGACAAAACCCTTTTCAAGCAGAAATTAGCAGCCAGTACTAGGAGAAGAGTTTTTTTAGAAATTACTCGAGCATACAAAACTTTTTCACCTGAACAAGTATTTTTGGATCGCACTAATGCAGCAATACAAAACATACTACCCTGTTTTAGTAATAATCACAAAAACTGTAGGAAACAGTCTCTTGTCTGTCTTGCTCATCTGCCAACATACACTCCAAAATTTTTGCCTTATGGCCAACATTTGAATTTGTGTAACAAAGACAAGGAAACATACAAAACAGCTTTAGACAAATGTCTAAACAGAAACAAACTTCAAAGAGTTTCTCGCCTTTTGAACACAAACAAAAATGAAAACTTACATCACAGGATTTTCACATATGCCCCAAAAAGTACACTTTGGTCAAGAAACTTCAATGGTTTATGTCATTCAGCAGTTCACTCAGCTACATTTGGGACTGGTAGATCCACATTATTACTGGCAAAGTCTTTTGGTTTGAAATTTAATAGAAGTGATCCAATAGTATGCCAAATGTCAAAAAGAGATCGCCGAACAGAGCTTGATAAAGTTAGAAAGTCAACTCCCATTGCTAAAAAAAAACGTTTCCTTAATAGGAGAATCAAATGTAACAGAAAATTACTTCAAAATTCTTTGTTTGCAAATTGTAATGAAGGCATGCAAACTGATCATGCTTATGGAATCAATCCAAAACTGAACTGAAAAACTGAAAAAAGATAATTATTAAACTTCCAAATGTTTACAAAAGACAATTACCTCACAGCACACATCTAGCATAGCCCCTATGACCGTGGCACTCGCCTGTATTTTTGCAAACATTTCTAGATTTATTTACAATGTCTGGTTCGAGAGACAGATGACTAAATTTTAAGCATGTTTTTACATGACACAGATGAGATACATGTAAGGAAGGGTCCAGTGGAGTTCCTGGATTTTGTAAAAAAAATGCCAATCTATGAACAGCCAAACCCTTCCTTTTTCCTCGAAAAGTAATAAATACTCTGCCATAGCCATGCCTATCTGTAGCAGCCTGCCACAGATGACAGGTCCTAGTTTCCAAAGTGTGTCTTTCAATGGCACGAGAATATCTTTGAACTTCCTCACCGGTGAGGACTGTACTGAATACTTCAGACATTTTTAACAAAATTTTACTGAAATCAGAGATATATTTGAGCAGTAAATGCCAAGGCCAATATAGCTTTGAGAAAAATTTGCAGTATATCTGGAATAAAAACAAAAGAAAAACATTTTACTGAAAAGTCAGTTTCCTAGTGGTAGCAGGTTTATTTTTTTATTTTAAGTCTCCTCCTCTCTCTCTTCCTTTTCAGGCTTGACCCCACTCAAAACCACCGCCACCCCCCAAATAAAAAAAAAAATCATTTAAGAAACAGAAAAGAAAAACAAAAAAACAGGGGGGGGGGGGGGGGCAGGGAGGATGTGGGGTATCAGACAATTGATCTGGTTCCCAGAGACGGGTAAGACCTCGCACTACAGTGGGGCAACCTAAGACAGGGAACCAGATCACAGAGATTGATATTATGCTGCTTGGAGTCAGCATGTTGGATAATTATTTTTTCTACTAGAACATGCACAAATTATGAAGTGCATTGAAATCAAATCTGACTGGAATGAAGTTTAGGGTGAGAGAGAGGAAGAGGGGCGGGCGGAGGGAGCCAGGCCAGGGGTTGGAAGTGGTGGTGGTGGTGGGGGGGGGTCCAAACACTCACCCTATGTCAGTAGATAGCAAGGCAAAACAAAACAGATTTTTTTTTGTGTGCACGGGTACATGTCAAACAGACGCCTGACACCACACACACACGCCACGAGACACTGCCCTGAAAAAACACACTTTTCACTTTCAGACTGCATGAGTGCTGACCAGTGGTCATCTTTACTCATGTAGTTTGTACAAAAATAAGATATTGTGGATGGGAACAAAGCAACCAGTGCAATATCCTATCTATGCGTGGCTTCCATTTTTAACAAACTTGACAAAATTCCAAACAACAACAAATACTCAATTTACTGTGAAATTGGGAAACATGAATAATATTCTCAAAATTGACATCGTGTTGGTCCCCACTTTTATTTATTGGGCCTTACTTGATTGTTTGCGATCACTTGCATCTCCAAATAAATAAGAAAATGCCATTATATTCACAAAAATGATATCCTTTCATGTCAAACTTACCAAACAGAACTTCCTGGTTGAAACTCTGAAATTACGCTCTTAAGGTTCCGCTCCACAGTTTTCAAGGCATTTTCATGTGTGCTATTCCACTGCCAATGAAGCCAAACTCATTTGCATTACCCCTGACATGTATACATTTTCTAAATTGGCTGAACCTAGTGAATACAGCCTGATATTGACCGTATTCTCTAGAATGATATATACTTCTATTTAATCTTCCGATGACGCTTCGAACCGATTTATAAAATTAATTCATGATGTTTTTTTATGTAAACAGTCACTGAAGTAACGATTCACCTTTTACACTAAATCAAAGGATAAACATAGTAGGACGCGCTCTCTAAATCATTCTTGATAGTCTGTGTGCAACACACAGACTATTGTTTTTGTATGGTTTTCTTCTTCTTCTCCTCCTCCTATCTTTTGTCTTCTAAGCACTTCCTTGTCCGCACGAAGTCACAAATTTTCGGCATCCTATGTTTTTCACATCCCTAGAGCCCTTGAGTATGGCCCAGTCGGCCATAGGGTTTTCACAGCCTCTAATTTCCTGTAACAGTAACTTATCCTGAATAAATACTATGTTATATTTATTCACACTGGAGACAATGTAAACAAACCAGATTACAGAAGCGGAGTTAGCAGTCAAACATTAAATGTTATCTGCTATTTTAATCAGATGTCAGTTCCTCAAACCAAGTTGAGAGAAACTCTTTGCTTTACAAGGATTTAATGTATAAATTATTCAGTTCAATGCTTTAACTCTCTCAAGACTTCAATGTGGGTTCCAAAGATTTTCTTTCATGCAATGTCAGAATAATGATAACCCTTTCCATACTTCATGTTACTGCTCTAAGCATCATTTAAATAAATGGCAGAGCAAAAATTGTCTATTTCTGATTCCTTGATTGAAACCTGTGAATGCTGTGAACATATATGCTTTTTCTTGTTTCTTGGAAAAAATTATCTGATTCCTGTATGATTATCTTTAAATACTATTAATGAAAACCGATTACTGATTTCTTTAAAAATATTTCACCCCATAAATAATCCTCCATGAATTCTAATTCTATTTTATTTATTTCTGATGCTTTAATCCCTTTCAAACAGACTTGAATTTACTGGATGCAGTAAATTATGTTTATCTAGTTACAATCACTTTTGCACAGCCATGTAGCTAACGGACGAAATATGACCATCGATACTATTCCTAAACGGAAGAGAGGTTGTTGCTCGATTCGATTCGAAATCCTATGTATGATTCGATTCGGAATTCAATTCGTCCAGAAATGTGAGATCCGTAGGGTCCTTATGTCGGTATTGTTTAGGACACTATTTATTGGGAAGCCTTGGGGCTGATCTTTGAAATATTAATTGATCTGTCCCTCAAATTCAATGAGGAGCCTTAAACTTTATGAAATTACCACATAGAGTACAGTCGCCGTGGACTGGTTGCAATCCAAGAGTGGGAAGTGATGTCCGTGCATGCGTTTACCAGGTAATAAAAGTCATCATCAGCAAAATTTTAATTGAAATTTGAAAGTATTCTTATTCATCCCAACCCTGCTTCAAACTTAACTCTTTCAACACGAGAGGCCGCTTTTCCGCTCCAGGAACTCGATGCGTCATAATTTTAAGTAGGATGGTTACTAAGTGAACGTGTGTGGTAGAACAATTAATATTTTCAACGTGCAGCCTTTAGGCTGCACGTTGAAAATATTAATTCCTTTACCCCCAAATAATGGATATGGACTCTTCCAATTTCTGCGATTTAGCTGGCATGGAAGATACCACCAGTGTTGAAAGGGTTAATATCCCACCAAGCTCTCATGACACCAGTCACATTTTGTATGAAATCCGATGCTGTTATGAGCTGTTTGTTTACCAACTGTTTGTGAAGTCTGCGCATAGACTACTGTTGATTTAATGAGACGTCCCTTTACTCACAAAGATATATAGATATTCTTTCCTGCTCCACTTATAGATATTCAGATCAACAAGGACTCAATTCCCATGGAAAACACCATCACGATATTAACACAATTCGCAGGACTATGCGGCGTAATGATAAAACCACAGCTGTGATGAGTCTTCCTTCATAATTATTTAAAAAACAAACGTGATTGTCTACTATAGTTTTCGTAATGCCATCATATATTAATTATTCTGTCAAATCAAGTTTCCATTGGAAACATTTCTTGCTTTTGAGCCAAAAAAGGTTGAATGTGTATGGTATTTGTAGATTCAATCATCTGGAATATTTCACCCGTCTGGGATATTTTTCCTTTGGTCGGAAAAGCGAACCGTAGGTTCGCTTTTCCGACCAAAGGAAAAATATCCCAGACGGGTGAATCTAATATGGGCGATTAGACTGGTTCCTGACCATAGCAGCGTCGAATTCCTTACACATTTTGACAGGTGACTTGAGAACTTGCTGATGCGCAAATACTTGTTAACCACTCTTTGCTGATGTACAAACCACTGCCTTGCCATGATTCGGTCTACATATTCTACTTCAGCCATCTTCCATCCTAGAAGAGAGGTAAAGCAGAAGCAATAGGCTGGAGCAGCTGACAAATGTTGCATTCAAAGCGAAGACAATATGTTTGCATTTGTAAAACACACGTGACATGAATATACTGACAGATTTGAAGAGTTTCAAATTTTTAAACGCAACGTGTGATCACGTAAACATATCTATAGAAACAAATGAGAGTGGAGATGGCCATTTTCCCTCCCAGGCACCGCCACCTCTCACTTCGATACAACAATTCCTTAACTCTCAGCAGCGAAAAATTTGTCAGTGATGAAAATAAACACAGGCGGTGAACTGTCTGAAGGCTATACTGGTTCCAGGCCAAAATAGCATCGCATTCCTCACATTATTTGACTGTTGGCTTGAGAGCTTTTTCTCCCCCACTATACGTCAAACATACGCGTGTCCCGGGTGAGACAGCAGGATGGGATATTTCTATCCCACCCACCCCACGTGACATACTCATTTGCATATTTTATTAGGTCGCCGGAACTATTTCATCATCATCTGAACAATTGTAAATAAACAAAATGGCTTCACGATTTGAAAATATAAATAGACTCAATATTTAATTATTATTCAAATATTAAACTTGATTTGTTTCAACCCCATGTTTCTCTGCAGATTTAATAATATCACTGCGCGAATTTATCGATCGATCAATAATCTCACAATGCCCTTTACATTAGAGTTTGACACGCGCAAATTCATTAACCCCTTAACGGACAGTGTTACAAATCAATTTTTTAGTATATACCTATGGTACATACCTTACGTTTGTACGATCTTTCCGATGAAATTGTTCGTTTTTCGAAAGGACTACGACTTGATAGATTGGGTATGTCAGCACGTGACCGCCAATTATCTATAATGACGTAATCCTCACGTGTGGATAGAAAAATCATCCTCGATGAGTCTGAAGGTGGGAATGGGGAATCTCACCCTCGGGGCAAGATATTTGAACCAAACCCTCGGCAAGCCTCGAGTCTGGTTCAAATATCTTGCCCCTCGGGTGAGATTTCCCCATCCCACCTCCAGATTCATCGGGGATCATAATAATCCCACCCTTAAAATGTTCAGGGTGGCAGCAGAAGCTCTCCTAGTTGTTCTATAGAAAGATGTCCCAATCTCAAATCTACTACTGTAGCTTGACACCATGTGAGAGTATGAATTAGACATTTTGAGTGGATAATTTGCCCCAAAACGCGATTTTGCTTTCTCGTTGACTTTCGCCTTCTATGGTGAGATTTTCTTGAACGTGGTATCGATTGATCGTGGTCACATTTACCACAATTCTTGCTTTGGAAATATGTCCCTTCGATGGAGTAATCTGGTCGAGACTACAACGGTAGGAAGCCATGTGCTATGTTCCCGAGGTAAGAGGGTGGAAGTTTCTAAACCCATGTAAATCGCTTTTTAGGAAGCGTCAGTGTGCTCGAATTAGGTAAAGGGTTAACTCTAAACTCCAAATTTCCAGGCAGTTAATCCTTGCAATCTGAATAGGTATAAGTTGAAGGAGTCGGCAGAAAGACAGCCAATCTTGCTAGGCCTTCTCCTTGCAACTAGGGCTGCACGGTATTTCGATATACCGATATATACCGGTATTCAAACCAATATCGATTGAATACTGGTGTAATTACAAAAATATCGGTTTATCGTCATTATTTATTTACCCACAATTTAATTTTCAAGATGTCTTGATTTTTTTAACTGCAGCTCAGAATGATTAATATTACCGCTTTTCCCAAGGAATCGTCCGCATGCGCCCACGTAATATACAAATTCAGCTGTTGAAAAAATAGAGGGGTCACATGATATTGTTTTGTAGACATTTTTGGAAAAATTTGATTTAAAATAATAAATTTTGATATCGTCTGCGTTGTGTAAAGGTTTTTCGAACGGCATCATCAAGGCATGCTGATTCGTTCCGACTGTGATGCCTCATGTCTCGATTGTGGTACTAATGTTCAGATAACTGAACAGCTTTTCGATATACCGGTATACCGCGGTATTTTTATTGAATACCCATACCGGTATTCTGTTTTGAATATCGTGCAGCTCTACTTGCAATGAACACAACTTTCATTGTTATTATATTTGCTGCCAGGTTACTTTATATCCAGTATGTAGATGTACCATATTCATTGTATTAATTGTGTGTATTGAAAAATAAACATTCATTCTTTCATTCATTCACCAAATGACGATTTAAATAAATAACAGTGAACAACTTGGAAATCCCGACCTACATCCCGGCCATAAAAATAAGTACGTAAAATTGTTTTGTCATAAAAGCGGTCGCTTCCGCGATCAGATCATGATCTTATGGCGACACGCTCACAACAGTGAGTGGAGATGTCATAACTAAAATCGAATCCACACAGTCGCTATTAAGTCGCAATTCCCTGTCCCCGTTTTTAACCCTTTACCTAACATAAAAAGCAGACGACACTTGCATACAAATTAATGAATAACTATTTTTTTCATTTTTTGCGTCAAAAACATAGCTTATGACCCTTCATTGGAACGAGCTTAACGAGCTCGTTCCAATGAGGGATCACAAGCTATGTTTTTGAGGAATGAAACTGAAAAATGAAAGTTGAATGGCAATTTTTGTGAATAGCGCTGGCCAGTTTGGGTCGTTACGTAGGGTAAAGAGTTAATCATTGCACTGTAAGAGTTATTAAGTCGTTTGATGTTTACGCCACGTTATCTCGTACCGATGTGGCTTCCTGCTTTGGTCAACTCCCAAGTATGTCATTAGAAACACTTAAAGTACTTGCAAGGAGTCCCATGGCGAATGCCGTCAATCTAAATCGACCGCTGGGAACACGCCGATATCTATTCGTAAAACCGCCAATAATTAAACTTAAACCCGCCTCAAATAAGTATTGAGCTTGTCGAAACAAGGGAGTTGGTTTTATTGTACTTCAGTGACCAAGTGTTAGATCGTGGAATTCCCTCTTATTTCCAATTTTCTTAAATCATTTATGACAAACATTCCTTGGGGAGCTGTGGTCTGTTAACATTGATGCACTATTTTGTTTCGAAAGAATAGTCAAGAGGATAGTTTTAAAAGCTATACCATCGCCTTGTATTATATGTTTGGTGTCGTATTTCTATATTTATATTTGTTTATTGTCTTACGTAACAAACATAGTTATAGTACGTGGAGAGTGGATTGTAACTAAATCACCCGCGGAGTAGAGTTATCACCCAAAGTGTCATTTTCAAATTCTGTACATATGGACATAAAACACAAGCAATGTTTCAGCCAATGGACCTCTGGGTTTAACCCAGAGGTCCATTGGCTGGAACTTTGCTTGTGATGGTTATGCTTTGTAATAAATTTGCAATCTCCATTGATTTAATGATAATACACTCTCCACGTACTGTACATGACATAGAGAATATATGACACACACGTGAACAATAAAAGTAAAAGTCTACCTGTCTCACAGCACTTGCAACACCCCCTCCCACACACACACAGCTATCTCCCCGCATTTGCACACCACCCCCACACGTGCACGCTCATCTTCACACGATCAGTTAGACGTTTCGATTCCAACTTAAACACCCACACCGAACAATCACAACTTCGCACACGGTTCTCCCACACACATCATAAAATAACAAAAATGGAGTTATGTATTCGTGCATTTTGCCTGTATGAATTTGTCATTGTCCGTTAACTCAAATATCTTTAGGCAGGGATCCAACGTTATCTGCTACCTTTTTTCTCATCCATTTGATATATCCTATGTGCACATGATACAGCCACGGGAGTTATGTCACAATCAAAAGACGATATCAACATGTGGAATAGATCCGCATCGTTTTATACAGGCTACTCCTGAGGCAATCTCCTGGATTTTGATCACGAATTCTGCTCTTTCCACATCATGTAGGGGAAATTCCACAAAAAGTTGAAATTCGTCCCCAACCTTCTCCCTACAGTGGAAGCACCACCTTTCAGTCCTCGGAATGGGAGGTTTTTGTGTCTGCCCAGCTCGACATTAAGCCGATGCGCGCTTATTCTTAACTTCGCAAAGGTGCGTTTTTCTTCTGCGTCACCCCCAATCTGCAAATATTCTTCCAGGTTGAATTCTTGTTTGACAGCGCTGTATCAGGAAAATTTTGTAGAAGCAGAAATTTTGTCCCCCACCATTTACGGTATGCTTCTTGCTGGGTGTTTGAAAGCGCCATTAAACTCGCTTTGGTATTGAATGTCGATTTGTTTTCCCCAAAATGTCCGAAATTTATATTATATAACAAATTTTTAACCCCTGAACCCCATATAGAATTTTTCGATTCGCATGCCTCAACACAACATTTATATGCGAGGTATTCGGTATCTAAACTGTGGAGACTGATGATAGAAATACTTAGAGGGTAATTACCTAATTCCCCTCTTACAGCAAGGGTACTTAAATATTTTGTAACACTTAGAATTTGTTTAAAAAATCTCGACTGCACCTGGTCGGGTTTCAGTTTATCGTACTTGTCACATAGATTTTTGGGACTTTGAAGGCGAGGTAGCTGCAAGGCAGTAACCCCCCCCCCCCCAAACTTCACATCCGTATGTGAGGATCGGTGTTATCAATGAATTAAAAAGTTGTACACATGTACTGAGTTTTTGTCTCAGAAGATGGATAGTTTTCAGACTTTTATTAGCTAAATGATCAACACAGATATTTCCAGAAGGCATGAAATAAACACCTTGGTATTTATACTCTTTACATGTTTTAACCCAGGGTCGGCGGAACGATTTTCTAAGTGTGTGTGTGGGGGGGGGGGGGGGGGGGGGGGGGGCTGGATCGTCTGAGTGGATATTTTGAGATTTTTCAGGAGATGTATTTGAAAGATTTCACACTCTGAGAGCCGTTAAAAAACGTCGGTAAAGCATACAGGTGAGGTCTATTTATCAGCTTTTGTCGTAACGACCAAAGCTGATAAATAGACCTCACCTGTATGCTTTACCAGACGTTTACAGCAATTATACTGTCTGTGGATTATCTTGCCTGGGGTGAATTTGGTACTTGTATGTCTGTAAGATTACAATCTACTTCAGTTAACCGATTTTTTAACAGACTGTGTACATTTTAGCGTTTGCTGCCACTTACTGCAAAAAATGATCCGAAATCCATCGAAACTGAACATAGCTGGCGAAAATATGGGAGAGGCTTTGGATCCGCCCCTTGTTTCACCAGTTATTGGTTGTGTTAAAATATATGCATACAAAAAAACATGGCCCGCAAAAAAAGTTGAGGGGCTGAAGCCAGCCCCCCCCCCCCCCTTTCATCCCCCGGTTCCGCCGCCCCTGTAACCACACTATCTTTATATAAAAATGATTTCTGAAGTAACTTTCCAGATTTATTAAATATGATGATTTTTGTCTTCTCCGCGTTCAACGTCAATGCCCATTTGTCCAAGTACAAGCCTAATTTATTCCGTTTGTGTTGGAGTCCATTGTCACTATTCGAGAGAATGACTAAATCGACGGCATACATCAGACAGTGAACATGATCCGCACAAATCTATGTAATCTGTATCGCTATTGAAAATTCCCGAAAGGTCATTAACATACAGGTTATACAATTTCGGATTGAGGACACACCCTTGTTTAACACCGGTGGTCGAGGGAAAGGCCTTCGTCATACCACCAGCGAGTTTTACTGATAAGTTCACCTCCTCGTACACGCTTTCTATTGTTTTAAGAAACTTTCCCACATTCCAGAATTTTGTAGTTTTTGGAACATACCTCCTCGTCATACCGTATCGAAAGCCTTTCTGAGATCGACAAACAATACAGGTTTATTATTATTTAGGTATTTGTCAATAATATGGTAGCACGTTGTTGCTATGTTACGCAAAGGCCTATAACAAGACAGGGGTATGTTTTTTTTCTCTCATTGCCTTCTTGGCCTCAGAAGAAATGAGGCTATGAGGGATAGTAAATGAGGCCTCATTGAGGGATTTCTCATGGCCCTCATGGCCTCATACGACAAAAAAGGGGTTCGGAAGGCCATATGTTTTTCCCCCCAAAAATGGATTCCATGGAATATGCCTGTTAAATACCCAGATTAGGCTAAGAGGGATAGTAAATGAGGCCTCCGTGAGGGATTTTTTCTTGGCCCTCATGCCCCCAAACGAAAATGAGGCTAAGATGGATAGTAAATGAGGCCTCGTTGAGGGCTTTCTCGTGGCCCACATGGCCTCATACGACAAAAAAGGGATTCTCAGGAAAGTATCCTCGATAGGTATCCTCAAATAATACACAACCAGGTCATAGGTATCCTCAAATACTGAAATGAAGCTAAGAGGGACAGTAAATTATACCTCATTGAGGTTTTTTTCATGGTCCTTATGCCCTCGAAAGAAATGAGGATATGAGGGATAGTAAATGAGGCCTCGTTGAAGGCTTTCTCATAGACCCCATGGCCTCATACGACTAAAACAGGATTCCATAACCAGAGACGTTTCACAAAAAGGGATTCCATGGGACGTGGCCACTGGATTTTGAGGTGATGAGAATCGTATAGGACTTCGTTGTAGTAAGGGGAGATAACTCTGCTTACAGATTATGGGGGATGAAGCAATCTGATTGGTTAGTTAGCGTCAGGAAAATGAAGTGATTGGGAGATCTAGATAAATGAAACAATAAGAGTACTCGGAATAGGATCAGAACTAACAAGAACAGACCAGAAATTGCTAAATATAGTAACAATAAGCAAAGCGGTTCCAGTTGATAGGCTCTTCTACTCTACTGGAGTATACTCCGATTCAATCGAAGATGGTCCCCTCCGGTATACAAAATGGACGACGGAAACACTTATCACCCTAACAACACGCGCTGCGCATGCGCATTAACACCACGTATCACTATGGGGATGACGTCACAAGATGGCCACTCACGCGGGTTACCATGACAACCAAACATAGCGCCACTGGGCCACGTGGCATGACGTCACATATGAGATCCGGCATGAGATCCGGCCAACCGGGCACGTTCGGGTACATGCTATACTGCTGACGTCAAAAGAGAGTTAAACATGTTATTTTCTATTGTTTTACATTTTTCATAATACTGGCAAAAATATTCTTTTATTCTAAAAAATTTCTTTTTGTGCCCCCAAAACATAGCTTATATGAATTCTCATTGGAACGAGACGGATAAACTCGTTCCAATAAGGGGTCACAAGCCATGGTTTGCAAGCAAAACTTGAAATGAAATAAATTTAAATTTGGTGACCGTCGTGAGTAGCGCTGGTCGTATGTGAGCGTTACGTTGGATGTTTATTTATTGGCGTTTTAAGTTACATATTTCTGCACAATAGCTAAGTGTGACCGCAACATAGATATAAAGTTAAGTCCAGCCAATTGTTGCCCATTCATTTTAGAGGACTTCCGCCCCAGGCAATGGTAAGCTGGTCATATTTTACCGGTAAAACAGAACTTGTTTATCACAGTAAATTCGCATTGTCTCACGTCCTGAGGTTTCCACGGGGTCTTACGCTGGACAAAGGATTGAATTTATTTGAAATGAATTTTGACAAGTTTAATATAAAATCTATTGAATGAATTTTATAACAAATTAGATCAATAGGAACGAGTTTCTAGATCCTACTCATCAAATAAGTTTTTTTGCTGAAGTAAACGATAAAAAAAAATGTTCAACGCTTCTATTCCTACAAAATTGAAATTGAATCTTCGCTCAGTGTGACACATCACACATCGGGGCATCCGTTTGTTATTCCCTTCAAACATGTTACAGAAAAAGAATGCTATTAATATTCATTTGAATTTTAAGATTTATATTTCAGATTCATAAAAATGATTATCTTTTCGGTTGAAACTGCATGCTGCGGTCTGGAACTTTTGCGATCCTCGATTAAACTCATTGAGCGCGTCCATGTTCAACATTCCTAAAAGACTGTGTGCTGTAACAGTATAACTACGTACTCTTCAAGTTTGAATGCTTCCTGTGATTCATATACAAAAGCACATAAGCTATGTGGTTCCATAATTTATTAATTATACTTTTGAGAAGTGTTTTTTTCTTTTCATAAATAAAAACGTAAAGATTCATCGCAAACGCGTTTCGAAAGCATGAAATGTTCTATAAATGGTAACGTGAACACATCGTAACCAAGCACGCGGTTAACCCTTTGAAAAGCAGACGACACTTGCAAAAGAAATTCCTGAATAACTAATTTTTTCATTTTTTTGTCTCAAAAACATAGGTTATGACCCCTCATTGGAACGAGCTCGACGAGCTCGTTCCAATGTGGTGTCATAACCTATGTTTTTGAGACAAAAATGAAAATATAATGAAAATTAATTGGCTATTTTTGAGAATAGCGCTGGCCGGTTTGGGACGTTACGTTGGGTAAAGGGTTAAAGTATGCAGTTGCAAGATACAGATTTTGTGTCAAGGGACCCTGATAAACGTTGCATTCGGGTAATTACGGACCCAATACATACTTATTGAAAGACAAAAGGGTAAAATCAATGCGCTGTTCAACTTTATAAGTTTTTAACACTCCGTGAAGCTGTGTGTACAAACTGACGCTTGTCTTAATGTCGCATACGCAATTCGTATGCAAGGATGTATTCGGCGCGTATTGGGATTTCATAACTTTCTTTATGTTCTGTTTTTGAATAATTCAATACTCGTGTGATAATTACTTATGATAGTCAAGCGGTCCGTGTGTAAATCGTATCCCATGATGTTCAAAATGTTGGCACATTTAAAAATGAATGTATCAAATAGAAGTCGCATCGCATGAGAATACACCAACGTCACTGTAAACGTTTTATTGCTGACCGTAGGCACCGGGAAGAAATGTACACCGGCCTTGTTGCTTCTTATGGGAACGAATTGGTATAATGCCATCACTGTCTAACTCTTTTGAACTCTCTGTTGACCAAAATTTCTCGGATATTTTTGTAAAATACATCACATATTTGTCTGTTATTTGCTCAACATGGGTTTATTTTACCAAAGGCCCAATCGATCCATTTACTTCAGAAATTAATTGAATTTACCAGAAAATCAGCTCTGAACAACACAATGAAATATTCTGAAGACAGTCTGATAATTTATCTTCAAATGTCAAGCACAAACGTGCTGAAAATGTCGTTGGGTGAAAAGGGGGTATATAGTTTCAAGTGGATGTGCCGCGCGAATCAGTTTTCCTGAGCTCTTGCCAACAGTGTCTCAAAAAAACATTTTGAATTTCGCTTCATTGTTTTGAAGCACACCATTTGACATCGGACAAACAACGGTTGTTTATAAACCCATTATTGTTTATCTCTAAACTTAACCATTTAACCAACGTAACGCCAAAACCGACCAGTGCTATTCACAGAAATCATCATTCAATTTTCATTATATTTTCATTTCTTGTCTCAAAACACAGCTTATAACCCCAATTGGAACGAGATCAACGAGGGTTTCATAAAGCAATGTTTTTGGCGCAGTAAAATGAAAAAAAAAGTTATTCAAGAATTGTGCTTGCAAATTTTGCCTGTCTTTGGTGTTAGGGTTCATTCGCGATATAGTCTTGGAGTTCTGGTGTTTGATCGCGCATAACTGATCCATTAATAAAATACATCTTCAATGTTTCGTTACCTCACCCCGTCTCAGTTCCATTTCTTCTTAATCAAATCTCCTTCAAGTTGTAAAGCCATCCGATACATGATCAAATGTATCATAGTGTGCTGATTGTGGTGGATTGCTCGGTGTTAAACATAGTTAACTCAGATCGCTGCAAAATGACCAGACGCGCAAACTTGGCTGGTAAACGTGGCTCTCATAGCCACGTGTACCGCCCAAGTGCGCGAGATTGGTAATTTTACGGCGACCTGAGTCAATGGAGTGCAACCTTCACTTTTTCCCTGTTTGAACTGGCGATTGCCGCAAGTACGCTCAATTGTAAGCTAAATTTACATGTCGTTTAACTTGTACATCCCGTAAAGGGGCGTCCAGAGAAATTAAGAATACATTGTGGTTGTTTCCCAATGTTATTGAATGGTATCATTGACATCATTTTACATTAACAATTGAACAGTTGCAGAAGATAATAAAATGTGGTTAATGAATCATCACAAAAAAATCCCCGAGATTCAAAGACTGAAGACAAAAATTCATATAAGTCTCGTGGCTGATAATTTTCGTCATTGGAAGAGATTTACGAGAAGGTTAGCTCCCCTTAATTTTAGTAAATGCAACACTGAGGGTTTGGAACGTTCAGATAAAAATTGAAATTTCGAAATGTTAGCGAATAGTTATCATGTATGTGCGCATCGTTTCACAAAATTCAGGCATTTTCCTGTAGAACAATATAATACATAGACTGACTGTTTTTAATTTTTCCCCAATCAGTTTGAACGTTTGACTATTATTCTCTGTTGAAACCCATCTAAAAATAAGAAAACTTCGTTTTCACCACCTTTTGATGTTCTGTAACGTTTTTGTCTTTTCATTATATCAACAGTGTGGTCATCGTGGCATGTAATAATGACATGTAATAAGACACTGTCCTTTCCATTAATATTTAATATAGTGTTCAACCGATTAGCAAAAATGGCCGCTGACTGATTACCGGTTATTTGAGCTCACACTCGGCCGATTCCGATGCCGATTCCGATTGTAATACTGTGCACTACTAGTCGAGTCGAGGGTCGAAAGAACTACGTTAAATTGAACATATTTCACAGTGTTAAACGTCGTTAACTCAGGTCGCCGTAAAATGACCAGACGCGCACACTTGGGCGGTAAACGTGGCTCTCAGAGCCACGTGTACCGCCCAAGTGCGCGAGATTGGTCATTTTACTGCGACCTGAGTCAATGGAGTGCAACCTTCACTTTTTCCTGCATGAACTGGCGATTGCCGCAAGTACGCTCAGTTGTACGCTTTACATGTCGTTTAACTTGTACATCCCGTAAAGGCACGTCTAAAGAAATTAGGAATACATTGTGGTTGTTTCCCAACGTTATTGAATGGTGTCATTGACATCATTTTACATTAACAATTGAACCGTTGCAGAAGATAATAAAATGTGGTTAATGAATCATCACAAAAAAATGCTTGGCAACAATCGGTTGAACCGATGTTTCAGGCCTGAGCCGTTGCCGTTATCACTCGACTGCCCACAATCGGCCGATTGGGTTGGCCGATTCCGATCATCGGTTGGACGTTGAACACTAATTTAATATAGAGGTCTAGGAGGTAAGATTTGCTAATTTCTTCCTGGGAAGAATGGAAACTTTCACAATACCGAAAAAACAGATTCGCCGAACAAGGAGCCAAGGTGGATGTGTAGTGTAGGAGGTGATAGTGATGAC
Source organism: Pictodentalium vernedei (assembly GCA_031216915.1). Taxonomy (NCBI): domain Eukaryota; kingdom Metazoa; phylum Mollusca; class Scaphopoda; order Dentaliida; family Dentaliidae; genus Pictodentalium; species Pictodentalium vernedei. The sequence goes on along the minus strand of CM062295.1, from coordinate 300,527,989 downwards.
ACGTTGGCTAGTTGACCAAGTCCAGCAGTGTTGCGATGTAGCAGTTCACCTTTCACCTTTCTGCTCTCCCCCCTCTCACCTATCTGTTCTGACCCTTGTAAAGTCGAATACTTACCAACATCCATCTTGAAGAGTGTTCATACACAATATTGTTTTAATTATTCATAAACTTGCTTTGCCATTGCATGCACATTTTGGTAACTTTTTGTAAATATTTGTAAACATAATTTGAAATTTTCAAATGTATATTAAGGAAAGGCTATTATCTAAGTGCTCGGCACTTGTTATCCAATCCATTTTGTTATAAATAATATATGTTTAATAATAATAATAATAGTGATAGCTATTCTAAATGACGGATTTTCTCTGAACTAGTTGCTTCTAATTAACTTGCCATAAAAGACCAAGTTTCCTTTCGTTACTTTTAATAACTTCCGAACGCTGACTGTTGTTTTCGTGTATTGAAAGTGACAAAGGGAAACTTGGCCCTATTTTCTACGGATGTCACTCTAAATTAGACCTTTATCGCGCGTCTAATGATTTCAAGGGAGGTAACTTTATCGAAAGTCTATTTGCATGACGATTTAACCCTTTAGCAACACAGACGATATCAAAATGTATTATTTTAATTTTTTTTTTTTTTTTTTTAAATTTTTCAAACAATTTCAACAAAACCATATCATATAACCCCTCATTGGAACGAGCTCGTTCCAAAGAGGGGTCATATGATATGGCTTTGTTGAAATTTTTGAAAAATAATATTTTTTCAGCTGCTGAATTTACATATTACGCGGGCGAATGTGGCCGATTCGTTGGGTAAAGGGTTAAGTCAGGGATACATATTATAGTTTCTTTTAAGTGATATACGTTGCTCGTATGGCTTCTTCTGGCACACACTACCTTACGTATACGTTCATCTTATTGGAGACAGCATGAAGACGGTCATGTCGGCCATGTTGCCTCCCAACAGAATGTCGTTTGCTTCCATAAATATTTATTGTAAACAATTTGAGTTTTGCTTCAACACCAAAGAAACGGTGTCACATTTGTTCTTTGAATGTCAATCTTATTACAACTTGCTGAAAAATTGAAGGAACAATGCGGAGTTCTACTGCCACTGACACCACACTTTATTCTTATAATAATAATAATAATAATAATAATCATAATAATAATAATAATAATAATAATAATAATAATAAAAATACTGAAAATATTTTAATCGGTCGGTTTCGCGCTTCGGGTCCCGGTGGCTGTGGGATGCGGTGGTCCCATGGTGCATTCGCGCAAAAGCTAGGGGTTGCAATGTGAATGAACCTTTCGACATTAAAACGGATAATCTGTGCCCAACACTAAACTCATCTCTCTTGGTATGGTGATGGGCATAGATCACCTATCACCCCAAAAAGAAACCTCCTGTTTCGCATCCACTCTGTTTGACCAAGTCACCCATGGGACCCCCGGCCTTTCAAGGCTGCCCGGACTTGGAGCGCGGGACTGCCGGTTCTAGATCGAGTTTTGTTTCTTATGGATGTTGTTTTTTTTTCTTTTCTCTTTTGTGTGTTTTTTAAAAGTTTTGCTCTTCATCTCATATGGTAGGTTATTTTGTTTAATTGTATTCATCATGTGATGTATATTTGTATACTTGAAAAACAATAAAAAAATATTTAAAAAAATAATAATAATAACACCTTGTGGTCACAAATAATCTTTCTCTTCTTGTTCTTCTGTACAAAAAGTTCAGTTATTCCTGCAAGGTGAGAAGGTGTCAATCTAGTTTTTATGGACTGATTGAAGTTTTGCCTCGATACTGTGAATTGGAACTATACTCCCTTCACATGTATTCCCACCCACTCCAAAATTCCGTTTAATTCGCACAGGATGGGAACTTCTCAAAGCACTGCTTTATCCTCCTACTTCAGATATTGTGTCAGCCACAGGACAATAGACCCCGACTTTTTCTTTCTTTTTTTTTCTTTTAATTTTTGTAGCCCCATAAAGTAAGGCTTCTCTTGCGACAATATAATTGCAATGTGTTACCACCAGTAACTGGTATTAGGTTCTTATTTCTGTTTCCTATAACACTTTGAACTCCAGCGGCCGCTTTTCCGGCCAGAAACATGATACTTCATAACGTCATTCTTTTGGATAGCTGTTCAGTAAATATTGTGGGGGTAGACCAATCAGTATTTGCACCGTGCAGCCCGAGGCTGCACGTTGAAAATACCAATTGGTCTACCCCAAATAATGAATATGGACTCTTCTAATTGCTGCCGTTGGACTCTCATGGAAGATACCACTTAAGTTCAATGGGTTAAACAACTAAAATGATAACCATGGCCAGATCCCAGAAATGCGATGGAAATACAGTTTTACGCATGTAGACGTTTGTATCGACATGTAATCATGTAAATTATATATTTTTTTGTATACTACTTGTGTGTCTGTATGTAATTACGTATTTGTACATGTACAATATTTCATCTGAATAAAAAAAATTAAACAAAAATTTACAAAAAAATTTGAGCCGTTGATACAGATGAATAAAATTTACTTACCCACGATGTCGATTTACATGGTTTTTATTATCTCTTAAGTGCAATATGGCGCTTTGTTGCATTCAAGGGACTTTAGACATTATTCACACAGGTGAATCGTGACGTGGCTGACAATTTTTGTCATTGGAAGTGATTTACGGAAAAGTTAGCGCCCCATAATTTCCGAAAGTTGTCAGTAAATTTATCAGTAAGGATACAGGGGGAGGCCACCAAAAATTTGCAAGACGTGACTTGGGGGTGGGTGGATCTCTTGAGTGCGCCAAAAAAGTGCATTTCCCACTTGTGCAATTTTTTTAATTTTTAAAAAATATATCAATATATCAGCTAATATATACCATCATTTGTGTTTCAAACCTTAAAGATGAAGTTGTACATCACACTCTTAACATAAATACAACATCAGAAGGCTTTATATGTGAGAATATTGGGCTTAAACTGGGAAAATGTCACACGTTAGTAGGGGGTTGGTGTCTTGTTCGAAATGTAGAAAATGTGCAGACAATATTTTGGGAACAATTCAAATGAAAATTTGTTCCCGTATATGTACACCTGCTCTGGCCATGCCTGATAATGAACAGCTTGTCATTTGTAGATTGGGGCCCACAGCAGCCCACAGAGGTTTAAATTGGTGGTACCAGTTTAACCCTTTACCTAACACGAAAAGCAGACGACACTTGCCAAAAAATGATTGAATAACTATTTTTTTTTCATTTTTTGTCTCAAAAACATAGGTTATGACCCCTCATTGGAACGACCTCGACGAGCTCGTTCCAATGAGGGGTCATAACCTATGTTTTTGAGACAAAAAATGAAAAAATAATAAAAATTAATTGCCGATTTTTGAGAATAGCGCTGGCCGGTTTTGACCGTTACGTTGGGTAAAGGGTTAAGAACATTATGAAAACCCCCTAAAGAGACAGCTGTGCCTACTAAGTTTATAAGCTTATTTTGGATTTTAATGGGAGAGTGGGGGGTGGGTGTCTGAGAAAAGTAGTAGAAAATTTGCACGTAGTGGGTGGGTGGGTGTAAAAAAGGAGCCGAATAAAAAATAGGACGTCACGTCTTGCAAATTTTTAGTGCCCCCCCCCCCCCCCCCTGAAGGATATGGGATTTTCATTTAAAAATTAAAATTTTGAGATGCGAATTTATATCATCGATGCACGCATCGCTTCACAAACGCCAGGCATTTTCATGAAGAGTAGTACAAAAATACAGAAGCTGGCCATTTACAGTTATTTTCCCTTTCAGATTGAATGTTTCACTTTAATTATCTGTTGAAACACATTTAAAGATAGGAAAACGGCGTTTTCACCATCTATTGATGTTCTGCAATTTTTTTGTCTGTTCACTATATCAACAGTGTGAGCATCGTGACATATAATACAGACACTGTCCTTTCCTTAACCCTTTACCCAACGTAACGGCCAAAACCGGCCAGCGCTATTCTCAAAAATCGCCAATTAATTTTCAAAATATTTTAATTTTTTGAGACAAAAAATGAAAAAAATTAGTTATTCAAGAATTATTTTTGCAAGTGTCGTCTGCTTTTCAGGTTAGGTAAAGGGTTAAATATAAAAGTCTGTGAGGTAAGATTTACTCTTTTTTTCCTGGCATGAATAAAAAATTGCAAATTACTGTAAAAACACATTCGATAAACAAAGAGCCAAAGTGGACGATTTGGTGTTGGTAAGTGAAATACTGGTAGGGGGCGCGGTGGCGTTGCGGTAAACGGCTCTCGTCAGATCACCGAAGTTAAGCAACGTCGATCCCTGTTAGTCCTTGGATGGGTGACCGTCTGAGCGATCGATTCGAACTTCCGTATTGTGTCCTTGGGCAAGGCACTTCACCCCAATTGTCCACATGGGGGCACGATGACGCCGTGTACTAAGGCATACTGCACGTCGATGGTGCTCATGTCTTCAACCAATCTAACCCTGCGTGCGTTGCAGTGTGGAATTACGATGTTGGGGAGCTGACCGCTGCTCGTCGTTGCTCGGTGGTTCTCTCGGGGTACTCCGACTGGCTTCACCCGTAAAACTGTCACCGACACGATATGACCTTGGCTGTTAAAGTGTCGATAAACGCTAATAAATAAATAATAAATAAATAAATAAATAGAAATACTGGTGGATATTCTTAATGGCGGATTATCTGTTAACTAGTTGTTTCTAATTAGCATACCATTAAAGCAAAGTTTTCCATTTGTTACTTTGTTACTTTTAATAAACGAAAACAACAGACAGCTCGGAGAGCTGACCTGTTGTTTTTATTAAAAGTAACAAACGGAAATTCTTTCTTCTGTACTGATGTCATATGGGTTTTCGAAACAATTACTTGCTTCTTAACACTTACACTACCGAAAGCTATTGTCAACTGTTTTATGATCATTATCTGTACGTTCTGGTATGCGCAGATCTAACCTACCATCTGATTAATTGCTGGAAAGGGCTCAGAGAGCCCTTTTCGACAATTAATCAGATGATAGAGTTCCAAGTATTTCATAAATCTTATTAAGCCTCTTCGCATACAGTCGTACCAAGAGGTCCTCCATATATGGCTAAAGTTGGCGTGGCAGTAAAAGTGTTAATTGGACTTTTCCACACGTCTAGTAATTTGAAGGTAGATAACTTTATCGAAGTTCGATTTTCAGGTCAGGAATGAATACATTCACCTATATTGTTTTTAACCTTTGAAAAAGTACTTCTTGGAAAATAGGTCCACCAAAACAAGTTTGTCTTATATGTCAGCACTGAATATTCACAGAGCGCACTATTTTTATTCAATGCTAAAACGTAAATCAAACAAAAATTCAAGTTTTCCAAGGAAGAAGGCGCAGTCATTTCTGCTCAGTCATGCAGCTAAACTGTCCAAACATGTCCCACAATATACATATACCTATATGGATTGAATGCCTTCGAAAAAGGTTTGAGGCACTTCTCTAAAAGTAGCCCAGTCCAAAGAACATTTTATTGCATGTCAGCACCGAATGTCAACAGGGCTCACTATATTTTCAATAATAAAAACGAAATCGTGCTAAGCTTAAGTTTCTCAAGGATGAAAACACAGCTGCGTTTGCACAGTCTTGCTTCGTTTGTTTTATATGTGTTTAACGACCCTTCAACAGCCAGGGTCACACCGTGTCGGGCAGTTTTACGGGTGGGGGGAAGACGGAGTACACAAAGAGAAACATCGAGCAGCGACGATCCACTGTCAGACTCTTCAACTTACTAATTCTGCGTATGCAGGGTTTGCAGCGGTTGAAGGCAAGTGAACCATCGACATATAGTACGCCTTAGTACACAGCGCCAACATGCATTCGTGAACAATTGGGACTAAGTGCTTTGCCCAAGGATACCACGCAGTTACCGCTGGTCTGGATCGGATCAACCGTCGGCCTTTTGGTTTTAAGTCCAATGCTTTAACTAATGAGCCACTGCGATCCCGAGAGACGAAAAACAGTAAACATACACACATGTATTGTGTGAATACATTCACCTGTATTGCAGAATGATTGAGTGCCTTCGAAGAAGCACTTCTCTGAATACAGCTGTCACCATTTTTGTTCAGTAATACAAATTTAGTAAATAAAACAAAGTTTAAGGTACCCAAGGAAGAAAACATTCAAAACGATAACATGTTTTGCAGAATACTTACCAGTGTTAAAATGATGAATGAGACTTCTTACATGAAAAACATTCTCAAGATAAATAAACACAATGTGCAAAAAAAAAACCAAGGCTTGTTTTGATGAAAAATTCAGTAGAATGTGGAATCAAAACCATAGATGGGAGCACGGTGGCGCTGTGTACTAAGGCGTACTGCACGTTAATGGCGTACCTGTCTTCAACCAATGCTTACCCTGCTTGTGTGTAGTTTGTACGTTGAGGAGTCTGACAGTTGCTCGCCGTTGCTCTGTGGTTCTCTCCATGTACTCCGGCTTTCACCACCCATAAACTGCCCGACACGAGATGACCCTGGCTGTCGAAAATGTCGTTAAACCCCAATAAATAAATAAATAAAATCATTGATAGGAGAATTTATTCCACGATTGCAGTGTGTATTCAACGATGCCCAATACAATACAGACAACGAGAAATGTGCTAGGTACACTACGCGCGGAATTCGGCCTGCGTTTTTGATCGTTGTGTAAGAACGCATATGATTGGTCGTTACGCATTTGGGAGCCGCCTTGACGTGAATGAAGTGCTTCGTCACAAAACGACGTCAAGTACGTATGTAATCAAACCGTCATAGAGGAGATTTTTTAAATTATCAGCTGCATCGTCTTAATTAAAATTTAATGTTAGTAAAAATACGGAACACGACTCGAATAGAGTACGGGGTGGAGTGGGACGGCGTGTTGCAGGAATCAGCAACCCTTGTTTAAGTTTTGACCCAACTTGTTGAAGTTGTTCTTGTATTTCAAGCGCGCCGAAGGCGAACGTGAAATACATGAAAACTCCAACACAGGTCGTTGATTCCCCACCCCGATCTCCACCATCGCTGTGTTCTGTCTGTCTTATACTGCTATTGATAAGGTGTACATTTGATATCATGATCCAGAGACATAATTCTACTTGGTGGTAACAGAGTATTTTTGTGTGTGTGTGTGTGGGGGGGGGGGGGGGGAGGGGGCAGGAACTATCTCCTGCAACAACCAAAGAAAGAAAAACATTACGAAATTTCAGTTATCAACATACCGACATTTCAAGCAGCAAATATTTCTGATAATGCAACTACAAGTTTAACCAATTCAAACCTCTTTGACAGAGTGCATTGTGGGAAACATTTTCAACATAAAATTTTGAAATTATTTCCTCGGTGTGCAGATGATGGTTAAGATGACGGAACACAAATTATTTCTTTCAAACCATAGCTTGTCACATCTTACGTGGACATGCCCGATAAGGATTTACCACTGAGATATCTTCCATCCAGAATAGACGAGATCTTCCATCAAGAATAAATTAAAAGAAGAAATTTGAATGTCGATTTATATGTATACTGTCCGAAAAAGTTAAGCCCCCCCCCCCCCCCCCTCCCCCTATAATACCTGTGGGTATACGAATATCTCATATTGTTACGTTCCCCATTCCTCTATAGGAGCGGACATGGATCCTTAAAACTGGAGAACATTTGCTGGCAATTGACCACGTCACTGCCGTGCATTCTGTACAGCGTTAAGTCTGATTTTGACGCGAGTTTAGGTCACTGTCTGTTGCGCTTCTCAGGAACATCCAGTCTGTTGACCGTTTTGGTGGTGGAGGCATCATGGTTGGGCCGGTATCTGCTCTGGGGGAAAACTCCCCTTCACATCGTCGACGGAATCCTGAAGGCATAAATGTACAGGGATCACATTTTGGAACCGAAAGCCACCCCTACGGTCGACATCTCTTTGGAAACCGATTTCATTAATTGGACGATATGGGCCTCACCGAGAATTCAAAGATATGCAACAGGACTCGACCTGGGTGGATTTCGAAGCAAAGAGCCAGGACTGCAACCCGATAGAACATGTGTAGACATGCTCGATAGCAGAGTGGTTAATAGACAGTCACCACCTATGACATCGACAGTCTGCGTCTGGCGCTTACAGAGGAATGGGACAACATCACATTGAGGAAAATTCGGAAGGTCATCCATGACACGCCGCGCCGATTAAGATCTTTTAGGGATTCTCGTGGCTGTCCCACCAGATACTGAACAGCGTGACGTTTGTTTTGACGTTGTGATGACTTCCGCGGTGCCTAATGTTCATCCAATAAAAAAAATGCTCTGGAAACCCTTGTTTCACCAATAGGGCATATCCCCCCTAATACGAATAGCAGGCTTTCTCTTATGACAATTTACCTATTTACTGTATACTTACTGATATTATGGGGTGGGGGTTAACTTTTTTGGACAGCATATAATAATGAGCGGATTTTTACCAATGCAGTATGTAAAGAGTTAATGTGAAGATGCAGTGACAAATAAGACGCTTCCGCAACATGGACAAAAGATCCACGATTTGGACATCAGCGACCTTCCAATTATGAAAAAGTAATTGCTGACGCATAGAATTGTGCGTGTCTTTTCGAAAGACAGCTGCGTGTTGTAGATGTCAAGCCTAAACTATAGTTTCGTTGAGAACCACAATTCAGACATCATCGTGTTGTAAACTGCAGGCTTCAATTCTTGTGATCTTTTTCGGGAATTCGTTCAGATTCCCTCAACTTTCTATTACTAGAAACCATCATATGCAACCATGTACATATATAAAATGTTATTTTATTCATCTGAGCCAGACTTCTGCATCAAAACAACTCAATAGTTCATTAAGTAATGTGGCAGCACTGGCAAAATCTCACAAAAACTAAATCACATAACTGAATGACCATTTAGGAGCAACTGGGGTCAACAATGTGGTAAACAACTAAATAAAAAGCACTTTCACCAATATATCAACTACTCTTTCTTATCAGCCCATACTTGGACAATCGAATAACATACATTTCTAAATGTGATCAATGAGATGAATTTGAATCCGATGAGATCCCCCATGTATCATATAATCATATAATCACAATCAATTTAGGCTGACGACGTCTTGTGGGGCCGGGGGGGGGGGGTGGGGGTATGGGGTAGATTTAGTTGCGATGTCGTTCGCTGATGTTCTGGCAATACTGTTCTTTTGAGAGCAGCGATACAACTGACTGAAGAGATTTAAAGGAAAGCTCGCTCCCCTTGAATTTTTTAAGTCGTCGGTAAATTTAACTCTAAGGGTATGGGAATTTCGAATAAAAATTGAAATTTCGAAATTTTAGCGAAGTTGTATGTTCGCATCATTTGACAAACTTCAGACATTTTCCTGTTGAGTAATATAAAAATTCAGAAGTTGGCTTTTTACAATTTTTTTCCCAATCAGTTTGCACCTTTGACTATTATTCTCTGTTGAAACCCATTTAAAATAAGAAAATGGCACTTTCACCATGTTTGACGTTCTGAAACTTTCTTTTCTGTTCATTATATGAACAGTGTGCACATCGTCACATATACACCTGGAACTTAATTAAGCACCTCCTGTTTTTTTTCGCAGTGGTGTTAATAGATAGAGAGTAATCGTTTTACTGGACTGGTTACGTGAAATAATTCATGAGAGGTGAGGGACGTTGTACAAACACGAGTGCGCGAATGCGCACGAGTGTTTTACAATATAGTCCCTCGCCAGCGCTATTCTCAAAAATCGCCAATTAATTTTCATTATTTTTTCATTTTGTCTCTAAAAGATAGGTTATGAGCCCTCATTGGAACGAGCTCGTTCCAATGAGGGGTCATAACCTATGTTTTTGAGACAAAAATGAAAATAAGAGCTATTCAAGAATTTTTTTTGCAAGTGTTGTCTGCTTTTCATATAAGATAAGGGGTTAAAAAAACAATGAAGTCCCCATTACATCCACGGCAAAGCGTCTGCGTTTGCGCACACGGATACATGACACAATTGTTGATTGCATAAGTCACTTGTGAAATTATCGTTATAGTCAAACCCGGAAATCCCAGGAAATCACACTTTGGAAAGTAATAAAAACTGTTATCACTTTCATGCTATCTTTCAGATGGCCAAAAGTGATTGTTTGCGGAAAGAATGGTCTATTGACAAATGAAAGATAACACAATGATGAAAATATGCAGTATTTAATTACACTAATTACACATATCTGTCACTAATGTTTTTATTAGTGACATAAAAAAATGTTCTCTCGACAAGTATGGTGCTGGAACGGTCCATGATGAAACAATGCCGGTAATTACTGACAAAAAAAAATGTAACTTGTGATCTCCTGAAAACAATAGCAGTGCCTAACGTCAGTCGCGAGTGTATCTATCCCATGAACGGATGACAGCCTGAACTCTCCTCCTAATGCTACCAGTGAGCCTTCTGATACGGTCCAGAGGAAACTGCTGCCACTCCTCATGCAATGCAGCTTCCAATTCGGCCACATTCTGTACAGGCGGATCACTTGCTTGCACACGACGTCCAAGAAAGTTCCAGATGTGTTCTAAGGGATTCAAATCGGGGTTCACTGCAGGCCAAGGTAGTGTTGTAATTGCGTTGTTCTGAAGGAACGCCCTCACAGATGGGAACGATGTGGCATTTCATTATCGTCCATGAATACAGGACGAGTAGCCAACGGATGTTTGTCTTTTCGAATTTTCCGTATGTACTGATGACTATTGAGATTCCCACGTACAGTCATCATATCAACTTCACATCATGAGAGAGGCATCCCCAGATCATTACTGATCCTCCACCATTAGGAACATCAGGCCTGATGTTCCTGGGCACGTAAGCAGTATTTGTATGCCCCCACAGTCCCATGCGACCATCTGTGACGTGAAGTAGGAACATACTCTCGTCTGACCAATGGACTCTCCTTCGCGTCTTCAGGTTCCAATGTTGTCGTGCCATACACCACCCCAAACGTTTGATGACCCTTCTGGACTTCATACCCAGTGCTTTGAGACGGTTTCGGACAGTTATGGTGCACAAACGCCAATTGTAGAGCCAAAGGCGTTTCAAAACCCCACTTGAAGCAAAGGGTTCACGCCTAACGAGGCGTGCCAGACTCCGATCTTCCCGAGGACAGGTCTTTTGAGATTGCCCAGGCCTTGGTCGGTCCTTAACATCGTTAGTTTGTTGATGTTTTCGGATACGTCTGCTGATGACAGAATGACTGTAGCCAAATTTCCTTCTAAAAGCTTTGAATGACATGCCTGTTGCATTCATCTCATCGACTTGCCATCTTAGTGCCTCTGACAATCTGCTTCTTGCCATGTCAACATTTATTGATAAAATAACTGACAAATTTCTTGTTTTATACCCAGATATTGCATGTGAATGATAGTGTTTTTGTGACAAACATGTGAAGCATGCTTCACGCTGACGAGGGAATGTGTTTGGAGTACGCTATCAACCACAAACATCATGTTTCACTAGATGAAGTGTACTGCAAGACATAGCAATCATTAAACATAATAATCAGTAACAGCAACTTCACTGCCATGGAACATTTCAGGGGGTGCTTAATTAAGTTCCATGTGTATATCGTCCCTTGAGTGCAACAAGGTGCCATCTGCAATGCTAAAGCATTGCACATGGCACCTTGTTGCACTCAGTGGACGATATAAGGCAGACACTATCCTTTCTATTAATTTAAAAGTGTATGGGTAGACTTTGCTAATTGTTTTCCTGGGAAGAATAAAATCTTGCCAGTTGCTATAATTATAAGAACACATTCGCTAAACAAAGAGACAAAGTGGACGGGTACTTAGATGCTTCTAATTAGTTCGCCATAAAAGGGGAAGTTTCCTTTTGTAACTTTCAATAAACGAAAACAACAAACAGCGTAGATAGCTGCCTGTTATTTTCGTTTATTAAAAGTAACAAAAGGAAACTTCACTTCAGTTTATTTTCTACTGATGTCTACAATTACATGCTTCTTAATAGGACCTTCCTCGCCCGTCTAATAATTTCAGGAGAGATAACTTTATCGAAAGTCGATTTATTTTCGTGACGAGATTAGCCAGGAATGTCAACGGCATCCCACAAGCGACAAATTCCAAGTTTTGTGGGAACAAAGCAAAAACCAGTCTAGTCAACCCACTTCATAAAAAAACAGTTTCTCAGAATAGATATTTGCTTGAAAGCAATCAAACAATTAATGGGGTGGGGTTCTAAAGCGGAAGACAAGTTTGCATTCGACCCTATGAAGCACACATTTCCAGGCAATGCTCGCAGGTTTCACGGACAAATTTAGTTACAGTTAAAACTAGAAGTCCTGTCATGAAATGCACACAAATTGCACGTCGATCTGCGCGTTAATCTACGCGTTATGGCCATAGTAAGGCTATCAAATTCTATACATATGGCCTGTGCACAAGCAATGTTTCAGCCAATGGACCTCCGGGTAACCCGGAGGTCCATTGGTAGAAACATTGCCTGTGTTTGCTATGAGTAACCAGGAGTACCTGCCGTGCTTTGGGTGCCATTCGATATGGCAATTGCGTGCAATTTCTAGGCCCAATTAAGCCTAGATGAGCGCACAGTTCGTGACAGGACTTCCAGTTTTAACTGTAGCTCCCAACTACGTGAAAATTGTACATTAACACGGTGGCATGAAGCCCCTCTGTTACACTTTTATACATGTTTTGTTTAAGGAATCCAGACGCCGGACCATTCAAAAGCAATCTATAAGTGTATGGTAATGCGGAAGCTATCACAACACGTAATACTCAACAGGAACAAAGATATAGCGCTGTCATAGAAACCCTTCGATATTTTATCTAGAGTGAAATCTTGGAAGCAGATGCTTTGTACAAATCCCATACTTCACTCTTTTGTAAACAATGAAAGCATAAAAAAAATCCGGAACAAAGTGCATGCATACATGTACAGCTAAAACTAGAAGTCCTGTCATGAAAAACGCACAAATAGCACGTCGATATGCGCGTTAATCTACGCGTTATGACCATAGTAAAGCTATCAAATTCTGTTCATATGGCCTGTGCACAAGCAATGTTTCAGCCAATGGACCTCCGGGTAACCCGGAGGTCCATTGGCAGAAACATTGCCTGTGGTTCCTATGAGTAACCGGGAGAACATGCCATGCCTTGGATGCCATTCGATATTGCAATTGCGCGCAATTCCTACGCGCAGTTAAGCCTAGATAAGCGTACAGTTCGTGACAGGACTTCTAGTTTTAACTGTAGCCTGTCGACATTTATTTATTAGGATTTAACGACACTTTTGACAGCCAGAGTCATTCTGTGTCAGCCAGTTTTATGTATAGAGGAAATCGAAGTACCAGGACAGTGTCAAGCAACTGTCAGACTCTCCAACGCACTAACTTCGCACCAGGAGGGTCAGTATTCATTGAAACAAGTGAATCATCGACGTTCAGTACGCCTTAGTACACAACGCCACCGTGCCCCCGAATGTGCAGTCGGGATTTAGTGCCTTGCCTAAGGACACAACGCAGTTACCGCTGGTCGGAATCGAACCGTGGACCTTTCGGTTTGAAGTCCCTTGCCCTAACACCTGAGCCAACGCAGATATGTCCATATTGACTCTATTAGCCCTTTGAACTCTAGTGGTATCTTCCATGCTAGTTCAATAGCAGCAATTCGAAGAGTCCATATTCGTTATTTAAGGTAGACCAATCAATATTTTCAACGTGCAGCCTCGGGGCTGCACGTTGAAAATATTGATTTGTCTCCCTCACACATTTACTGAACAGCCATCCAAAATAATGACGTTATGACGTATAACGTTCCTGGCCGGAAAAGCGGCCGCTCGGGTTCAAAGGATTAAGTTATTTTCTATAAAGGATTTTATTTTCTATAAAGGATGAACCTGTAGCGCTCGAGGCATAAAGGCCATTTACCAGCCAGCCTGGTTGGTCCGGATCCCTTAGTCTCGTGGTAAATCGGTCGCTTTGTGTGCTAGAGGTCGACGGTTCGAACCCCGGCTCCCGTACTTATCTCTCCTCCTGTTACATTTGGGGGCTCGTCCGATCCTCAGCAGTAGGTGGCACTGTGGGTGTTTTGACCGCTCTGAGGGAGGAACTTGGGTGAGATTCACATATGGTGAATCTCAAAAGAAGGGGAGAGTAGTGTAGCGGTTGAGGTTTAAAGGCCATTTACCAACCAGCCTGGTTGGTCCGGATCTCTTAGTCTCGTGGTAAATCGGTCGCTTTGTGTGCTAGAGGTCGACGGTTCGAACCCCGGCTCCCGCACTTATCTCTCCTCCTGTTACAAACCCAATTCAGAACTTTATAATAAAATAAATCGATGTAAACAATGCTTTTTTCAAATAATGGGCTAGTCCATTCCCCATTCATGGAGAGGTTCAATGAGAATGAGAAATTGAGGATTGTCGGATTAAATTAATACTGAAAAATTTGCAAACGTGTAAATTTTGCATGAGAAACCTATCTCTACGAATGTCCAATTGCATTGTATATATTTTTCACAACTGGATCAGAATAAAAAAAAAAATAAAGAGCACACAAGAAAAAATTATTACCGATCACCTTTGCACGTTTGAAGTTCTGCGTTTCGCAATTTTGTCGACCACTAAATTCCCCCCCCCCCCCCCCCCCCCCCCCAAATTAAATAATCTTCTGTGGGGTCTTTGGATCGTGTAATAAACAAAATCTTCAACTCGCCCCCAGTTTTTATCGAAATTGATAAAACTCATTCAGTATATTAGATCTAGACCTCGCTAAAGTTCGATCTAGAGCTAATTTATTGAATTCGTTTTGTAAGTTTCGATATAAACGGGGGGGGGGGGCGTTAGAAATCCTCTTTTTCGTTAATAAAATATGGCGAAATCGAGACCGAATTTAGGAAACTAAACGAAAATAGCATTTTGAGATTCAAAGTTCTCGAATTTCTTTTTTGACGGGTGAAATTCAACGGTGTGGTGGGGAAGAATACAAATTGTCTGTTTTCTCTTGTAATCGCGGCACTGTAAAATGTATTCCCTTATGTCCTTTCTCGTCCTCTCACGGTTTTTTGCTCCGGTCAAGTCCCAAACGTATCATTAGAAAATAATTCGGGAGGAAGGCACTGGCTTATGACCATGATCGGTCTCATAGCGAAAGCCATCAATTTGAATCGACCTCATAAAACCTGATGTAGATTCCTTCGATATCAACTCGAAAAACAACCAACAGTTTAAATCTATACCCTTCTCAAACAAATCCAGAGCTGACCGAAGCAATGGAATTGGCGTTATTGTATTCTAGTGACCAAGTGTTTGATCGCATAATTATTATTTCCAATTATCTGAAACCATTTATCACAAACGATCCTTGGAGAGTCATGATCTGTTTTCACAGTGATGTATTATTTTGGAAACTCTAATTTAGGGCTGTGCCGTCTTTCGGCAATGTATGTTTGGAGTCGTGCTGGATGTTTCGGTGGTTTACAATGAATATATCCTGTTGAATAAAAATTATGTTTACATTATCAACTGTAAATGTCGAGAGAATCTTGCAGCTGTTACGGAGCGCGGTGGCGTCAGATCACCGAAGTTAAGCAACGTCGCGCCCGGTTAGTCCTTGGATGGGTGACCGTCCGAGCGATCGATTTGGACTCCCGCGTTGTGTCCTTGGGCAAGGCAATTAACTCCGATTGTTCACATGGGGGCACGATGACGCCGTGTACTAAGGCGTAGTGCACGTCGATGGTGCGCATGTCTTCAACCAATTTTACCCTGTGTGTGCTGCAGTGCTTAGTTACGATGTTGGGGAGCTGGTAGCTGCTCGTTGTTGCTCGGTGGTTCTCTCCGTGTACACCGGCTTCCTCCACCGGCAAAACTGTCACTGACACGATATGATCTTGGTTGTTAAAGTGTCGTTAAACCTTAATAAGGGGGCGCGGTGGCTCAGTTGGTAGAGGTGCAGGCTGCAAGCCGAGAGGTCCTCGGTTCGAATCCTACCTGCGGCAACCGCGTTGTGTCCTTGGGCAAGACACTTCACCCCGATTGCCTACATGGGGGCACGATGACGCTGTGTACTGGGGCGTACTGCACGTCGATGGTGCGCATGTCTTCAACCAATCTAACCCTGCCTGTGCTGCGGTGCAGAGTTCAGAGTTACGATGTTGGAGAGCTGACAGCTGCTCGTCGTTGCTCGGTGGTTCTCTCCGGGTACTCCGGCTTCCTCCCCCCGTAAAACTGTCACGGTCACGATTAGCCATTGTGCATAAGTATGTGACCTTAAACACCAATAAATAAATAAATAAATATAAATAAACCTTAATAAATAAATGAATACAGTTGTTACATATGTTAAAATGGGTATCGAAAAGAATCAATTTCACATAATGCATCCTGCAGCGCAACGAAATTATCCAGACTATCGCCTATGATAATTAAACTGTTGAACTTTAATCAAAATTGTTGTTCTTTAGTGCATTTTCCCGTTTATTAAATTCTTATTTTAAAGTGGTTTTGTTTCATTGGTGGACTGGTCACTTTTACGGGTGTGAAATATTTCGACGGACGCAATAATATTAGATTCCAAACACTAATTATAGGATTAACCATTGGGAGCGCGGTAGCTCAGTAAGTAGAGGTGCAGGCTGCAAACCGAGAGGTCCTCGGTTCGATTCCCACCTGCGGCAACCGCGTTGTGTCCTTGGGCAAGACACTTCATCCCCATTGTCCGCGTGGGGGCACGATGACGCCGTGTACTAAGGCGTACGGCACGTCGATAGTACGCATGTCTCCAACCAATCTAACCCTGCCTGAGCTGCAGTGCGGAGTTACGATGTTGGGGAGCTGGCAGCTGCTCGTCGTTGCTCGGTGGTTCTCTCCGGGTACTCCGGCTTCTTCCACCCGTAAAACTGTCACGGTCATGATTAGCCATTGTGCATAAATATGTGACCTTAAACATCAATAAATAAATAAATAAATAAATAAATAAATAGGAATAACCATCAAAAATTTAATTAATGAAGCACCGGGTGCAACCCGGTGCTTCAATAATTAAAATCTTGATGATGATTTTTATTACCTAGTAAACGCTTGTGTGGACATCACTGCCCACGTGTGGATTATGACCAGTCCACGGCGACTGCATTGTAGAGTCGTAATATGTACAATACCACAAATATCGAAAGGGAGAAGTTAGTCCAAGAACGACAACCCACTTTCCGATAGACGCCAAGGCCGGTAATTTGTGCACTTATTCTTAAACAAAATTGATCTTCAGCAAATAAAATGACAAGTCAGTATAAGTCACACGTGTAATATATGGATAGGGACAGATGTCATTAGGTCATGTTTTCCTGATTAGTCTTAATAGATAAATATCATCACGACTTTTGGAAAACAACTCTCTGATTACAATAAACTACATAATTTGTTGCAGGCGTGCAAGTTTGGATAATCACACTGATATTTCAACAATTAGCGTATTGGCATTTCATGGCTGACAATTTCACTTTCACTTCGTGACAGAAAGAGATTTACGATAAAGTTAGCTGCTATTAATTTTCAAAAGCCGTCAGAAAATTTAACACTTAAGAGTATGGGAATTTCGCATAAATACTGAAATGTTAGCGAATCTGTATCATCGAGGTGCACATCATTTCACAAACATCGGGCATTTTCCTTTAGAACAGTATTCAGAAAAGATACAGAGGCTGGAGTTGTAAAACTTGGTTCGCAATTAATTTGAACATTTGACTATTGTTCTTCGTTGAAACCCTTTTGAAAAACAAGAAAACGACCTGTTCACGATCTTTTGATGGTCTGTAACTATTTTTCAGTTCATTGTATCAACAATGTGAGCATCGTGACATATAATACAAACAATGTCCTGTTCGTCAATATAACAGTCTGGGAGGTGAGATTTGCTCATTTGTTTCCTGGGAAGAATAAACACTTGCAAATTACTGTCAAACACATTCGCGAAACAAAGAGCCAAAGGCGACTCTTAGTGTAGGGGGGTGTGATACTGAGTGGAGAATCGTAATTACGATTTATCTATGAACTATTTGCTTCTAATTAACTTGCCCTAAGGGGCGCGGCGACTCAGTAGGTAGAGGTGCAGGCTGCAAGCCGAGAGGTCTTCGGTTCGAATCCCACCTGCTGCAACCGCGTAATAATAATAACACTTTGGCCGGCCGCTGATTTGTCGCGGTTCTCGTATGAGAAGGCCTTGGTTACCCCTGTTCTACCAACTGCCTCCCTATTCCCACGCTTCTTCTCTCCTCCCAACACTCGGAGACGAACTGCTTGATGACATCTCTTGCCCCATTCTTCCCAATCTCTCCGATTAGCATATCAACCCTCTCCGTTGAATACCCCCCCCCCCCCCAACCACATGTCCTTCATTCTCTCATCCCACTTCCCCATTATACTCCCCGTGAATCGTGTTCTTTTAGACTGGTATTAAGAGTATGTGCCCTTGAAAAGGACACTTCAGTCCCAGTGCCCACGTGGGTACACGGTGGCGTTGTGTACTAAGGCGCACTGCACGTCGATGGTGCACTTGTCTTCAGCCAATGCTAACCTGGCTTGTATTTTGGGAGACTGACAATGACAGTTTCTCTCCGTTGCTCTGTGATTCTCTCCGGGTACTCCGGCTTCCTCCACCCGTAAAGCAGTCCGACACGAGGTGATCCTGGCTGTCGAAAGTATTGTTCAGGAGCTGTCTGTTGTTTTCGTTTATTAAAAGTGACAAAAGGAAACTCGGCTTTATTTTCTACTGATGTCATAGAGCATAGGTGTTTTCTCAACAATTACATGTTTCTTAATTGGAACTTCCTCGTGCGGAAAATAATTTCATGAAAATCGATCTTCATGACGATACAAGTCAGGAATATACACACTAAATTCGATGCGAACATTCGGAGATTTACCACAAACGAAATAAATATCAAATTGTCCTCCCTTTTGTGATTTCTACATAGTGTTATGCCTCTAATGTTAGTCTCGCTGTACAACAAATACAAAATACTAACCACAATGAGACCAATGCGTAGACTGATATATAAAGTCACTGAATGTAATTTTGACACAACAAATCGTTGCGTCAAATTTTACTTCAGAGATTAAATATTCCACATCAGACATTTGACTATGTTTAGGAGATTATTGTCTTTGTTCTACAGTAAATCAAAATATTGTGTCGAAATTGGCAAATAAGAAGAAAAATTGTATTTTTTTACTTTGTAGCAACACCAGAGGCTATATCAAACAAGACAGAATGTGGTAAAATGATCACGTTCTCGAAGAACCATGGCCAGCATTGAATGAAAAGCAAATATATCGTCTCTTAAGTGTATCAAGGCGCCATCTGCAATGCTTTAGCATTGCAGATGGCGCCTCGATGCACTGAAGGGACGAATTATCTTGTGTTGACCTATAGTATGAGTTTCGATTGTTTGTGTATGGGTTCACTAACTTCTACACAGGCCATAGAATCATCACCAAACATGGGTATGGATAGTGCAGCTGTCTGGGAAGGGGGTGTCCATTCGTGGTGGAGTCCAAATGTGGAATGGGTTGAAAATTTATTTATTTGTTTATTGGGATTTAGCGACATTTTCGACAGCCGTGGCCACCTCGTGCCGCACAGTTTTATGAGTGGAGGAAGCCAGAGTTCCCAGGGAGGACCACCGAGCATAGGCGAGCAACTGTCGGACTCCCCAACGTACTAACTCCACACAGGCAGGATTAGAATTGGTTGAAGACAAGTGCACAATCGACGAGCAGTATGCCTTAATACACATCGCCTTCGTGCCCCCCCCCCCCCCCCACACGTGAGCCGTCGGGATGAAGTGCCTTGCCCAAGGACACAACTCAGTTACCCTCGCGAGGATCGAATCGTGGCCCGTTCGGTTTGAAGATCGGTGCTGTAACCACTGAGCCACCTCGCCCCCTCAATGAGATAAAATGGGGCCAATATGACTAATTATACAACCGCTCATATAAGCCGTCTGAGTGATAACTTGAAAATTAGATTCTATTTTTATGGATGCTAAGATCTGACTAGAAAAATGTTCCTTCGATAACCAAAATTCTGGCGTATCCAAACCTAATTCGATCTAATTTGACATGGAATCTGAGATGATCAGGACTCTAATTTGACACCGGGAGGAGAATTATGTAAGTTTAAGTATAACTGAGATATCTATTCAATTTTAGCCATCATGTCGGTCCAGTTCCAAATCAGAAATGAGAATGACAGGGATTATCCAAATATACTATCTGACTTAGTACGAAGTACATTAACACAATTGTTGCCTTTTTGCGGCGTGACCAATTTCAATAGAACAGTAACGGAGAAGGAGACCAATCCTACCAAAATGTAGCCTTTGCAGGAAATTGTCGAATGTTAAATAGACAGTATACCATGTGCAGGGAGTGCGGTGGATCAGTGATTAGAAGATTGGACTTTAAACAGAAGAATCGATGGTTCAATCTTGGGGGGGGGGGGGGGTGGGGGGGGGGGGGGGCAGTGGATCTAAGTCCTCGGGTTTACTGCTCGTCGAAGGTGCACTAACCTTCAACAGCTAACATGCCTGTGCCGAGTTAATAATTTGGAGAGTCAGGTAGTTGCTCGTCGCGGCTCTGTTGTACTCTTCAGGTAATTCGGCTTCATCCGACCGTCAGAACTGTTTACCACGGTATGACCCTGGCTGCAGAAGTGTCGTTAAACCCCAATAAACAAACAAGCAATGCCGTGTGCAGGATTCCACACAGTGAAATGGCAGCTCATGCATTTTTTCAATTTCGTGTACATAAAAGAGTACATGGACACACTTCAATTGTCGTCACGAACATCTCTGTTATTAAGCCTTTGAACGCGAAAGCCTTGTCCGGCCCAGTTCATAAAGTAAACGGTTGGGCAGTGCATTTGTGTGACTGACCTATCAGTTTTCCCAAATAACAATATGGACTCTTCCAATTAATAGAATAGAATAGAATATTTATTTAGCAAATACACCAAAAACAAGGCAGATTGCAAAAATACAAATCATAGTATTTTTCTATATGGTAAATAATGTAATCCAAATATTCACATTCAAAAACACATTCTACCAGGACATTTTCACTATATTATTTACTTACTGTACAATAATTCCCGTTGTTTAAAGAACTGCCGGATCATATCACAGATAACATTGCATAATGATGGTATTTCGTTTTTCAAAAGAAACACGAACCAATCCAAGCTAGACATATCAGAAAATTGAGGACATTCGCATTCAATTTTCTGAAACGCAATAGACCTGATCGCTTCGTACTCCCTGCAATCCATTACAAAATGTAACTCATCTTCTAGGGCACCAGAATTACATATGGGACACACCCTTTTGTGTACAGGTACGGGTGGCTGCATATGCCTACCTGTTTCTATTCGAAGTTTATGGTTGCTTACACGTAACCGAGTAAATAAAATTCTCGCTTCTAATGACGTGGTGTGTAACAGATTAATGCAATAGACTTTATCAGCATTCTACATATTGGATTACGTGGTGGTAGGGTGCACACGTGACCTTTGATTCCAAAACAATATACATGTGTGAAGCAAAACAGATAGCCAAAGATGACGGTTACCGACAATCGCTTCATATTTCACTCGTTTCCTAACGAATAACTGAACTACAGTACGGCCGCCGTGGACTGGTCACTTTCCAATGGTGTGCACTAGTTCCACGGACGCAATAATATTAGATTCCAAACACTAACTACGGGAATAATCATCAAAAAAAATAATTAATGAAGCATCGGGTGAAACTCGGTGCTTCGTTAATTAAAATGTTGCTGCTGATGATTTTTAGTACCTTGTAAACACTTGCGTGGACATCACTGCCCGTGCGTGATTACGACCAGTTGACGGCGACTGGACTGTATGCACACTCCTGTGTCACTCGTATTGACAAACCTATAAATGCATTTAGAATTTTGGACGTTCGCGATGGCGGCTCATAGTTTCGCTTTCCAATGCAACAAAGTCAAGCAACTAGATTTTCAACTCGTATTTGCCATATTAGATAGATATAGAGGATACGGAATGAGTGTTTTTCTCATATAATATTTATGAAACGAGTCTAAGAATTTTCCGTTTTGACGAGCCTCTGGCGAGCCCAAACGGAAAATTCGGACGAGTTTCATAAATATTATATGAGAAAAACACTCAATTCATATTCTATTTATCATATGACACACACACGCTCAAATTAGCCACTTAGTATGACTTTTTAACCCATCACCTAACTTGAGTTGCAGACGGCACTTGGAAAAACATCCTCGTTTTACTAAAAATTTTCATTTTTGGCTTCCAAAACATAGGTTATGACCCCTCATTGGAACGAGCTCGTCGAGCTCGTTCCAATGAGGGGTCATAACCTATGTTTTGGAAGCAAAAAGTGAAAATATAAAAATAAATGAATGGCGTTTTTCTTGTAGGTAAAAGATTAATGCAATATAACCCACCCCAAATAGGACAGATAACGTAAATTCTCCCTACTGAAATTATGCAAATGTCACCCAGTAGTATTTTGTTTAGCCAATCAAATTGTCCAGTTTTGAAATTGACCAATGAAAGCTCCCAACTCTAATTTTGCAAATTATGAAATGTGGCCCAGTTTTATTTTGTTCAGCCAATCAAATTGTCTTGTTTTGAAACTGACCAATGAAATTGACGGAAGGCTTTATTTATCACTGATCAATATGAAAACAATATATCAAATGTTTTAAAGTGAACAAAACGGACGAGTCATATGATAAAGATAGATACTTTATTAGGAGCACACATAATACATCATGCAACACAGAAAACAATGAACAAATTTACAGAACCCTTATTGACGTAAATATGTATACCCCCAGGGGATGACATAGCCAAATTGGCTGTCTACCTGTCGTCCCCTATAGAACCAAAAGTACATTTAGCACACACTCAGACTGTTAGCAACCATTAATTTTTAATACTTCATACAAGTATAAGTAAATTTAACAAGACTTCTTTGCGATCGTAATCGATCAGAATCAGGTGGCTAGTGTCTACAAATTCATCCCACCTCACGCTTTGGTCATCCTGTTTTTAAACATCGGCCCCTGAGGTGGTTATTTAGAGAAAACAAAACAGTTTTATTTACCGAAATATAAAATATATTTCAAGCTGGAGGGAGTCAGGGGGAAGCGTGAGATGCGATATGACGAGAATACCAGACGTGAGTTAAAGCAAGATGTAGTCTATAAGATATGTAGTAATTATGATCCTGAGGGTTAACTTATGGGTTACAGTCTGGGCAATACGGATTGTTACATTCTACATTTCCCGAATATGAAGCGAGTATTTTATTCATTATTTCTCTTTTTAACAAGTTTCTGCTTCTTATCGACCGTAGTTCACAGTTCAGGTCGTTCCATAATTTCGGATAAGCATAATTTGGGAACCTATCTAAGGCTTTAGTTCTTGTTCGTTCAACTGTTAGTAGACCACATTGTCTACTGTTCCTAGTTGATCGATTGCTGGCGAGACCGAAAAAGTTTTCGAAAGATCGAGGGAGGTTACCGTTGAGAAAGTCAAAAACAAATAGGTTCGCATGGAGTTTAAATAAGTCGTTCACTTTCAGTATTCTGTTTTTTAAGAACAGTGGATCATTATAACGTTTGTTATGCATTGCACGTTAACCCTTTACCCAACGTAACGGCCAAAACCGGCCAGCGCTATTCTCAAAAATCGCCAATTAATTTTCATTATTTTTTTCATTTTTTGTCTCAAAAACATAGGTTATGACCCCTCGTTGGAACGAGCTCGTCGAGCTCGTTCCAACGAGGGGTTATAACCTATGTTTTTGAGACAAAAAATGAAAAAAATTAGTTATTCAAGAATTATTTTTACAAGTGTCGTCTGCTTTCTACGTTAGGTAAAGGGTTAATACTTACTGTAAAAGTTAGTTTTATCACAAATGATCAAGCGCGTAATATACCAATATCGTGATTCGCAAAAATCACATTTAGTATTAATTATTTTTTTCATTTTTTGTCACAAAACATAGCTTATGACCCCTCTTTGGAACGAGCTCGTTTCAATGAGGAGTCATAACCTATGTTTTTTATGCAAAAAATGAAAAAATTAGTTATTCAAGCATTTTGTTTGCAAGTGTCGTCTGCCTTTAGCGTTAGGTAAAGGGTTAACATTGAATCCGTTTGATTTTCTGAGAAGCATTGTTTACTGTCAAATATTCAACATGTAATTTGTTTTGGGAACAAAGGTCACATGTGCCCCATTTTCATGTGATCCAATGTGGCGAATGTTGTTCTCCTCAATTGAACTTAAATGGCAGATTCCACAATGTTTTAAGGGATTAATCAGATGTTTGGGACTTTGTGGTGTGTTCGATACTTACAAGTTTACAAGTGGAGTGTGACGATGGAACAGAGAATTACGTGCATGGAAATGAAACGCAGCCCAAAGTTTTTAGTTACGATAATGCACTTTTACGTTGCTCGGACTGAAATTCCTTTGCCCACCCCAACGCACTGATCGTTTGAAACAATGCAGTGTGTTCAGTATTTACAAGTGGAATGTGTAGACGGAACAGAGAATTAAGTGCAAATGTTACGTACTAGTAACCCGGAACTGGACTCACTGTTGTATTAATGTAACAGAAAACATAATATTGTCTACAAATATAATTTCCATGTTTTTTCAGATTTTAGTCATTTTAATTCACTTTTACGATACCCTAAGTGAACTGATTTACTCAACCCAAACGCACTAATCATTTAAAACAGAGATACATGGTGCCTACAGTCAACGTGTGGCTGGTGATTTAATGAATAATGATGTCGGATGTGGACGCGAAAGACATCAATAACAGTTGTTCGACCATTGTGTGAATGGAATTTAGTTGCTGACAAGTATGACTGTACTTGGGGCATGTATGTCCTCACCACCAAACTTTTATAGGAACTGTCTAATTTCTGTAATCGGATGACGAGAGTTCAGACTTGTAGTTGGGAAAGCCTGAGGGGAAGTGTGTGTGTTTGTATTGAGAGCTGGCTGTGAAAATGTGGTTGCTCCCCCCACACATCATTAGCAAATGTCTTCTTTGGAGAGGCATTTGGTTTACAGTAACACACTGTAAACGAGTTTGGAATGACACCACATAGCAAGAGGGCCTTGATTCGGGGTGGAGCCATGCCGAATTTCCAGCTGTATCATCCCCAAATCAATCTTTTGGAAAATAAACTCCCAACACAAACACACTCCTTGAGCGATATTGACCCAGCAGCAACATGTGAATTTCTAAGTGTTGATGGCGTTTAGGCCGGGATTGGTGGGGGGAGGGCACATTAGACGCCCCATCTTTCCAGGTGGGGAGTATGATACTCATGATGCGAGATATCTAGTCTTAAAAGTAGAGGGAGTGGGAAAGGCATGTCTTTATCACGCTACTATTCAGTCCAACCTCTCCACATAACGGTTTCGTTAATTCGTTTTACATTGTAGAGCCCAAAGCGATCACGAGCCAAACCGCGGAATTAAGATGGCCGTCCTTATCCACCAAACAGTTAACCATACCCCCCCCCCCCCATCCCCACCCCACACACACACACACACATTCACATACACGTTTGTCAAATAGACCACACGTTGCGCATGTGAATTAACAACATTGGTAGGTAATATACATATAAAGTAGATCGCGGCTCTGGAAATGTTAACCAATGAATTACAAGCACAATCCTCGTTATAGTCTTTCTATTTGTCTATGATTTAACCCTTTATCCAACGCAGACGATATCAAAATTTATTATTTTAAATATCATTTTTTCAAATTTTTCAAAACATTTCAACAAAACTATATCATGTGACCCCTCGTTGGAACGAGCTCGACGAGCTTGTTCCTACGAGGGGTCACATGATATGGTTTTGTTGAAATTTTTTAAATAATATTTTTTCAACTGCTTTATTTGCATATTACGCGGCCGAATGCGGCCGATTCGTTAGGTAAAGGGTTAAAGCTGTACCCAATACGAATAGAAGGCGACGCATATAAAACAAATTTCTCGAACAACTAAAATTTTTGTTTCTTGCCTAACAAACATCGCTTATGTATACCCCCTCATTGGAAGGAGCTCGGTCCAGTGTTTGTGTGTGTGTGTGGGGGGGGGGGGGGGGGGGGGGGGTCATACACTCTGTTTTAGAGACAACAATTGACAAAAATATAAAATTAGTATGGAGAGTTTTTGAAAAGCGCTTGCATCTTTTGACCACGTTAATAGAGGGTTAATAATACAGTCGAACAAACATTCGGTCGCCGTAAATTTTTTGAGGCGAACGATATTCAACGGAAACGGTTGTTCACCTAACGTCCACAGGTCTGTAAATTTCTTCTTATAGATAAAAAAATGTTTAGGGTCATACGAATCTCAAAATCCAGGTAGAATCTTTCGTCCAAATCGAATTAGGCAGATTTCGAATCCAGTCGAATCTCGAAACGAATCTCACCGCTCTTCAATTTGCAGATGTTGCACCCTCTTACAATCGTCACTCATCACTCAAGGTTTTCACTCAATGGCACCTCGTCTGCTTGATCATATCAGTCGAAAAAGCGGAATACCACAGAAACGGCACCTAAGTTGGTTTGGCAGTAGAGCATCTTTGAACTCTCCTTTACAGGAGACCTGGTGACAGAAGAAAACTTCAAAGGAGGAGACACTTGGTTGGATTTTAATAACATCTCAACGTATCGAAAATGCCCGACTCAGGGCGATTCGAATTGAATCGCATTATTGGGGCTGTTTCAAATCGAATCGAATTTCGAACCTTCCCAGAGCTCCGAAAAATGGAAATAAGAGAGAGAGAGAGAGACAGAGTGAGAGAGAGAGAGAGAGAGAGAGAGAGAGAGAGAGGGAGAGAGAAAGAAAGAAAGAAAGAAAGAAAGAAAGAAAGAAAGAAAGAAAGAAAGAAAGAGAGCTAATTAACAATTTCATTTATTTATTTATTTTACCTTATTTAACCTTCCCAGGGCTCCGAAAAATGGAAATAAGAGAGAGAGAGAGAGACAGAGTGAGGGAGAGAGAGAGAGAGAGAGAGAGAGAGAGAGAGAGAGAGCTAATTAACAATTTCATTTATTTATTTATTTATTTATTACGGGTGTTTCACATCATATCAGCATCTAAGGCTCTATATGTTTAGTTTAAAAGGTGATTATCTTAAAACACCCAAAATCATTGCTTAAAATTCGGAAATAATTTCGGTGAAGTTTCAGAGAAATAAGAAGTAATAATAGTGAGGACTTATGAAGAAAGTAATTATTGATTACTATATAAAGCAAACAGCTGACTAGAATACTTTTAACCCTTTACCCAATGTAAAACCGGCCAGCACTATTCTCAAAAATCGCCAATTAATTTTCGTTATTTTTTTCATTTTTCATCTCAAAAACATAGGTTATGACCCCTCATTGGAACGAGCTCGTCGAGCTCGTTCCAATGAGGGGTCATAAC
The DNA here is from genome assembly GCA_031216915.1 of Pictodentalium vernedei. Lineage (NCBI taxonomy): Eukaryota > Metazoa > Mollusca > Scaphopoda > Dentaliida > Dentaliidae > Pictodentalium > Pictodentalium vernedei. The sequence continues at coordinate 300,500,404 of CM062295.1, read as the reverse complement.
CTATGTTTTTGAGACAAAAATTGAAAAAAAATAGTTATTCAAGAATTTTTTTTGCAAATGTCGTCTGCTTTTCATATTAAGTAAAGGGTTAAATATGAAATCAAGTTTAAAACAAGAGAAATTTATTAAAAAAGATCAATTTCCTTTCAAAAGCAACAAAATATTATGTAAGATAAGTCTCCAAGAGATTTTTCATCATTATGCTGTCACATGACATGATTAGAATCCGTACAGTGCAAATGAATGCGTCCGTCAACATGACATTGTGGTCGCATGTGACACATCCAATACCCTCCATCAACTTAGGAACGTGTGGGGTTTCGATTGGACTGCCAATATGCCATCGCGTCAGAATTACATGATCTGTTCCTCAAAAGTTACTGGAATTCTGACTATTCGTAATATTTGATACAAAGCGATGAGGTTTGTTATTTGTTGCCCGCCCCACCCCTTCTGTCACATAGCTTTGATGAATTGATTGATATGTAGTTTGAAGTTATTGAAAGGAACTTAAAATCAGTCACTTTTGCTACACCGTCTGCCTTGGTGCATGTCTAAAAGAAATATTATCTTGGATATTCTTTTCGTTTCTAACAGAACCAGATTCTTAACCCTTCCAAACAGTTATGCAGTACTGTGTTCTCAAAACGGCCTTCATCACAATCAGATCGCGATCTTGGGCCATTACTATAAACTTTCTCAATTTATTTTCCAGAATTGTTTTTTTCTATTGATGGAAATAACTGGCTGAAATGGGTCAATTATTGTTTCAGAAGTCTTTTGAAACGCTAATGCTTTATTTCATGGATTTATATTGACTGGTAGAAAATATAATTATGAAAAATACAGTTGTAAACGTGTTTAGTATTAGCTCCTAGTCGCGGCATCTATACTCCCGTGGGCGGAGATTTCATAGAAAATATGCGTAACCAAGACAGAATCGAGACAAAATAACGAAAATAGCATCTAGGATTAAGGCCAAGCGTATCGGAATTGTTTAACCCTTTACCCAACGAATCGGCCGCATCTGCCCGCGTAATATGCAAATTCAGCAGTTGAAAAAATAGTATTTTTCAAAAAAATTTCAACAAAACCATATCGCGTGACCCTTCGTTGGAACGAGCTCGTCGAGCTCGTTCCAACGAGGGGTCACATGATATGGTTTTGTTGAAATGTTTGGAAAAAAATTTAAAAATTATATTTGAAATAATAAATTTTGATATCGTCTACATTGGGTAAAGGGTTAATTCGAATCAAATATCGAATCGGGGATCGATGTGGATATGGAATTCGAACGGAATCAGATAAAACGTGAAACGGTTTTTGTGAAAATAACATGCAATATTACCCAATTATTATATCCACAGGTAACAGGGGATGAGTACTCGACTTCCGATGTCACAAGTTACATTGCTACAGCATGCGCTCCTCTTCACAAGTAATGTTGTAGCAATTTATACCATGATTACCTATTCTACTATATATAAAAAGCCTATGACATAAATTTTAGCTTTGCACACCAACCGTGGTGAACACGCCAGCAATGGGATTTCAGTAGTAAAAATTTAGTTTAAACAATATTTATTCATGAAAAAATATGATACATACATGTAATAAACTACAACATGATTGTCATACAGAGTGCGCAATACAATGGTATGCATTAACGTAAAGAATCAAGAACGAGATTTGTTGAAAGGATTCAGCAGTAAGCTTATAGCTTGTATGAGCTGTCTCCCGTATGAGCTGTCTTACATCTCCAGTGGAACTACATCCAAGTTGACCTTTGGTGACCTCGCCCTGAATGCAAACTTGTCTAAATTTATCACTCGTCGTCTCGTGAAAAATAAAATGAAACCCGCAATTATTTATTACGTTTTTAAATAAGTTTACCTCATAAGGTACCAAAAATTAACAAACACACGTTGTCGCACGTTAATAAAGCATCCATAACTCGAAATAGTATGTTATTATGTTATTAAAATGAAAAAGGCCCCGTAATTTGCGGTTTAGTTTTCCATTTCGTTTCGGCGCTAAAATTGCCAGCGGAAGTACCGCCCACTGGTGCTCATGTAAACAAAAACATATTCGCACGTGTGAATATTGATGTATTTAACATTTTACTCTTATTAACCCTTTACCTAACATGAAAAGCAGACGACACTTGCAAAAAAAATTCTTGAATAACTAATTTTTTTCATTTTTTGTCTCAAAAACATAGGTTATGACCCCTCGTTGGAACGAGCTCGACGAGCTCGTTCCAACGAGGGGTCATAACCTATGTTTTTGAGACAAAAAATGAAAATATTTTGAAAATTAATTGGCGATTTTTGAGAATAGCGCTGGCCGGTTTTGGCCGTTACGTTGGGTAAAGGGTTAATCTGACGATCGTGGTATAAATAAAATTTACCCAAAGTAGCTTGGTGTACCAAATGTTCACCACCCGTGGTGAAGTGGTGTTAACCGCGCACCGAAGGCTCGCGGTTAAAACCACTTCACCACTCCGAGTGAACATTTGGTACACCAAGAAGATACTATGGGTATTTTATATATGTAACATATAAGGTAGATACGTTTGCCAATAAGACGACCGAACCGAACAGCAGCCAACAATTCGTTCATTTCTGCGGCATGATTCCGCCAATAGACGATATTAATTTATCATCGTACCTTTGTGAAAAAGACACAAGTTATTATATCTTACCTCGTACAAGTATCTGGGAATTTCATTGGTTCAAAGACGTCACATGTAGACTGCATATAAAACCATATACTGCCTGTCAACATCAACATACGCTGACAGCTATGGGTAATCACCCCTTTGTTCATTGATTATTCAAAGTGGCAGCAGCCGGTAAACGCTTCAAGTTGAAGTATTGAGTGCTGGAAGCCCATATTTGGTCTGAAGTGCAGGTTAGGCAACTTAAAAGGCTTCATATTCTGTGGATGTGGGTCATGTTACCTTCGAAATGAAACAGTTTGGTATGTATGAATTTGCCTTGTTACAATTTATGGGAGAGTGCCTGTAGGCACTGTCCCATAAATTGTATCAAGGAAAAGACACGTGAACACATTGAGAATTCTCTCATATAATTTTGATCGCTGTTGTTTTTAGTTCTGTGCATCGATGCAGCAATCGGTAAGATATATTCGCTAAACAGTTTGTTGGTGGCCTAATATGGTATATATGGTTTCAGTTAATTCCATATTGGACTCGAGCTTCGTTCTTGTCCAATATGAAATTAACTGACATCATATATACCATATTAGGTCACCAACAAAATGTGTAACTAATATAATATTATTCTTGCTTTTACAAAATGGAATTGTCCATGTCGAAAGTTACCTTAATTCAGTACGGTCAGTTTTTATTTACAGTAGATTAATTAATATATCTAACCTACTGCCACACAGCTGCTGGTTAAAGATATTAATTGGCCAACTCCAACTCTCTATTGGAAATCAATAGCCTTCTCGTCCAGTAATGAGAAACCGAATATAGGTTCTTCAGTTTGTTCCGAAGATATAACAAAAACAAATAGGTCGGCATTGTCTGCGGTAGGTAATCCGGTATTTTCACCGTAAAATTTTACGGTAGATGTACCGGCGGTAGGGCCTCCCCCACCCCCGAAGCTTGGAGATTCAATTCGATTTTGAATCTTAAGTTTGTATTCGGTTCAATTCGAAATCGGTTGTCCAAATCGTTTTCCTTCGAATCTTTTCACTGGAATTTCATTTGGTATAAGTCATCTTAGTCGTCTCATAAAACGTATAGCCGAGGTAGAAAATGTTCATTAATAATGTTGGAAATAAAGTCTGCCTATAATTTCCACTATATTACCATAAAAGTATGTGTAACCGTGCCAACATCCATGCTAATTCCAGTTTCACTAGTTACTACCACTGCTCAAAGCAAATTTAAAGTCCCCAAGCAAAATTGACGATGAGCTCACGCATGCCAGCGGCTAAACCCATACAGTGCCAAATACAGAATTCTCGCGCCCGTTTCTGTTGTTGAACAAAAATCATTACTGGGTAATATTCCAACTACATCATCAAGGCATGCCTTCGACGAAGGCATGCCTTGATGACGTACTTGGAATATTGTACGAGTCGGGACTTCAAGACGGCTGTATTCAGTTCGAGGACCGTTTCCATTTTGATTAATAGGCTCGATTCGATTCGAGATTCGACTCAAATCGATGTATATGTGATTCGCAAGCCCTTAACCGGCGGTTTTATGCCAGTATTTTTACGGTATTCTTACTGGTATGTTTTAGAGTGTGAAATCTAACAAAAACAAATAGGTCGGCATTGTCAACAGTAGTTTTATACGACATTTTTACCGTAACATTTTACGGTAGCTGTATCGGGGGTTGGTTATCTGCACTCTTACCTGTAGTGTGAAGAGGGTCTGCCAGTCGATTTATAAGATACACAATGGAGAGTAACCCTAAAAAATTCAATTGAATTCAAATAGTGCTGATCTTTAACACCCCATCCCAACAGGCAAAACAAAAATGGCCTCACCAATTTGTAGCAGATAGTATTAAGTGCAGGATACCATCCAGGAACTTCGGTTGTGAAAGGTTAAGAACCTTTATTACTCATTTATCATATAATATCAGCTGTACAAATAATAACAATACCCCCAAGTACAACGAACGGCTTGCAAAGGTTATCATTCTTAAAAGACGTTTTATTGATTGACACAAGACATAAATTTCAAGAAAATAATATCCTTCTTGTATGGGTATGACCTTTCTGTAAACTCCTGTTATTCATTTCCATAGACAGTTGATATTCCTAACCCTTTCGGCATGCAGTTACCGAATACACTATGAAAAATTAATGTTAAAAAATACGGTACACGTGCTGGTAGTCAGCCGCCGGCACATCTGTCGTAACATATTACTGTGCAAATACCACATTAAACTACTTTGACTATGCCAACATATTTCTTGTTCGCTCTTGGAGCAAAACCAAGGGACTGATATTTGGTTTCTCTCATTACTCGCGAAGACAGTTGATTTGTTACGTTGAGCAGACCAGTTAATAGCTTTAACCTGCAGCCTAATGGCTACCGTTAATTATATTAATTAATCTTTCTTAAAATTTGACCTTTCTAAAACAGAGTAATATTTTAGATGGACATTACCATTTTGCAAAAGCGGGAATTAAAGACTTGAACATGTTCGCGCTGAAAAACACCCCACGTTGCTCCTTTGTACGCGAATAATCCTTTAAGTCTTTAAAGGGAGTTAATTTATTACGTATCACACACTACTCCAGCCGTCTGACCAAGCAAGTGTTTCTATTCAAGTGTCGTCTGCATATTTAAGGCAGACGACAATAGTCTAGAAACAACTGTTCAGATTTGACGTCTCCCCCCCACCCCCCGCCCAATATTATCGAACCATTCGCACCAGAACATCTGGAGTCTTACACTGTAGATTTTTTTTTATTGTGGTTTAATGACACTTTGGGTATCCAAGGTCACCTCGTATCGGACAGCTTTACGAGTCTAGGAAAACGGAGTATCCGGAGAGAACCACCAAGCAGCGACGAGCAACTGTCAGACTCCCCAACGTACCAACTCCGCACAAGGCAGGTTAGCATTGATTGAAAACAAGTGCATCACCGACGTGCAGTAAGCCTTAGTACACAGCGTCACATTGCCCTCACGTGGGCAATCGTGATCAAATGTCTTGCCTAAGGACACAACGCAGTTACCCCTGGTAGAGATCGAACAGTGGACCTTTCGGTTTGAAGTCCAGTGCCGTAACCACTGAGCCATCGCACGCCCTAGACTTTACTGCAGTTTCCTAAGTGTTAAGTCAGCGTTTAACCCTTTACCTAATATGAAAAGCAGATGACACTTGCAAACAAAATTCTTGAATAACTTCTTTTTTTTTTTGTCTCAAAAACATAGGTTATGACCCCTCTTTGGAACGAGCTCGACGAGCTCGTTCCAAAGAGGGGTCATAACCTATGTTTTCGAGGCAAAAAAATGAAAAAATAAAGAAAATTAATTGATGATTTTTGTAAATAGCGCTGGTCGGTTTTGGCCGTTACGTTGGGTAAAGGGTTAAACAGGTGTACCAGATTATGATATCCAGTAGCAGACTAAAACAGGAAATGGGATTGTTGAGTAAAAACACCGTCGGAAGCGACAGATAGACCCAACAGGTATTTTCGAAATGTCCATTTTGTAGTTTATATATTCTCGTTTTATTCGGTTTCTTGCAGAGCTAATATGCTAATTTCCAATAGGGTGTTATTAGTTATTTCGCACTGATCCCCGTGAAACATTGTCGGTCAGTTTTCTTGCAATGTTCGCCACTGAGGCCGCGAGGTCCCGAAGATACATTACGGAAACACCCGGGGTGAGATGAATTGGAGCGAACGGTGAATTTCAATCCAAATAGATTTCTACAACTGTCAAGTCATTATGAATGTAAACCTGTGTGAGAACAATGAGGTGGTGGTGTGTTGATTAACATTGTTTCCAAAAGCAAAGTGAATATTGAATTTGTTGCTATATCCAGTTAGAAAGATTGAGTTTATGTTATCATTATAAACACGACTCAGTGGGTAGAACAACAATAATGATATGATAATGGTATAAGGGAGTGAGATGGCTCAGTGGTTACGACATTGGACTTCAAACCGAAAGGTCCATGATTCGATCCCCGCCAGCGGAAACTGCGTTGTGTCCTTGGGCAAGGCACTTAATCCCGACTGCCCACGCGGCGGCACGGTGACGCTGTGTACTAAGACGTACTGCACGTCGATGGTGCACTTGTCTGCAACCAATGCTAACCCTGCTCGTTCGTTTAGGAGTCTGACAGCGGCTCACCGTTGGTTGGTTGGTTGGTTGGTTTGTTGGTTGGTTGGTTGGTTGGTTGGTTGGTTGGTTGTTGGATGGATGGATGGATGGATGGATGGATGGATGGAAGGATGGATGGATGGATGGATGGATGGATGATTCGCTGGATGGATGGATGGATGGATGGATGGATGGATGTGGATGGATGGATGGATGGATGGATGGATGGATGGATGGATGGATGGATGGATGGATGGATTCTATGTAGTCGAGGGATATAATTCCCACTTCAAAATTGAACCAAGAAGATAATTTCGTCCAAATTAAAGTTACGTGTGTTCTGAAATGTACATTATTACACTCCTATTGCTTTCCCCCAAGTTCCATATTTACAAATCCAGACGAAACACGCGTTCCGCGTGGATTTCTGTTGATGGACTATTTATCCACCTAACGTCATGGGTCCATCAAAATAATTAAACTGCGCCCATTTTCGCAATCGGCCCATCGAAATGTCACTTGCTGACCCAGATCAATGCGGAAGCTGCGGTGACAGCCGATAAATCGAATGTCAGTTGGAAAATATTTTGGTTCAAAACAGATTCTTTTAATGGGAAGTGATTTTATAACACTCAAGTTTTTATTTGAAGTGAATATTGCTCAGATAACGACAGCACATTTCTAAAAACAAAATACGAACAAATAACCTATTTGGACACAATTTTCATTTAAATTTTCTGTTTAGGTATCGATCTGTCACATGTGTTTGCCAATCACATCTGAGTTTTAGTTCTGTTTTTATTTCAAAAAGACGTCACACTGCGTGATGAATTTGTAAATTAACAGATTATATGTCATAGAGGCATGCAATAAACGACAAGAAAGCACGCATGCCGCCGTGGAGGGATAGAACGCGAGGCTGCGACCCTCGTTCTATCCTTCCGCCCTTGCACTCGTGCCGTGTTGACGAACGCATTCACACATCGTGACATGCTTCCTGTGAATTAAGTAACGTGAACAGATTTTCGAACTTTATAGCCAGAAATTAGTACTTGCTGCAACAAGGAATGATTATTACTCGGTAGCTGAAACGTTTCGTGAACATTTGAGTGGCAAAAATCCAGACACTATATTTGAATGGTATTCAACAGAGCGAGGTGATAAAAAGAGGATATCTAGTGTTTTTGAGTGGATACCGGAAATTATCTAATGAGTGACCAAGAGAAATACTGATTTTTCGCGAGCGAAAATAATCATTTGTTTCTGTCACGAGTGAGATAAGTTTTGGTATCCACTCAAAAACACTAGAATTTCTTTTTACTGTACGCTTGTTTATACGAATCTGATCATTCCTATCGATAATTCCATTCGTTTCAATCTTGCATTGATGCATGAAAGTAAACAGCTGATGCGAATTAATACGCGGAAGTGATTTGATCGATACTCAGAGCAGGTAGCGTCTTGCGATCTGATTCAGCTGGCGGGTTTCATGCATCAATTCAAGGTGAATACGCGTTTAATTATTGCTGGAAATGATTTGTATCCACTCAAAAACGCGAGATATTCTTTCTTTTCATTATACGTTTTAGAACAAATTGATCATTTCCAGAGATAATTTGACTCCTTGAAGTGAATCCTTGGAGATAATTTGACTCCTTGAAGTGATGCTTTGAAAAGCAGCCCTTTTTGATTGATACCGTGAAAGTGAAAATTTCTATATCTTCACAGTGGGGCATACGATATCAATCTTTCCGACATTTTTTCGATAATCTATCATTTAGCGTATAATAAATAGGCCTACATTATACTTTACGCTTGGATGTTTGGATGGATATCAGAAAGTCATAGCTTTCGGAACATAATTACAATAGTAGTATGACAATTTTGTCATACAGGCTTTTCGCAGGGTGCGCAGCTCTGTGGTTCCTGTCAGAATTTTGCCGCTCAGAGGACATAAACATCTTGCAGATTACACGGGGTTGTGCTAGTTAAACTCAATCTATCACAAAACAGTTTCTATTCGATTCATTTTTTATTTTTTTTATTATCCCCTTTCTCTTGCATTGTTATTTTTTAAATAACCAACGCATTAGTGTTCAGCTACCTTGTATAACCGTTTAATTATTTTGTATGACTGTTCGTTAATTTTGTTTAACTCAAAGAATAAAAATATATCAGTTGATGGCCCCCCGAGTGTAATAGGATAGCGAATGATCCAGGCAAACCAAACACACCCCCTCCCCTCCCCCCCCCTCTCTCTCTCTCTCTCTCTCTCTCTCTCTCTCTCTCTCTCCCTCTCTCTAAAGATTGTTTTACGTAGGGTTGTCCCTTTATGTCAGAAATCTCCATTGAATAGTTCTCTATTAGCATCCGCACTTTCCCAATACACCCAGTCTGGATTGCAAAACTTCGAATATTCTGAAAAATTAATTTACATCATCGGCTGTTAGGGAGATCTATCATATAGTTAAGAAAACACAGTTTCCTCAAGTATTGTTCTATTCTTGATCTACATCCACCAAACTCGCCCCTGATGGCTTCCGTTGCTTCAGCATAGCTCGACCCTGTTATCCATCGAGCTGTATAATGTGTATCAGATGTCTTGTAGATGGTCAAACATAAGCTTTTTAGCTTTCTGTCGAACCCATGTCTTTTGTTTTACATTGTATTTGGTTTACTTACTTCTCTGTGAAATGTTCTTGAAATATAACCTGTCTTTATATTGTATGTTATTTCTCATATTCTTTCTTTTTTTTTTTTGTTAAAACTAAATACTAATGGGGCTCCGTGATCATAAGCGGGTGAATAGGCTGGGAAACAGAACCGATATGAATGTTCTCCGAAACTGCAAGATGACCGAGTACGGCCAGTGCGAGTGGAGAAGAATTTCCAAAGGTTTACACGCGGCCGGCATCGGATTGTTGTCGACTGCGGTCGGTATTCCGATCGTGTTAACCGTAGAAGGAGTGGCTCTCGCCGCTGGATTGTTTAGCACGCTCGGAAACTTTTTGAGTAGGAAATTATATCTGAAGGCGAGGAAACACGACAAGATTCGCGTCTTGGCCGACTCCAAGATCGACACGATATCCGAAATGATCTCGATGGCGTTGAAAGACGGTAGGAAATCGGACGGAGAATACTTCACGATATTGGGAGAGAAAACGAAATACGAAGCCATGAAAGAAGCCGTGAGAATCAAGACTCGTCAGATCATCAAGGAAGAGATGAAGGATTCTCTCGTGGAAAAGGGGAGGAATGAGGCCAGGGAGGAATTCAGTAAGATGATAGAACTCAAGAGCAGCGATTAAAAAAAATATATATATTATAAGAACAGAATTTTTAAAAAAGAAATATTAAATTTATATATAAAATAAAAACGAAATGAATTTAAATAACTCTCAAAAATGTATTGCGTAAAGTGTAAGAGAGTTACCGAGACGAGTAATTCTCAAGAAGTACGAACTAAAAACGACAGACAGATGCTTCGCGGAATTTGCGACGTGTGTGGTTCTATCAAGACTCGATTCGTCAAAAAAAAGAACGCGAGCAAAGGTAAAGGCATCGTGAATAAAATGATCTATAATGTACCTTTCGAAATGCATCTGCCTGGTCACAGTTTCACGGTACCTGCAACGAAATTGAACAAGAGACTCAACGCCGATATGACTCCTAAATCCTGGAGCAAACCTGTGAATAGGGTGGACGCGGCCGCGTATGATCACGATCTATGCTACGCCAGACATCCCGACACCAAGACTCGCAACGATGTCTGCGATAAAAACATGTTGGCGAAATTGAGAGGTATATCGAATCCGACCAGGAGAGAGAAGATAGAATGTTCGCTGGTCGGTAATCTGATCGGTGCGAAACGTCGATTCGGATGGGGCGTTCAAAAAAAAAGCGCATCTGAAAAGAAGAAGAAACGATTATTGACGAGCGAATTGGCTGAGGAGTTACACAAACCCATCGTGCGTAAATTTCGAAAGAGAAGGGTGTTCGTGAAGGGTTTGGATGATATTTGGTCTGCCGACTTGGTCGACATGAGATCGTTTCCGAGGTGGAACGAGGGTGTCAAATATCTATTGACGGTCATCGACGTGTTTTCCAAATACGGTTGGATCAGAGCTTTGAAGAATAAATCGGGACCTTGCGTCGCCGAGGCTCTGAAGAGCGTGTTCGACTCGTCTTCTCGAAAACCAAATAAATTGTGGGTGGATAAGGGAAAGGAATTCTACAACAAGCACGTTCATCGATTGGTCGACCTCTACTCGATCGAAAACGAAGAGAAAGCCAGCGTGGTGGAACGTTGGAATCGAACGATGAAGGAAAAGATGCATAGATACTTCACGGCGAATTCGACCAAGAAATACATATACGCTCTGAACGGTCTGGTCAAAGATTACAACAACACGCGACACAGGTCGATCAAGATGACTCCCGTGGAAGCTAGCGATCGAAAAACGGATCTACGTGAATCTATATCCTGAGAGATCTAAGATCAGGAAGAAGTCTAGAACGCCGAAATTTGCGGTCGGTGATCGAGTGAGAATCTACGCTTATACGAAGCACTTCGAAAAGGGTTATACTCCTCGATGGACCTCGGAAATCTTCGTGATAATCAAAATATTTCACACCGATCCGGTGACTTACGAACTCGAAGCTTTGGATGGAGAAGAGATCATCAGAAAGTTTTATGAACAACAATTACAGAAGACAAAGTTTTGATAAAGAAAACAATTTTTTTTTATTTGCTCTGTTTAACATTTTCTTGTTTACACACATATATATATATAGGAGAGAAAAATAATAATAAAAAATAATTAAAACTATTTTAGATAAAAAAAAAGCAAGCTAATTAATAAACAAAAAACAAAAACCCTTTAAAAATGACAAATATACTAGATATAGCACAAAGCATAGTGAAAGATGAAAGTATTCAAGAATATGAGGTTCACGAATACGAACCGGTAACCGGAACGAGTTTGAACAATGCGGGAGAGATAAGAATCAACGTCGAAACTCAAGATCTATTCGTACATCCTAGCGAGAGTTACATAGTGGTGCAGGGACGTCTCACCAAGGAAGATGGGAGCGACTACGCCGACGACGACACGGTTACTTTAGCCAATAATGGCATCATGCATCTATTCAGTAATATAAAATACATGTTATCCGGACAAGAGATAGAATCTGTGTTTCATCCAGGTCAGGCCACCACGATGTTCGGACTCTTGACGTATCCAGATGATTTTTCGAAATCCAGAGGACTTAATCAGTTGTGGGTGAAAGACACCGTCGGCCCTGCTAACGCCCGCGCCGCCGCGATATTCGACCACGTCATCAAGACATCCAGACCTAAAGGAACGTTTTCGTTCAGGATACCTTTGAAACACATCTTCGGATTCGCAGATGATTACAAGATCATGTACGGATTCAAACACAATCTGACGTTGATTCGAAAAGGAAACGACGTCGCAATAGTGAGACTCCCTGCGACCGATGTGGGTAAGTTAACTCTCACAAGATATCGTGGTTCGTTCCGCACGTTGAGCCTTCGATCGTGGAAAAAGCACGTCTCTACAAGATCATAGAATCCAAGAGTAAATTACCTGTGGGATTTAGAATGAGACAGTGCGACACGGCTAGCATTCCACTCTCCACGAATCACTTCGATTGGAGATTGATGGTAAAATCCGCTTCTGAGAGACCACGTTTCATCGTGGTTGCGTTTCAGACCGATAGTGACGGGTCTCAGGAAAAGAATGCGTCGCTGTTCGATCACTGCCATTTGAGAAACATGCAAGTGTTTCTGAACGCCACAAGATATCCAGCAATCGATTACAATGCATCATTCGGCAAGAACGATTTCTGCAGACTGTATGGCGACGCCACTGATTTTAGAAAGAAGTATCACGGTCTAGACGAATTGATGAGCAACCCTAATATATCTCCCGACGAATACAAGTCGATGTATCCCATGTTCGTATTCGACGTCAGTAAACAGAGTGAACGACTCAAGAGTAGCGTCTTAGACATTCAGATCAAGATGCAATTCGATAGGAACGTGCCGAGAAAAACCGAAGCCTTCGCTCTAGTCCTGTCGGACAGAGAATTACAATAAGAATCGGATGGAAATAAGATGTCGATCATTCGATGAGAGACGTGTGTGAAAAAAAATAAAAAACAAAATAAAAAAAAGTAATGAGTAATTATTAAAAACAAAAAAAACAAAAAAAAATAAATAAAGTAATGAGATCTAGAGAGATTGAACATCTTTGTAAATCTCATTACTTTTTCTTTTTGTTTTTAATAATCACACATTATTTTTTTTAATTAATTATTTCCACGCATTCACTGTTTGTTCAAAGGATCTAGATCGATCAGTAGATTCACCACAGAAGTGACGGCTTCGGGATTATTGGTTTTCGTAATGAAATTAATCCTGTCTCCGGCATTCACTTTGAGAGGCGTGCCGAACATGCTAACATTCGCATGTTGATTCTCAGTCTTTTCGATGCTGTATTTCTTATCACTCTCTACTCCATTCACCACGAGATTGACGACCACTCTGTTATTCAAATCCGAGGAAGCCAGACTCATTCGAATGATTTCACCTCCTAACAGCATGGGATATCCCACCTGACCATGTTTCGATCCGCTACCTCCGTTTCCGAAAGACCACTCGGTTTTTCCCTCCTCTAACGTGCCGGACTCCTCAGCCCACATGGTGATCAATTGTCTAGCATATTTGACTTTCTCCACCACCGAAATCAGGGTGCAGGCATCCGTCATGTTCACAGGATCCGGTAGATTCGTAAGCGCGTGTCCACCCATGTCTAGTTTACCTTCCATGATGTCGCCCTTTCTCCAGACCGTGTTGTCATCTACGTACTTCCTGCTGACTGTGCTGGAATTGAATTCGGGATCGTGATTTAGGCCGAATAAATTCTCACTGTTCATGTTGATACCACCCTCCATGGTTCCGCAGATTGTTTGTTCAGGTAGAGATGTGATTCTACGTATTCTTGTGATCATATCACGGCAGAATCTACGTAGCCCTTGTTGACCACGGTTGAGTCCGCATCCGTGTCGTCGACCTTCGACAGATTCAATATCTTGTTGAATCCCGCATTCAGATCCGATTTCAATTCTCGTTTGTCAGAGTTTCTCTGTTCCAGATCTATGTAGTGTTTGGTCGCCACGTCCTTGGTATTCGTGGGAGTGGCCACGTTCATTATCTTGCTAGAATTGGCATTCAATTCCAAGTGCATCGTTTTCTGAACATATCTATTTCTCAGATGTTCGCTGAATCTCGCGTGAGAGTCGTCCACGTATTTCTTTGTCGCTGCATCGGTGGAATCTATGGGATTCACGACGTACACCAAACATTTAGATTTCAGATCGAGATCGTCGGTCATGGCTTTATCCACATAATTATCTAGCATGATTCATTCAAAATCTGCATTCTCCCTGTCAACGTATTTTTTAGTCGCAGCATCTGCGAGATCTATCGGCTCGGGAAGATTGTAGAGCTTCTTATCATTCATGTTCAAAGTTTCCTCTCGAGGTTCGTATCTCCAAACGTAACGTTCATCCAAGTTGGCAATGTCATAACCATCGCCGACTTCGAGCGTCTTCCTCTTCTTTTTAGGTTGACTTTTGTCGTCAGTTCTACCAAATTTATTGACTGGCATGTTGTTTCGAGATTTTTGTTTTAAAAATATATTTCAAATGCAGTTTATTAAAAATGAATTATTTTACTTATTTTATTTTTCGTTTTTATTCAATTAAAATTTTTTTAATAATTTTTTGACCTTTATATACTATAAAAAAAAATCTCTCCCTAATGTAAATCATTGAGAATGTCTTGAAATCGATCTCCTTCAGACCATCTCTTGAGAACGTAAAGACACTGGTGACTGCAAAACACTTGATCTGGCAATTGCACTCGTTCCGTATTGTAACGAACCATCAATTTGTTGAAATAGTTCTTTATTTCTTTCGGCGGCGAGATTCCGTAGCTGTCAAAATAATAATTCTTCTTCTCCCCGTTCTTAAACCACGCCACCCAGTGAGTGCCTTCACCCAATAAATCGTCTAGATTTAAAATTCTGCATTCCGATTGTCGAGGTCATCTCTTCGGCAAGGCATCTCTGGAAAACACGCTTAGAAAATCTTTGATTTTCAAATCCTTCGCCGCATTCGACAGATCCATGTTGGATAGGGGTTCGTTAGGTAAGATGACACCTTCTACAGATATCTCTATTTTCTTATTCATAAATGCGTATATTTTTTTTTTTTAATTCATTTATTTTATTATAATTCACTAAAATGATGTTTTTTTTTCTTTTTTTCTTTTTATTCTTAAACTAACTCTATCAACTTCCATAATCTTGAATCTGTCTAATTCCTCGACTTTCATAGTCTTGAATCCGTCTAATTCCTCTTGATTTTCTGGAATCCTATCATCCTTAATCGTATCTGGAATCTTATCATCCTCAATCATATCTGAAATCCTATCGTCTAAAATTAGATCCAAAGTCCAATGTCCGAGTGACAAAGTGCTTATTTTATCGTCTAACATGAATCTCTTATCATCGTCGGCCATCAGCGAAATCTTGTTGACTATTTCGGTATACAAGTCGTGATTTTCGCTTCGAATCGATTTCATAGTCTTATACACCGGACCACTTCCTAACAGACAATCTTTATACTCTCGGAAAGAGATGTTTTTCTTCACCATGCACGCTTTAACCCCTTTGTTCTTCTTGATCTCTTCATCTTCTAGACGATAAGCATACAGTTTGGGTCTCAAGCCCACGAATTTGACGATTTGTTTACCACCGCTCTCATCCTTAAATTTACCTAACACCTTCTTGTTGTCGTTTGATTGAATGTTGGACGGGTGATCGATGGGATAATTGCTCGTGTCGAACCACGTGGCCACGTCCGGAGATATATCTTGGTAGACATCTTTCGTCTCTATCTCGTAAACTAAACTGTCTGTGTCAGTGAACAGTAGTTTGGCTTTATCACCAAATTTTCGTTTGACGTAATCGTAGTGAAACTTGTACATCAATCGCTTGCTGATATCTAAGATGATCAGTCCGAGATAATATGGTTTGTCAAACTTCAGGTGCGTCTTTTGCATGTGAACGGCCACTAGATTTTTGTCGAATATAGTTCGGTGTTTGTAATTGGGTTTCACCACTAATTTTTTAGCTCTTTTCTCAGATGTGACGAGTCGAACCTCGGTTCACTTCCTGATGTTTTCCATTGATTTACCGCACATGCAGTTGTTCATGAGTTTGAAGAAATCTTTTTCGAAATCGTTCTTGGCTCGAATTCTGAGATTCATGTTGAGATCGATGTATTTTTTCATCCAAGGCTCTTCGTTGAATCGAATGATGCGATGTATGTTGACTAATTTCATCCCGTAAATGACGTATTGTTTCAAATTCTCACTGTAGACGACGTAGTTACGTTTGTTAAATAAATTGGGAATGGGTTTTTCTTCGTTCGGTTCCATTCATTCAGGAGCCAGCGGATAATCGTTGTGTAGATCGAGTAATTCTTCCGGATAGTTCAAATCGACTTCTAAAATGCAAGGATAGTCTCTCCATTTTTGCATCTCTTCCGGTTCCGTTACGCATTCGAAATTTCCAATCGGTAAAGGATGACTCATAGCCCAACCGTACAAATTATTAGTGTCCCAATAGTGTATGTATTTATTCAACCATTTCGAATTGAAACCTTCTTTCATGTAGGGATTGTTAGCTTCAGAATATCTGTGGGAGATCATTGAGACGCCACCTCTCGTAGCCCTTTTGAACATGAGCAACACGTCCACGTCGGATAATAATTCCAATTGGACTTTGGTGGTCTTCAACAGAGCGTCCCATGCCAGACCGGATGCGATGAAATACCAAGCCAGATCCAGATTGTAATTTCGATGACAAACGTCTCGAAAAATTTTGAACACATCTGCCAAGAGCAGAACGTCAGTCTTTAGATAGAGATCATGATAATCTCTCATGGTTTTCATATCGAATGATTTCCACACGTTTTTGGCGTGTTCGTTATTCTCGTCGGAAATTTGGATTCATATAATTTCGAATAAAAATCTTCTTTTGAAGGTACGCTGTGTCGGTGAATCTCTTTAGATCGTTCATGTAATTGTAAGGATAGACTCCTTTCCTCAACATGACGTCTACTCATTCTCCAAAATGTTCGCTCATGATTTTAAATTTATCCTTGCTCATGTTATCAACTAATTTATCCAGAGCGGTCGACATGAATTTAAAACTGTCGATGAAACGTATGCTTCTATGAATGGATTTCGTTTTTTCTTTCAACGTCTCTCCGTCGATTACTCTTTTCTTCTCCATGACCTTCCATTTCATGAAGGAAATGTATCTTTCTTTGCTGTTCACTATGCAATTTAATTGTTCGTGGGAGGTGCCGAGATTTTTCATGAACAGATGACTGTCATAACCCGAGAGATTGTGAAATATCACCGGATAGAAAACGGCATCTCGATATTTTAAATTACACTTGCTGTGAGCCGGACTGCGATACAGACCCGTGTAATGATTGTGGTCTCTAACCTTCTTATTTTCCTCCGAATTCTCGTCGAACGATTGTCTGCATATGTGACATTCGATGGCTCTGTTATTTTCGTCCTGCTGCTCTCACGTGATGATCATTTTCGCCGGAGTGTTGAATTTATCATATAACATTTGAATTTTCGATTCTAACTCTTCCACAAATCTTTGAGCCATGTCGTTGTCTTCACACTGTTTCGTATAGATGAAGGGACCCATGTTGTGTTGTGAGTCGAAAGTGCATTTCACGTATATGCAATAGCCTGAAGGTATGTGTTTTTGATATCTTTCGACGTAACTTTGAAGAACGTTAGGTTGGCAGGAACTCATTTTCACAGTGAAACATTCGAAATCGGCGTACACGATGAATGATACTTTTACCCTTCTATTGCGATTTTCAAACTTCACGATGGTGTTGGGTTTGGGCATTTCAATGGCGACACCTTGATTTTCATTGCAATATTCCTGATGTTTCGCTAACAATTCTTCGCTGTGAAACATGTTCATGCAGTTGCAACATAAACATATATTTCCTTTATGTTTATTATTTTGTCTTGACAGTAATCGGCTTGGATGTTTAACCCAACAATAATGACGATTGTCACCATTCGAAATCAATAATAAAATAATCGTCTTTTCTCTTTTGAGATATGAAGTCTGTCTGAGAGGATAGATAGTTCGTTTTTCATCATCGTATCCCAAGACGTTCACCGCTACAGTGGAATTTTGAGCCTCGAAACGTTCGATGTGTTTTAACTGCGTTGGAAAAGTCACTCTGGTCCAATCGAGATTTTTAGAAGTCTCCTTGTAACGAGAAACTCTAGCAGAGTTCATTTTGACAGGGTATAAAGCGGAGGTGACTGCCCATTTAAAACACTGATCATCTTTATTTCTCACGTTGATCACAGCATTTTTTTAGCTAAGAAATACGGTAATTCCACGTAGGAAGACCCTTTCAATGAATTGTTTTTAGTTATATGAATTTCGAGTTTCAACACCTCATCGAACGTCCAATTACTACCTTCATGTCGATAATTCGCGAGAGACGTCAACATCTTGTCTTTCATCTTTTTGAAAATGTCCGATAAATCTGAACCTCGAAGTACGGGTTCGACGTTAGATCTGAAATATGCATTTTTCACAATGCTCTTGCCGGACTTCACGTCGATTTTATTCATCACGCAATGGAGTATCATCTTAATTTTTTGTCCTACGTTGATGTGTTTGTGAAACAAATCCAATACTTTTTTCTTCACCCGTTCCATGAATAATTTCGGATCGATTTTCTTGAACGAGGGAACCACATTGAAATTTTTAAAAATGCCTTCGATCGCAATCTCCCATTCTACAGGCTTCGATTGGAATATTTCCATGACGAGTCGTGCTATATATTCTTCTCCTTTCCCTTTGTCGGTTGCTTGTCGAATTTCGCTCGATATATCTCGTTTGTCTAGAATCTGAAGTACATCACTCGTTTTTGTGTTAGTTTTTTTTTTTCTTTTCTTTTGAAACTTGAAGTTCTTCAGTGGCTTTTCGTTTAGTCGTCTTCTTATTTTTCACAATCGAAACGTTTTTGGGTTTTTTTCGACGTCGGCATTTCGATTCCTTTTACTATCTTTTTCTTCTCATTTTTTGACGTCGTTGCTATCGGCATTTCGTTTGCCTTTCCATCGTTTCACAAACAATATTCCTGTATGACTTCAATTTTTTTTGATTTAGTTCTATGATTTCTGAAATGAGGAATTTTTAATATTTTACAAATCTCGTTTAACTGAGGTACGGTTTTCTTATTTAAATTTTCCATTTTTTTTATTTGTTTGCTCCATTTGTAAGAATATTTTTTTGTTTTCGAATTTTGTATTTAATAATAATTTGTTAAAAGTTTTAAAATTGTTTATATATATATGTATACAAAAAAAAAGTTTTCACATTAAAGAAAATTTAAATTAAAAAAACTTTTTTTTATATATCTATAAAGAGTAAAAAAAAAAAAAAAAAAACTTTTTTAACAAATTAATATTTAAATACAAAATTTAAAATATATATTATTTGCAAGAATTCATAAAACAAAAAAAACAAATAATCGATCATGACAACAACACCTAAAAGATGTGAATTGAAATTGAAACGAGTCGAAATATGTAAGAAATTTGGTTTTAAAATCTATAGATTACAACGACACGATTCCATCAAATTGAACGAGGTCAAGATGAAGGGCTTAGAGCACAAATATGACAAATATAACATGCCTTTGAAATTGGACGAAGCCATGCTTGATTTGTTTTACGACTACCAAAGCGATCTACAGAAAATCGTCATTGCCAAAGACAGAGAATTCGACAAGGATGATTTGTCGTTGTCCTATGCAAGTTACATATATCCAAAAATCTCACACGAACTCGTGGACAAATCGGGTGGTGAGAGCGCATTCACCGATGTAAAAAAACTTTAAAAAGTAAAGATAAACATTCAACACATTTTCGAAAAAGGAGAATACACGAGTGTCAACATGCTAATAACGGACTTGGAAATATAAACAATAGACAGATTGATTTTTTAGCGAAGAAGAAGGAAAAAAAGAAATGAGATCTAGAGAGGTTGATCATCTCTAGATCTCATTACTTTTTTTTTTTTGTTTTTTTTTTGGTTTTTGTTTTCCTTCTTCACTATCGCCCATATATTATAATAACATTTCCCTTTTTCTCAAATTTCAGCATCGATTCTTCTTTTCTTTTTTTGTGATATGTTACGTTTTTTTATAGGAACACATTTGTTTATCCGAATCATAATTATTAACGAATGTTGTGCATCTCTCGGTAACACTTGCATCATTACCATTCTCTTCAGAAGGTAGTGGTGACGGTAGAAAACGTCTCTTCTTTTAAATTTTAACCATCTATCCCGATCTTTATTTAACTCTTTTATCAGTTCTTTCCTAAGATATCCATCATTACCGTCTAATCGTTTTTCCACACCTTTTTCACACTCTATCTCGCGATATTCATCATTATCGTCTAATTGTTTTTCCACCTTTTTATCCATTTTATATATTATTGTATACTTTCTATGATTTATATTTTATATAATTATATAATTTTTACATTATAATAACATACTCAAAATCGGTATATTTTTAAATGGCGAATTCTCACCAAACAACAAACCCTTGCCGAGTCGCTCAACGTTCCATCCACTCTTTAGATAGAGACCATTTCCACTCAAAGAGTTGTCACCTCTAACAGGTTCTAGATACAATCCTTTACCGCTGTTGTCTATGTGGACGTGACACACGGCTCCTCCCTTCTTCAAAAACAGTCCACTGCCACCCATTAATTTCTCAACTGCCGAACTCGTGAGTCCCAAGAGAGCTCCCACGCCGAGAGTCTTTCCAAGAAAGGGTAATGCTTTTGCGGCAAAGGGTAATGCTTTTGTGGCGATTCCTGCCAATAGCGGTAGGAAACCGCCTTTCATTCTCAAATTGTATCTCAATTGAGTGGGACTCAATCTCACCATCAACCCTCTTCCATCACGAATCGCTTTCTCCATCCGTTTGATTTGACTTCTGGTCCAGGCGATCGAATCCTGACTGCCACTCATCAGATCTTCGTGAGTGAATTTGAATCTCACCGCCTCGCCTCGAGTTGTTAACGCTCTCTTAAGTTTCTTCCTTTGTCCTGCGAATATGTTCACGTTTTTAACCATGCATTGTGTCATAATTCTTTTTTTAAAATATATTTTCTTCAATTGTTTTTTTTGTTTTAATGATAATTATATATATATTAAATAATTTTGTAAATTAATATTGCGTTATTTTATTTTCTTATTTATATATATACACACAATATTTTTTTTTTTTTGCTTTTATATTTTTCTCTTATGTGAAATCGTATCGTCACCCTCTCTCCGCGAAGATCCAACAGTTCACCATTTTGATCCATCAACGTGGTTTTGAGACTATACAATGTGTCTAAAATCACTGGTAGATAAACTAAATTTCGAGGTCGTTCCATGATCTTATAACCCGGTGACACATTTGGAAAGAAGGAATAGATCGTCGGTTGAGCGCTACCATTCACGTAGCCTCCAGCAATCACATCCATGTTCACCAGAATGCTATTGACTGCGAGAATGTTGACTGTATTTTCAGATGCTGCGTGGCCTCGATACATCTTTCGATCGAATCCCAGCATCTTGCCTACAGAATCGTCCGTGTTGAAATCCACTCGAAAATTATCTTCCAAATCCAACATCGTCTGTAAGGTATTAGGGTTGGGAGCGAGTCTGATCTTGTTGCTTCCCTTTCCATCCATCTTCATTCGCGTTTGAATGTAATTGTTCAAATAGTCTATTTCGTAACTTCCTTTAGGAATTCGAATCTCCAACCAATCCACTCCGTCGGAATACTTGAACAAGTTATTCTTTTCGGTGACGTTGGAAAGGAATAATAAGTCTCCAGATTCACCAACGCCATCTCATATCTTTTCTCTCTATTCAATTCGATGGAAGGTTCGATTTTCGTCACGAATCGAGTCGAATCGTCACTCACCACGATTTGAATGGATTGTTTTGCAGCCGTATTCTCGGCTATCCATTCTAACAATTCTCCTTATTCGAACATTATATTTAATTTTATTTTTTTATTTTTTTTCAAAACTAATTATTTGAAGATTTATTATTTTCTAATTTTTTTAATTTTCACACTCTATCTTATTATCATCAGAAACATAAAACTTGTCAAATCCGCACCGATATTTTCCGCGATTAAATTCGCTAGTCAAATCGATGACGACGAAATTGTAAAGTCCTCCATCCCAAACCCTCTTACAGAATCTCCTGAATTCCGCCGCGCTCATGTTGTTTGCGACGTGATCGCTGTAGATGTGATTGAGATTCTTGAGATCTTGGCGAAAGAGACATAGAAAATTAGCGTTCTCCCTTATCGTCTGTCTGGGCAATTGCAATGCGACAGGTAGAAACAGTCCACGTTGCTGTGATGATCCCTAACGTAATACGATTCGCATTGGTTGTGTCTCTCCAAAAGCAGGTCGTCGAAAATCATGAGATTCTTATCTTCCGAATTCAATTCTCTAGGATCTGGAACGTCGCTAGCGTTCTCATAAAATCGACACTCGACGTTCGAAGATGCATTTGTCTTCATCACTTCCATCGCTGCATCGTCCAAAATGGTAGAAAGAGAAGCTTCACTTTTGTCGAATTCCTCCCTACTGTCAAAGATTCTGGCTATGACGTCCTTAGGCAATCTACGATCCATGCATTCTCGAAGCAATCTGTATTCGGGTTGAAACAAGCTCTTGCCAAACACAAACAATCTGTAGTAATCCAACCAGTCGGGTCGGGACAGCAGATTCATCAACAGATTGGTCTTTCCACAATTCGATTTTCCCACTATCATGCCTCTTATGCTTTTGGGAAAGAACTCATTATTCGACCTCTTAGTCGCGGCGTCGTTCCAAGACATATCTTTAATGTTCATCTTTGTTTATTTTTTTTTTGTTATTTTAGATTTTTTTCAAACACAATTTTATGTTTTTATCAAACTCAGTTTTAATATTATTATTTATTTATATCACACCGTCGCGAGTTCTCTTCAATCCAGATCCACTCGTCATTTTGGCTAAATCTTGTATGGGTACCACAGCATCCTTAAAATCTTTCCAACTTTTCGGCGTTCGCTCTAACGTAGCTCGCTTCGCCGGTGGACTGATCAACTTGTCGACCAACGCGTCGAGTGCCCTCTTGCCAGCCACAGAAGCTATCCTACCACTGGCTTCGGAAGCGGCTTTCTTACCAGCATCCAAAGCCATCTTCTTACCAACCTCAAACGCAGTCGATGCGAGTTTTCTACCTGCATCACTCGTGAACTCTCGCATTATAGAATCGGCGATTCCAGAACCGCCTTGAACGTAAGTTCTAACGTATCCCCTGTGCTTTATCACCAACATATTTTTATTTTATAATATATATTTTGTTTTCACTGGTAAATCGTTTGTTGTTTAAATACTTTTATTGTTCTAGAGTAAAATTTACTATTTTATTTTATATATTTTGTTTGTTTGTTTCTCTCTACTTATTATATACATCAATCTTTCAATTCGTTCATCAGCCTTTTATAATGGTTTTTATTCAAAACCTTCTGTCTTAACAATTCGTCAGATATAGTAACTATTTCATTATCTAATCCTGTGTTACCAGCACGTCCACTTGCCATCAACAAACTCAATCTCTGAGACAGAGCATCAGAGTCGCTCGGAAGAAAAGTGGTTTTCACCCCTTTGCCAGTCACCGATTCGACGAACTTCTTATTCATATCCCATATGGGTTTCACCACTTTCGTCCACTTGTAACATCTGTTGGCTTTGGGTCTCGTCTCTCTGGCATCGTTATTTCTCTTCATGGCGTGGGTCTGAACCAGAATGTCGCCATAATTGTCGAAATCCTGTTCCGTGTAATCTCCAGGCTTGTCGAAAAGGAGCAATTTGCGCAGTCCATCAGTTATTTTATACTTATTCGAACCGACGATTAAATCATCATCATCCATTTCCACTTCTGTGTCGCCCACAAAAGTTCTACCATCCGAATCCTTATAAATTCCATACAACAGATCTCTCTTACCACCATCCTCGGACGACGCGACGCTATCAGTGGTGATAGTCGAAGCTGTATCGTCGCTCTCACTCACGTCGGTTTTGATTCTCATGGGAACGTAATCCGGTGTAGATTGAAAGGAATACTGTTTTGTAAAACTACCGGGCACCGAACCCATTCTCAAAGAATTCTCGTTTATGGGTCTCAATTCTTCACCTATCTCCTTCTTGCTTCGCTCTTGAACATCCGTCACAGGTTTAAATATTTTTGTGGCTTCGTGTCTGAGTTCCATCTCTCCAAGACGTCTGCTTCTGTCAGCCGATTGAATGCTCTTCTTGGCACGTTCATATTCGCTTAAAAGTTGATCTCGACGTTTAGCATCCATCTGTAAAAAACATATTTTCGTTTTTAAATTATTAATATTTCCTTTGAGTATGCTAATGTGAGTTATTTATTATTTTCAAAATTAAATGTATAATTATTTTTATGTTTTAAGTAAATAAAAATCTTCTGTCTTTAATATAATAACTAAAACCAGTTAAGGAAAAACATTTATAAAATAAACCTCTTTAAATGCGTTTTGCCCTCGAACGTGTTAAAGATCACATCAACAGTTATTTCCGACAATGAGAAACTTAGAGTTAGTCTCAAATAAACATCTATAAATACAACGTTTTAAAGTGTTAAATCATACAGGTAGTTATTTTCCTCACAATTGAAGTCATTCTCAAAATAATACTCCGTGAATATCTTGTAATATTTGGGGTTAAAACCGCGTTAGTACTCGCACGTTGAGCAACGCTATTTCTTCAAAATTTTTACATGGAAATCGTTTCAGTAAAAAAAACAAGAGTTGAAAAATCTTTTTAAAAAATTCTCCGGCGAGAATTTTTTTTGTAAAAAAAAAATATGGGAAAAATAATACTCCATGAATATCTTGTAATATTTTAGGGTTAAAACCGCGTTAGTACTCGGACGTTGAGCAACGCTATTTCTTCAAAATTTTTACATGGAAATCGTTTCAGTCAAAAAAACAAGAGTTGAAAAATCTTTTAAAAAAATTCTCTGGCGAGACCAAAAAAAAAATATGGGAAAAATAATACTCTATGAATATCTTGTAATATTTTGGGTTAAAACCGCGTTAGTACTCGCACGTTGAGCAACGCTATTTCTTCGAAAGTTTTACATGGAAATCGTTTCAGTCAAAAAAACAAGAGTTGAAAAATCTTTTAAAAAAATTCTCTGGCGAGAATTTTTTTGCAAAAAACAAAAATATGGGAAAAATAATACTCCATGAATATCTTGTAATATTTTGGGTTAAAACCGCGTTAGTACTAGCACGTTGAGCAACGCTATTTCTTCAAAATTTTTACATGGAAATCGTTTCAGTCAAAAAACAAGAGTTGAAAAGTCTTTTAAAAAAATTCTCTGGCGAGAATTTTTTTGCCAAAAAAAATATGGGAAAAATAGTACTCCATGAATATCTTGTAATATTTTGGGTTAAAACCGCGTTAGTACTCGCACGTTGAGCAACGCTATTTCTTCAAAATTTTTACATGGAAATTGTTTCAGTCGAAAAAAACATAGTTAAACAGCACATTGAAAACACAATTTCTGATTTAATACGTAATATACTTAAAGTCATTCACAATAAAACCATTGATAAAATGCAACGCCCTCGGTGATTATTCTCACCTTCATATCATCAAAGAGCAAAATACTGTTTGAAACAAACAAAGACAATTATCATCAAAAGAACAAAATACCGTTTGAAGCAAACAGATGCACTTTTGTGAATAGGAACAATTTAGAAGTGTGTCTTGTCAAAAGGTGTTTTTATTGATGACTCTTGAACCGAGACATGAGTCAATTAAAATTCAATTACCTATTAAAATCCATTTAAGTGGAATGCAATTTTACCCTTTGATTCTATCACGATTCACCTCTCACAAAACTCAAGAGATGAATCGGCAAATCGTTTTTTCACCGATCAAATCGCACCCTATACCGTCCCAAACACGATCGGGAACGTGGCAGTGGTTTGCCGATTCGGTATCACCTCTTTTCCATGTACCGTACAGAGGTCGATTTTCTGATATAGAATCCGCAAATGGGTTTCCCCGATCGGATCGCACTTTAACCGTTCGAACATTCGTTGGTGAACGTATACCTACTTAGGTGATACAAGGTGATACAGAATCCGCGAACCAACTTTTTGATGCTGATACAGAATCCGCAAAACGTTTTTTGCGCGCGTTCACCAACGATGGATCGATGGTCTAATCCGCGATGGGAACGTAGAGAACAAATTTTTAATTATATTTTCTTAAAATTTCACCTACTTTTCGTACATTTTTTTCACTCTTGAGCGACGTGTCGAATGTACGCGTTCTCCAACGGGTATTTGAACGTTAAAAGTGCGATCTGTGAGCCTCAAAACCAATTGCGGATTCTGTATCACCATGAAAAACGACATTTTTTGCACTTGTACACGATTTTAACACTGAATCCTATGGCGGTATACATACATGTACGTGTACATGTACAAAATCGTGTACAAGTGATACGGAATCCGCACTTATTACCTACTGGTGCCTCCTACACAAAATGGTTCCTTGAACAACTAGAGACTTTAATTGTTACCTCCAAAACATAGGTTATGAACCATCATTGGAACGCGCTCGACGAGGGGTGTGATTTGATGGAAAACATTGTAAAGCAGTAAGATATGAATGGCGACAGTCTGATCTACAAGTATGTACTTTTTGCTTACCTGTGGATAACACAGCTAATAAAGGTAAATCATATTAATTGATGCGATAATCCGGTATACTGTCATGATGCTAACCTAATACACATCTCTGAAATCTCAGCTGAGATTACCTTTTAAGGTGAGATGGAAGTCGGAAGATAAAAATTTGTTTTGCGTTTTACCTTTCATTTGTATAGTTCACTATTGCTTATTCTGAAACTGTGTTCCGCTAGTTTTATTCACTGGCTACAAATACTATAAGTTAACATTGAACAAGCCGCAGTAACTTAATTTAAACACTTTACAAAGAGCTGTAAAGGAAGAAAAGAGCTAAACTTCAAATGAAAATGGAAAGTACAAACACAACGCACGTGCTATTTAAAACTTACGTCATAGGCATTTATCATGAACTTCATATATTGATGTCCGCATATTCTAACATAAACATCGCTTCTTTAAATCTTAACTTTATTGATTTTCTCCAGAAAGCGCGAGAGCAAGAAATGAGCTTTGTACAACTCTGATTCTTGCGCATGCGTGCCATGGGGAATATAGATAGTTGCTAATATATGTTAATAGCGCAAACAACAAGGAGTTCATCGAAGTGCAGAAACAGTGGGGCAGTTTATTTTGGCGTTTATCCTACAATGTATTTCCGTCGATATTGTAGATTGTTGTGGGGTGTGGGGGTGGGGGTGGGGTGGTGGTTCCCAATGGGTTAACCAAATTGTAAGTAGCTTTATAGGAAGAGTAAACAAAGCGGAATGACGCGGCGGTGTATTTATTCTCGTTTTATTAACCCTTCATCCAACGTAACGGACAAAACCGACTGTGCTATTCTCAAAAATCGCCAATTAATTTTCATTATTTTTCCATTTTTGTGTCTCAAAAACATAGGTTATGACACCTCGTTGGAACGAGCTCGTTCCAACAAGGGGTCATAACCTTTATTTTTGAGACAAAAATGAAAAAAATTAGTTATTCAAAAGTGTTTTTTGCAAGTGTCGTCTGCTTTTCATGTTAGGTAAAGGGTTAATATTGATTTCTGATGTCAATAATCTTGCCAGAGAAAGAGACAGATGATCTCGTGGTAATTTTAAGGCACATCCTTGTAGTCGTTTATTATCTCTTAGCTAAAAGAATTTTTTGCCCTAATATTTTGATTGATTGAGGAATCAGCCTTTACAGTTTAACTTCCTGCCCACTGATGTCGAAATCTGAAAATTTCAAGCTGTTGACTTTTCCCTGCATTTAACCAATTCAGCCTTGTTTGACAGAGCTCATTGAATCTAACCAATTCAGGCTTGTCTGGCAGAGCTCAGTGAGCTCTGCCAAACAAGATTTAATTAATTAAATTCCTAGTTGCATTATGGGGGAACCCTTGCTACTTGAAATTTCTTTGTTTTACACCAGTCTGCAGTGGGTTAACGGGCTTAATTTTAACTCTTTCCCTCACACGACAACACATGGTACTTGAAAAAAATTGTTGGATGACATGGAATATTTTCATTTTTTAACTGCAAAATATAGGTTGTGACACTTCAATAGAACGATTTCGACGAGCTCTTTCCAGTAATGGATCATAAGCTGTGTTTTGGAGAAACAATATGAAAGGCGATTTTTGTAAATAGCACTGGTCGGAAAATAACCCTTTTCTAGCAAATGGGTTTAATAGCGGTCAAACAAAGTTTTGAGTATATTCATATCTGTTCCTTTGTGAGTATATTCATATTCATATCTGTTCCTTTGTTTGTTTGAGCTTTCAGCATCTACGATTATATAGCGAACGCAATACAAGTAAAGTGTACGCAGTCCTTTATTCGTATGTTTCCACTTTTAGCGGACTCGCACCTCGAGGTTACGGCTTACAAATAGTCTAGTGGAGCAAAACTCTTCTTCCACAGTAAATAAGCTCAACTTACCAGGGTTCAAACCAAAAATTGATCGTTTGCATCGGTCTCGTCCCAAACGCTGTGCAGCGACTTTTATACAGTATTGGGAAGCATACCATGGTTGTTCAACTATTTATCACGTCCACCGGGCAATGAACGACTGCTGGATAAACAGCGTGTAAATTTGTTCAGTTAAAACACTTAATCGAATGATTCCCGGTGTGTTTTCATTAAAACTGCCCGTGTACGCGAAATATTAAGTAGTTTTCAAGAAAACACTTCGGAGTCAATCAATTAAGTATGCGTTTAAAAACTGAATAGCGCGACATGTTTTCTTTACCCATTCACCGCTGGCGATTAAACTCATATTATTAGTTGCGAGATCTGTTAGTTACTGATCACCAAATATGGAATATGTACTTACTGACTATTTTTTATGTATACTGAATTAGAAATTGCAATGATTATTATAATAATACCTCACTGCATAACAATTAATACTTGAAACGAATCTTAGTGTCCAACCGATTACCAAAAAAGGTCGCTGACCGATTACCGGTTATTTGAGCTCACAATCGGCCGATTCGGATGCCGATTCCGATTGTAATACCGTGCACTACAAGACAAGTCGAGGCTAGAAAGAACCACATTAAACTGAACATTTTTCAAAGTGTTAAACTTCGTTGACTGGGGTCCCAGTAAAATTACCAGTCGCGCACACTCGGGCGGTAAACGTGGCCCTCAGAGCCACGTTTACCGCTCAAGTGCGCGCGACTGGTAATTTTACTGCGACCTGAGTCAATGGAGTGCATCCTTCACTTTTCCGGTATGAACTGGCGATTGCTGCAAGTGTGCTCAGTTGTTAGCTTTACATGTCGTTTAACACGTATATCCCGTAAAGGGGCGTCTAGAGAGATTAAGAATATACATTGTGGTTGTTTCTCAACTTTATTGAATGGTATCATCGACATCATTTTACATTAACAATTGAACAATTGCAGAAGATAATAAAATGCGATTTAGAAAAATCACAAATTGCTTGGCAACAATCGGTTGAACCGATGTTCCAGGAGCCGTTGCCGTTGTCATCCGATTGCCCATAATCGGCCGATTGTGGTGGCCGGTTCCGATCATCGGTTGAACACTAGAAACGATATGGCATTATTATATGAGAGAATAATATCACATCTCAATTTAAACAAAGGGGAGATCACTCAAGGTGTTGTCCGTGTATATATTTCAAATGACTGTGTTTGGCATAAACACAGCCAGTACACGATGTCTCAAATCCTTTAAGTTCTCAGGAATTCGGGAGGTAAGACATGTAGTTTCTCATTTAACTGACATGCACTGTCCATAATTATTTTTTTAATTCAACCTTTACCTACCATAATGACACATTATCGACAACGCAATTTACAAACATCTCCCTCAATGGAAGGAGCTCACCGAGTCATAAGCTATGTTTTTCAGACATTGTTTTTGTTATTCAAGAATGCTACTTCAATGTGTCGTCTTCTGTTCTTTCAGAATGAAGCGTTAAATCCAACTTATTAAAACTTTACCCAACACACAGGATATCCAAATTTATTGTTTTATTTTTTTCACATTTTTACAAAAATTAACCAAACCATATCATGTGACCTCTCATTGGAGCGATCTCGACGAGCTCGCGCCAATGAACGGTCACATGATATTGTTTTCTTGACATTTTGTGAAAAATTGTATTTTCTCTTCTGTTCAATTTGTAAATTACGCGGGCTGATGCAACCGTTTCGTTGGGTAAAGGATATAAAGCGTTGTCTGCTCATATCAGCTGTTGTTCATCTCTTGTACTGTTATCAGAACTGCTTTCTCTTTCTCGATCACTTCGCGATCTGGTCGCCACGCACTAGCGCCAGTGGGTCGAGTTTTCCTGATATATTGCGATATCAAGACCTAACCCTGACTAATCAAGAAAAATAAAAGAAAATAATATCTGCGATTTAATGTCCTCGTAATTTTTTCGATAGATGAAATTCTACAATCTTATGGTGAGGAAAATGGACAGAGACTGTCGCAAATATCGAGACCCAGTCGAAATTCACTGCCCGTTCACAGAATCACGGTAGTGGTAGTATCTTCCACTGATCTCTATACAACTGAGTTACTTGAACGACTGCGAAATCGCATCTCAATCTGCCCCCTCCCCATCTAAGCTGGCGTCAAGTCAATCAACGCACCATCGTCTCCTAATCCATCACGTTTGATGACGTGAGAGCTGTTACTCTGTGATGGCAGCAACAGCGTAACAGCTTTCGCTTCATCAAACGTCACGGTGTTAACCCAGCACGAAAACTAGTAAACCAATATCATCGTTCCAATCTCACAACTTGTTTTTGTCAATAATAACTTAAATATGTCGCAAATATTTTTATTACACGCCTGTTCTATGTAATCCCCATTTACAGCAAAACCAAACCACGCGGAAAATAAAAATCTGTTCCGCACATATGTGCGGAACGGATGTCGTTGACGGACTATTTTTAAATAGAAGCGAAATTTCACTGGAATTTTCTACAAATCGTGCATCGCAATTACAATTTAAATTAGCTGAAAATCGTCACCGAGTTCCAATGTGTTCCATGTGCCAGTAGGCACATAGAACACATTGGAACTCAGGGGACGAAATAGTAACACGGTTTCCCCTCGCAAATTTTGTTGGCGATAATATGTCTTCTCTGTGTTGATAGTTGTCAAATGAATTGCTGAGTGTCCTTCTAATAATTGTTTTTATACACGTGAAGGCGTGAAATAAACACAGAACAGCTCACGCTTGTGAATGGGTTAATCGTTATGGCACTTGCG
Organism: Pictodentalium vernedei; assembly: GCA_031216915.1. Classification (NCBI taxonomy): domain Eukaryota; kingdom Metazoa; phylum Mollusca; class Scaphopoda; order Dentaliida; family Dentaliidae; genus Pictodentalium; species Pictodentalium vernedei. The sequence continues at coordinate 300,468,874 of CM062295.1, read as the reverse complement.
CCATCGCGGAAGGATAATACTCGAGGCCTGTGGCTCGTTCTATCCTTCCGCGATGGCACTCGTGCAATATCGATTAACCCATTCACACGCGTGTGTCGTTCTGTGTATAATATGAATTGCCCCCCCCCCCCCCCCCCCAAAAAAAATGCTCATCATCAACATAATCATTTTTAACAGACATGAATGTATATTGTTTAAAGAGTGCTCAGCGAGTGCGAAGCGCCGGGAAAGTGAAAACCTTCGAGAAGTTTGTGTTGGCGGCGGTTGAAACGCTTTTCTCTTTGTGACCAATGAGTGTTCCAGCAATACAATTCTATAAAGATCAGTTGTAGCTTCTCATGACAACCCTTAATCCTCTAAGTCTTTCAACACCACTTCCACTCCGTCCCGTCATTTGCTCGTCGCATTCCATCCGTTATTCGCACCTGCGTGACCTTCTGTGAATGAATGTTCATTGACAAGTAATCGTGGGTTACTCCCTCTGTGCGGTCACCTAGATATATTTTGCTCTGTCTGTCTGTCTGTCTGTCTGTCTGTCTGTCTGTCTGTCTGCCTGCCTGCCTGCCTGCCTGCCTGCCTGCCTGCCTGCCTGTCTGTCTGTCTGTCTGTCTGTCTGTCTGTCTGTCTGTCTGTCTGTCTGTCTGTCTGTCTGTCTGTCTGTCTGTCTGTCTGTCTGTCTGTCTCTCTCTCTCTCTCTCTCTCTCTCTCTCTTTCTCTTTCTCTCTCTACGTGGTCTCCTAGTCATGTTTTACAATCACTACCCTATCCGCCCAGCGTTATTTTCGCAGATTCACCAGAATAATTGAATATATTTTCAACTTTGGCCTCGCAAAACAAGCTCGCCTTGTATGTTCCGATGAAAGACTATAAGTTATAATTTGGGGAAAACAAATACTTTTTTGTGGTATTTTATTTACAGGAAACCAATGATGAATTGTTTTATCGATTTATCTTAGGGACCAGAGTGTGTGTGCATTTATCTTCGGTTCCGGAGCGTGTGTGCTCAAACAAAACCACCCCAGTCTGTAACTCAATTTTTTCATAATTTGTCTCTCATATAGTGATCAGAGTTGTCATCTAATTGATCTCTTTACTAAGAATTCCGCTTATTTTAATCTTATTACTTTCCAACGTGTGATTTACTGGGATTTCCGGGTTTGATTATAAACGATAACTTCACAAGTGAATTATACAATCTATAATTGGGCCATGTATCCGTGCGCGCAAACGAAGACGCTTTGCCGTCGGTATAATGGAGACTTCATTGTTTTTGTTTTTTTTTTAACCCTTTACCTAACTTGAAAAGTAGATGACCCTTGCAAAAAAATTCTTGAATAAATATTATTTTCATTTTTTGTCTCAAAAACATAGGTTATGGTCCCTCATTGGAACGAGCTCGTTCCAATGAGGGATCATAACCTATGTTTTAGAGACAAAAAAAAATGAAAAAATAGTGAAAATTAATTGTCGATTTTTGAGAATAGCGCTGGCCGGTTTTGGTCGTTACGTTAGGTAAAGGGTTAATTAATATAATCATCGTTAATAATGAAAAGTAATAAACAGAGTAATCGCTTGACTGAACTGGTTACGTGGAATAATCCATTCGAGGCGAGGGACTATATTGTAAAACACTCGTGCGCATTCGCGCACTCCTGTTTGTACAACGTCCCTCACCTCTCATGAATTATTTCACGTAACCAGTCCAGTCAAGCGATTACTCTCTATTTAATCAAACAGATGTTGTCTTAAGACTGAAATGGCACCTCATGTAATTATCGTTAATTATTATGTGATAAAGAAGACACGTTTCGATGATTGAGAAGCAGCAACGGTCCCTTCCATCGAAAAGAATCAGAGGAGAAAAGTTAAGGTTCATACTTCAGGATTTTATTCTGTGGGCATCTGTACCCGAATACTAAATATTTCATCCCTTGAGTGAAACAAGTTGTGTATGCAATGCTCAAGCACTGCAGATTGCGCCTTGTTGCACTCGAGAGAAGATTTAAATTTCATTCTTGCTTCAGTGTTTTTTTGAAACAAAATAAGTTTGAAAAGACGGATTAAATGCCTAAATAAAATATGACGATAGAGGAAGAAGAGTAAAGGGGTGATACTTTCTTATCTTTCAATATTATAGAATAAACCGTCAAGGAATTTAATACTTTCTTATGCCAAACCTTGTTTCTTGATTCAAGCATTGTCATAATAACACTGGCCAGCCGCTGATTTGTCGCGGTTCTCGGACGAGAAGGCCTTGGTTACCCCTGTACTCCCAACTGCCTCCCTATTCCCATGCTTCTCCTCTCCTCCCAACACTCGGAGACGAACTGCTTGGTGACATCCATTGCCCCATTCTTCCCAATCTCTCCGATTAGCATATTGACCCTCTCCTTTGAGTCTCCCCCTAACCACATGTCCTTCATTCTCCCATCCCACTTCCCCATTATACTCCCAGTGAATCTTATTCTTTTAGACTGGTACTTTGGGCATTCTAGAAGAAAGTGTTCCAGGGTCTCCACCATGCCCAATTTACACATCTGGCACTCCCTTTCACTGTCTTTCCCAATTTTCCCCCTCAGCTCCAGGGATCGCGACCTCATCTTGAACAACAGTGACCCCCCCCCCCCCCCAAGGTGCCATCAAGGTACTCTTCAAAACCTGGCTTCTCTTTATCACGCAGGCCACAAAAAGACCTCTTTGATTTGACCCTCTCTCGCCAATTACGGTTACAATCCTCCATGACCCTTTCTCTGACGATTTGTTTACCCTGGTTTGCCCCAACGTCCAGGTCCGAGATCTCCAATGATGTCATAGCAACATCGTTTGTCAACAGTGAAGTTTTGTGTTGTATTTTTAGTTTTGTTATGTCTGTAATCTCAAAATTATCTGTTATCTGACTTATTTAATTTGAATCTGATTAAGTTGTTTCGGGCATGCGTGTTATTACGTGAGTGTAAAAACTATGACCAAGGTTCGAAATTCATTTCAATCGAAATCGTGCCGATGATTCGATTCGAGTCGCGGTGATTCGGAAGTTTTTACAATTTTTGAAGTTTTCTTGAAAATTCAATTATCTCCTCTTGAACTCTTCGTCAATCATCAGGTCTCCTGTACAGGAGACCTGATGATAGAAGAAAAGAACAAGGTCGTCCCGCTTCGAAAATTACTTTGATTCCGTTTTGGAATGTTCCGCATTTTCGATTGATTTGGCTAAAAGGACGAATCGCGGTCTCGTAGATTACTTGAGTAAAGACTAACAATATTTATCACTGTTAGAAGGTGCAATTTCAGCATTTCGTAAGATTCGATTCGATTTGATTCGAAAGCCTCGGTCTGATTCGATTCGATCACGATATTTGAGATTTACTGTGCCCTACTGCTAGCGATACCCGTCCAACTTCAACCCAGAAGCCAACAACAGATATTGCACATCTATTTCTCACGTACTTACTTTATTGATACCCCACCAAACAATTCCATCAAAATCAAGATTTTTGATGCATCAGATATGACAGGAAATTCAAGGGAGGTTGTTTACTCGCAGTTCAACGAACTGATGAAATTTACCCACCACTATACGTAGGAATCGTCATTCATTTTATTTATTTTTGCTTTCATTGGACAAAATCAAACTCACGATCTACTGATTCTTCAAAAGGTACCATGGCACATAATGATATTGTCCATATACACCCTGGTATACGTTGGTTTACCGTGCAAAACCAATGCATTTTGGGACAATAGCATTGTGTACTATGGTGCTCTTTTATAATGGGCGGTCCAAAAGTTGGGGCCTGGAAGCGAAAACTAAAAAAACTTTGGGTTATTTGGAGAATATATTTGCATCTGCTATCTGCAAATCCTAATGAACGTAGAATAATGGTGTGAGATTTCAAAGCGAAGTTTGCCTTCGCCACTTTTTTCCCGAATCATTCATACAAAGGCGCACACTTTATAATTCGAGCATTGTCATTTATTTTATAGAATACTCCAGGGCTTTCTGTGTTTTCTACTTTTTTTCTGATGCGACAGTCAGTTTCCATTTAGAAAACGTTACGCTTCAGATCAACACATGAAAGAAGGGCATCTGGACAAATCAACACATCAAGTCAACTCAGTACAGGCGTTTTGAGATTTACAATAAACAGCCCATAGTTATGTTGTGTCATGTTTAACAGGACTTAAGATCTGTTGATTTCTCTGACGAGAAGAAGTGTTTTAGTTTTGCAAGCATTAACTTGTGTATTGAACAGAAATTCCCACACACCACAGCATTATATTCTGAATGCTGTCACCTACTTGATAGTGTGAGCGGATATTTCTTCACGAATAACACAATCCAGGGTTATTGATCAATCGCGGATGGTCACCTACTTCAATCGCTGTTCCCATGACGATATCTCTACTTGCGGAAATGGTATATTTTCCATTGTTAACGCTCCTACTGTTTCGTACATTATTTCCTAATTTTGAGACATTTTAATGTTGAAAAAGAACAAAAATATTTTTTTTATACTAATGAATTAAAAGCGAAGTTTAGTATTTCCTGGCAGAAGGAAATCCGTGCTGATGGCACTGACGGAAATACATGGTAAAATAATTCAATTTAGTGTCTTGAATTATCTAAAGCAGGCTTGTAGAAATAAAACATTACGACAAACTGAAAAAAAATATTACATGGAAGTTTTTCAGACAACCTTTTTTCCGTAACCCTTATTGTGATTTCGCAGTAATGGAACATTAATGTAATAGTTGTATTGTTACCAGCCAGAGGCGGCGGAAACGGTGGGGAGGTAGGGCACAGGGAGAACGTGTCCCCACCCCCACCCCACACACACCTTTTCCACAAATTATGTGTTCTGCACCAGTTGCCTAAGGACAGTAAGTACTGTATGAATTATTTTCACCTGAATGACCATCTTTTCCTCTTTTGTCTTTACTTACCCGCAATTACCACCTCTCAGAGTGTGAAATCTTACAAATATTACTCCGGGAAAACTTAAAAAATATCCTTTCTGATGCAAGGAAATTGGGTTTGTTTGGACGCTGGAATCCAAACTTTTCCTAACACGTGCCCAACCATGGTCGGCCCGTGGTAGCGATAACTCATGCTCGCCCCATAAAACACTCGATGCGTTTGCATGTGTGCCTTCCAATGGGTACAATAATGTAAAAGTATTGGCAAAACAGTTGAAGAAGGTGAGGGGAAGCCCTCTATAACGCCAATCAGTTAAACCAAAATTTTACCTATAAATTGACGACTCTCGGATATCTTTTAATTTTAACCCTTTACCTAACATGAAAAGCAGACGACACTTGCCAAAAAAATGATTGAATAACTATTTTTTTTCATTTTTTGTCTCAAAAACATAGGTTATGACCCCTCATTGGAACGAGCTCGACGAGCTCGTTCCAATGAGGGGTCATAACCTATGTTTTTGAGACAAAAAATGAAAAAATAATAAAAATTAATTGGCGATTTTTGAGAATAGCGCTGGCCGTTACGTTTTTTGGCCGTTACGTTGGGTAAAGGGTTAAGTTATCAAATGTGATAAGATGTTATTCCTCTATTGATGGGGAGGAATTTTAACTTGGAAAATAAGTGTCAAATTGTTCCCTTCTTGTGTCAAATCATACAGGATTTGTAGAACTGCTGCACTGGCGGGATGTTTAGTCAGCTTAATCCGGGTTTAACTGTATCTGGCTGGACTGACACGTACACATATAACAGAACATCCTCCAGGCCGCCGACTATTGGAGCTTGGAGATTCTTGTTGGAGTATGGGAATGGACTTGTGGACGCACTTCTTTGACTTCAGTGGTAAGGGTACCTCATGTTCACCTGATCTGCTCGATATCAGGCGATGCTTGATCAGCTAGAACTACGCAATTCTGGTCAAGGCCAGTCACATTCCACTTGGTATGGATGCGCCAGCAGAATCCCAGATCAGACATTCTCGGGTCAGCGCTCATAACCAACGAACGTGTGATAACAGAATCTTGTTTGCAAATCGTTGGCTGGGCAGATTGTGCCTGCCTTCAGAAATAACTGCCGTCACTCCAGTTAAACGAACTTTGTTAATTTCCAGTAATATATTCTATTGGAGAAACTTAGCGACAATTCTGCAAGTTTACCAAAATAAACTACACAGAGAAAAGTATTTTGCCGAGAGTTGGGGCGTTTCAATTGATTTACTTGCTTCCTGAACAGTCCATTAGCGGAAACATCCACTATTTACCTGACTGCTGAGTTACCAAGACGGGACACGGACATTCAAGGCCAACCTTGAAAGAACTTGAAGACGTCTGAGGGAATTGAAGTTCTTGAACTCCTAACCTTTTTCGCCCAAATCCACTAGACGATCACCGGGGCGATACTCCACAATGCCACATTAGCATCCTTGCCTATTGCAGTTCATTTCATGAGCTATCTTCCTTGCCCTCGTGATATGCTGTAATGTAATACACTGATGGTAAGGGCTCAGTGAGCACTTTCCAAGAACGTCAAACATCCCACCATCTTTTTCCAACCTCACAGTACATTTTATCATCATTATGAGCCGGTGTGACAGGAATGATAGTCCGTAGGAAAATTAGTCCCTCTGGACTATTATTCCGCGGAATTATAGTCCTAGGTCTAACATTCCTAGGAATAGTAGTCCGCCGGACTACTATTCCTAGGAATGTTAGACCTAGGACTATAATTCCGCGGAATAATAGTCCAGAGGGACTAACGTTCCTACAGACTATCATTCCTGTCACACCGGATCTAGAAGACTGAACCAGTGAATACTGAATATAGTTACAGTAAACTCTTTTGCTATTCGCCATAGCTTAAAAATGTATGTATTTTGAGAAAGTGGTCAGCTTATGTTTTTACGGCGATTTATTTCAAAAGTGGGAGATACGGCAAAAATCGTCAGTTATTAGAAAAGTGGGTGTAAAAACATGTGAGAATATTCGCTTAGATGACTTTGCAGTTTCCGAAAGACGTGTATCGCTACCTGACAGCTTGATCTTCTGAGAACACATATAATGACGCCATTGTTAGTTTTGTATGAGAGGTATCAAAGGTAACAATGCACTAAACGATTGGAGACAGTGTTAACATTTTCCTGTTTCCTAAGGTCGTTAAGCACATCTGGGGAAAAACAGTCCCGTATCCACTTATTATTTCATCTCATTAAAAAACAATGAACAGAAAAATAATTATGTTGCCGTGTCTTTTTTTTGTGGTCAAATTTACGATTCCCTAACTACCTCCCAATTTCGCACTCAATTGAAAGGCATGTTTTACTTATCCCCCTCACCTTATTTTTCAACTTTCACAATTTTGAAAGCAAAGCTAGTGAAATTATTTCAAGTGTTTTTCCAATATAGACATTGTGACATTTGAGGGTTCCAAAATCAATAAAAACTGCCAAAATCAGCTGATCTCCTTCATTTTATGCTCTATTAAACCTTGAGATAAAAAACGCTAGACGGCGTGTTTGCGCACTTATAGGCTATTGTAACCTAATATTTTGGCAAAATTGATTGAAATATTTGTAATTTTTGGTTCAAAAAAAAGAAAAAGAAAAAATAGTTCGTATTGATTTAAAAAATTCATTTTAGATCTCAATGCCCGTTGCCTGGTCTATTAACATTACAATTAGCTCACCCTGTTCGTTTGAGTTAAAAAAAAAACCCATGCGTTGTTTTTACCATTTCTTTTTATAGAATGTCAACAAACAACAAATGTACTGAACATATATACCCCACACTGCCATTTTCTTGTATTAACCCTTTACCTAACATGAAAAGCAGACGACACTTGCAAAAAAAATTCTTGAATAACTAATTTTTTTCATTTTTTGTCTCAAAAACATAGGTTATGACCCCTCGTTGGAACGAGCTCGACGAGCTCGTTCCAACGAGGGGTCATAACCTATGTTTTTGAGACAAAAAATGAAAAAAATAATGAAAATTAATTGGCGATTTTTGAGAATAGCGCTGGCCGGTTTTGGCCGTTACGTTAGGTAAAGGGTTAATATATTATTACTACTCAATATATAAGTTACTAGTCGGTAAACATGATTTTGGAGGGCCGTTAAAACTCCATAATTTCAGTGACGTCATTCGAGAGAGCCGGGCCGCGTGCGATAATGGTATAAATAGCCATTGGCGGCCCGGCTATTTTTAGATTCCATGGTCTAATGAATTACTCCCATTCGGATGACGTCCCTTTGTATTTCTGAAAAGAAGTCGAACGCACGATCGAAACAGAAGTATCGAACCGACTTTAGTGATTATTCCTTCCAGCAATTCCCTCGTGCGGCTAGCTGTAACAGGGGGTGGTAATAATAGTAATAACATGACTGGTGTCAAGCATCATGATTCATTAGCGGCTCTGCAGCAATTATGAACAGCCCTTGGGCTTAGTAACGGCCCTCGACTACTTCGTCTCGGGCCTTTAATAAACCCCCGGGCTGTTCATCATTGCTGCAGGGCCGCCAATAAATCATAATGCCCTCCAAAATCATGTTATTGTTATATTCACAGATTGACCGAATTGAAGGAAAAAAGGTCTTCTCATGGAAATGAGACGCAAAAACATTAACCCTTTTATTTTTCTTAGAATAAAAGCGAAAAAAACATTACTTTTGTTTCAAAAACTGTTCGAATAAAGTATAATGTATAGATCACACTTTCAGGTGATATAGACACTGACAAAGTGAGATAAAAGTGGAAAATGTTCTTGGTTTTGTACCGAGAAGACACTATGGACTGAATGTTTTAAGGTGAGAGATGGACACTAACCACATGATTGTTTCTATACTTCTCACGGCTGCCATAATTTTAAATTAAAATGAGAAGGAGAGGTAATGGTGAGGGTCACCATGATGAACTTTCACAAATTAATCCACTTTCTCGTTTTAAGCTCCACATTTGTGTGCAATGCCACAGCTCTTTCTTTACTCAAAATCCCCACGTATCAAGCCTATATAGTACTTAAAACCCTGTGTCCAACTCGTCCTCTCTCCACCTTTTCAAACAAAATCAGTGGTTAATTCCAAAGAGATTCATCAACTCATTTTAACTGAAATACACTAACCTGGCTAGTCTAAAAAACTTTTAGGAACTTTATAATCTTTATTCAAGCAACTGAATTATACACCGTACAGTAAAAGTCCAAATAAGTTGTAGCATAACCACAATAGACTAAGTATACTTCTGCGCCTGCACTGATAAGATCAGAATCTGACATCATTTTCTGGAAAGCTCTCAGAGAGAGCTTTCCAGAAAATGTTGTCAGCTTCTGGTCTTATCAGTATGGGAAGAGAAAGATACATAGTTTATAGTGGTTATCCTACAACTTATTTTGACTTGTACTGTAGGCATTCTGCCTATTGGTGGGTAACAGATTTACAAATTTTTATTTCGCATACGTCGTTGTATTTACATTGCCAGAGCCTCTGTATAAGCGAATTGGCTTGATTATTTACCGCTCTATTGTGAATTTGCTTGCATATATTAGATTGCTGCACTCTATTGGAGGATGCCTACAATCTTTCTCCAGCAGCGTGGGCATTCCAAGGCCTTTGAATACTAAGGCTAACCACTTACTGGCCTTTGTCCAAGAGTAATATAGCAGTGAACAGATGAAAACCCCACCTTGCAGAATTAGGATTATTTTCGGAATGCCGGCATGCTGTAATCATAAAACTGAAATTTGTTCTCACTTTACCGGTACAGGTATCACAGAACTAAATATTTTCCCATAGGCGACCATTATAACGTTCAGGCGGAAAAAAATATGATCGCATCACTTTAATTTTGGCATTCAAATATCTCTGTCAAGTATAGCCCTTCAGACAACTTTTTCCGATCTGAAAACAGGGGATCATGCAACAAATAAGAGAGAAAAACTGACACAAGGGAAGTACCGGTCACGTGCACGTATTTTTCAGGGAATTCCCTACAAAAACACACAAAAAGTAAATTGTAGTTTTTAGGTCCAAAAGTCATCAAATCATCCACTTTTTTATCAGGAATATTCAACAATAATGCAAGATGTCAATAGTAGGGGCCTGCGAGCCGGGGATAAAACTTCGAGCCAAATCTCGAGCCGAATCATCCCTCTGGTATCGAGTCGAGTCGAATCTCGAACCTTGAAACCGGCGCGACGGCGACATTCGTGCTTCCATAGTCTGCAATACCGGTACTCTGCATGCTGGATGAGTTCAGAATCAATTGGTCTGGAATCGAGTATTCTCGCACTGCGAGAATACTCGATTCCAGACCAATTGATTCTGAACTCATAGACTCGCAGTTTTATTCTACCCACTTGGTGGTCGTGGCTCGTGCTCAGCCTCATCAGCACCAAATACCATTATTATAAAAGCAAACAAGGCATGTCGGAAAATATGATAAAAAATCTCAAACTCAAAGTCTCGCGAAACACAGTATCGCACACTAATAGTGAAGATAGACATACAATATTCTCAAAAACCCGGGGACGAATATTCCCGAGGACGAATCTTCCCTGACCCTCAGAGATCGTACGGTAGCCCGGGGGTTTAATAATCAACAAAATTGGAGAGCTAATACGTTCAGAGAGCGATTTATTACACTATCGTTAGCGTATGACGGCGTGTTCTTGATGCGAGCGAGTGCACATATAATTCGCCGTTTGAACAGAGGTCGTTTCGAAAAATACGAATCGGACGGTGAGGTATCGAGTCGAATCGAATCTCGGCGATGGTTTCGAGTCGAGCCGAATCTCGAACGGTTCGCAGGTCCCTAGTCAATAGAATGTTTCAAACGTTTATTGAAACAATGGATTTTCCCAAGGATGTTTATTTTTAGAGATTGCATCATTTCCGGGTACAACATTTTAAGGCGGTTCACTCCAATTTCAATATTTAGTTCCGCAGGTCATTGTTAATTAGGTATAGTTTGTTTCTTTTAAGTGCTCACACTAGCAAAATAAATTTCACACCAGTTTCAATTTGTGTCTACAAGAAACAGTGTTAGTTGTGATTGAATAATGAGTGTTCTGTTTGTCGGCTAAGTAAAATAACATTATTTCAAGCCACTCAGGCCATTTATTTGTTTTTATTGCCTTTCTTTTATTCCTTTGAATACTTTTCACTTAATTATGTAAAAAATCAATTTTTCTTCCATATCATATGTTATGATTCAAAATTAAATTTTGGATCATAACACATGATTTGGAAGAAAAAATTGATTTTTTTCACTTAATAATTATGTGAGAAAAATAATTTTTTCTTCCAAATCATATTTATGTATTATTTATTATCTACTATGTGTAAAGAATATCCTTGAAAATCCCCATTAAAATTAATCGAAATGTGAACTGAGTTTCTGTTAATTACAACTCCGGCAGAACTGCCCCCAAATATGAAGCAGGTTATAGGCGAACAAATGGATTTTCACACCTTATAACACCTTACTGGTCGACTGTATGAGAACAATAGATGTCGGCATTCCGGGAAGACCCCGCAGCATTATGCTGTTTTATAATAAAGAACAATCTAGTTTATCCTTTGAACCCCCATGTCGCTTTTGTGTACATTTACAGTAAGGTGGGTCAGTCCAATATCAATATACAGGGAGGATAAACTAATAACCACAGGATGCAGCCCTTTGCATGCAGACCGCAGTTATTATTTTATCATCAATGCCCTGTGTATATACGTCTAAGGTGTCCCTAGTTGTTGATTTATTTCAAAATATGGCATATCATCTATTACATAAACATGATGCTAATTTTTGTGAGAGTATTGTGTGAGGACAATAATAAATGGATGATCAAAGATACAGAGAGCAAAGAAAATGCAATTTTGAGGTATATTTCCCTATTTTGTTGAAAGTATCTCATTGTGAAAACCACACGGCCTGTGGTGGATCACACAATTGCTGTTTGATACCAATAGAAGTGAATCTGTGGTTGTGAAAGAGAAAAAAAAGTTGTTAATTATGGTGAATGCAGATTTATGCAACCACAGGAAGAAAGGCAGAAGTTACTTACAGTGTAATGGATTTACATCTTGAAAATTACAAAGTAGTGGTTGCTGAAACCTTGTGTGCAAAAATCAACTTTAAAGTAGGTAGTTTTACTCCGACATGAAATTTAAAAAAACTGCCCACAGATGTTCAACAAGCAAGGGTATATAATGCAACTACAGTTCTGTTCGAAATGAAGGAAAAATATTATTTCTACATGGAGAATTCCAGTAGCTCAACAACCCAAATTGCCCCCATGGAGTAAAAACCTCCTGCACATCTCACCAAATCACATGCTTAAACGGGATATATCACATTAATTTCACCATCTCACCTGCCAAAATAAAGAAAACTCCCTGTTCTATTCCTGTTTCTGGTACCCCAGCATGTTGAAAGCCACACTTTTAGCAAGTTTATTTATACAGGAAACGTTAAAGTCTGAAAGTGGATAGCAGAAGATTTGTATTGACTTTATGCGGGGAAGGGGCTAGTTGACAAGTGGAAATCAATGACAAATTTGAGGTATTGTGTTTCAAAGTGGTTAGAGACTTCATTCAAGTTACTGCCAGAGGGGGTTAAAACAGATTTCTTTTAAACATATAGCAGCATTTGGCATATTTCACCCTTTCAACACTGGCGCCCTGAAAGGTATCATTTCAGTCAATACTGTCAACGGCGAAATGGGTGAAACCATCCTGGAGTATTGGGAGGTTCAGTAATAATTTAATCCAACGGCTCTGTCGAGCTGTTGGATTAAATTATTTCCGAGCCTCGCTTCAGAGTTTTTGCTCTTTATATCGCCCGCTCGTCCACTATCCTTTTTTTCTTCACGCAAAAATTATTTACACAAGGTCGAAAGGTTAATACTGTTATTTTATATAGGTGGAACTCTGATTGACTGGAAATATTTAAAATAATCAAATAATACACTCCTTCCTTCCACCTGGGAGCATCTGTTTGTTTCACCTGCATATTATGCATAATGGCACTCTAAATAAGACAGTGTTTGATGAAAACTAGGTATCCCCCACCCCCCAAAATGACCTTTTCTTCAAAATTGCAACCCATACACAAACCGACTCGCATTAGTTGTAAAATTATTCATACCAGTAGATCGAACTTTCAACACCTGTCAAAAAATGTCACTTGACATAAATCTTGAAAAATATTGTTTCCGGTTTAGGTTACAATACACTAAATGATTTCCATTAGTGACAGTGTTAATATTTTCCTACCTCCTAAGCTCATCAAGTTCATGTGAGGGAAACAGTCCCGTATCCACTTAGTATATCATCTCATTAAAAGATTAACAGGAAAAAATAAATGTTGCCGTGTGTGTGTTTTTTTTGTGTGTGTTCAAATTTGGCGATTCCCCAACTACCGTCCAATTCCGCACTCTATTGGAAAAGCATATTGTACTTGTCCCTCTCACTTTATTTTTCAGATTTCACAATTTTGAATGTACAGCCAGTGAAAATATTTTAAGTCTTTTTAAAAATAGACACTGTGAGGGTTCCAAAATCAATAAATGCTTTCCCAACCATCTGATCTCCTTCATTTTATACTCCATTAAATGTTGAGGTAAAACCGTTAGATAAAGTTTTAGTTTATCTACATGCTATTGTAACCCAAAGAACAAACATAAATTGTTCAAACAGATGAAAGAAGTTTAGGTCACTTCCGCACTGAGCTGGCTTTATAACATTGTTTGTCCGTTTTTAATATTATTCAAAGGTAACAGCATCTGATGTTAATACACTTGGCTATTTCAAAAGAGAAATTAGGCAATGCGTGTATTTATTAGAGTGGAGTTGAATCTTTACATTTACAAGAGATAAGATATAATTTTTATCTCCCGCGCTATTTTTCAAAGTGTCATGTTTTACACGGAGTTGTTACCAGGCATGTAACTAAAAATTGAGACAGAAACATAAAAAAATCCACATTTTAACAGGGGGTTATATGCTCTAGGGTTAGGTAAGTGGGGATAGTAGGAACAGAGGAATTATAGGAAAACAGTGGCTTCGAAAATTGTCTATTTTTCAAAGTGTCATTTTTTACACGGAGTTGTTACCAGGCATGTAACTAAAATTGAGAAAGAAACATAAAAAATCGACATTTTACAAACATGGGGTTATATGCTCTAGGGTTAGGTAAGTGGGGATAGTAGGAACAGAGGAATTATGGGAAAACAGTGGCTTCGAAAATTGGCTATTTTTCAAAGTGTCATTTTTTACACGGAGTTGTTACCAGACATGTAACTAAATATTGAGACAGAAACATAATTTTTTTTCCACATTTTACAAACAGGGGGTTATATGCTCTAGGGTTAGGTAAGTGGGGATAGTAGGAACATTCTGCTTTTGAGGCTGCTGGGTGGCTGAAAATCACTGGTATGGGCATTTTTTCATACAATTTTGCAGGTTGAAATCTTGCATTTAACAATAAAGTATTTCATCCACATTGAAATTGTTTACTTCTACTTTGTCAGACAGTCTTATACGTTTTAGAGGATTTGGGATATGTAATACATGTTATGGGTTAGATAACTAAAAAATATTCCCATTTGAAGACATTGCATGGAATGTCATTGTTGGAAATGCCTGGAAAACTGTGGATCGGAACCTAAGTCTTGTGTGGGTCAATACGAAAAATACCCCGCCTACGTTTTCGCTATTTCCTTATATTTTTTATGGAAGCATATAATAAAACACCATATTCAAGCTGAAATACAGAAAGTTGTCTCATATGTCAAGTGGGTTTTTTGCTACCTTCTGCAAAGTCAGAAGACTAAACGTTTAATTTCACAATTATCTTTCGAGTACAGTTTGACAGTCCACTTCAAGAAGTATCCAGTTGTGTCGAGTTTTTTATAGAGTCGTAAGCAGCGCTATCTTGATTTCCTGGCCGATGAAAAAACGGCCTTTGTAAATTCAGGCTACCTTATGTTACCATAAAATATAAGTTATTTTCGAAGATATCAGGGACTTAATTGCACCGTTACAAACATGTTTGGTTGAATGTACACTTCAAACGGCCAAGCCAGGCGTTAACAAGGTCATGATGAAATTTTTAAATAAGTTTACGGGATGTTAGTCCTTTATATTATAAATCTACAAAATTCACCTGAAACCTAAACAGCAAAACACACCCAATAAATTCATACCTTTACCTTATTCTGCCAAGTTAAATGTAATACTTTACCAAACGTAACAGGTATATTCATTCTACGTTATTCAGTAAAAAACGCCATCGAATTGTTTTCTAAAAACACAGCTTATGACCTCTCATTCCAACGGGATCATCGATTTCGTTCTAGTATGGATCTTTAGCTATGTTTTTTTAATCCAAAGCATTGGACGTTTTAGTTGTTCATGGAAATGGTTCAGCAAGTAGCCTCCTCTGGTCGTATTAAACAGGCGATGATGAACTGATACCTCGTTAACCCTTTACCCAATGCAGACGATATCAAAATTTATTATTTTAAATATCATTTTTTAAATTTTTTAAAAAAATTTCAACGAAACCATATCATGTGACCCCTCTTTGGAACGAGCTCGACGAGCTCGTACCAAAGAGGGGTCACATGATATGGTTTTGTCGAAATTTTTCGAAAAATGATATTTTTTCAGCTGCTGAATTTGCATATTACGCGGGCGGATGCGGGCGATTCGTTGGGTAAAGGGTTAACGCCTGTTAGCACGACTTAGGAAAGCGCTAGGAAAGACCGTTCCAAAATAGGGTCGCACTTAAACCTTTGTTTTGGGAGCTAAACATTCTTAGAGTTCTTTAGCAAAAGATTGTGCATCCGTTCTCCTGTCTTCAACTTGTGGTGGTTGTGTGTTCAGTTTAAAACTGATAAGACAGCAGCTGCTTACCTTCGTAACCTTATCAACTGCATGAATATCCACAAGGATATTGCTGAGTCCCGCTACAATTTTATTATCAAAAAACGTGTGGAATTCCTTCCATTACATCACTCGACATGTTTTCACTGCTTTACTTACCACTATCATGTTGTTCTTCATCAGTTGTGTGGCACAGATGGCACGATTGAATAATTCAACGAAGAGGTTATATTCGCAAAGCTGTACAGGGAATTTTGGTTTCAGTGCAGAGTCATTGTTCGTATCCTCATTTTATCGACAAGTAATCTTGAAAGACTCGTTTCTCAATGTGTGTTATTGTATTCCATATTTTGTATCATTGCGTGAACATGTGCATTCTATCAGCTACATTTCTGGAGTTTCGCAATCTCAACCACACGTATTGGTTCGTATCATACATGATAGAAACATCCATAGATTATCGCACCAATTTGTGTTCGTTGCTAAATCGCGAACATTCACTCTTTTTCAGATATTGAGATCCGCGAAGTTAGCTTGACTTTCGTTTGACATTCTCCTGTAGTCAGTTTCACGTTCGGCGTTTGACATTCTCCTGGTGTCAGCTTCACGTCGTATCAAATAGGCGAATGTCAAACAAATGTTAACCTAACGTCAGTCGAACGAATGTTCAACGCCCAACATCAAACTGACTAAACATGAATGGCACTCGAGTGTCCAATGCCTTACGCCAAGCTAACTTTACGAACCTCAGTATTTTTTTACCTTTCGCAACGGTAAAATATTACAGTTAGTTACAGAAAGCGGAGATTTCGCGAAACCCCAAGTAAAGTTGTGTAGTTATGCTTTAACTTTCTGATCTTATGAAATGACTGAACTGCGATACGAATTTCACTGTATCCTTTAGTATTTTATAACATTCCCAAAACTCACACTTAGTGATTGTTTTTAAGATATAGCGTAGTTAGAAGTCAATTTACTGAAAAAATAGACAACATTAATATAGAAGAAACATCAATTTTAGGGGTAAAATACTCCAGTACAGTACGTGGAGAGTGTATTATCACTAAATCACCCGCAGAGTGAAGATTCCACCCGAGCAATAATTGCAAATTTGTTGCAAAGCATAACCAGCACAAGCAAAGTTTCAGCCAATGGACCTCCGGGTTAAACCCGGAGGTCCATTGGATGAAACTTTGCTTTTGTTTTTTGTCGATATGTACAAAATTTAAAAGTTATAGCTTGGGTGATAACTCCACTCCGCGGGTGATTTAGTTACAATCCACTCTCCACGTATTGTATTTGAGAATAAAAATGATGTCAATTAGCTCTATATGTTTAAAATAAATTTCGACACTTTCGCGAAATTTGTCATAGATTCGGGGGATTTTATGAAGCAGGAATTTCAATTTAAATTTTACTGCGTTAACCAGAATTTCAGGAAATTGCTGGTTTCACAATCTTGCTACAACTTAAACATCAAAAGTCACAGAAGAAAGATAAATGAAATTCTTTGATTTATAGAACATGACAACAGACACGTTTAATTGTTCACGTAGCGCAACTAAAAGACGACACTAGCAACAACCTTTTGATAACTAAAAAAACATCTTTGCTTTAACTCCAGAGGCCACGGAGCGACATAAGACAAGGGTATGGAGCTAAAGTGGGGGTTCTGGGATTCTCTCCCAGAAGATTATGTACAAATGAATGATTTGAGAAGCCTTCTGACCGATTTTAGGGCATTACTGGAATACTGGCGTCTGCGTCTAATGCCCTAAAATAGCCCATATACTCTTGAGTGCCTAATGAGAGTACAGGGCGAAATAATAATACAGGGTGGAAAATTGCTGAAAATTAATTATAGTATAGGGTCGAATAATAGTGCTGGGCGGAAAATCCCAAGACGTGAGACAGCTGCTTTGCTCACAGCCATTTTTTAAGTGGTAAAGTGCTAGATTACTTTCGGTCATCATAATTGTCACATATCTTTGACTTGTTGCCTACAGGAACTCTCCCATAAATTGTACAAAGGCAAAACCTTAAATAGACTAATTAATTCCATTTCTGCGATAGATGAAGCACATCCACTGAGTATTGGGTCGTTAGGTTTCGATAACAGTACTTCAGAATAAAGCCCAAATACATGCTTTCATCTCTCTATCCGTTAGCATTTCCATTGCATCCTGTTTTTGTTTCCACCTTACTTGTATGTTTTGGTGAACGTCTTGAGATAAGCGGCTGCTCCGCACATTCGATCGCTGAGAATTAATTATCATACAGGGTCAAATAAGAATCATGTAGGTGGGAAGTTTGTTCAAAAATACTAATCACACATGTATGATTATTAGGCACTCAGGAGCAGCACAATGGGTCCACGTTGTGTAATCCGGAATGCTACTGGTGTAGTACTTCCTCTGGCGGTGACAGCCTTTCGGAAAAGGTAAGTGTCTTTAACTCCTTGCCTGACGATTCAGGCGCATCTGCCCACTCAATATGCAAATGCAGCTGTAAGAAAAATATTATTTAAAATAATAAATTTTGATATCGTCTGCGCTGGGTGAACGGTTAAAGATGACAAGTAGAATAACAGGCAATTAAATGTTTAACCCTTTACCCAACTTAACGGCCAAAAGCGGCCAGTGCTACTCACAAAAAAAACATTCACTTTTCATTATTTTTTTTATTTTTTTGTCTCCAAAGCATAGCTTACAGCCCCTCATTGGAACGAGCTCCTTGAGCTCGTTCCAATGAGGGGTCATAAGCTATGTTTTTGTCGCGAAAAATTGAAAAAATAGTTATTCAAAAACTTTATTTGCAAGTGTCGTCTTCCTTTCGTGTTAGGTAAAGGGTCAAACCCATCAGACAGGATAATCATCAATTTGAAAATGATGAACTCTCTTAGCCAAAAAGCATGGGCCCGGGTCCAAAGCCCGTGAAACTGACGATCTTTCAATCTGAAGCTCTATGCGCTAACCACTGAGTCATTCATCACATGTGCGTGAACCCGATTCCCCACGCGTACTGTACCCTTGCAAACTTATACATTGTATTAAAGCTATATCCCACTTAACAATCTTTGAAAGCTGTATTTTTAAACAATTAGGCTGTTTGTAACAATTTTGTAGAGAATCGGTGGGAACTCCCCAGAAAGAACGAGTAACATATACCAGTTTAGGAAGCAACAACAATATCACAGAATTTACGTCACGACACACGATGAAATGCCAGTTAACCCTTTGATCTCCAATGGTATCTTCCATGTCAGTTCAATGACTGCAATCGGGAGAGACCATATTTATTATTTGGAGGTAAACCAATAAATATTTTCAACGTGCAACCTTCGGGCTGCACGTTGAAAATATTGATAGGTCTACTCCACACATTCACGTAGCGGTTATCATACTTAATGCAATTATGATGCATCATTTTCCTGGGCCGGATTAAAACGGCCGCTCGGGTTCAAAGGGTTAAGTTGTATCCTTCTTATGATTTACTGATGAAGCAAACTTCTTATGAGGGATGACAAAGAAAGTTTAAAGAGTTGTTGTGTTGCCTTAACCATTACCTAACGTTTGTTTATTGAAGTTCAACGACACCCTCAACAGCCTGGTTCATATCGTCTCGGGCAGTTTTGCGGATGGAGGTTGTCTGATTAGACGGAGAGGACCACTGATTAGCTTACGAGCAACTATCAAACTGTCCAACTTACTAACTCTCTACATTCATCGTTAGCAGTAATTGAAGGCAAGTGTATTATCGATGTGTAATACGTCTTAGTACACAGTGCCACTGTTCTGCAACGTGGGCAGTCGTAATTAAGAGCCTTGGCCGAGGACACAGAATAGTTATCATCAGTCAGAATCGAACCGTCAACTTTTCGGTGTGAAGTTCTAGGCTGACCACTCGTCCCCTGAGTTCCAATGTGTTCTATGTGCCAGTAGGCACATAGAACACATTGGAACTCAGGGGACGCACTGAAACGCCGTGCTCCCTTGCAGAGGTTAATATCGTTTAATATAAAGTAGAAACTTCAAATGTCTGCATGAGCAAAACAAATGTTTCTATATAGTTTTTGTTTTGTTTTCATTGTCTGTGTTCAATTCAATATTTCAACCTACGATTATAGGGAAAGGAGATAACAGCACGCCCAGGGTCGAGAAGAGGGTCCGGAGTAATACCCCGTGGCCCGCGACTTTGGGGGCGGGCTTGCAGAAGTCCAGGATTCTTGGGTCAGGCCTGGGCACCCAAAGTTCTGACTCCTTTTCCAACAGTTAATAAGCGGGTCTGCATCGCTAATGAAGCTTTGCACTTGACCAACGGTTGTAATTTTGGACTGAATGATTCTTGAAGTGAAGAACTTGAATAATAACGTTATCACTTCAAGAATTGAGCAGTCAAAAGCTATACTCTAGATCACTGGATATTCACTGATGAACTTGCAAATTTGAAAAATGCTGCTAAAAACGTTATTTTGACGACCGAAAAATAACGCGATTTTTTCATCCCAAAAGTCTCCACAAGCTTCCATTTTATATCTTGATTTCCAAATGTTCTTTGGATGCAGGAGAAAGTCCCCCCCCCCCCCCCACCTACCCACCCACCCCAAATATCCTATCGAAAAAAGGCCCGCCTCAGAATTACTCCTGGGGCAAGTATTTCCTCACCGCTGTCCTGACTGCATGTCCCCTTGTTTTCAGCTAAACATCAGACATTCTCGCAGAGCGAAACATACGAAAGACGGTTTGTTTTCAGACCAGTGGCGATCGATAATGAGAGCGAAAAAAAAGGTTTGATAATATGATTGCGATATGGATCCATGTCACTCAACACAGCGATTGTTACAGATTACTGACAGGGAATTATAAAGTTAATCTAACGCGTAACATGGTCTGATAATATATAATTGTCTGCGAGATAATTTCAAAATTCTTCACGGCTCAGAAAAAGGTTACAGCTAATCCTTCATAATGTCGCAACATGAGGGCGATACACTCTAAAATACGTTCGATTAAAAATTAACGCAAATCAACTGGGCTGAGTGAATATGAACTCAATTGAGTTCATATTCACTTAGCTCAATTGATTTGGGTTGATTTATAACCCAGCTGACCAGAGTGCGTACAAGTTTCTATTGTCTTTCAGTTCAGATTTGACGTAAACTGTATTTCGCAAAATCCAATTCCTTCGAGTCGAATTGCATTTGTAAACTGGAAGGGCTAAAACCGCGTTTAGATCCCTTGAGAATACTTCCTTTTACTGATGATTTTTTTCAGCGTGAGCACACGCGCACAAACACAACCTCACCCTCACACATGCCCAACCTCACCCCCACATACATATTAAGGGGTACATCTCTATTTATTCCACTGGTGACATCTTTTCACTGGCATCAGAGAAATAGACGAAAATGTGCCCCTGTGTTGGAGAATTATATCGCAGATAGCTTTCATAAAACTAGGGTTTAATCCCAGGAACGTGAATTCCAGGATTTCCGGTTCGAAAAGCCGGTCCCAATACCCGTTAAATCTATAGTAGGGAACCCCGGAATCAAGCGTGGTACTGTTTGTGTGTTGAACTGAAGTTTTCTGAATTGCAAACCTACTCCAACGTAACACTGTAATATTTCACCAGCACTTCCACGCCTGAACCTTTTACAGTCCTGATTCTTGGCGAATCTTTTTTTCCAAATCTCTGTACCTCTCAACCAGTTCTGGAGGACCACGCTCTTCAACAGCAAAATCATCACCCGCATCAAAGTTCAAACTTGTCTTCATTTTCAGAATCACTAGTTTTACTATTTACTACCTCCTTCGGCATCACCTCCTCTTCACTGCCGTCACCAGTCCCCACTTCTTCAAGCAGAGGAGACTGGTGAGAGCAGTGAAAGGGGTGTTGATGTTGGAGGGGGTAGTGGTGATAATATTAGTTATTGTGAAAATGAAGACGAGTTTGAAGCGGGTTTGGGTTTTCACAATTCTCTTAGGAAAAAAAACACTTTTCCGTTTGGAGATGGCAGATTGCCAATTAAATATGTTCATTTTCAGGAATATAAATACGTCTTGTTACTCTCATAAATTTGCTTGATATTGACCGGGGAATTTCCCGGTTCCCGGTTTTGAGGGTAATATCATTCTCCTTCCAGGTCCATAAAAAAACAGGGAATATATTAAACCCTACACAATACTCGATAGTATTTATATATCGTTCCACATTTAAGTACATTACATTTGCACATGTTCACCTGATGCAAACGCCACCCCGAACAAATAGTATCCATCTCCACCAACCCCCTTCATTTTATTTTTTCCGCTGCACCAGGAAGTCTTGAAAGGCTCTCCTCTGATTCTGACGTGGATCTGTAAAAAGTGTGTGATCCATCACTATTATGAGATTATTTTTACACCATGATTACCTATTCTACTATATATAAAAATCCTATGACATAAATCATTGCTTCAGGAACCAACCACTGTGAACACGTCAGCAATGGGTTTTCAATAGTTAAGATTTACACATACAGTGGAACTACCTCCAAGTTGACCTTTGGTGGCCTCGCCTTCAATGCAAACTTGTCTAAATTTATCACTCGTCGCCTCGTGAAGAATGAAATGAAACCGCAATTATTTATTACGTTTTTAAATAAGTTTACCTCATACGGTACCAAAAATTAATCTCGAACTGAATTCAAACTTGTCTAAATATACCGCCCGTCGTCTAGCGAAAAGTGAAATGAAAGCGGCAATTATTTATTACATTTTTAAATGGGTTTACCTAATAAGATACCAAAAAATTAACAAACATACTTTGTCTCATGATAATAAAGCATCCATAACTCGAAATAGTGTGTCATTAAAATGAAAAAAGGTCTCGTGACCTGCGCGTTTCCATTTCCACTTCCTTTCGGCGATAAAATTGACATTGGAAGTACCGTCCGCCGGTGCTCATGTAAAGAAACACATATTCGCACGCGTGTATATCTGCTGCTCAGTAAAATCGAGAAAAAATAATAGCAAATCTTAATAATCTGACGAGCATAGTATAAATAAAATATACCCAAAGTAGCTTGGTGTACCAAATGTTCACCACGAGTGGGGAACATTTGGCACACCAAGCTACTATGGGTATATTCTATATTTTTACTCTTCCCACACGGCCTTGTGCAAACAGTTTTGCGAAGAGATAAAATTAGCATTGGTTGATGATGATGATGAATGATGATGATGATGATGATGATGATGATGATGATGATGATGATAAAACAACGCAATATGAAACAAATGGGGCGGACAATTAGTATTAATTTAATCCTTAAATCGTGGCTCAGTGGTTACGGCATTGGACTTCAAACCGAAAGTGCCACGGTTCGATCTCCTGCGTTGTGTTCTTGGGCAAGGCACTTCATCCCGACTGCCCATGTGGGAGCACGGTGGCGTTGTGTACTAAGGCGTACTGTACGTCGATGGTGCACTTGTCTTTAACAAGTGCTAGCTCTTTTTTTCTGTGGAGTTAGTACATTGGAGAGTCTGACAGTTGCTCGCCATTGCTCGGTGGTTCTCTCTGGGTACTCAGGCTTCCTCAACCCATCAAACAGTTCGACACGGGGTGTCCTTGGCTGTTGAAGGTGTCGTTAAAGCCCAGGAAGTACATGGATAAATAAATAAATCCTTAAGTCACATCGGTCTTCAGGATGGAATTATTTCAGAAACTCCACTCAAATACAAAATAGATTAGCACACTTTGATGAAAATATTACTTCATCGAACGATCCTAGTCAGGAATGTATGGTTTGAATGTAACGCATACTGTAGCCAACTGACAACTGTGACATTTCGTTAGATACTTTCTCAAAACTGGCTGGTTTAGATGCAGAACTCTATGGGGTGACACTCTGAGACGACCCTCAAAAGATCTCTCAATATAAGTAGTGTCTTAATCCGAATGTCTCGCAAAACAAACATATGCAGCATGTAAACAGTGCATTAACTCGCTACGTAGTTTCACCATACAAACAGTAACTCCAAAATTCTTTGAAAATAATAAAAACTACCAGCAAAGTGTCAGCTTATGGACATCTGGGTTATACCCGGAGGTCAATCAGCTAAAATATTTCTTGCAAACTTTAAAGTACCGTTGCCTCAATTGAACGCAGTTACTAAATGTTTATTGTAAGAATCACCTGTTCAAACAAAATGCTTCCTGGGTACAAAGATTTAACACAAACCTTGGCTAAAATCCCATGCAGTATCTGGCATAAACAAACAACACTCATTCTAAACGAAAGACTCGTGCTATTGTTTTTGCTATTTGTTGCTTGTTTACAGATATTTAACGAGACTTTCAACATATAGGACCCTATCGTACACGATTTTTTTCTGCTGTACCAAGTTGTATTTTAAAGACGTTCTGTCATTCTTTGTCCTTTTGGCCAATGCATTTATGTGACATATTTTTTTTAAATTGACTCTCACGCATAACATCATCGCAACAAAATAGAGCATAATATGATTCACAGCTCTCTCCATGTGCCCATAATGTGCAAATAACAAGGCTTTAATGAACCGAAATGTGAACTATCACATGACTCGAGTTGTGTTCGGTCCCCAAGGAACACTTTTGAAGGAAGACGAATTCTCTTTTTTTCTTCTTAACTTAGTTCTGTTCTTCCGTGAGAGCATCCTGGAGTTTTAGGATCAAGTTACGTCATCCAGAGAAGACAAACATTATTTCATGAAAAGTAGAATTCTTCTTTACGCCTCCGAATTCACGATTTAGACTGGAATACATGGTGTGTCACATCTGCAGGTTTTAACTGATAATACAAGATCTCAGGCCACCAGACTATTTTTTTTATATATTTGTTATTCAGATATAGTATTACATTAGAAATGTACAGTGATAATCGATACAGTTGTGTATTCACATAGGTGATTTACAAAAAATAAGCGACAGGAATATGCACGACTGTGTAAATGAAAAAAAGAAAAGAGCTCATATTCAATGAAACAGTAGTCACTTCAGAAATGTTTGTCGTAGGGGGTATTTCTGTCTCAATCTCATGCAAGTGAGGTTTGAAACTGTCTCGTTGGTAGTCTGGAAGGAGAGTTACGTGAAAAATACTCTGCTATAATTAACTTTACATCGGCGTTTTGGCTAAAATTGCCCAAAAACTAATGCAAGATCAACAGTAGATAATGAGTTCCACCTCTCTTGAATGGTAGTTTTCTTTTTGGCGGAATATACATATAATGACATTAATTCGATCTGCTTATAATATTTCAGCCGTTCAATATAACTTGAGTAATTAGGGGCAAACTCCGTTGCTCTGCATGAGAGAATAAACTGTTTAAATAAAAGAATACTGAGATCAATGATCGGAGGCATGGTTTGATTGTTTGAATGTAAAATAATATATTCGGGGGGCATGGGAAAAGTCAAGTTACAACATTCCTCTAATTTTGAAAGCCAGTTCAGTAGAACTGTTTTAGAGAATGGCCAGTCAAAAAATAAATGTTTTATAGTTTCTTTTGTGTTACCGCAGAAGGTACACAGTTCTGTCTCTGCAAGTTTCGTTTTAAAAAGCATCGAATTTATACATATAATTCTTGGTAAAATTTTGAACTGCGTGGCTTGCAGCTTTGGATCAACTGTGGTCACAAACGGAGTTTTGTAGATCGCTTCCCAATCTGAAGTTTGCAGAGAAGTGTTCAACACGTTGTTCCATCTAGTTTGAGCGTTTTGGGTTTTTCACTGACTAGCTCAAGGAAAAGTGGATAGAACGTTTGATTTACTTTTTGTGTGATGTTCAATTTCTCGACACGACTGTTTGTAATGTCAGCATATCTTGGAAGGGATTTAATTAGCCTTTTCCAGCTTTTCGGAATCGCGTTTATCACTCCCTGGTAGACAGTGAAGGGTGGTTTTAAATCAAATTTCACGCAAAACTCGGTGTATAACAGGAAAGAATTGTCGTTGTTTAAGAGGTCATTTAGAAAGAAGACGCCGTGGTCACACCAGTGTTGATAATAAAATAGTCCCCCCCCCCCAATTGTAATATTGTTGTTGAAGAAAAGTGGTTCCGACAGTATCTCTGGAACATTTGGGGGTCCGGTGCCGACCATGGCCGACCACCCACTGAACACATTTTTCCAAAGAGGGTTAAGATTTTTACTTATCTTTTCCAGTCCTTCTTTATGAAGGTACCACACTTTATATCCGCCATTTTTCTCAAGATCGTCTAAAAGAAGTGTCTTCCAGGGGGCAAAAACCTTGATCCACGTTAGTTTTAGCGACCGACTGAAAGTTTGTAGGTGAGGGAATTTCATTCCACCATTTTCAAACGTATTTATCATAATGTTTCGTTTAATTTTGTCTGGTTTTCCAGACCACAGGAATTTAAAAAAAATAGTTTGCATTCGGTGAAGAATTTCGTCTGTCGGGTCAGGAAAAACACTTAGGAAGTGTATTAATATTGGAAGAGCCATGGTCTTCGCTACACAGGTTTTACCTGCTACATATAATTTCCTGAAAGACCAATCATTGAATAGTTTTTCATTTTTTTCAATTTCTTTCAAATAGTTTTTCTCAATAAATCTATCACTATATAGATCGTATTCAATACCTAAAATTGTGAATGAACTTCGGTGATTCCAATATACTTTGTAGCGTGTTGGAATTACTTCTCCGCATCCCGTCTTTGATCCAATCCAAATCACTTGTGTTTTATCGAAATGCACCTTCAGACCTGAGTGTTTGGAAAATTCATCCATGATACTTATACTTAACAAGGCATTGAATAAATGGCCATCGTCGTTTAAGAACAGCGTTGTGTCGTCCGCATATTGTGATATTCGGAGTTGTTTATATTAACTCCATTTATTTCTGGGTTGAATTTTAATGAGCCACTGAGAATCTCAGCGCACAAAATAAACAGATAGGGTGATAAAGGGTTACCTTGCCTCACGCCCCTGCCTAGTACAAATCGATCTGAGCAATGGCCATTGTTCAAAACACAACTATAGATCCCATTGTAATACGTTCTAAACCATTTTATGACAGATGGTCCAAAGTTGAAAAATTTTAGTGAGCGTTCAATGAAACTCCATTCTAATGAGTCAAAAGCTTTCTCGAAATCTATCATAACTGCGATCGCGGGTACGTTTTTCTGCTCACACTTCTTAATTACATCGAAGCATAACCTAGTAGATTCACCAATATATCTACCTTTCATGAAACCCAATTGGGTTTCTGAAATGATTTTGGGCAGAACTGTTTTTATGCTCTTCGCTATTGCACTTGATCCAATTTTTACATCGACATTTATTAGCGATATTGGCCTCCAATTTATCATGTACAGTTTTGATTTGTTTTGTTTTGGGATACACGTTATAATGCTTCCTTTTTTGGACAATTGAGAGCTCTCCCGATTGATAACCATAATTTAGGGATTTAACTAGAAAGCTACCTATGTCCTTCCAGAAAAATTTGTAAAACTCGGCAGTGAAGCCGTCAGAACCAGGTGTTTTATTATTTGCCATTTTTTTTTCAATGCATGGAGGAATTCCAACTCAAGTAAATCGCCCTCTGGAGAAATTTTTTCATCATCATTTGAAAAATTCAGGAAAGGGTTCTTACTGTCAAAAAATTTATTCTCATTATTCGTCGCATCCGCCCCCGGATTGCTAATATAGTTTTTTCATAAAACTGTTTCTGTTCAGAAAGAATTTCAGTTTTGTTTTGTGTTGCAGATCCATCATCCCTAATTAATTTGTTGATTATTTTTTCAGTGTAGTGTCGTTTTTCAAGGTTACAGAACTATTTTGTAGCTCTCTCCCCTTCAACTTTCCATTTGGCCTTCGATCGCAAAATAACGCCTTTAATTTTTTTCTCCCTAATTATTTTTAGATCTGACTAATTCTATTGGGAATTCGACGTTGTTATGGGCTATTTATTTACCCAATTTCGTGGAAACTTGCGCGCAGACGACCGTTGATGTAATGTCATGTTCATTTGAGCAAAGACATATACATATTTTCTTTCGACCTCCAGTTATAGATGTATCAGTCAATAAGTATTTATTCAATTCACCTTGACATCATCAAGATATTAACACAAGTAGTGGAACTCGTTAGCGCAATGATAAAACTATGACTGTGTTGAGGCTCATTTCTAATGGTAATATCATAAAAATTCGGCCAAAATTATTTCGTTGGTTGTAGAAAATGAATGTTTATGGACTTTTTTAGATTCAGTCGTTTGGAATATTTCAATTGGTCAGAAAAGCGAACCTACGGTTCTCTTTTCTAACCAACTGAAATTGGTCCACACGAGTGATTCTAAACACAGGCCATGGACCATTGAAGAGCGAAACTAGTTCCAGCTGATAGCCACATCGAATTCCCATTATAATTAGACTGTTGGCCCGTGGGTTTGCTGCTAATGTTAAGAACACAATTAGATTTATCAGTCGTGCATGAAATGTATTTGCAATACATAGTAACCGTGAGTGATCCTCGTCCCATTTCCAATATGTTATCTTATTTTATTTTGTGTTTTCACCTTTCAGGGGGAGCCAGTTCCGGTAAGAGCACATTTATCAAGCAGATGAGGCTTCATTTTGGTGATGGGTTTCCGGATGACGAGCGGGAAAAGTATATACCACAAGTTAGAGGTAACCTAACTGATGTCATACACATCATTGGTATGCACATGAAAGCGCTTTCTGTGGAATACAAAAACAAGACAATACAAGTGAGTGCACGCTGATTCAAAGTTTTCTATCACTCCTCTATTGCTCAAACCCGATATGACTCTAGTTTCTGAACGTGTCGGTAAATCCCAAATAATTAAATAACAAAGGATTGCTGTAAAACAAATCCTCGGCTGCTATGTAGAGACAATGATTTGAATACCAAACCAGTGAAACAGTTCACTTGCGAAGATTTTTTACGCGATGGAAGTACGTGTGAATTGTGTATCAAGAAGGACCCTTTGCATCCCCAGTGATATTTTGGCTTTCCGGCAGACGGTGTGAACATGTCAAGATATGAGTGGATAATCACGGGACGATTACAAGGAACTGTCAAACATTCCAATACACTAAACAGACACAAGCGGTGCTTGATTCCAGATCGCATTAGCCCTTTTACCTAACTTGAAGTTTATGACCTTCTCATTGGAACGAACTCGGAGAGCACGTTCTAATGAGGGGACATAAGCGTTTTTGCGAGGCAAGCATTGAAACACTAATAAAATTTGAATAGTGAATTTTGTGATGCAGTGGTTGGATATGGTTTGTTTGATTGTTTATTGGAATTAATGGCTCTTTCAACAGCCAGAGTCATAGCGTGTCGGGGATATGATCGTCGCGCTAGGTAAAGGGTTCGTCGAAGGAATGCCGCGTTATGGAGTATGTGAGATAATCTGTCTTGCTCAATGTCACTATGGCAGTGACACGGGTCGTGAGTCAAGTTCGTACTCACGGCCACTCGATCAGAAAACCGACCTGCTAATTGTCACTACGTCGGCTGAGTGCTAGAATGTTCTATGTCCCATAGGGGACATAGAACATTCTAGCACTCAGGCGACGACTACATCATCTTGATATAATTCATCGTATTATATTAGTTTTGATAAAAAATTATTATGAATGTCACGTAACGTTCTGTAATTACATTTTATCGACCGTCTAAAGCATAGGTGTTAACGACAATTTGGTATCGATATGGTTTCAATGACAATCAGATTTTCAAGCGGTGAATATAATTATCCTCCCGAGATTAACAGAGAGGGAAATTCAATAATTACCAAATACAACTTTTTACAACATTCCGCGTTTCGTTACATTCGTGCACGTGCACTATTACTAGCCGCGTTTATGGATTGAGATAGCGACCTTATCACAGCTCACCGTAACTTACTAAATTTCAGAGAAGACACTGTTAAAGCAAACAATTTGAACCGTCAGAATCACTGTGTTCGTGTTGATCAAGCCAGATACCTTAAACGAGCGATTTGTTGCAACCCACTTTGTAATATAAGTTGCAAAATGTAATAATGTTATAAAATGCAACAAAATAGACGACACACAGGCTGGACAATGTTATAAATATTACATAATTCAACATAATGGGGTATGGAACGTTGCAAACTGCAAACGTTTTTTCCAATCGGGACATCAACGTATGTGTTTTGCTTTATAATGCAAAGTTAACAAATGCCGTCGTATTTGTACGTTTCTATGATTGCTTCTGTGTGTTGTATGCACGACTCTACTTTGCATATGTGCAGTGTTTCTAGTAGGTTGTTGTTTATTAGAAAATGAAACGCAAGAGGCGGAAAGTATGTATATTTATACCATGATTACCTATTCTACTATATATGAAAAACCTATGACATAAATTGTAGCTTTATGCACCAACCCTGTTGAACACGCCAGCAATGGGATTTCAGTTGTTAAAATTTACACCTACAGTGGAACTACATCCAAGTGGACCTTTGATGACGTCGACCTGAATGCGATCTTATCTAAATTTATTACACGTCGCCTCGCGAAGAGTGAAATGACAATGGCAATTATTTATTACGTTTTTAAATGAGTTTACCCCATAAAACACCAAAATTTAGCAAACATACATTGTCCCATGTTAATAAAGCATCCATAACTCGAAATAGTATGTTGTTATGTTATTATTATTAAAATGAAAAAGGGCCTGTTTCTTTTTCTATTTCGTTTCGGTGATAAAATTGACAGCGGAAGTACCGCCCACCGATGCTCATGTAAACAAAAACAAACTCGCACGTATGTACGGATGCTGCTCAGTAAAATCGAGAAAAAATAATAGCAACTCTTAATAATCTGACGATCATGGTATAAATAATGCTGTTAGAGATGGCGTGCGGATTCATCTGTCCAATGAAGATATATATTCGAAAAACCTACAGAAGGTAATGGAACACTCCTTCAGTTCCACGTTGAATGTTCTACTACTTACCCGAATAAATTCCACAACAGTTTAATACATCCATATTGTGTAGAAAAGGTCTTGTGTAGCTAATTATGATGTCATCGATGGCGTCAATAATGACGTAACTTCATGTAATGACGTTACTTCCGATAGTGACGTCGATGTGTCGAACGAATTCGTGAAAAAAATCTATGACTACAACCACGTGACATCACAGATGTCTACCTGATTCAAACAAAATGGACTACAAAAACACGCGTTACCACAATAGCACGTGCTACAATATGCATGCACATGAAGACCACATATCACCAACAAGACAACAACGTTCTGACGACACTAATGGCGTCATTTATGACATCGCTTATGAAGTGACGGTACGGTCGCTACAGTGCGTTCCCACGATATTCATTATGACGCCATTAATCACCTGTCCAATGACGCCACAGGTTATCCTCCTATGAGAACCCCCAAATAAGATGAGATGTGTGCATGGCATATTACTACTGACATGTGCTACTGTGTTTCAGGTATCCCGAAACGGTTTCGAGTGTACTTTCTACATATTATCAAAAAATAGAATTGCTCTGTAGTAGTCGGAAGCAAGACAAAAAAGCGTGCTGCAGGGAAACACCAGTGACGCAGAAATGGGGGGCCGGGGTGGAGGTGCGATGTTCCTCCCCCTCCCCCAACAAACACTCACTCACACATAAAGACAGAACAGGAATTTTGTCAGAAATTTCAAATTCGAACAGAATTTTTCCTAAGGTAATGTTTCAAATACGCTGAAGGTATTTACCCATTGTCAACCGAGTTGAGGAAAATACGCCTTTTTGACATCCATCCATTTTCCTCTGTATGCTCAATTTAAGTGTGTCAGTGGAGGGGTTTCCTTTTAATTGTAGGTGTTCGACTGCAAAATGTCTGGCAGAAGTTAACGATACAAAAGTATCACCGTATACAATTTACGGCAGGTAACGTGGCTTTGCATCGATAAATTTTGTCGAAAGTTTTTGGTCTAAAATCAACGTCTTTAAGACATTGGACGGGTGTCATTTAACTGGAAACTATTCCATTTATAAGCCAATGCACCAAACTGACATTCATCAGATACTGAATTGAGCTGCTCAGATAAAAAGATAACCATGTTATAGGTCAAATACACCGTTATCACCCATAATGTTTCAAATGACAATAACAGAGTTCTTGGTTGTTTTCAAACTAGCGTTGAAACAATTAATCGACACACCTGTGCCGGAACATTTACCAACTTTCTACAAGGTTTGCTCCCATATAACCGCTCACGCAGGACAGAAGTGTGGAAATCTTTTGTATTAGTGAATTCAGACAATGGAATACGAGGAAATCTTGCATAAAATACTCGGGCCCGGTCATCTGGTTCGAGTATTTTATGCATAAGTTACATTATATGAGACCATTGTTCTATAGGCCAGATTTGCATATTTATTTTTTCTTCTCATTATCTGAGTCTACTGATTCAAGTATACTACAGAGGCGATGCCGGGGAAGGGGCGACGGCAGCGAACACACCTTCCCACAAAATTACCGTTCCCCTTGAGGGACAATCTCCCATTTATGATGTGACAATTAAATGGGGAAGCTTCACTTACCCTGATACAGAGAGTACCATGTATCGTATGAGTTGTTTAAAAACATGTTCTCGTTTGCATGTGGTTTCTGTGAAACGCCAGGAACAACTTTGATACTTTTTATAGGCTCGGCAATAAAAAACGTATTACAGTGCCTAGGCTTTTCACATAAACTAGTTGCATGGTCTTAGTATTACAGGGCCTATTTATTACACGCCTGTTCTATGAAGTCCCCGTCTACAGCAACGCTAAACAATGCGGAAAATGAAAATCGTAGACGGACTATTTTAACCCTTTACCCAACGTAACGGCCAAAACCGGCCAGCGCGATTCTCAAAAATCGCCAATTAATTTTCATTATTTTTTTCATTTTTTGTCTCAAAAACATAGGTTATGACCCCTCGTTGGAACGAGGGTCATAACCTATGTTTTTGAGACAAAAAATGAAAAAAATTAGTTATTCAAGAATTATTTTTGCAAGTGTCGTCTGCTTTTCAAGTTAGGTAAAGGGTTAAATAGACGCGAAATTTGACTGGAATTTTCTACAAATCGTATAATGCAATTACAGCTTGAATCGCTAGCGACAGATGAAAATCATCCCCTCAGTTCCAATGTGTTCTTTGTGCCAGTAGGCTGCCAGTAGGCACATAGAACACATTGGAACTCAGGGGACAAAATGGTAACACGGGTTCCTCTCGCAAATTTGGTTGGCGATAAAAGTCCTTTTAGTTGATAGTTGTCAAATGAATTGCTGAGTGTCCATCTAATGAATGTTATTATAGATGTGAAGGCGTCTAATAAACACAGAACGACACACGCGTGTGAATGGGTTAATTGATTTGGCACTTGTGCCATCGCGGAAGGATAGAACTCGAGGCCTGCTCGTGCCATATCGATTAACCCATTCACAGGCGTGTGTCGTTCTGTGTATGGTGTATTACACGGAGCTTAACGCTCCTTGATTTCTGCCAGATTCACTCATAAACAGAATGACATGAAATGGTGGCTGGAAAATATATATGCTTATATTTTATATCCTGAACTTTGCGTAATATTTTCACAGATGCTACCACAGAGCTCCATTTGATACCCAATTTTCCACCTTTTTCACTGTCGTGTCGTCCCGGAGGAGCCGGCGTTCGTTAATTGTCACATAGCGGACCTCCCCCAACAAAATTCATGGAAACTCGTCTGTACTACACAAAGCAAATTTGTGAATCACTCCAGTTTTCTAAACTTTTTCGGAAGTATATTTGGCCGGATTTTTTATGAAATGTAACAAGTGCATCTCAATTGTTTCACAAGAAAATAGTAACCCTTTACCCAACGCAGACGACATCAAAATTTATTATTTTAAATATTATTTTTTAAAATTTAAAACACATACCAACCAAACCATATCATGTGACCCCTCAGTGGAACGAGCTCGTTCCAAAGAGGGGGTCACATGATATGGCTTTGTTGAAATATTTTGAAAAATAATATTTTTTCAGCTGCTGAATTTGCATATTACGCGGGCGGATGTGGCCGATTCCTTGGGTAAAGGGTTAATCTTAAAGTTAGTCTATGTGCGTTTACCCTTGGCCAAAGCAGCGCCCAATAAGTAGGCCAAGGGTAGTGTTTTAAAACTCACAAATTGACCAGTAACATGTAGTGGATGAGATGCCTGTGTACGTCATCGCTACATTTGTTTGTTATGCGCCTTTATTACACTTTGAACACGTTTGTACAATGCCCAGGGATAGCATATTATCCAATCGTGTGAGAGGCCGTGTCCTCGGGCAATATCAAACTGATATGTGCACTGGTATATGCGGAAGATGGGTGGTCAGAAATTTGTGTGTAACATTCTTATCCAGGAATGGGAACAAATTGGCCAGGAGCCAATACTACATGTATAAAACTTTTACAATTGTGTGTTCTAGAATTGTATTTTCTACCTATTAATATAACTGACTAAAATGAATCATTAGCATTTTAAAAGATATGTCAATTTTCCAATTGGCAAATTGCCACATCTTTGAAAATGCTAATGGTTCATTTCAACCAATTTAAAGTCATATCTAGAAAATACAATTCTAGAAAATACAATTGTAAAGGGTTTATAGTATTAGCCCCTGGATCAAGTTCATATTCTCATTAACAATCTGAGGTAGAGATGTCTGGCAGGTTTACAAGTTAGAGGTGGACGGACACGACACTGGTAAGGTAAAATGTGGCTTTTGGATACCGACCATTCGTTCACATGACAGTTGAAACCACGGACGTTATTCAAAGGATTTGCGCGAAACAATCATTCATTTGTCAATAAACGAATTAGCTTCCACGTGGTATGTTGCCATTCATTATTGTTTCAGTTGTGTGTCATTTACATCGATATGTCTGGGGTGGTTCAAAACATTTTTCTGCATGACGGTATCTTACTGTTTTCATATTCTCTGCACCAAAGTATAGGGCGGTTAGATAGTGACGAAACGGTTATAATTAACTGGTTAACTGGTAGAGAATTACATTATGGTTGTTAACATTTGTTAGCATGTCTTTATCTTGCCTGCTGCAGTTTATGGGAGAGTGCCTAGAGGCACTCTCCCAAAAACTGTAGCAAGGTAAATCTATACAGACTGAAAAATTCCACTTTGAAGATAATATGAAACATATCTACAGAATATAGAGCCTTTAATCTGTGGTAAATGGACTTCAGAGGAGAGCCCAAATATGGGATACCAGCACTCTACGAGTTAACTGGTTATGGAATTCCTTAACCCTTTACCCAACGTTACGGCCAAAACCCGCCAGCGCTATTCTCAAAAATCGCCAATTAATTTTCAAAATATTTTCATTTTTTGTCTCAAAAACATAGGTTATGACCCCTCGTTGGAACGAGCTCATCGATTCCTTAACCCTTTACCCAACGTTACGGCCAAAACCCGCCAGCGCTATTCTCAAAAATCGCCAATTAATTTTCAAAATATTTTCATTTTTTGTCTCAAAAACATAGGTTATGACCCCTCGTTGGAACGAGCTCATCGAGCTCGTTCCAACGAGGGGTCATAACCTATGTTTTGAGACAAAAAATTTAAAAAATTAGTTATTCAAGAATTTTTTTTGCAAGTGTCGTCTGCTTTTCATGTTAGGTAAAGGGTTAACCACTTCTGAACTGTTATACACAGATGGTAAGCAGTACCGTTTGGGTCTCTCGGTGCACCATTCAGTGCTGTTAAAAAATTATATTCTTATTCTTCGCAGGACCTGGTACATAAAATATCCAAGAAATTCCCCAGAGTAACTCTTCAGCATCTCTTGAATCAGCTTTCCGAGGAGGAAGACCTGGAACAGCATTTCAGCAGCGAAGAACAAATAAATGCGACGAGTGAGACGAACTGTGTGGCAGAATGTGAGCCGGAAGATTTGAAAAATATTTTGGAAATCTGGAAGGATGATGGTGTACAAATGTGTTATTCCAGAAGACATGAATGGCATGGCGATCAGATCACGGAAGCAGAATACTAGTGAGAAATTTGATATTTTTTTCTTTATTTTCGTTCACGAATTTGGCAACAATGGTGAGTCTTTTTTATCTTTTTTTTCAAACGATTCCCAACGTAGCGTTTACAGTTAAAACTAGAAGTCCTGTCACGAACTATGCGCTTATCTAGGCTTAATTGTGCGTAGGAATTGCGCGCAATTGCCATATCGAATGGCATTCAAAGCACGGCAGGTTCTCCTGGGTACTCATAGCAAACACAGGCAATGTTTCTGCCAATGGACCTCCGGGTTACCGGAGGTCCATTGGCTGAAACATTGCTTCTACACAGGCCATACGTACAGAATTTGATTGCCTTACTATGGTCATAACACGTAGATTAACGCGCAGGTTGACGTGTTATTTGTGCGAATTTCATGACAGGACTTCCAGTTTTAACTGTACTACTCTAGGACTTAAAATAACTATCTGCACAATCTACGATACTGAAGTGACATATGTATGCTCTGGCACTGACTTTCTGCATGACACGATATAATCTTAGATAATTATGTAGCGTTGGGCACAAATAAATAAATAAATAAATAAATAAATAAATAAATAAATAAATAAATAAAAATAGAAGAAAGGATAATGGTGAGCTGGTAGATTCAAATTTCTGACACAAACTGACTAGAAACACCAATAGGAAATAAATCTTGAGCAGCGTGTCATATTCAATAAATTTACTCTTATTTTCCGTGTTTGCACAAGTTAAAGCTCGTTTCGAGATATATATATATATTCGCTTTTTATGGGCTCTCTGAGTATTTTTCATTTCAAATGGGCTGCACTATTATCTTCGAATGGAGTGGGTTGGGATGGGGAAATCTCACCCGAGGGGAAAGATCCTCGACCCGGACACGAGGCTTGCCGAATGTGAGATTTTCCCATCCCGCCACTACACACTTCGCGGGAGGTTTTTCACCCCCACATGACGTCATCGTCATCAAATACTGCGCGTGTGATGAAAATGTACCGTTCTTCTGATTGGTCGAAGAGAAAAATGAATTACATATTCGGAAACAGCTTCAAAAAGTTCCATATGTATATAAAACCCAGTGTTAGTTCACGACAGCGATTTGTTAACATATTCCGGTGACGTCATTTATGGAATTATTGATTTCGATGACGTCATGTGGCGTGTGGTGGGATAATTATTCTCGGGTTATGTGGCGGTGGGATGGATCAAGTACGGCCGCCGTGGACTGGTCACTTTCCACGGGACGGGTGACGTAAAAATATTAGATTCCAGACACTAATTGTAGAATAATCATGAAAAATTTAATTAATGATGCATCAGGTACAATCCAGTGCTTCATTAATTCAAATTTCGCTGATCATGATTTTTATTACCGGGTAAACGCATGCGTGCACATCACTGCCCACGCGTGGATTACGACCAATCCACGGCAACTGTACTGTAGCTTTGCCAACTGAAAAGAATTCGGACGCTATGTTTGATTACAAAATGCAGATGATGATGAAATCATTAAATATTGAAATGAGGATGGTAACTTGGGGTGGGTAAGATTATTAATATCCCTGGTGGGTGAGGGTGTGAGATGGGAAAATCTCACCCGAGGGCAAGATATTTTCTTCCAGACACGAGGCTTGCCGAATGTCTGGACCAAATATCTTATCCTGAGGGTGAAATTTCCCCATCTCACACCCGCCCCTATCAGGGATAATTTTTCTTCCCCACTAAAATAGTCTGACGTCATCAAAAGTAATTCAGGGGCACGTATAGCTATATCGAACAATTCTGTTGTCCATTTCTGAAAAAAACTGATTTCCTTATCGGAACGAGCTGACATAAATTCTGTATATATCAAAGGTATATGCCACAAAATTAAATCCTATCGCCTGAAAGACAGGGGTTAAACATTTGTAGTGAAATGAACATTGACACATTCCGATGACGTCATATTGTGAATTCTGCAGTGTGTTCGCATACCTTTTTAACGGGAATTTCTTTCAACTCACTCCACTCATAAAGGCGTTCATCCAAAAATTCATATAAAAGAGTCACGTGTCCTTTGGTTTTGCGGTCTGTGTTTTTATTTATATTTTTCGAAACGTGACACCATGTTGTTTGTTTACAGAAAAACTTGCGATGATGAATAGTCCTGCGTTCATTAAATATGCTAATAAGCTGGTCACGTGGGTCATGTGAGATAGATATCTATCACACATGACCTTCTCACATGAGACACTCATATCTTGTATAGGAAGTGGGGGAAGAAAGATTTGTCTCACCCAGGTATCTCAGCGTATTTCAATAGGCGGTTGGTGAGAGAAAAGGTTGTCGCTGTACCATCGTTCTGTTTAGTGAGAGAAACTTAGTCATTTCTTTCAACTCTTTTGGCGGGGGGGGGGGGGGGGGAATTTCCCGAGAAACAGAACTCTCAGCGCATAATATTTTTCAGGAATTTTACTAAAATACGGTTTATTAGAATTAAGAGTTACAATTCTTAGAAACGTTCCAGGGATCTGATAGTGTGTTTTTTTCAGAAGTGGATAATGATTTTCTCATGTATATATTGTCGTACATTTTAGTAGGATTTTGTGGGGCCAGTCTTTACTGATTTCTGTATTTCTACAGTCAAAATAACACAGTGGGATCTAAATTATTAGAGCCAATGTGATATAATCCCTTTAAAGCGTAAAGGTGCCAGCTGCAACGCAAATGCGTTGCAGTTGGCACCTTTATGCTTTCCAGTGACAAAAAAGCTGTTCTTGGATAGAATAAAAATCGTGCACGAAACATAGGAATACGTTGGTGTTTGATTGATAGCACTTGGAGATGGACGCACAGTTGTCTAAAATACCGAATAAAGTTGCCTACCGCGGGTTGGCGTGCTGTCGACCTTAACTGCCTGTCGCGCCAAGAGAGTTAAACTCTTTGCTGCGTACTTTCCGATCTATTTTGTGTATTGTTTGACTGAAATCTCTAATTTCCAATTTTGGGAGGAAATGTCTGAGGAAACTAGTGTTGTGTATACATATTGCTACCGCTTATGTGAAGTCCGGACTGAAGAAATACAGTCGTCACTCTAATTAAGTGCCACGGTGCTCTTCTTTTACTCATCTCTTCTAACAAAATATTAATAAATGTTTGCAGGGCGGAAGCTTTTGATGTATATGCTCGGAAGATGCAACGAACACGAAATTGTAAAAAAACCCTATTATCAGCTTATTTTGCAGCCAGCGTCGTTGGATTAGATTATTCCTGAGCCTTCCAGCAAAAACAAAATAAATTCGTCCATTTTTATATAGATAGCATTTTGTGAGACAGTACTATTGGGATACAGGGTGCATGGAGGGTTAACATTTAACCTCAGATAAGGGCCACACTCGGCTATTCACTGTAATCGCTATTCATATTTTCTTTTCTTTTCATTTTTTACTTCCAAAACATAGCTGAGGGATTATAATCTACATTTTTCTTGGTTAGAATGGGGATTTGTCTTTTAAATATAGAATAAAAAGGTACTCGGGTCCGTAATCAGATTTAAACCACTCGTAGGATAAGGGTTTTAACCACTCGGCTTGCCGAGTGGTTAAAACCCTTATTCTACGAGAGGTTTAAATCTGATTACCGGACCAAGTACCTATTTGTTTTATTTATACCATGCTCTTAATAAATAATCGACTTTGTCACTTAAAACGGAGAAAAAATGACACTTTCTAACACAAGCACACGGGTTTGTTTTGTTTACATCTGTGCCGGTGGGCAGTACTCCCTTCTGTACGTGAATGCTTGATTGACAGCTTGACTCATCGTCAAAGTTGAATGAATTACCCTTCTTTTTAAAGTCAAATTATTATTAACAATTCTTAAATTTTATTTTAAATATTTAATTTTAGATATTTTAAACTTAATAAGTCATTGCACGTAGTAGATAGTACCGCAAAATGTCGCAGGTTTGAATGAAACATCGCGAAGGGTGAATGTATCGAAATTGGCAAATTGCGTCATACCAAAGGTCAAGTTGGATGAACTTCCGACTATAGGTGTAATTTCTTTTTAACTGCTGTAGAAGCTTTACACCAGTAGTGGGGTTAAAAGCTAACATTTAACATACCGGCTTTTCACAGGTAGTAACATAGGCGAGCATGGTATAAAACAGTCTCCTTCTAGTAATGTCTAGTTGACAAAGTGCTAAGATTAGACAATGAAAATTACTATTCACACTAAAGGCCAGTTAGTATACATATTTCACTGTGTGGTTACATTCCTTGGTTGCACTGATCAACAACTATTGCAATACGACCCAAGTTATCAGCAATGCAATGGTAATTGTTGAAAAACAGGCGGCCTCAGTTACAAAGAGAAAGAAATCGAGTCGACTCTATCCACAACAAAAGTTGCAGAACAAGTGTAGGCAGATTTTTTTTTCTGGCGGTATGGTGAGGCAATGGAATGTCTGATTAAAATTATCAGTGAAAAGCAAAGGTGGGGAATGTATTGGAACAAGGTGGAATTTGTTTAAACTAATTTCAGAAAAAGAGTGTTTTCTTTGATTCAGCGTTTTTCAGCCGCGAGAATGGACTATTCTGGAAGTAAAAATGTCTGTTAAAGCTCTCAATGTATGACAGTAATCTTTGTGGTGAGATGGGAGACCTCGAATCTTATATCTATACGAGCGTGTTTCGTTTCTGTGAAAACAAGAAAAGTAAAAAAAAAATATAATGGCAAATTTTTCTGGCTAGGGTCGAGGGGTGTAATTGTTGGTCGAATATTTGTTTGAAACAATCATTGTGGCTACAACTGCCTCAGTGCCTAGTGTTGTTTGAAAGGGTACATACATAGTATTCTTCATCGCATTGGCGCGGTAACTCGTCGATTTTCCCGTTTTTGCCTGCTAGCGGCACATAATAAAATAAACGATTCTTCCCCACAGTGACATTTTAAAGATTTAACTTCCATAATCTATATAGGTCCTTTGTGTTTAGCTACTGTAGCATTAACTGAAAGTCAAACTAATAACTGATTTTTATGGAAACGTATCCACCACTTCATCTGTATTGTTTTCCGTGTCCAGCAGTGTTTGATGAATTACCGCCGACAAGAACGTTTAATTAATGTTATCCTCAGTCGTAACGTGATGGAATAAAGTACTGATACTTTTAACCCTTTACCCAACGCGGACGATATCAAAATTTATTAATTTAAATATGTTTTTTTTTTAAATTTTTTCTAAAAATTTCAGCAAAACCATATCATGTGACCCCTCATTGGAACGAGCTCGACGAGCTCGTTCCAAAGAGGGGTCACATGATATGGTTTTGTTGAAATTTTTCGAAAAATACTATTTTTTCAGCTGCTGAATCTGCCTATTACGCGGGCGGATGCGGGCGATTCGTTGGGTAAAAGGTTAATAAGTCAGTGTTGAACGGACTCCAAGCATCAGATCCACAGAACTTCAAAACATGTTTTCAGCGATGAAATAGTTAATAGTTAGTGGGTGTGGGGGATTAAGTTGTGTTATAATGGATGTTAAATGCCAACAGAGACACCATGGTCACGCAGGGACGAGTCTATAGGGTGTTGGCTCGGGAGTGTGACCCTTGAATTTTCCAACTGTACCCTCCCACCAACTTTGGATAAAACCATTTGCACCCCTTCCCCTTCTGCCACCTTAACTTGCTGAGTGCTAGAAGCCACTGTCAGGGCTTTCAAATACATGAGGATACGAGATCAAAAGCCAACTTTTTCCTTGCTCGTGTTTCATATTCAGGCAAACGCAAGTAATATTTTGTTTATGTAAATTTGTTTTATTATTTGGGCACTCTCCAACAATTTGTAATAAAACAAATTTTGATGAACAAATTTAGACCACCAAAAATAATCAAGCCCTCAACCAGTTAAGTGAAACTTTTCAAATTGTTACCTGTTAATTAAGGAAGCCATCACTGAACTTAGAATCGGCCAAAGAGTTGGCGAAATAGATCCGCAGTAAGTGGGAAATTCCGAGAGAATCTCAAAGCGTATCCCAATATCTTACGAGGTCCATGCGATCTGATTGCAACTAAATACCAAGTCATTCAAGACGGCGGCCCTCATGACAAAAATTACCAAAACCACCGATGACAACACGTGTAAGGCATGCGCACTCATAAAACGTATCGCCATGTCCTTGACGTCACAACCTGAGCGCTCACACTATCTTCTATAACGACGCACATGACACCACGCTTGGCGGCTATGACATGAGAGGAATCCACACCATTCGAACTGCATCTCATGTCATATTTAAAGGTGATTTTTGCCATTTTTGTAGTTTGACCTTTTTTTGTTTTGCTTTGGTCTGGGGTTGAGAGGAGGGCAACAAAGCTTAAATCACATAACGGAAATATCGTCATCAACGCATTTAATAAGGATATGGGGACAGAGGTAACGGCGATTCACATTTATGCAAAATGTTAATTAATCATGATGACGGAATATATAAGGGTGTATAGGGAGATTATGAACAAGATCAGGCTCCTATGAAACGCCACCGAATTATGATAGCCAGTCAGTTCCCAAACTCATCTGAAGACAGTTGATCAAAGACTGATATTTTGATATCTAACCTTTTCTGTCGGTTAGAAACAGCTCATGCTCACCAGTTTCATGTTTTATTCACTCTCCACATTTACAAGACCAAAAGGGGAATGTGAATTAGTCATTTTGCAGAAAAAAATAGAGGGGGGGGGGGGGGGTGTCTCTGATCGCACAATCTTTTAACATTGTGAATGAAGTGGTTTTTAGGTAGAAGTGAATTAATCATTCCCGTTTTAAAGTCATATAATTTAACACTTACGCTGCCGGAAGCGACTGTTGTCACCTATTTTATGATGATTATCTGTACGTTCTGGGAATTAAATTATAACAATTGAAATGAATTATCTACCGCTTTATCGGAGTTTGAATGAGGGATGGTCGTGTTAAGCTTTGTATGAAGTGCTGCGCACCTCATACAACTTAACACGCCCATCCCGCATTCATACTCCGATAAAGCGACAGATAATTCATTTAATCATTTACCCAACGTAAC
Source organism: Pictodentalium vernedei (assembly GCA_031216915.1). NCBI lineage: Eukaryota > Metazoa > Mollusca > Scaphopoda > Dentaliida > Dentaliidae > Pictodentalium > Pictodentalium vernedei. Next base: position 300,425,875 of record CM062295.1, on the reverse strand, counting down.
GGCCAAAACCGGCCAGCGCGATTCTCAAAAATCGCCAATTAATTTTCATTATTTTTTCACTTTTTGTCTCAAAAACATAGGTTATGACCCCTAGTTGGAACGAGCTCGTCGAGCTCGTTCCAATGAGGGGTCATAACCTATGTTTTTAAAACAAACAAAAAATAAAAAAAAATAGTTATTCAAGAATTTTTTTTGCAAGTGTCGTCTGCTTTTCAGGTTAGGTAAAGGGTTAAATTCTTCATGGCTGACAGTTTTCGTCATTATAAGAGATTTACAGGAAAGTCCATTTCACAAACCTCAGGCATTGTCATGTAGAGAAGCATAAAAATACAGAAGCTGACTTTTTACGATTCTTCTCCAATCAGTTTGAACGTTTGACTTATTCTCCGTTCAAAAATGAGAAAACGGCGCTTTCATCATCTTTCGGTGTTCTGTAACTGTTTTTCTGTTCATTATATCAACAGTGTGCGCATCGCGACATATAATACAGACACTATCCTTTCCATTAATGTAATAGTCTTGGCGCTAAGAGTTGCTAATGTTCTTCCCGTGAAGAATAAAAACTTGCAAATTACTGTAAGAACACATTCGCTAAACAGGGATACAAAGTGAACTGTTAATTAGTTGTATTAGCTTTCCATGAAAAGTCACTTCTCCTTTTTATACCTTTTAATAAACGAAAAAAAAGACAGCTCCAAGAGCTGTCTGTTGTTTTCACAGTCTGGGTGTGGGGTGGATTAGTTTAATTGTAAGCAAAAGAGACCCAGACACTGAGGGAAACATGAACATTGTCACAAGTGTTGTCTTCTAATCGCGGTAGGTTATGGGTTAACGTATTCTCGACGCAAGTCTGCCAGAATCAACAACTTTTTTAGCGAACGCAATTCTAAAGTTTCAACACGCCCGCCCCATAACAATCAAATGTCTCTATCTATGCAAATTTGTTCTATCTGAAACCTTTGAGAGTTCATGGCCTCGCCCCTTTGTTTTTGTTTTCGCTCCTTTTACCATCAGAGTCCAACAATGTATAGTAGCTAGTGAATGTAGGGACATATCTACAATTTTCAGATTGCGGAAGTAGTTTTCAGGGGGATAGTGATACATGGATGTGATAAAACATTGGCCAAACCATAGCTGAGAGAGAAGCTAGGGAGCACACGTTCAGAAGAGACACTATGTTTATTAATTAATGACTCAGGGTGCGTTCTGTTTAGTTGTTCAACATACCCTTCAATGCGTTCACTGTTTTGTATTGTTCCGCATAGTCTTGTGGTATACTCGGAACAATACACAACAGTTAAGCTAGGGCTGCACGATATTGAAAACTGAATTTTCAAGCTATTATGCTTTCACTCTGGTATTCAGAATGATGGATCGAAGTTAATTTTAGACAGGACGTTTTCTCGAAAGGCTACACGAACACGGAAAGCTTCTGCATTGTCCCATCCAATGAATGAAGATAAATGCTGCAGTTGGAGCTGTCTTTTGTTTTCGTTTATTAAAAGTAACAAAAAGAAACTTCGCTTTATTCTCCTCTTAACTGGCCCTTTCGGGGAACGCGGTGGCTCAGTAGGTAGAGGTGCAGGCTGCAAGAGGTCCTCGGTTCGAATCCCACCTGCTGCAACCGCGTTGTGTCCTTGGCAAGACACTTCATCCCCATTGCCCACGTAGGGCACCGTGGCGTTGTGTACTAGGTGGTACTGCACTTCGATGGTGCACTTGTCTTCAACCAATGCAAATCCTGCTTGTGTGGAGTTAGTATGATGGGGAGCTTGACAGTTGTTCGCCGCTGATCGGTGATTCTCTCCGGATACTCCGGCTTCCTCCAACCGTAGAACTGCCCGACACGAGGTGACCCTGGATGTCGAAAGTGTCGATGAACCCCAATAAATAAATAAATTAGCCCTTTCTCGCCCGCCCAATAATTTCAGGGGAAATAACTTCATCGAAAGTCGACTTTCGTGACGAGCTATGTCAGGGATGATGAATTTCATTAAATTACACATCAAAATAATCTTAAATTCGTGACGATTTGTTTTTAAATTTCTGAACCTCGTTCACTAATATCGATTTGACCCTCCGTAATAAATCGATTTTTGGTGAAGTTCAAAAATTTTATGTGAACTCGTGTTTGTCACAGATTCTCTGCACATGTTGTTTAGCTTGGCGTGGACTTTTTCACATTTAGCTGATAAAGTAAACTTAATTGGGCTTTCCTTTCACACAGCAATTATTAGTTTCCAGTTACGTCAAAAAAAATATTGCATGCCTGTTAACCACCTCACCAGTCATTATTTTTTACATCAGAACTTTTCAATTATTTTAAGATGTGCGTGAATTTCAAATTAAACCATGTAAACCTTTTTGGCCGGAATGGAAATATCCTGTCAATATTATAAGTTATTGTGATGAGTTGACTGTAACGTGGTCTCAGGTTTGCGGCTTGGAGCTTATGTTCAACAGAGATGCGAAGCGTCGAGGTTGAACATACGCTCCGAGCCGCAAACCTCAGACCATGTTACCGTCAACTCATCACAATAACGTATATGTTCCAAGAAGACACTACCCATAGCCCAAAACCTACATCGTGAAACACGAGAGGCTTATTTACTAAACCTTGTGATCGTTAAAAGTTGCCTTGTTCAAGGCAACTTTTAGCGATCACAGGTTTAGTAAATAAACCTCTCGTGTACCCCACAACGGCACTGGATAAATAATCAATAAACCAGATAAACTCATTCCATCTCAGTTCAAATCGTAAATCGGTTTGTAATTTAAGTAACACTTCATTCAGAACATCGTCTGCTGCACTTGTGAAAAATCCAGAAAAATGAAGCGGTATGCTGGTCACTCTGTTGATGAAGCAATTACGAAATGGACGACGTCATTTCAAATATTTCGCGTTGTGACGTCAGACGGTAATACTTGCTACTGGAGCCGTAAACATAAAAGAAACTACACCAGCTCTCATCCAATCAGAGGGCGAGGATTTTACTCTTACTGGAACATGATTACATATTAACTGCACCATTTATCTTCATTCATTGGATGGGACAATGCAGAAGCTTTCCGTGTTCGTGTAGCCTTTCGAGAAAATGTCCTGTCTAAAATTAACTTCGATCCATCATTCTGAATACCAGAGTGAAAGCATAATAGCTTGCATCTCATCTGAAATTCACTCACGGGTGTACACATACGGGTTAGAATAGGAGCACGTTCATGTCCATTTCTGCGTCAGAATTAATCTTATATTGAAGACGATTGGCACCTTCTTAACCAGAAAGAGCGATTTTAATTCTTCAAATCTGTTTCAAGCAACCATATGGCTTAACTTAGGGCTGCACGGTATTTCGATAAACCGATATTTACCGGTATTCAAACCAATATCGATTGAATACCGGTGTAATTACAAAAATGTCGGTTTATTGTCATTATTTATTTACCCTCAATTTAATTTTCAAGATGTCTTGAGTTTTTTAACTGTAGCTCCGAATGAATAATATTATCCCTTTATCCAAGGAATCGTCTGCTTGAGCCCTTGTAATATACAAATTCAGCAGTTGAAAAAATAATTTTCAAAAGTTTCAACAAAACTATATCATGTGACCCCCTCAATGGAACGAGCTCATTGAGCTCGTTCCAATGAGGGGTCACATGATGTAGTTTTATTGAATTCTTTGTTTAAAATCTGATAAACTAATTTTAAAAATAATAAATTTTGATATCGTCTGCGTTGGGTAATGATTTTTCGTACTGTATCATCAAGGCGTGCTAATTCGTTCCGACTGTGATGTCTCGATTATCGTACTTGTGTTCATATATCTGCACAGTTTTCGATATACCGGTATACAGCGATATTTTTTTGAATACCGATACCAGTATTCAGTTTTGAATATCGTGCAGCCCTAGCTTAACTGTTGTGTATTGTTCCGAGTATACCACAAGACTATGGGGAACAATACAAAACAATGAACGCATTGAAGGGTATGTTGAACAACAAAACTGAACGCACCCTGAGTCATTAATTAATAAACATAGTGTCTCTTCTGACCGTGTGCTCTCTAGCTTCTCTCTCAGCTATGGATTGGCCAATGTTTTATCACATCCATGTATCACTATCCCCCTGAAAACTACTTCCGCAATCTGAAAATTGTAGATATGTCCCTACATTCACTAGCTACTATACATTGTTGGACTCTGATGGTAAAAGGAGCGAAAACAAAAACAAAGGGGCGAGGCCATGAACTCTCAAATGTTTCAGATAGAACAAATTTGTATAGATGGAGACATTTGATTGTTATGGGGCGGGCGTGTTGAAACTTTAGAATTGCGTTCGCTAAAAAAGTTGTTGATTCTGGCAGACTTGCGTTGAGAGGTTTTTCCTCAGTGTCTGGGTCTCTTTTGCTTACAATTGAACAGATCCACCCCACACCCAGACTGCTCACACAAATAATGAATATGCGGGTATTGTTCAAGGACACTGGAAAAATACAATTATTTTCAAATTTATTGAAGCAATATGCGTGATGCAGCATAGTAATATGCGGGCTGTTCATCACCGACTCTAACAAAAACAAAAAGTAAACAAAACATCGTCCAATATCAGTGGCGTAAATATGAAAGAGGTTAAAGGGACAGAACCTCCTCTCTAAGAATTTTTGTCCCAAAACCAGAGTTCTGTTTGTTCTTCGTCGACAATAAGCCCACAAGTAAGAGTAAGGTTGGCTTAGCGATGGGGACATTCTAGGTAGGGATAACTCAACAACTATTATCTGTGTATCTGTATATTCAAATATAGAGTCGCAAAATGTTCAGCCCTCTCTATATTTACGCTTAACGTTTAGTACAATGTTTCTTCTTTTCGGCGTTTCGATAATGAAAAGATCACCAAAGGCTAAACCCGTTCACAGCCAAGTACTCTAAACCTGTGCTTATTTAGCATTCATTTCGATATCACTTTTCAATGTTTTCTGAGCGTAAAAGACCACAGCCCATCCAGCCAATTATTATGAGTAAATAGTGCTTATTTATTTATTTATTTATTTATTTATTTATTTATTTATTTATTTATTTTTTTTTTTTTTTTTTTTAAATTTATTTATTTATTTATTTATTGGGGTTAATGACACATTCGTGCCTGACAGTTGTACTGGTTGAAGAAGCCGGAATACCCGGAGAGCAAGCTGCGAGTAATGACACACTCCTCAAAGTCCCAACTCCGCGCAATAAGAGTTAGCAAAGGTTGAAGGTAATTATATTAACCCCTTGAACTCTAGTGGTATCTACCATGCCAGTTCAATGGCAGCAATTAGAAGAGTCCATACTCATTATTTGGGGTAGACCAATCAACATTTTGAACGTGCAGCCCCGAGGGCTGCACGTTGAAAATATTGATTGGTCTACCCCCACTTTTACTGAACAGCCATCCTATTTAATGGCGTTATGAAGTATCATGTTGCTGGCCGGAAAAAACGGCCGCTAGGGTTCAAAGGGTTAACCGGTTGAGTGCTAGAAGTTACTATCATGGCTTTCAGAAAAATGAGGGTACCAGAGCAAAAGCCAATATTTTCCCTGTTCATGTTTCCTATTCAGTCAAATGCAAATAATATTTTGTTTATATAAATTTGTTCTTTTACAGATTATTGTAGGCACTCTCCAGTAATTTGTAATAAAACAAATTTTGAATAAAAATTCAGACCCGCAAAAGTAAGCTAGCCCTCAACCAGTTAATGACGTGCAGTACGCATTAGTCAACAGCGCCACCATGCCCCCACGTGAGCATTCGAACTTAAGTGCGTTGCCCAAGGAACAGCGCAGTTTCCCCTGGCGAGGATCGAACTGTTGGCCTTTCGGTTTGAAGTGCAATGTCGTAGCTACCGCGCACCCTGTAAATAGTTCTGTGTTAACTGATCAACCTGTGGTCTGAAAAGGAGCGGGGAGATCCGCTCGTGTCCAGGGACAACTGCCAATGTGACACGTTCATCGGCTTGTTGAAATCTGACGATAGACCGGAATAGAATATCTTGGGTCACAACACCTAAATAATTAATTGATACTGTTGCCTTGTGGATCATCGTTTCTCAGTGAATGATGAAAAATAAAATGTACGTTAAATCATACACGTTTCATTATATTAGTGAACTCTATACTTGTAACTGGCATTGAGACAGAAGCAGCGGACGCTCGAGAAAAGTGTGCGTGTGTGTGTGTGGGGGGGGGGGGGGGGGGGGCGCACAGCGTTTCAAGACTACCATAGTTCGATCCAGTGGGAGAAACATTACAATCGTATATCATGGGGATCTGCGAATCACAATTTTTTCCGAATCGAATCTCGAATCGAATTATGTCTCTGATATCGACATCGAAACGAATCTCGAATCGAATCGTAATAGACAAGTTATTTCATATTGCACCAAACGGAAGTTACGGTACTCTGTGATGACCCTTACACGACTGAGAACACCTTTAACCCTTTACCTAACGTAACGGCCAAAACCGGCCAGCGCTATTCTCAATAATCGCCAATTAATTTTCATTATTTTTTTCATTTTTTGTCTCAAAAACATAGGTTATGACCCCTCGTTGGAACGAGCTCGTCGAGGGGTCATAACCTATGTTTTTGAGACAAAAAATGAAAAAAATTAGTTATTCAAGCATTATTTCTGCAAGTGTCGTCTGCTTTTCATGTTAGGTAAAGGGTTAACACCAATAAATAAATATCATCTGTAGCACCGTCGCTGAAACAGCTAGGCCTATTATCCATAGTTTTAGTTTTTGAAGGCTTAACTGAAGAACGTGAATAGTAACAAGTTAAGCCTTCTAAGACTATGGATAATGTTCTGTGCAAAATTCACTACTCACCTGACAATTAAACATTGTCAGTTACTCAATAAAATAGGAATTGAGCCAACATGAATGCATTTTCCAATGACAAATTTATCCAATTTTCTGTTGGGAATGTTACAAATTGAAGTTAGTACGAGAGATTCGAAAAAAATAAAATCTTGAGACTGATTCGGGATCGATCTCGGAGCAGACGCATGGTATCGATATTGAATCGAATCTCGAATATTCGCAGGACCCTAGTATATCAGTAAATGTATATGACATACTACAGTCTCTCGTTTAGATGAGCATTCTGCGGTGTGGTCACTGTCCTGTCCATTTTTTCTACTTCTCTCATCTTCCAAACCGAAAGCTTGATGGGTGAAGTTGAAGAAACGGACCGAAGCGACCGAAGGTGGGATTCTTTTGCCAAATGTTGTTTGGATTTGCAAATAATATATTACAGGAATGCCTGTATATTAACACGTCTATACGTGCGCCCGTGTTAAGTCAGTGTGTAACCGCATAACATGTCTGTGGAATAAAGTGGAGGGTTACGTATCCCCTGTGCCCCCTGGTTCCTCCGCCTCTGCCTTGCGATTAATGTTTTAAAAACATATTATTAATGGCAAACGACTGCTAAAGGACTATCAAAATCTTTTGCAGGAAACGATAAACCACATTACATTAAATGTTATAATAGCCTAATACGTGGAGATGAAACTTAATGCACATGTTTTAATGAAAAAGATAAAAGCAAAAGAAAAGCAATGACATTTTGCGTTATGATACCAGAGGAACTTGCTTGCTTTGAATGTCATCTGACATTTGGACATTTATGTTAGTAAATAGAGCTATTTATTCTCATGTTGAATCTGTGTACGACGTTGTTACATAAAAACGCGGCGCATGAACACTGGAAGTCATGTTTCGATTTGTCCGGGAAAAAAATCATACTCTTTTGGGAGATGCTTGACATATTAATTTAGAAATTCGAAAAGGTTGCTTCTATCGCAATTTTCAATAAAATAAGGCACAACTTGCAAATATTATATATAAAAGTCGCCCAAGAATTAGTTTGGTATCGAGCACCGCTATTGCCAAGTCAGAGAGTGGCACCTATTTATCTAGTCTTTGTAAGACTGTGACCCGGGGCCCTCCTGGCCCTCACAGTCTTTGAGCAACCCGTTCAAATTTCATCTGACTAAAACTGATCTGATCTGTGCGCATGCGTAGTACAATTTGTTTATCTTTTAAATCGATGTTTTTTAACATGGTGAAGTCGGATATTTTTCAACATTTCTTGAATTAGATGCTGTGTTTGTGTTAAAAAATGATGCAGACACGTAAATAAATTATATTTGGGCTGAGTACGACAAGTAGAATGTTGATTATGTGATTTTTGTCTTCGATATGAAGCGTGAACTGAGTCGACCCAAATGCGGCCACTTTCTTTCAGTATTAGTCAGATGAAATTTGAACGGGTTGTTCAAAGACTGTGAAGGCCAGGAGGGCCCCGGGTGACAGTCTTACAAAGACTACTATTTATCCACCCTTTCAACCCGAAAGACCCTTTCTTGAATAACAATAATGCTATGATCTACGATTTCATAAAAGTAAATGGCAACTCTATGAATTAGTGACGTAGACCAATCAGTATTTTCAAAATGCAGCCCCAAGGCTGCACTTTGACAATATTAATTGGCCTGCCCCAAAACAGTAATTTAAATCATTAAACTGACGTGGAATAATCCATTTGTGTGAAAAGATATTTAACTAATGTTAAGGAAGCATATCTTGAAAAAGTACTCTAAAAATCTCAACTAGACGCTGCTGGACTTTATCGCCATATACTGGTCTTAGAGCGACTGGGGATATTGGATTTTATGCGGTGTCTCATATCACCACTCTAAAAAGGTGTACTCCTTCCGAAAGCTTTCTTGGGCACAATTTTTACTTCATTTCTTTCATAAAAAAATATTTTACACGACTGTTCATATGATATTCTGGGCAATATGTTTGTCTTGGTGTCTTTAAAATGTTCAAACAAAACAATTGTTATATGCACCTCAAATGGAATGACAAGGGTCTTGAATCCACGGCGAGATAGTTTCCTCCGGTACCCAGCGTGCAAACATGCAATATTTGTATTCGAAGTGTTAAGCGATTTCAGTTTTCAAATGAGACAAACGCAGGTGAGGAAGAAACAGAACAGGAAGTTGGTCAAAGGCTCCAAAAATTCTTTTATCAGTTTCATCTGTCAGTGAGCTTGAAGATTGCAAACTCGACTCCATTTAGAAAACAGCGTATTAGCAAGTTTTGATTACTAAATTACACTTATACGCTACCAGCGCATATCACAGATGTCCACCTCGACTGCCAAAGGGGAAGAAAACACCAATAAAACAGAATTGTTAGGATAAAAAATTTCTCCATAATTGGCCCATCAATCACATTTGCTTTGCCGATTCCATAGTTGCGCTGATTAGTCTGTTTGACTTGCTAGAGTGCGAATTGATTCGAGAATCAATTTATCTGTTAGCCCCCTGGTAATATGTGATCATCCGAGACACCAGGAAAACGGAGAAGCTCGAGTAAAATTAATTTAAGTCTAGGAGAGTTGATTCAGACGGGCAAGATCCCCAGGCAATGACATCAGCACAATAAACTATCTCATGGTAAATACAAGCTTGAACTATGCGTGGTGAATCTGAACTAACGTCCTTTGATTCGGTGATAAGGTATACTGGAGTGTCATCTTGGGGTTGCAAAAACAACAAAATACTGTCTGTTAGCTTCACTTAGTTGACAACGCATACTCGATGTTATAATTTTTAAAACAAGTAAGCAATGTATTTCCGCGAAAAATTCACGTGCATCTTACCGACGGCGGCAGAGACACTTGGGGATTGGGGACTCGTCCCACCCAAACAATTCCTGAAAAAGCTCAACCTTATATACCATTTAGGCTCGAAAGCCATGAGAGAGGTTCATATACTATCACCCTGATATTTCTTGGACCATTTTACTACGGTTATACCTCCAATCATTGGGTGCTAAAGCCTTAAAAAGGTACACATAGTGCTCCTATTGGTATGAACAGTTTTTTTCTCCCAGGAAAGAACCCTAGAACTCTACCAATGGCGTATATACACTTTTGTCCACAGAAGCCCCCCCCCCCTCCACCACCACCCAACACACACACACACTTCCTTTAGGCAGGCTACGCAACTGCTTATCGCGTTTATTTAGTCAAAGGACATCGACTGAAGAGAGAAAGAGAGAGAAAGATAAACCCAGAGAGAGAGAGGCACATTATTTGTAAGAAGAAGAAACAAATTCAAATTCCGAAAATTTCGAACAAATAAGTATCATAGTGACTGATGGTTGTACAACTGTTTGGAATGAATATGAAGGGTGAATGTTTGTGTCGCTTACACTTTGTGCGTGCGTGCGTGCGTGTGTGCGTGCGTGCGTGCGTGCGTGCGTGCGTGCGTGCGTGCGTACGTGTGTACCTGCGTGTCTGCGTGCCTGCGTACAGTTTAAAAGCTTCAGTGTGTTTATGCTGGTTGAAAATCATTGATTGAGTAGAATATTACAGAAACAAATCCCTTTATTTCATCTGATACAGTCCCTTATAGTACAACATGGCAAACCGTAAAACACCATGGTTTAAATGGTGTTGTTTTGACATGTTCTTGGGCCACGAGTCGTATTCTTTGAGGAATCCGAAGCTGGTATAGGCTGTTTGTTTACGCACTTTTCATGGAGTTTGCGCGTTGCTGTAATGTAATGCCCCTTTACTTAAAAGGCATATACAGGTATTGTTTCGTGCTCCAGGAAAAGAAATTCAAATCAATAAGTATTTAATTCACTTTGAAAACTGCAATATATTAACACAGTCAGTGGAACTATGTTTGAGTCTCCATTCATAATATCTAGTAAAAACAAACATATCTAAAAGTAATGTCCTCAAAGATTCAAACAAATCAAATCACGATTGAGAAACATTTCTTACATGGATTCTGCGAAAATGAATGTTGATGGTATTTTTAAATTCAGTCGGATTGAATATTTCAGGTGGTCGGAAAAACGAACCTGTAAGGTTCGTTTTTCCGACCAACTGAAATATTCCATCCGATTGAATTTTAACCAAGGGCCGTGGATCATTTATTGGCTGTAATTGTTCCAGTCCTTAACGACGTCCGATTCACTGAAGAATTTGACAGATGGTTTTGGGAATAATTCCATGATTCATCCATGGATACCGAGGTAAATTTTATAAGAAAATAACCGGGAAAGTGGTGTTTCTATGGTTACTGCATTGGACTTCACACCGAAGGGTTCACGTTTGAAGGGTAACTGCGTTGTGTCCTTGGGCAAGGCACTTAAACCCGATTGTCACATGTGGGCACGGTTGCGCTGTGTACTAAGGTGTACTACACGTCGATCGTGCACTTATCTTCAACCAAGGCTAACCCTGCTTGCGCGGAGTTGGTACGTTGGGGAGTCTGGCAGATGCTCGTCGTTGCTCGGTGGTTCTCTCCAGGTACTCTGGCTTCCTCCACCCGTAAAACTGTCCGACACGAAGTGACCCAGGCTGTCGAAAGTGTCGCTAAACCGAATAAATAAATAAATAAATAAATAAAGAATAAATAAATAAATAAATAAATAAAGAAAGAAAGAAAGAAAGAAAGAAAGAAAGAAAGAAAGAAAGAAAGAAAGAAAGAAATATTCAGGGGAATTAACTCGAGATTCTCTAAACATCACACCTGAAAATGCATCATATCCACTATTTCTATAGCACTGTAGAAAAAGTCATCTTTTATGCACAAACCGGAAAATCAGTACTCCTGAAAAAATACTTTTATTTATGGCAAAATAATAGTTACAAATAAATTATAGCTTTGAGACTACTTTTTTGACTGTAGATTTTTTTCTCTGTGATGTCGTGGCTTGTAATTCAAAATAACGCAGCAATTATGATAAAAACGCCAACTTCCAGCACAAAACATTCGAATATAACAACACAAAACCAAATGCCATTTCACTGTTACAGATACCAAACATTGGAATTACACAATCGCTATTAGGCATTAAATGACAGAAATAATTGTATCTCTTTTGATAACACGCTTCATGTTGGAGAGAAAATACTGACAGTGATTAAGAGAGCACTTTAACCCTTTACCCAACCAATCACTGGCATCCGTCCGCGTAATATGCAAATTCAGCAGATGAAAAAATATTATATTTCGAAAAATTACAACAAAACCATATCATGTGATCCCTCTTTGGAACGAGCTCGTCGAGCTCGTTCCAAAGAGGGGTCACATGATATGGCTTTGATGAAATTTTTGAAAAAATTTAAAAAATGATTTTTAAAAAAATAAATTTTGAAATCTTCTGCGTTGGGTAAAGGGTTAACTTAAGCCTCTCAAATTGATATACCTGACTAAAAGATGCTCCTGTAACCATTCGCTAGCAGACGACGGAGAGATATAATTTTTGGGTGTACACAAGCTCATGTGGCATTTTTCTAGAAATACATCCTTTCAAACTGTAGTCCATGACCTTTGAGTAACATTGTAAGAAAATCTCCCATTTGCACCTTTGATTCTGGTAAAATAATCGAGTTATCATCAAAGACAGATTTTTGCGCGTACAACTGAGAATTTAATCAATTATATTTTATTTGACAGAGCTCTGTCGAACAAGATATAAGTGGATATAAGTGGCTCAGTTTCCTGTTGCATCATGGGGAAAATTTGCTTCTGAAAACTGCCGTGTTTTAACATCAGAGTACAGAGAGTTGGACATTTTGGTTTTTGTGTTACCAACGGATGAATCACTTACTCAAGAAATTGGAATTTTTTTTAAGTTTCTTGTCTGAATACTCCCTTTGTTGTTTGTTGCAGATTATGACAATCGGTTCCTGTGCCTGACTTCGCCCTATACTACATTACAAGTTTTAATAAGAACGAAACTGCCTTCTCGTTCTATCGCTCCATGGCGTACTTGTGGTCAAATCACAAGAGGATACAGTTTATGATATTAAAAAGAATAAAGTGTATTAATTTTATCTTATAAGTTATAATCATATGGGCCTGAAACACATCCATTTTTTTTTATTTTGTTGAATAACGAAACAACAAACTGGAAATGGAAAACTCCACAACTAAAAACCTTGTGTGGAACATTGTTAAGAGACTGCATAGTCAGATTGGCCTTCTTCCCGCCATCTAAAATGCATGAATTAAAAGCATCACTTACTGCAAGTAGACCTTCTTTTAGTAAACCATGCCCCCAGCCCCTCCCATCGTCTTTACCTCAAGTGTAATATGTGTATGTATTCATGGGTGACCACGAAACGACAGATTCGTGTAAGATTTCCAATTGGTGTTTATTAGAAATGAGATAATAGGATTTTCTCATCCGAGAAAATAGAGTATCAATTCTAAGAGATCCTAAGCATCATAGCTACTATAACAGTAGCTCACCATTGATTTATCTCCATCGTGAAAATCGACATTCGCTAGAGTTATCTGCCCGGAAATGATTAGACTCGCGATGAAGGTCCAATTAAGAAGCATGTAATTGTTCAGAAAATACCTATACCATCAGTTTAAAATAAAGTGAAGTTTCCTTTTGTTATTTTTAATTATTACCACTTTGCAGGGCGTTTCCTACTGCATTAATGTCGATTTAACGGGCAATCATATCCTCTATTGCTCGGTAGTCACGTGATAGGAGGGCCGCTAATGGAAAACAAAATTCATTATCGGCCCTCTTGTCACGTGACGTCTTTTAGAATTGAAAATTTAGAAATGAGGCGAGAACTCGCAAGGAAAAGTTGATGCTTTCGCCATGTTGCGGTCTTGTTGATCGACAGCAACAGAAACAAATGACACGTGGCCATGTTGTCAGTTGTAGCCATTTTCCATGGCAACTGATTCGTCATCTTTATTGCGTGCATTACCTCCCTCGCTGGAAGTGGAAGACGGAATTTTTTTAAACGTGGTCCCAAATAAAATGTTTCTGTTTTATTAAATTTTGTGTCTTTTGATTGCTGGGATATCATTTTGGAAATGTGTAAAATTACAAATTACGTAGTGGTAATAATAGTAATAACATGATTGTTGTCGGGCATAATGGTTCGTGAGCGGCCCTGCATCGATGTTGAACAGCCCTTGGGCTTATTAACGGCCCTCGACTTCGTCTCGGGCCTTTAATAAACCCTCGGGCTGTTCAACATCGATGCAGGGCCGCTCACGAACCATAATGCCCTCCAAAATCATGTTATTGTTTAATAAACGAAAACAACAGGCAGCTCAGAGAGCTGCCTGTTGTTTTCGTTTATTAAAAATAACAAAAGGAAACTTGTGCTTTTATTTCAAGCTAACCAGACGCAATAAAGTAACCGTCCGCTGTGGCTCTTTGTTTGGCGATGTGTTTTAACAGTAATTTGCAAGGTTTTATTCTTCCCAGGGAAAATGCATATCTTACCCCCAAGACTATCATATTAATGGAAAAGATAGTGTCTGTACAATATGTCACGATGTCACTGCTGATATATGTCATGACGTCACAGGACGTCGTAGCTGTCTGTTGTTTTTGTTTATTAAAAGGTACAAAAGGAAACTTGTGCTTTTATTACAAGCGAACCAGACGCAACAAAGTAACTGTCCACTTCAGCTCTTTGTTCAGCGAACGTGTTTTTCCAGTAATTTGCAAGGTTTTATTCTTCCCAGGGAAAATACATATCTTACCCCCTAGGCTATCATATTAATGGAAAAGATAGAGCCTGTACAATATGTCACGATGTCACTGCTGATATAATGAACAGAAAAAAAGTCACAGGACGTCGTTCGTATTTTTAAATGAGTTTAAATGAGTTTAAACAGAGAATAATAGTCAAGTTTGAATATGATTGGGAAAAAATGTAAAAAGCCAGCCTGTATATTTATATACTACTCTACAGGAAAATACCTGAAGTTTGTGAAATGATGCCCACATCGATAAAACAATATCTAACGTTTCAAAATTTCAGTACCCTCAATGTTAATTTTACTGACAACATTAGACAATTAAGGGGAGCTAACTTTCCTGTTATTTATTTATTTATTGGTGTTTTAAGGTCACATACTTATGCACAATGCTAATCGTGACCGTGACAGTTTTACGGGTGGAGGAAGCCGGAGTACCCGGAGAGAACCACCGAGCAACGACGAGCAGCTGTCAGCTCTCCAACATCGTAACTCTGAACTCTGCACCGCAGCACAGGCAGGGTTAGATTGGTTGAAGACATGCGCACCATCGACGTGCAGTACGCCTCAGTACACAGCGTCATCGTGCCCCCATGTAGGCAGTCGGGGTGAAGTGTCTTGCCCAAGGACACAACGCGGTTGCCGCAGGTGGGATTCGAACCGAGGACCTCTCGGTTTGCAGCCTGCACCTCTACCAACTGAGCCACCGCGCCCCCTTAACTTTCCTGTAAATATCTTCCAATGACGAAACTTGTCAGCCATGGAAAGGAAACCGTTAAATAATGTTGAAGCGTAGATCATTCAATAAGGTGAGAGCAACTGAACTAAATCATTTTCTGAGACTGCCTATAGGTGAGAACATATTATTACCCTTTTTGAATTCTGGAAGCTTCCTGATTGGTCAGTAACCAATGCATCCAGTACGGGGTGTATGAAGTTCAACGAGGTGTATGAGAATATCACGTGACAGCTAAAAGGGGTGTACATACATACTATGGTACACTTCGCCGATTTCCCTTTCACCCAGAGCCGCAAACAGTTTCGTCGGTAATATTAAACATTCAGACTCACAAACAAAACGAGAACAAAATTGTTTCATGAGAATATTCTGAAAACTTGTGTACATACCCCCGGAATGTCCAATTTTACTGTCGAGAAGAGGGATTCTATTGTGGTGTTTCTACTCTACAGATCCGTTGTGGTTTCAAGAAACATGCAGCCTATCTCGTTATATGAATTGACTCATCAGTGAAACTTATTAAAGCACTTCGAGATTCGAGTCGATATCGATACCATACGTATGCTTCGAGATCGATCCCGAATCAGTCTCAGGATTCGATTTTTTCGAATCTCTCGTACTAACTTCAATTTGTTACATTTCCAACAAAAATAGGATAAAACTGTCATTAGAAAATTCATTCATGTAGGCTCAATTCCTATTTATTTGAGTAATTGACAATGTTTAATTGTTAGGTAAGGTGTGAATTTGGCCCAGAACATCATCCATAGTTTTGGTTTTTGAAGGCTTAACTTGTTACTATTCACGTTCTTAAGAACGTGAATAGTAACAAGTTAGGCCTTCAAAAACTAAAACTATGGACAATTGGCCTAGCTGTTTCAGCGGCGGTGCTACAGAGAATATTTAGTTATTGGTGTTTAAGGTGTTCACTCCGCCGCGTAAGGGTCATCACAGTGTTCCGTAACTTCCGTTTGATGCAATATGAAATAACTTGTCTTTTAAGATTCGATTCGGGATTCGATTCGATGTCGATATCAGAGACACGATTCGATTCGAGATTCGATTCGATAAGAAATTTGTGATTCGCAGATCCCTAGTACAGTGTTGAATATAGTGTTCCCGATTATCCAAGACACACAACGCACCACAGTATCAAATAATATACTTATAAAGTCAACTCGTGTACCACAATAATAACGACACGTTATTTCCCAATGTCCTTGAATTGAAGTCTCTCAAATGTTTGAGTTCAATCGAAGGGAAATAACTCCAAATCGGTCTTGTTCAATAGTGAAGAAAGATTCTCTAATTATTACTTTTATCAAAGTTCTCGCAACTGGAATACCGTTTGGGGATTATATAATAAAACAGAACTCGACACACTGCAGGGGCAAGGTAATAAATTCGTCACAGTCTCAGGAAATACGGATCTCACAAGACAGTACAGCCCTGTACACCCTGCTGAAACACCGTGTAACTGATAATATTATTAAGAATTCCCGTGAGCGTATTGGGATATAATGGGTTATTTTCTGAATTCAGCAAAAGGAATTCACTCTGTAGCATGATATAAAGCTTATTATTACTACAGTTAAAACTAGAAGTCCTGTCATGAACTGTGCGCTTATCTAGGCTTAATTGCGCATAGGAATTGCGCGCAATTGCCATATCGAATGAAATTAAAGGACGGCGGGTTCTCCTGGTTACTCATAGGAAACACAGGCATTGTTTCTGCCAATGGACCTCCGGGTTACCCGGAGGTCCATTGGCTGAAACATTGCTTGTGCACAGGCCATCTGTACAGAATTTGATAGCCTTACTATGGTCATAACACGTAGATTAGTGCACAGATCGACGTGCTTATTTGTGCGCATTTCATGACAGGACTTCTAGTTTTAACTGTACACCAGTTGAATAAAACTGTTTTCCGTTCTCTAGCAGTGTGCGCAACGAAGGACGAAACATGTAGATGGATGCCCTCCCTAGTAGCGTGACGGAAATTTATTGGTTTTTCACACTTGTTTTCGGATTAAGTTGAAAACCGGCGAATTGCTGAAAGAGAAAAGCTCAGCTGGAAAAATCCAATTTTGAAATTTTATGCTGTTTCTTATTCAACTGGTGGTTGTGATACAGGACCGATTTGCAAAAGATTGTAGGGAATTCTGATCGGTTCGTGACTGGAACGAAAGTATTTTCTGCTTATCTGCCTACAGTACTGGATTCTCAGCTGCCGATAGCGAAATGCGAAAACGTAGTATCTCAGATGCTATTGTTGTTTGTTTTCCTTGAGTCAGTTTTCATTTTATTTATGAAATCACGATCTAGGGCTGCACGATATTCAAAACTGAATACCGGTATCGGTATTCAAAAAATACCGCGGTATACCGGTATATCGAAAACTGTGCAGATAAAAGAACACAAGTGCGACAATCGAGACTCGAGGCATCACAGTCGGAACGAATTAGCACGCCTTGGTGATACAGTTCGAAAAACCATTACCCAACGCAGACGATATCAAAATTTATTATTTTCAAAATTAGTTTATCAGATTTTAAACAAAGATTTCAACAAAACTACATCATGTGACCCCTCATTGGAACGAGCTCAATGAGCTGAGCTCGTTCCAATGAGGGCCATAAGCTATGTTTTTGAGACAAAAATTGAAAATTTTTAGTAATTCATGATTTTATTTTGCAAGTATCGTCTGCTACCCGCAATGGGTAAAGGGTTAAGAATGACCATTTCCAACCACTGATACAGTACGCTGATCATGCAAGTAAACAAGTATGTTAGCAAGTAACTTGCATGCTTTATTCTGTCTCATATATTTGATGTGAGTCAGTGTGACAATGTTTACCTGTTTTGGAGCAAGTTTGTTCCTTTGTTAACCCATATAATACAGTAGTTAAAAAGTAACGATTAATCGATCAATTACTTTTGGGATCGATCAAGATGTTGATCATTGATTAATCGATTAATCGGTTAATCGTTTCAGCTCTACCAGTGTCCACTCAAGCATTGTATTCACTCGTCTGTTTGGGCAAATTAGTAAAATATGGAATATTCCAAAAACGGAATCAGAATAGTTTCGAAAACTTCTATCCTCAATTCTTCTATCATCATGATTTGACAACAGCTGAAGGTGAACCTTGAATAACTAATTGTTGTACAATGTTATCAGGAGCGGTTTATTTTGGGGGACACGTATAAGTGTGTCGATACTGGTATTTTTAGTAATCTGAGCCGCAAATATCCTAAGTGAACTAATAGAACAATAGCATGATTTTTCAGGGCGTTACAGTCCGGTGGGAATGCTTAACAGCTCAAGGATCTATTAGGGGCCCGAGACGTAGTCGAGGGCCTTATTTGCCAGGGGTCTGTTAATCATTCCAGAGGGGCGTTAATAAACTGTGAAGCCCGATAAAAACAACGTTATTACTATGGTTACCACATTTTTGGAATTTGACCCAATCAGGATTCAGTGAAAGAATGAAGTAGCTCAGCAGAGTGATTGTTTCAAGAATTGCTAGATTAGAGCATTTTGACAGTTTTAAAGCATGTGTCTTCTGTTTACTAACATAGGTCATGTGACTTGTCACCTGACATGGGCCTTGGAAACGGGGAGAATAAAACCCAGCATTGAAGACGACTGACAAGTTATAAGAGATTGATAGATAAAATTATTAATGCATACTTACTCTAGAGATAATAATCCAAATATATAGCGTAGTTTCCAACTATGACTCGACTATAGTGTCGATAAAATAGATTAAATATTTAAACCATTTATTCAAAACAAATACTCTCAGGCGGAAGTTCAAGGGGCGTAATAAGAGTAGTAGACTTAGTTTCCGGTTAGTTGCCGGGCCGGTGGGCCGATAATCAACGTGGCTTTTCATTATCTCCCGGCGGCCCGGCGTTTTAATAAAAATATGCATTTCGGAAAGTTCTAAAAAATTAAATCAATAGCCCAGAGAATGCCCTGAGAAGTGGCAATATTCAGGTTTATATACAGAAGTAGTTAAATGAGTTTTTTTTCATATGATCTTTTGAAACGCGTCTTAAAATTGTCCATTTTGCCGAGTCTCTGGCGAGGTAAAACAGAAAATTCGAACAAGTTTTAGCATTTTGTATTCTGTTTATCACCTGATATCCATTTTGTGAAAATATAGTAGTGGGGTGCTGTTTAAATGGTTGAGGGCTAGATTATTTTTGGTGGGCTGAATTTCTTATTCAAAATTTGTCTTATTACAAATTATTGGAGAGTACCCACAGGTACTCTCCAATAATTTGTAATAAAACAAATTTACATGAACAAAATATTATTTGCGTTTGATCGAATATGAAACATGGGCAAGAAAAATGTTGGCTTTTGTTCTAGTACTTTCAGGTTTTTGAAAGCCCTGATAGTGGCTTCTAGCACTCAACCAGTTAAGACAGAACACGTGAACACGGGGAACTGAAATCAATAACCCGAGTTGGAGGTTTTTTCCGTATTTCACGTGCGCCGAAAAGAAAAACGCCAACAAGGATATATGATTCCCATCAACCGTACTCTACCCGAGATGGGTTCAGCATTTACAACACGATTAAATTTGAATTGATTGAGTGAAGCTAATATTTTTGAAGGAAACTTTGTCCTTCGGCGATCTGTTTACTGTCTTCACTGCTTTGTGTCGTCGAAGCATTTCATTCACGTCATAACGTAACGCAGGTGCCTGACGACCACTCAAGCGCATTCCTTCATGACTGCATTGTTTCGGTTAACGTTGAATACGAACAACAATAGTGGCTTTGCAGAGAGGGTTGAACTAGGGTTTTGCAGCAAAGACGATTTACTATGACGTGTTTGTTTTACGCCCCTTTTCGTACCAAAGTAGTTCCAAATTATGATTTAAAAACTCCTTTTGAAATCTAGGTCGCCAACGTGTTCACTGAAGCTGTCCCACGAGCTGCTTTATTAACAAATTCCTTGTTTACGACACGTCCAAGTGTTATACAATACTGTTAAGTCAAAATCAAAATAGCCAATCTTGGACGTTTGTTTCCTAGAGATCAAGCAAGTCAACGGAAAGTGTTATTAAACAGCATATAATATTAAATCAATGTATACAAAGCGCAAAAAACACAGCAAAAGTAATGTGATAAGATTTTTTTTAATATCGAACTGGCCATATTCATTCACTGTTTTTCAGTTTGTAAATAATGCTAAATACGAACACAGGTGCCACTGTTATGACGTCAAAAATAGAAGTTGGGTTCAATTTCACCAGTGAAGACAGATCATTCCAGTACGGAAGCCTATTAGCTTCACGTCGTTTTTAGTTATTAAATTGTAGCTACAATTTAATAGATTGTAGCTACAATTTAGCTAAATTGTAGTTACAATTTAATAAATTGTAGCTACAATTTAGCGCCTGTACTTTTATTGGTCAAGCTAAATTGTAGCTGCAATTTAACTGGCCAATCGGGTTCGTTGTTTTGTTTTCGATGAAAATGGCCTGAATAATCTCTTTCTTTGAGATGTTTCACACATTCCGCCGGTTGAGTCAGTCACGGCAACAAAATCTAACAATTGAAATGGGAAAATAAAATCATCATCATTTTATTATAAATATAATTATTTTTATTTTTATTATCATTGGGCACAATTTGAGTATTATTGGGTAACATTGGTAACTTGGGTGTCATTGTGTATCATCGGGGTAAAACATATGCCGTAAGGAAGTGAGGGCCATAGGTAGCGCCGATCTGTGTGAGCCTGTAGGTTCAAGTAATGCACAAGATCAACCATATTGTGGCCCCGCGGGAGAAAAGTTGTTTAATCCAAAAGGAAAAGGAACCATTTCCTGTCACTTGAACCTCTCAAAACATCGTTTCACGCGATTCATGTTGCATATTTGAGAGAATGTTATCGTTCTGCACAATTCCGTGTGAAAAGTGGGACCCACTAAATGAGTGAAGCCATTCCTCAACAATTGGTGGAAAGATTTTGTGAACGACTTTTGGTGATAATATATAACATATATAGAGAGAAGAGCGTGAACAGTGGGCGGGGAGGTACAGTCATAATTATACAAAGTTGAAAATGGTTGCTTTTAAAACATAAACTTCAACAAGTTCTGCCTTCTAGAAAATTAATAAAAAATTGCATAAATTGTTTGTTTACCCCCCGTGTGCTCCGCCCCTGACTGCTGACCAAATGCAGATAGCTTGGTTTCGCCCGGCGAGTTCATGATTTCACATCTTAGTCACATACATCCCCGATTTCTGGATTCGATCCGAGCTTTAGCACTCGGCGCCAAAATCTACTCCCATGATTTGAAATACCTTGGCTTTATTCTCTCAGCATGCAACCAGGGCATTCATAAAACAACAGCAAACCCCACAAGTGACAAGAAGGTTATGTTGTTAGGCCTAATTAGTTATTGTGGCTTCGTGACACTTTCAACGACCAGTGTTGTGTTATGGCGGTGAAAGGTTTACGGATGGAGGAAGCCAGAGTACCCAGAGAGAACCACCTAGTAACGACGAACACCTACCAGCTACCCAACATCATAACTCCACCCTGCATCATAGGCAGGGTTGGAACGATTGACAACAGAATTAAGTCGATAGCGGTTTGTATACCTTAATATACAGAGTCATCATGCCCAATGTGTGCACTGGGATGAAATGCCTTGTCCATTATACAATGAGTGTCGCTCTTATGGCTTAACGAACTTGAACTCAGAATCTCGAGCACAAAAGTCAAGCCGTCTATCAGTGATTCATCACTACCCCTAAATTTATAATAACAGTATCCTCGTGGAATTGACTCGAATTGAGGATGACCTCCAGGCTATCATATTTTACCAATTGAGAATGTTGGTTTTCCTTTACAAAAGTTCAAGCATTTTGGAGCTGGGTGTGCCTTCAAAGACTGAAATTTTTCCGGGTCGGGAAAACATCCTCAAAACGCTTACCCTCTTTGGGACGCATTTTTTCTCACTACCGGCACTATAACACCCAGATCCTGCCGGTCTGAGTGTTATGAAAGTGAGCCAATTTTTAGCTATCGCCCAAAAATGCCACGGCTTCCGTGTTTCCTAGGCTACACATATTACATTCCCTTTCTATCTAACACTCCTTTTAATGCCCCCCCCCCCCCCCCCCCCCCAGTCCTAGTGATTTCGCGATCTGACCCTGAACAACAGTGACATCAAGCGAACCACCAAGATGACGTTCAAGAGAGGGCGCCTCTTTCTTACTTAGCCCGTCTAATAAGCTTTTAGATTTAACACCCACCCTCTCATTCCCATTCCAATCCTCTAAAATTCTATCAAAAACTCGCCGACTGATACTGTTTTAAACTCCTAATATTTGCCCCTCAAATTGATGATTTTGGACTATTTCAAGTGTAAATGCAGGATTGAGTAGTGAGCCAGTGAGCCATGGTACGTGCGAATGTCACCGATTGGCCACTTAAATTGCAGCTACAATTTAGCATGACCAATAAAAGCACAGGCGCTAAATTGTAGCTACAATTTATTAAATTGTAGCTACAATTTAATTACTAAAAACGACGTGAAGCTAATAGGCTGCCGTATTCCAGTACTGGAAATACATTTTTTTTCTCACTGATGTTTAACATAATATTATGACATTTTATGAAAAAGTGTTTGACAAAAACGTTATCACAACATCGCGTATAAGTATTTGAACACAGGAAAAGGTAGAAGAGAAGTATTGTTGTACAGCATCTATTGATATGACTTGTCACTGCATTTCATTTCTTTAGTTATTTGCGAGATTTTGTCAAATGACATTCAAATCTTCTCACGTGTATTTATATTCAATTATAGTTTCCTTACAAATATAGAAAGAATATGTTCTAAAGACTATGTACCATCTGTACAAGATATTCTCTACATACGAAAGCCAACACTGGGCGTACAGGAACATTCCTTCCATATTGACAGCTTAATATACAGGTGAGTACTGAAGCTTCCATACTTCACATTATTCGTTGAGTATGAGTTGTCTCTTCTAGAGCTGAAACGGTTAAGGGGTTTTCTTGATCGATTAATCATGTGGATTACTCTTGGTTAACCGATTAATCACTTATCATAGATATCTGAATAATTGCCATACCGTTGATGATTTACAGCATGAACCCTTTTTACTCAACGTAACAAACATAACCGACTAGGCCTATATACAAAAATCTCCATTCAAATTTATTACGTTTTCAATTTTTGTCTTAATAACATAGCTTATGACCCCTCATTGGGACGAGCTCGTTCCAATGAGGGGTCATAAGCTATGTTTTTGAGACAAAAATTGAAAAATTTTAGTAATTCATGATTTTATTTTGCAAGTATCGTCTGCTACCCGCACTGGATAAAGGGTTAAAAATGACCATTTCCAGCTACTGATACAGTATGCTGATCATGCAAGTAAACAAGTATGTTAGCAAGTAACTTGCATGCTTTACTCTGTCTCATATAATTGATGTGAGTCAGTGTGACAATGTTTGCCTGTGTTGGAGCAAATTTGTTCCTTTGTTAACCCATATAATACAGTTGTTCAAAAGTAACGTTTAATCGATCAATTACTTTTTGGATTGATCAAGATGTTGATCATTGATTAATCGGTTAACCGTTTCAGCTCTAGTCTCTTCATCTTGGGGAATGAGTAGATATCACCAAAACCTACCATCGTAATACATTTTCTCATTTTCTGGCCTCAACACTTTGGGGGAATACAGTAGGCCGCCGTGGACTTGTCACGTTCCATGGGTGAGCAATATTTCCACGGACGCAATAATATTAGATTCCATACACTAATTACAGGAATAATCATCAAAAATTTAATAAATGAGGCACCGGCTACAACACGGTGCTTCATTAATTAAATCGTGCTGCTGATGATTTTCTATTACCTGATAAACTCATGCTTGGACATCATTGTCCACGCGTGGATTACGACAAATCTACGAAGGATGTACTGCGATCGTTTAGTTCGCCTATCGTTCGCGTTAAAGAAATAGACTGACGAGTTTTTTGTCTTCTTTTAATAGCGATCCTCGGGTAGGGGCGCGGTGGCTCAGTTGGTAGAGGTGCAGGTTACAAGCCGAGAGGTCCTCGGTCCGAATCCCACCTGCGGCAACCGCGTTGTGTCCTTGGGCAAGACACTTCACCCCCACTGCCCGCGAGGAGGAACGGTGACGTTGTGTACTAAGGCGTACTGCACGTCGATGGTGCACCTGTCTTCAGCCAATGCTAACCCTGCTTGTGTGGAGTTGGAATGTTGGGGAGCTGACAGTTGCTCGCCGTTGCTCGATGGTTCTCTCCGGGTACTCCGGCTTCCTCCACCCGTAAAACTGTCACGGTCATGGTTAGCCATTGTGCAGAAATATGTGACCGTAAACACCAATAAATAAATAACGAATCGAATAGAGAGATATTTTTATAGGGTTTCTATCACTGATCTCTATACAGTTGGATTGCTGGGACGTCAGCGAAAAACGTCCAAACTCAATCTGCCCCCTGTCATGATGGCGAAAAGTCCATCAACCCGGTAACTTCTTCCACTGATGACGTTTGATGATGTGAAAGATGATAAGCTATGGCTGTAGTCACAGCGTAACAACTTTCACATTCTAAAATATCAGTCGAAAGCCTAGCAGGGAAACTGGTAACGGTGTCAACTTTGAAATCTCGGCACATATTTTTGTCAATAACAACCAAAATATGTTGCAAATATTTAAATTACATTGCCGCCAAAAATGAAAATATGCATGCCCGCAACATATTTTCCACAGATGTAAAAGTATAGTATGGAGATCAGTGGATGCTACTATTAGTTACACAGTTTGTTGGTGGCCTAATATGGTATATATGGCGTCAGTTAATTTCATATTGGACGAGAGCAAAGCTCGAGTCCAATATGGAAGTAACTGACACCATATATACCATATTAGGCCACCAACAAACTGTGTAACGAATATATCTTACCGACTGCTCCATCGATGCACAGAACTAATAACAACAGCGATCAAAATTAAATGAGAGAATTCTCACAATGTGTTCACGCGTCTTTGCCTTGTTACAATTTATGGGAGAGTGTGCTACAGGCACTCTCCATAAATTGTAACAAGGCAAATTCATACATAACAAACAGTTTCATTTCGAAAGTAACATGACTCACATCCACAGAATATGAAGCCTTTTAAGTTGCCTAACCTGCACTTCAGACCAAATATGGGCTTCCAACACTCAATCTGTCAACTTGAAGCGTTTATCGGCTGCCGCCATTTTGAATAACCAATGAACAAAGGGGAGATTGTCCATAGCTGTCAGCGTATATTGATGTTGACAGGCAGTATATGGTTTTATATGCAGTCTGCATGTGACGTCTTTGAACCAATGAAATTCCCAGATACTTGTAGGAGGTAAGATATAATGTCGTGTAAGGCGAAGACAAATGGCAGAACCTGATATGACATTCTCTGGCCACAATGGCACAGATGTTTTCTTAGTTATGATTTCCTTTCAGAATTTCTCATCATCAGACTCGGCTGATATGGCTTCAGACTCGGCTGACGCCTATCTCGGTCCATATGAATCAAGCTACAGTTGTCCGCTTTGGTGCGTTACTAGGAGCAACCAATTTGTTTACGACGAAATATTCACTGTTGATTCTTCGAACGCAATCAGGAAAACCCCAGGCACGGTGGAGTGGATTGAAGCATTTTTGTATGACGGGGAATTAAAAGTAATAAGTTATGATTCGATGGATGAAGAGAAGAAATGAGAGTTATTCAGAAAATTCATCGTAAACTAAAATTCAGATTAGTAAGCGGAGATTCGTCGGAGTGAGAGGTTAGATAGTTGAGCAAACCAATCGTCGCGGCTTTCCCAGTGGGGAAACCGAAACGTTCGGATGGCTGAACAGGCCTGGAAAAAAAACAGTCTGACATTTGCAGAATGAGATCCCCAGAGGGTGAATTTGATGATGCTATCCCATACAATTCATCCTCTGGGTACCTCTTTCTGTTTAGTTTTCAGACCCTGATTCAGATTGAGGTTCACAGAGGGTAAATTTAGTGATGCTACCCTGCTGTGCAGGGTAGCATCACTAAAATCACCCTCTGGGGGCCTCATTTTGCAGATGACAGTCTGCTTATTTTCTGGCTTGCGGTTGAACTAGGAGTAGAAGAAGAGGAAACTTCGGACATTGTGAAAAGAATGATAAACAAAAGTGTCGGAAAACTGTGACAGATCTGTGAATTTTTGTAATTCTTTTGTTTTGGTTTAATAAATAAAGAGGTTGTTACTGGGTTAGTTTATAACGGTCGAGATATCTGCCCTCGGTAACTTCACATCAGCCTTGGACCTTCGGTTTCAGGGTGATATAAAATGACCTCGCATGATATCTTTGCCGAGATTATAAGTTACATGGCGTATAGCTGGCTGATACACTTCTATTCAAGGCGATGAGAGTTCATATCAGGTGAGACGAAGCCGAACGTGATATAAACTCTCAGAGCCTTGTATGGGAATGTATCTGCTAGCTACACGCCATGTAACATATTTATTATGCCGAAAGTCCATGTAAATCAAGAAATTAATAAATTTTCACGAGAAGCAAAAAACAACCGGACGTTTATTTTTTAGAAATCGCCACTGACAGCAATGCGCAGAATCATCAGCAGTAACTGGCAACGGTACGTATCCATTATGGCAGTAAACGATCTTCACTGTTTAAAGTGTGATATTTGTTTACAAATAAAACGTATCGCTACAAGTATATCTGAAATCCCCTCACATACATTTACTGTATTTACCACCTGAAAAGGGTTAACAAAGCACTTTTAAATGTTCAAAAAATCACTTTTAATCTGTTGAGTAAACTGTAAAGAAAATGTTCGCTTCACGATAAAAAATCGATAGATTGTAGTATAGTATAGTCGGTATAGAGTCGTAAAACAACAAAGAACTTTGGGGGCTACAAATAATATTTTCTGTCCATTTTTTAAATATTTTATGCTTTAAATCAATAAATACGGCACCTTGAAAATGTTTTTGGTACTTAAATTCTCTTATTTTGTTTTAATTCAAATTTTGAAAATTCGAAGCGAGTAGAAATGCATCAGTTTGATCAAAATAGTAATGGCTGCTACTCACCTGATATTATAAGTTACGGGATGTTTTGTGGTCGGATATGGAGTCATGTGAGGCGAAGTAAGATCAATATTAGGCGAGACTAACGCCTCGCCTAATATTGATCTTACTTCGCCTCACATGACTCCATATCCGACCACTAAACGCCCCGTAACTTATTTATTATGTCAGAGGACAAAACCCAGTATGTCCCTTTAATTAATTGGCCCCGTAATTTATTTTATCATTGGGTTGGCTAGTAAACAAGCAGACGAAAGTTTACAATGCAAGGAGAGTAACTCTATCCAGCAATCGTTCCGTGATTATCGATCGGTACGTTTAATCTGTTGTGAATGTTGGGCGTGTTTCGATTTACATTGTGCTGTCGGATGGGTTTTCTAAATTTGGGACACATATTATAAACATATTATTTATTTTTGTTCAAGTGAGTTTAATAAAACTTTACTCACATTCAACGGACGATTCACAACGTTTACCGAAAGATTGCCACTTTTGAGACGAGGCGGTTATATTTTATTTCTAAACACAATATGGTGCACACACTCCTAATATTGATTTCATATGGGGTCACTGATGACGCCATCATCGAACTGATATGGCTTCGTAGGCCGCCACCATTTTTCCACGCTGATTGTTTGATCCCAAGAGCTGGTGAGTTATCTGATACAGCGGAACCCTTAGATGGTGTTCCAGCGTTCTGATTGGACAAACTAATTTTAAGGCATAATAAGAATCTAACCAAGTAATAGCGTCTAAGAGTTACTCAACTCATGAAGAATTTCATTGTGTCAGTAGTCTTTCACAATTTTGTGGTTTTCATATTAAGACAGAAACATTTCATACATTAACTCTTTGAACTCTAGTGGTATCTTCCATGCCAGTTCAATGGCAGCAATTAGAAGAGTCCATGTTCGTTATTTGGGGTAGACCAATCAATATTTTCAACGTGCAGCCTCGGGGCTGCACGTTAAAAATATTGATTGGTCCACCCACACATGTACTGAACAGCCATCTTATTTAATGACGCTATGACGTATCATGCTGCTGGCAGGAAAAGGGCCGCTAAGGTTCAAAGGGTTAAACAATGGTTTCCTTTTAAATTGAACTACAATTTAGGCCTACTATTTAGTCAAATAAATCATCAGCACATTAAACCTATTTATGAACGAGGATACGCATTTATGTCAGTTTTTTTTAAATATGCAAATACTTAATATGGCTGATGAGAACTACATTTTCACAAAATAATTCACAGAAAAAAACACATAAAAACAACGTATCGTGCTGCTGGCCGGAAAGCGGCCGCTAAGTTTCAAAGTGTTAAACACTGGTTTCCTTTTAAATAGAACTACAATTTAGGCCTACTATTTAGTCAAATAAATTCTTCGTTGTGAATCATCAGCACATTAAACCTATTTATAAACGAGGATACGCATTTATGTCAGTTTTTCAATATGCAAATACTTAATACGGCTGATGAGAACTACATTTTCATAAAATAATTCACAGAAAAAACACATGAAAACAACGGCAACCTAACTGGAGAAATGGTTTTTCATTGTCAACCACGCAGCTGAAATGCTTCAAGGGGAATCACTTATAATGTACCGACAACGGCCGAACAGCGATCCCGAGTGTCTTGATCTGTTTTTCGTGTACGTGATATCCCACTTCTAATTATATTTAAAACATTTCCACGTGAATGGATATTATTTATTTATTGGTGTTTAATGTCACATATTTCTGCACAATGGCTAACTATGACCACGACAGTTTTACGGGAGGAGGAAGCCGGAGTACCCGGAGGGAACCATCGAGCAACGGCGAGCAACTGTCAGCTCCCCAACACACAAACTCCACACAAGCAGGGTTAGCATTGTTTGAAGACAAGTGCACCATCGACGTGCAGTACGCCTTAGTACACAGCGTCACCGTGCCCCCACGTGGGCAATGGGGATGAAGTGTCTTACCCACGTGAATGGATAAATAGTAACAGAAAATATAACTCAAACTGAAGCGAGGGTCTTTTGTTTAAAGGATAAGCTGGAATTGACAATT
This sequence comes from Pictodentalium vernedei, assembly GCA_031216915.1. NCBI lineage: Eukaryota > Metazoa > Mollusca > Scaphopoda > Dentaliida > Dentaliidae > Pictodentalium > Pictodentalium vernedei. The sequence continues at coordinate 300,396,320 of CM062295.1, read as the reverse complement.
AATTCAACGTCGGGCCAGCTCCCACAATTGAATGTTATGTTGAGATGCCCACTATCAGAAACGTCACGCCAACCGTCCGTTTGGTCGAAATTTCATATAAGAATACAAATAAATTTTTTCGAGGACAAATAATTTTTTCCGACTATTAAACAGTTTATGAGCGCTAAATCCTCCCGACGTTGCTCGGGTCAGGCGCGTTGCCAGGATTCTATAATAGGGAATGTAGTGGCACTGGTAAGTTCTTTTTTAAGGGGGGGGGGGGGGGTATACTACTTAGCCCTTGTTGGAGGTTGGGCGCATCCCTTAGTCGTAGCTAGCGCCATCTGATCGCTACCCCTCCTTCCATATGTGGAAGGAGGGGGTAACTATCGGAGAGTCCTAATTCACACTAGCTTCTTCACCCCACCGAGAACATTTTGCATCATTCACTGTTCCAAGAGCGAATCTGAAGCATTTATAACGTATTTAGCCCTATATTGGGGACCATATTAGGCTTCTGAGTTATGTGAAACTTGGGGACCATATTAGGGTTCTGAGTTATGTGAAACTTATATTGGACCAATGTCCAATGTGTTTGGGGCAGCGTAAATATTAGAGGGGCATGTCCACCACCATGCCTCCTTCGCAGGTACGTCGCTGGCCCGATTGTGCACAGTTGTTCTCTATAGTGTGAAACTTGGATCCTGCCCTTTGGTCGCCTGATTACATTTCGTAAGTTACGTATCTCAAACAACAACTGTTGTCCCCGGTAGGTTCTTTCTGACGAATGTGGCAGTAAGAAGTGATGGCAAAATGCATAGAATGGCATGATCGATTGCAATGATGATACAAATGAACTACTTTTTACTAGAAGCTCCGAGTACGTATTATTTTTAACAACGAAATTCGAGACATCAAAGAATGTGCTGTTTGTTTCTAAATACCATTAGGCATTTCATTATCGGGGTTTGGAAGGGGCGCGGTGGCTCAGTTGGTAGAGGTGCAGGCTGCAAGCCGAGAGGTCCTCGGTTCGAATCCCACCTGCGGCAACCGCGTTGTGTCCTTGGGCAAGACACTTCACCCCCATTGCCCACGTGGGGGCACGGTGACGCTGTGTACTAAGGCGTACTGCACACCAATGGTGCACTTGTCTTCAACCAATGCTAACCTTGCTTGTGTGGAGTTGGTATGTTGGGGAGCTGACAGTTGCTCGCCGTTGCTCGGTGGTTCTCTCCGGGTACTCCGGCTTTCTCCAACCGTAAAACTGTCACGGTCATGGTCAGCCATTGTGCAGAAATATGTGACCTTAAACACCAATAAATAAATAAATAAATAAATTGGGGTTTGGATGAAGTTGAACACAGAAACTCCAACCTGCTTGCAACAACGTTGTGGAACCGTTGCATTTTTATTGTTCAAACATTGACATAATAACGACTGATGATAAAATTGGGGACATCCAGTCAGGTTGTGACAACGTTTTTTATTATGGTGGCAATAAATCGTCAACTGAGTTCCAATGTGCCAGTAGGCACATAGAACACATTGGAACTCAAGAGACGAAATGTCAAGCCAACAGCTTCTTACGTAATGTCGTGGTCACGTCGTGAAAACATCGGAAAAACGTGGCAACACAGCCATCTTATAACATTCAGCATTACTTTCTTAAAGTTGAAGGTGCGTTGTAGCAATGTTGTGAGAATACAGCCATCTTACAACATTAAACAAATCCCTGGAAACGTGGTGGCTCAGTGGTAACAGAATTGGACCCCAAACCGAAAGATTCACGGTTCGATCCCAACCAGGAGTAACTGTGTTGTGTCCTTGATGCATTTCAGCTGCGTGGTTGACAATGAATAACCGATTTCTCCAGTTAGGTTGCCGTTGTTTTTATGTGTTTTTTTCTGTGAATTATTTTGTGAAAATGTAGTTCTCGTCAGCCGTATTAACTGCATATTGAAAAATTGACATAAATGCGTATCCTCGTTTATAAATAGGTTTAATGTGCTGATGATGATTCACAACGAAGAATTTATTTGACAAAATAGTATGCCTAAATTGTAGTTTTACTTTCGGTTCTATTTAACCCTTTACCTAACGAATCGCCCGCATCCGCCCATGTAATATGCAAAAAGAGCAGTTGAAAAAATTAAATTTTTCAAAATATTTCAGCAAAACCATATCATGTGACCCCTCATTGGAACGAGCGCATTGAGCTCGTTCCAATGAGGGGTCACATGGTATGGTTTCGTTGAAATTTTTTGAAAAATTTTAAAAAATGATATTTAAAATAATAAATTTTGATATCGTCTGCGTTGGGTAAAGGGTTAAAAGGAAACCAGTGTTTAACCCTTTGAACCCAAGCGGCCGTTTTTCCGGCCAGCAGGATGATACGTCATAACGTCATTAAATAAGATGGCTGTTCAGTAAATATGTGGAGCAGACCAATTAAATCTGTGACACGAGTGCTTGGTATATATGTTGATATTGATATACTAGTATACCCCATGACACCATGTGCATCTTTACAATTACACTCGAATTACCTGCGAATCAACCAAACGATACTTTTCTGGATTTTTTTCAAACCATGGCTGGAAAGAAAATTTGTGTGAAACACAAGCCCCCCCCCCCCCCCCCTCCCCTCATCATAAACACTCACAAGTTCAGTGAACTTGCGCTTGTGATGACAGCTGTGGGTAATCAAGATTTAGGGACAAATTGAACAGCATTCAAAAAGCAATCGTTTCACAGGTTCAAGGTACGATAACAGCTAAGTATTTCAACAGACATAGCGTAAACAAAAACAAGAGACAAACACAGCAACGGTAAATAGCCTTGCCTTGGTTCGAATCCCTGTCGGGAGTTTCCATCAATACCAACGGTCTTGCAAAACAAGTGTACATCGTTTAGTATAGCTTCTCTGGGTAGTTAACGTCAAAGGAAACTCTCTCAACAGAGGTTAGAACCCTAGGAAGTCTGTCTGCAATAAAATCGGCGTCCATTCTTTATCAGCAGCACTTGGAAGAACTTAAAAGACAGAGATAATTTCATAATCATGAGAAGAGTATGGCAAGATCGCTTGATCTTGCACAGTCTGCCCAACACAAAGTGTTTGGTAGACAATACGAGACCAAACAAACTTGCCATGCCTGGGTGGTTGAGATCTTTAAGCCATTTTTCCGTGTTGGTTGTTTTTCGCGCCTAGTGTTTCATGGATAATACTATACTACTATAATGGTTAGGGCCTTATTTCCACCGTTTTAGGAATTTTTTAGGATGATTGCAAAGGGCACTATTTCTCAATGCTACTATAATTTATTGTGGAAATAACTGAGGGTGTGTGTCAGAATCGATAGGGTTTTTTGGCGGCGTAGGCGTACAGGAGTGATGCAGGGGCCATTCGACTCTTTGCAACACCTTATTGGGTGTTATTGTTAGAACGTTATGTCAGAAGGAGGTCCAGGATCCCCAAAGGCCAATGGGTTTCAGTCCGCTATCAACCCACTAAGGAGTCACAGATTGTTCAGGCCGAGCATCATAGGGTAGTTTCTCTATTTGCCAGTTGATGACCTATATGGAATTCCCTGGCGATTATTTTGAGAGAAATATAACAGTGGTACCTAAACAGTGGCGCAGACTTGTGGCAGCCCCACAGAAAGCATTCTGTTATCATTGCCGTTTTATATACCACTTTCGTTTACACGCCAACAACAAAGACAATAAATGTTCCAATTCAATCTCCATTCTGGATGATCGATGGGATCTACAGTTGCGGTAATTCTCTGTAGTCTAAAATACAGACTCGTATTCGGTCAACGTACGAAGTTATCTTTGTTTACTTGGCTCCTACTACCTGGGAAATAACGGTACCTTTATTGAATATCACATACTGCGTGCGGATGATTTATGATCTAGTAGGTGTTTCTATTCAAGTGTTGTCTGTCTTTCCAGGCAGACGACACTTGTCTAGAAACAATTGCGTTGGTTTTGCAACTCTCCTTGTTCATGATTATCCTAACAATGAGAGCCAGAATACCTATTTTAACCCTTTACCCAACGTAACGGTCAAAACCGGCCAGCGCTATTCTCAACAATCGCCAATTAATTTTCATTATTTTTTCATTTTTTTGTCTCAAAAACATAGGTTATAACACCTGATTGGAACGCGCTCGACGAGCTCGTTCCAATGAGGGGTCATAACCTACGTTTTTGAGACAAAAATGAAAAACATTAGTTATTCAAGAATTTTTTTTTCAAGTGTTGTCTGCTTTTCATGTTAGGTAAATGGTTAATACATCACGGATAAGTAGATTGAATTTCCGAACTCTAGGTGTTAAATACTATCCAACATTGAGATTCCTCCTCGCATTTTAGTCCAAGCACATTAGACGTAAAGGGGGAAAAGTGAGGTAATAAACCACAGAAAGCTGTTTTTAATATTATTTAGGCCATAACATCGCGGATGCGTCAAGACAAGTCCCCTAAAATCCGAGTTGAGCTTTCTAAGTTACACCTTTGTTTCCATATAAAAAGAAACTTTTTTTCTTTTTCTCTGTCATGGAAATAATTGGATGCTGTGACAATTTTTCAGCCTAAAAATATACACAAGGCACCCAGTATGGTTCCAAACACAATTCTCCAAACAGAGACACCATTCAACGGGGAACTTCAAATGAATTTCGCAAATACAGATATGAAATAACATATGTGATACCCTCCACCCCCCCCCCCCCCCCACCCCCTTAACAAAATACCCTGTCGTATTTGATGTCGGATTTCTCGGGCTTCTCAAAACATAGATGCAAGCAATCTGTTTTAAAAACTTCACAGACGTCACTTCTTCACTATATTGTGCGGAAATAGAAAAACAAAACCGTATCCCCTAAACTGTTTCTCATCGACTTTGTCACATTTCGCTCTTCTGCTTCGTTTAATCTCATCTCTACCTCCAACAGATGGAAGATATCTCCCGTTCAATGCCCTCGAAGACTTGAAGGTGTTCATGCAATATGGATTCTTCACGATCAGAAGGTGTAACAAGTTCTGGAATGGGATTTATTCCGACCAAACCATAGAACCTTATAGGGATGTTCAAGGTAGCCGGTGGTCCCACACGTGACAGGGCAATACGAGGAGCACTTTTGCGAAATGGGTTCACGCCCACAACTCAGTCTTCCTCTATGCACTGCTCTTGAAAACTTTGCTCAAGTCCACGCTGGTCACAACCGGGGCAACATCTGGACGTTCGTAAGAGTGCACAAGCAAATGACATCAGTGACAAAAACAAATTCCTCAACTGGCTGAGAGTATATTCTCCGTTCTGCAATGGAGGCCCACTGAAGTTACTCTCTCTGTCGTCTGGCACTGTGGCAGACAAATCAGTTACTTGTAACCAGGCCTTTACAGTTGGTAATGTATGTGTATCAACGGTTGTAGGGAATGCATTCAACAACATCAAGCTGCGTCGCGCTGTCACTGTCAAATAAATTGCACCAATGGTCAATTCACAGTACGTGAAGGCGAGGTGGTACTCGACCCCGCGATACTTTTCAGACGCATCACGTGTGTGATCATTCCAAGTCAGAAATGGAAGTATATCTCAAGTATGAGCTTGCACCAAAACCACCCGTACTGTTTGATTCTGGTGGAATGTGAAAGACACAGAAGAGCGTCCTTGGCAAAATACATAAGTCATATACCACGGAACAGGAAGCCCATCCAGGAAGCCGTGTTTTCATGATAGATGGTGGCATTTTGTTGAAAACAGTAATATGGCCCACACTGCAATCATATGGAGATATCTGCACCACATATTTAAATCATATAACGAAACATTTTGGATCCAGAGCCATTTCTGTATTTGATGGCTATGAATGTGACATGTCAACAAATGCTATGGAACAGGCGCGCAGAGCTAAGGGTAAATATTCCGCAGATACCAATATCTCACTTGACCTTCTAATAACCACCTCCCAATCTTTTTTGTTTGGAGAAAGCGTCGAACAAAACACAACTAATCCGTCTGTTAACGCTGGAATTTGCTGACACTGGTGTCCAATCGAAGCAAGAAAACACAGATGCTGACGTTCTGATCGCTGAGACAAAACACGACTTGGCTCAGAAGGATGAAATCAATGTCGTAATTGTTGGTTTTTCTAACGTTTCGCTATCGTTCCAAATGGAACATATGCATAAAGTTTTCTGTCGTACCCAACATCCTCTTTCAATCGGGGAAATTGCGACCAAGTTAGGTGAGTCAAAGGGAAATGTGTTGCTGGCACATGCTCTCAGCGGTTGTGACACAACTTCGGCGGTCTTTCAGCTTGATGGTCTCTCAATTTGCTCAAGATTTACAAAACTACATTGATTCTTTCACGGCACATGACAGCACAACTGAAGAGATTGCCTATTCGGGGGAGTGAATCCTGTGGGTGTTATACGTAGCAAGGAGGTTCGCTTCCCTCGACTATTACCGACACGTTGCCTATACGCGTTCTGTAGCCAGCTCTATGCTGGATAAGTGCATTCAACTTGCTTTCTCCCAACAAAAAGTTGTGCAGCACACCAGCATGCGTTCCGAACATACCTACAGGTTCAGATGGTTAGGGTACCCACTGTCTCCAACAGAGTCGGGCCGGTAGACAACCAGTGGAGTTCTCAGACCAACTGCAATAACACAGCCCTTCGCTCCTGAAAATCCCTTAAACTTGGCCAGATGTGGATGTAAGAGTGGGTGTAGTATAAGCTGTTTGTGCAAGAAAGCAGGCCTGTCGTGCTCGAGATTGTGCAGGTGTAATTTGGATTTTTTTTGTAGAAATCACAGGCTCACAGACCAAACCCGGACTTCTGAAATAATCAAAGTTGAAGAATGACCAGAGATTAATTGGGCATTGGAATATTCGCTTTTCGATGTTTCGGCTCTCGTCTGTTGGCTACTATGGGTTCTGTTTTGCGATCAAGTTAGCTCAAGTCATAACCCGTGAAATGTGCCTTATTTAGTGTCAAAATGTTCCAACAGAGTTTGTCAGTGTCGTCGTCGTCGTCGTCGTCGTCGTCGTCGTTGTTGTTGGAGGGTAGGAACCTGGGTGCATCCTTGGTCGATACATCAGAACATGTTATCAGTCCTGCTGTGTTGTTCGTATGAGCTTTCCTGACATGGTTATTTGTTATGTCGTCTTTTTAGCCTTTCAGACACACGAAGTGGTGTACGTTTTAGGGGTGGTGTTAAGTTTTGGGGCATAAAATCTTAAGAGTGGTGATATTTCATTATATCTTATCACTTGCATTATCTGAAATAACCCTTTACCCAATGTAAGGGCAAAAACCGGCCAGCGCTATTCACAAAACTCGCCAATTAATTTTAATTATTTTTTAATTTTTTGTTTGAAAAACATAGTTTATGACCCCCTCTTTGGAAAGAGCTCGTGGAGCTCGGTCCAGTGAGGGCTCATAGCCTATGTTTTTGAGACAAAAAATGAAAACAATTAGTTATTCAAGATTTTTTTTTGCAAGTGTGGTCTGCTTTTCGTGTTAGGTAAAGGGTTAACTTCTGTTCTAGAAGAAGGGTTCATGTTTTAACTCATTGCCATCAAATATCTTTAATAACTCTCTTTTATGGTGAAAATGCTGAATCTTCATGCAATTGCTATGCTCTCTTCGGTAAAAATTTCCATAATAACGGAATATCGACTGGTAGTATGTTCTAGCATCAATTGTATACATCTAGTGACCCCTGCTCCACGATTGACGGATATTTCTGAAGATTTCGTGTCTAAATTAGTCAGCACATGACTGCATTCGCATATGGCCTGATGACACTGCGTCAGAATTTGGACCATTCGACAAATCTCAAAAAGTTCAACCCGGATTTTCGGCGTCCTTTGCCGTGTTGCTCTTAAACATGTTCTTATTAATCCCTGAAAAAACAACTTTCTCGGATTTTTGTCCCAGTGAAGCCTAATGCGCCTTGACTAATATGAAGTGTTCAATTGCGTTTCTGTTTTGTCTTCCATTAACTTTGCCTGCTTTGATATGTCATTTAATGATTGTGCAACGAAGAGAAAGCGTATCTCAGGTTAGTTTCTGCCATTGTCTTAAAAGCAAGCTGACAGGCATATCCGACACGCTTCTCGTATTGTTGAAACTAATACAAGGAAGAAATATGCATCAGATTGATAAAAAAAGAAACGGAAAAATTGTCGGAAAATAATGTAAGGTCGTTTGTCAGGAGTGCTTATATTTCATTCTAGTGTCATGGGTACTTTCTTCACCAAGATTATCTGATAGATCGTTTAGTAATTTACGTAAAACCATGACACTTTTCTACAGTAGATTTTACATATAGTTGGGTCGCTATATAATGTTATTTTGAACCGGTGTAAAAGGAATGGAAGTCCGTAGGAACGTTAGTCCCTCTGGACTATTATTCCGCGGAATTATAGTCCTAGGTCTAACATTTCTAGGAATAGTAGTCCGCCGGACTACTATTCCTAGAAATGTTAGACCTAGGACTATAATTCCGCGGAATAATAGTCCAGAGGGACTAATTTTCCTACGGACTTCCATTCCTGTTACACCGGCACAACACTAGGCTAATGTACTAATCTAATTTAGTTTCAATAACAAAATCTCATCAGTATATTTAACACTATCGGGGAGCGCGGTGGCTCAGTTGGACTGTTGGACTTCTATGCTAGAGGTCCCGAGTTCGATCCTCGTCCGGGACGATCCGTGTTGTGTCCTTGGGCAAGGCACTTTATGCTGGTTGCCTCCATGGGGGCACGATGATGCCGTGTACTAAGGCGTAGTGCACGTCGATGGTGCACATGTCTTCAACCGCTGTAACCCTGCTTGAGCGGAGCTTGAGCAGAGGTAGAATGTTGCGGAGCTGACAGTTGCTCGTCGCTGCTCGGTGGTTCTCTCCGGGTACTCTGGTTTCCACCACCCGTAAATCTATCACGGTCGCGAATAGCCATTGTGCATAAGTATGTGACCTTCCATACCAATAAATAATAATAATAATAATTATAATAGTTATCCCTATCTCTCTCACCACGGCCCATTCGGGCGCTTGTTGTCTGTTTCTATGTCCCTGTCTATCTCATTAACTCTTCGTCTTAGTTTCTGTTCCCCCGATGCCCCCCCCCCCCCCCCCTCTCTCTCTCTCTCAAAGTTATTCCACCTGTAAACAACAAAACAAGAAATATGACCTATGAACTTATTAACAGGAGAGAAAAAGAGAGAGACGTGAGAGAGAGAGAGAGAGAGAGAGAGAGAGAGAGAGAGAGAGAGAGAGAGAGAGAGAGACGCCAGAGAGAGGGAAACAGACAAAACACAAAGGCAGTTCGAATCGACAATGGTGATACAGACAGGGTTAAAAGGGAAAAAGGGAGAGAGGAAAACCAATTGTAGAGTGGGATGCGACGAAATAAAACCACAGACACGTTTTGTTACTAATCTTTTCGAGTAACTGTCATTCTCTCTGTCTGTTTTTTAGGTTTGGTGAATGCAAACACACGGTCCGTCAGTTACGTCTCTCATTCGGAAACGTCTCTTGCATGTGGTCTTCTTGTCCACGTTGAATATATCTAAAATTTTATTTAAAAAAGAGACAAAATTTCTAGAGACTGGTCTATTTACGTTAAATTGTTCCAAACATTTCCACGACAAAACGTCGTCTAATCACATTTAATGGAGACGTCCAAAATCCTCAACATTTGAGTTCGTTCCGCCAGTCAGTTATGCGGTGTTTCGAAGAGCCGTGTCAAATACTTTGAACTTATTTACTTCAACGTAATTTCGTTTTCTTCAGAGTAATTGATGTCGCTGGGCAGAAGAGCCAACGTAAGAAGTGGATCCATTTTTTCGAGGGTGTAACGGCTGTGATATTTTTGGCTTCATTGAGTGGCTTCGCAGAAAAGCTTGAAGAAGATCGTTCTATTGTAAGTAAATTATATTATCCCGAACTTTCCATGTAACGTCTTTGTGGTACGTGTTCGTTTTATGGAACCTGCAACTGATAACTTCGTCGATAGAAGTCAACTATGGCACCTACCAAAACGGTCATATTCGACAAGCGCTATTCACAAACATCACCAATCAAATTTTGTTATATCTTTTAACCCTTTACCTAACGTAGCGGCCCAAACCGGCCAGCGCTATTCACAAAAATCGCCAATTAATTTTCATTATTTTTTTCATTTTTTTTCTCAAGAACATAGGTTATGACCCCTCTATGGAACGGGCTCGCTGAGCTCGTTCCAATGAGGGGTCGTAACCTATGTTATTGAGACAAAAAATGAAAAAAAAATAGTTATTCAAGAATTTATTTTGTAAGTGTCGTCTGCTTTTCATGTTAGGTAAAGGATTAAATACTTGTCTCAAAACTATATAGTTTATGACGTCGTGCTCGTTCCAAGAAGGCTTCATAAACTATGTTTTCGAGGAAATACTTTTTAAAAAAATTTCAGAAACCTTTTTTGCGACTTTCTTATGCTAGTCGAGTGACGCAAAGGGTTGAAGAAGTAAATTAATGATTAGCACTATTTTGTGGTAGTGTAACTGCTTTATTGTTACGCTGAATTCTGGAACATCTTGGTCCAGAATGGGACCACCCTCTTCTCTTGCGTATATCGCCGCCTTTGCTCACAGAATGCCATTGTATTATACTAGAAATTCCGAGGATGTCCTCGCTTAAATATAGAATTTACTAACGCCGTATCAACCATATCAGGTCACTAAGAAACTATACCAATAATATCAGCGGCTCATTTGGGGGATACATAATGGAAAGGCATTGAAAAGTCAGGAGTTTATTATTCGCTCATTTTAAGACCGAGAACTTGCTACTCTTCCTATTCTTCCTATGTACGGCGCATTGTATTGTACCCGCGCGTTGCCCATTTTATGTGATTTCAAACCTGGGTGATATAGTGATACACTGAATACCATGAATTGCCCATAAAGTGGATGGCACATGGTGTTCAATGTATCCACGTCTGCTCGTGTATTACTGATTGGGGTGTCATGACATATCATATCCTGTAGGAGAGTTTTATGTGTGGAGGAAGCCGAAGTACCCGGAGACAACCACCAAGAAGGAACAAATAACTGCCGGTCTCTCCAATTTACTATCTCGATCAAGCAGTCTTAAAATTGATTGAAGGAAAGTGCATTTTTCCCTTTCATTACGATTTAACCCTTTCTCTAACATGAAAAGCAGACGACACTTGCAAAAAATAATTCGTGAATAACTATTATTTTCATTTTTTGTTTCAAAAACATAGGTTATGGCCCCTCATTGGAACGAGCTCGTTCCAATGAGGGGTCATAACCTATGTTTTAGAGACAAAAAATGAAAAAATAATGAAAATTAATTGGCGATTGTTGAGAATAGCGCTGGCCGGTTTTGGGCGTTACGTTAGGTAAAGGGTTAACCCTTTCTCTAACATGAAAAGCAGACGACACTTGCAAACAAAATGCTTGAATAACTATTTTTTCTTTCATTTTTTGTCTCAAAAACATAGGTTATGACCCCTCTTTGGAACGAGCTCGACGAACTTTTTCCATAGTCAAATTCCCGAGTGTCTAGCTCTCATTTATGTCCTAAACGTTTACTGAAATATGCGTCATCAAGAACTAGTGCTCAGGGACGTACGAAGCATTTAAATCTTTTGGCACATGGTCATACAAGGGAACCCACATACTGGTATATATCCGTGGTGGGCCATGTGTCTTACTGACGTGGTAGGAACAGAATGCACAAAGCAATGTTTGCGACTCACGCACTTCTACAGCGAGGAAAATGCAGATTGTTGGATCCATATTTAAACAATTTCCTCATTGGTCCGAAACTGTTTGGACTCAATTAGGACATTTGTTAAATACGAAACAAAACATGTGCACTTTTTTTCGACTCCTAGTCCGTAGTAGAGACAAACCAAACGACGGAATCTTTGATCGTATCTTAAGAGCAAAGAGTCAGTGCACCTCATCCTAGCCAATTCCCGATATGATTGCAAACACAGGTTGGAAAAGATAATGCTGTCCCGAACGCACGCACGCCCGCATTGTTGTGATATATATTGAAATTAGAGTTAACCGCCTTAAAATGTTGCACTCGGAACTGATGCAATCTCTAAAAATAAACAGCCTTAAGAAAATATATTGTTTCAATAAAGGTTTGAAACATTCTATTGACATCTTGCATTATTGTTGAATATTCTTGATAAAAAAGAGGGTGATTTGATGACTTTTGGACCTAAAAAATACAATTTACTTTTTGTGAGTTTTTGTAGGGAATTCCCTGAAAAATATTTGCACGTTACCGGTACTTCCCTTTGTGTCAGTTTTTCTCTCTTATTTGTTGCATAACCCCCTATTTTCGGATCAGTAAAAGTTGTCTGAAGGGCTATACTTGACAGAGATATTTGAATGCCAAAATTAAAGTGATGCGATCATATTTTTTTTCGCCTGAACGTTATAATGGTCGCCTATGGGAAAATATTTAGTTCCGTGATACCTATAAGCTAATTGCTTCACAGATAATCGGCAAGGATGGGAGAAAAGTAATCAGATTATTCAGAATTTTGGGCATCAAAGGAACCGAAGTCTAGACTTGGGTCTGATAGATATTTCAAGCAGACAGTAGTCACAAGGTGCGGGTTTTCGAATTGATGCGCTTCCCAGTTATCTGTAAAATCAAAAAGCGTACATAGATGGCCAAAAGTCAATGGAAACACTGTTTTAAAACATTTTTCTACATGATTGCACTGGAGAAAATAGTACATTTTATGAAAGATAGAAGAACAAAACTCAGAAGCTAAACTGGCACCACTCAACAATCATTATAAAGAAAATACATTGAACTTTCAGATGACGTGCGCTTCCATGATGTAACTATGCCCATGTTATTTGATCACAGGAAATGTGAATCTGTCCTTTCTCCGTAATGATAATTTCCAATCCCCAACACGACAATTTCAAGGGAGATAACTACTACTAATGTGAAGATGAAAGCTCGCCATGACAAACGATGACTTTTCCGAACGCATGGCTTCACCGAAGGCATTCTGAAAGCACGCCAACGGTGCGAGTTTTAGTCGCGATGCAGGGCTTCAAGACTTGTTATCTAGACCTAATTATGCATGTACCGCACTTAGAATTGATCATGCTGGGAACGAAACGGACCTTCATTTGCATGCCCCCCCCCCCCCTTGCATTACCGCCCTGGCGCCCCCCGCCACAATCCATGTTTGATAGGCATGGCTACCCCAGCTAGCTCCCCTCCCCCGCCGCAAAGTTTTGAATAACCAATTGACGAGTGCAATAGGTAATGTGTCTGTAGCGTGTTTGTAAAAAGTAATCAGTATATGAAAAAATCTGCGGTTATCTTTGTACAGAAATAACCGAGTTGTCAATATAAAGCGGACTAATGTAAATTGTTCAATTCAAACTGTCCGGTTCTATAAAGGTGTATGCGGTTGGAGGGGAACAGTTCATCAAATAGACAGAAACAAATTCCAAACTATGCCGATGACAGGTTGATAGTGAGTGGAAAAGTAACTGAGACTGGCGTGTGTGTGTGTGGGGGGGGGGGGGGGGGGTCGTTCTCTCGGGTTCTACGCGACTCAACAGTCTTACATGCGGTTCCGAGCCTCAAATAGGCACCGCTACACCCATGCATTTTGCTGCAATAGGGGAAGACTGACAATTGGTGTACAGTGTGGATAAAATCATAAATCCAAATGATTCATTGGGGTTCAGTGACACTACGTGGAACATTAAGCTAATTCATAACAGAAGTCTTGTCAGTTCTAGTTTGTATCAGTGAATGACAACAAAGGGAGATTCTCTACCAATGAGCGTATCAAGGGAGATAATATTTTACAACTATGCACCAACCCAACAAAAACCTGTGCACAAACTCGAGGAGGACCTCCAGTACAATACAATTGTATTACTTTTATGTAGGTGATTGAATGGCCGATTTACCGAAATTCCGTCATAAAAACGTCCGCATTTTTCGTCTATTTTTGAGTTACGGCTGTTATCTAAGATTCAACGACAGTGTCCCGACCTATTCCTGGTGGACTTCTTGTCCAGGCACATTAGACATAAAAATGAGAAAGTAAGGAAAAAAATCGGAGAAAGCTGATTTTTTTATATGTTTCCGGGACACTCATTGCGGATAAAGTGTGAAAAGTCCCCGCGAATCCGAGTTGAGCTTTTTTAGTTATAGCGTTTTTTTGATGAAAAAAAAATTTTAAAAAAAATTCGACCCAGCTCCATATTTCTCATTCTTATTCGCCTTAGTAGGGTGAGAATCATAAATATCGTGCTGAATTATACTGAGAATACATATCCCCAACAGAAAATGCCAACTTTGTACCAATCCTCACACTCAATGATGAAATATTCACGCAAATGTACAAAATTACGAAAAAAAATTTATTGTTTTCATACACACAACGGTACACAAAGTCCATTAAATCAAATCTACGACTACTTTGGGAGTTAAATTATATATCAAAAATTGCAGAAAAGCAGTGGCTTTATAATGATATATAACAATAGTCATTTATTCCATAATGAACTGGTGAAACGTGTGAAATATTAACCATACCCCATAAACTCAAATTCAAACGGCATCGACTTTTCTCATTCAAATACCGTATTATAGCATCATTGTTTCAATTTCCATGTTCGATTAAATCACATAATGTGGTGTTCGCCTACACTCAAGATGCATTGGCATGTAATGTGTGCACGCCCTTGATGTGTATATATCAAAGCAGTGGAGATTGTGTCTTCGTCAGATAAGTTGACAAAAGTTTTCGTTAGACTCGGCGGCTTCCATATGATTATGTCATATTTAGGGGCAATTGGTTCGATCATGGCTGGTAGCGGCTTGGATGAACTTTGGGGGACTGTTTATGCTGGTGGGTCAATCCATCATTTGATCAGTGGTCATGCATATTCAAGAGCAGTTCGTGCCCATTTGCTAACACAAATTGCCATTACAAAACTTGTGTTTGAAGAAAGCCGAACACTAGATAACATAGACTGCACAGAAGTCAATGAAATATTCTGTTGACTTGCCAGAGGTGACTGTACAACAGCTGACGCTGTCAATCAAGAAAGTGTCAACCATCTACTGTCAAAATTACACGAACTGCTCCAGAATGCGTCCGTAGGACGCACAGGAAAGCTTTGGGTACAATACTACGAGCAAATAGGTCTTCTCCAGTTGTTCTTGAGAGCAGAGCGCACAGGCGACTGGGAACTCCACACATATTGTGTTCGCAATATGATTCCAGTATTTCACGCAGGTGGTCATTTTGCATACGCAAAAAGTTCTCATCTCTATTTGCAGCAGATGAATGAGCTAACAGAAATAATGCAACAGGATGATTTGAAGTTGTTAACTGAGAAAGGTTACTTTACCATAAGGCGCTCAGATAAATTCTGGGACGGGATATATTCTGATCAGACCATAGAGCAGTGTTTAATGAGAATGTTCAAGCTCCCTGGTGGTCTCACACATGGCAGGGGAATAACCGATAGCACTGTTGCGAAATGGGTACATGGGCTACCTCTTTGCCTTTCGATACGTAATGCTCTCGAAAAGTTTGTTCATGTTTACACTGGTCATGGCGAACAACATCGGGATCTCCGTCAAAGTTCACAATTGACTGATGCCAATGATATCACCAAATTATTGAACTGGCTCAGAGTGCATTCCCCCTTTCAGAACAGAGATCCACTACAATTAGTCTCTGTAGCGACCGGGCTTGTGGCCGACGAAACTGTGAACTGTGACCAAGTTCGCAAAATTGGTGAATGTTGCGTATCGAATGTTGTAAGCAAAACGTTCAACAGCATCAAACTACGACGTGTTGACACTGTGAAGTCTTTCGCATCGATGGCAAATAGCATCAAAGTCCGTGGAAGTAAGGTAGTGATTGACCCCACAATTCTGTTCAACCGCATCACATGTGTTATTCAGTCACAAGCAGAGATGGAAGAGTATCTCAAATATGAACTCGCCCCGAAACCACCAGCATTGTTTGATTCTGCTGGAATGAGGAAGACACAGAAAAGCACGCTCGGTAAGATCCTCAAAACATACGGTTCCGAGCAAACTAAAATCCCAGAACATTCTCCGTTTGTTGTAGATGGTGGATTTTTATTGAGGGCAGTTGTATGGCCTAAACAGTCGCCATATAAGGACATATGTACATCATATTCCAATTATCTAGTGAGAAATTTTGGGTCGAACGTCGTGGTTGTTTTTGATGGTTATGCTTGTACAATGTCGACAAAGGGCATGGAACAAGCCCGTAGATCTAAAGACAGGTATTCCATTGATATCAATATCTCACCCGAGTTACCAGCCACCACACCCCAATCCGATTTCCTTGCAAATGCCAAGAACAAAACCCAACTGATCGATCTTCTAATGCAGGAGCTATCTGCTATCAATATTCAGTCCAAGCAGGCCGAGGCTGATGCTGATGTACTGATAGCCGAAACTGCACTTGACATCGCTCAAGATGACAACAATGTTGTCGTTGTGGGAACAGACACAGACTTGTTAGTCATTCTTACCTCTCGAGTTCAACCGGGATGTAATATTCACATGATGTATTCCATTACCCCAAACTTTCTAGTTTCAGTTAGTGAAATAGCAACCAAAATGGGTGACCATAGAAGCAACCTCCTTGTAGCACATTCTATAAGTGGTTGTGACACTACTTCTGCACTCTTTCGAGTTGGTAAGAAGAAAGTATTCAGTACAATTGTCTCCGATGTTACTAGCGACTCACAACAGTATGTCAACACAATTTTGGCGGATGACAGTACACCAAGTGCAGTAGCCGCTGCCGGGGAACAATTTTTCCTGATCTTATACGGGAGTAAAACTGTTTCCTCTCTCGACCAATATAGATATGTCACTTACAAGCGTTATGTAGCAAAATCTAAACTGAATAAACCCATCGACCTAGCCTCACTCTCACCAAGCAGCGATGCTGCACAACAACATGTCTACAGATGTTATCTCCAGGTCCAACAATGGCTGGGCACTTCGCTTCCTCCGACGGATTGGGGGTGGTCGCTAGACAATGGACTTCTTGTACCGACTGCAGCCACAAAGCCATGTGCCCCCGATAACCTACTGAATCTGATCAGTTTTGGTTGCAAGAGTGCTTGTACAAAAAGGTGTGGGTGTAAGAAGGCAGGACTCTCTTGCTCAGGTTTGTGTAATTGCAGTTCGGATTCTTGTAACAACCACAGAAACATTGTCCTGTCGGAAATTTCTGAGTTCGATGAATAATGTGTATATAGGTCATGTCATTTCTGTATATAGCGTTGATAATAGTCAATGTAACTTAATCCATGTTGATTGATTTGTACATTCTGTAAATATTATTTATTGATTTTTGTACATTCTGTAAATATTATTTATTGATCTAATGCTGCCAGACACAGACGTGTCTGTTCGGTCCCAAGCCCGAAAATAGTTGAGTTCTCATGCTGACGAATTTTATGCCAAAAGGGGAACTCGGCCAGAAGCAGAGGGGGTCTTCCATAATGTCTATTTTGTAAGCAATGATAAAAGTCTTCAAATGGTGGTGGATTTTTTATCGTCTGTCCAACTAACATCCCGTTCTGTACTACGACCCTTTGGGCAAATCCGTTAGGAAAATCGTCATTTTTTGCGTAAATCCGATACTTTTTTGTGAATTTTCAATAATTTTTCGCAGAAATTGTCACAGAATGCACATTTTCCTCTAGGTAAATGTATATTAGACATTATGTAGCTCGAAATACGCGTAAACAAAAAATACAGTTGGATCAATTCGAGGTTACAAAGTTCGTGCGATTTTTTTTTAGTTTTCTCAAACGCGTTTTCGAAAAAAGGCTGTAGAAAAAAAAGCTCAACTGGGATTTTAGGGGACTTTTGTCTAATCGTTTAGTGACATGTACTCGACATTCCCTGAAAAAATCAGCTTTCTCCGATTTTTTTCCCTTGTGAAACCTAATGTTCTTGGGCTATTTGTAAATGCCAGTTCGAGTTTGCACGATTTCTATAGCCTTAGCGATTTATTAAAAATTAAAGGAGGGATTCTCTCAGAAAAGGGTACAGATCGACGTTTCAAGATACACTCACCGGGGCTGTTTCGTACCGGCCTGAAAAAGACCAAATTCACAAAATTACCGTCTTTCACCTAAACGCTGTATTTCAGCCAGTTTTCGAAGGAATTCTACGAGATTTTCAGTCATTATTGTGTAGGAATAGTTACTTATCGTGTTCCGTAAATAGCGCTACGAACTGCATCCTCCATAACAAGCAAACAAACAAGCACCCCCCCCCCCCCCCCACACACACACACACTCTCTCTCTCTCTCTCTCTCTCTCTCTCTCTCTCTCTCTCTCTCTCTCTCTCTCTCTCTCTCTCTCGCTCTCTCTCTCTCTCTCTCGCTCTCTCTCTCGGCGGATTTGCCGAGGGTTCGAATCCGGTGAGGATCAGAAACCAACATTCAAAGTTCTTCTAAAACATGACTCTGTCATTTGAAAACTTTGTCACTGTCTTCGTATGAAGCCATCCACAGCACTTTCGTCGTACCACACTTTCATGCTGCTGCTCAAAGGAAGATAAACCAAGTATCATGAGGACTTAATCTTAAAAGCTAGATTCCAGCCATCGTTTTTTGACGGTGAGCAATGGTCTAGTGGTTTAGGTGTTGGACTCCTGATTACCAGGCGGTGTTGCCGAGGGTTCGAATCCCGGTGGTGGGTCAGCAACAAACATTCAAAATTCCTCTAAAACGTGATTATGTCATTTGAAAAAACACAAACAAACCCGTGCCAGTCTTCGTATGAGGCCATCCACAGCACTTTCGTCGTACTGTAGCCAACGCGTTCCACACATTCATGCTGCTGTCGAAGGGAATATGAACCAAGCAATATGAGGACTTCATCTTAAAAGCTAGATTCCAGCCATCATTTTTAGACAGTGTGCAATGGTCTAGTGGTTTAGGTGTTGGACTCCTGCTTGCCAGCGGTGTTGCCGAGGGTTCGAATCCCGGCGGTGGATCTGAAACCAACATTCAAAATTCTTCTAACACATGATTGTGTCATTTGAAAAACACACACAAGCTCGTGCCAGTCTTCATCAGAGGCCATTCACAGCACTTCCGTCGGACTGTAGCCAGCGCGTTCTACACTTTCATGCTGCTGCCGAAAGGAATATGAACAAAGTAATCATGAGAACTTCATCTAAAAAGCTAGATTCCAGCCATCGTTTTTGACGGTGTGCAATGGTCTAGTGGTTTAGGTGTTTGACTCCGTATTGCCAGGCGGTGTTGCCGAGGGTTCGAATCCCGGGATCAGAAACCCACTTTCAAAATTCCTCTAAAACATGATTGTGTCATTTGAAACACACACACACACACACACACACACACACACTCTCTCTCTCTCTCTCTCACATCTCTTCTCTCTCTCTCTCTCTCTCTCTCTCTCTCTCTTTCTCTTTCCTTTCGCTACCTCTTTCTCTCTCAGAACTATTTTTGGAAAAATTTGTAGAGGGCACGTGCCTCCGGTGTCCCCCGATTCCTACGTCCCTGTTTGTGCTAATGTATATGCTTTTGGAAAAAGAGATATTTTGAACACTTGACCTCGTTTCCATTGTGCTTTAACTTTAGAGAAGGAAAATGCGAAAACTAAACGGACTAAACTTCGTCACAGTCTGATGTAAAATGACCATGTAGCTTTAAAGGAGTATATTGACATTTGTTGTAATTTGTTGCCAGGTTGTTATATGCCCTATCCTACCCCACCCCCCCCCCCCCCCCACACACCCTGTATGTGAGGCTTATGGTACAGTATCCACTGTAACATCCTATGTGATGCGTGCTTGACTAATGAATGGACACTTTTCTCTATGTTTTAACCCTTTGATACTTTTGTACGTCTTATGAGTGCGAAATCAAACAGCGCGTTGATACTTTTGTACGGCTTTTGACGTACGAAACCAAACAGCGCGTTGATACTTTGTGGTCACTTGTTTTGTTATTATTTTTCGATTTTTTAAACTTTTAACCTCAATTCCTATTTTCTATCGCATAATGCTCAGTGACAACCGCTGAGCCAAATATTATCGCAGCTTAAAATACTGATATAATCCTGCTGTCAAGACGTCTTAACTGACTGAGTGCAAGAAGCCACTATCAGGGCTTTAAAAAAATGAGGGCATCAGAGCAAAAGCCACACTTCCCTTGCTTATATTTCATATTCACTCAAACACAAATAATATTTTGTTTATATAAATTTGTTTCATTACAAATTATTGGAGAGTGCCTGTGGGCACTCTCCAGTAATTTGTAATGAAACAAGTTTTCAATAACAAATTCAAACCACCTAAAATATTTTTGCCCTCAACCAGATAATCACTAATGTGAAAAATATCTTGTTATTTGTACTTTCCGACGTTTGACGTCGCATTTTGAAAAAAGTTGAAGAAACTGAATTCCCAGTGACATTTGAACGTCAGAATTATTATAATCCCTGATGGGTACGGGTGTGGGATGGGAAAATCTCACCCGAGGGCAAGATATTTGGGCCAGACACGAGGCTTGCCGAGTGTCTGGACCAAATATCTTGTCCCGAGGATGAGATTTTCCTATCCCACACCCGTACCCATCAGGGATTATTTTTCTCCCCCCACCACACAGCGGTAACGTTAGCCAGAGGTAATCGACGGTCACTTGCTGATATAATCAACTCATTTGGTATTCGTTGTTTTAAAAAACTAATGACACCATCGGAAAGAGCATGCAAAAGTTACGTATATGCCAAAGGTGTATACCACGAAATCAATTAGGAACGGTGGCATCTTGGGGTTTAAAGAGTTTTAGAGCATCGAACTTTGATCACACGGTATTCTGATGACGTCAGTATGAATTAGTTGGTAGCAAAAAAACTGATACGATATGCATAACATCATAATAACGTTATAAATGTATAATGTCACGTGGGTGGGGTGGGATACATCTGTCTCTCCCTGCTATCTCACCCTGGACAGACGTATGTTACACATGCAGTGAGGGGGGGGGGGGAAATTGAAGTCTCAAAGGGTTAAACTTTGACACAGTCTTATGTAAAATGTTCAAAGGGCTTCAAAGGAGTATACTGATATTTGATGGCAGGTTATTCATTCCGCGTCTTATCCTCACTGTTATGAGATTATGGGACAGTTTTCTATTGATACATCCTGTGCGATACGTTGTTAAGCAATTGATGACCACTTTCCAGTACGTTTTATGTGGATTGTATCGTAATACATTTTTATTTTCAGAATAATCTTCACGATAGTTTACAACTATTCCATGAAGTTGGTCATAATCAATATCTGGAAAAAACAGATTTCATTTTATTTCTCAATAAACACGACGTGTTTCTGGAAAAAATCAAAACTCGATCCATAACAGAATGTTTCCCACAATACAAAGGTAAATGTATATTACAAGTATTGTTTCGAACTGATATGAAATCACCGGTTATGTTGTCGGAATCTTTCGGTTTTTATGTGGGTCATAGGTGCTGCAATTGATATGGCGGGCTATCTATTACGACCCAGGAGAAAAATGTTTTCCAGTAATGCGGCAATTGTTTGGCTTTTTGTTTGTGGACTCTTTTGTTTTATGTTAAATTCTGTTTATTATTATTATTATTATTATTATTATTATTATTATTATTATTATTATGTTAGATGTCCTGATCTTTATTTATTTGTCAGAGGTGATAATCTATGACAAAGTCTGTATTGCAGTGCAAGATGTCGTTTATCTAAATTCGTTCCAAGGGGGCAGATTATGTTATATTGCCTTTGATTCGTGTTAACCATCAAAACTCTCATCTGCTGTAGCGATCATATTCAACCCGTGCTATTCATAAAAAATGCCATTCAGTTTTATTTTTGTCTTCAATGTAGTCAAGTCACGCCACCAAAACATAGTTTATGACCCTTCTTTGAAACACACATTTAGAACACATTGGAACTCAGGGGAAGAATTTTAGCTATCGCTAGCGATTCAAATTGTGAATGCGGTGCATGATTTGTAGAAAATTCCAGTGACATTTCCCTTCTATTTAAAAATAGTATGCTTCACGTTTGTAACATCAGACGTGATTGGTTAATTTGACACCTTCTAAAAGTCATAGTACTGTCGTTTTGGGACAAAACACGGGTACTATCGGAACGTTTTTCCCCGGAGACAAGAAAACGAAGAAAATGTAAGCTACACTTCCATTGATCAGCGTCGATTGGAATTTCTCAACACCAAACGCTGGCTCCGTGTCCGTTTAACTTTTTTTCCTCACCGGTAGACACAAACTTACCAACAAATATATCATCTTCAGTGCGTGTGTTTTCAATTTTAACTGCAAACAATGAATTCAAAAGAATCAGAAATATTAAAAACTCACAAATTGTTCACCACTTCAGTGAATCTTGAATATGAGTTATGACTTCAGTCAATTATATTTCCACAAGTTTAGTACTCCCCGACCTCACTGATCCTCCGCCTCAAGTTCAAAATAAATTTTTCAATTTAATTCTGTCAACTGTCGTCGTCCGAGAAACATGAATTTATATTCCATCAATTTATATCACTTATCACACAAGCATTAACAATGAATTATAACACGAACAGCATGATGCAGTTGTAAAAAATGGCCTTTGGTGATATAGAAACTCCCAAAGCGACGGCACTTGTGACAAGTCATTTTTGAAGAGACGTCATTCGTTCGAAATGATGTCATGTTTTTAGATTCGACTACATTGTTGTTACAAGATTGGTGGATTGATGACATGTTGCAGCTAATGCTTAACAATGAAAGTTATTTTTTGTTTGGCATAATAAAATAATTTTTGTTCGGCATAATAAAATAATTAGAACGTTTCTTTTCATGTTCTATCGGTCAATAGTACCTGAGTTGTGTGATTTCTGAAATAAAACCTGAAGCTTCGCTGCTTCAGGTTTTTTTTCAGAAATCACACAACTCAGGTACTATCGACCGATAGAACATGAAAAGAAACGTTCTAATATTATAATATTCCGTCATGTATGCGGAACGGATTTTTATTTTCCGCGTGGTTTATAGTTACTGTAGATAGGGATCGAAAAGAACAGGTATGTAATAAATTATACTACTCAAAGTTTGCTAAGCACCAAATATTTGACACATTATTGTGAAATTTGCTTGTGATATATTTGCGATAATTTTTGGTGGATTTGATTGAGGAATGTATTGAGATGGTCCCCAGTGTTTACATTAGCTCTCTTGACAGGCAGACTTTTCGTGACAGTCATGGAAAGCATATACTCCTTGATTTTCATGATGTTTTCGTGTACTGTCTACATGTACATGACATGTGTTGGGCATTCAATCTTCATTTCAACACAAACCCTTGTGATTTAATGATTGAATATGGCAGATGTAAGAAGACATTTGTCTGAAGCAGAAATGTGGCGGGCTGTGGGGATGGTGGAGCAAGGGGCTACCCATCGTCAGGTTGGTGAAGCCCTTGGTGTGCACCATACGGTGCGCCTGGGCGAGATTTCAGCAGCATGGCACACAAGTAAGACGGCATGGTGGTGGCAGAGACAGGGCAACATCTGCAACTGAAGACCGGTTTTTGATCATTCAGGCCCGTAGGAACCGCTTTGCTACAGCAACCCAGCTTCGCAGTGACCTTCTGAATGCATCCGGGGTAAATGTTTCGACGCAGACTATCGGGGCAAGGATGCACGAAGGTGGTCTTCCATCGAGAAGACCATGTATTCGCATTCCGCTGTTCCAGAACCACAACCAGGCACGATATGAATGGGCCATGGACCGCGTTGGATGGACCAGAAAAGATTGGCGACCTGTCTTTTTTACAGATGAGTCAAGGTACTGCCTAGACCACACAGATAGGCGTTCTATGGTATGGAGACGACCAGGAGAGCTATTCCACGCAGCCAACATTGCTGAGCATGGCCGCTATGGTGGAGGGTCAATCATGGTCTGGGCGGTATCAGCAGGGATGGACTATAGAGATAGAGTTCTGTGTCCTTGAACGTGGTACATTGACTGCACAGCGGTATATTGATAAGATCCTGGATGTCCACGTCAGATTGCATGCAAGTGCAGTGGGTGATAAATTCATTCTGATGGACGGTAATGCCCGTCCTCATGTTGCCCATGCTGTCGGGGAGTACCGACAGAGGGAGGGGATTGAGCATCCCCTGACCTCAGTCCAATCGAAAATGTCTGGAATGAGTTGCAGCTGGCAATTTCAGCCCGCCCAGTCCAGCCAAGAAGTGTTTAGGAGCTTGGTGCCATGATGGTCCAAGAATGGAACAACATCCCACAAAGGACCACCAGGAACCTGATTAAGAGCATGAGGAGGCATTATCAAGCTGTAATGATCATTAATGGGTCTCATACTCGATATTGAACCCATACCAGTTCGCTCCATCAACTTTTTGGCAAATTGAAAAATTTCCTCTTTTACAAATAATATCCATTTTCCATCGTTATCGTATTCAAAAGCCAAAAAATAATGTCAAACACAAACAAAATCTTAATTTCTGTACTTAATTCATTAAAGATATAATTATATTAAAAATATATACACTTTTCATGACAATAATTCAACTAAAACGTAAAACAGGTAGTTGGATATATTTGGTGCTTAGCAAACTTTGAAGAATAAAATAGGATGTAAAAGTCTTTACTTTTCGTGTATGGCTTCAAGAATTCTCAAGTACTTTGATTGTTGATAACAAAGTAGACGAATTTTGCATCTGTCGTCTTTAAATTTGCTTTTATGGCATCAAGGGGGTAAATATTTATTTATTGGTGTTTAAGGTCCCATATTTCTGCACAGTGGCTAATCATGACCTTGACAGTTTTACGGGAGGAGGAAGCCGGAGTACCCGGAGAGAACCACCGAGCAACAACATACTAACTCGACACAAACAGGTTTAGCATTGGTTAAAGACAAGTGCACCATCGACGTGCAATACGCCTTAGTACACACCGTCACCGTGCCCCCACGTGGGCAATGGGGGTGAAGTGTCTTGCCCAAGGACACAACGCGGTTGCCGCAGGTGGAATTCGAACCGAGGACCTCTCGGCTTGCAGCCTGCACCTCTACCTACTGAGCCACCGCGCCCCCATCAAGGGTAAAACATATCATTGTATTTCGTCTAAATCTGAATGACAATACCAAAATTCGAATTTTTGCGAAATTTTTTAGTTGGTTTAAGTATTATTTATATTTGTATTAAGTGTTGCAATTTAAAATGTCAATGAACTTCAAAGAGACATCAAGGGAGCCCACACACTGATATATACCGTCGTTGGCCCATGTGTTTCAATGGCATGTTTGGAATACTATCCACAAAGAAATGTTTGCGATTCACGAGCCTCAACATAGGGAAAAATGCATATTTCTGGCTTCATATTTAAGAAATTCCCTCGTTGAGACGAAACTGTTTCGGTCCGATTTGAGAACAAATGCTAAATATTGAGGAAATCATGGGCATTGTTTTTAACTTAACCCTTTGCACACTAGTGGCCGATTCCATTCTAGGATCCTGATACGATCCTGATTTATAAAGTAGACAACAGCTTCTTTGAGAAATTGTTCGGATGACCAATCAATATTTTCAACGTGCAGCCCTAAGGCTGCACGTTGAAAATATTAATTGTTCTACCCCCAATCAACGAACATGGACTTTTCCAATTGATGAGATTGAACTGGGATTGAAGATACCATCAGGGTTCTAGTGTGCAAAGGGTTAAAGAAAACAAATCACACGGGCGAATCTTTGGTCCCATCTTCAGAGCAAAGAGTCAGCGCACCTCATTCCTGTTAATTCCCGATACGATTGCAAACGCGGCTTGGTAAAGTTTTTGTCGCTAGAATATAGCTTTGACACCGCATTGAAACGTTCATTATTCAGTGTTGCAGTTGGAAAATACAAATAAAAATCACAAATTACAAAAATAAGAAACAAATCAGAGTGCATAACACAAATGAGAAAAGAATGGACCCGACATGAAGCGTATTAACTTATGTCTCAAATCATGCTTGCGTCATCGGTGTGGTAGTTGAAATTTGGCATTGTGACACACTTTGAGCAACGGATCGGCAATTGCTACAAATCGATATATATGCAATTGATGAGTATGGGCTGTTTGTGCAATGTTTATTGAAACTGTCAAACTATCCGTACATCCAATATCGCGGCCAAATCCAGCCGGTTTCATAAACCAAAACATACCCTCCTACAAGTGCGCTTTCTGAGGCAAAGGACGATGTACGATTTTTATTCCCATCTCCATAAAGTGCTGGAAAGTTAAGGGTTTAGATGATGATTGTGCCGATCTTACTCATTAGGTACAAAGAGCCACTCGGTGGAACGAGGTTAAGAGGTCAACTGATAATGTTCCTGATCAGAGCAGTGAATTTCCAAATCATTGAGCTTGCATGGATTTCCCACTTAATTTCTGCCCAGTCTTTGAACAACAAAACTTAAGATGCTGGTGTTCTTCATTTCTCCTATCTGAGTCTTCTGTTTTACCCGGAGGACGTTCTGAAAACCAATAACCAGCTAATCGCTGCAAAAATAACAGGTGGCACCTTCGATGGCTTCGAGTCAATATCCTATACTGATATGTTTCTCATCAGGGCAAAGAATTTGTGATTTAAGCGTGTCATTGTTTGTACTTATCAAGATTGAAGATCATAAAGTTCAAATGGAAAATCTCATGAAGTGGAAAAACGAATAAATGTTTTATATATGATTATATATTGGTCTTTAACGGCCGTTATGGCCTGGAACCAGCCTAGTCCTTAAATAGCCCATCGCCTATGTTTAGATTAAATCGCCTGGAATATTTCAGTTGGTCGGAAAAGCGAATCTAAAATACCATAAATACTCATTTTCTTTTCATCAACGCAAAAAATGTTTCTCATTCGAGACTTGATTTGACCGAATCTTTAATGATTTTAGCTAGAGTTGAAACGGTTAACCGATTAATCGATTAATAAATGATAAACATCTCGATCGATCCAAAAAGTAATTGATCGATTAACCGTTACTTTTGAACTACTGTATTACATGGGTTAACAAAGAAACAAACTTGCTCCAAAACAGGCAAACTTTGTCACTCTGACTCGCATCAATTATATGAGACAGAGTAAAGCATGCAAGTTACTTGCTGACATACTTGTTTACTTGCATGATCATCATACTGTATCAGTGGCTGGAAATGTCATTCATTCTTAACCCTTTACCCATTGCGGGTAGCAGACGATGTTTGCAAAATAAAATCATGAATTATTAAAAAAAAGTTCACTTTTTGTCTCAAAAACATAGCTTATGACCCCTTATTGGAACGAGCTTATCGATCTCGCTCCAATGAGTGGTCATAAGCTATGTTTTTGAGACAAAAATTGAAAACATAATATATTTGAATGGAGATTTTTGTATATAGGCCTGGTCGGTTTTGTTTGTTACGTTGGGTAAAGGATTCATGCTGTAAACCCTGTGCACCTTTAAACCCTGTTGTTTCCCAATGCTTATTTCGAACGGCGCAGCGGTTCATATACCGAGTTGTATAAATATTTCGAGTTGTTGTCCTCCCCTACGTAAATCCTTAACGTTCTATGTACAGAAAATATTAGGCTCACAGAAGTAAATTGGAGGTGAGTCTGGGTGTCAGGTGTGTTGGTGATGATATATATGTGTAAGGGGGTAAGGGGTAGGGGGTAGGGTGATGGTCTGGTTGTGGGCCTTGAACGTGTTAATGTCTAGTCGTAAGTAAAATTATAACACTCACAATATCTGTAAACACAGTATCGTATTGTCAAATGGAAGGCCCATACTCCAAATGGAAGTTCCTCCGTCAAGTCGGTTACAGGTTAATGCTGAAGTGTACTACAATACAGTAAGGTGGCAAATAACTTCAGCGTTACAAATATTGCATATTATTTCAGAGCATCCGGTACGTTATAATAAGTTCAATCACCAAATAATGTGCATATGGATCGAACCAAAACTGCGGTACATCAACACTGAGCCGCTAGCATAATATTATTTTGTAATTACCGGTAATTAATTACACCTTTCAAAGTAATTGAAAGGGATTTGTAATTGAAGTTTCTTTTCAATTACACTCATTGTAATGCTATGAATTACGTTTGAAATGCAAGCCATTTCAATTACTTTCAACTTCATTTCAATTATTTTTCAAATCTTCCCACCAAATATTTTAGAGAAAAACTACAGTCAACCCATATTAATCACCTCTGCTACAAATATAATGTAATCACACATCGACCTATTTACCACACCAGGTCGGGTCCATTTTCTCCTTCTTCAATGACTGACTGTTTCGCAAACTACCTTATGCCTCCTGGCACCCCTTTCAAACCAATCTTCATAACTGTTGGCGCGAAGAGAAATTTGGCAGTGGACGAGCAGACGACATAAAGGACAATAAATCGGTAGTGAAGATCGGTAATAATTCAATCCTACAGCTCTACGGAGCTCTAGGATTGAATTATTACTGAATCTCCCCCAAAAATGTAGAATAGATTCGTCCATTTCGTCGTAGACATTACTGTATAAAATCATACCGTCCGGAGCGACAGTGTTTAAAGGGCTAATTGTCACCTCATCCCCGATCTTTTGACATTCACGGGACTTTAATCCGAAAGGTCGACCGTTCAATCCTGACCAACAGTAACTGCGTTTTGTCTTTCAGCAAGACTCTTAATCGCGATCGTCTACATGGGGCGCGGTTGCGCTGTGACTCAAAGCGTCTTACACTTTAGCGGAGCATTTGCCTTCGACAGCTGCTAACCTTGCCTGTGCAGTGCAGAGTTAGTAAACTGGAGATTTTTGCAGTTCGTTGGTTCTCTCTGGGTACTTAGGTTTCCTACACCCATTAAATTGTCCTGAACGATGTGACCCAGGCTGTTGAAAGTGACGGTAAACACCAATAAATAAAACAAACATTGACGTTTACTGAATCTTTTCAATTAGACAACCTGCTAATTACAACTATTTTCTGCTTTCAGGTGAGAACAGTGGAGACGCATACATTCGCTTCATAAAGGAACAATTCCTGCAGCACAAGCCAGGGCATAAACAAGTGTACATCCACGTTTCGTGTGCAACAGATGTGAATATGATGAAAAACATTTTGGCGAATGTTCTTGATATTATAATTGAGATGAACCTGCGAAAGACGGGAATGTGTTGACACTGTGCTATTGTTCAAGGGCATCGAGCCGGAAAAATTTCACTTCATCTCTCAGTGTTTTTCAAATGTAAAAGAGGCTTTGGTATTTTGCCGACCGAGAGTTTTGGAACTTTGGCACTGTCCAATTCGGACTGGTTGAATTACATTGACGACAACTTGTTGGATCGGTGCGCAATTTTTCGCAGCTTTCTTTTCGAACACGAAACTCGTGGATCCTTTTTCAATGCGTATACGATGTGGTAAGGTATTGGATCGTAATTAAATGACTGATCATTATCAGAATTTTCTGTTAGGATAATAGACGAGAGGTGTAGTGTAATTATCAGGAACATTTTAAATATTGATTTAATAAAAGGTATGGTTTTGATGTCAGTTCCAGCATCTGTAGCTATATTGCAACCAGTCCCCGCCCTCATTCTCATTCGTTTTTTTTTCTATCGTTCCATTCATCGTCCATTCAAGTTATGTAAGATTATTCTTCAAACACGAACAGAGGGGGCTAACGGTCAGTGGAAAATGAAAGGGGTTGAGGGAGGGGGTACAAATATCCATTATGCACCGGACCTACCATCTGTAGATCTCGTGGATCACAATTTGAAAAATGATCCACAAGAACTTCATTTCCGCAATTAACATTAGACAATTCATTCATGTAGGCTCAATTCAATTTCCTATTTAATTGAGTAATTGACAAAGGTTAATTGTTAGGTAAGTAGTGGATTTTGCCCAGAACATTATCCATAGTTTTCGTTTTTGAAGGCTTAACTTGTAACTATTCACGTTCTTAAGAACCTGAATAGTAACAAATTTAGCCTTCAAAAACTAAAACTATGGATAATAGGCCTAGCTGTTTCAGGTGCTACAGAAAATTTTCATTTATTGGTGTTTAAGGTGTCAGCCCGTCTTGTAAGGGTCGTCACAGTGTAACATAACTTTCGTTTGGTGCAACATGAAATAACTTGCCTATTAAGATTCGATTCGAGATTCGATTCGATACGATATCAGAGACACGATTGCTATCGAGATTAGATTCGAAAAAAATGTGATTCGCAGATCCCTATTTTTCATTTTAGTCTCCACATTGCTCTCATTGTAGTTAGGCTTTCCCAAACCCAGTTTGGGAAAGACTATTGTTATTCTTCTTTTTCAAAATTTTTCTTCTCTATTTTTTTTTTTTTTTTTTTTTTTTTTTTTTTTTTTTTTTTTTTTCCTCCCTGAATTTTGTCTGTTGAACTGCTCGAAAACAAGTTGTACGATTTTGACCAAATTTGGCACACTTATGTAATGTCACAAATTCTCGTGAAATGCGGTATCGTCATATCTAGGAAAACGCGTATTTTCAAAATATTCTGCCAAAACCTTCAAAATTTCACCATTTTCCGAATGTCTCAAAATTGTTTACAGTTATTTAGCTCAAATTTTCCACACATTTAGAGCATAATATGATACACCACAATCACCACTCAGATCTTTCAACTTTAACCCCCATTGGCCAAAAATGACATGAATATAGAATTTTTCTTTAAAATTGACCAACTTCAAGGGCAAATTTCTCTAATAACAAGGTTGTTGTAACAATTATTTTGGTTTGGATAGATGCAACAATGATTGCGAAAGAAAGTTACTGTTTACTTTTTAATCTCAGATTTAACCCCCAAGCACAATGAGGGTGAGAATAAGTGTACCGTTTGAAAATGCCAAAATTAGCCAACTTTGGTTGCTTTTTCCATCATTTTGGAAAGGGGTTAATTTCAAATACTTTTCGTGTACGTATTCACAATTGACTACCGAGTATATTTGCTGTTGTAAGTTTAGTTGTAAAGTTTAACCCTATCCCATTCTGGTTGCATAAAAGTAGGTACCGTCCAAAAAAACTCCAATTTTTTCAGAATTTGGTAAGTTTAGGTGACGATTTACTCCATTTTTAATTGCTTGAGCTCCGAATGTGTTCTATAGCTGCTTGCAGCAGACAAAGTATGACAAATTTTGTTCTATATGTTATTATTAAAAGTTTAACCCTTAACAGATTTGAGACTTCCCATAAGGGTACTGTCGGAATATTTGCCATTTTCGCCAACTTCAAGAGCAATTTTTTCTAATTACAAGGTAGTTGTAATAATTATTTTGGAATGGCTAGATGCAACAATGATTGCGAAAGAAAGTTACTGTTTACTTTTTAATCTCAGATTTAACCCTTTAGTACAATGAGGCCGAGAATAAGAATAACGTTTGAAAATGCCAAAATTAGCTATTTTTGGTTGCCTTTTCTATCATTCTGGAAAGGGTTAATTTCAAACACTTTTCATGTACGTATTCACAATTGACTATCGAGCATATTTACTGTTGTTAGTTTGGTTGTAAAGTTTAACCCTATCCCATTCTGGTTGCATAAAAGTAGGTACCGTCCAAATAAATTCCAATTTTTTTCAGAATTTGATAAATTTAGGTGGCAATTTACTCCATTTTTAATTCCTTGAGCTCTGAATGTTTTCTATAGGTGCTTGCAGCAGTCAAAGTATGACAAATTTTGTTCTATATGTTATTATTAAAAGTTTAACCCTTGGCAGATTTGAGACTTCCCATAAGGGTACTGTCAGAATAATTGTTATTTTCGCCAACGTTTACATGCACTTTCTCAGCACTGGAGCCATATTGTCTTGAACCCGTTTCCATGAGAGGATTGGGCCTTCATCCAAGAACAATTTTGCTGTTATATATTTTATTCAAAGTTTTAACCTTCACTCAGTTTTCGGGCCTTGAATTTGAGTGCTCTAAAATTCATCATAAAATTGGCTAATGTGGAGCTCACTTTTCTTCCATTTTCGAAAGGAATATCAAGAAATGATTTACATGTTCGTATTTACAATTGACTACCGAGCATATTTGCTGTTGTAAGTTTGGTTGTAAAGTTTAACCCTATGCTCGTTCTGTTTGCATAAAGATAGGTGCAGTCCAAGAAAACTCCCGTTTTCAGAATTTGGTAAGTTTAAGTGACGATTTACTCCATTCCTAATTGATTGTGCGTTGAACATTTTCTGTGGCTGTATGCAGTAGTCATAGTTTGACAACTTTTGTTTTATATGTCGTTATTAAAAGTTTAACCGTTGGCAGATTCGAGACTGCCCATATGGGTATGGTAGGAATAATTTTAATTTTCATAAAATCACTGAATATTGATAAGCGTGCAGTGATAGTTTGGAATAGAATATCCGAAAATGCTTTCAAAATTCGGATTCACAGTTCAATTCCAAGAATATTTTCTGTTATAAGGTTGCTGTAAAGTTTAACGCAATCCCTGTCTCAGATGCATAATGGTAGATGCCGTCGAAAAAAAACTCATTCTTTCAGAATTTCGTAGGTTTAAGTGACAATTTACTCCATTCCAAATTCATTGAGCGCTGAATGTTATCTATGCCTGCATGCAGAAAGCATAGCATGACAACTTCTGTTTTATACGTCATTATCAAAAGTTTAACCCTTGGCATATTTAGGAGTTCCCATGTGGGTATAGTCGGAATAATTGTTATTTTCGTAAAATCAATCCCTGAATATATTGGTAACCGTGCAGTGGCCTTTCAGTGGTGCTACATGAAGCCGCAAATAGTTAAGGTTGAAAAGTTCATCAAATAGACAAATATAACACCTAACTCAGCCGGTGACAGGTAAATAATGAATGGAAAAGTCGTTGAGTTGAGAATAAAGTAGGGACGAATCGTGCCCTCGGTTTCCACCTGATCCACGGTATTTCCATGCGGTCTCTGCACTTGACAAAGATACTAAACTGTCGGGCAGGGACAGTAGAAAACATTCTGAGAATTTCAAGTTGCTGCCTTGCATGATCGGGACATAATTGGAATATATCTGACATTGTATCTGTCGGATATATTCCAATTATGTTCCGATCACTTCACCCTGACTGTCCGCATGGGGGCACCATGACGCTGTGTACTAAGGCATACTGCATGTCGATGGTGCGCATGTCTTCAGCCAATCTAACCCTGCCTGTGCTACAGTGCGAAGGCACTATGTTGGGGAGCTGGCAGCTGCTCGTCATTGCTCGGTGGTTCTCTCTGGATACTCCGGCTTCCTCCACCCATACAACTGTCACCGACATAATATGACCTTGGCTGTTAATGTGTCGTTAAAACCTAATAAATAAATCAATAAATCCAGTACCAGTTTTGCTCGTACAAATTTTAGTACCGTCAGACAAAATTCAATTTCTGATCAATTTCGTACTTTTCTGTACTCACCTTTTCTGAGTAAGATTGGTATACCTTTTCAATCTCAGATTTAACCCTCAAGCACAATGAGAGTGAGAATAAGTGTACCATTTGGAAATACCCAAATTATCCAACTTTGGTTACTCTCTACTATCATTTTGGAATGGGTTAATTTGAGACACTTTGCTTTGCTATATGCAGAGATGTTTAATCAATAAATCCGGCTTTAGTTATGTTCTGGGACTTAATGAAACATGTGCTTTGGTCACTTAAAAATAGCACTGTCTGCAAAAAATGACTGAGTGAATACTCACTCAAAAAGGAAAGAGCTCTTCGAACTTTCCATAACTGCTTTCAAAAATCAATGGGGAACAAATTTTCTGTTATATGTTTTGGTGTTCCGTGTTATCCAACACCAGTTTGGCTGTACAAATATGAATACCGCCAGGAAAGAAAGCACATTTTCTCAGTGGTAGACTGTTTGACTTCTATGACAGATGTCCCTATCTGGGACGACCCACGTAATGTCCTTGGGCAAGGCACTTTATCCCGGTTGCCAAAATGGGGACACGATGATGCCATGTACTAAGGCGTACTGCATGTCAATGGTGCACATGTCTTCAACCGCTGGTACCCTGCTTCAGCGGAGCTTGAACATAATTAGAATGTTGAGCTGACAGTTGCTCGTCGATGCTCGGTGGTTCTCTCTGGGCCTCCGACTTGCCCCACCCGTAAAACTGCCACAGTCACGATTAGCCATTGTGGATAAGTATGTGACCGCAAACACCAATAAATAAATACCGTCAGGGAAACCCTCCGTGAAATCCTTCTGTCAATAAATAGCAAAGTAGTAATGTAATGCAAGAAATATTAACAAGCTGTTCAACATCCCTTTAATCAACTCATTTTGACTTGAACTGTACCCATCACTGTGTATACTAGCTCTCCAGATGGTTTAAACCATATCAAATAAACAACTAATTTGTGTGTGACAGTAACTCATATTACATGTATTTCATTGTATCTGAAAGAGATATGTTGGAAAAATTGTGAAATCATGGAGTAGGAAGCTTCCCCTCGTTTGTTGACAAATCCCACACATTCACAAACAGACAGAATGATAGAGAATAAATTAATTATTGATATTTAAGGTCACTTTTAGCATCTACAGCTATATCATGACCATAATATAGGTATTTATTCAAGTCCAGGTATTCATTGCATAGGCGTACAGGGCTATTTTTCAGGGGGGGGATGAACCCTTTTAGCCCGAAAAAGTTGAATCTCAGGAGGAAATGCCAAATGTGGGTATGGGAGGGAGAGGTGTCTCCCTCCCATTGAGTACCTGGAGAGAACCACCGAGCAATGGCAAGCGACTCAGACTCCCCAACATACTAACTCCACAAAAGCAGGGTTAGCATTGGTTGAAGACAAGTACACCCTCAAAGTACCCTTAGTACACATCGCCATCATGCCCCCCCCCCCCCCCCCCCACGTGGGGGGAAATTAAATTGGGATGAAGTTCTTGCTCAAGGACACAATGTGGTTGCCACAGGCGGGATTCAAACCGAGGACTTCTTGGATTGCAACAATCATCTCTACCTTCTGAGCCACCATGCTCCCGTAATATGCAGTAATAGAACTCTTTATATGTACTTGTGTGATTATAAATGAATAATATTAACGTGGATACGGTTCCACTGAATCAACTTGTACAGTGTAATGGTCAGTTTATTTGCTACTTCTAAGTGATGAGATAGGAAAACAACATTTTGTGTGGAAAACCAAAATGTTTTGTGGTCATTTCTGGCAACTAAATTGTCCGAAATTTTCTGGCATATTTGGCTGAAAAATCGGCTCCTTCCTGACTCAGGGGTGGGTTGGGGCACAGTCCTTCATGAAACCCCGGCCCGTACGCCCATAATTCATATGTACTAATTTTCTCCAAAGCAGAAAGGACATCGCTTGTTTTGCTTTCTATGAAAATATTCTGTAATTATTGAAGAGCAAATTTTGTGTTAAATGTTTTTGTGTCCTGCTGTATCTCAAATATCTGTTTTGGCTGCATAGAAACTAGTAATATCACAAAAACTTTGATTTACACTAAATTTTCTGTTTTCAAAACTGATCGATAGTTTTGTGTACAGTACAGTTTGCCTTTTCACATTAAAAAGTTGGAAAAGCCCGTAATTTGTCCAACAAATTACAATTCTCTAGTTAGTATTTGTGTTTGTTTACGGTGGGACTCAAATTAAAAGCATCACAGCATGTGGAAATCGTAAAATGAGATGAAGAGTTGATGGGTTTTTTTCTCTTTTCTGGCAACGCTCGGAAATGTCGCATCGCGTTTAGTGTGTAAATGCCTTGACATAAAGTGCATTTCTGTCTTAATTTCATTTAGAAGGGCCCGACGCAACCCGTGTTCCAGTAGGGGTGGTGGTTGCTCCTTACATCATTTTTCTATTCTTAATGTATGATTACCAAAATGAATTCTAGTAAATGTGATACGCGCCGCGATAGACTCTTTGATATTGAAGACTGCAGCAACGATGGTGGTTTCCCTTTTGAGAACCGCCCACGCTTTTGTGACTGTCGCTATCGGAGGCACCGCCTCTACTTTTCCAAACTACCTAGTAATTCCTTCCGTTACTGTCTCGGCATCTTAAATCTACTTAGTTGTCAGTTACATTTTGAACTGTTCAAAAATCAAATCGAAAGTGTTTGATTGTTTTATTGTTTTCGGAATGCATGGATGGTGATAAGCGAATAGATCCCAGTCACATACTCAGATTCTGCGTCATTTATAAAGTTTCCGCAATTCTCAGATCATGACGGGTGTCATAGTGTGTGTTAAAGTTGTGTGTGTGGGACACCGACAAATCCACTGTGCCTTGAAACAGCTGATGATGTTCTTCTGCTCCAAGCCGTGTATGCCATCAAATGTACGAATCCCGCTTGTCTCCTTTCGCACGTATGCTAACTGTTGTTCTTTCTATCTCTTCAACTTCATCTATTTTCCAACCCGAAGGCCAGCCTTCGGGTTGGAAGATAGCTGAAGTAGGATAAAAGATCGAACCGGTTTAAGGTAAAAATCGTCAACAAAATATAAAATTAATGACCGTAGATAATATTGTATAAGACAACCTAGATATTGATACTTCTGTTTTCTCTGTATAACACATATGGCCGATAATTTTTGTCATTGGAAGAGATGTACGGAAAGTTAGCTCCCTTAATTTTCCAAAGCTGTCAGTAAATTTAACCCTAAAAGAATGGAAATTTCATATAAAGATTGAAATTTCGAAATGTTAGCGAATTTGTACCATCGAGGTGCGGATTATTTCACAAACTTCAGTCATTTTCCTGTAGAGTAGTATAAACATACAGAAGCTGGCTTTTTACAATGTTTTCGGGGGCGCGGTGTCGTTGCGGTAACCAGTTCTCGTCAGATCACCGAAGTTAAGTAACGTCGAGCCCGGTTAGTCCTCGGATGGGTGACTGTCTGAGCGATCGATTCGGACTCCCGCGATGTGTCCTTGGGCAAGGCACTTAACCCCCATTTTTCGCATGGGAGTACGATGACGCCGCGTACTAAGGCGTACTGCGCGTCAATGGTGCGCATGTCTTCAACCAATCTAACCCTGCCTGTGCTGCAGTGCGGAGCTACGATGTTGGGCAGCTGGCAGCTGCTCGTCGTTGCTCGGTGGTTCTCTCCGGGTGCTCCGGCTTCCTCCACCCGTAAAACTGTCACGGTCATGATTAGCAATTGTGCATAAGTATATGACCTTAAAACACCAATAAATAAATAAATTTACAATGTTTCCCCAATCTGTTTGAGCGTTTGACTATTATTCTTAGTTACAACCCTTTTTAAAAATAAGAGAACGCCGTTCTTACCATCTTTTGATGTTCTGAAACTTGTTCTTATTAATTAGATCAACAGTGTGCGCATCGTGATATATATATAGAATGTACCAATAGTAGCTTGGTGTACCAAATGTTCACCACTCGTGGTGAAGTGGTGTTAACCGCGCGTCGGGACATAATTGGAATATATCTGACATTGTATCTGTCGGATATATTCCAATTATGTCCCGATCACTTCACCCTGACTGTCCGCATGGGGGCACCATGACGCTGTGTACTAAGGCATACTGCATGTCGATGGTGCGCATGTCTTCAGCCAATCTAACCCTGCCTGTGCTACAGTGCGAAGGCACTATGTTGGGGAGCTGGCAGCTGCTCGTCATTGCTCGGTAGTTCTCTCTGGATACTCCGGCTTCCTCCACCCATACAACTGTCACCGACATAATATGACCTTGGCTGTTAATGTGTCGTTAAAACCTAATAAATAAATCAATAAATCCAGTACCAGTTTTGCTCGTACAAATTTTAGTACCGTCAGACAAAATTCAATTTCTGATCAATTTCGTACTTTTCTGTACTCACCTTCCCTGAGTAAGATTGGTATACCTTTTCAATCTCAGATTTAACCCTCAAGCACAATGAGAGTGAGAATAAGTGTACCATTTGTAAATACCCAAATTATCCAACTTTGGTTACTCTCTACTATCATTTTGGAATGGGTTAATTTGAGACACTTTGCTTTGCTATATGCAGAGATGTTTAATCAATAAATCCGGCTTTAGTTATGTTCTGGGACTTAATGAAACATGTGCTTTGGTCACTTAAAAATAGCACTGTCTGCAAAAAATGACTGAGTGAATACTCACTCAAAAAGGAAAGAGCTCTTTGAGCTTTCCATAACTGCTTTCAAAAATCAATGGGGAACAAATTTTGTGTTATATGTTTTGGTGTTCCGTGTTATCCAACACCAGTTTGGCTGTACAAATATGAATACCGCCAGGAAAGAAAGCACATTTTCTCAGTGGTAGACTGTTTGACTTCTATGACAGAGGTCCCTATCTGGGACGACCCACGTAATGTCCTTGGGCAAGGCACTTTATCCCGGTTGCCAAAATGGGGACACGATGATGCCATGTACTAAGGCGTACTGCATGTCAATGGTGCACATGTCTTCAACCGCTGGTACCCTGCTTCAGCGGAGCTTGAACATAATTAGAATGTTGAGCTGACAGTTGCTCGTCGATGCTCGGTGGTTCTCTCTGGGCCCCCGACTTGCCCCACCCGTAAAACTACCACAGTCACGATTAGCCATTGTGGATAAGTA
The DNA here is from genome assembly GCA_031216915.1 of Pictodentalium vernedei. Taxonomy (NCBI): domain Eukaryota; kingdom Metazoa; phylum Mollusca; class Scaphopoda; order Dentaliida; family Dentaliidae; genus Pictodentalium; species Pictodentalium vernedei. The sequence continues at coordinate 300,357,592 of CM062295.1, read as the reverse complement.
TGTGACCGCAAACACCAATAAATAAATACCGTCAGGGAAACCCTCCGTGAAATCCTTCTGTCAATAAATAGCAAAGTAGTAATGTAATGCAAGAAATATTAACAAGCTGTTCAACATCCCTTTAATCAACTCATTTTGACTTGAACTGTACCCATCACTGTGTATACTAGCTCTCTAGATGGTTTAAACCATATCAAATAAACAACTAATTTGTGTGTGACAGTAACTCATATTACATGTATTTCATTGTATCTGAAAGAGATATGTTGGAAAAATTGTGAAATCATGGAGTAGGAAGCTTACCCTCTTTTGTTGACAAATCCCACACATTCACAAACAGACAGAATGATAGAGAATAAATTAATTATTGATATTTAAGGTCACTTTCAGCATCTACAGCTATATCATGACCATAATAAAGGTATTTATTCAAGTCCAGGTATTCATTGCATAGGCGTACAGGGCTATTTTTCAGGGGGTGGGGGGGATGAACCCTTTTAGCCCGAAAAAGTTGAATCTCAGGAGGAAATGCCAAATGTGGGTATGGGAGGGAGAGGTGTCTCCCTCCCATTGAGTACCTGGAGAGAACCACCGAGCAATGGCAAGCGACTCAGACTCCCCAACATACTAACTCCACAAAAGCAGGGTTAGCATTGGTTGAAGACAAGTACACCCTCAAAGTACCCTTAGTACACGTCGCCATCATGCCCCCCCCCCCCCCCCCCACGTGGGAAATTAAATTGGGATAAGTTCTTGCTCAAGGACACAATGTGGTTGCCACAGGCAGGATTCAAACCGAGGACTTCTTGGATTGCAACAATCATCTCTACCTTCTGAGCCACCGTGCTCCCGTAATATGCAGTAATAGAACTCTTTATATGTACTTGTGTGATTATAAATGAAAATTATTAACGTGGATACGGTTCCACTGAATCAACTTGTACAGTATAATGGTCAGTTTATTTGCTACTTCTAAGTGATGAGATAGGAAAACAACATTTTGTGTGGAAAACCAAAATGTTTTGTGGTCATTTCTGGCAACTAAATTGTCCGAAATTTTCTGGCATATTGGCTGAAAAATCGGCTCCTTCCTGACTCAGGGGTGGGTTGGGGCACAGTCCTTCATGAAACCCCGGCCCGTACGCCCATAATTCATATGTACTAATTTTCGCCAAAGCAGAAAGGACATCGCTTGTTTTGCTTTCTATGAAAATATTCTGTAATTATTGAAGAGCAAATTTTGTGTTAAATGTTTTGGTGTCCTGCTGTATCTCAAATATCTGTTTTGGCTGCATAAAAACTAGTAATATCACAAAAACTTTGATTTACACTAAATTTTCTGTTTTCAAAACTGATCGATAGTTTTGTGTACAGTACGGTTTGCCTTTTCACATTAAAAAGTTGGGAAAGCCCGTAATTTGTCCAACAAATTACAATTCTCTAGTTAGTATTTGTGTTTGTTGTACGGTGGGACTCAAATTAAAAGCATCACAGCATGTGGAAATCGTAAAATGAGATGAAGAGTTGATGGGTTTTTTTCTCTTTTCTGGCAACGCTCGGAAATGTCGCATCGCGTTTAGTGCGTAAATGCCTTGACATAAAGTGCATTTCTGTCTTAATTTCATTTAGAAGGGCCCGACGCAACCCGTGTTCCAGTAGGGGTGGTGGTTGCTCCTTACATCATTTTTCTATTCTTAATGTATGATTACCAAAATGAATTCTAGTAAATGTGATACGCGCCGCGATAGACTCTTTGATATTGAAGACTGCAGCAACGATGGTGGTTTCCCTTTTGAGAACCGCCCACGCTTTTGTGACTGTCGCTATCGGAGGCACCGCATCTACTTTTCCAAACTACCTTGTAATTCCTTCCGTTACTGTCTCGGCATCTTAAATCTACTTAGTTGTCAGTTACATTTTGAACTGTTCAAAAATCAAATCGAAAGTGTTTGATTGTTTTATTGTTTTCGGAATGCATGGATGGTGATAAGCGAATAGATCCCAGTCACATACTCAGATTCTGCGTCATTTATAAAGTTTCCGCAATTCTCAGATCATGACGGGTGCCATAGTGTGTGTTGAAGTTGTGTGTGTGGGACACCGACAAATCCACTGTGCCTTGAAACAGCTGATGATGTTCTTCCGCTCCAAGCCGTGTATGCCATCAAATGTACGAATCCCGCTTGTCTCCTTTCGCACGTATGCTAACTGTTGTTCTTTCTAATTCTTCAACTTCAGCCATTTTCCAACCCGAAGGCCAGCCTTCGGGTTGGAAGATAGCTGAAGTAGGATAAAAGATCGAACCGGTTTAAGGTAAAAATCGTCAACAAAATATAAAATTAATGACCGTAGATAATATTGTATAAGACAACCTAGATATTGATACTTCTGTTTTCTCTGTATAAAACATATGGCCGATTATTTTTGTCATAGGAAGAGATGTACCGAAAGTTAGCTCCCTTAATTTTCCAAAGCTGTCAGTAAATTTAACCCTAAAAGAATGGAAATTTCATATAAAGATTGAAATTTCGAAATGTTAGCGAATTTGTACCATCGAGGTGCGGATTATTTCACAAACTTCAGTCATTTTCCCGTAGAGTAGTATAAAAATACAGAAGCTGGCTTTTTACAATGTTTTCGGGGGCGCGGTGTCGTTGCGGTAACCAGTTCTCGTCAGATCACCGAAGTTAAGCAACGTAGAGCCCGGTTAGTCCTCGGATGGGTGACTGTCTGAGCGATCGATTCGGTCTCCCGCGATGTGTCCTTGGGCAAGGCACTTAACCCCCATTTTTCGCATGGGAGTACGATGACGCCGCGTACTAAGGCGTACTGCGCGTCAATGGTGCGCATGTCTTCAACCAATCTAACCCTGCCTGTGCTGCAGTGCGGAGCTACGATGTTGGGCAGCTGGCAGCTGCTCGTCGTTGCTCGGTGGTTCTCTCCGGGTGCTCCGGCTTCCTCCACCCGTAAAACTGTCACGGTCATGATTAGCCATTGTGCATAAGTATATGACCTTAAAACACCAATAAATAAATAAATTTACAATGTTTCCCCAATCTGTTTGAGCGTTTGACTATTATTCTTAGTTACAACCCTTTTTAAAAATAAGAGAACGCCGTTCTTACCATCTTTTGATGTTCTGAAACTTGTTCTTATTAATTAGATCAACAGTGTGCGCATCGTGATATATATATAGAATATACCAATAGTAGCTTGGTGTACCAAATGTTCGCCACTCGTGGTGAAGTGGTGTTAACCGCGCGCCGAAGGCTCGCGGTTAACACCACCTCACCACTCGTGGTGAACATTTGGTACACCAAGCTGCTATGGGTATATTTTATTTATACCATGATCGTCAGATTATTAAGAGTCGCTATTATTTTTTCTCGATTTTAGTGAGCAGCAGACGTTCACACGTGCGAATCTGTACCGGTGGGCGGTACTTCCGCTGTCAATTTTATCACCGAAACGAAAAAGAAAAGGACCTTTTTCATTTTAATAACATCATAACATACTATTTTGAGTTATGGATGCTTTATTAACATGAGACAATGCATGTTTGATAATCTTTGGTGTTTTATGGGGTAAACTCATTTAAAAACGTAATAAATAACTGCCACTTTCAATTCACTCTTCGCGAGGCGAAGTGCGAAAAAATTGGACAAGTTCGCATTCAGGTCGACGTCACCAAAGGTCAAGGATGTAGTTCCACTGCAGATGTAAATTTTAACTATTGAAATCCTATTGCTGGCGTGTTCACCACAGCTGGTGTATAAAGCTAAAATTTATGTCATAGGCGTTTCATATATAGAAGTATAGGTGATCATTGTATAAAATACAGACACCATCCTTCTCATTAATTTTATGGAAGCGTATTGGTGCCAACAAGTACAAAATCATTGGATATCATAAGTTCTAATGATGAGATATTATCTCATCATTAGGAGATATTTTCTCATCATTATGACTTATTATCTCATCATTAGGACATTTTTATCTCACCATTATAAGATATTATCTCATCATTGGGAGATATTATCTCATCATTAGGAGATATTTTCTCACCATCAGGACTTATTATCTGCTCATTAGGACTTTTTTATCTCACCATTATAAGATATTATCTCATCATTAGGAGATATTATCTCATCATTAGGAGATAATATCTCATCATTACGAGATACTATCTTATCATATGACTTTTTTATCTCATCATTGGGAGATATTATCTCATCATTAGGACTTTTTATCTCATCTTTAGAAGATATTATCTCATCATTAGGACTTATTATCTCATCATTAGGACTTTTTATCTCATCATTAGGAGATATTATCTCATCATTAGGACTTATTATCTCATCATTAGGACATATTATCTCATCATTACGAGATATTATCTCATCATTAGGACTTTTTATCTCATCATTAGGAGATATTATCTCATCATTAGGACTTTTTATCTCATCATTAGGAGATATTATCTCATCATTAGGACTTATTATCTCATCATTAGGACTTTTTATCTCATCATTAGGAGATAATATCTCATGATTAGGAGATATCATTTCATCATTAGGAGATATTATCTCATCATTACGACTTATTATCTCATCATTAGGACTTTTTATCTCATCATTAGGAGATATTATCTCATCATTAGGACGTATTATCTCATCATTAGGACATATCTCTTCATTACGAGATATTATCTCATCATTAGGACTTTTTATCTCATCATTAGGAGATATTATCTCATCATTAGGACTTATTATCTCATCATTTCGAGATCTGCTCGTCCTATTCAGTGAAGAGTTAAATGTCTTCACATCCAACTCGTAATGACTAGAAGGTTGTGGAGGGGCATGGTAGGCCAAAATGAAGTGCGGAGGGGAAAATATTTTACAGAAGCAGATAAATGCTTTATTCCCCCACCCCCACTTCCTTTCACCTCATGATGGGTTAACCGTTTACTTAACATAATGGACAAAACCGATCAGCACTATTCGCAAAACAACCATTCAATATGCATTATTTTTTTCATTTTTGTCTCAAAAACATAGCTTATGACCCATCAGGGAAGAGCTCGTTGAGCTCGTTCCAATGAGGGGTCATAGGCTATGTTTATGACGCAAAAAATAAAAGAAAATATTTAGTCAAGAATTTTGTTTACAAGTGTCGTCAGCCTTTCCTGTTACGCTAAAGGATTAAGATTGTCTATTCCCCATAGGTGAACGTCCATGGGAACGTTAGTAACTTTCCCTGCCAACTTGAGAACCTGGGTACTTTTTGAAGGCTGGAGAGTGTAAGAGTAACCATAGAAAAATGACCCGACAAATATCAGAGTGAAAGTACATGAACCAGTTCTAGGGGTTTCAGGTATGAATATATATAGTGTTCCAATTTTTCAGGAAGGTGGGGTGATTCCCCCTCAACAACGCCACAGAGTGGAGGAAATTTAACTGTTCACCAAACATGAACTAGCAGACATTTTAGCTGAACGTTGAACCCAGTTGTCCACCAAACTCCCTCATAACTCCTTTCCAGTGACTGGAAAGGAACTGAACCAGCACTACAAAATTTAACTAGACCTCATTTCAAGAAACCCCAACTGTTAAATATCTCAATTAGGCCTGTTAGTAGTGATGCGCATGATTGAACGCACGTAGCGGCGAGCTGGGACAGATCACGAAAGGGGGTATCCCATTTTCGTTGGTGGGGCCAGTTTTTCTGGGGAAAATAATGATGAGATAATATCTCCTAATGATGAGATAATCTAATATATAACTGCGAATATCTGCATCTCTCTCTCTCTCTCTCTTTCTCTCTCTCTCTCTCTCTCTCTCTCTCTCTCTCTCTCTCTCTCTCTCTCTCTCTCTCTGTTCCGGGTGAACTCCTCCGTTTCTCGACCGATCGATCTCAAATGTTGTACACCGGGATAATTCGTCCCAGCGAGTAACTTGGGATGGGTGCCGTGCCCGCGCGGGGTGACCTTGGCCTTGAAATTGATGACCTTGACCTTTTATTTCGAAAACGGCTGAGCCCCGCGTGGGGTGACCTTGATCTTGAAATTGGTGACCTTGACCTCTTATTTCGAAAACAATTGGGTCGATCGGGCTAAAATTTCACATGTGCGGGTATATTGACTCATCGATCATTTTGACTTATCGGAGTGACCTTGACCTTGAAATTGGTGACCTTGACCTTTTATTTCGAAAACGGTTGGGCCGATCGGGCTAAAATTTCATATGTGCGGGTATATTGACCCATCGATCATTTTGACTTTATCGGGGTGAAGGTGCGGGGTGACCTTGACCTTGAAATTGGGTGACCTTGACCTTTTATTTCGAAAACGGCTGGGCCGATCGGGCTAAAATTTCATATGTGCGGGTATATTGACCCATCGATCATTTTGACTTTATCGGGGTGACCTTGACCTTGAAATTGGTGACCATGACATTTTATTTCGAAAACGGTTGGGCCAATCGGGCTAAAATTTCATATGTGCGGATATATTGACCCATCGATTATTTTGACTTTATCGGGTTGGAGGTGACCTTGACCTTGAAATTGGTGACCTTGACCTACTATCGATCATATCTGAGGGTATATTGATATAACCATCTTCTCCCATGCAACGCCGGGTATTCACCCGCTAGTATCTTATAATGATGAGATAAAAAGTCCTAATGATGAGATAATATGACCTAATGATGAGATAATAAGTCCTAATGATGAGATAATATTTCCTAATGATGAGATAATAAGTCCTAATGATGAGATAATATCTCCTAATGACGAGATAATAAGTCCTAATGATGAGATAAAATCTCGTAATGATGAGATAATATCTCCTAATGATGAGATAAAAAGTCCTAATGATGAGATAATAAGGCCTAATGATGAGATAATATCTCCTAATGATGAGATAATATCTCGTAATGGTGAGATATTATCTCCTAATGATGAGATAATAAGTCCTAATGATGAGATAATATGTCCTAATGATGAGATAATATGTCCCAATGATGAGATAATATCTCCTAATGATGAAATAATAAGTCCTAATGATGAGATAATATCTCATAATGATGAAATAATATCTCCTAATGATGAGATAATATCTTATAATGATGAGATAAAACGTCCTAATGATGAGATAATAAGTCCTAATGGTGAGGTAAAATCTCGTAATGATGAGATAATATCTCGGAATGATGAGATATTATCTCCTAATGATGAGATAATATCTCCTAATGATGAGATAAAAAGTCCTAATGATGAGATAATATCTCCTAATGATGATATAATATCTCCTAATGATGAGATAATATCTCAAAATGATGAGATAAAAAGTCTTAATGATGAGATAATATCTCCTAATGATGAGATAATATCTCATAATGATGAGATAAAAAGTCCTAATGATGAGATAATAAGTCCTAATGATGAGATAATATCTCCTAATGATGATATAATATCTCATAATAATGAGATGAAAAGTCCTAATGATGAGATAATATCTCCTAATGAGATAATAAGTCCAGATAAGATAATATCTCCTAATGATGAGATAATATTTCGTAATGATGAGATAATAAGTCCTAATGATGAGGTAAAATCTCGTAATGATGAGATAATATCTCGTAATGATGAGATATTATCTCCCAATGATGAGATAATATCTCCTAATGATGAGATAAAAAGTCCTAATGATGAGATAATATTTCCTAATGATGATATAATATCTCCTAATGATGAGATAATATCTCAAAATGATGAGATAAAAAGTCTTAATGATGAGATAATATCTCCTAATGATTAGATAATATCTCATAATGATGAGATAAAAAGTCCTAATGATGAGATAATAAGTCCTAATGATGAGATAATATCTCCTAATGATGATATAATATCTCATAATAATGAGATGAAAAGTCCTAATGATGAGATAATATCTCCTAATGAGATAATAAGTCCTGATAAGATAATATCTCCTAATGATGAGATAATATCTCGTAATGATGAGATATTATAACCTAATGATGAGATAAGTCCTAATGATGAGATAATATCTCGTAATGATGAGATATTATCTCATAATGATGAGATAATATCTCATAATGATGAGATAAAAAGTCCTAATGATGAGATAATATCTCGTAATGATGAGATATTATCTCCTAATGATGAGATAATATCTCATAATGATGATATAAAAAGTCCTAATGATGAGATAATAAGTCCTAATGATGAGATAATATCTCCTAATGATGAGATAAAAAGTCCTAATGATGAGATAATATCTCCTAATGATGAGATAAAAAGTCCTAATGATGAGATAATATCTCATAATGATGAGATAAAAAGTCCTAATGATGAGATAATAAGTCCTAATGATGAGATAATATCTCCTAATGATGAGATAATATCTCATCATTCGGACTTAATACATCCAATTTTTTTATACTTGTTGGCACCAATGCGCTTCCATATTAATATAAACGTGTAGGAGGTGAAATTTGCTCATTTTTGTTTTCTTGGAAGAATAATACTTGCAAATTACTGTAAAACACATTCGCTTAACAAAGATGCGAAGTGATCACTTTAATATTGGTAGATGAAATACTAACAGATATTCTTAATGACGGATTGTCTGTGAACTTATTGCTTTTAGTTAGCTTGTCGAAAAAAGTCGAGTTTTCCTTTTCTTAGTTTTAATAAACCAACGCAGCAACAGACAGCTCTGAGAGCTGAATGCTGTTTTCATTTATTAAAAGTAACAAACGGAAACTTGACTTATTTTATACTGATGCCATGGGGTTTGCTCAATTCATGCTTCTCAATTGCACCTGCCTCGGGGCTCGCTTGTCTTAACGTTGATTTTCATGACAATACTATTCAGGGATGGCGTGCAATCAGGAACAATATTGGGCGGGAAGCCACCCGCATCCCCCCCCCCCCCCCCCATCGGCCGATGGCACTCTGGCGTAAAAATGTCTATGGGAAGTGTTAAATTTTTACGCCCAATGGCCTTCCCTTACTATTCGTATTCATTCTATACGATCGCTAGGACATACGGTGAATTTGTGTAACCGTTATTTGCTAAAAGGTATACATACAAGGAAAGATATCTTATTTGCATTACGCCCCTAAAGGGCAGTAACAAAATCTAATGTTATGAAGTAAGCAAATGTATAGACAACGCACGTGCACATGATACAGTCATTAGTTTGGCATGTTCTTTTCAGAAAATCCAGTTAACCCTTTACCTAACATGAAAAGCAGACGACACATGCAAAAAAAAATTCTCGAATAACTCATTTTTTCATTTTTTGTCTCAAAAACATAGGTTATGACCCCTCAACGAGCTCGTTCCAATGAGGGGTCATAACCTATGTTTTTGAGACAAAAAATGAAAAAAATAATGAAAATTAATTGGCAATTTTTGAGAATAGCGCTGGCCGGTTTTGGACGTTACGTTGGGTAAAGGGTTAAGTTCTTTGCACTGTAGTTTATTATAATTTAACCCATTGGATATTAATGATACATTCCAGGACAGTTCACAACCACCACTTGGTAAAGTCTATATTCGTTGCATGGTCGGAAGATTAATTAATGTGTTCAAAGTGCTGCCTCAAGGTTTCATTGGTCTACCACGCAAATTCACTGAACAATTATCAACTTGATGAATTCAGGCCGTGTCACGGGAAAACGGCCATTCGCGTTCAAATGTGCATTTCTGTCTCAGTTTCATTCAAGTGAAGCGCCCGACTCAACCGGTATTCCAGTAAGCGTGGTGGTTGCTGCTTACGTCATTTTTTTATTCTTGATATATGATTACCAGACGAATTCTGGTAAATATAATCCGCGCCTCAGTAGACATTTTGATACTGAAAACTGCAGCAACGATGGCGATTCCCCTAATTTCGATTTTCACTATCGAAGGCACCACCTCAACTTTTCAAACTGCCTAGTAATTACTCTGGTTACTGTCTCAGTGTCCTAAATCCACTTTGTTGTCAGTTACGTTTTGAACTGTTCACAAATCAAACCGAAGTTGTCTACTTATTTGTTTCCGTAATGCATGGATGGTGATAAGCGAATAGATGCCAGTCGCATACTCAGATTCTTTGTCAGTTATGAAGTTTGGTCTGTACTGGGTCTTGATAAATTCAGTACACCCTAAGAGGATTGAACAACCCTTTGATTAAACAACCCCCCAAAGTACAGCCAAAACATGTTACAAACTGGCCTACAGGGCAATGGTACACGTATACCATTGTTCATAAATGCAATGGAATTTTTCTACTCCATTCATTCTTGAGAAGGTCATCCCTTCTTTGGTGAAAGTTTTGAAGAAAAAGTCTTTAGTTTCATCATAAGTCAATCAGTCTAGAGGCTTTTGCATATTGGGTACGATGCGAACGTTCACATAAGTAATAATAACGCTTTTTCTATTTATTTTGCAATTTCGACACAGTGTTTTGGCTTCGGTTTTTGATTTGCAATAGAACAAAAAAGTGTATTAACCCTTTACCCATCGTAACGGCCAAAACCGGCCAGCGCTATTCTCAAAAATCGCAAAATTAATTTTCAAAATATTTTCATTTTTTGTCTCAAAAACATAGGTTATGACCCCTCGTTGGAACGAGCTCGTCGAGCTCGTTCCAACGAGGGGTCATAACCTATGTTTTTGAGACAAAAAATGAAAAAAATTAGTTATTCAAGAATTTTTTTTGCAAGTGTCGTCTGCTTTTCATGTTAGGTAAAGGGTTAAATATGTAATACATAATCACAAGAGATGGGCAATATACCGAAAGCCGATAAACAGAACCAATCGTTGAATACCGAGACCGTCAGAATTTCCAAATTTTCCTACATTCGCTATTTATAATTCTTTGCTGAGGCTTGATAACAGTTGAAAGGATCATTTTCAAGAAATAAATAACTTGATTTTCTTTTCAGTATTGTTAACCCTCACTGGACTGTGCAACTTCCCTGAATTCCCACTAGAGACGACGACCTTACATGTACCATTGCTAAGCAGTGATTTCTAGTCAAGTCTTGGCTGCCTTAGCTGGCAGACATCAATGTCTAGATGGTTTGTCTATTGTCAGCAGAACGTCCTAAAGATGGCAGGGCACATGCTCTGAGATCGCAAAAGCCTGATATAGGTCTTTAAACATTAAGGCGCGTTTAGACCAAGTCACAAAATTACTGTAGGTATGATTTGTGATCGTAAAAGAATGCCACTGTTGAACTCATTGGCAGTGTCACTTGTAGCATTGTGGGAGAATGATACTACAGCTACCTATTCCGTTTTTAATGATGTGAATTTTTCTTTGGTACTATCAGAAAACTCAGATCCCGAATACCGAAACGATACCGAGGTACACCTCCCACCCCCGACCCCACACACACCCCTTAAAACGGAAACTGATACCGAATTCAAAATTCCCATCTCTAACAATCACTAAATTTAATTATGACGCAACTTTGGTTCAAAATTATATTCAATGATTTCTCACTAGGGTCCTGCGATTATTCGATATCGATACCATACGTCTGCTTCGAGATCGATCCCGAATCAGTCTCAAGATTCGATTTTTTCTCTCGTACTAACCTCAGTTTGTTACACCTCAATTTGTTACATTTCCAACAGAAATTGAATAAAATTGACATTAGGCTATTCATTCATGTAGGCTCAATTCAATTTCCTATTTAACTGAGTAATTGACAAAGGTTAATTGTTAGGTAAGTACTAAATTTTGCCCCGAACATTATCCATAGTTTTAGTTTTTGAAGGCTTAACTTGTTACTATTCACGTTCTTAAGAACGTGAATAGTAACAAATTAAGCCTTCAAAAACTAAAACTATGGATAATAGGCCTAACCGTTTCAGGTTATTTATTGGTGTTTAAGGTGTCAGCCAGTCTTGTAAGGGTCGTCACAGTGTAACATAACATTCGTTTGGTGCAATATGAAATAACTTGTCTATTAAGATTCGATTCGAGATTCGATTCGATACGATATCAGAGAGACGAGTCCTTTCGAGATTCGATTCGAAAAAATGTGTGATTCGCAGATCCCTATTTTTCATTTTAGTCTCCACATTGGTCTCATTGTAGTTAGTATTTGTGTTTGTTGTAGTACTATGGGACTCAAATAAAAAGCATCACCGCATGTAGAAATCGTAAAATGAGATGAAGAGTTGATGTGGGGTTTTTTCTCATTTTTGGCAACGCTCGGAACTGTCGCATCGTGTTTAGTGCGTAAATGCCTTGACATAAAGTGCATTTCTGTCTCAATTTCATTTACATGAAGGGCCCGACGCAACCCGTGTTCCAGTACGGTTGGTGGTTGCTCCTTACGTCATTTCTCTATTCTTAATGTATGATTACCAACACTAATTCTAGTAAATGTAATACGTTCCTCGATAGACTCGTTGATATTGAATACTGCATCAACGATGGTGGTTTCCCTTTTGAGAACCGCCCTCGCTGTCGCGATTTTCACTATCGAAGGTATCGTCTCTACATTTCCAAACTACCTAGTAATTCCTTCGGTTACTGTCTCGGTATCCTAAATCCACTTACTTGTCAGTTACATTTTGAACTGTTCACAAATCAAATCGAAAGTGTTTGATCATTTTATTGTTTTCGGAATGCATGGATGGTGGTAAGCGAATAGATCCCAGTCACATACTCAGATTCTGCGTCATTTATAAAGTTTGGTCAGTACTAGTTCTTGATAAATGCAGCCCGTTTATCATTTTCAGTCATGCCACGGTGTGAAGAAACTCGTGATAAAACTCTTTCCTACTGATATGGGATTCCCCTTCAGTATTCAATCGAATCCAACACACAGAACCATGCGCCCTCTGGACGAATAGTGTAGTATAACATGAATATTCATCGAACTGCTTCCAACTTTCCCGGAACGGAGATAATGTGCAAGTCAATACTAAAATTAGCAACACCATAGTATGTTTCTTTCAATTCTGATGCGAGTTTCAAAAAAGAAAGATGGGAAGGAAAAAGCATTCCAGAAAAGTTTGTAATGTATTTTATCGAAGGCGGGCTGTATTTGTGAAATGAAACCAGGGCTGAAACTTATTTTAGTTAACCCTTTAACCCAACGAGAAGGCCACAATCTACCAGTATTATTCACAAACATTGCCATTCAAATTTTATAAATTTTCTTTCAATTTTTGCGCCAAAAGCATAACTTAGGACACTTCATTCGCTCATTTGAGGTCGTTCCAATGAGGGGGTCATAAGCTATGTTTTCTCGGCCAAAAAACCTTTTAAAATTCCAATGCGAAAATTTTTGTGCAAGTGTCGTTTCTTGTGTTAGCCAAATGGTTAAGAGGCGAATTCATAAAAAAGAATTGCGTTTTTGCTATTTCTGCCGACTTGCTGCGGAAAAAGCCCACCGCATCACATTTCTTCACACGTCACAACTCGGATTATCTCGTTTAACGTTTACCTCGTCTGTGTAACCGACTTCGCCATGTTGTCAAATAGTTCTTGATTTCTATATTTAGCTTCCATTTAGAAAAACCAAACACTAAATATACTGTTTTGCAACTGATGGCGATCACATGCCGGGACATTATAAATGAAAGCCACTGATTCGGATAAAAAACAGGGTATGCTGTTCAAATCCCTTCTAGAATTAAGTTGTGAAATTTGAGGCGAGGCAGAAGATAATGGTTTTGACTTTACCAATATCATAGTGGCTGAACGGAAGTGTACAAATAATGTTACTCGCTATTTTTGATTCGAAGGAGATGTTTAGCGAGCGGAAAAATCTACTTACATGTTGCTGAGTTTTTGTGAAGCCTCTTCTGTATTATGGCCTTAGAATGTCACCTATGGCATCTGAGTATTTTTTAATCTGGAGATCAAAAAAAAATATTCGAATTGTTCAGAACGTCTTTTAAAAAGAAATTTTAAAACTTGCGCGAAAAAAGAGAGCGAGGTTTTTTAACACCAACCTTTCTGTTGAACCTGTTTTGACTAGTTTAATTACTCAGTTTCTAGTATATTAGGTTTAAAAATTGTATTCTAAATTTGAGTGATCTAAAATGTGTGGAACAACTCTAAAATTCTTCGCACAATCACCATTTTTCCAAAGGCCGTTTTATAAAAAAAAGTGTACAGCAACTCGCATATTGAGTGCTTCTTGTTTATATGGCTACAAGCAAATTTCGAAAACAGTCTCTGTAAGTTACTCGCCCACTCCAAATGTTTGAAGTTGGAAAACATCATTCCATTTGAACTTTAATTCACAGGGCGAGTGATGTATACAGAGGCGAATGATTTGTACCAAAATGTCTCAAAATTGAAACTGTACAAAAATGAAACCAAAAATCGAACCACTTCTCACAGAAACAACGCATGTGCATCTTGCGATGAAAGTTCTCTTTGACGGTGTACATATCCGTCCTGAGGCCACACAGTAGTAGTGTGTCACCTTATGAAGTTGGCATGGGGCGGGGGTTGGTGGCATGAGGCAGAAAACATTATTTACTTAAGAGCGTTTTTAACGGCTTCCAAGTTTATTTTGCACGAGTCGATCAAATACATGAGCACGTTTCGAAAGAGGTCGAAAGTTCCAAATACAAGGTTTTTAATCAAACTGAAACAAACTAACATTTGAGGGCGAAGATTTGTTCACCACATTTCATTGACATTTGTACATTTTAATTTGAAAATAACTTCCTTATGATGGTGTAAGTCATTATTCAAGTTCTAAATTACCTTGGAACATCACTGATTTCCCACAGCCTAAGGCCTGAAGTGGCGAGGAAGATGCGCAGTATTTCGCCTCACGATTATACACAAACACCATCTCTAAAATTACTTCGAAACGTCCAGCCTTCACTTCATATTATTAGTTACACAGTTTGTTGGTGGCATATATGGTATATATGGTGTCAGTTAATTTCATATTGGACGAGAGCGAAGCTCGAGTCCAATCTAATATGGAGTTAACGGACACCATATATACCATATTAGGCCAGCAACAAACTGTGTAACGAATATATCTTACCGACTGCTGCATCGATGCACAGAACTAATAACAACAGCGATCAAAATTAATTGAGAGAATTCTCACAATGTGTTCACGTGTCTTTGCCTTGTTACAATTTATGGGAGAGTGCCTTCAGGCACTCTCCCATAAATTGTAACAAGGCAAATTCATACAAACCAAACAGTTTCATTTCGAAGGTAACATGATACACATCCACAGAATATGAAGCCTTTTAAGTTGCCTAACGTGCACTTCAGACCAAATATGGGCTTCCAACACTCAATCTTTCAACTTGAAGCGTTTATCGGCTGCCGCCATTTTGAATAATCAATGAACAAAGGGGAGATTACCGATAGCTGTCAGCGTATATTGATGTTTGCAGGCAATATATGGTTTTATATGCAGTCTGCATGTGACGACTTTGAACCAATGAAATTCCCAGATACTTGTA
The DNA here is from genome assembly GCA_031216915.1 of Pictodentalium vernedei. Classification (NCBI taxonomy): domain Eukaryota; kingdom Metazoa; phylum Mollusca; class Scaphopoda; order Dentaliida; family Dentaliidae; genus Pictodentalium; species Pictodentalium vernedei. The sequence goes on along the minus strand of CM062295.1, from coordinate 300,342,102 downwards.
GGAGGTAGGATATTATTAAGTATGGTCTCCAGTCATATTATAAGTGAAGGGTCCATATTCACTTAACCCGGTATGATTTGGGTTGCTTTTTTACCTGACTGAATTTAGAGTGTATAATCTGGCGTTTATTTTATTGGCGGTTTGTCGGCCTTGTTTTAATATCTGTTACGTTTCGTACTAACTTTGGAATCCCGAATGCCTTTCCAACGTATACAGAGCAGTTACTGACAAATACATCGATGACAGCTGTTCAAAGACTATGGGTCCTGTTATTGGAAAGACCAATATATAAATATGCTTAAATCTAGTGTCGTATATTAAGACAGGGAAGAGAGGATAGAGCGATAGATACTTTATTCAGCAGCGTATGCATATATACAGAGTAATACGCTTCGTATCGACAAAAACATATGATACATACTGCTGGGAGATGACAAAGCCAGATTGGCTGTCTACGTGCCATCTCCCTAAAGATTGGAATAATATTACATTCAATTCTATTCAGACCAAGCTACGTTTTCCTGTTGAACACTATGGAAAACTTGGAAACTTAATTAAGTACAGCAAGTAGAAAATAAAATAAAATAGGCGACTTTGACCAGGTAAGAAAAATTGTTCCTAAACCTGGGGCTTACCCTACCGACTAAACGAAGGGTAAACGATGATAATAGGTTAATAGAAATGATATCTACAAATAAGAGCTGATTTTTCAAAATAATATATTTTGACTACAGCCAAGATTTAAGCAACGCTATGTATCTTACGCTGGTCGTTTCTGTCAATCATGAGCACCAGCCCAATTTATGAGGAAGAACACATGACGAAGGCGACAGTTGTCAGCAAATGGAAGCTTTATAGTTATCTCCGAAAGGTAGACCGAAGGTTAAACGGTTCTCTTATAATGACGTTAAATCAAGCCACTGATGAAAATTAACATCGATTCTCCAACATTTGGTTTATTAACCCTTTACGCAACACAACGGCAAAAAACGGCCAGCGCTACTCACAAAAGCCACCATTCAATCTTCATTCCTTTTTCATTTTTTGTTTCAAAAACATAGCTTATGACCACACATTGGAACGAGCTCGCTCCAAATAAGGGGTCATAAACTATGTTTTGGACGCACAAAATGATAAAAATTAGTTATTCAAGATTTTTTTGCAGGTGGCGACTGTCCTTAGTGATAGGGGAAGGGTTAAGGTTCTAAACACATTATCTCCTAATTACGTAATCAAGCTCGCCAACGACTTGCATATTTGAGAAATCGGAATATTGCGTCACATGACCTTAACACTATTTTGCCATGCTTTTGTAGAAAAGTTAATTTGGAGGGAACACCTTACAAGTAGAAATATTTAGTTACCCAATCGCCCATAAATTTACATAAATGAATATCGGCAGGGAAGCCAAGTCAGACGAGATACCAAACAGAAAAAGCAAAAAGTACACACAACTTAGAGTTTAGGGACTGCGGACACTACTTTGGCAACAATTATTGCTTGACTAATCCCCACAAGCGGTTTCATTAATCAGATATGTCAAACAACTCCACATGTCTATTGTCCTGTCGGGGTAATTTTAATTCCCCAGAGAACAATCTGGACAGTAAGGATTGTTGCTTTCAACGCAATCAGGGTATGAAGATAAAAGCTTGAAAGCCAAACTTTTTTGAACATATTTCTGTTTTTGAGCAGATGAAATCTAATTCGTCCCGTAGTTTTGGATACGAGCACAACGTAAACTTCTCTAGAGATTGAGTTCTAGATATACTTACGAGTAGAAGCGTAGACTGTCTGGTATTCTGTGGTTTTGGTTGTTAAAGTACGCAAAGAAATCATCAAATGGTGTTGCAAGGGTGGATTTTTTCCAGTCGCGGAGGAACATTACAGCGTAATGTTTAAAAAGACCACTAACCTTGAGCATACGGTCCTTAACCCTTTGAACCCGAGCGGCCGCATTTTCGGCCAGTAACATAATATGTCATAACGTCATTAAATAGTATGGCTATTCGGTAAATGTTTGGGGTATTCCAATCAATATTTTCAACGTGCAGCCCCGAGGCTGCAGAACGTTGAAGATATTGATTGGTCTACCCCAAATAATGAATATGGACTCTTCTAATTACTGCAATTGAACTGGCACGAAGGATACCACCAGAGTTCAAAGGGCTAATAAACAGAGGATCAGTGTGGGCATTGAATCTTTTATAACTAATTATTTTCGTATAAATAATTTTTACATTAAAAATAATTTATTGATGGCTCTTGATTCAACCCAAAGATGAATGCCATAAATGAAGTGTGCAAGAGCAAAGTAGAGAGTTCTCAGACAAGGCATCATGTAGAAGAATGGATTTGACTTTACTGAGAGCAAAATTTGGCCACCGCCGATCTCGGAGCACAGGAATTTTATATGATAGCTTGTCATCAAAGTTGATTCCAAGAAATTCCAGAGATTTTCAGGTTTGCTCAACAGCTGCTGTCATTATCCTATTTCTAAACGTTTTCTTGCGAAATTTTCATTTTCTTCCTGAGAGGTTTAAATGCAATATATTTTGTTTTGCTAGCATTTATAACCAGACAATTGGGAGAACTCCTTTCGGATACTTTACGTAATTCATTATTAATATAACTTGTCAAATTATTCACGCTATGACTTCACGAATACGTAGTAGTATCGTCTGCAAATGACGTTTAGGGGAAGTGGAATTAAAAATGTCGTTAATGTATAGCAGAAATAGAGAATGGGTCCTAATACCGAACCCTGTGGGGCGCCACACTTTATTTTCCCCAAGTCCAATTTATTTTCGCCGTAAAGAACAAATTGTTTCCTATTTGATCAATGACTTTTAAAGCAGGCTTTGGTAACTCTCATCACCCCATACTTTTCTAGGTTCTTAATCAAAATTCCTAATTTATAGTGTCAGACGACTTGTTAAATCTAGTAAAACCGCCAAAGTGGAGTCTTGGTGTGTTTGTTATTTTGCTCAGCGACCTGTTTTAGAAGCTGAAGAACTGGGTGAACTCTGGAATGTTACTTTCTGAATCCGTGTTGATGCTGATATAAGATTTCAAATCGATTATGGAAACTAATGATTCTGACCGACATAAGTTTGTCTAGAAGTTTGGAAAATATCGGTAGTTGGTAATTGGTCTGTAGTTTGAGAATTTATGAACGTCACCGGATTTATAGACGGGTGTCACTTTAGCAAATTTCGTTTCGTCGGGAAATATACCACAAGTAAATGAGTCATAGATTATGTGTGTCAAGGGATCGCAATGACAGTTGCTGTTTGTTTGAGAAGATCCGAGCTAATATTGTCGCAGTTAGGGCTTGTTCGGGATTTCATTGATTTAACAACATTAAAAATTTCAAAAAGAAGTCGGTTCTAGATAGAAAGAAATTATTTGTCCATTCTTGCAATCATGTTTTTAAATGTTTACTAGAGAGTATTCTACTGTACCGGAGACCTGATCATAGAATAACAGTTCAAGGAAGTTCTATGGCTGCACGGTATATCAATAAACCGATATATACCGGTATTCAAACCAATATCGATTGAATACCGGTGTAATTACAAAAATATCGGTTTATCGTCATTATTTATTTACCCTCAATTTAATTTTCAAGATATCTTGAGTTTTTTAACTGTAGCTCCGAATGAATAATATTATCCCTTTAACCAAGGAATCGTCTGCTTGAGCCCTCGTAATATACAAATTCAGCAGTTGAAAAAATAATTTTCAAAAGTTTCAACAAATCTATATCATGTGACCCCTCACTGGAACGAGCTCGTTCCATGATATAATTTTATAGGGTCTCATGATATAGTTTTTTTAAGGGTCGCATGATATAGTTTTGTTGAAATCTTTGGTTAAAATCTGATAAACTAATTTTGAAAATAATAAATTTTGATATCGTCTGCGTTAGGTAAAGGTTTTTCGAACTGCATCATCAAGGCGTGCTAATTCGTTCCGACTGTGATGCCTCGAGTCTCGATTGTCGTACTTGTGTTCATATATCTGCACAGGTTTCGATATACCGGTATACCGCTGTATTTTTTTGAATACCGATACCGGTATTCAGTTTTGAATATCGTGCAGCCCCAGGATGTTCCTGGAACGAAACTACTTCTATTCCCTTCTGGAATATTCCAACTTTTTGATTGATTTGACCAAACAGACCTGTCGCATTCAAGTACAAAACTTGAGAGACTGAAAATATTTACGCTTGTAATTTAGAAGATACACTATTTATAATTTGAAGAGCCGTGTGCTTCAATTCGTGGTTCGATTGAGGGTTCAGTTCGATGCGAAATTTGAGATTCATAGAGCCCTAGTCTTTAATTTACGTCGGAAATGTTAAGGTACTGTCTCACCACCATCGCAAACGTCATCTAAGCCTCTATTGCTGCTAAGAAGGGTATATTTCATATCTGGCCCTCTTCTGTCTTTGAACTTTGCTCCAAGAGTTTAAAGTGCTTTTATTTTGAATATGGAAAGGTATCTGTGTTTCTGTTCTTCGTGGGAAACTCAGAATGTTAAGGCTACAGTTCGAGGTTTTAAATTTCGATAAATGTCTGTGGAAGTATCTAACCGCGCCTCAAGGGGCGTTAGACCTGCACGTATTGATTATTCCAATGTTACAAATTTACTTCTCTGTACCCTAACTACCCTCACTTCACTCAAAATTATTTCGGCAAGATACCCATCATTGGTTACTTCTAATATCAGATACAGATATTCATACAAAATATTGATTTCTTAACATGTTCCTTCTACATCGTTTTTAAATTGTACCGTCTCTATATATTTATATGTCTACAGTGTAAATAAATTGGCTGAATAGTTATCATAAAAGCGTTATCGTCTGTTATTTGCTAGTTATTTGTACACGTATTTCTAATCTTTTGCGTCTGCTTTTCACTATTAACTCTTTACCTAACATGAAAAGCAGACGACACTTGAAAAAAAAATTCTTGAATAACTATTTTTTTTCACTGTTTGTCTCAAAAACATAGGTTATGACCCCTCGTTGGAACGAGCTCAACCCAACGAGGGGTCATAACCTATGTTTTTGAGACAAAAAAATGAAAAAATAATGAAAATTAATTGGCGATTTTTGAGACAAGCGCTGGCCGGTTTGGCCGTTACGTTGGGTAAAGGGTTAAACTGGATTGCTGAAATGTCAGCGAAAAACGTCGCAACTCAACTGCACCCCCCACCCCGTTTAAGGTGACGTCAAGTCGATCAACTTGATAACTCCTCCCAGTCGATGGCATTCTATGACTGGAAAGCTGTTACGCTGTGGCTGTAGTCACAGCGTAACAGCTTTTACTTCAGTAAACATCATGGTGTTAACACCAACTCTATTAACTCTGTATCACATTTCCAATCTTCGTACTTATTGTTGCCAATAATTACTAAAATATTTTGTAAATATACAATTTGCATTGCCGCGAAAAATGTGCATACAAGCAACATATTCATTTTTACAGACATCAACGTATTTCTTTGAAATGCGGTCGACGATTGCGAGCTGTCGGAAAAAATGAAAACCTTTGAGAAATCTTCATTTGGTGAGCATTGTTTAATTATAGCAACATTTGTCCTGCCCCACCTAGATGTCGGTGGCTGCAACATTTTTCTGTACGTGATCAATGAGCGTCCATCAATACAGTTGTAAAGAGATCAGTGTTTGAGTCCCATTATGTTTTTCTGCGTTCTTTTAGATCCCGAAACTGTAGTTGTCTTTTCGTGCGAAACATTATTTTTTTATTTTCACCAACAAGGAATGTCATAAACAATAACATCAATAATAAAATAAAACCAGTTATTTTCTTTTCAAATAGAACCATGCCCCCACCCCCCTTTAACACAGAATCTCCACTCAAGCATTGTATGCAATGGCGACTTGTGTGTTTGGACAACTGAATCATAAAATGAATTATTCCAAAACTGAACCAATGTCGTTACCGAAGTAGAAATTCCTCGAACTCTTCTTCTGCCTGTGCCTGTGCAGAGAAACCTGATGATAGAAGAGTTCATGAGGCGACACATGGTAGGATTTTGAGAAAGTCTCGAAGATTCGAAAATTTCCGAATCAGCGCCGCTCCAATCGAATCATTGGTATGTTGTCTGATCGAATCGAATTTCGAAGCATCGCAGAGCCCTATTCATCGAAGGCATCGGCTATGAGGTGTTACAGACTTTTAGTGGTGTTTTGTTTTGCTTTATTAGGGTTTATCGGCACTTTCGACAGCTGGAGTCACCTCGTGTCGGACAGTTTTACGGGTGGGTGAAGCCGGAGTACACTGGAACAACACCGAGCAGCGGAAGATAACTGTAATACTCCCCAACGTACTAACTCCATACAAGCAGGTTTAGCATTTGTTGAAAACAAGCGCAACATCGCCGTGCAGTACGCATCTGTATACAGCGCCACCGGGCCCCCAAGTGGGCAATCGGGATTAAATGCTATGCCCACCCAAGGACACAACGCAGTTACCCCTGTCGGGGATCGAACCGTGAAGATTTCAGTTTGTAGTCCAATTCCGTAACCACTGAGTCACCGCCCTATCTTTTTAGTGGTGTTTACTTGACTTGCACATGATTTCCATGGCAGTATATTAACCCTTTACTCAACGTAACGGCCAAAACCGGCCAGCGCTATTCTCAAAAATCAACAATTAATTTTCATTATTTTTTCATTTTTTGTCTCAAAAACATAGGTTATGACCCCTCGTTGGAACGAGCTCGTCGGGCTCGTCGAAATACTATTCTGTTCCTACAACTCGACGTGATCTGAATTTCCGGAGACACACACTGTGGTGATAATCTGTATGGGTCAGCTGAAGGTGTCCACGCAATAATCTTTTATACAATGATGCACACTACACTTTAAAAATTACTGTTAAAAATCCGGAAAATAGTGGTAACCAGCAGCATTCATCTCACCGTGACTTTCACCGTAATATCTGTTACGGATTAAAGTATATTCATACGAAGACTAACAGAGAGAGTGTCCAAGTTCAGCGGAGCTAGATTTTGTCAGCACGAACTCTTTCAACTCTTCGTCCCTTGGGTGCAACAAGGTACCATCTGCGTTGCTTTAGCATTTCAGATGGTGTCTTGTTGCATTCAAGGGACGTCTCCAATTCTCTTTCTATGATAGCATCATTCATGTCGAAATGTGACTTCTCTTGGGAAATTCAATCTTTCAGTTACACTAACCCTTTGGACTCTGGTGGTATGTTCTAGGTCACTTCAACCATCCTGCTTAATGAAATTATTAATGAAATTATGACGTATCGTGTTTTTGGCTTATCAGGTTCAACGGGCTAATATGTTTAATCTGTAGTCACAGCGCCATACGACTACAGGTTAAAGATATTATTACTCTTTTAACTTTATACAAGCTTCCTGATTGGTCAGTAACCAATGCATCGAACATGGTACATTTTACTCAAACGGGGCGTACGAAGTTCAACGGGGTGCATGGGAATATCACGTGGCAGCTAAACGGGGTGTACAGCCATTCTATGGTACACTTCGCCGATTTCCCTTTGACCCATCGCCTCAAACAATTTCGCCAGAAATAATAAACATTCAGACTCGCAAACAAAATGTGAACAATATTGTTTCATGAGAATATTCGAAAAACTGGAAATAAAACATGTGTAAATACCCCCAATGTCCGATTTTACCGTCGAGACGAGGGATCCGTTGTGGTTTCCAGAAACATGAAACCTCGTTATATGAATTGTCTCTTCAGTGAAACTTAATAAATCACTTGTACAAGTTTGAATATAGTGTCCCCGATTCTCCAAGACACACCGCGCACCACAGTATCAAATAAAACTCTTATAAAGTCAATTTGTGAACCACAATAATAACGACGCGTCATTTCCCTATATTCTTGAATTGAAGTCTCCCAAATAGTCCAGGCGCAATATGGTTTGACCCGGAAAAAATTTGGGACAAGCTGATTTTGGTGACATTCGACGCGGAATTTATCTGGGAACAACATATCCAAAATCCGCTTTGGGGAAAATGTTTCATGCAAGATGGCCGCAAGGAGGGGTTTCATAAAAAAATCTTCAGTGGCTTCAATTTCTCAATAGTCTTGATATTTTGTATGAGATCTGGAGAAATTTTGTGCGTCATTTGTACTTTAAGAACGAATGCCAATCCTATAAAGAGGAAACATGAATGAGAAAATTAACAATTGTTAAGGAAATGGCCCCAAAATACCATTTTCTTCAATTTTCACACCCATACGAAGTTGAGTCTGAATAGAACAGAAAAAAACGAGCTATAATTCTGCTGTCGATGTTTTTCATAACTCCCGAGATGGCGAAGAATGATATCGATCAACTTTCTTCGCAATGGTTAAATCCCGAGATGAGATCTGACCGAAATCATGCCGGTGTTCCTCAATGCACTCTGCTGTCGCCAGTTTCGTCTCCAATCTCAACCGGCTCGGAGTTCAGGCAATTCTCCCCTCGACAGTCTCCACAAGCAGAGACACATTAGATTGCGTTCTTTCTACAAGAGGATATATTCGTTCCGCAGGGGGTGTTTGGAGGTCATTTTGCATTTGTAACGTATAAATTTCAGGAGAGCTTCAGGCGCTGCATCCAGGTCAGTCATCACGGGTATCAACTCATTTTCGAGAATTTCCCAGCCCCATTTCTGAGGATCTAGGATATCAATATCCAATTGCTTCCATTTCACCGTTTGTAGGTGGACTCGCAGGCTGTGAAAGTATGCCGCGCGTTCAGTTGGAGGTAGTTTCTGAGGTTCGATTTCTGTCTTGCTGGAAGTGACCATTGTCATGAACTTTGAGTATCTCAAGCCATTCAATGTGTCTAACTGCTTGCCAGAGTACAGCATTACAAACAGTTCAGCGCCGATTCTCCCAATTTGTGCTTGGGATACGGCGCTGTCGTGCATTGTTGCTGATATCTTCTAAATCTTCCTTGACTTTTCTAACCTCTTGAGATGCTGTGTTTTCCCATGGCCAAACGTTGCCGAAGTAACATCACACCTACTCCATGCATGTATGGACAGGAGGTGTCGCCTTGTTGTTTCTCCGATCTTCGCTATTATATCTGCGATCTTCCATGCCTCCCCACCCCTATGTGACTTCCGTGCTTCTGATTGGAAATAAACATCAGCCGAAGTATGATTCCAATGGTGAACGGATAGCACTAGTACATCAGTATCATCTACGGCAATGACAACTGAATTCCCTTGAGATGAAAGTTTGACTTTCAACAATCAGGGTATCAGCATCGCCCGAACTGCAGTTAACAGTATGTCCACCCGCTCTCAGTATTGTGGACAGCAATCTTATGAAACTGCATTTTGTTATTCTCGTTCGACAAGAACTGTTCCTGGTTCTTGTGTGCAGTTATGGTGTCTGTCAAACGGATATCGGCACACACGTTGACAGCTCTCCTTCTATGCTCATGACTGTTCGTGTTGGTCGCTGTCCATAACCATCGAAGACGACACAGCAATTCTGCCCATATTTGTTGGCCACATATCCAACATACTGATGGGCTACTTCCGAGTCAGTGGTAGCCTTCGCCTTCCATTTGACTCTCTGTGGAGGAGAGCCCCTCCGTCAAGCACGTACACGGAATCAGATGGCAGCTTCGAAAGTACTACTAGATCTGTTATTGCAGCTGCTAGGTCTGCCTTGTTTGCTTTTCTGAGAAAGAAGTCTTTGAAGAGGGCTGTTGGCATTGCAGTTAGTTCGCATTCGAAGAGCTCTGCCACGTCGCGCTCCCTCTGAGCAATAGCTATCAAGTGAACAGAGCTGATGGGTCTCTTGATACCCTCTGGTTATCCAACTTCACCTCGGGGTTCAAATGGCCTAAAGTGCGAATTTGATCACTTCTTTTGATGGAGGCATCAGAAACAACAACATTGTCTAGTTTAGAGTGTATCTCCGCCCCTACCGAATCGGTATTGTCGCAGTTAATGCCATCACCCACGGAAGCTGACAATCCGGAGGACTGGGAGCGCAATCTTTCATTTTCATCGAAATGATCGTACAAGTCAAACCACTCTAGTATTTTCATCATGTCGGTGTTGTCTCGTTTACGACGAGAAGTGCCCATGTCTACATGTTGTTCACTGGTACTGAGTTTCACGTCAGTCTGCGTGGTCATAGCTTCGTGTATTTCAGCGCATTTATGCATGGTGTAAATCCGCCCCTGACGCACTGATTCGGTCACCCCACGACCTCGCGTTTTTTTTCCCCAAAGCAGATTTTTGCGGATTTTGGATATGTTCTTCGGGAGACATTCCTCTTCAGAATGACACAAAAATCAGCTTGTCCCAATTTTTTTCCGGGTACGACCACTTTACTTGGTTCAACGCCTTTACTGTTACTTTTATTAAGGTTTTCGTCACTGAAATACCGTTTGGGGATTATATAATAAAACAAACCTCGACACGCTGAAGTGGCAGGGTAATGAATTCGTAGTACGGTGTTTCAGCAGGGTGTACGGGACTGCACCAACCTTCTGAGATAGGTATTTCCTTCGGCTTTGAGCCTCAGGAAATACGGATCTTAGAAGGGTAGTACAGTCCCGCATAACCTGCTGAAACACCGTGTAACTATTATTATATCATCTACTCTTGATAATTGTTAAAAGATCGTCTGTAATGAAGCTAAACTACCCGAACGATCCTTATTTCTGCTAACAGATCGACCAAAATGTCACTGTAAAAATATATTTTTCCGTAATGTTGTACGACACTATTACCAGCAAGTAGTAGTTATCAATAGTTTATGGTATTTGCAAAATTAATCACCCGCGGTGTACGAAATTACACACCAGTCTTTGATCTCGTGATATTTGAATTGCCTAAAAGTGTTAGTAAGTTGGAGCGTCTGACAGCTACTCGTCGCTGTAGCATATTTCTCTCCGGGTACTACGGCTTCCTCCACTCATAAAACCGTCTGACATGACGTGATCCTAATTATTGCACGTGTCGGTAAAACTCAATAAACAAACGCACGAACAATTGCGAAAAGGTACTTCGTGTTTGCTTACTAAAACGAAGACCGAATGCTTTCACTGCCAATCTGACGCAACTGAACGGGAATGATACTTGCAGATCACCTATCATTGCCCTATATCCTAACTCCTACAAGTTTCGGGGAATTTTATTTTGCGCACGCAAGGTGCATATAAACTATATACAGTTAATCTATATAGCTGACAGAGTGATTTACCTTTTGTTAATTTGTGTTGCATATTGTCGGCAAACCAGTAAGAATTTTATCATTTACTTTAATCGCTTTCCACAAGAAACGGCCGTTTCTCTTCATCTTGATTCAAATCTTCAGTATCAGAACAACGTTTATTCAACACCGGAGGCGAACTGGCAAGACTCTTGGCGTTAACATGAGATCTCGGCAATAAAAGCGATGAAATAAACGTGATCTCGACCTGATAGAATGAAACTTCGACATAACTTTTCAACACCTTAAGGTAAAACAGACACAATTTGATGAAAAGATGAAGTTGATATATTGATGTTGTTTTTAGAATTTACAATAGATTTAAGAATAGGCCCAGACTTTTCTGTTGCAATATGATCATTTTTCTGTAGCAATATGATCAGCTAGCTACACTGCATTCCATGATACAGTACAGGTTGCGTCGTTCGCCATTAAAACACCCGTAGAATGGAGTATACGCCGAAACAGTAAGTCAAAAATTATGTTAATGTCTTTACCTTCGTTGGCAACAGACGATTCTTGCACAGGAACTTTACTGTTTGACTCCAAAACATAGATTCTAACTCTTACTGAAACACGCTCGACATGCTGGTCCCAATGAGGGACCATAAACTACATTTTGGAGGCAAAAATTGAAAAACATTATACGATTTATATGGCCATTTGGCGCTGGCCGGCTTTGACCGTTACAACAGTAAAGACTTCTAAAACAAGAAGCGTAAAATTTGCTTACGCTTTTGAACACAATTTCCCATGACGTATAAACTGCGCTAGTTGGCAGCAAAAACGATACCCCCCAAGGCACAGGTGACCATGAAACCTAAATGCTTCACATTGTAAAATATAATGAATCCACTTTACCCGTTAAAAAGAGTTGAAGAATGAGCGCATAAAAAATACTCTCTTTTGTGAGGAATATAAATTTTGACTTGTGAGACCTTTCCAAGAAGCAATGTCAGAATTTGGCTTATCGTTAGAGAGAGGTTTCGTAAGTGAAGAAAAAGCAAAAAAAAGACTAGAGAATTGTAATTTGTGGGACAAATTACGGGCTTTCCCAACTTTCCAATGTGAAAATGCAGACTACATATAGCAAAGCAAAGTGCTTGAAATTATCCATTTGCAAAATGATAGACAAAAAGCATCCAAAGTTCGCTATTTTTGGCATTCTATAACGGTACTCTTATTCTCACCCTCATTGTGCTTGGGGTTAAATCTTGAGATTAAAAAGTAAACAATAACTTTCTGTTCTGCAATCATTGTTGCATCTATCCATACCAAAATAATTGCTACAATAACCTTGCAAGTAGAGGTTTGATAGATGTTTGCAAAATTCACTGAAAATCAATTTTTATCAACAAATACTTTCCTTTACGTGGCCAAAGCATATGTTGGGTTAAGCCCCAAAGCATAACTTACAGCAGCGGATTTGTTCATTAAGCATCTCTATTTATAGCAAAACAAAGTATCTAAAATTAACCCTTTCCAAAATGACAGGAAAATGTAACCGAAGTTAGCTAATTTTAGCATTTACGAATGGAAATCTTACCCTCATTGTGCTTGAGGGTTAAAGATGAGATTAAAAACTAAACAGTAACTTTCTTCTGCCAGCATTGTTGCATCTATGCATACAAAAATAATTGTTACAACAACATTGCAATTCGAGAAATTTGCCCTTGAAGTTAGTAAATCTTGAAGATAAAATGCTATATTCCTATCATTTGTGGCCAATAGGGGTTAATTTTAAAATATTTGTGTGGTGATTTTAGTGTATCATATTATGCTCTTAATGTATGAACATCAATCACAGACTGAGTGTCTGAAAAGAGACATGGACTAATCTTGAATCTTGGTGTTTGAATGAACATGTACAAGTTGAGGGTACTCAAATTCAAGGCCTGGTAACTGGGTGAGGGTTAAAACTTGGAATAAAACATATGACAGCAAAATTTTCTTGAATGAATGCCCTATCTTCTCATGGAAAAGGTTTTGAGACAATATGGCTCCAGTGCTGAGAAAGTGCATGTAAAAGTTGGCAAAAATAACAATTATTCCGACATTACCCTTATGGGAAGTCTCAAATCTGGCAAGGGTTAAACTTTTAATAATAATATATAGAACAAAATTTGTCATACTTTGACTGCTGCATGCAGCTATACAAAACATTCAGAGCCCAATCAATTAAAAATGGAGTACATCGTTACCAAAACTTACCAAATTCTGAAAAAATTGAAGTTTTTTTGGACGGTATCTACTTTTATGCAACCAGATTGGGATAGGGTTAAACTTTACAACCAATCTTACAACAGCAAATATGCTTGATAGTCAATTGTGAATACGTACATAGAAAGTTTTTGAAATTAACCCTTTCCAAAATGATAGAAAAAGCAACCAAAGTTGGCTAATTTTGGCATTTTCAAACGGTACTCTTATTCTCGCCCTCATTGTGCCTGAGGGTTAAATCTGAGATTAAAAAGTAAACAGTAACTTTCTTGCACAATCATTGTTGCATCTATCCATACCAAAAAAATTGTTACCACAACCTTGCAATTAGAGAAATTTGCTCTTGAAGTTGGTCAAGTTTGAAGAAAAAATCTATATTCATGTCAGTTAACCCTTAAGTCCTCAGATTAATTTTAAAGTATTTATGGCCTTTTTCTGCTTTCATAGTTATTGATGACTTGGCAGTGGTTCTACATCACTGCTGGCTGCCTATGCAGGCAGCCAGCAGTGATGTAGAACCACTGCCAGGGAAAATTCAGTCTACACACAAGAGTAATAAAAAAGATTACACAAGGGAGCACCTGCTTCAATGCCATATAAAAGTGGCGGTTTGGGGCTATATGGGGGCTTAAGGGTTAAAGTTGAAAGATTTGAGTGGTGTTCGTGGTGTATTATATTATGCTCTAAATGTGTAGAAAATTTGAGCTAAATAACTGTAAATAACTTTGAGACATTTGAAAAATGGTAAAATTTTGACGGTTTTGGCAGAATATTTTGAAAATACGCGTTTTCACAGACATGACGATAACGCATTTCACTAGATATTATGACATTACATAAGTATGTCGAATTTGGTCAAAATCGTACAGCTTGTTTTTGTTTTGTTACACATGTGCAATTTATTTGAAATAATACAATTTTTTTATCTAATTATGCCCAATTATTGCTAAAATAATACACAATAGTTGTTCGCGACTTTCATTTATTCGAACAGCAGCAGAGTTGAAATTGGAAACCTCATGTATTCAGAAATGATGTCACCGGGATTTATTTACTTACGATATCATTCGGGTAACTTCATTTACCTATTCGCAAGGGCGTGTTTTCTGAAACTGCGTCTGCATTAACCCTTTACCTAACATGAAAAGCAGACGACACTTGCCAAAAGAACTATTGAATAACTAATTTTTTTCATGTTTTGTCTCAAAAACATAGGTTATGACCCCTCGTCGAGCTCGTTCCAACGAGGGGTCATAACCTATGTTTTTGAGACAAAACATGAAAAAATAATGGAAATTAAATAGCGATTTTTGAGAATACCGCTGACCGGTTTTGACCGTTCGTTGGGTAAAGTGTTAAAGCTTTTTCATTACAGATTTGAGAAATTTCGCATTGCTTCTGGTGTCTCACACTTTGCATGTAGTGGCTTTTAATGCTCTTTTACATTCAAGCAAACTCTGAAATTCAATATTATTTTTTCAAATTAGCGGCTAATTGCCCAGCAATTTCTTGATCAAGAAAAACAATATCCGAACGGATTCAGAAACCATACAAGTCCTACTTACTAACTTACACTACATGAACATTAATGCTCCAAACAGTTATTTTACTTAGTACGCACCAGATCTCCAGAAGTCAACCGCGTGGTAAATAAAATGAAGCCATAGTTATCAAAATATTGCAATGATATCACAACATGTCTTCTTAAACGCGTGATAAACGAAGTAATGGATTCTATGGCACATATAACCACTGGCAGTCCACATAGAGGACATTTCAATATACCGACATTCTTTGCAATCGGATCCATTTCCCCTGTTAGGCGTTTCCATTTCAAACACCAATAGGTGCTGGGCTGCATCAATGTTGGGGGCCTCAAGAGCCACCCAATAGGGGGCCCACCGGGAATTTTCCCGGTGGACCATACGACAAGTCCGCCTCTGCACGCTCTGTACCGTTATGTCGTTGTTCGGGCAGTCAAACTTGCCGCCGAGCATGCTTTATTGGGACCGCATTTTCCACATTATTATTATTATTTATTGGCTCTTAGCGCCACATTGGTATCTAAGATGTGATAAGTCCTTACTTATTGTTATAAAAGACGTAATTATTTGTAAAATTATTAATTAATTATTTGTGAAAATATAAAAATATTCACTGAAAGGAAATGAAATGTTCCACAGTAACGTACACGTGCTTTTTATCACGATTTCGAATCCTGCAAAGTACAAAATGAACTCGGAATGCACATCACTTTGACCGGCAAAACAATTTCGGTTGGTCATATTTCATCACCCAGGAAGATTAGATTTTAAGCAACATTGTATTCAGACCGTATTCATACTCTTACCAATGTAAGAAATGTCATGGATAGTTCTAATGTGGACTGAATTTAGCATTTACCGAATTGGCCGTCTCCAACGCGTAATTTACAAATTAAACAGTTGATAAACATGTATTTTACAAACATTCTCAACAGAACCATACCATGTGCCCCCCCCCCCCCCCCCCCACCGCCACCACCATAGGAACGAGGAACAATGAGGGATCACATGATATGGTTTTCTTGGCATTTTTGAAAATGAAAAAAAAAAAACAATAATTAAAATGGCAAATTTTGATATCCTCTGAGTTGGGTAAAGGGTTAACATGGTCATGCAAGCGATTTGTGTCATGACAAAACGTAACCATGTCAAGATTTAACTGTCCACTTTGGTTAACTGGTTGAGTGCTAGAAGCCACTATCAGGGCTTTCAGAAAAATGAGGGTACCAGGGCAAAAGATAAAATCTTCCTTCTTCACGTTTCATATTTATTCAAACGCAAATAATATTTTGTTTATATAATTTTGTTTAAATACAAATAATTGGAGAGTGCCCATTGGGCACTCTCCAATTATTTGTAATAAAACAAATTGTGAATAACAAATAAAGACCACCCAAAATAATTTTGCCCTCAACCAGTTAAAACATAAAATCTGGGGATCAAAACGTAACTTTTTGTTCAAATTGTAACTTTGCTTTTGAAGAAACGCAACATTTTGCTGTACCAAACGTTGTATTCCAGTATCGAAGCGTAGTATTTTGTTGATCGAAACGTAAAATTCTACTGGTTAAAACGTAACATTGTAATTCACCTGGTATGTCTGCTTTCAATATGCTCTATCCATTGATATTTAAGGGTTATTACTTGGCTAGTTTCACATCGGTCGAGATACAAGCCCGAGATTACTTCATATCAACCTGACACCGAAGGTCGAAGGCTTCTGTAAAGTTACAGAGAGCTGTCGAACTCATACCCGGATTTTGAAGTCATAGAAATATGATATATAACGATATCATCCAACCGGTATCCTCAAATAATACATCACCATGTTATAGGTATCCCCCAATACCAAGATAAGGATATGAGGGATACTAAATTATACCTCATTGAGGAACTTTATCATAGCTCTCGTAGCCTCAAAAAAGGGATTCTACAGCCATAGAAAGACAATAGAAGGGGAATTCCAAAGTGGAGTGCCACCGAGCGTGGCAGATAATATCCACATGAGGATATGTGAAATGATAGATACCTCATTGAGGTATTTTTGTCTGGACCTCATGGCCTCATACGGAAAATGAGGTTCCGAAGGTCAGTGGTTGTTGAGTTGGGGTGCTGAAAGAAGAGTGCTATAAAATGTGGTCTTTCAAAACTCAAATGAAGATATGAGCAATGATAGATTATACCTCATTTGGGACCTTCTCTTGTATCTCGTTACCTCATACGATGAAAGGCGAACGTCTCGGTCCAGATACATTATGCAGTGATAGTGAGTGTGTGTGTGGGGGGGGGGGGGTGGGTGTGGCTAAGCTAATGGAGCGATCTGATTGGTTAGTTAGTTTCAGTTAATGGATCTGACTGATTGGATGATCCGCAAAAAACGGAACAGCGCCCATGCTGTTGGGAATAAGAACGAGAGTACCCAGAATAGGGTTAGAACTAGTAAAAAGAGACCAGGAAAGCTAATAATAGTAACAATAAGCGAAAACTATTCCAGCTGATAGGTTCATCTACTCTACTGCAGTATACTCCGGAAGAATCGAATAGGGTTGGGTAGACAGAAAAAGCGTAGAAACATAGATGGAAGAGGACTCCGAATCAGTAAACTGGCTCCATGTTGAAGTTAAGGGAATAGGCAGAAAAACGAGGAAAAACTCCAGCACCATTTAGGGCCCTACAGCAGTACGTGCTACTGTTATAAGTCCAAGATGGCGGCTACGCCAATTTAAGTTTGGTGAATTTGGGTAGATCTCGGGATCATTTGGTTAATTACATATGCATCTATCTATTCAACCGAACACAACCTCCGAATACACTCCCGTCCTATTAGAGGGTTTGGGGTCACATTGCAACCACGTGCCATCATAGAAACAAAAATGGCGGGCCCAAGTATACAAAATGGACAACGGAAACACGTATCTCCCTAACAACATGCGTTGCGCATACCCATTGAGACCACGGATCACTATGTGGATAACGCCACAACATGGTCGTGTGAGCCGTGACAACCCAACAAGATATAACTGGGTCACGTGGCATGACGTCACTAGTCTTCCTCGGTTCCCCTCTCTTCCCGCAGATCAGATATTAAGTGTGCACGCTGTACTACTAGCATCACATTGACATTGTCGCCCTGATCAGTATCGTCTCGTAACTTCTCGTAACTTCTGCAAGGACGCCGGAAGCAGGTGGTTTATTCAGCCGCCCTGCGTGTGTCCCTTTTCGCCAGAAGTGCACTGGTGAAAAATATTTTGAGAAATGTAACTTAGAAACACTCAGGTATTCGTTTCTCATGAATTTCTTGTGTCTCAATGACAATGGGGGCGGGGAGAGGCTATCGGGTATAATGAAGGAGTCTGGTCGATAATCATCAAGCAAAGAAGCAAAGCAACAATGGTCGATGAGTTCTAAGGCTTTGTGTATATTTATCTGATAACCATATAGTATACCACTCGTTGTATATACTTGAAGTATATACAACGGGTGTTGTACGTAATTATAATTTATGCGAATGACCTTAGACCTCGTTGGATTCCATTTTCATTCATTCATAAATTTTATAACCCAGGTTTGAATTCTAAGTTGAAAAAGCAAGTGAAATTTAATTGAAATAATATGACATATTTTCTATAAGTATAAAAATGTAAATTTTCTGTTTATTTTGCTGACATCAAGAAATAATTACAACCTACTTTGTTCAAAACCTTATGCAGAAATTACTAGAATATCAGTAATGCGCAGTGTGCTATTTATAGTTACATCTGCGTCCACGATTAGAGTACTGCTCTAATTACAAGTTCGTCTGCTACCTGAAAAAATGTTTCGTACACATTGTAAACAAAAACAAAAGTGGACCATAATTAATGGGAATTGGAAACTTCTCGATTGAATACATATTATCATTGTCGCCAGGTAGAGTCCATGACTGTACAGCAACAACCAAAATATCGCGTTTGCTTTGTCTCGTTTTTTACGGAGGCCGGTGGGAATCAGCATAAACGTGAATATAAGCCTCAACGAGTGCAACTGTTGTTTGTTATCAGATAAAAACAATATACATAGAGAGTTTTTTTTATATCTGGTTTAAACAACTCGTTGAAATATAGTTAAAAAAAATTTCGGCAGAACCTCGAAAATATTAACTATATTTCAACTCGTTGTATAAACCAGATATAAAAAACACCACATGTATATTGTCTATATACACAATACTATTGAGTGTCACAATTTATGACACGTTATAAACTCCCAGTCTCAAATCATACCCAGATTCGAGTGTCCTTTTAGATACTGCTGTCCCCAGGCGTGCTTTCGGAGATTTTCGGTTCCCGTGTGCTACTGTAAAAAGCAAAATCGGCGTATCCCTTTTGTATTTGTTGGAGGTTCAGTTCAGTAATAATTTAATTTTACAGCTCAAAAGAGCTGTCGGATTAAATGATTACTGATCCTCACAGTCGAATTATTGTTCTTCGTGTCGTTTAATCCCACATCGAGGGATGGGGCGCGGTGGCTCAGTAGGTAGAGATGCAGGCTGCAAGCTTGGAGATCCTCGGTTCGAATCACACCTGCGGCAACCGCGTTGTGTCCTTGGGCAAGACACTTCACCCCATTGCCTTCGTTGGGGCACCGTGGCGTTGTGTACTAAGGCGAACTGCACGTCGATGGTGCACTTGTCTTCTACCAATGCTAACCCTGCTTGTGTGGAGCTAGTATGTTGGGGAGCTGACAGTTGCTCGCCGTTGCTCGGTGGTTCTCTCCGGGTACTCCGGCTTTCTCCACCCGTAAAACTGTCATGATCATGATTAGCCATTGTGCAGAAATATGTGACCTTAAACCCCAATAAGTAAATAAATAATCATACATCTTCACGGAGTTGTAGAATTAAATTATTACTTATCCTCACAGTCGATTTATTGTTCATTGTGTCGTCTGCGCGTTCACTGCCTCACTGTCATGTTTCTTCCCGAAAAAAATGTGTTCATACCGTTTTGAAAGGGTTAGGCCGAACAATACGATCCAGGAGCTCAATTTAAAAGGATTAGTCTGACACTGTGTATAAGGTTATTATGTAATAACATCTCCACTCCGATAACGATTGTACTATTGGTCGTGAAAAGATAAAGCATGAAAAATATCACGTTGTCCTCGTGGGTTTTACGCTTGGAGTGAAGGGATCAAATCGGATCAATTCCACTCTGCTTCGACTCTCCCGAGGGCACACTATGAGTACAACTCATCAAGATGAAACTCCATCTTTGCTGAAATTGATTTTGATTATTGTGATTCGTCGAGTTATTTGTGATTTCATTTTAAACATTATTTGCACTGAATAGACCTGCAATTAACCTGCACTTTAATGGTCATAAAATGTGCAGAAATAAGTGCACTACGACCCGTCAAAATTACATTTGTAAAGAGAAAGTTGAGGGGGATATTGTTGAATTGTGCGCAGTTATTGCGCTTGACTCTTCCCTACCCGCTGATTTTCAGTCTCTTCCATCCCCACATGCTTTCGTCTGGAGCACAATGCCAATATTTGTGGGTGCAGAGTAAACAGGTCAATATTTGTGGGTACAGAGCAAATAGCGAGGGTTCGAGCCGAAACTGAAAGGGTTTCGTTCTGTACCAATCGCCCAACGAAACTAAACTAAACACGCACACCTCTCGGCTACCGGTGTACAACACAGACCGCTAGGTCACCGTTGGTGAGTGGCAATTCGCGATTTAATGTACCGAAGGTATTTATGGTTAATTTGTATGTCTATGGAAACTGTATGCTACTTCGTGTGACATACCGTAAACTCAAAGTGGTGCGGTTGCCACGAAAACAGCCCCAGAAAATGATTGCGCTGATTCAACAAGACGACAACATGGTTACTAAAAGATGAAATTATTGTGATGAATTGATGGTGACGTGGTCTCAGGTTTGCTGCTCGGTGCTTATGCTCAACCGAGACGCGATCCACTGCCCAAAATCCACATCGTGAAATGAACAAGGCAAATTTTAAGAATCACAAGTTCAGTAAATAATTCTCTCGTGTACCCCACGACGTCACTAGATAAATAATCAATCAATAATAATGGTCGAGGTACTCCATCTTACTTCAAGTCGGAAATTGATTTATAATTTAAACAGCACTTCATTCGGAACATCTTCTGCTGCACGTGTGAAAAATCTAGAAAAAGGACACGGTTTACAAGTCACTCCGTTGATGAAATAATTACCAAACGTGCAGCGTCATTTCAAGTATTTCACGTGGTGACGTCAGACGGTAACATATGTTACTGGAGACATAAACATAGAAGAAACTACGCGAGGTCTCATCCAATTAGAGGACGAGGATTTTAGTCTTATTGGAACATTGACCCATATGTATATGGCAGAACACATAGACAACCGAATGTCTGTTATTTATTTACTGGCGTTTAAGGTAGCATATTTCACTATTCGCAAAAGATAAAATACTGAAGGTCACCGATTTGTACAAACTTCATGCCTGTCTATTTATGGTTGACTGGAAAAATCGAAAACTTCCAGAATCTTTCGAACATTATTTTCCTTCTCTTAATCGCACATGAATACAAGTCAATCAGGACTGGTACGTATTAACAAAACCCGAACAAAGGCATTAGATAGGCCCTCATATGCCCTTCCGAAAATGTGGAACGAACTGGACCTTGAATTACGAAACATAGAAAATAGAAAAGAATTCAAAGATAAATTAAGAACAAAACGTCTGTCGTCATACCAAGAAAGCTATCAATGTGACAACCCATGCTGCCCTGACTGTTACTCTCCACATTAGGGGTCGCCACACTGATAATCTATGTGTCCCGTATTTTCGACACACCGAGGACATATTATGTAAAATGCTATGTCCATTTTGTTCTTCTTGATTGACGAGCAGTCCTTGAACTTCTAAATCTAACCTCCGCCCAGTTTGGTAACCATGATAATATTATCAGATAGGTACGGAGAGGTCGGTATACCACCCTCTCATTCACCATCAGCCACCTTTGTGAATCTGGAAGCTCGTCCATCTAAAGAGATAGATTAATGGGGTATGTCTCCAGGTCTAAATTTACAAATCTACTCACAATTGCCCATAGATCCTTTTATCACAGTCTAATACGCAGAGCATGTTGTCAGTTAAATGTATTGCGGGAGTGACAGGTAGACAGTCAGTCTGGCTATGTCATCTCCAAACGGTATAGTAGTATAATTTTTCAAATTATCTATATATATTCTATTGTTAGATTGTTAGATATGTAACTGCAGGTAGACTATACCGTTAACACTTTAACCAATGTAACGGTCAAAATCGGCCAGCGCTATTCACAAAAATCATCCATTAATTTTCTTTATTTTTTCATTTTTTTTTGTCTCAGAAACCTAGG
The DNA here is from genome assembly GCA_031216915.1 of Pictodentalium vernedei. NCBI lineage: Eukaryota > Metazoa > Mollusca > Scaphopoda > Dentaliida > Dentaliidae > Pictodentalium > Pictodentalium vernedei. The sequence continues at coordinate 300,319,680 of CM062295.1, read as the reverse complement.
CTATGACCCCTCTTTGGAACGAGCTCGTCGAGCTCGTTCCAAAGAGGGGTCATAACCTATGTTTTTGAGACAAAAAAGAAAAATTTTAGTTATTCAAGAATTTTGTTTGCAAGTGTCGTCTCTTTTTCATGTTAGGAAAAGGGTTAAATAAATTATCTAACGTCTATCTATCTATTTCTGAACAATGGCTGAACGTGACCGCCGAATGTCCACCCCATCGTGATACACGGTCATTTATTTCTTTCACCATATAAGACCTCAATTTTATAGCATTTCTGATCATTTACCCTTGTTTTTTGTTAAAGATCAGTGAAAATTGGAACGTGTTGATTACAACCCACACTGTCCAAAATTATTTCTTAACTAGAAATATTGTTACCATAGTGTTACCCTTTGTTTGTGGTTCAACAAAATATATATAAACATGGTACAGGGAATGCTACCTCCTGGTTGCTATGGCAAAAACTCAAATATTACATAATTTGTGTGATTTTTGCCTGAAGGTGTTTATTTACGTTCAAAGAAATATGATTTAATTTCTACGGGTCCCATAAATACGTGAAATTAGTTTGTTTTATGGCAGATTATTTGTCAATAACAAGTAGTATATTGCTGTGTTTACGTCATTGTTACATTTAATAACATAACCAGCATCCAAGTTTCATCAATTTGATGCATTTCCTGATCATTTTGCGATGAGAATCGGTGAAAATTGGAATCATGGAAAGCTTTCTAGCACACACCGTTATATCGCTAAACTGACACAAATACATGAAGCAGACTTTTCATGCATTTTTGTATAGGTATACGTAAATTTTCGAAAATAATAATTCAGTATTATTTTATTGTTACAAGGAATGCGTTACTCATGCTAGTTTATATGAAAATCGAAAAAAGTATTCTGTGCACACCAAGTTGCGGTATCAGAGCCATATTTTTCTCATTTTACGCATAATGTTTCATCTAATCAGTGTTTAGCTGGCGAGTCGGGCAGCTAGGTACACCCCTATGATTTAATTTCTACGGGTCCGCTAAATACATGAAATTAGTTTGTTTTATGGCAAATTATTTGTTGATATCAATTAACAAGTAGTATATTGCTGTGTTTACGTCATTGTTACATTTAATAACATAACCAGCATCCATGGTTCATCAATTTGATGCATTTCCTGATCATTTTGCGATGAGAATCGGTGAAAATTGGAATCGTGGAAAGCTTTCTAGCACACACCGTTATATCACTAAACTGACACAAATACATGAAGCAGACTTTTCATGCATTTTTGTATAGGTGTACGTAAATTTTCGAAAATAATAATTCAGTATTATTTTATTGGTTCAAGGAATGCGTTACTCATGCTAGTTTATATGAACGACATCTCGCAATCGAAAAAAGTATTCTGTGCACACCAAGTTGCGGTATCGGAGCCATATTTTTCTCATTTTACGCATAATGTTTCATCTAATCAGTGTTTAGCTGGCTAGTCGGGCAGCTAGGTACACCCCTTTGGGCCCCCCCCCCCCACCAGGACGCCATCTTGGTTTCAATGGCAGCACGTGGTTGCTATGTGACCCACACCCCTACAATAGGACAGGGGTATGTTTGGAGGGTGTGTTTGATTGAATAGAATCAATCTAATTACTACAAACAACCCGACAATCCCTCCAAACCACCCCAAATTACCGAAACTAACTTTATTTTGTTTAGATTTCCCAATTTTGGGCTTATAATAGTAGCACGGTGTGCTGTAGGACCGAAAGGTCTCCTGGGGGTAAGTTCGATCGAATTGGAGTAGTTCGCTGGTTCGGATACTTCCTATTTATCTAGTTCGGATTCCTTTGGAATCCTCGGTTTCTATCTGTTTTGTCTGTAACTGGCCCTATTCTGACTATATTAGCTGCCTATCTAGTCTCAGCTGTCCCTGCCCCATCCTTTGACCTCAACCAAGTCTTATAATCACCAGTCAGATTGCTTCGTTTCCCATAATCTGTGCATATCCATGCAGAGTTTTCTCCACTGTGTATAACGAACCTCTATATGATTTTCAAGGCCAAACGGCAATCGAGCAATAACAAATATTGCTTTAATGACTCGAATCTTATCCAGTGAATAAGCTATCGAGTAGTGACTGGAGCAGGCATTGCTCGAATTTAATCGATCAAATAAGTCATAGAGTAATTACTCCAATGAGTGACTCCTCTTACGATTCTTATCCTCATCTGGGTATTGGAGGATACCTATGACATGGTGATGCAGTGCTGGGGGATAACTTTGGAGGATACCTCTTGGAGGATACTTATCGGAGGATATCTATCTGAAGACAGTTATGGCTCCTAGCGTCTGTTCGGTTGCTTGCATCAAGACCTCCCCATGGCCTCCATTGCCCCAAGAGTGTTACTGTTGACTTGTCCAATATCGCCACCGTCTGTCCAATGATTAGCTTTTACCGTAAACGCCCAATCCTGTTGTCCTCTTCCAGCCTTGTACCATTACTACTGACTTGTAGCACTACTGCACGATTCCTAACTATCTCAAATTCCTCGAACGTTGAGAATCCTTTCGAGCAAATAAACCATCAAGTAATTGCTTGAACGAGTGATTCCTCTTATGACTCTTATACCCTCATCTCGGGACTGGCGGATACTTATGGCATGATGATGTACTATTTGAGGGTACCATTCGAGGATTCTTTTTGCGGATACCTTTTAGAGGATACTTATCGGAAGATATCTATCTGAAGATAGTTATTGTTCCTAGTGTCTGTTCAGTTCCTTGTATCAAGACCCCCCCCCCCCCCTCACCCAATCCCCCATGGCCCTCATAGCTCGTAGACCGCTACTGCAGACTTACCCGATATTGCCATCGTCTGTCCTATGATTAGCTTCTACTGTCGTCACACAAACCTATAGTCCTCTTCCAGCCTTGTTTCATTACTACTGACTTATAGCACTACTGTAGGCATGTTAACTATGCCAGATTACTCGAACGACTAGAATCCCATCGAGCAAATAGGCCATCGAGTAATTTCTCGAACGAGTAACTCCTCTTACGTCTCTTATCCTCATCTCGGTATTGGAGGATACTTATGACATGGTGATGTACTATTTGAGGATGCCTTTGGAGGATACCTTTTGAGGATACCTAAAGATAGTTATAGTTCCTGGTACTTGATCGGCTTTGGTTTTTATAGCTCTTAGACTACGACTGTTGACTTACCCATATTCACCATCATCTGTCCTATCATTAGCTTCTACAGCAGTCACCCAAATACTATAGCCTTCTACCACGGAATCCCACTTTGCGGAATCGGCTTGGAATCCCACTTAGAGAATTCCTTGCATAGCATGTTTATATCTATAAATGATATACAAGGGATCTGAACTCTGTATACAATGGTACATGTGGGGTGGGGGTGGATGAAGCAATCTTATTGAACCTTAAAGGCTTGGCCGAGCGTAGAGTCAAGACGTAGATAGTCAGCATGCCTGTAGTAGTGCTACAAGTCAGACGTAATGGTTCAAGGCTGCAAGGATGGTAGAAGACTATGGTATTGGGTGACTGCTGTAGAAGCTAATGATAGGACAGATGGTAGTGAATATGGGTAAATCAACAGTAGTATCTATTATTTATTTATTGGTGTTTAAGGTCACATATTTCTGCACACTGGCTAATCATGACCATGACAGTTTTACGGGTGGAGGAAGCTGGGGTACCCGGAGAGAACCACCGAGCAACGGCGAGCAACTGTCAGCCCCCAACATACGAACTCCACACAGGCAGGGTTAGCATTGGTTGAAGACAGGTGCACCATTGACGTGCAGTACGCCTTAGTACACAGCGTCACCGTGCTCCCATATTGGCAATGGGGGTGAAGTGTCTTGCCCAAGGACACAACGCGGTTGCCGCAGGTGGGATTCGAACCGAGGACCTCTCGGCTTGCAGCCTGCACCTCTACCAACTGAGCCACCGCGCCCCAATCAACAGTAGTGGCCTTAGAGCTATAAAAACCATAAGCCGACCAGGTACCAGAAACTATAACTATCTTCAGGTCAGTATCCTCTAAAGGGTGTCCCGAAAAAGAATCCTCCAGTACTACATCACTAAGTCATAAGTATCCTCCTATACCGAGATGTGGATAAGAGTCGTAAGAGCAGTCACTCGTTCTATGAATTGCTCGATGGCTTATTTGCTCGAGGGTATTCTAGTCGTTCGAGCAATTTGAGATAGCAAGCCTGCAGTAGTGTTACATGTCAGTGGTAATGGTAAAAGGCTAGAAGAGGACTATGAGATTGGGTGACTACAGTAGAAGTTAATCACAGGGCAGGCGATGGGGATATTGGGCAAGTCAGCAGTAGCAGTCTTGGATCTACAAAGGCCATGGGGAGGTCTAGATGAAAGGAACTGAACAGACACTAGGAGTCATAACTGTCTTCAGATAGATATCTTTTGAGAAGTATCCTCTAAAAGGTATCCTCAAAAGGCATCCTTCAGTACTACATCACCATGTCATAGGTATCCTCCAATACCCAGATGAGGATAAGAGTCGTAAGAGGAGTCACTCGTTCGAGTAAATACTCTATGTCGTATTTTCTTGATTAATTTCGAACCATTCGAGTAATGTCTGTTCCAATCGCTACTCGATAGCTTATTCGCTGGATAAGATTGGAGCCATTCGAGTAATATCCGTTCCTGCTCGATTGCCGCTTGGCCTTGGGAATCATGTAGGACTTCGTTTTACACAGGGGAGATAACTCTGTATGGATATGCACATATTATGGGAAATGAAGCAATCTGACTGGTGATTATAAGTCTTGGTTGAGGTCAGAGGCTGGTACAGAGACAGCTGAGACTAGGTAGGCAGCTAATATAGTCAGAATAGGGTCATGTACAGACAAAACAGATAGAAACCGAGGATTCCAAAGAAATCCGAACTAGATGTCCATTACATAAGCGGGATAATTGGAAACGGGTGTTCGCCCTGGCGGACATCTTGTTTTCCACATCGGCTTTCGATGATGCATTTCGCGCTGGATATTATCGTAGAATAATTTGCGATCAATTAACATGTGAAAGTTTACAGGTTTCTTAATTTTTATCATGATTCTATAAGTTTTTTGCGAAAATGTGTCGAAAAACTCGATTTACTTCTATTTCGAGGCATTTTTCTGGCGGCCATCTTGGATATTCACTTACTCGATTGGTTTACCATACGCAGAAAAAGTGTCCAAAATATTATACAGTTGATTCCTGTGTCCTGTATCAAACATTTTTTCCGCAACCATCGTACAACTTGAGATAGTGTAAACTTGTCCATTACATAAGTGGAATAACTGAAAACGGGTGGTCGCACTGGCGGCCATATTGTTTTCCACATCGGCTTTCGATGGTACATGTTCCCGCTGGGTATTATCGGAGAATAATTTGCGATCAATTTAACATCTAAAAGTTTATAGGTGTCTAATTTTTTATTATGATGGTATAAGTTTTTTGCGAAAAAATGTCGAAAAACTCGATTGCCGTCTATTTTGAGGCATATTTTGGCTGCCAACTTGGATTTTCACTTACTTGATTGATATTATTATACGAGGAATGGTATCAGAAATACGAATGAGTTAATTTTCGTTCCTTATCTCCTTTAGTTTTTCCGTAATCGAGAAAAATTAGTGATGGTGTAAAATCGCGAAACTGACCCACCCTCATGGGCACCATCTTGGATTACGTCATATCCGGCCGGGGTGATTTCTTGTTAACATCTGAAAATCTACTCTTGAGATGTCCAGGTACACGGAAAAACTGGTCTCGTTCGGTTCTGGTGGGGGTCCCACAGGGGGTGTACCTAGCTACCCGACTAGGGGCATTGAGTCTTAAGTTTAAGGATAGATATTGGCGATTACATAATTATGTTTATCATATGACTCGTCCGTTTTGTTCAATTTAAAACATTTGATATTTTGTTTTCATATTAATCAGTGATAAATAAAGCCTTCCGTCAATTTTATTGGTCAATTTCATAACTAGACAATTTGATTGGCTGAACAAAATACAACTGGTCCACATTTTCATAATTTGCATAATTAGTGTTGGGAGCTTTCATTGGTCAATTTCAAAACTGGACAATTTGATTGGCTAAACAAAATACAACTGGGTCACATTTGCATAATTTCAGTAGGGAGAATTTACGTTATCTGTCCTATTTAGGGTGGGTTATATTGTATTAATCTTTTACCTAACGTAACGGCAAAAACCGTCTCGCGCAATACAAGAAAAGCACCATTCATTTTTTTATATTTTCACTTTTTGCTTCCAAAACATAGGTTATGACCCCTCATTGGAACTATGATGAGAAATCAATGTCAGGGAACACCTGAGGCCCCGTAAGGCCTGGGCTGACGTGGGGTTATTTAGTCCCGCTGATGAAGTTGCGGGAAAATTAGACCAACGTGGAGGGTCGGAATCCAAGTGTCGCGAACTCGGCGCAGAGAGCTGAGTTAGACCGACGCCGTGATTCCTTCTCTGCCAAATTGTCCTGAAATAGGTTCGATTTCCGTTAGGTGTGATTCCTAATCACTTCAGGCTGTATAATGGAAAGAATGATTTAAAGTAACAACGATTCTTTTATTTACACATAAAAATAAATCCGTTTCAATATTTCAACAATCAACAATTCAATTCTTTTCACAGAAAATGGGTCACTACGGTTAAATAATTCTAAACAATCATATAGTCATTCTATAGCCCTGTACTGGCACTATAGTCTATACACTGGAAATGTTACTACCGTGAGCTCGCCATAAGAGCTTCACAAATCTGAAATGTTATTACTGTGAGCTCGCCATAAGAGCTTCACCCGCTTAGGCTCAAATGTCAACGTCTGCGCGTAACTGTACCTCTGGCTGTCGGAGGGTTCCGACCAGCAATGTTCGTCATCTATAAACCACCGTACTTCTGATTTGGGTCAGATATTGTCTACTCATACCTTATGCGCCTTTTGAAAGTCCTCCGTGAAAGTCCTATTGAAATATCCACCGTTCCTGGTTGAATTCACGATTCACAAATGCCCCTTTTGTGCTAGGGCGAAATTGTCACTCACACCGATCTTCAGTCGGTATTACGATGTTCCGACAGCAAAACAAACTACTCAGAACGCAATCAGGCTGACGCTTCAAAGGGTTAATACGCACAATACAATTAACCTACACTTCTGACTATTGCAGGACGATACCTGCTACTCGACAATCTAAACTTTAACGTTCCACCTGGGGTGTTCCTTCCCACGAATTCGGCCCCGTAGCCGCCTATCAACGTTAAGCTAAATCAATCATGGAATGCCCTCTCTGGCGATTCCAGCCGTTTCAGGGTCCTGTGATCGAAGGTACCCTTATGCCAGGAAACAGAGTCCGCCTGTCCTGGACTTCACCAACGCGTGTGTGACCCCAAGTGTGTGTCTAATGCTCTGCTCTTCCAGGTATATATACTTTTTACCCTAAACCGTCAGGTGGACCGACGCTCATCTGTCCACCTGTCAAAACGGTGGGAGATGACGTATATCGAGGCAGAATCAATACAAGTCATCTCACGCGTGACTTCACTTGTCGAGAAAACCGATTCGTTCTTGCCATGATTGTTATAACTTATGATGACACGACATTTCTATCTTTTAGAATCTCGTTTCTCAATTTACCGTGACGACATCTTGACATCAACCGATTACGTCTCGTAAGACTCCGACTACTGTATAAATTAAACGAGATGATTAGACCTTATCTAACATACCGTTTCTCCCCTGGGTCCCTGCGCTAAAGCTGGATATACACCACGTGTGTTTTTTCTATGTCCAGCTTTACAGAGAAGTGAAATTCACGTGGGTTTTTCGCCTTGATGCGGAATATATTTTGAACTTACAATATCTTTAAATATGAGGCCCCTTGTCCCTATATTTAGGCTGGCTTTGCCCTGACAGGAACTAGTGTGTCGCGCTCGTTCCAATGAGGGGTCATAACCTATGTTTTGGAAGCAAAAAATGAAGATTTTTAGTTGTACGAGGATGTTTACGATGTGCCGTCTGCAACTCAAGTTAGGTGATGGGTTAAAAGGCATACTAAGTGGCTAAATTGTGCGTGTGTGTGTCATATAATACATAGAATATGACGTGAGTGTTTTTCTCATATAATATTTATGAAACTTATCCGAACTTTCCGTTTGTGCGAGCCTCTCGTTTCATAAATATTATATGAGAAAAACACTCATTCCATATCCTCTATATCTGTGTTATACTATTGCACACCTTGACAAAATATGTGTCAAATTATAAACTGAGTAAGATTTGATTATTATTTATTTATTTGGAGTTTAACGACACTTTCGACAGCAGGGTCATCTCGTGTCGGACAGTTTTACTCGTGGAGGAAGTCGGGGTACCCAGAAAGAACCACCGAGCAACGGCGAGCAACTGGCAGACTACGCAACGTACTATTTATTTATTTATTGAGGTTTAACGACACTTTCAACAGCCATGGTCACCTCGTGTCGACCCCAAAGTACTCCGCACAAGCATGGTTAATATTGGTTGAAGGCAAGGGCACCATCGCTCAGTACGCATTAGTACACAGCGCCATCGTGCCCCTACGTGGGCAATCGAGATTAGGTGCCTTGCCCAATGACACAACGCAGTTACCCAGGCGGGGAGCGAACCGTGGACCTTTCGGTTTGAAGACCTGTGCCGTAACCACTGAGCTACCGCGCTGCCACATACACTCTAAAATCAGTTGGTTTAAATTAACTCACATTAATTGGGTCAGATTCTTATTCTTTATTCACGGTACACATACATGTAAAATGGTTGCAAATAAACATATTGTACAAATGTAATGAGTAGTATACCGTGGGAAGTGTCATAGCCAGATTGGCTGTCTACCTGCCACCCCTTGGAAGATGGGGTGATTGCAAACAGACTGTGACTAAATGAATGAACTTAGAACCAGTTATGTGACACATGATGGAGAATGGCGATCGAATCATTTTTTTCTGGAATTGGAGGTTTGGTGCTTCATATACGCCAGCGGAAAGATGGTGCTTCAAGGTTGGCAGGAAGCAGCCTGCTTATAGGACTCCCTCCACTACTCATCATAACCCCTGAGGGCGGTAACAAGTCCCATGGTGAAGTTAGTATTGTTTAGACTGCGACAAAGAGGTAGGTCATGATGTTTGGGCATGGAGTCTACGTTAGCTGCATCATCATCGTAGGATGACGAATGTTATGATTTATTTGTTCAGATTATTGTTTGCAAGTTCTTAATTGTGTACATATAGTATTTTACATAGCACCGCTGTAAGGAGGAAGCGCAACAAGTTTCACAAGTCGAGAATTCCAGATGAAGAAGCAGAGCATGGCTTTAACAATTTCCAAGTTTACGAAGTGCAATCAGTGCAGTAGGGATTATTGCAGCGGACATAATTGGAATATAAGGAAATGAATGTGGAAGTTAAGTTGTTCTTAAGCATGATTCTGTCGCTAATATTACGAGTTGTGTCGTCCAGAGCATTCCATAGTTTCAGGAAGGAGTATAAAGGAAGTTTATCCAGAGTTTGGGTCCATGTTTTTTCTTTGTATAGGAGGTCAGACTGTCTGGTTGTCCTACCAGATGGATTGTCAATAATTTTAAATATATCATTGAAAGAAACTGGTAATCTGCCGTTCTGCCAGTCAAACACGAACAGTAGTGCATATAGCTTAAACAAATCATCAGCTTTGAGTATTTGGTTTTCTTTAAACAGGGGATCTGTATGAGAATTGAACTTTTTGTTATTAATTATTCGTAATGATCGCTTTTGCATGACAGCTAGTTTTTTGATAGCTCTTGAATTGCCCCATGCCTGGATTCCGTATACCAAATGGCTATGTATGAGGGCGTAATACAATGTTTTCAGAGCTCCGTGAGGGAGGATATTTTTAACGTTGTTGAGACTATAGTTTGCGCGTGCTATTTTCTAGCAAAATCGGGATATGTGAGCCTAGTAGGATAAGTGTTCATCAATGCTGATTCCTAAGAATTTCACAGATTTTTCTGTTTCAATGACCCCACCCTTGTTAACGTTTCGGTTATTTATTTTTACCTCTTGACAGAGATTATTGTTCCTACCTTTATTTGGATTAAGTATGATATACGAGGTTTTTTCAGCATTCAGCAATAACTTATTCACAGAGCACCATTCGAAAAAGTTTCTGAAGCTCGTCGTTGAAATACGGTGAAATGGGATTATTGTAGGAGCCCGGGCAGTGTGCAGTGGTGTAATCGGCAAATGATAAAAGATTGAGTGATGTTGAGTTACTAATATCATTTATATATAAAAGGAAAAGAATAGGGCCGAAAATCGAGCCCTGTGGTACACCGCTACTCTGTTTGGCTAAGTCCGATTTGTGTTCTCTGTACATAACATATTGAGACCTGTTGGACAAGTAACTTCTAAACCAATTGTTGGTGACACCTCGGATGCCATATTCTTCCAGTTCACCTAATAGTATTTCGTGATTTATGGTGTTAAAGGACTTTGACAAATCCAGGAACAGTGCTGAGGTGCTGTTTTTCCTGTTTGTTATTTTCTATTGTGATGCTTTTAAGGAGCTGATGAACTGGATGAATAGTGCTATGTCGTTTTTGGAACCCGTATTGGTGAGGGTATAAAATATTAAACCTATTGAGGAAACTAGTTAGTCTCACTTCCATGAATTTTTCCATTACTTTTGAGAATACCGAAAGTATACTGATAAGTCTGTAATGTGTAAAGCTGTGCTCGTCACCCGCTTTAAATATGGGTATCACCTTCGCGATCTTCATCCTGTCTGGTACTTTGCCGTTTAGGAAAGAGCTGTTAATTATATGTGTTACATGACCCAATACTTCGTTCATCGTATGCTTAAGAAGACAGGTTGTGATATCATCACAGTCTTTAAATAATTTTGGCTTCATTTTATTTACTACTCGGTTGACTTCTGTAGGATTTGTGGGTATTAAATAAAGAGTGTTGGAGACATTATTGTCCATGTAGTCTTAGTAGGACTTATTAGTTTTCTGAATCTGTTCGGATGTATTTCTTCAAATGTTGATAAAGAAATTGTTGAATTCTTCTGCGATGTCATGGAGCTAGCTTAACTCGATGTTGTCCTGGATGAAGAACGAGGGTAATCTGGCTTCACGTTTTCCTTTTTTGATGGCTTCGTTTAAAATTTGCCACGTTCTTCGAATATTGTTTTTGTTTTCATTTAGGATATCTCTATAATAGGTAGCGTTACATTGTCTTTTTGCCTTGTTGAAAATTCTACAGTAGTTCTACAGAATTTTTTTTATAGTTTTGTGAATTCCTTTCGGTGGGAGCTTTGAGTTTTTTATTGTAGAATTTTTCTTTATTGTTGGAGGATATTACAAGCCCCCTTTTCATCCAGGGTGGTTGTTTTATAATAATTATTTTTTGTTTTGGCGAACACATTTGAGAGGGAATGCGATTTCATAAGCTTTCATTTCGATGCTTAGAAAAGTTTTATATGACTCACTGGGACAATTCGAATGCATTACAGGGTTAAAATCACTTTGCGAGATAAGTGTTTTGAATTCAACAATTCCTTCTGTGTTTATAATTCTTTTCAGTGTAAAGTGTGGTGTATCTTTTGGTTTGTGTTTTTCTTCAATATAAAAAAACACCAAAATGATCTGACACGTCAGATATGACTATCCCAGGTAGTGCTGTTCGTGAAACGTTATTAGAGAAGATATGATCTATCAGAGCCGCAGAACGACAGGTTACTCTCGTTGGCTTGGTGATATAAGGCAGAAAGCCCTGACTGAACATGAGATCAACAAATTCTTCCGTTTTTGAGTGTGTAGTTGCTTTTAGAAGGGCAAGGTTAAGATCCCCCACAATCTAAACTTTTTTATTTTCGGCACTCAGAACATTCGTTATTACATTTAATTTTGATAAGAAGATGTTGATGTCGGCTTTAGGATGAGTGTTGGGTCTATAGATGACGCCAATAATTCTGGGTTGGCATTTATCTTTAACTTCAATAAATAGAGATTCGAAAACATGGGGAATGAAGAATGAAATATCATTGCGAACTCTATATGGTATTCCTTCTTTAATATATAGACCAACCCCTCCTCGACCATCATCATTCTCGGGTCTCATACGTTTAATAATCGGGGAATAGCCATTCAGAATGAACGACATATCTGGAGGAATTTGGAATATTTCGGTAAGTCCTATTATGTCGAAGAAATTATTTCCTGTTTGTAAGTTATATAACATGTTTTGGAAGCAATCCCAATTGGCCTTCAGGCTTTGGCAATTGAGATGGAATATTGAGAATCCTGCGTCTATTTTACAAGCCGTTGACTGAAAGTCACTAGGCGAAAAGTAGTTGCAGTCAGTTGCGCGGTTTTTATATGGGGATTCATCATTTTCTGGCGAGGAACATACTTTCTCGTTATAAAGCTGTATAAAGTCGTACTCTGCGTCTACCTGCACCTCACGTTACCCGCCATTATTCACCAACATACAACCATCCTTTCTCGCTGGACAATTATACAAGACATAAATAGAATATGTTATTCCAAGATGAAGATAAAAGCATGTTAAGGCCCAGACATTGTTGAACATTTGGAGAGGTTGAGACGATATTTCTTTTTCATTTCTAGTCACTGTCTGAGGCAGTAATTGTCTGTAATTAGGAGTTTGTTTGGAAACAAAATTACTCTGTACAAGCAGGATAAAAACACTGTAGTTTATATACAAGTACGTTGGGTGCAACATCACCCTACCTAACATCGCAATGATATGGTATCTTGGGTGGATGATTGAACAATAAATTTATAAATAAAGGACTTTACAGTAAAACAATGGACTGAACGAGGGCAGAGAACGGGTGAGTGCATTTGTAAACGACGAGGTGTAAGAAACAATGGAAACAAGTGGGCAGAAAAGAAAAGAAGTGGAGACATTTGAAGAGGTTGAGATGAAATGAGTGAAACGAAAGGAGACAGGGGGAATGAAGAAATGAAATTATGAATGGACAAACAATAAGGGGAAACCGATCTTAAATTGTGAATTCCAACAGGGTTATATAGTTACGCCTTGGAATGTACACTTCTGTACTGACAGTTATTCCAGCCCTTAGTTCTACACGAATGACAGGCGAAACTTGTAAACAAACTGCTTTTGAAAGCTAATTTGTTTTTCGTCCCCGTCTTAAAAACACAGCCCACGACCCCCACCGCCGCCGGAACGAGCTCGGCAAGCTAGTTCCAATGGCAGGTGGGGGGGGGGGGGGGGGGGTCATTCGCCATATTTCCAAGACAAAAAAAACACAAAAACAACAAAAAATGAGGTAAAATAAATATATATCATGAAAATGGGGTTGAGATTAGTAGAAGGCGTTTGTCGGGACGCTACATAGGTGAGAGGGTTAATAAATAGCCGGGTAAGAACGATGGAGGGCTGAAGTTATCTTTCTAATAATGGAACCAGCGCGGGAGGCTAGGTGAGTTGTTAACTATAAGTATACTACAGTGATATGTGTATCACAATATTGTGATGACAATTTAGTAGCATGTCTACAACAGGAATAGTTTTGATGCATAATAGAACTTGATAAAAAATGGAGATTACCTATCTAAAATTGTGAACCCAGACAGCAATTCTGTCACACACACACACCCATTCACCCATCCATCCATCCATCACCCATCCATCCATCCATCCATCCTAGACGGTGTAGACGGAAGGACGGACAAACGAACGAATGAATCCTTAATCCAACACGAATGGTTTATGTCACTTGTAAACAAATTCTTGAATAAGGAATTTCTTGCATCCCTCGTGTCGAAAACACAGCCCGTGACAAATGGGTTCGTATTCACTCAACGCAGTTAATTTGGGGTGATTTTTAACCCTTTACCTAACCTGAAAAGCAGACGACACCTGCAAAAATAATTCTCGAATAACTAATTTTTTTCATTTTTTGTCTCAAAAACATAGGTTATGACCCCTCGTTGGAACGAGCTCGTTCCAACGAGGGGTCATAACCTATGTTTTTGAGACAAAAAATGAAAAAAATAATGAAAATTAATTGACGATTTTTGAGAATAGCGCTAGCCGGTTTTGGCCGCTACGTTGGGTAAAGGGTTAATCAAACCGATTTTATAGTGTAAGTATGATATACACAATTTGTGTTTAACTCAAGCGATTTTATAGTGTAAGTATGGTATGCACAATTTGTGTTTAACTCAAGTGGCATTCATGAACACCGTTCGAAGTTTCTGTTTTTCCTCGCCACAGGTTCGATGAAAAGGACAGATTTGTGTCATTGGCATTAATTGTTTGATCGAAACACTTATTTCCTATATTTCATAACCCGAAGCCCGATCTGGCAAAATATTGTAAAAACGTTTCAGGAAATTAACTCCTTTTCTATGCACTGTGCACTGTCTCCAGATTTGCGTTGTTGCCATAGTTAAACTGAACATGGTGGTTATCACAGTTCACATCAACATTGACTTTGCCCCTCTAAGTTTTTTGCTGGCTCTGGGATGGTATTCCCACATCAGTTCAGGGGAAGGTTGTTCTTGTTCGGATGTCAATCAAACGATGTATGTTGCAGATGATATGGGTGATGTACGGTCTGAGGGGAGAAGTAGAAGGAGAATAAGAGAAAGTTAGTTGTAGCAGGAAGCAGCATTGTACGCGGGATTGATAATGTTGTCTGTGGCACTGACGGCTCAAATTGGACTGTTTCTTTTTTCACTGGTGCGAAGGTCGCAGATTTGAGGGACAGGGTTGATGGTATTATGGCGGGGTCAGGATTAGATCCGATAGTGGTGGTTCATGTGGGGACCAGCAACATCGGGAAGAGGAGATCAGTAAGACCGGTGAATACGTAACTAAGATCCTTCTCGTCTTATGTGGTGGGGCGAGCGGCATTAAGTGATTATTGCATTGAGTGAGGAATTGGAGGAGTACTGTGCTGATTAGGGTATATCCTTTATTGGTCACTGGGACACGTTTTGGGGTAAAGAGAGCATGTACCGGTGAGACGGGTTGTGACTTAGCAGGATGGCTATACAAGTGTTGGGTTTCGCGCCATGAGGCCAGAAGGAATAACAAGAGTGGGCACAGATGGGGTGAACACGAGCGAGTGGAGAGAACGAGATTGAACGAGATTGTCGAGGTTACCGTCGGGAAACAATAGAATCAATGGTGGGAAGTCACTGAATCCCGATACACTGAGAGTGGGGTGCAGCAACATTCAGGGTCTCAACAGGAAAGTAAGTGAAATAGCTACACTGATTGAGGGAGAGGACTTTGATGTCATGGGCTTAAGTGAGACGTGGTTAAGACATGGGCCCGGGTAGTCCAAGTAATGGGATGCGTGAGGATAAGTGATGGACGAACTGAAGGTCAGAAATAAGGTGGATGGGTAGGCATGTACATTATAGAGGATAGGTCCGGGTAGTCCAAGTAATGGGATGCGTGAGGATAGGTGTTTGACGAACTGAAGGTCAGAAATAAGGCGGATGGGTAGGCATGTACATTAAAGAGGATTCAAAACTGTCGTTGATCACATGTTTAGCAGATGTCAGTAGCTCGGCTGAGGAGAAATTGGATGGGTTCTAAAACAGCCGTGTTGCTTTTTGGGATTGTGTTCTGTGCAGTGGAGAGACACAAACCTGAGTGGAATGATTCAATATACTCAACACTTAGATCCAATATCACGGAATTGGAAAACAGAGGTCTCGGTATAATTCTGATGGGAGACTTTAATGGACAAAAGAGTTACAAGGAAGAAGGCATCCAGGTCGGGGATAAGAAAGTCAACAGGAATGGAAGGAAGCTGTTGGACTGCACAAGTGAGCTCAGTCTGAAGATTCTGAACAGAGATGGGAGGTGTAAGGGGAAAGTGACCTGTGAGAGGAACCAAGAACAATAACAATCGTCTATATTCTCACCGACGTCGATTTATGGAGGGAGGTAATAGAGGTAGAAGTGGGTGATGAGGGTAAAAGGAAGTTGGATAGTGACCACAACTTGATTACAGTTACGATCAGAGGTAAAATCCCAGTAAGAAACAAAGCAACTCAGAAGGGATGCCGAATGGGCGAAGTATTAAGAAAAATTGAAACCAAAACTTGTGAATATACACGGGGAGGCCAGTGTCCAGGAAATGGTAGACGCCATAGTTGTGAAACTAGTAAAGACAGGGGGGGGGAGGTATAGGGAAGAATAGGATGCCAACACGGGAACTTGGGTACAGAGTGAATGTCGAACTTAACTCTTTAAACAACGGAACGGTCAAAACCGGCCAGCGCTATTCTCAAAAATCGCCATTTAATTTTTATTATTTTTTTATTTTCTGTCTCTAAAACATAGGTTATGACTCCTCGTTGGAACGAGCTCGTCGAGCACGTTCCAATGAGGTGTCATAACCAATGTTTTTGATACAAAAATGAAAAAAATATTAGTTATTCAAGAATTTTCTTTGCAAGTGTCGTCTGCTTTTCATGTTAGGTAAAGGGTTAAAACGGCAATAAATGGCAGAAAAGTCAAATGTGCTGCGTACAGGAGTAGAAAACTCAAGGGAATGGAAAGCAACGAGGCCAGGAAGGCAAAGGAAGTATACCAACAAGCACGGAATAAAGTAAATAAGATTGAAGACAATAATCGGTGAGTGCGAAACTGCAATGTTATTAGAACGATAAGAATGACAGGGGAATCGAGTTCGAACATATTTTGGAAATGGGTGACTAGAAGAAACATGGGAAGTAATTCACATAGCATTAAAGTAGAGGGCAGAAATACAGACGACAAAGACTAAATCACATCAGAATGAGTCAAGCACCTAGAAAAGGTAAACGATAGGCGATGGGGCAAGGAGAACCCACCGGATTGCCACAATGAGGTCGAGGAAAATTTTTCGAACTTCGTGTGCAGCGAAATAAAATGCGAGGAGGTACAAAAAGTGGTCCTAAAATTGAGGAACGCAAAGGCGGGGTGGGGAGGGGTGGGGGGTGGTGGACGAAATGCCTAACGAGTTCCTACTAAATGGAGCAGAGGAACTTTATAAAACCTTAAAGGCCATATTCAATTTAGCCATAGAAAAACAAGAGGTTCCAAAAGAATGGAGAGAAAGCAAGGTTACATTTTTACACAAAAGGTGGAAAAGGATGTACTGGACAATTATCGGGGGATAGCAACATTAGAAAAGTTTTCTGCAAATTCCCGTATGGGAAATTAGAGAATGTGATCGAAGAGAAAGGGTTTCCGGGAGAGATCCAGAATGTCTTCAGGAAGAGAAGTAGAGTCACTAACCATCTTTACACACTGGCGCAAATTATAGAATCTGCGAAAGCCAAAAGGAAAAAGATGTTTATGGCCTTTCTGGATGTGCATATGATAGGGTATGGGGAGGGCATGTGGCGAAAACCTAAGGCCTTGGGCCTGGGAGGTGAGTTTGTTGGAATTTTGAAAGCATTATATAAAGATGTACAAAGTGAACTTAGCCTGGGTAACATAACAACAAAACGTGTGCTTATAGAGATAGACTTAAAGCCAATTCTTTTTGCATAGTACATCAAAGATTTGGGAGATGAACTCCTGCATAGCGACGAGAGGGTAGCAGTTGGGGCGACTGAAGACCCCACGACTATTTTTCGCAAATGATATGGTACTAGTGTCAGAAAGCGAGGGGTCTAGACAAAATTCTGGCAACTATTGGGAGATATGGGAGACTCGAACTAAATGAAAGCAAACGCTCAGTTATACCTGTGGGTCGTAAAGTGGAACCTACTCAAAAGTGGAGGGTGGGGGAGTTCTGTATCTGGAAAATAGCAGCACGAACGTCTTAGTGTAAGAGAGACAGGTGACTACGAGTATTTAGGGGTAAACGTCAAATCCTTAATCAAATGGTGGTAAAATCATCAGAGAAAGAGTCTTTGGGTGGCCAGCGTGATAAAGAAAAGGCAGGTGAACAGTACCTTGATGGCACCTTTGGAAGATCACTGTTGTTCAAAATGATTCCGCGGTCGGTTGAGCTTTGGGGAAAAACTGGGAAAGACAATGAAAAGGAGTGCCAAGTGTGTAATTTAGGCGTAGTGGAGACCCTGGAACAGCTTCTATCAGAATGTCCAAAATATCAGTATGACAGCATAAGATTCACCGGGATTATGGTGAAGAAGTAGGCTGTGAGAAAGGAGGACATGTGGTTGGTGGGTGACACAAAGGGGAGGGTTAGTGTGCATATCGAAAAGACTGGGAAGAATGGGTACGGGCTGTCACCAAGCAGTT
The DNA here is from genome assembly GCA_031216915.1 of Pictodentalium vernedei. Taxonomy (NCBI): domain Eukaryota; kingdom Metazoa; phylum Mollusca; class Scaphopoda; order Dentaliida; family Dentaliidae; genus Pictodentalium; species Pictodentalium vernedei. The sequence goes on along the minus strand of CM062295.1, from coordinate 300,301,349 downwards.
TGTCTCAGAGTGTTGTGAGGAGAGAAAAGGCGTGGGGATAAGAAGACATTTGGAAGAACAGGGCTAATCAAGGCCTTCTCACCTGAGAACCGCGACAAATCAGCGGCCGGCTAAAGTGTTATTATTATATTTTTATTATGTACAATCTGTTATGCACACGTTGCTGGTACGACATTCTCACACAAGTCCTTTGATCATTTGAGATTCAGTCGGTCCTTCCAAATATACCATCGTTAACCCATTGTCACTCTTCTTCCACCCGTGTTAAAATAATCCCCTGGCTTAGGGTTTACATACGTAGAAGATATCCATAAAATGGCTTGATATCTTGAAAGTAAAACATGCTATCTGAAACTCGCTTCGCAATGTGGAAGTGTTGATATGGTAGGTTCTTTGGCGCATGATATCTTTCTCCTCAGCGAATTTCTAGAATCATAGTATTCAGGTCCTAAATCTTTCAAATCATACAGAGATGCAGCGAACCGGAATGAACAATCCACTGCTTTTTCGATATTATGTGATGCTATCTATGAAAATATTCATAGCAGTTTTTTATCAATGCCATTGAATGAACATGTTGAGTCACATCCCGTGAGAGCGTGAGGTGTCAGCAGGTTTTTAAAACATTGTATTCCCAGGTTGATCGATGCTGCGTGGGCAACTATAAATCAACGTTGATCACCATTACCAATTTCGAATCAACGTTCAAAAACGTGGTCGAAGGCATGGGAGCAGTAGAGCGCGATTACGAACACATCAATGTCTGGTAACCTTCGATTATTCGTCCATTCTGACCTCCAGAAAAATGTGTCCACATGATCGGCGCACAACAGCATTCCTGTGTCTGCTTCTGCGTGTGAACATCTACACTAATAGAGCCAGCAGCACTTAAACTTAAAGTATGCTTGCCGTCTCTGAATCCACCAGAAAGAATTATATTCTGGGTCTGGGACAGCATTGCTGGGGTGTTTTCACTAATGTATGGGTATAAGAAATCAACAATGGAAACTTTATTTTTCGAAGAAGCGGGAAACGTCTTCCAATCTGGTATCGAAAACTAGTTCGGATAAGAGCATGCGTAGTATTACTTTTCCCTCCTTGGGCGGAGAGGAAATTTAAGAGAATCCTATGAAATGTCATAAGCGAAGATGAAAAAAGATTGAATTTGCATTGAAAAAAAACCCCATATCTTCTAGGTCGTCGGTATGGACTGAAGACGGACGCCAATTTCCAGGAATAGATCAGCATGATCGCGGCAAATTCTAAGATGCCTGCCGCTTCCGTTGAGGTGATGTCATATGTTTCAAACAAAAATTGCTAGCTGTCATTTATATATATCGAAGGCACATAAGATAATAATCTGGTTGAAGATGCGGATTGTAGTATTAGGATACCCCACACCTTATATGAGTAGTAGGAGAGGGACGGATCGTGCCTTTTTAGCCGGATCTCGTCCATGACCCCGAATGTGACATCATACTCATGTGACCCACTTAGGTCACGATTGGTTGCCATAGTAGCCCGCGTAAGCGGCCATGTTGTGATGTCATCCCATGGCGATACGTACTGTCATGGCGAATGCGCTCCGTGTGTTGTTGAGGTGACCCGTCTATTCTGAATACAGGAGGCCGCCATCTTGGTTTCTGTGGCGGCACGTAGTTACCATGAGTCTGGAAGGCTTGTAACTGGACAGGAACATGTTCTAAGGCTGTGTTAGATTGAATAGGAGTAAATCTAATAACCACAAACAACCCGAGAAATACCCTAATCACCACAAAACACATAAAATCACAGAAACGTGTTCCGTACCCCCCCCCCCCCCCCCCGAATCCTCTTTAAAAGACTTTGTAGGGGCTGTTTCTTTGCGTAAGAGTAACTTTACGGGCTCGGATTCCTTTGGAATCCTCGGATTCTAACAAGTTTGGCTACTCTCACCCCAGCATTCATGGACCTGTATTACTATGTTATGACTTCTATCTGCTTTGGACTAAGTATTCCCGGATGTTAGTACACGATGTGCAACAGTGTTTACATATCGCATCTAGCACATGGACATACACTGCATGTGCGAACATGTGCTTGTATGCAAGTTCACAATGACTTCTATCTGCTTTGGACTAAGTATTCCCGGATGTTAGTACACGATGTGCAACAGTGTTTACATATCGCATCTAGCACATGGACATACACTGCATGTGCGAACATGTGCTTGTATGCAAGTTCACAATGTGTGCACAACACATGCAGCACATGGATACTTGTGATAAAAAAAAGGAATTCTATGGGCATAGTTAGACCATAAAAGGCATTTAACGAACGCGGGGCTTATATTTGGTGGCATGTGCTTCCTGCTGCACAATGTGTCACAATGAGTACACACCACATACACATACAGCACGTGGGCACAGGCTGGATGTGCTGATATGTGCGTGTGTGCTAGTGCACAATGTTTACACATCACATGCAGTACATGGGCACATACGAGTATTGGATGATAACTGCAGAGATGTAGTACTGAAGGATATGTTTTGGAGGGTATTTTTTGGATGATAGTTGTAGTAGAACCATGAACTGAAAAAAAAATGAAACTTTACTTTGCAGCATACACATGTACAGTTTATATAAATACAAAATAACAATAAACAAGTGTACACTGCATGGAAATGGATAGCCAGAAAGGCTGTCTTCCTGCTATTCCTAGACATGATTTATTTTGTCCTGACAAAATGTTGTTCCTACATCCGGGTACTTGCAAGGTTCTTCTTCGAATACATCTCTGAGTAGTAAGTAGTTCTTTCGCTCTCCTCTTCCTGGAGAGACTGATAACCATCTGATCAAAGATTTCATGTTTTTATTCTTTCTGCCTTATTCTGACATGGTTCTTCATTCTGCCTGTTCGCTAGGTGAATGCTGGCAGCTTGGTTTTGTTGGTTGGTTTGTTTCCTGGCTCCGTTGGCAGGTACGTCCATCATATCGTACTTGGTGGGATCTGTCATTTGAGTCTGTTTCGTTGCCTTGTTGTCAGGCTACTTCGTAGTTTGAGTTTCAAAATCATGCTTCTCTTCCGGTTGTTCTTCTCCATTAGGTTGGTCTGCAGGTCGGGAAGACACTTTAATACTTCGGCCTTCTTCAACACCCTAGGTTCTTTCATCGCTTTCATTCTCTTGTTTCTAACGCTCCACTGGGGGACAAGTGCAGCACTTCGTTCTTCTTTGGCTCGTCGTTCTACATCTCCTTTTCGGATAAGAACTGACACGTAACATAAGGCGTCTCCACATATTTTAGTTTCTCTCCCCAACCTCCGTGCGCTGGTTTTTGTTTCTTCTCTTGACACCGTCTACCATCGATTCACTTGGGCCAACTTCTGGGAAGTCAGCTTCAAACCGGCTTCATTTTTGACGATTTGTATGTGTAACACATCTTTTGATTGGAGCATTGTCGTGGACACAGACATCTTCACTTTTTGACGGTCAGAACACAAATAAATTTATTTTCATACAAACGGCCCTTTTATACTTCTCCTTTCTCTAGCGGAGAGACCATTTCCTGCTTGGCTCTTAATGTTCTTCATCACCTTCTACTCCGAATGAGTAGTTTCTCAAAATGTCGTTCAGAAGTTTTCTTTTTTCGAAAGCGTATTTCCTGGATTCTTGAAAGTCACAATCCTCTTCTTCACGAAGACGTTTTGCAGTTTTTTGACCTTTTTGTGTATTGAGTTCTTGTCAAAATTTGTAATATGCACCAGGGTATTACTGTATTTCGCGTCGATGACTTTTCTGACACCATTTCAAGGTATGTAGCTGCTTCCTCAACAGCATCATCTTTATCCATTCCATCCACGATATAACTATTCATGAGATTTTCACTTTCTTCTAGGAAATTCTTGTACGCACTTCACACGATATTTCCCAATGAATCATTGGAATCGTCCACTGGTTCCTCTGCTTCATATTCCACAGCTTTCTCTTGGGATTCAGATAGTAATAACTCATCGGATTCCGAATCTTCCATTGGTGAATAGTTTCTTGGTGAACAAGGACGACAGGATTGTATTGCGTCCGCTCTATTCAAAGGTCAGAACATAAACGACAAATTAGTTACTTTAACCCTTTACCTAACATGAAACGTAGACGACTCTTGCAAACAAAATTCTTGAATAACTATTTTTTTCATTTTTTATCTCAAAAACATAGGTTATGACCCTCATTGGAACGAGCGCCACGAGCTCGTTCCAAAGAAGGGTAATAACCTATGTTTTTGAGACAAAAAATGAAAATATAATGAAAATTAACCCTTTACCCAACGTAACGGCAAAAACCGGTCAGCGCTATTCTCAAAAATCGCCAATTAATTTTCACTATTTTTTTCATTTTTTGTCTCAAAAACATAGGTTATGACCCCTCGTTGGAACGAGCTCGTCGAGTTCGTTCCAACGAGGGGTCATAACCTATGTTTTTGAGACAAAAAATGAAAAAAATTAGTTATTCAAGAATTTATTTTGCAAGTGTCGTCTGCTTTTCACGTTAGGTAGAGGGTTAATTGGCGATTTTTTAGAAAAGCGCTGGCCAGTTTTGGCCGTTACGTTGGGTAAAGGATTAGCATGTCCTTTTATAGGCTGAGGATATCTGACAATAGACTGACGAAGGGTTTATTTATTTATTTTTTTTATTTTTTTTATTTATTTATTGGGTTTAACGACACTTTCGACAGCCAGAGTCACCTCGTGTCGGACAGCTTTACATGTGGAGGAAGTACCAGGAGAGAACCACCGAACAACTGCGAGCAACTGCCCGACTCCCCAACGTACTAACTCCACACAGGTAGGGTAAGCATTGGTTGAAGACAAGTGCACCATCTTAGTACACAGCGCCACCGTGCCCCCACGTGGGCAATCGGGATTAAGTGCCTTCCCCAGGGAACAACGCAGTTGTCTCTGGTAGGGGTTGAACCGTGGACCTTTCGGTTTGAAGTCCAATCCCATAACCACTGAGCCACCACGCTCCCAAGGAAGAGTTGGAGTAAATTCCCTAAAAATCTCCCTGTCTATATGATCCGTTTCTTTCCATAAGATAAGCTTATCCCTCGGTAAGGCTATCCTCCATCCTCCAGACTTGTTGGTGCTTGTATGGACTTAAATGGCATCTAACGGATTTGGTCATTGGCACATTATAATCCAATATGTTCATGGCACAGTCAAATATTTATTCTGTCAAATCACTATAAGCTGTCTTGATCATGGTCTTAGCTTCACGTCGGTCATATCCAGAAGAAGAAGATATTTGGTTACCGATAAAATGTGTTCTTTTTGTTGATAGTTGTCAAATGAATTGCTGGTCCTTCAAATAATTGTTTTATACACTTTAACAGACGTGAAGGCGTGTAACAAACACATAACGAATGGGTTAATCGATATAGTACTTGTGCCAACGCGGAAGAATAAAACTCGAGGCCTTCGGTCTCTTGTTTTATCTTTTCGCACTGGCACTCGTGCCATATCGATTAACCCATTCACATGCGCGTGTCGTTCTGTGTATTATCACACAAAAAACTTCAATGCTTTTTATATACACCTGGAACTTAATTAAGCACCCCCTGAAATGTTTTATGACAGTGAAGTTGCTGTTACGGATTATTATGTTTTAATGATTGCTACGTTTTGCAGTTTATTTCATCTCGTGAAACATGTTTCTGGTTGATAGCGTACCCGAAACACATCCCCTCGTCCACGTGACACTAATCATCCACATGCAACACCTGGGTATAAAACAAGATAATTTGGCACTTCTTTTATCAGTAAATGTTGACATGGCAAGGAGGAGACTATCAGAGGCACTAAGATGGCAAATCGTTGACATGCATGCAACAACAGTCATGTCATTCAAAGCTTTTAGAAGGTAATTTGACTATAGTCATTCTATCCTCAGCAGACTTGCCCGGAAAAATCAACAAACCAACGAAGTTAAGGATACTCCAAGGCCTGGACATCCCCCGAAATACCTTTCTTCGGGAAGATCGGATTTTGGCACGCCTCGTTAGGCGTGAACCCTTTACTTGAAGTGGGGTTGTAAAACGCCTTTGGCTCCCCAACAGGCGTTTGTGCAACAAAAGTGTCCGAAACCGTCTCAAAGCACTGGGGATGAGATCCAAAAGAGTCATCAAGCGTCCAGCTCTGTCCGATCAGCACCAAAGACAACGTTTGGAGTAGTGTATGGCACGACAACATTGGATTCTCAGGTTATGGATGAGAGTCCATTGGTCAGACGAGAGTAGGTTCCTGCTTCACGTCACAGATGGTCGCATGAGTGTGTGGAGGCCTAGAAATACTGCTTTCATGCCGAGGAACATCAGACCTACTTTTCCTTATGGTGGGGTATCAGCAATGATCTGGAGATGCCTCTCTCATGATTGTAAACTTGATATGGTGACTTACGTGGGAATACCAATGGCCATCAGTACATCCGGACATTCTCAATACGGTTGCCGTGTTTCATTTTTGACAAGCACCCGTTGGCGTCTCGTCCTGTATTCATGGACGACAATGCAAGGCCACGTCTTTCCCATGTAGTGGGGGCATTCCTTCAGAAGAATGCTATTACAACACTACCTTGGCCTGCAGTGAACCCCGATTTGAATCCCTTAGAACACATCTGGGACTTTCTTGGACGTCGTGTGCAAGCAAGGGATCCGCCTATACAGAATTTGGTCGATTTGGAAACGACATTGCATGAGGAGTGGCAGCAGTTGCCTCTGGACCGTATCAGAAGGCTCACTGGTAGCATTAAGAGGAGAGTTCAGGCTGTCATCCGGGCACGTGGTAGATGCACTCGCTACTGACGTCAGATACTGCTAATGTGTTCAGGAGATCACAAGTTACAGTTTTCGTCAATAATTACCGACATTGTTTCATTATGGACCGTTCCAGTACCATACTTGTTGAGAGAACATTTTTCCATCAAAAACATTAGTGGTAGATATGTGTAATTAGCGCCAATAAAATACTGCATATTTTCATCATTGTGTTGTCTTTCATTTGTCAATAGACCATTCATTCCACAAACAGTCACCTTTTGCCATCGTAAAGATAGCATGAAAGTAATGACAGTTTCTATTAACACCACTGCGAAAAAACAGGGGGTGCTTAATTACGTTCCAGGTGTATATTTCTCTCTATCAAAGGATCCGGTCTTCGGCGACTGTCTGTGAATCTTAAATGAGTTGAATGCCGAGCTCGTATCCTTTTTATACCTTTCCCACTGAAGTGCTTTGATGTGACGTGAGATAGCCGGATGTGGGAACCACATGTTTCCACTACAACTATCCCCCAATACTAAATCAACGTAGGTATCCTCCACTGCATGTATGTGCCTACCTGCTGCATGTGCTGTGCGCACATTGTGCACTAGTACACGAGCACATATCAACACACCCAGCGGGTGGCTGTGTGCTTCATATTGTGATAAATTGTGCACCAGTACACAAGCACATATCGGCGCATCCTGCCTGTGCTCATGTTCTGTCTGTGATGTGTACACATTATGACACACTGCGCACTTGCACACAGGCACACTCCTCCAAGCCCACTTTCGTTAAATGATTTCTATGGTCTGATTATGCCTATAGAATCCCTTTTTCTTCGTATGTGCCCAAGTGTTGTTTGTGTTCTGCGCACATTGTGCACTAGAACACAAGCGTATATCAGCACATCCAGCATGTGTCTTTGCGCTGAATGCGATGTGTACACATTGTTACGCACTGTTACCGAATTTGGCCTGCAAATCTTCTTTTGACCCAATTCGGTTCATATTCACTCAACCAACTTGATTTGGGTTGATTCTTAAACCAGTTGATTTTAGGATGTGGCTGATTATTACAGGGCAATGAAAGCTTATTCACTTTATAATGATTGGTGACTAAGTTCCACAAGTCATATCATCATCCCTTCTTGGCCCACATTGCCTAATGCCGTGGGATAAGCTATGTAGGGGCAACTTCGTAGCTCGCTCTTCTTGATAACAGGAATGGATCTTTAGCATGCACTGAGTATGTCTCCCTCAGTCTTCGCACAGAGGACACCCATTTTATGTACCCCACCTAATTGGTCGGCACGCAGTTATTCACCCGACAACTGATGCTGCCGGAGAGTTGTCGACACCTCGAGAACTTACCCAAAAGGGGTTTGATCGTGAAACCTGTGGCCTGAATGATCAACGAACTTAACCGCACGAAAACTTCTAACTTTACGCAGGTAATGGGTTACATAAGTATAAATTTGTGTTACCATCTTCATATAAACCAATGAACATAAAATACATTCTTTTATGAATGCTGTAACCTAGTTTTAATGGCTATTTATGCTATATCTGAGAGAAAATTATTAGTGTCGTGGGAAACAGTCTGGTGGAAAATTTCTGCAGTGAAATTTATTACGCGGAATTATTCTATCGGGAATTTGTCTTGCAGGAATGAACCGCTCTAATAACAGTTTAGTGCCCGGGTGAAGGAAACTATTTTCAAATTAATTTATCCTCGTGTCTCATTTAAATCAGATATTAATACTGTAAAGTATGTGTCGAAAATAATATCGGGATTCATAATTTAGTAGTTCATGTAAACCTACTGTTCCATGAATTCATTTAACTAGTGTTCATTTGAGAAGATGGGCCTTTAAAAAGTCTTAGCCAGGGGCACCGTTAAGGGGTGGTTGGGGTTCCCAATATACACAGAACGACACACTCGTGTGAATACGGTCTCTCGTTCTATCTTTCCGCGCTGGCGCTCGTGCCATATTGATTAACCCATCCACACGCGTGTGTCGTTCTGTGTTATCACACGCCTTCACGTCTATAAAAGCAATTGTTAGAAGGACATTCAGCAATTCATTTGATTACTCGTCCCCTGAGTTTCAATGTGTTCTATGTGCCAGTAGGCACATAGAACACGTTGGAACTCAGGGGACGAACTATCAACAAAAAGAACACATTTTATCGCCAACCAAATTTGCGAGGGGAGCCCGTTTTACTATTTTTAGCTATCGCTAGCGATTCAAATTGTAATTGTGGTGCACGATTTGTAGAAAATTTCAGTGAAATTTCGCTTCTATTTAAAAATAATCTGTCAACGAATTCCGTTTGGCACATGTGTGCGGAACGGATTTTCATTTTCCGCGTGGTTTAGTGTTGCTGTAGATGGGGATTTCATAGAACAGGCGTGTAATCATTTTTTTTTCTTCAGCGCATTTTCTTTCTTCTGAACTGGAATCTTAGATATTGATTCACTCTTGCTAGTAATCATGTACATTCTTACCCGAACAGTTTTGATACTTCGACAGATGTCATAGCCACAGTCGGTCAAACAAATGGAAGGTCTGTGGTACCCGATTCGGGCTATTGTGAAGGGAGATCATGCATGACTGATTTCGAATACCGGTACAGTGCGTGTTAATTAAATAAGAAGTTGCATCACGACCACTACATGTGCATTTTTTTTATCCTCAAATAAATTTCCAAGAAATCTTCAGTCTTTAAACTAAAATTCCAACTACTAATATTCCAACGACTTCAGCAAGGCATGCCTTCGGCGAAGGCATGCCTTGATGATGTAGTTGGAACTTCTTATCAGTCGTGACTTGAGCCCTCGGAGTTGGGACAAATCACGCTTACATTCCTACCCCTAATCTCGCATTCGGACATCATCGCGTCGCCTCCGCACTTAAACCTTTACCAAAGGAACGATCAAATTCGGCTCGCGCTATTCACAAAAAAATCTTTATTCAAATGTCATTTTCTAGCTTTTATCCTCTCATCGGAACGAGTTTGTTTCAATTTGGGGGCATAAGCTATGTTTTGATGCCAAAGATTTAACTGTTTAGTTATATGAGGATGGTTTTGCAGCCCTTGCCCTTTGGTGTGATTTTGAAAAGCGGTTGATAGTTTTGTTCTTTGTGTCATTTTAATGATAAGTGGTGACACCTTATCAGCCTTGAGTATTCTGAGTAATCCGAGATGGCGATCGAGAGGCTGCCGAATAAATGATTTATCGTGTAGTAGGACCTCTTCACACAGAACAGTGACGTTTGGTGGGTATCCATATTTTCCGGGCTGAAGAAGATGATCAATGTCTTTTAATTTATGTTACTGTAGTCTAGAAACAATCTAATAACCTAAACATGTCGTGTCTTATATGTCAGCTTCTAAGTCCCATAGAAAAATCTGAAGAAATTTGCTTCAAAAAATCACATCATTTCTAATGATTCATAACTGAAAGTGTAGGAGGCTATCTTTGATCAAAACAAAGTAGTGAATCTACGGATTGATGTGCTAACTCAATCAGTGTCCATTACGACGCAGATTCTTGGGAATGGAAATGGGGTGTACTTTAATCTAGCTTCAACATTTAACAGATATGGCACGAAGCTGCGAGCCATCTAACCATAATATGTTTTTTGAAAAAATCGCCGATTTGGGCAACACTAACTTGTTAATTAGACAATGGGAGAAGACCATTTCGGAAACCGGATCTTTGTCGTTGAAGGGGTAATGGATTCACGCCGCGTATTCAGCCCAAACTCAGGGAGTGTCGCCTGAATCCGTGCCCGAACGAATTTATCACCGTGGCGAACCTACCCGTTCCGTTTTTGTTGGGGTGGTTCTTATCCTGAAGGGGTCAGTGACTTTTCGTTTTGGTGGTTTTTCCTCCTTCTCGGTGATGTTTGTTCTTCGGTCGCCTCTTTACTTCACTCTTCCACTGCCGTCACGCGGCCGCTAACGTATTGTCACTTCACCTGGCGGCTTTGCTCTAACATGTGACGGAATGTCACTGTACCATTGCCGTCGCACGGCCATTAACGTATTGTCACTTAACTACATCGCTTTCCCTCTAACAAGTGACGGAATGTCACTATACCACTGCCGTCGCACGGCCACTAACGAATTGTCACTTTACTAAACGCTTTTCACTTAAGCTGTCGCCACCAATGAGGTTAAACTCTCCCCAACTTTTATCTCAGAATAATGTTCATACAGGCAAGTAGTATGTCAGGTTGAGATCTGACCTTTTTCCCAGAACCTCGAGGTCAGACCCCGACCCCGAGGTCATTGACCTCGGTGCCCAAATCCATTAGGCCTCCCCGTCCCCTCTCCCCTCCCCTCTCCACACTAGGCCTAGGTTATTTTTAGGCGCCCCTCACCCTACCCACCCAGTATGTACCCTATTTTTAGGCTATCTCTTCCCAAAGCCCATTTTAAGACCCAAGCTATGTATAGCCCATTTAGGCTTTCCCCACATTGTTTAGGTTTTCCCTGTATGTGGGCTCCTCCTTCCAAAAGCCCACTTCCTCCCCACCAAAGCTCTGCACTGTTCCTCCCATTTCCAAAGGCTAGCACAAAGCTGGGGGACTTCCGCACTGACATGTCCAATGAGTACTAACAAAACGGTATCACCATCCCCTATCCCCTCCCTGCCCCTCCCATAACTTTATTTCTTGGTAATAACTCAGTCATAAATGTTGCCATGGACATGTACATGTAAAGGCATACAAAATGCTTTAGACATAAAGACTACATGGTTTTGTTTAGACATGTCATAAAGGAATTATGATAGAGAGAATCTTTGTTTTCAGAAGACATGATAGTGTCACGTTGTATAGTTATGCAAATGGATAAGGGACAACTGGTATGTTTGATTATGTCATAGATAAAGGTATTATGATAAAGGGCTCCTTTGTTTATAAGAAGCTTAATATGATAAAGACCATGTACACTGTTTGATTATGTCATAGATAAGATGGTGTCACGTCGCAGGTGTTTGATAACCCAGTAAGATCGCGGCGATGTCTGATTGGTCAAACAGTTGCCCAATCAGACCGTCCCATACGGCGGTATGTTCCAGGGGACCAATAGATAAGCGTGTTGTAAAATTATCCCACGCAGGCGCTCTCTGATTGGTCAAACAACTGTCCAATCAGATCGTGCCATGCAGTATTTTCTGCGTGGCGAATAGATGAGTGATCCGGAATGTTGTAGTAAACTACTTTCGCATGCTCAACTCATAGGTAAGCTGAAAAGGAATGAACAACTCTAAATTTTCTCTCTTTTAAATTTTATTTTCACATAAAATCAGTTTTACAAGTAATCAATTGGTTTTACAATAGTTAAAATGGATTTGCAATCAGACTTACAAATTTACAAGTATTTTTTTCAAAGCGAAAATGGTTTTACAATCAATTAAAATGGATTTACAATAAGTCAAAATGGATTTTCAATAAGTTTTTACAAGTAATTTTACAATTTCACCATAAGTAATTTCTACAATAAGTAGTTTTACAATACTATTACAATCATACAATAAACATAATTAAGTGTTCTGTAACTGTCTTTTGTCCCTGAAAAGGGGCAGTTTTTGTTATTGTCGTTCTTCTGGACTTTCTCTAGTTATGATCCCAAGCTGTCTGCACATCCAGAAAACGTGTATGTTCTTAATAATGGATCAAACAAGTATTTTCGTTTCTCAATTGCGAATTTTTCAACTTCGTTCATTCCGTAACCCTCCTCATCTCGAAGTCGCTGAGCAGTTTTTTCTGATTTTTTCATAGACCGGATGTTGTCTGAAGTGCCTTACTCGACTCATTGCCTTAAATAATCTTCTACAAAGGGAAGCTCTCATGCTGTCTCTAAGAGCTTCCCTGGCCGCTTTGGTGGCCTCGTCTGTGGGCAAGCCATTTTCTATGTACGACACTTTCAATCTCTGAAATTTAGCTGTATTATCTTCATACGCTCTTATGATTAAAGTGTCTATTATGTTCGTTTCGCAATCTTCTTCTTCTGAATATTCACTTTCAGTGGTTGTATCACTATCGTCTGACTCTGAATATGTGCTCTCGTCAGAATCAGAGAAGTTATAATCTTCGTTTGACTGTTTGCCTTCACCCGTCATCCCAAACCTCTTGAGGCAGTAGCCATCTTCGTGTCTATTGCGTGTACAGGCTCTTGAGAATGCTTTCCTACAGAATTTACAGTTGTGGCTCGGCATGTCTTCTCTCTTTGAACTCTCTGAGAACAAATGAAATCTGGGTGCGCATCACGGTTTATAAGACAGTGAAGAGTATCCTCAAATACGCGCATGCGTACATCAGTTTTACATACGGGCACATCGGTTTTACATACGGACACATTGGTTTTACATATGTGCACATCGGTTTTACATATGTGCACATCGGTTTTACATATGTGCACATCGGTTTTACATACGTGCACATCGGTTTTACATATGTGCACATCGGTTTTACATACGGACACATCGGTTTTACATATGTGCACATCGGTTTTACATAAGTGCACATCGGTTTTACATACGTGGACATCGGTTTTACGTATGTGCACATCGGTTTTACGAACGTGTACATCGATTTTACATATGTGCACATCGGTTTTACAAACGTGCACATCGGTTTTACATATGTGCATATCGGTTTTACAGACGTGCACATCGGTTTTACATACAGGCACATCGGTTCTACATACGTGCACATCGGTTTTACATACAGGCACATCGGGTTTACATATGTGCACATCGGTTTTACATGCGGACACATCGGTTTTAAAGCACATAGTGAATTTTTACATAAGCACACACGAGTATTTGAGGCTACATGAAGGAGCTAAAGGAGCTAATATGAAGGTGTAGGAATACGAAACTGGATGTAATTAGGTTATATGGTTGGCGGAGGTATAAAACATTGGGGTGTAAGTGGGTTAGAGAAACTGAATAATTGTCCAAACAACAGGCTTTTTACATTCAGAGTATATGTTTAAAACCGATGTGCTCAGAGTAGAGTGTGAAAAGCCTGTTGTTTGGACAATTATTCAGTTTCTCTAACCCACTTACACCCCAATGTTTTATACCTCCACCAACCATATAACCTTATTACATCCAGTTTCGTATTCCTACACCTTCATATTAGCTCCTTTAGCTCCTTCACGTAGCCTCAAATACTCGTGTGTGCTTATGTGAAAATTCACTATGTGCTTTAAAACCGATGTGTCCGTATGTAAAACCGATGTGCACATATGTACAACCGATGTGCCCGTATGTAAAACCGATGTGCACGTATGTAAAACCGATGTGCCCGTATGTAAAACCGATGTGCACGTTTTTAAAACCGATGGACCGAACGTCCAGAAGAACGACAACAACAAAAACTGCCCCTTTTCAGGGACAAAAGACAGTTACAGAACACTTAATTATGTTTATTGTATGATTGTAATAGTATTGTAAAACTACTTATTGTAGAAATTACTTATGGCGAAATTGTAAACTTACTTGTAAAAACTTATTGAAAATCCATTTTGACTTATTGTAAATCCATTTTAATTGATTGTAAAACCATTTTCGCTTTGAAAAAATTACTTGTAAATTTGTAAGTCTGATTGCAAATCCATTTTAACTATTGTAAAACCAATTGATTGCTTGTAAAACTGATTTTATGTGAAAATAAAATTTAAAAGAGAGAAAATTTAGAGTTGTTCATTCCTTTTCAGCTTACCTATGAGTTGAGCATGCGAAAGTAGTTTACTACAACATTCCGGATCACTCATCTATTCGCCACGCAGAAAATACTGCATGGCACGATCTGATTGGACAGTTGTTTGACCAATAGAGAGCGCTTGCGTGGGATAATTTTACAACACGCTTATCTATTGGTCCCCTGGAACATACCGCCGTGTGGGACGATCTGATTGGACAACTGTTTGACCAATCAGACATCGCCGCGATCTTACTGGGTTATCAAACACCTGCGACGTGACACCATCTTATCTATGACATAATCAAACAGTGTACATGGTCTTTATCATATTAAGCTTCTTATAAACAAAGGAGCCCTTTATCATAATACCTTTATCTATGACATAATCAAACATACCAGTTGTCCCTTATCTATTTGCATAACTATACAACGTGGCACTATCATATCTTCTTATAAACAAAGATTCTCTCTATCATAATTCCTTTATGACATGTCTAAACAAAACCAGGTAGTCTGTATGTCTAAAGCATTTTGTATGCCGTTACATGTACATGTCCGTGACAACATTTACCTTAAAGAAATTTACCAAGAAATAAAGTTATGGGTGGGGCAGGGAGGGGATAGGGGATGGTGATACTGTTTTGTTAGTACTCATTGGACACCTCAGTGCAGAAGTCCCCCAGCTTTGGGCTAGCCTTTGGAAAGGGGAGGAACAGTGCAGAACTTTGGTGGGGAGGAAGTGGGCTTTTGGAAGGGGGAGCCCACATACACGGAAAACCTAAACAATGTGGGGAAAGCCTAAATGGGCTATACATAGCCTGGGTCCTAAAATGGGCTTTGGGGAGGGATAGCCTAAAAATAGGGTACATACAGGGCGGGTAGGGTGAGGGGGCGCCTAAAAATAACCTAGGCCTAGTGTTGAGAGGGGAGGGAGAGGGGGCGGGGAGGCCTAACGGATTTGGGCACCGAGGTCAATGATCTCGGGGTCGGGGTCTGACCTCGAGGTCCTGATAAAAAGGCCAGATCTCAACCTGACACACTACTCAGGCAAGCCTACTCTGCCTATGTATGTCTTGCCTTCTACAACAGGTATGCCATCTTCCTAAATACTAATAGCCCCTTGAGCTCGTACTTCCTATTTCTGATCCTACACTCAGATATGGCCACCGCCTTGGCCCGCGACTGCTCCTATTCTAAATATGAGCTATGTGGTTCCCCTACACTACAACGTGACTTTACCTGCGCATCGATGCTGCACCTCCTCTCACCTATAGCATGGGCCATCCCCAGCTCCTACGACCTACGACCTACGACCTACGATCCACAGCCTTACACGTCTTCAGACTGGAATGAATTTCTCGAGAAATTCCACAATTTTGATTTCGATAGCCAGAACATTAATTCTCAGTTTATATAATTTAATATTCGCTTCAAAGTTCCTGACTTTCGGTGCCAGGCTAGATGCGTAATATATGGGTGTGTGTCCAGAACATGTGCGATGTACTGTCTGTTTTTACAACAATTACCTATTAACTGGTTATATTTGCACAGATAATGATTGCAAGAGACGACTGGTCTCTCTTACTTCTTTAATCAGTTATCAGATAGCTCCTAAATGGGTTCTCCAGACCCGCGATAATGGACATAAAATTCCACGCTTAATTAGCAGCGCATGAACTATTGCTGGTCTGTTTAAGTGACAAATCGGTTTTCGGGGTCCTCATATACCTATCTTTACGCTTTATATTTTGCCCAGTGAGAAAGATTATCGAAAATATATACACTTTTAAACAAAAAAAAATCGCAACTTTAAGCTATCACCTTGACAGGCCACATCCTTTAAATATTTAGAATAACAATATTAATGCATACACGAGTGTGTGGTAAATCAATATGTTCCCGACAGAGGGAGTTTCGGTCTGATATAACAAATATTGTACGGGTTGGAACCCATATACCAGTTTAGGGACTGGGCAGACAAGTTGAGGTCAATATGCACATTAAAGACTGTCTGGCCAATTCGCAGAGGTCAGACTCCACACAAGGGGTGCTTGGCCAGTCCAGAAAATTCGATATGGCAAAAGCAAATTAAGCATAAATGGGATCATGCTCAACCATGAGACATGGAAGATATTGGAATTTGTTCATATCTGGAACTTGGCTGATATATTTGATGTTGGTACCAGTTGGGACCCACACAGTCCAAATCAGCAACATAGAAGAGTTTGCAGCACTCACCAAATCAAATGCACGGGGCGGAAATGTGATTAGAAAGAAACCTTGTAACAACCAGTAGTGTAATAATCAACCAGTAGTGTAATAAAAATTAACCAGCAGTGTAATAATCAACCAGTAGTGTAATACAAATCAGCCAGTAGTGTAATAACCAGTAGTGTAATAAACTTAACCAGTAGTGTAATTAACATCCATGAAAACCGACAATTTTTCAACAAAATTTGTAAAATTTTTGGGGTGACTCAAATCATAGTTTGGGTTCATCTTATCGATTTTTAATCATTTTATCGTACATTTAAAGTCGTTTTGCACGTCAAATATCATTTCGTGGGTTCAATACGGCGAGGAAAGATTTTTTATGATTTTTATGTGATGTGCGTATTTTCAGGTGTTTAATGTCACTTTCTGCTTTTGTGGCTTTATGTATATTCAAAGTTGGCCAATTATAGTAATGCTGTGCTTTTGAGAGACTGCTTACGCCAGGCATAAGTTGTCAGGTTCTATCATACCAGAAAACTTTTAGGCGATAAAGTGTGGTATTCAAGGGCTAGAATTGTGTGATCTCCTGCGTTGTCTACAGTTATACAGCGAATCTCTGAAGGTCTCTCTCACATCCACCCATTTCAGTCGATGTATCGTTATGCGTGGCTTTTTCAGTCTAGTTGACCATTTTGAATTCGTTAAAACGAAATATTATTTTGTTATTTCGAAATATTATTTCGTTAAAACTAAATAAAATAAGAGTGAAACCTTTCACCTACCGGGCTCCATAAATTTCAGGTATATTCGTTTCCAACTTTCACGGGTTTGATCCTTAAAATTCCAACTTTTGATATTTCGGGTTAACATTGGAGGGGCGCACATATACCGCTATACTCCCCAAGCACTGCCATCCACAACAGAAACCCCTCACCCCCACCCCACCCCCATCGTTCCGCCGTCCTGGGGAATCAATTTAATAGCTAATTCAAGATTTAATATAAACAAACTTATTCAGGGGATGGAGAATTGGGGTCTTTGCGGATAAATAACTATCACTGGATTGCGATTTGCCACATAGAAAGGTAAAAACAATGTCTGACCCAGAACTAATAGAATTAACACTTCTTTAGCAGCCAATGAGATCGATGTTCCTTTACACCGGGTAAAAGTTAACAAAAATCGTATAATGTCAATAAGATACAACCCCCCCCCCCCCCCCCTCCCCGTAAAGGTAGACGCATAAAGCGGGAGATGGGGGTGTGGGAGACCTTTAGTGATCCGTCAGGGCCGTATTAAATATTATAACTGAAAACAACACACAGGAGACACGTCCTTGAATATCATACTTCAGCGCCTGTAAGTTATTACACTACGGGTTGATTATTACACTACTGGTTGTTACAAACCTCCTTAGACATGCATTGTTATTCCCAAACTACATCGTGAAGGCCCTGTCAGAATAATGACTGGTAGTGTGGAGTCACCCTCTCTAAATATGTATGATTATTTAATAGATATGATTTTCTTTCCCAGTATTGCTCATTATCGAGCTCCGCTGATATGATTTCAAACTCGGTCAATATGACACTGATCTCGTCCGATATGAACTAAGCTAGAGGTGCCCCCTTGATGTGTTACTAGGTGCAGCCATTTTGTTTACCGCGAAATCGTTCACCCCTAATCGTCGAAAGCACTCAGATGGTAAAACTGGTGTCACCAGGCAAAAGGGGGTAGTTGTGGTATGGTGAGGAATTAACCCTTTACCCAACGCAGACAATATCAAAATTTATTATTTTAAATATAATTTTTTTAAATTTTTCAAAAAATTTCAGCAAAACCATATCATGTGACCCCTTGTTGGAACGAGCTCAACGAGCTCGTTCCAACGAGGGGTCACATGATATGGTTTTGTTGAAATTTTTTGAAAAATAATATTTTTTCAACTGCAGAATTTGCTGATTATGCGGGCGGATGCGGGCGATTCGTTGGGTAAAGGGTTAATAATAAATAAAGACTAGATGGGTGAAAAGAAAAAACGTATACAAAAAAATTCATCGCTAAGTGCCAGAAGGGGTAGTTTAGCCCCAGTGAAAAAACAGAGACGTTCGGATAGCTGGAGTAGGAGAAGAGAAACTTAGAACTTAGCGAAAAGAATGAGAAACTATAACACTGTCAAAAAACTGTAACAGATCTAAGAATTTTTGTGATTATTTGTTTTGGCTCAATAAATAAAGAAGTTATTAATCAGGTAGTTTCATATTGGCCGAGATATCATCCCTCGGTAACTTTACGTCAGCCTTCTACCTTCAGTCTCTTGCTGATATGAAGTTACCTGATATCTTGACCGATATGAAACTATCCAAGCAGAAATCTCTAAATCTCTTGCAGCGGGTACACGGCAAAAGTAAGATTTTAAAGAGGCTTGCCTGGAGGATTCAATAACATTCACAATAAAATTTGCTCGACGTCTGTTTCCAAAATGCCTATTCATGCGGGAAAAGCGTATGTTTATGCAACAAAATCTATATATCCATATCTGATACGACAGTAAGCAAGTGTTCTGAATGTATATATCCAGGATGTACAAGCTAGTGAACAAGCACCAGTTCCTACATAAATGTACAAGGACACATGATGTATTGCGAATCTCTAAAGCAAAAGTAACCCCAAGGAGGACCTACAAGTTTAAGTATTTTCAAAAACAAGTACCACAGTTACAATCATTGATGGTGTAACATTACTTTGGGTTGCCCATTGGCCAACAGGAGATACTGTTAAAAACTACATCAAAAGTATAAAAGAGAAACGACTAGAGAAACGAGTGAAAACAGAAGATGGGCTTCTCAATTTCGACAGATACTATTTTTGTAGGATCAAGAGCACAACAAGGTTGACCAGAGCAAGAGAGCCAAGCAGATAACTGAACACCACTTTTCTAGCAGCTGGATCGTGCGAGGGGCTTCAGAAAACAAGGTCCACTTGATTGAGGTAACATTCAAAGGTCTTAAAAAGGATGTCTCCTTCCAACAGAAAGCTCTTCAAAGTTGCAAGCTTGTGATAACTGGTCAAGGGAAGATCATCAGGTATGACATAGACGCAACCCACGAGAAAGTGGAGGTAATTATAGTTCAGCAACTTCTTCGTGCTGCTAATAAACAGCGGCAGAGAATCACTGTTCTGACATGGATGAGTTTATTTGGCCTTTTATTATTACAGTACCGGAATGTCCAAACTTTGGTAACTATGGAGTTACCGAACAAATGGGCCGAAAGATCCACAAGGCTAACAAAAAGTGCAAAACCAGCAATACCACTGCTACATGTCAGAGTCCTCCTAAATCACCGAAACCTTCCCTCCTTTACCACACCCAGACTCGAAAAGAAGAACAATTTTACAGTTAATGACGATCGAAAGGGTTTTGGTCCACACCGTCCCTGCACGCCTTCGGCCCGCAAAAATCATTCGTTTATTTTGGAAAGATATAGCACATACGCTAATCCAGGTAGCCGCCATGGTTGCAAGTTTTCAGTTCCGATAGCGAGAGTGTACGGAAAAACTTTAATCGTAGACTTTATGATTTGGCAATCTCTCATTAGGTGCATTTCAAAATAAATTTGAATTCTTTAATTTTTGTGCTGGAAAACAAAATCATGCAGGGAACACCACAAAAGGTGTGGGCACATATCCACCTTATCAGATCTCTGGCAGCCATCTGGGATGACATACTAGTTTTTGCCAAAACATTGTCTTGCCGATCTTGTCAATGAATTTCTCAAACTGAATAAAAAGATAGAAACTTTGGTGATTCTAATCTAATCTACGGTTCGCTTTTACCACCAAATGATATATGCCAGACGACCGAATCTAAAAATACCATAAACATACATTTCCTTTGCATCAACGCAAGAAATATTGCTTCATCGATGCTTACTTTGTCTGAAGTTTTGATGGCATTAGGAATGAAGACTCATCACAACCATAAGTAGTATGTCAGGGGCTTTTCGCCCCATATTTCGGGGACCTTCGGAAGTGACGTCATGTCACGTGACACAATGGCGCCATGTTGTGTTGTCATCCCCATAGTGATACATGGTGTTAGTGCGCATGCGCAGCGCGTGTTGTTAGAGCGAAACGTGTTTCCATCGTCCATTTCCAACTTTACGGAATTCCTTATATAGCCGGTCTATATGTACGTGTTATACAGGGGAAATGAAGCAATCAGATTGAACATTTTGAAGGCCTGAGCGAAGGTATAGCTAGGAAGTAGTGTTACAAGTTAATATTAATGGTTGAGACATGGGGCAGAATAATAGTAGCCAATAGTACTGGTACAAGGCCGCAATGACACAAGACTGCCGTAGAAGCTAATGATAGGACAGACAGACCATAGACAAGCAGTGGCCTTGGAACTTTGGAGATAAGATGGAAACCGTTGGTAAGACTACCTGTATAAGAGCTTAATAGGAGCTGGGTCATATATCCTTAAATTCCGAAATGAGGCTAAGAGGGATAGTACATTAGACCCCATTGAGGGATTTTTTCATGGCCCTCATTGCCTCACACGAAATGAGGCTAAGAGGGATAGTAAATTAGACCTCATTGAGGGCTTTTCTCATAGCCCCCATGGCGTCATACGACTAAAAAGGGGTGCCGAAGGCCAGACGTTTTCCAAAAAGAGGTGCTGAAATTGGGGTGCCACGGGATATGGCTGTTAAATATCGTGATGAGGATAAGAGGGATAGTAAATTAGACCTCATTGAGGGATTTTTTTTTCATGGCCCTCATGGCCTCATACGACAAAAAGGGATTCTTCAGAAGGTATCCTCGAAAGGTATCCTCAGATAATAAAATACCAGGTCATAGGTAACCTCAAATACCGAAATGAGGCTAAAAGTCGTATGTGCGAGTCACTCGAACGAGCAATTGCTCGATAGCTTATTTGCTCGATGGGGTTCGAGTCATTTGAGCGATGACTTATCAGTAACTGCTCGATAGATTCTTAGCTTTGGGAATCACATAGGCTTTCATTATACACAATGGAGATAACTATACATACAGGTTACGGAACATCAAGCACTGATGATTATAAGACTTGGACGAGGAAACCAGAGGTAGTGTGGACTATATGAACTTCTAGGGTTAGATTAGTAGTATCTGTAACTGACAGAAAAAATGGAATCCTGGGGAAATCCGAACCAGAAAAAAAATACTCTAGTTCAATCGAACTTACCCATGGGGCTTCTGGGTACCTGTGGGCCTCTCGGTACCATGGTGTTGCGGTCCCAAATAGGATTCTTGGGGAAATCCGTATCAAATAACGTCAATTTCGGTAATCTGGAGTGGATTTTGGTGATTTGGAGGGATTGTCGGGTTGTTTGTGGTAATTCTACCCCTGTCCTATAAGAAGCATTTGGGTCACATGGCAACCACGTGGTACCATAGAAACCAAGATGGCGGTCTCCAGTATACAAAATGGACGACGGAAACACGTATCACCCTAACAACACGCGCTGCGCATGCGCACAAACACCATGTGTTACCATGGGGATGACTTCACAAGATGTCCACTCACGCGGGTTAACAAGACAACACAACATGGCGCCACTGTGTCACGTGACATGACGTCACTTCCGAGGTCCCCCCAAATATGGGGTGAAAAGCCCCTAACATACTACTACCGTAGTTTTATTATTACGTCGCATAGTTCCACTAATTGTGTTAATATCTTGATGATTTCAAGGTGAATTAAAAACTTACTGATTTAAAGGCGGCAGGGCCAGGGGCACGTGCCCCTCCACTTTTGCCACAGATAGGTTTCGCAGTTACACAATGAGTTAAAATGGGCGCATGCAAACGTGTCAATTTTCAGGCATTCCTGTAACATTATTTGCAAATCCAAACAATATTGAGACAAAGAATCCCACTTTCGGTCGTTTCGGTCCGTTTCTTCTACCTAAACTATCTTCCAACCTGAAGACAGGCCTTCGGGTTGGAAGATGGTTGAAGTAGAAGAAATGGGCAGGACAGTGACCACACCGCGGCATGCTTCTCTAAGCGAGAGATTATAGCGAGTCATGGTACATTTATCGATATACGATTGTAACCTTTCTCACACTGGGTCGAACCATGGTAGCATTGTAAATTTGTGCCCCTCCACTTTTATCGAGCTTCCGCCACCCCTGTACTAATTTGAATATCTACAACTGGAGCACGAAACAACTTCTATATATCTCTGTGAGTGAAGGAACGTCACATCACATCAACAGTAGTCCGAGCGCAAACTCCAGAAAAAGTGAGAAAACAAACAGCTCATAACGGTGCCGGCTCCCTTACGGAAGAAGACTAGTTACTTGGGAGCTTGAACCGCTGCATTACCTCTTGACGAACTTAACGGCCACAACCAACACGTTCTGTTCATAAAAAATCGCATTTTGAGTTATACTATGTCATCAATTTTTGCTTCTGACACGCGATGTATGAATACTCATTGGAACGAGATCGTTGAGTCTGTGCCAATCAGGGGTCTGTGCGGATTCACTGTGCACAACTGTCAAGAACTTATATCAACAAGACTGAATTTTATTCAGACAAATCCCCCCAAAACACAAAAAATACATTCAGCGGAAGCGGTGTAATGGATATAGTTTCATGAAAATTAAGACAAAGAAAGCACAATGTTGGAAATTCTAATTTATTGTCAGGTTATGTCACAATATTTTATGTCAAAGAACAAAAAATAACTTCTAAAACCTGAATGAAGACAGCACATTACTTTTGTTAGCAGAAGCAGTAATTACCTTTGACAAGAGGAAAGAAGAGTCCCCGCAATATCCCTCAATATCAAGTGGCGAATACATTCGGCACTCGCCGACAGACATTAGCATTCCTGAGATTGAATGGGCCAATTATTAGAGAATTATAATCATTCGAAAAACACGATTTGAGAGCCCTATCTTATTCCAGTCTTTCGAGTAAAGACGGCACTGGCATCACCAGAAATTATTTTTAGAGGAGGGGTGCCCACTAAAATCTAGAAGTGCCTGTCATTCGGTGATTAACCCTCTGTACACCGATATTAAAATTTGGTAATTTCCAACACTTAAGTTTTCCTTAATTCAATTTGGAATTCAACCAATTCAATCTTGTTTGACAGAGCTCAATGAGCTCTGTCAAACAGGATTAAATTGGTTAAATTCCAAGTTGCCTTATGGGGAAATTTCCAGATCGAATGTCGGTTACTCTGATGTCCTCTTGACGTATTATATCTGATACACCCCATATCGTCAATGTCAGGAACGCTTCCATTCTGATAATCTGCTTTAAATGACGTTCAAACAAGGACAATTAAACACGCGACATCAAACTTTTTTACAGTAGATGTGATCTATCAAGGTTATGCTGTGCGCGACTTCCATGTCATATGGTCTTAGTGTCAAAAGTACGGTTTTGTGTTTTCTTGCAACCTACTTAAGGTCCCATCTTGTATTTCAGCACTTGTGAGCCCATATCAGTAGATTTTAAGAACGTTATGAAAACTGATACATTGATTTAAAAATTTGGGGGTGTCTGGATAGATTCTAGGGGTGCGCGGCATCCCTGAGCACCCCCATAGCTACAATACTGAAAGACGGGGATGAAAATTTCATTGGGACAGTTTGACGAGATTGCAGACCAACAGCCCGAAGGATACGCCGGCTGCAAAAACACAAAGGCAATGCGGAGTGGAGCAGGGGTGATGGAGAGGGGTGGGGTGTGAGACTGGCCGTAAAGGGAGAATTGTGATGTTTTGAGGCCTGCCATTCTCTCAAAAACTCTGCGAGCCATATTTTAAGCACCATGCGGAAAAATACCGATATCGGGGACTTGGTAAACTCTCATGCAAAAGTAGAGGACCGATATAAGGGCGTGAAAACTGCCATCTGAGTCCCTCATTGCCATCCCTAGACTACATTTCTCCTCATAGATATACCCAAGTTTTCATTTTGAATTTAATACGGTAAAGTCGGTTACATGGTTTTTAATTTTCCTATATGTCTTTAATCGTTCAGTTAACACAAATAGTAGACGACACGTAGCGCAATGCATTCTAGAACAGACAAAAACATTCATTTTTGACTCTGTTAACATTACTAGTGCCCCTTATTTGAGACGAACTCAACTAGCCCGTTCCAATGGGGTTCATTGGCTATATTTTGTTGGCAAATGTTCGAAAAAAACATTTAACGGTGATTTTTGTGAACATCGCTGGCTGGTTATATTACGTGATGTTGGTGAAGGATCAAGAGAGACATCTTCATAAGTATTACTCTACTGGAAAGTCCTCTTCCCGAGCGGATACTCTTCTGAAGCAACGTGAGGAACGCAGGAGGGAACTCTGTTGCGAACAGAATGATCGTGGGCAAGCGAGGGCATAAATGCAAGGTGGCGTGGGCGGCGGATTCTCACAAAATGAAAGGAAAATTAATGATATTTTGTCTGAAACATACGTTTTAGACGGAAGCCAAAGAAAAAACATAGAGTTATAAAGATTCTGGGCGTATAAAGGCTTCTCTCTGTGGACGCTTTAGTTGAAAAGGTTGGAGACGTTAAATAAAATTCAGATGATGTGCGGCTGATAAAAATGAATTATCGCGATAATGTGCATGTCCTGTGATTTGTATCAGATTCGATGTGGTGTCCAGAATGGGATAGCAACGAGCCGGCTTTGCGAACCGGCGAGTTGTGATCCCATTCTGGACCGGCGAGGTGTGATCCCATTCTAGACACCACCGAGAATCTGATGCAGATCACAGGACATGCACATTATCATGATAATTTATTTATCTAACAATTCTGCCACATAAACAGATTAAATCTTAAATTATTAATTCTGTTTTGGGACATAATGTTTGGGGAGAAAAAGTATTAAATAGACCCATATTTTATGAATCAATATTGTTGTGCAGTTAAACAAACAATGAGTTACGCGGTCACTGCAAATTTACAAAGTTGCTTGCGTTGTAAAATTATTCACTCTCAATGTCACTTCCTATGATGATACGCTCGAATTTACAAGTGTGTAATATAATAATTGTGCAATTTCTATTTATTATGTGTGTGTGTGGGGGGGGGGGGGGGGGGGGTCATTGGCTATTAATAGTTCTGTCGCTAATTGTAAGGAATTTTGTTTTGTTTTGAAAGCGATCAGCTGAGTCGATCAATGAAACGCACATAGAATGTATCCATGTGCCTGTTATGATCGCCAGTTGCGTTCCCGGAAACGAGTCGTCTATATGATACCGGTGGGTAGCTTTTCAGAATTCTTCAACTTTTTCGACGATAATATAGAATTTTATTTTTCTACGATTTCGACACACATTTTACAATAACATAAAACGTTCGACACTTGACTACTTCCCTTACTTATATTTCTGAACCCCGATAAACTCGTACCACAATTCTCTTCTCAACACAGTCCCTCTCCTCGATAAGTATTTCTTATCGAAAGTTATTAAAATCTAATATATGGTAAAACAACATTAGTCGTCGCCTTTTATAAATTTAACTATTATCTGAACGGTTTTAATTTTTACAGACTTAGCCAGCTATTGAAATTCCGTGTCACAATCATCGTTATGATGACGGAGACCTGCAATTCCAACCTTCTCTGCAAATCGTCTTGTCTCAATTACTAAACTCACTAATCCATGTCAACACTTCTAAAGGACATAACTTAGTTATTGGGCGAATGAATACACTCTTTCCAGCTTGTACTGATACAACTCTGACATGACCATCTTTTCTTGGGTGAATTTTTGTAATTTTTCCCAAAGGCCATTTTCCTCAAGGGGAATCGGGGATATCACCAGAACAATGTCTCCAACTTTCAAATCAGTTTTTGGTTTAACCCGTTTCTTTCTCACAGTCAATCCCGGTAACCATTCCCGCATCCACCTGTGCCAGAAATGTTTGTTTAGTTCTTGCACTAGTCGTCACCGCTTTCGCGAATTATATGCGGTAGAGTCAACATTTTCAGGAGCGAACTTGCCACCTATATTGTCAAAAAGAAAATGGTTTGGTGTCAATGGAGTGTCATCGGCGGGGTTTTTCGACTGATAAGTCAGAGATATTGAGTTCATTAAAGCTTCTACCCCTGTAAATGCAGACATTAATTCCTTGTAGTTCACATCTGCATTTTTTAGAATTGCAAAAATCGCAGGTTTGGCTGATTTGATCATAATTTCATGAATTCCACCGAAATGTGATGTGGAGCCAATGGGGGAAGGGGGGGGGGGGGGGGGGGGGGCAATCCACGTCTATTTACCATGCCAGTGTCTAGACCATAAGCCATTTCTAAATGCACCGCACGAGTTTCTAGACATGTGAAAAGACACACATATCGCTTCGCACACGATTTTCCTGGTCCCTGAATTGTGAGAAAGGGACCGCCATAATCAACTGAAGTGGTAGCAAAGGCTCTGAGCGAACATCGTAAACGCACTTTTGGCAGCGGTGCCATCACTTGTTGTCCTGGTTTAGCCTTGCGTTTACTGCATTCCGCACAGTCATTTTCCCATGCTCTTATTTCTTCCCTGACGACTATTATCCAATACCGAGAAGATATTTCAGACAAGGTGTAGTTAGTACCAGACACATGAAATCCAAGTTAATGATAAGGTTTAACAATGAGAGTGGTGACCCAATGTTTTCTAGGTAGTAAGATGGGATAAAGAACATCATACGACAAGAATTCGGCATATTTCAAACGACCATCGGCGCAAATTAACCCATCATCATCTATTTTGGGCAATAGTTCAAGTAATGTACTGTTCTTGAGGAGTGCAGGGTTTGAAACTAAGGCCGCATACTAAACGACAGTTCTCAACCAAACGTATTACCCACGCATATTGTCTCTTTAACCTAAGCCAATTTGAGAAACGCGTTGGTTCGAGGATCCATTCAATTTTCACACCATGCGTGTTAACAATTTGATTCTTAATTTCTTTCAGTTCATTCACCACGTATGTCTGACGCTTAGTCTTTTTCATTTCCTTATCGTAAGAGGTAGTGTTCTCAATCATGTTTTGTGGCCACTCGGTTTGCGGTAACACAAGAAAGTGTGGACCAAACAGTGGCGGAGCTACGGGGGGGGGGGGGGGGGGGCATGGGGGGGGGGGCATTTGCCCCCCCAAACGAAGGCTTTGCCCCCCCCCCCAGTTCCCCCCCCAACCATCTCGCATGCATTTCCATCCACCCTCACACACAAACACATTCAGTCACTCTCTCTCACACACACACACACCCTTCTCTTTTTTTATTCCCAATAATTTCCCATACACACTTAGCCCAAAGCCTCAGGCTAGCTGATGAACACATCCAGGCAGTAGAGATTTAAAGACTCGGATGCAGATGCTTATAAGTTATAATTAAGTTATGAGCCAACAAAGGCATGTCTATCCATATCCCTTGTCTAAAAAAATTCATGGATTTCGCTTTATGACAGACGGGCATTATGGGTCTCTCTCTCTCTCTCTCTCTCTCTCTCTCTCTCTCTCTCTCTCTCTCTCTCTCTCTCACGCACAGACCCACCAGACGCGGATCCAGGATTTTTTGAAAGGAGGACCGCTAATTACCATTACATTTAGTCGAAACTTGGACCCAAAGTCCGTAATATAATTTTTTGGTTTGGTACGTCCACAGGACGTACCAAACCAAAAAAGTATATTACGGACTTTGGGTCCAAGTTTGGACTACCTCATAACAAAGTAATGATATGATCCTTTACGTATTTGCCCCCCTTCATGGGAGTCTGCCCCCCCCCCTCCCTAGTTGCCCCCCCCCCCCCCCCCCCCCCACAAAAAAATTTCTGGCGCCGCCACTGGGACCAAACCATTACATTTCACAGTTGGTAAGTTTGAAAACCAGTAATCCTCGTGAGGCAAAGTCTGTCGGGTTCAAATCAGTGGGTGTATGGCGCCATTGAATTGGACTCGACTCGCTTTGAATCAAACTAATTCGGATGGCGACAAATGGCTTGTACTGTCTAATACGTCCGCGAATCCACCACAACACGTTCATACTGTCTGACCAAAATGTACAGTACTGTTTGTCTATATGTAATGCATTGCGCAGGAGATTAGAGAGTTTTATTCCCAATACAGCTGCCATAAGTTCAAGTCTAGGGATACTTGTGGCTGTAAGAGGTGCAACGCGAGACTTTGAAGCAGTCATGCGATTCGAAATGATTCCACCTTTGTACACATAACGAATATATGTCACTGCGCGGTATGCTTCTTCGGAAGCATCAACGAATGTGTGTAATCCTACTGCGTCTACCTGTTCTTCCCCATTTAACTGTAGACACCTAGGTATCGAAAGGTCCGTTAATTGTTCTAGCTCACGAAACCACTGTTTTGCTTTGTCAGTTAACGTAGCGTCCATTGGGTCATCCCAATCATAACCTGCTGTCCAGATTTCTTGAAGAAGAATTTTTACTCTTATTATGTACGGCGCGAGAAAACCGAGTGGATCAAAGATGGTCGCGACTTTACTGAGTACATTTCGTTTTGTGAATGGAAACTTGCTACTGGGGGGGGGGGGGGGGTTACACTTTAATCCAAACATGTCTGATTCACATGCCTAGAACACTCCCAAAGTCTTCACCGAATGTGAAGTTCCATCATCAAGATTTAACTCTGTGGCTCTATCCTCAGCTGGAATATCATTAAGAACTTTGCGTGAATTTGAAAGCCACTTTCTTTCTCGCATTCCAGCACGTCCCCAGACATGAGTTAACTGCGAATAAAGTTCAATGGCGTCATCTTCACACTCCACTGAATCCATACTATCATCCATGTATGTTGATTTTAACACAGTTTCTGCCGCTCTAGGAAACTGACTTTTAAATTTTTGGGCATTTATCTGAGCGAAAAATGAGCTAAAAACGGACTAGAATTCACACCAAACACTACGCGATTGAATTCATATTCCTCCGGTTGTTTATTTCGGTCCAAATTGCGCCACAGAAAACGATGAAATGGTTTGTCAGCGGGTGCGATTTCGATCCTTAAATACATTTCTGCGATGTCACACACAAGTACGATAGGTAACTTACGGAAACGCAATAATACGTTCAATAAATCCTGTTGTAGCTTCGGACCTGGGTTTATTATGTCATTCAGTGATACTCCATTTAGACTTGCCGCGGCATCAAAAACTATTGGAGTCTTAGTAGTAGTTTTATCAAGATGAATAACTGGGAAGTGTGGCAGATACCATTTTTGATCAGGTTTATTCAGTTCTGTTTTCACTTTTCGGATGTAGCCTTTCTTCAAATATTGTTCTATTGTCTATGAATATGATTTAGCAATCTCTGGTTGTCTTAACAAACGTTTTTCGGTGTTACACATTCTGCCATTTAAAAATTGTCCAATGGTAGTTCTTTGCCGCCCTTTTTCCGCGGTATAGCCACCTGATAATGGCCGTCTATATACTTTAAAAAGTCATTTACAGTTTTTAAAGCAACACTGTCTTCGGCAGATAACACTTTGCAGATGTCGTCACCACAGCTTTCAATTTCCCAGAATTTACGAAATGTCGCGTTGATATCATTTAAGTCACTTCGTTCATCTAAATGGAATGTACGAACAAAATCTGTTTGTAATTGTTCACGATTCTGATAGAGAGTTCCAACACATGTCCAGACTAAAGGCGTTAACCGCGCGACGGGTTCCTTTGGTTTTGCACACACTTCTTTCATTGACACATGCAGATCGGCATAGTCCATTGTCTACTATTGGCCTCCTGCCAAGTCACGGAAACTGTATGCCATCTAAGTGTAGCCACTTACCCGCGTATTTACTGCAATCAACAGTTTGCATATTTCCGGCTACGCGTTCCGTTGTCAATGCTTCAATTACCGTGTCAACACGCGAATCTACACTTTCCAAACCTAGTCTGACCGGCATTGTTTCGAATGTTTCGACTTGCCCGTTTAAAACACACACATTCACTTTCATGAAATGTCCTTGAAGTCCAAGTTCGGTCGCAACATCAGCATTGACATAAGTGTTTGTGCTGCCGTCATCAAGAAGTGCATTCACGCGCATTTTACGATTTCCATTTTTGAAAATTACTGTACGCAATGTTACATACTCAAAAGAGATGTCACCCGAGTGCATTGTGGTATGCAAATTATTTTGCTCCCTCTCCATGGAAGACTGTAATGTGGACATTTCATTCGCGGTTTCATTAAACACTCGAGGCGTAGCTTTTGGAAGAACGTGGCGGTGGAACAGGCGATTGTGGTTTTCTTTGCAGCCATTCAAACCACGCGCGGTTACGAGAACAGTTTTGCCCACGGTGGTTATCGCCCAAACACCGGAAGCACAGGCCGTATTGCTTTGCCACTTCCCGGCGTTGGGCAACATCGACTTTCTTAAAATCATCACATGACCATGTTCCATGCGGGCTACCACACATTTTACATGGACGACGACTAACACTTTTGTTTGATTTCTCTTCTGATTTGTTCACGAAGTGTTTATGAAGGTTAACACCTTTATTAAGTTTCGCTGATGTCAGCCCCACAATTGTCTCGCGAGCAATGGTTTGGAATTCGGCTTCTTGATTAATCCATTCACGAAGTGTTTCAACAGACTCTGTTTTATTTCTCTCGTGTACCCATCTATGGTAGCGCACAAGCATGTCTTCAGTCATTTTTGACTGCAATTTTATGTACAGCGAACCATTTCCGAGCTCAGAGGTGCGTCCCGCTTCCTTCAAGTTAACGACAGCGACATCTAAAATATCTGTGAACTGTTCGACATCGCGCGAATTACCAAAACGCAAGGGCTGAAGTCTTTCTAATTGTTCCAAATAAATGGCCACTTGCCGGCGTTGTCCTCCATATTTTCGGTCCAGGCGCTCTTTGGTTGCTTCATACGCAACAGCCGAATGTCCCCAATTCTGTATAACCCCCAGAGCTTCACCCGTCACATACTGACGTAACTGGAGCAGCTTACATTCTGAGGTAGCCGGAGCTTGATCAATACATGCAAGAAATGCCGCTTTCCAGCTTTCATAGTTCCGTTTGTCACCACTGAACACTGGGATCGAAACGCGTTTAAGTTGCTTCCACATATCTTATCCGATAGATATTTGTTTCGGTCGGGAAGGTGGAACGGGTTCCGGCCGATCAGTGTTAATAACCCGTTCGATAACTGAAGCAATTACTGTCTCTCTATCGAACTCGTCATTTATTTTACTCTCTTCATTTTTGGGTAAAACGGTATCAGTCTGAAATCGGAGAATTTTATCAGACGCCATTTCCCTATTCGAACATATGCTGGAGATATCGTCTTTCCCAGAATCTTGGTGCTCCAGTGCACGATTGCGAGTCTCACTGTAATCACGCTCGATTGTTTCTAGTTCATTATTTACTTTTTCGACATTCACAATATCGTTCAGCTTTATAGAAATTTCACATAATTTTGTCACAACGTCAATAACATTTTCTTGTGCATCATCTAGTTTAGCAAAAGATTTTCGAACTTCGCGACGATTTGGAATCTCTTCTTCGTCAAAAACTTCTAACAGTTTGTGACGCGCTCGTGAAGGCACATTTCAATTTTGACTTCGTCGCTTTCAACATTCCGATGTCGGCCGTGGTGGCACCGTTCTGATTCTCCGATGCCTCCTCTGACTGTTCATTGCTACCCACGTCCCGTATTCCTGTTTCGTCTCCCTCTTCCATTATCCATAAAACCTCGCTCTGCTACCAAAATATATGGTGGGTAGCTTTTAAGAATTCTTCAACTTTTTCTACGATATTATAGAATTTTATTTTTCTACGATTTTGACACACATTTTACAATAACGTAAAACTTTCGACACTTGACTTCTTCCCATATATTTCTGGGCCCCGATAAACTCGTACACAATTCTCTTCTCAACAGATACGGAATCAGAATGAGTCGTCTATATGATACGGAATCGGAACACATTATGTGATAAGTACTGTTTCTTGTGGTTTTCAAGCCATATGTATATGATTGTGATATAAAAGAAGAGGTGACCGTTGAGGCACTTCCCTGCGGCGGAAATTATTTCTCTTGGTCTTTCGTTTTGTACTCGATCGCGTTACGTTCTCGTTTACCCTGACAAGTGCTCCGTGACAAGTGATTCGAACATCTATTTTCTATTCTCTATGACAAATGAATTCGGATTCCTTCTCGAATCCGAAGTCGTTTGCTACAGAGAAGAGAAAATACTTGTTCAACCCACTTTGGCGCACTTGTCAGCAGAAACGAGAATGTAGCGTGACTCCGCTGATATGTGTTTAAACAATCGAGTACCATAAGAAAGTCTAAGAAAAGAATCAAGAGAAATACTCAGAAAGACACAAACTTGACTGTGTGATAATTTCAGTATGATCGACGAGACACTGAGTCTGGTTTTTGCGTGTAAAGGTTTTTCTTAACGGATTCTTGTATGATTGGTGTCTCTATGAATATTATTTTAATATTTTTTCATAATATTCTACTGGACAGTGATAGGCGTGGGCCGTTTGAGATTTTCCACAAAATCCAAGATGACTGTCCCAAATTGTATATATTCGCCTATAACTGCAGGAACGTCAAACAATGAGGATGTTATTTCCAGTTTTATAATTTTATAACTTGGTAGACACTCGGTGACTTTAGCTCTGTTGTCTTATCTTGAAAAATAAGTGGAAGTGTTCAGCAAATATTTTTCGATATCTGTTGTCACGATAAAATATCTCCGAGGAAGTGAGGCATCTTACACAGTAAGTTTAGACTGAAATCGCTGCGCATCTTCGGCGTTCGGGTACTTTAATTACAACTAAAACAGGTTTCGGCTGTAACTAAAACATCGCAGCACATGTAATAAAAAGAATGTCCACTGTTTTGTGTAGAGTTCATGGAGAATGAGTTGTAACTAAATCACCCATGGAGTGGAGTTAAATACCCAAATTATCACTTTCAAATTCCGTACATATGGACTATAAACACAAGCAATGTTTCAGCTAATGGACCTCCTGGTTTAACCCGGAGGTGCATTGGCTGGAACTTTGCTTGTGCTGTTTATGCTTTGTAACAAATCTGCAATTATTGCTTGGATGGAATCTCCTCTCTGCGGGTGATTTAGTAATAATACACTTTCCACGTACTGCAAGTACCAGAATTACCAGGATAATAGGTACGAGAATAGTTGTAGTAACTACTCAAAAAAGTAGGAATCCCTTTATGTAAAAACATTTAGTCGCAAGAGTAGTATGTAATGTGGTTTTGAGGTACAGGTTGGATGACCCCGGTGGATGACCCCGGAAGTGACGTCGTGTCACGTGACCCAGTGGCGCCATGTTGTGTTGTCATGGTAACCCGCGTGAGCGGCCATTTTGTGACGTCATCCCCATAGTGACACGTGGTGTTAGTGTACATGCGCATCGCGTGTTGTTAGGGTGATACGTGTTTCCGTCGGCAATTTTGGATACTGGAGGCCGCCATCTTGGTTTCTATGGTAGCGCGTGGTTGCTATGTGACCCAAAAGTTTTTTATAGGACAGGGGTGTGTTCGGAGGGTGTGTTCGATTGAACAGGAATAATTTCCCGATTCGTGGAATTACCACAAACAACCCGACAAGTTGTACTATTTCGGATTCTGCAAGAATCATTTTCAGGACCGCCATACCGTAGATTTTAATAGTAGCACGTAGTGCTATAGTACCGAGTGGGCACCGGGGATGTTCTATTTAACAGGAGTACTATTTCCTAGAATCCCATTTTTATCCCTATTGCAGATGAGTAGTGTGAAATCGAGAGTACCAGCCCACCAATTTTTTGGCACATGTCGTGTCGCACCAAAAACTTAGTTTTTTTCGAACAAATTGCATTCGTCACGATTGGATTGTATGGACTTGTTCGATGCGACACGCCCGCGTTCACATCGTCACTCTTTCCTGTTTCTTACAGTGGTTGCGGTAGACGAGGTGTCGTGGGTTCGACGTCGATTTCTCTAATGGGTTATCGTGGGTCTGACTAAAATTTCGACGGAATTTTATTAAACTCTAAAAAATTCCTTCTCATAAAAAATCACTTTTAGGTGGGCTTGACAAATCTGACAACGATCGTTCTCGGGAAAACACTCACCTTTAGGTAACACGGACTCGCCTTCTAGGTGAATTTTTTTTTTCGAATTGGACACTACCAAAAAGACACAACCAGCGCGGATGGAAGACGAGCGATCTAACGTCGATTCTCGCGGAAAAACCGAGTCCAAATCGAGCGGTAAATTTATCGGTGGGGCCGAACCCGCCATCAATGATGTAGAAAGGTTTTTGGCAAGGAGAGAGAGATCGCTCGTGTAGTCTAAACGCGTGAG
Organism: Pictodentalium vernedei; assembly: GCA_031216915.1. Classification (NCBI taxonomy): domain Eukaryota; kingdom Metazoa; phylum Mollusca; class Scaphopoda; order Dentaliida; family Dentaliidae; genus Pictodentalium; species Pictodentalium vernedei. Next base: position 300,266,231 of record CM062295.1, on the reverse strand, counting down.
GTGAGCTCTAACCGGCTCGCAATTATGTAGATATTATGAGTTGTGAGGCTGATGATAAAAAATTGTTTTGGTAGAGGTGCAGGCTGCAAGCCGAGAGGTCCTCAGTTCGAATCCCACCTGCGGCAACCGCGTTGTGTCCTTGGGCAAGACACTTCACCCCGACAGCTACATTTGACGCTGTGTACTGGGGCGTACTGCACGTCGATGGTGCGCATGTCTTCAACCAATCTAACCCTACCTGTGCTGCGGTGCAGAGTTCAGAGTTACGATGTTGGAGAGCTGACAGCTGCTCGTCGTTGCTCGGTGGTTCTCTCCGGGTACTCCGGCTTCCTCCACCCGTAAAACTGTCACGGTCACGATTAGCCATTGTGCATAAGTATGTGACATTAAACACCAATAAATAAATAAATAATAAAAAACTGTTTTTTAAAATATATATATATATAAAACAACATTAAAAAAATAAGAATACAAAAGATATATATATATATATATATATATATATAAAACATTCAAAAAAATAAGAATACAAAAAATAACTGTTTTTTTATTAAAGAAAGAAAACAAAAATAATAATAAATAAATAAAAACAATGTTTCAACACATCGGAGATTCGAAGCGAAGGGACGAGCAGGTTCGCGAATTAATACGGAGTAGGGAGAATATTCAGGCGCAGGATAGGGCCAGGCGATTGGGAGAGATGGGACTGAGACGAGAGGCGACCAAGTTGTTCAGACCCGTCACCGAGGTTCAGGAACGATCCAGGAAAGAGATCGTCGAGGAATTGAGACCCATAAAGGAAGGTTCTCTGAGGATGGGTTCGCACCCTGGTAGTTCTGCGTCGAGAAGTCTGTCTGGTTACACTCCGGAGAGAATCGAGACCCAACCGAGTAGCGTCGGTGTTTTACTCCGAGAAGTTTGTCCGAATACACTCAGGAGAGAATCGAGACCGATGCAAGTAACGTTGATAGTAGCGACGCTTCGAGCCTTTTTAGCATCAGATCTGACGATGGTAGTGGAATCGTGAAAGATCCGAAGCACGGATTTCGTGACTATCGCGATAAAATTTTTGTGGGTGACACGGAAGTATCGCTTGAAGGTCGCTATTTGATCGTCGGTCTGAACAGGTACGAAATGACCGACGGATTGTATACTCTGCTCTCTCACCAGAGACCCGACGATTACACCGAGGAGGATTACCAAAATTATGGAGACATTCTGGTTCAGACTCACTCCATGAAGAAGAACAACGATCCCAAAGAGACGAGACCTGAGGATAGGAGAGGTTACAAGTGGTAGAACGTGATGGAACCCATATAGAAGGCGAACGAGTATTTCGTGAAATCGATGACTGGAAAGGGAATGACAGACACATTATTTCTTCCGCGCGACCCCCATGCCTTGTCAGAGAGATTGAGATTGTCAATTGATGGCTAGCAGAGAGGCCGGTAACACATGAGTGGATAACGAGATAGTGAGCGTGTGCGACGAATTGTTGAGGCAGAAGGTCTTGACTAAGAAGGATTATCAAAAGTTGATGAATCGTTTGAAATGATAAAATAGTAAGAGAAGAGAAAAAAATATATATATATATTTAAAAAAATAAAAAAATAATAATAATAATAAAAAATGTTAGTGATAAATAACAGGGGATACGCTAGATTTTACGTCTACGGCGGATCGGGCATCGTTGATTCGATGATGCGATTTTTAACTCGTAAATTCACCGGCGACGCCGCAAAACAGATCACGTCAAGCACTCTCAAAATCGGAAAGAAGACAGCGATCAATGCGGGTAAGAAAGCTGCGACCGAAGCGAGCGGTAGAATAGCTTCGGAAGCCGGCAAGAGAGGTGCCGACGCGTTGGTTAATAAATTGATAACTCTACCACCTGCCAAACGATTGAGAATCGAACCGAAAAGTTGGAGAGACTTCTATGATGATGTCGTACCGATACAAGAATTAGCTAAAATGACGAAGGAATCGGGATTGAAAGTGATTTATAAATAATGAAAAAAAAAACGTTTTTATATATATATAAAGGGGCTTGTCGGTAGTCGAGTGGTCTATGGCGCTGGACCAGTTTCGCTAGGCGATTGGTGCCGCAGAAGTGTACTCTCATCAAGGCAGTGGTTCGATCCCCATCGGCGTCAGAGTCTTTCATCCTATATATATAAATATATAAAAATAGAAATTAAAATAGAAAAAAGATAGAAAAAAACATAATTCAAAACATAGTAAAAACAAACTGGAGAAAAAATGGATATCAAAAACATGTCTTGGAATGACGCGATGACCAAGAGGTCGAATGACGAGTTCTTTCCCAAGAGCATAAAAGGTCTCATAGTGGGAAAATCGAATTGCGGACAGACCAATTTCTTGATGAATCTATTGTTGCAACCTGGCTGGTTGGATTATGACAGATTATTCATTTTCGGCAAGAGTCACTTTCAACCATAATACAGATTGCTTCGAGAGTGCATGATACGTAAATTACCCAAGGACGTCATGTCGAGAATCTTCGACAAGCGAGACGAATTCGAAAGACAGGAGACTTCAAATATATTGGAAGGGGCGGCGAGACAACTGACTAAGAGAAACGTCGAGTGTTCGAACGTGGAATGTCTGTTTTATGAGAATGCCGACGACGTTCCCGATCCCAGACAGTTGAAGTCTGAGAATAAGAATCTCATGATCTTCGATGATCTGCTGTTGGAGAGACAGAATTGATGTGAATCGTATTACGTTCGAGGACGTCACAGCAACGTGGATTCTTTCTATCTGTCTCAGAATTATTTTCGACTGCTCAGACAGACGATAAGGTAGAATGCTAATTTTCTGTGTCTCTTTCATCAGGATCTCAGGAATCTCAATCACATCTATGGAGATCACGTGACCAACGACATGAGCAGGGAAGAATTCAGGAGACTCTGTAAGAAGGTGTGGGACAAAGGACTTCACAATTTCGTGGTGATTGATTTGACTAGCGAATTTAACAACTGAAAATATCGAAGCGGATTCGACGATTTTTTTTTATATTCCCGATAATAATAGAGAAGAAAATAAAAGAAAAATTGATAAAATATAAAAAAATATATAAATAATAAATAATAATAATAAAATGTAAGAACATCACCTATTAAAATAGATAGTCGAAACAATCCTTTCAAATCGTAGTGAGTCACGGCACGACTCGATTCAGAAGTAAATTCAAACCTTCTATTGAATTGAAGAAGGAAAAGAGATACGAGATGGTGTTTACTATTCATTTCCCATCGCCACCGAAAAGAATAATGCGTTCAAGTATTCCAACGGAGTGGATTGGTTTGAGATTCGAATTCCAAAATGGAGTTACGACATAGATGATCTGAACCGTCACATCCAGACGAGACTGAAGACCGACGGCCATGGAAGCAAGATGATAAGACTCGCTACAAATACGAGTACTCTACAGATGATATTAGACTTGGGAGATAATTTTTGAGTGGATTTTAGTTTGGAAGATTCGATTGGTAAGATGTTGGGATTCGATCGAAAGATGTATCAAGGACACGCCTCATCCGAAAATATAGTTGACATTCTCGTGGTCAATAGCATTTTAGTGAATGTCAATGTGATCTCGGGAAGTTACATTGACAGTAGTGCTCAACCTATGATCTACTCATTCTTTCCGGGCATTTTGCTATACGATCGTGGAGCAACCTCAAAATCTCGTCTATCTACCCGTGATCCTGGAACGTTGTATTGCATCGAAACCACATTGATGGATCAGAACGGTGATCTGTTAGATCTTCGCAGAGAGAGAGTGACTGTACGATTTCACATCAGAGAGATATGAAGAAAAAAAATTAAGTAAATAATAAAAAAAAAATAAATATCATTTGAAAAAACAAAAGAAACAAAATTTTTTTTTGTTTTTTTTTTCATTTTTTATATATTTATATAAGAAATAACAAAAAACAAAAAAAAACTTATAATAATTAAAAAAACAAACTTATAATGTTCCTAATTAAAAAAATAAATATAATCCAGTGAAAAAAAAATAACAAATATTAGTAGCAGTCGATACATCATTAAAAACGTGAACATATCCAAAGGACAGAAAGCTAAACTTCGCAGAGCATTGAGTCATCGAGGAGAGACCATTAGATTAAAATGCAGTTACGAAGATCTGGTGAGTGGCGGTAGCGATCGGATCACCTGGACTAAAACTCAAATCAAAAGGAATTTGTAATTGAACAGGAATGGCGGTGAGACTGAGTCCCGCTCAACTGAGATACAATCTGAGAATGAAAGGTGGTTTCTTACCGCTATTGGCGGGACTCGCCGCCAAAGCCTTACCCATTCTCACGAAGATGGTGTTATCAGCTCTGTGCGTGGGAGTCCTCTCAGGACTCGCTAGTTCAGGAGTCGACAAAGTAATGGGTAGAGGATTGTTTCTGAAGAAGAGAGGAAACAGACTGTTTTTGAAGAAGGGAGGAGTCGTGTGTCACATAGACGTCGAAGGTAAAGGATTGTTTCTAGGCCCCACGAGAAAAGGCAGTGGTAGTGATGCTTTCCATGGAGACGGTCTCTATCTGAAGACCGGAGAGAATGTGAAACCGATTGTTTAAATTTATTGTTCAGTCAGAATTCGCCTTTTAAGAATATACCCATTTTGGGTATGTTATTATAAAAAATAAAAAAATAACAATTAAAAAAATGAAAAAAAGGAGAGAAAACGATATTTCCTGTATCATTCTAACGACGACGATAAAAAATGATGGTTTTATCGAAATACGAAAAACATAAAATCCTTCTTTCGAAAAAAAAAATAGACAAGAAGTATTCGTTCATTTGTTTGATGATGTGATGAATAGATATGTTGTTATTAAAAAAAGTAATATATATAAAAAAGAAAAAAATGTAAAAAATAATAATAGAAATAAATAAATAAAATGAAAATGATAATGGAACTTCAAAGTAAAAACATCTATCCATTGTTAGAGAAGTCGAGCCTCGAGCCCACGGCACCTCTTCTACCACCAGAAAGTAGTGACGACGTGGCACAGAGGTATCGAATCAAACAGATTAATAAAATTCAATCGTATCTGACACGAGAGCGAGATTCTCGTTGTTCGCTCAATAAGAAATATTCGAGATTAGAGAAATTTGTGAGTGGTGTGGATTTGACTCTCATCGCGACCTCTGAGTTTGAACGTTGCCAGAATCAGTCTATTATCAGCGCCGTCGTTGCTCTTCCGCACATGTTGGCCGTAGAGGGATTGGCTTTGACTGCCGGATTCGTCAGTGCCATCAGAAAAGAAAAGAAATTATCCGTGAAGGTCAGGAAGCACTAAAACATCAGCATTTTAGCCGATGCAAATATCGACACCATGTCAGATAAGATCTCTATGGTATTGAAAGACGGTAGGATTTTGGATGTTGAGTACATCGACATATTGAACGAAAAACAAAAAACGAAGTCATGAAAGCGAAGATAAGAGTCAAGACTGGTCAGATTATCAAGGAAGAATTGAAGGATTCTCTCGTGGAAAAAGATAGGGAAGAAGCGAGACAATCGTTTCGTAAATTATTCGATCCCAAAATTATTCCGGAAGCAATCGATTGACATTTTTTTTTATATATATAAAAGAAAAAAAAATTATATATAAATTAAAAAAAAAAAATTATTTAAAATATATATACGAAAAAACAAAAAAAAAACCCAAAATGTATGTGTCAAATGCAAGAGAGTTACCGATACGGTTAACATTAAAAAAGTACTGACGAAAAATAAAAGTCCCATGTTTCGTGGAACGTGTAAAGTGTGTGGTTCGACCAGGATGCAATTTGTCAAGCGTGGTGCCGGTGTGACGAATAAATTGATTAATAATTTACCAGTCAAAATGCATCTGCCAGGACATCAATTCATGAGACCCGACATGAAATTAAATAAGAGATTGAATCGAGATCTGACACCGAAATCTTGGAGCAACCCCATCAATAGGGTGGATTCGGCCGATTACGCTCATGGTCTGTGCTACGCTAAACATCCCAACATCGAGAAAATCGAATCTGCGATAAAGACATGTTGACGACTCTGAAAAATATACCAAATCCCACTAGGAGAGAGAGACTCGAACGTCCATTGGTCGGTAAAGTGATCGGTACGAAACGTCAATTGGGATGGAATCATAAAAAAAAAAAATCCAGAACATATTATTAACAAATGCATTGGTGAACGAACTAAGCAAGCCCATCATGCGTAAATTTCAAAGGAGAAGGGTGTTCGTGAAGGGTCTGGATCAGATCTGGTCGGCAGATCTAGTTGACATAAAATCGCATTCGAGATGGAACGAGGGCATTAAATACATACTGATGGTCATCGACGTGTTTTCGAAATATGGATGGATGAGACCTCTGAAGAATAAATCGGGAGCTAGCATGGCCGAGGCTCTGAAGAGCATTTTCGCATTGTCTTCTCGAAAACCAGATAAATTGTGAGTGGACATGGGAAAGGAATTTTACAACAGTCAAGTTCGTCCGTCGAAAATGAAGGGAAAGCTAACGTGATCGAACGTTGGAATAGAACCATGAAGGAAAAAATGTACACGTATTTCACAGCCAATAAGACCAAGAAATATATCGACGTTCTAGATGAACTAGTTGAAGAATACAACAACACGCGACACAGATCGATCAAGATGATTCCTGCGGAAGCTAGCGATCGTCGAAACGAAAAATGCGTCTTCGCGAATCTCTATCCCGATAGGATCAAGATCAAGAAGGAGGCCAAAACCACATAAATTTGCAGTCGGCGATCGAGTGAGAATCACTTCTTATAAGTCACTCTTCGTAAAAGGTTACAGTCCTCGATGGACCGAGGAAATCTTTAAGATCATAAGAATATTTTACACGGATCCATTGACTTACAAAATAGACGCATTAGAGGATGACGAAGATGACAGCACAGAAATCATTGGAACATTTTATGAACAAGAATTGCAGAAGACAGCATTTTGAAGAACCAACCCTTTACTTTTATTTTTTCACCCATATATAGTAAAAGGAAAAAAAATAAAAAAATAAAAAATAATAATTAAAAACAATTAATAATAAACTAGAGTGGTCCATCGCCAGTGGGTGCGATACCCCCGCAATCCATCGCCAGGTGGTGTGTTACCCCCGCACCAATACCCGAGGGCGAGCAAGGTCAACCATGTGACATCTTGGTGTTCAGAAAACAATAGGTGTCACCTAAAGGTGACACAAACAAATACCCCGTTTTTCAGCTGGTAATGTTTTAAAGTGCATGATGTAAGTGAGGCATACATGTATTCTCGATATTAAGAGAATATTAGACATTGAAATCAACCAAGGACATCACAAAAGTTTTCATATTAATTAAGAGCAGGAAATGTGTTGCTCAGCTACAACGGTGGGGAATCACGTGGTTTCGAGTTGAATGGCCGAGGAGTTCAGAAACAGGAGAAGAATCGAGGAAGAAAGGTAATACACTGGATATGACATATTAAATAGTATTTTGGCAGCAACGAGCATATAGGATACTATTTTTTAAACAAACTGATACCTCTTATGTGTCCAAACTCACAGTAGTTTTCTATAACATTCTGACAAAAGTTGCCAGTCGGGGGATTTTCCACGATGTGTTTACTGGTGTATTCCACGAACATATTCTATTTTTATGCTTTCTCTCTACTTGGGCCAAATCCTCCCTTCTGCCAACTTTTGTCAGAATGTTATAGGAAACTACTGTGAATTTGGACACAAATGGGGCATCAGTTTGTTTGAAAAATAGTATCTCATATGCTCGTCACTGCCAAAATACTATCTAATATGTCATATCTAGTATATTACCTTTTTCCTCAATTCTTCTCGCGTTTCCGAACTCCTCCGCCATACAGTTCGAAACCACGTGATTCCCCACTGTGACTACACTATATAGATAAAATGACAGGTTTAGTTTATACCATCATTGAGCTGAAATACCCTGACCCTATCTTTGAAAAAAATATAATTTTAAAAAATCATGGGATTTCCAAGGCTGTTGGTTAATTTTCAAGTACTTTTTAAGGAAAATAATGCATAAAATGACTTTCCAATAAAAATTCAAGGATTTACAGGTATGTGTGTGTGAACCCTGTATAATTCTGAAAATTGAAGCAGAAACATTTTTCAATCAAGACGCAACATGCAATGGAAAATGTGCATTGGAAATCTTTCTGTAACTGTTCCAACTATTTTCTCATTTAAAAGAGGTTGAGCTGTCTTTCATCGGTGGAGACCCACTTTACTGTATCTCAACCTATGAAAGACAAGCCTTCCAAAACAAAAAAATAAAATTGTTGTGAAACTTTATACATGTTGCACATTTTCATTTTGTGTACGACCATATCCTTAAGTTTCAGCTATCCGCATTTAAAACTGTAAGAGGAGTTGATTACACCATAAAGGTACCCTCTATTGAAAATAGCACTAAAAATGTAGTGAGTCAAGAAAGGGAAATAACTGTGGAAAAACAAGATTTTCGCAAGACTTTATACGTGTTGCACATCTTTATTGTGTGAATGATCATATCCTGAAGTTTCAACTATGTGAATTGAAAAGTGGGGCAGGAGTTGATTACAGCATGAAGGTACCCTCCATTAAACAATTTCGCGACGGAATTTCTAAGTCGATGAAGGCCATAATTTTGAGAAAATAAAATTTTGAAACAAACTTTATAGATGTTGCATATCTTCAATGTGTGTGTAATCATATCATAACGTTTTAGCTCACTGCATTCAAAACTGTAAGGGGAGTTGATTACAGCATGAATGTACGCTCTATTGACAATAGCAAAAAAAAATCCCTGAAAATTTTACAAACTGTGAAAATTTTCCAAGTCGATCAAGGCCATAATTTTGAGCAAATAAAGTTTTGCAACAAACTTTATAGATGTGGCATATCTTCAATGTGTTTGTAATCATATCCTAAAGTTTCAGTTCACTGCATTCAAAACTGTAAGAGGAGTTGATTACAGCATGAAGGTACTCTCCATTGAAAATAGCACTCAAAATATTCTAAGTCGCGAAAGGGAAATAACTGTGGAAAAATAAAATTTTCGTGAAACTTTATACATGTTGCACATCTTCATTGTGTGTATGACCATATCCTTAGGATTTAGCTATCTGCATTTATAACTGTAAGAGGAGTTGATTACAGGATAAAGGTACCCTCTATTGAAAAGAGCACTAAAATGTTGTAAGTCAAGAAAGGGAAATAACTGTGGAGAAACAAAATTTTCGCAAGACTTTATGCATGTTGTACATCTTCATTGTGTGTATGATCATATCCTGAAGTTTCAGCTATCTGCATTTAAAACTGTAAGAGGAGTTGATTACAGGATAAAGGTATCCTCTATGGAAAATAGCACTAAAAATGTTGTGAGTCAAGAAAGGGAAATAACTGTGGAGAAACAAACTTTTCGCAACACTGTATACATGCTGCACATCTTCATTGTGTGCATGATCACATTCTGAAGTTTCAACAGTTTGAATTGAAAAGTGGGGGAGGAGTTGATTACAGCATGACGGTACCCTCCATTAAACAATTTCGCGACGGAAGGACTGACGGACACGAGGAATCGTATATACCCCCGCCTAGCGGGCGGGGGTATAAAAAGTAAATTAACACAGACACACAAACAAACATGACGAATATATTAGATATAACCGACCGTATATTGAGAGATGAAAGCATTCAAAAATACGAAGTTCATGATTTCGAACCAGTGACTTGAACCAGTCTGAACAATGCCAGTGAAAAAAGAATCAACGTCGAGACTCAAGATCTGTTCGTTCATCCCAGCGAAAGTTACATAGTGATACAGGGACGTCTCACCGGGGAAGATGGAATCGATTATGCCGACGACGACGTGGTCACTCTAGCCAATAATGGCATGATAATCTGTTCAGTATTATAAAATACATGCTCTTGGGACAAGAGATAGAATCCGTGTTTCATCCAGGACAAGCCACCACGATGTATAGACTCTTGACGTATCCGGATGATTTTCCGAAATCTAAAGGACTCAATCAATTGTTGGGTGAAAGACACCGTCGCCGACATGAATGCAGCCAATACCGGTGCTGCCCTGAGATTCGACTACATCGTCAAGACGTCCAGACCCAAAGGACTGTTTTCATTCAGGATACCTCTGAAACACATATTCAGATTCGCGGAAGATTATGATAAGATTCTCTATGGATTCAAACACAATCTGACGTTGATTCGAAAAGGAAACGACAAAGCCATCATGAGACCCGCTGCGACCAATACTGGTAAGATACATCAGAACAAGATATCTTGGTTCGTTCCCCACGTATTGCTTTCAGTTGTGGAGAAAGTACGTCTCTACAAGGCCATAGAATCGAAGAGTAAATTACCGGTGGGATTCAGAATGAGACAGTGCAACACGGCTAGTATTCCACCATCTAGCAATCACTTCGATTGGAGATTGACCGTGAAATCTGCTTCGGGAAGACCGCAATTCATCGTAGTGGCATTTCAAACCGATAGGGACGGGTCTCAAGAGAAAAATCTTTCCCTGTTCGATTATTGTCACTTGAGAAACATGTAGGTATTTCTAAACGCCACGAGATATCCGGCTATCGATTACAATGCCTCTTTCGATAAGAACGATTTCTGAAGACTTTACGGCGACGCCACGGATTTCAGAAAGATTTTGTTGAAATATCACGGAATAATGTCTGAGTGTGAAAGTGTGTATTTTATCCTCTTCTCTTATTGTCGTCGGCCATCAATGCAACCTTATTAATTTCTTTGGTGTACATCTCGTGCATTTCACTTTGAACTGCAGTCATCTTTTATACACTGTCGAACCTTCAAAAAGACACTCTTTATACTCTGCAAGAGCGATGCTTTTATTCGTCACATACGCTTGTATGCCTTTACATCTCAAGATCTCTTCACCGTCGTGGAGATAACCGTACAATTTTGGTCTCAAACCCACAAATTCAGTGATCTATCTTCCACCACACTCATCTTTGAATTTACCCAACACCTTTTTATTGACACCCTTTGGAATCATAGATGGGTGATCGTTGGGATAATTACTCATGTCAAAAACATTCATTCACGTCTGGCACTATGTCCACGTAGACGTCTCTATCTCGTAAGTCAGACTGCCCGTGTCGGTGAACAATAGTTTGGCTTTCGAACTGAATTTGGATTTGACATAATCGTAGTGAAACTCGTACATCAACTGCTTGCTAACGTCTAAGGTGATCGCTCCGAGATAACAGGGTTTGTTGAACTTCAGATGCGTCTTTTGCATGTGCACAGCTACTAGATTTTCATCGAATATGATTCTATATTGATAATTGGGTTTCACAATTAATTTTCTAGACTTCTCTTCAGACGCGACGAGTTGAACGTCGGTTCTATTCCTAATGTTTTCCATAGATTTCCCATACACGCAATTGTTCATGAGTTTGAACAAATCTTTTTTCAAGTCGCTCTTAGCCTGCATTCTTAAATTCGTGTTGAGATCGATGTATTTTTTCATCCAAGGCTCCTCATCGAATCGAATGAATACACGTCGATCAATCTCATTCCACGATCGATGTAATGTTTCAGATTTCACAATAGACCACGTACATACATTTGCGATTTAAATTGGGAACGAATCTTTCGACGCCATTCACTTCTATTCGTTCGGGGGTCAGTGGATAATCGTTGTGTGAATCATGTAATGTTTCCGGATAATCCAAATCAACCTCTAGAATACAAGGATAGTCTCTCCATTTTTTTTTCTTCCAACGTTTCGACCCATTTGAAATTTCCGATCGGTAAAGGATGACTCATAGCTCAACCGTACAAATTATTAGCATCCCAATACTGTATGTATTTACTCGGTTTTTCCGAATCGAAATCTTTTCCCATGTGATAATTATTAGCTTTGGCATATCTCGTGGAAATCATAGAGCCGCCACCCCTCCCCTCACGGCCTTTTCGAACATGAGCAGCATGTCAATGTCCAATAATAATTCCAATCGAACCTCGGTCGCCTTCAAGAGAGCATCTCAAGCGAGTCTGGGTGCAATGAAATTTCAAGCCAGATCTAGTTCGTAATGTCGACGACACACTCGTCGAAAATTTTCGAACACGTTGGCCAAGAGAAGCACATTGGTTTTCAAATAGAGGTCGTGATATTCTCTCATGGATTTCATGTCAAATAATGTCCACACTTTTTGCACGTGTTCATAATCATCGTCAGAAATGTGAGACTGGTATAATTTGGAATACAAATCTTCTTTGAGAGGTAGAGCGATGTCATTGAATTTCTCGAGATCGTTCATATAATCGTAATGATAGATACCTTTCCTCAACATAACATCCACCAATTCACGTCGATCATTAAAATGTTTACTCGTGATTTTAAATTTCTCCCTATTCAAACTGTTGACTAATTTTTCCAGACTGGTTGACATAAATTTATAACTATCAATGAAACGTATCTCTCTATGGATGGGACTCATTTTCTCAGTCAAACCATTGATGACTCTCCTTTTATTGCCAACTTTACATTTATTGAATGAAATGTATTTTTCATTGTTTTGCGTGATGCAGCTCAACTCCACCTCGCTAACACCCATATTTTTCATGAACAAGTGACTGTCGCAACCCGAGAGATTGTGAAATATCACCGGATAGAATTGAGCATCTTGAAATCTTAAATTACATTTGTTCTGAGCAGACCCATGTAGTGATCGTGATCTCTAACTTTTTTATTATTTTCAGACTGATTATCAAATAATTGTCTACAGATATGACATTCGGTGGTTTCGTTGTATTCTCGCTGTTGCTCTGGCGTGATGATCATGTCTTTAGGTTTTTTAAATTTGTATAATATTTGAATTTTAGATTCTATGTTTTCCACGAATCTTTGAGCCACGTCGTCGCCATCTGAACGTTTGGTGTAGACAAATGGACCCGATGATTCTCGATCGTCGAAAGAACATTTCATGTAATAACAATAGCCCGAAGGTACATGTTTCTGATATTTTTCAGCATAACTCCTACGCTCATCAGGCTGGCAAGAATTTATTTACGTGGTGAAACATTCGAAATCGGTATAGATGATGAATGGCGGTTCTAATCTTCTATTGTGATGACGAAAGTCCATGTAAATGTTAGGTTTAGGCATTTCAACAGCAACGCCTTGCTTTTCATTGCAATATTCCCGATGACGCGTCAACGATTCTTCACTATGGAATGAATTCATGCAGTTGAGACAGAAAAATCTCTCGTCGTCATGTTTACTAATCCTCTTTGACAGTAAATAACTCATACTTTTAATCCCGCAATATAATGTTGATTGTCACCCTCTGAAATTAATAACAAATTAACAATCTTTTCTCTCTCTTTGTGCGAAGTCAGTCTGATAGGATAGACTATTCCTTTTTTATCGTTTCCCTCGTATCACGGCCACGGTGGGATTTAGCTTTTCGAAATCTTCGATGTCTTTCAACTGCATCGGGAAAGACACTCTCGCTCAATCGAGATTTTTACAAGTCTCTGAGTACTTGGAAACTCCCTGAGCGTGCTTTTCTATGGAATACAAGGCCGTGGTGATCGCCCATTTGAAACACTCATTATCATCTTCATTTTTCACGTTGATCATGGCTTGTCTTTTTAAATACGAAATAAGGTAATTTTATGTAGGAAAATGCTTTCAAAGGATCGTGTCTATCCACGTGAATCTCGAGATTCAATATCTTCGCGAACGTCCAGTTACTTCCCTTGTCTTTCATCACTTTGTAAACGTCGACTAATTCGTCGTCTCTAAACACAATCTCGTTTTTAGATCGGAAATAGGCATTTCGCACCAGGATCTCACCCGTTTTCACGTCGACCTCTTTCGTCAGACAATACAAGACCATTCTTATTTTTAAACCCTTATCTAGATATTTTCGAAATACATTCAACACTCTACCCTTCACCCATTCCGTGAACGATTCGGGATCGAGTTTTTTTTACAAAACCGGGCTTCACGTGAAAAGTTTTCAACCATCCTGTGATGGCTTCATGTCGTTCTATCAAAATCAATGGTGACTTCAATGCTTCAATTACGATATCCGTTAGCGCATCGAGACCCTTTTTTCTATTCACCACTCTCACGATTGCATCCATCATTTTTTTCTAATGAATCGTCATCTCGAACCGCGTCACTTTTCATTTTTGTATTATTCTCTTTCGAAACCTTCTGCCACTCTACCACTTTTTGTTTAACGGTCATCTTCTTCTTCTTAGTTTCCTCCACGGTCGTTTGTTGGTGTTGTTTAGTCGTCACTGTCTTCTTGTCTTTTTTCGTGATTCGAGTTGTTTTTGTCACTGCCGCAGATCTTTCATCTATTCCCTTTCCGTCGAGCAAATTACTGATGCATTCGTCTTTTTTCATGTATTTGACACCTTTCAATTTCAATGACTGCACTTTGGGTTGTAATTTCACCAGTGATAGATCACAGGTCTCCTTGCATACAGCTTCGATCAATCGTTCTTTGTTTTGTAATGTTTGTAATTTTTAATTCCTAGATTTCTACAGTACTTTTTCAACTCGGGTTTGGTAGACAAATATAATTTTTTTTCCATGATATACTTTTTTGTTTTTGGCATTGTTTTGTGTGTTAAACTTCTTATTTAATATGTATATATAATATTTATTTCAATTGTAAATTTTTTTTTTTTGTGAATTGTTAAATTTCTTATTATATATATTTTTTTTCTTTAATGACAAAAAAAAAACCCAGAAAAAAACGAGTACCACCTCATGATAAGTACTTTAATGAGCTTTTCGAGTCGAGATTTAAAATCTATCTATAATGAACTAACTCTCTCTTTTTTATCATAATTTCACGTCTGTGACGAGCATGTTAACTTTAAAGCTATCGTCTCCCTGCTGATAAATCCATCGGAAAACTAGATCCACACTCTCGAACGTTCCCCCGCTGACCAGATTCATTTGTCGACCACTTCTTTAGAGACGTTCGGATATATATTCCTCCCGTAGATTGACAGACCATCTACATCAAAATTTTTATCTTCTCCGAGAGAATGGCTAATAGATTGTCTTCACATTCATACATTAAATCCAGGGTGGTCTCGTTCAATTTCAAAGGCAATGTATATTCATTGTATTCCTCTCTCAGTCCACTCATCTTCATTTCCTTCAAGTCGATGGCGTCATGCGACTGTAGTCTATAAATTTTACTACCGAACTTTGAATATCTCTCGACTCTCTTCAATTTTAATTCGGATTGTTTAGGTACTGACGATTTCATGACTGATTATTTTTTTAAATGATAATAATTATTAATTGTAAATAATATCTCAAAACTTTTGATTTTCTGATGGGCTTGACCCCTACACCCATGTAAAATGGAAAAATGTCATTTTCGTAATCTACTTGACGAGGCCTTCAAATTGATACCTCATATGTCTGGCTTTGCAAAAAGGAAGACTTTTTTCGGCTCTGGTCGTGACCCCCACCCCACGACGAGGATTAAAAATATAATTTTCGTAATCCACTCGTCGATGTGTAGAAACATTGTTTTATTTATTTATTCTATTTTATTTTATTTCATTTTTTTTCTTTAATGACAACAGTTATTTTTTGTATTCTTATTTTTTTTCTTTAATGAAAACAGTTATTTTTTTTAATCTTGTTTTATATATATATATTAAAAAACATTTTTTTTTCTTTAATGAAAAGTTATTTTTTTAATCTTGTTTTATATATATATATTAAAAAACATTTTTTATCATCCGTCTCACAACTCATAATATAACATACACATCTTCGATCGCGATCCAACCATCCATGCTTGAAAAAACCCTTCTTCCTACATAATCGCGGGCCGGTTCGAGCCCACCTCACGCATTTAGACTACTCGATTTGGACTCTGTTTTTGCGCGAGAATCGACGTTAGGTCGCTCGTCTTCCATCCGCGCCGGTTGTGTCTTTTTCGTAGTATCCAAGTCGAAAGAATTCACCTAAAATGATGAGTCCGTGTTACCTCTCCGAAAAGGTGAGTGTTTTCCCGAGAACGATCGTTGTCAGATTTGTCGAGACCACCTAAAAGTGAATTTTTAAGAGAAGGAATTTTTTAGAGTTTATTAAAATTCCGTCGAAAGTTTAGTCAGACCCATGTTAACCCGTTAGAGAACTCGACGTCGAACCCACGACACCTCGTCTACCGCCACCACTGTAATAACCAGGAAAAGGTGACAATGTGAACGCGGGCGTGTCGCATCGAACAAGTCCATACAATTCAATAACGACGAACGCCATTTGTTCGCAAAAACTAAGTTTTTGGTGCGACACGATATGTGCCAAAAATTTGGTGGGCTGGTACTCTCGATTTCACACTACTCAGATGCACTCTGGTTCTCTCGCCCAAGTCTTATAATCATCAGGGCTTCATTTTCTGTAATCTGTATGCAGAGTTATCTCTCTTGTAACGCGGGTTACCATGACAACACAACATAGCGCCACTGGGTCACGTGACATGGCGTCACTTCCGGGGTCATCCACCGAGGTCATAAAACCTGTAACTCAAAAATACATTACAAACTACTCGCAAGATTTCATTACCGCTGTTTCTTTCGAATGTACTGTGGGAATGGAGAAAACAAACGTTCCCCAGTCAACTTCATCCCCCTACCCCTCAAACTTTCTATATATTCTCTCACATTCGGCAAGATCGTAGGTTAATTATTGGTGTCATACATCCGGTGGACGTACCGTATGTTTAAACAATCTCATGGATTTGCCGCCCAAGTTTACTAGTTTTTGTCTGAAGTTTGAACTGGTTTCTGTCAGTCACAGAATTTTTTGGGCAGGTGGCTATTTCACCCACAAAATATTTCATGCCGAAGCCCCCTTCAAACGAACCATCTTCGACGTTTGAACGAAACTTCACATCTTATTTACCAGAAAGTTCCAGATGTACTCACTGGAAGCTCAAAAACTGTAATGGTAACGAATTTCAAAATGACCTTTATAACAAATTTATAACAAAAACATACTGGTCTTTTTTGGTGATTTGTTTTTCTTACGAAACCATTGTGAAGCATGAATTATGTTGTCAAGGATGGGTGGAGCCAAAGAGGGTAATCACTGAAATTATTAACCCTTTACCTAACACGAAAAGCAGACGACACTTGCAAAAAAAATTCTTGAATAACTAATTTTTTTCATTTTTTGTCTCAAAAACATAGGTTATGACCCCTCGTTGGAACGAGCTCGACGAGCTCGTTCCAACGAGGGGTCATAACCTATGTTTTTGAGACAAAAAATGAAACAATAATAAAAATTCATTGGCGATTTTTGAGAATCGCGCTTGCCGGTTTTGGCCGTTACGTTGGGTAAAGGGTTAAATGGTAACTGTCGAATGAGATGCATAATGTATCACATGAAGTTGTGTAATAACCATTTTCAATCTTATTGCTTCTATTTCACAATATTATATGTTATTGTGATGAATTAATGGTTACATGGTTTTAGGTTTGCGGCTAGGAGCTTATATTCAACGGAGACCCGATAACAAGTTCAATCAATAAACCTCGCGTGTACCCCACGATATCACTGGGCAAGTAATCAATAAAACAGATAAAGGTCGAGGTCACTCCATCTTACTTCAAATCGTAAACTGATTTATAATTTAAATAATATTTCATTCGAAACATAGTCTTCGACACGCGTGAAAAATCTAGAAAAATGAAGCGATTTGCAAGTCACTCCGTCGATAGAATAATTGCGAAATTGGCAATCTCATTTCAAATATTTCGCGTGGTGATGTCAAGACAGTAACATATGTCACTGAAGCCTTAAACATAGAAAAAACATCCAATCATATGGCGATGAGTTTAACCTTATTTGTGCTGTTGTGGTCATGCACTGCAGGCAGGACTTACATATTATCATACTTGACGTTGTTACAGTTACAGCCGTGGACTGGTCCCTTTTCATGGGTGAGCAATATATTAGATTCCGAACACTAATTATGGAAATAATCATTAAAACATTAATTAGTGAAGCACGGGTACAACCCGGTGCTTCATTAATTAAAATTTTGCTGATGGCGATTTTTATTACCTGGTAAACGCATGCGCGTAGATCACTGCCCATGCGTGGATAACGACCAGACAACGGTGACTGTACTGTAGATCCAGCCGTTTGTTTTTAAAAATGCAAAATCAAGTTTTGCTAACTGGGGGGTTAATGACACTTTTAGCATCCAGCGTCATAACGTGTAGGGCAGCTCCAAGGTTGGATTCAGTTTTTGTACCTAAGACAACAATTTAGGAGGGGCAAGTTACTGTCACTCTTTCGAACCCACCGATCACAAGCTTCATCTGCACTGACTGCGGGCAGTACCAACATATGACAGAACGCTGTACCTCAGTGCTCCATATTATGAAGTTACATTAAGTGTCTTTGCAAAAGACACAATGCAAATGACTATGGCTAGATTTGATTTCACGAACTTTGGGTCGAGTCCCAGTCAGTCAATGAGTCAATGTACTTACACCCTGACGCACAGTACATATGGATTCATTGTACATTGTTGGAGTTGCCGTGGGCTAGACGTAGGCACAACAACAATTTGGTGTCAGAGCTTAATTTTGATAAAGTTGATAATGTTGAACCTGTCGGCCCGATCTTTGCTCTTTGGTCACCAGAATCACTGACAGACTAGTACTTCTAAAAGATTAATCCTTATAAAGTGGATGTTTATATTTTCAATTAGTTCTTCATTTTTTTTTTAAAGTGCGGATATCGATTAAAGTGTGAAAAAAGACATACTTAAATACAGGTATATTTGAAGTTTATATTTTCAAGTCGTTCTTTATTTAAAAAGGGTGGGTATCTATAAAGTGTGAAAAACATACTTGAATACAGGCATATATACATACTTCATCTGTAATAGAAGTGTACACAGGGCAAATCTGATTTTCAACATTTTAACTTGCGCGATTTTGACCTTCAACGTGGGGCCATCAGAATCATCGGATGTTCAAAAGTACACCCCACTACTCTCTATACAACCGAATTGCTCGACGGTAAGAGAAAAACGTCGCTACTCAATCTGCCCCCCCCCCCCCCCCCCCCTGTAAGATGGCGTTATATCAATCAGTGAGGTAACTCCGCCCAATCCATGGCGTTTGATGACGTGACAGCTACGACGTAACAGCTTTCACTTCATCAAACGTCATGGTGATTAAGATTTTACTGAAGACACCCCGCTAATCTTTATACAACTGAATTGCTGGAATTTCAGAGCAAGCAGCACGTTGACACTCATACTGCCTCCGTAAGATGGCGTCAAGTGAACTAATGTGATAACCTCACCCAATCCGTGGCATTTGATGACGTGAATATAGGATATGAAATGAGTGTTTTGGTCACATTATATTTAAGAAACGAGTCTAAGAATATTCCGTTTTGCCGAGGCAAAACTGAAAATTCGTAGACGAGTTTCATAAATACCGTGTGACCAAAACACGAATTTCATATTCTGTTTATCACACCACAGTTACCCAAAACACATCTTTTAGATAGAAAAGAAGTGTTCAAGAATGGAATGTTACCTTGAACGTCATGCATTTGACCGTGACGCGTCACGCCTGCACTCGGTCATACGTCATAACCGCGTCGATTTTCGGTGATAACCAATCGGAAAGCGTTCTTTTGAAATTGACCAATCAAATCAACTGAAGGTGTTTTAAAACACTAATTAATATTTATTTAAAATATGAAAAAATAAGCTGAGAAAACGGAGAGGTCATATGATAAAAACTTTGACGCCACGACGTAACAGATTTCCATTCATCAGACGTCATGGCGTTTACCTTACGCGAAAACTAATAACACTGTGTGAACTTTCCAACTTCGACACTTGTGTTTTGTCATCAGTAACTAAAGTATGTTGTAAATATTCAATTTGCACTGCCACAAAAAAAATGTGCAAATTATCAAATATTCATTTTTATTACTTTGCAAAGCGTGATTTACTGGGATTTCCGGGTTTGATTATAAAGGATAACTTCACAAGTGAATTGTGCAATCAACAATTGTGTCATGTATCCGTGCGCGCAAACGAAGACGGTTTGTCGTGGGTGTAATGGGGACTTCATTGTTTTTATTCTTTTAACCCTTTTAACATGAAAAGCAGACGACACTTGCAAAAAAAATCTAGAATAACTATTATTTTCATTTTTTGTCTCTAAAACATAGGTTATGACCCCTCATTGGAACGAACTCGACGAGCTCGTACAACGAGGGGTCATAACCTATGTTTTAGAGACAAAAAATGAAAAAATTATGAAAATTAATTGGCGATTTTTGAGAATAGCGCTGGTCGGTTTTGGACGTTACGTTACGTTTGGACGTTAGGTAAAGGATTAAATAATATAATTATCGTTAATAATGAAAAGTAATAAACTCTATTTCGCAGACATCTAAAAATATTCTTTAAAAAGCGATCTGAGATCGCGAGGTGTCCGGAAACTGAAAATCCTCGAGAAATTTTGTGCTGTTCATTATTGCAACTTTCGCTCCTCTCTGATGGCGGCAGAGGAGACACTTGTCTATATGTGACCATTCCGGCAACTCAATTGTATAGAGATTAGTGGGCGACCCCTCATCAAGATTGGTGTTGATATTTTCGGTCAGTGGTTTGTGCGTCAAACATGAAATGCTATTAGACAAACATGCATACTCACAAACAAAAATAGATTTATAAGCTATCGTGAGGCTAACGCAGGAACGTCGCTAAGGGTGAGTTTTATGGGACACCCTACAATACTTTTTCTAGTCGGGACACTTTCATCTGCAATGAAGTCTTCGATATCGATTTACTCGTGGGGGCGGGGGGGGGGGGGGCGTAGTCGTTCAGTGGTTACGGAATTGGACTTCAAACCCAAAGGTCCACGGTTAGATCCCCGCAAGTGGTAACTACGTTATGTCCCTGGGCAAGGCACTTCATCCTGGTTGCCCACGTGAGGACACGGTGGCGCTGTGTACTAAGACGTACTGCACGTTAGGTCGATGGAGCACTTGTCTTCAACCCATGCTAAATCTGCTTGAGTAGGAGTTCGAGAGTCTTGACAGTTGCTCGCGTTTGTTCGGGGGTTCTCTCCTGGTACTCCGGCTTCCTCCACCCGTCAAACTGTCCGAGGACACGAGTTGACCCTGGCTGTCGAAAGTGTCTTTAAACCCCAATAAAATAAAATAAATCGATTTACTCTCGCTAGTAATCACGTACATTCTTACAAGAGTAGAGAGTAGGTTTGTTATTTGAACCTATGTCAAATACATTGTTGCTTATACAAATGGAGGTTTGTAGTACCCAACTCGGACTGTTGGGGTGGGGGAGCACGTCCAATATGGAGTACAGATACGCTACATACGCCACATGCATGTAAAATAACTGAGCACTTGCATTACAACTACTACATGAGTAGAATAGTATGTACCCGATCGTGCCCCATTACCCGGAGTTTTGCCGGTGCAGCTAGTGTTAAATTCCCTTAGGAACCGGAGCCATTGCCGGTGCAACTTTTGCCGGTGCAAAATGTCGGCACCATACATCTAGATCTGGTAAATGGTGTACGTACTGCATATATAGTATGTCATGGTATGTATAGTGATATATGTACGCATGGGGCTATAGGTATATATTATGGGTAAGTGGTTTCCCGCGAAACGGTGGTTGACGTTGCTATTGACGTCGTGACGTCATGATGCGTGCGCGACGTCATAGAGATGCTGACCGCTGTTATTGTCCAGTATACAATCTGACATAACGTAATTCGGGTCAGGGTATGTCAGGCTTCTCGTATGGATTGTGGTGATATGGTAGTAGTGGTATATATCCATGTTGGTATACTATTAGCCCTTGGGTCTTCATATTGTGCTATGTCTGCTATAGCTAGGTCAAGCCGTGTTGTGGGTATGGGGGTCATGTATGGCCGGCCAGTGCGGTATTGCAAGATAGTCCTTGGTGATTTAAATTGGACAGTATAGGATGAATGGTCTGTTAGCCTATTACCCCCTTAGAACTATTAACCTACCGAATCCTTTGTATTATCTTATGGCTGGTATTGGTAGTTCGTAACGCTAGGTCAGGCAGAACTGTAATCGTTTGTTTAGAAGTGGGGTATAGGATGCATTGTATATACCGCTGTAGGTCCCCTGTTAGTCCTCGGTGTTATTAACCAACCGATTGCTTTGTATTATTCTATGACTGGTACAGGTAGTACGTTATAGCAGGTCAAGGGGAATTTTGGAGTGGGGTGGGGGTAATGCCTGGCAGTATAGAACAGCAGTATAGTATGGACGATATATACCTCTGTGGGTCCCTGCAGGTCCCATGTTAGCCCTTAGTACTATTAATCCGCCTGATGCTTCATGTTATCCTATGACTGGTATAAGTAGTATGCAATGCTTGGCATAGGGGTATTGTGGGTAGGGGTACAGCCTGGTAGTTTAGAACGGTACTATAGTATGGCGGTATATACACCTATAGGCCCCCTGTTAGTGCTTGGTACTATTAACCGACCGATTGCTTTGTTTTATTATATGACTGGTATACGTAGTACGTTATGGTAGACCTAGTGATTTTGTGGGGGGTAGGGGTAATGATTGGTAGTTTAGAACGGTAGTGTAGCATAGGCTGTACATATCCCTGTAGGTCTCTTGCTGGCCCTTGGTACTACTGATCCACCAGGTGCTTCATATTATTGGGCGGTATTCTGGGTAGGGTGGGGGGGAGGGGTCAATGCCTGGTAATACAGAACTGCAGCAGAGTATGGTTGGTATATTCCCCTGTAGGTTCCAGCCTAACCTAACCGTTGATAGTATTAACCTACCAAATGCTTTGTATCATCCTGTTACTGGTAAGGTGGTACGTAACACCAGTAGTTCCTACCCTATTCCGAGTACTCTTGTTGTTTCATTTATCTAGATTATTTATATAGATTATAACTAACCAATCAGATTGCTTGATTTCCCATAACCTGTATGCAGAGTTATCTCCCCTTATTACAACGAAGTCGTATCCGATTCTCATCGCCTCTATATCCAATGGCCATATCCCATGGAATCCCATTTTTTGTGAAACACCCGTGGCTATGGAATCCCTTTTTGTCGTATGAGGCCATGAGGGCTAAAAAAGCCCTCAATGAGTCCTCATTTATTATGCCTCATAGCCTCATTGAATTTTGAGGTTATGAGGACCATTAAAAATCCCTCAATGAGGTATAATTTACTACGACTCTTAGCCTCATTTCAGTATTTGAGGATACCTATGACCTGGTATTGTATTATTCGAGGATACCTATCGAGGATACCTTTTGGAGAATCCCTTTTTGTCGTATGAGGCCATGAGGGCTATGTAAAACCCCTCAATGAGTCCTCATTTATTATGCCTCCAAATTCAAAGAGCAAAAGTTGCACCGGCAATGGCTACGGTTCCTATGGGAATTTAACACTAGCTGCACCGGAAAAGCTCCGGGTAATGGGGCACGATCGGGTACATACTATACTACTTACATGTATATTTTATTTATCTGCAGAACAAGTTCAAAGATGTTTTGAATTTTTGAACGATAATCCCCACCGACAAATATTCCAGCTACGTCATCATGAAGTTGGAATATTCTATCAGTCGGGACTAGAACCGTCACAGACGGGACAAATCGAGTTTACACCCACAATCAGTCATCTTCGCGACGCCCATGGTTTGACGTGTATTAAATGAGTGCTCATGATTTTGATACATACAAGTTCAACAAAACCAATGTGACTGTTGACAAAACTGAAAAATGACAACAGTGAAAACTACATTCAAACAATAAGACATGTTTACTACTTTCCAAAGTGTGATTTACTGGGATTTCCGGGTTTGATTTTTAACGATAACTTCACAAGTGAATTATGCAATCAACAGTTGGGTCATGTATCCGTGTGCGCAAACGAAGACGCTTTGCCATGGGTGTAATGGGGACTTCACTGTTTTTTGTTTTTGTTTTTTTAACCCTTTACCTAACTTGAAAAGCAGACGACACTTGAAAAAAAAAATTCTTGAATAACTATTATTTTCATTTTTGTCTCAAAAACATAGGTTATGAACCCTCATTGGAACGAGCTCGTTCCAATGAGGGGTCATAATCTATGTTTTAGAGACAAAAAATGAAAAAAATAATTAAAATTAATTGGCGATTTTTGAGAACAGCGCTCGTCGGTTTTGGTCGTTACGTTCGGTAAAGGGTTACATAATATAATTATCGTTAATAATGAAAAGTAATAAACAGAGTAATCGCTTGACTGGACTGGTTACGTGAAATAATTTATTCGAGGCGAGGGACTATATTGTAAAACACTCGTGCGCATTCGCGCACTTGTGTTTGTACAACGTCCCGCACCTCTCATGAATGATTTCTCGTAACCAGTCGAGTCAAGCGATTTCTCTTCATATTATGCCACAAAATGATTAATGTATATTCTGTGAGTGATGAATATTTAGATATAGATTCTGTGAAAACTCGGTGCGCATGACAATTTTTAAAACATGACAATAACAGACATAAAAAGGTGACATGGGATTTTGATAAATGGTCTGAATTTCCAACCCTCGGTCACAAAAATCGTTGGGTGCACCAAGCACTAGCCAATCATAATAGAGGCCAAACAAATCGATTTCAAATTTCGGCTCGAATACAATCTCGAATTGAGTTGGGATGAGGTTTTCGAATCGAATGTCGAATCGAATCTCTTCAACTTGTAGGTATTGCACATTCTTGCACTTGTCGCAACTCGTCTGTGTGGTCTGTGAAAAAAACGAAATATTCCAGAAACGGAAGCAAACTAGTCTTGAATTTGTCTACTATCATCAAGCATCTCCTCTGCAGGGGACAAGCCTGAAAACAAGCAGACTGAGGTCCCCCGAGGGTGAATTTGGTGATGCCAACCTGCACGACGGGAAAGCATTTCTACATTTACCCTGTGAACCTCAATCTGAATCAAGCTCTCAGGCCCAAACAGAAGGAGGCACACAGAGGGTAAATCGGGGAATTCAAGCCAACTTTATGGAATAGCATCCACAAATTCGTCCTCTGGTGACCTCATTCTGCAAATGACAAATTGTTTATTTCCAAGCTTGACAGGGAACTGAATGAAAAAAGAAGAGTCCAAAGAGGAGACATTTGTTGGATTTTGAGACCATACTGGAAATTCGAAAATTTCCGAGTCAAAGTGACTAGATTTGAATTGAATCATCGAGGCGATTTCGAATCGATTTTTGAAGCTTATTCGCAGCACCCTTAACCATGATATCGGATACAAATGCTGTCATTTTTTCTGTTTTTCGAAAACATCCGAACTGACATACAAACACAAAATGACAGCGTTATTAACACTATGACCTTGATATATGTTACCACTGGTCACCCAAATCAGTGGATGTACTGCCTGAACAAGTGCTAAACCTCCTCTAGTTTAAGGATGTCTTAGAACGTGAGAACAAAATTACAAACAAACATAGGCATATATAAACTCTGACCTTTGGTCCGCAAAACCATTGGATAACTTGAACACTGATACAGGGAACCAACCTCTTGCACCATCCACTGTGTCTGGTGTGGAGTGATTTTCTTGTAATTCTCGTAACATCATCTGGTCACTGAATGGTCAGACTACAGTACGACCTCCGTGGTCTGGTCATTTTCCACGGGTGGACAATATTTCCACGCACGCAATAATCTTAGATTCCGAGTAGTAATTATAGGAATAATCATAAAAAAATTAATTAATGAAGCACCGGGTACAACTTGGTGCTTGGTGCTTCATTAATTAAAAATTGCAGCTGATGATTTTTATTACCTGGTAAGCGCATGCTTGGACATCACTGCACATGCGTGGATTACAACCAGTCCTCGGCGGCTGTACTGTACTTTCAACTGTGTGCCTCTTGCCAAAGCGCTCACTTGTCCCCAGACCAGACAATCAAAATGGTCGTAGCAGTCAGCCCCTACTCGACAGTTGGTAACAAAGATGAAAGAGAAGAGGTCGATAATGCTGATATGTTTGGAAGTCATTCACATGACTGAGTCGAGAGCAGACGAAAAATTAGTGAAATGTTGCCCACTGACAGCCCACTTATTTTGTATTCTGTTATCAAGAGATTTGTGCGCGTCAGACGCGTATGGTGGGATAATGTAATATGTGAGCAAACTCACATTATCTATGTTGGCTGTTTTAATAATATTTTGAGTCAATTATACCACCAACGACAATGAACATAAACAGCATATGTGCTTCGTTTCAAAAGTAAAAGTAGGGTCCGTCTGGAGTTTCCTGCAATATAGAACTGAAGGAAGGGATATAACTCTATTTTTCCTTTTTGACTTTTTTTTCACACAAATCGCGTTTCGCCTTCTTCATCCTTTGAACACTGGTGGTATCTTCCATATCAGTGCAATGGCAGCAATTTGAGGAGTCCATATTCATTATTTGGGGGTAGAGGAATTAATATTTTCAACGTGCAGCCTTGGGCTGCACGCTGAAAATATTGATTGGTCTTCCCCACACATGCACTTAATACCCATTCTACCTTATGAAATTATGACGTATCATGTTCCTGGGGAAAAACGGACTCTTGGGTTCAAAGGCTTATTGGTATATCAAAATAACGCTAACACAGTCTTGGCAAAACTTTCGACTATTCTCCGAGAAATATGGACATATTATACATCAAAATGAAGGTAGTATCGCAAGAACACGAACGAAGGAACGTTTTCTACGAAACAGGTGGAAGTTTGTCTCAGTGATTCCTGAAAGTATGTTACCGCATTTTGGCGAGAACTGTACAAAGAGGCAACTTACGCCCAAACCAACTGTGGCTGAAATATCCGAAAACAATCGGTTGAGCTGACAATAGCAGGCATGCATCAAGGAAAGTTTCCAAACCTACGTTCTGTTTTCCTGAGAAACGCCATTTTGTAGTTGTTTAAATTTACATATTGATGGAATACCATTTCCACTAAAAGTGGCCGAAAGTCACTGGTTTTTCAAAACATAGCCAACTTATCAAAATACTATAAGTACACACATTTATATATTACACTATCACAGCAATTACCGGGTTAATTATTGTTTAATAAACCTGAATCGGGCACTTCGATGCCTTTACTTGGGGGAGTCAGAACTGCGATGGTAACAATCGGATGAACCTGTTTTGGCCCCGTCCAAAATTTCTATTTTCTAATCCAATGTGCCGATTTGAACCAAAGTTGATGTGTGATATTATTGAGTCATAAGTACTTGATTCAGGTAACAAAAAACTTCTTCCGCATCCCCAGGGGTTAAAAATAATTGGCATCGGATGTGTAGCAGTGTACTGTAGAGGGTATCGAAAAATAAGTTGAGTCAGCATATTTGCAAAAATCTTCTTCTCAAGAACCATTGATCAGAATCTTTTGATATTTGGTATACCGTTTGATAAAATTAAGTCCCTCGGTTCATATTTGGGCTCATTACAGGAGCCCGAATTTTAACTTGTGCAATATGAGATGTACTTTTTAAAGAATCTTCTTATCCAGAACTACCAGTCAGAATATTTTAATGTTTGATACATAGCATCGTTATATGGACAGATGCACGTTTATTCAAATCAAATCCCCCAGTTAGTATATGGGCTCCCTGTTGGGAATTTTAACTTAGTGCAATATCGGAAATAATCTTTAAAACTCTTCTTCTTCGGGACCACCAGTCAGAATCTTTTGATATTTGGCATACAGCATCCTTGGGAAGGTCGGAACTAAGTTTGTTCAAACCAAGCCTGAAAATAAGCAGACTGTCATCTTCAAAATGAGGGCACCAGAGGGTGAATTTGGTGGTGCTACCCTGCACAGCAGGGTAGCATCACAAAATTTACCCTCTGTGAACATCAGTCTAAATGAAGGTCTCAAGCCAAAACACAAAGATGTACCTAGAGGATAAATTGGCCCACTCTATGGGATAGCATCAGCAAATTCACCCTCTGGGGACGTCGTTTTGCAAATGACAGGTTGCTTATAATCAGGCTTGGTTCAAACCAACTTCCTGTGTTAATATTTGGGCTCCCAATTGGAGCCCTAATGTTAGCTTAGTCCAATTTGAGGAATAATTTTGAAAACTCTTTTTCTCCTGAACCACTAGTCAGAATCTTTTGATGTATGGTATACAGAGTCCCTGCGGGAGTCAGATTCAAGTTTGTACAAAGCTGGATAGCGTTTAATAATTGGGCCCGAATTTTAACTTAGTGCAATAGGGAAATAATCTTTAAAAAATCTCCTTCTTCAGATCCATCAGTCGGAATCATTTGATGTTTGATATCCAGCTACCTCACGGGGCCAGATTCAAGGTTGTTCAAACCAAGTCCCTCGAGTAATACGTGGGCTCCTTGCTGGAGCCAAGATTTTAACTTATTTTAACATATTGGCGCAATATGAGGATATTCTTCAAAAAAAAGTTTCTCACAAACTCTCAATCAGACATATGATACACGTTTGTAAAAATCAAGTCCCTGGGTTAATATTAGGGTTCTTTAACTTGGTCTAATATGAAGAGAAAACTTTGAAAATCTACTTCGTCAGATCCAATGGTCCAAATCCTGTTTAGGTGGTGGGAATGGGAACAGGGGGTCAAAAGTTAATTTTAGTTGTCTGAGTTCAGTCCCCAGGTTTGATATTTGGGCTTCCTATTTCCATTACTGGAAATCTTGACATTATTTGCGTGGTGACACTCTCATTATCTATTGACTAAAGTGAATTTTTTGATTTGATTGATTGATAGATACGTGGTATGAGACCATATTCATTGAAACCCACGATACGTCCGCCCAGCCACTGACAAATTTCCCATATCCAGTGGAAGCCTCGTTCCGAAATCTACAAATTGTCCATACATAATATTTTTTTTTATACTCGTCATATCGGCATATTTTCACAAAAACTCTTTTGCACAAAAATTCCACAGAAACCTGTATGGCTCAACAATGGAAGATAAGAGATCTCAAGCTGTGTGTGTTCACACATGAAATAGATTGTACTTCTAAAACGGAAAGTCAACAGATAAATTCGTTACCCCGTGTCTGATCACGTGGTAGGGTTTTTACCCGTACCACGTGATCAGACACGGGGTAACAAATAATACCTGAAAAAATCATCTTACTAGACAATACAATGATGAATAGTTACACGACTTCATTCCTCTGCTGTGCTTACTGGTCATTGTGGCTAATTATATCTTTCTTTAAACAACGGGTGAGCAGCTCAGACTTCATGGGGCCTCTTGTTAAATAATTGTTAGGGTGCGATATACATCAAGAACACGAATGATACCGTCTTGTTTAGTAAATATTATATGATATCCTATGATTCATATTTAAGATGGCAAATCCTGTTCAGGGAAGATGAACGATGAAAGATGGCCAACCTGCAAAATACAATTTATTACATGCTTTTGCTCTCTTGTTGTGTGTCAAAACGCGTACTGCGTAAGAAAAAGAAATTAATTTCGCCCCCTAATCCGCCGATCGCGGAGCTCGAAAATAGGCGACAAGAAAACAGAAATGTGTTTTTCCACGCCTCAATATGTTTTAGCCTCCGACTAACGTTCCGTGAAGATTTATTCTCAAATGTTGTACCAAAACCACTACCGAATGTACAAACTTTAGATCGTTTTTCATCCTCATTCAACCTGAACGTTTTTTCTTTCATTGTATTATCCGAGACCGGGGAGAAGAATTTCGGGTCGCGGGGTTAATTCTGTGAGAGCCCCCTTTCGAAAGTGTCCGGATACTGATGCAGATGCCGACGGCACAAGCAATGATAGGAGAGCGGATTGTGGATTCTCTCCCCAAGAAAATTTTGAAATCAGTTATTAAATGGAGATTTCTGGCGGCTTTGGGGGTGAAAAATAACGTTTTTTTTCTGGCCGTTAAAATGACGTTTTTAGAAGCATGATTCCAATTTGCGACTTAATCAATGAGTATCCAGTAACCTACAGTTATAGTTTTTGATTGCCCAATTCTTGAAGTGATAACTTTATTACGTCAAGTTGATTTAGTAAAGTTATCACTTCAAGAATCATGCAGTCCAAAATTACAACTGTTGGTGAAGTGCAGAGCTGCATTCGCAATACAGCCCCTTCTTAACCTTTAGTTTTAAGCATCTATACTCATGGGCCAAGTCCCACTCCCAAAGTTCCGGGCCCTCACCATCTCACCGGCCTTGGTATTATATGGATATAATTTTGAAACGTTCGAAAACAGCGGTAACTCATTGACTTGAGCACGAGACTTCAGATCGAAAGATCGAAGGTTCGATCCTAACCCGCGCCATCTCCGTTGTGTCTTTCGGTAAGACACTAAGAGTCTTACCGAACTGAACTCATAGTGGCGCATTACTAAGACTTACTGCACGTTGATGGTACATATGCCTTCAGGCGACGCTAAACCTGTACGTGCGGGCTAGTAAGTTTAAGGCCCAACAATTGCTCGCCGTTGCTCGGTAGTTCTCTCCTGTTGTTCCGTAAAACTGTCCGGTACGATATGGTTTTATTTATTTATTTATTTATTTATTTATTTATTTATTTATTTATTTATTTATTTATTTATTTATTTATTTATTTATTAGAGTTTAACGACACTATCGACAGCCAGGTCCACCTCGTGTCGGGCAGTTTCACGGGTGGAGGAAGCCGGAGTACCCGGAGAGAACCACCGAGCAACGGCGAGCAACTGTCGCACTATCCAATGTATTAACTGCACATAAGCAGGTTTAGCAGTGGTTGAAGACAGGTGCACCCTCGACGTGCAGTACGCCTTAGTACACAGCGCCACCGTGCCCCCACGTGGGCAAAGGGGATTAGGTTATTTGCCCAAAAACACAGCGCAGTTACCCCTACGACATGCTCGTTGCTACTGAAAGAGTCTCCAGTCGCCAATAAATAAAGTCAAACGTGCGAGACACAACATACGCTAAATGGTCATTCTGTGAATGTTAAAATAACTACAAGTCTGTAACCATCGGAATCCAAGATGGCGCGGATAGCAGATCACTGTCCAAAACGAACAAAGAATGTAAAAACCAGTTTGATTATGCACGTTCAGGTTCACACTAAAAACTAAAGTGTTAAAACTGACACTTTCAAAGTGTTAAACCCATTCTAACTCTTAGGGTTTGATTTTAACACTCAAAGTGCAATGCTTTAAGCACTTAGACATTACAATCGTCAGTCATCTGAAACTTGAATGGATGGCACTTCCCATGTGTCTGTCTAGCATTGGTGGGTCTTCCAGAATCGTCCATAATTTGATTTGCGCTTGGTGGGTACATAATTAAAAGGACACAACGCAGATGACGCGGATCAGGCTCGAGAGTTCGAGCCTGATCCGCGTCACCTGCGTTGTTTCCTTTTAAGTGTCGCGACATTACACCTGTCAAGTGGTATTATTGTAACACCTGTCAAGTTCTGGGATATCTGCACTTGAACAAAGTGCTAGTTCAGCACTTAGTAAGTGTTAAATACAGCACTTCAAGTGTAGTTTTTAACACTTTAGTTTTTAGCGTGTTTCAACCATGTTCCAACCATGTTTGAACTATTTGATTTCAGAAACATAGAAATTGCAACCTGAAGCCGAGATATATGAAAACATGAAATAGATGCCGTACAATTTACATTCTGCGGAGGAACCTTTCTTTTGTGCGGTGAAAGAGAAACATTCTGGAATTTTCAAGCAGTAGTCGGCGCATCTTCTTTTGGATCTTCGGGTTACAATAGCAATGGGTGAACGGCTTGGAGATGGTGCGCTGTCTTTCTTCAGAAGATGGAAATATCCCGTTTTCTTTCCAACTGGACCGTCGATTGGGTAGCCCGTGTAATCTGCAATAAAATAAGAGAATTAGAATGCACTTGTCAGAAAAAAAAGTGTATAACCCTTTACCAAACGTACAGGGTATCAGAAACTGTTATTTTAATTAAGTTGTTTTCATTCAAATTGTTACAAAAAATTCAACAAAATCATATCATGTGACCTCTTTTGGAATGAGCTCAACGAGCTCGACCCAATGAGGGTGTTACATGATATCGTTTTACTGAAATTTTAAACGAAAATGTCCCAACTGAAAAAAAATATGGGGTTTTCACTGTCACCCCCGAACACTCCGTAACGACGCCCCTGTACCATATGCTGTTAAGTGACGGGTTATTGAGAGAAAAATTCTGAGCTCTCTCCAACATCTTTTACATTTCATTCTGTCGGCTAAGTGAATGCAATTTAAAATGAGTGGAAGTATCCCAGGTCGGCTGGGGTTTGCCATTAAAGCAATTACACTGTTGGCTATCGTTCATTCGCAGTGTTTGCATTTCAAACATATAAAACCACTGCCACCAGGCGCGGAGCCAAGATTTCAAAGTTAGTGGGTCAAAAGTAATATTTAGAGGGGCTGGCTCAGCTATCTGAACGTTGCGGCTACTCCTCTACGTAGGGAGGTAGCCGCTACGTTCAGATCGCTGAACTACAAGAAGGGCATACAGAATAGAATGCGCAGCGTAATCCGAGCCACGTAGGGGCGAGAGGGTAGTGAGAACAAGAAAGGGACACCCTCTCTCGCTGGGGGGGATGGGGGCTTCCCCAAGAAAAATTTTAAAATTCGAGACAAAAAAACGCAATTTCCTTGACACTGAGTCCGTTTGTGTCCATAATTTATAAGTTGTGAAAGGCATCACCCCATGGCTACGCAACTGACTGCCATTGACTAAATATTGGAATACTGTCCACATCTTTCTACACAAATACAAAATCCTAAAAAAGGTAACGGCTGTTCTTTTAGAACAGAGAAGGGAGAATTAACCAATATTGTTAAAGTGTACTACAGTCTTGTCATACAAAAAGGAATGTTAATCACAGAAATAGTTAAATCCTAAAAAAGAACCTTTAATTTTATTTTTGGAAAATCCGACCTTAGATACCAGATGTACGATGCAAAAACGTCAAAGGGAGTGCGCCAAATGTTGTGGCCTACACTGCAAAAAATATAGGTTCTCTTTAGAACCAAAACTGGTTCTAATCTTGTCCCTGAGATGGAGCCAGTTTGGGTTCTAAAGAGAACCTATATTTTGTGCTGTGTAGAGTTCTTTATAACTATTTTATCTTATATTATTACTTTAACAAGAGACTGAGGTCACGTGCTATCCGCGACAACACATGAACACCCAGTACCACAGATAATGGACATCCATTTTTTATCGTGAATAATACCATACGCCATGCATACAACTTTTTCTCCTGTGAGGATCTCCTGGATTGAGGATCTGCACCTCCTCACAACCCCAAATCCTGTCCGCCGCTGTCCTTCATCTCCGAAACATCCATTCGATTTTACAGTCGGTGGCAAATGATGGTGTCGGAATGACGTATACCCTTGTTATTGTGACTGTCTCACAATCGGTGAAGATATAACGCGAGTAATGTAAAGAATCATAGAACCATTAAAAGTTTAATCTTTGTTCTCTGAAACCTTCGATGTTTGAAACTTCAATGTGACGCAACTCGAATGAATAAAGCGAATATAGGCAATATGGAGTGTTTTCAATAGAAGACCCGGTAGTGATGTTAAACAGAAAGAAGTCAATAGAAACACACATAATGACAGGTCTACGAAGTTTCGGGCTCACTGTTTGAACGTTTTCGGGAGGGGTCTTGCCATCAGATAACTCACTATCAAATCTCAAATTAGTTTCGCAGCTCATTGCCGAGTAATTCAAGTTTTACCATTGTCCAAGTACTGCCTATACTCGATGTCCGCGCTCTTTGAGGGGGACGAGTAGTGTTGGCCATGCTTCGTTGACATTATATAATTCGTAGTGCAAACACAAAGACCCTCTAGTTATATTCTAATTTATTATATGCTCAACTATAGATGCTGGTAAACACAGCGAGAGAATAATAATCGTATCTCTCGCAGTGAAGATATATAGAAAAAATAGAATATACCCATAGTAGCTTGGTGTACCAAATGTTCACCACGAGTGGTGAAGTGGTGTTAACCGCGGGTCTTTGGCGCGCGGTTAACACCACTTCACCACGAGTGGTGAACATTTGGTACACCAAGCTACTTTGGGTATATTTTATTTATGCCATGATCGTCAGATTATTAAGAGTCGCTATTATTTTTTCTCGATTTTACTGAGCAGGAGCCGTACATACGTGCGAATTTGCTTTTGTTTAGACGAGGATCGGTGGGCGGTAGTTCCGCTGTCAATTTTATCACCAAAACGAGATAGAAAAAGAAGCAGGAACGTTTTCATTTTAATAACATAATAACATACTGTTTTGAGTTATGGATGCTTTATTAACATGAGACAATGCATGTTTGTTAATTATTGGCGTTTTATAGGGTAAACACATTCAAAAACGTAATAAATAATTGCCACTTTCATTTCACTCTTCGCGAGGCGACGTGCGATAAATTTAGACAAGTTCGCATTCAGGTCGACGTCACAAAAGGTCAACTTGGATGTAGTTCCACTGTAGGTGTAAATTTTAACTATTGAAATCCCATTGCTGGCGTGTTCACCACGGTTGGTGTATAAAGCTAAAATTTATGTCATAGGCTTTTCATGTATAGTAGAATAGGTAATCATGGTATAAATAGAAGTTTTCACTATCACGGTCAAATCTCACGCTGCATTTATCATTGCCACATTTTACTGAACTATTATAGTTAGGCCGGCGTGGACTGGTCACTTTCCACGGGTGGGCAGTATTTTCACGGACGCAATAATATTAGATTCCAAACACTAATTATAGGAATAATCATAAAAAAAGAATTAATGATGCACCGGGTACAACCCCGGTGCTTCATTAATTAAAATTTTGCTGATGATGATTTTTATTCATGGTAAACGCATGCGCAGACATCACTGCCCACGCGTCGCTTACGACCAGTCCATGGCGACTGCACTGTATATACAAATTTAGATTTTACGGTATTTGCAGCAACAATAAAAGAGGAGGCGGGAAAGTTACAACTTGTGTAACACACACGCCATTGGAATTGCCAGGGACTGTTTTACAATGTTTTGTATGTTTGCAAAGAATTATTGTTACATATTTTGTCAAATAGGCCTCAACATATATATATTTAGTTTTTATTAACAAAAAACAAACAGTAAATATGCTGCTTTGCGACTAGGAAGACACACAGTATCTGCTCCACTGGTGGGTCACAAGAAAGTGGAATCCACAATTTGGCTTCAAAGCATGGGGTGTCGTCCCAAATCGCGC
The DNA here is from genome assembly GCA_031216915.1 of Pictodentalium vernedei. Lineage (NCBI taxonomy): Eukaryota > Metazoa > Mollusca > Scaphopoda > Dentaliida > Dentaliidae > Pictodentalium > Pictodentalium vernedei. The sequence goes on along the minus strand of CM062295.1, from coordinate 300,230,829 downwards.
TTAAATAATCTTTTTAAATTGGAGGCGAGGCAGGAAATAGCGCAATCACTTCGTCAAGCTGCTCAACTGGCCATTTGTTTTTTAAATGCGGCGTTCAAACTCTGTTTCACTACAGACAACATAAACTTGTGCATCTGTATTAACAGTGACTATAACTCCCCATGGAAATCAGAATCGAAATACTGTATCCATCACAACATTAAATAAAGTTTCAAAAAGTTTAATTCCAGTTTTCAGCCTTTTGTGGCACAGAATTCAGATCCAACTTCAACCAAGATTGGAGCGCCGAAGAAGAGTTTCATGACCTAAATTTAGACCAGGGCGGAGTTTTTTATTTTATTTTTTATTTTTGTAATTATTTCGTTGCCATAAAAAAGTTCACGTTATTGGTTTGTTTTATGTTTTAGGCCTCACAATCTGCAGAATAACATGGGTTGTGGTGTATTTCGTCCCTTGAATGCAATAAGAATTTGGAATGCTAAAGTATTGAAAAGCCTTTTTGCACTCAAGGGACAAATTTATCAATTTTATTAACTTGGGTAAAATATCAGACATTTAATTCTTATTATTTTAAGTTTGCATTGGTTATAAAAAGAAAGCATGTGGCAGCCAAAACGACCACTGGGGAGGGCCTGAGAAACAGATTTTAACTTTTTAGGTCTTATCGACACAATTGTGTGGGCTTCTCTCTTTTATTTGTCGAAAAGTCACTTCTCTCCTTCTTTGGCTCAATCGTCGAGGAGCGTCTTTATTTTTTAAGGGCATACTTAAATTTTAAGGGGTATGCAATACGGCCGCTGTGGAATGGTCACTTTCCACGGGTGGGCAATATTTCCACGGGCGCAATAATATTTGATTCTAAGTACTAATTATAAGAATAATCACAGGGGGAGGCCACCAAAAATTTGCAAGACGTGACGTGGGGGTGGGTGGGTCTCTTGAGTGAGCCAAAAATGTGCATTTCCAACTGGTGCAATTTTTTGAATTTTTTAAAAATATATCAATATATCAGCTAATATATACCATCATTTGTGTTTCAAACCTTAAAGATGATGTTGTACATCACACTCTTAACATAAATACAACATCATGAGGATTTACATGTGAGAATATTGGGCTTAAACTGGGAAAATGTCACACGTTAGTAGGGGTGGGTGTCTTGTTCGAAATGTAGAAAATGTGCAAACAATATTTTGGGAACAATTCAAATGAAAATTTGTTCCCGTATATGTACACCTGCTCTGGCCAAGCCTGATAATGAACAGCTTGTCATTTGTAGATTGGGACCCACAGCAGCCCACAGAGGTTTAAATTGGTGGTACCAGTTTAACCTTTTACCTAACATGAAAAGCAGACGACACTTGGCAAAAAATGATTGAATAACTAATTTCTTTCATTTTTTGTCTCAAAAACATAGGTTATGACCCCTCATTGGAACGAGCTCGACGAGCTCGTTCCAATGAGGGGTCATAACCTATGTTTTTGAGACAAAAAATGAAAAAATAATAAAAATTAACTGGCGATTTTTGAGAATAGCGCTGGCCTGTTTTGGCCATTACGTTGGGTAAAGGGTTAAGAACAATATATGAAAACCCCCTAAAGACAGCCGTGCCTGCTAAGTTTATAAGTTTATTTTGGATTTTAATGGGAGAGTGGAGGTGGGTGTCTGAGAACGGTATTAGAAAATTTGCACGCAGTGGGTGGGTGGGTGTAAAAAGGAGCCGAATAAAAAATAGGACGTCACGTCTTGCAAATGTTTAGTGCCCCCCCCCCCCCCCCCTGAACCCCCCCCCCCTGAAAATCATCAACAATTTAATTAATGAAGCACCCGGTAAAATTTTGCTGATGATGATTGTTTATCTCTTGGTAAGCGCATGTGTGACCATCACTACCCATGCCTGGATTACGACCAGTCCACGGCGGCTGTACTGTATTTACATTTCAAATTAACCCTTTACCCAACGAATCGCCCGCATCCGCCCGCGTAATATGAAATTCAGCGGCTGAAAATATATTATTTTTCGAAAAATTTCAACAAAACCATAACATGTGACACCTCTTTGGAACGAGCTCGTTGAGCTCGTTCCAAAGAAGGGTCACATGATATGGTTTTGTTGAAATTTTTTTTAAAAATTTAAAAAATGATATTTAAAATAATAAATTTTGAAATCGTCTGCGTTGGGTAAAGGGTTAAGTTGTCACGTTTTACCAGTGAACAACTGGGTATATCACGTTTTTCACCCATTCGTAGTTAAAAGATAAGACTCCTAATAAAACGAGAGGAAATGAGTGGCGCGCCAGTATATAAGGGGTTATGTTTTTGTGAGAGTGGAGACATTTTTTTCCTAAAGATAAAATTAGTAATATTTCAATATTGTAATACTCGATGAGTATAGAATTCCAGCTTGCTAGTAAATAAAGAGCACCTTAAAAGCTTGGAAAAATGCAAACATGATTATCCCTTTGTCCACAAAGAGAGTAACGTCATACAGGGTTTCGCGTATGTATCCACGTGTGGGCATACGTTTACCAGGTAATTAAAATCACCATCAGCAAAATTTTAATTAATGAAGCACCGGGTTGTATCCGATGCTTCATTAATTAATTGTTTGACGATTATTCCTATAATCAGTGTTTAGAATCAAATATTATTGCGTCTGCAAAAATATTGCCCACCCATGGAAAGAGACCCGTCCACGGCTGCCGTACTGTAGTAATGAAACTTGTGACTTCTGCACTCCGGCCTCATGCTATCCGCGCATGCGCAAGCCGCGAAGGAATGCATGGTAATTAATTAATTCGATATGATAACAAGTGATTTCACGAAAAAACTTTCGCGATGTCTGTGACTGATTTGGATTCTATGTCGACATCAGACCCCCGATTCGATTCGAGGATTGAAATTCCTCTTCGCAGGACAGTATCAGAAGAATAACCTATTAGTGATCCTCTCTATAAATACAAAATTAGATTCGCCATTTTTCAGTAGTCAGGCATAATGGTAGTTTTGTAAAGGACTATGTCGATCTGGAAAACGGAGATGGAAAAGTCCAACGTTTTGACCATGTGTACGAAAGATTTGATATTTGCAGCTCTGTAATTCATTGCATAGAAGGGTTATATCCCTCCTCTCAGTGGTGGACGGGCCGATCGGGAAACCTGGAGATTTCCCGAGAGGTTGGTGTCCCATCCGAAAAGAAAATCTTAGGTTGCCTCGAAACTGAAAGCTTCCTTCGGATAAGAGATCAGTTTGGGCCTAGGGGCAACTTGTTGGAACGAGTCGCCACACCTGGCTCACACAGTGGAAGCTAGCGACCTAAGTATTTGGTTGATGGGTACGCCAATTCCATTTGTAGGCCGGTCAACTGTGGAATGGGGCCGCTTTCAACCTAAAATTAGTATAGGCTCGCACGCGGACCGACTGGTCCCCTATGAGGTTAAAGCCGTGTCAAGATTGAAGGTGGCCGACTCCACTTTGAGGATGGGGTGGCCCAAGTTTAATAGCTGACCTCCTCTACATTTTTGTTACGGTAGTCCCAATAAGCCTCCTCCCTTTCACATCTTTACAATACATTTCATGTTCAAGGACTTTCATAGCAAGTCACCCAACTGGAAATATTTAATTATGTGCTGTCGTAATCCTATATTTTTCTGATATTCCGTTTGGATTGTAGTTCATACGTCAGTAGCTATGGTACATATTTTATTAAACACCTGTTATACGAAATCCCCATCTACAGCAACACTAAACCATGCATAAAATGAAAATCCGTTCCGCACATAAGTGCGGACTATTTTTAGAAAGAAGCGAAATTTCGCTGGAATTTTCTACAAATCGTGCACCGCAATTACATTTTGAATTTCTAGTGACAGCTAAAAATCGTCTCCTGATTTCCAGTGTGTCAGGGGATGAAATAGTAACATGCGTTTCCCTCGCAAATTTGGTTGGCAATAAAATGTGTTCTTTTTGATAGTTGTCAAATGAATTGTTGATTGTCCTTCTAATAATCTTCTAATAATTGTTTTTATGGACGTGAAGGCGTGTAATAAACACAGGACGATACGCATGTGTGAACTGGTTAATCGACATAGCCCTTGAGCCATCACGGAAGGATAAAACTCGAGGCCTGCGACCTCTCGCTTTATCATTCCGCACTGGCACGCGTGCCATATCGATAAATCCATTCACACAACCATGTCGTTCAGCTACATGTTTGCTGGTAACCTAGAGGAAAACGAATCAGTTCTAACACAGTATGGAATTAACCGAGTTAGTAGATATTACAAATAGTGCACAACTTGCAGTTAACTGTGCCCAAACAGTGGTCCACGAGGGAGAATAGTCCACGCGCCGGAAGCCAGTGGACTATTCTTCATCGAGGAACAATTAATTTGGTATAATCAACGACATGCCCTACCAGGGACGCCGGAAGCACGGACGCAGAGAGATCAGCTGCGATTCCCGCCTTCGGACCACGGGAGAAAGAGGGGGGCAGACAATGCCCTTCCCAGGTTCGTAAAGTAAAGTAGAGTAAATGCCCTTTTTGTGGTGAGACCCTCCCCTGCCCTGAAGTGTTCCCGCGCCCCTGTGCCCAACAATAATTATCATATTATATCGAACAAACCGAAAAAGAATTTTACTACCCACCAGGATTAAACTCATAAGTACACTACCTATTGCCAAGGGCCTTGCTAAGGAAGGCATTTCATTTTTGAACACAGAAATACCCAAACAAAATTCTGGAGAAAAATCTCCTAAAAGGGCACGTTGTTAACCGTCAGAGGAAAGTCCCTGAATAGTCCATAGTTACTTTTAGAAAGTGTATAGAGAACGGGAAAAATGCACGATTATTTTTGGAACTCTCAATAGATAAATCTATCGAGAATATTATAGTACCTCTCGGCCAACCAGAGTAAGTGGAAGTCACATGCGATATAACATCATAAAATAGGCCACTGACCAGCCGTATAAGGATTATATCTTACCGACAACTTCGTCTGCATACCGAACAGTTCGTCCCTTGAGTTCCAATGTGTTCTGTGTGCCAGTAGGCACATGGAACACAGTGGAACTAAGGGGACGAGTTGTTTAACGGAAAGCGATTACCCTCGACCACTATTTCAATAAATCCATAAATAAAGGGGAGAAAAGACTAACTGTTAAACTGTGTATGTGATTAGTGTGTGCACGACTTGAACGAGAGAGGGCGTTTATGCCACCCTTCTCTTTATCGGATCATTGCAATCTGTTTTGGAATTAGCTGGGGAAGTGCACTCTTTATTGTTAAAGATGTAGCCGACCATTCCCTCGTTTTATTTATCTGTACGACGACCTTTAAAGATTTTTGGTTCCAAATTTAACATATTGTTTCTACCCGGTGGGGAAGTTTGTAAAATACGGAGATAAAAATGTACAATTGTCTTACTGTAGAAGGGAGTAAGTCCAAAACATGGCTTATGTATTGTATTTCTATCATCCCACTAAGGCACATGGGCCACTATACCTCCTTATATATATCAGTAAGTGGGGGGCCTTTGTATGACCGTACCCCCACGACTCCCCAAATGTTCTAAATGTTTCCTTTGTCCTCGAATATACTGTATAATCTACACTACGCGGATTGTGGTTCATTACTAAAACACTCGTCCAGTAGTGATACAACGATCGATGTGAGTGTTATTTTTGGAAAACAATTGTTCTTTCAACTCTTCCCTTAATGTAATGGCAAAGGAAAAGGGCGCCGGGTGTGGAGTGGGGTTCGGGGGGGGGGGGGGAGAGACAGAAGGCCAGCTGCCCTCTTGTCCCGAGGCTAGGAGCAACGGGCAGTGCATACCCATTTTTCGCCAGAAATGCACTACTGCACACGACTTTACTTTCCGAGAACTATCACTCAGAAACTCTAGCCAATGGGTGGGGGGGGGGGGGGGGGGGGGGAGGGGTATCAGATATAATGACGGGGTTTGATCCATATTCACCAAACAAAGAAGCTATACAATAAGCGGGGTGATTTCTAAAGCTTTATATCGTCCCGTGAGTGGAACAAGGTGCCATTTGCAATGCTTTAGCATTGCGGATAGCACATTGATGTCCCTCGAGGTACGATATCAATGTAATGTCAATAATATTGTTTGTCACGTAACGGTCTAAAGTCATACGAAGAGTCAACTGCCAATTTTAGATCCCTGCCCCCCCCCCCCCCTCCCTCCGTGCACAAAGATGCTCCCGGCACCCTTAAACAAGGCGCTGTAAGATTAAATAGTGTGGAGGTAAAAAATGAAAATGTATAGTCAGCACAAGTTATTAGCGATCGCTCGCATGTGACCAGGATGCTTCGACAACAATCTCACAAAGATGCTACTCCACAAGAACTCTGCCACAATAACTTACATTTACAAGTAGTGACATCATGATCATAATGGGTTTCTTATCAGGAAACTAATTTTGTTGTAAGATCACTTACGTGATCGATGCGTCTATTGTTTATACAACTGAAAACACTCTTGAAATTGAAACAAATACACCCGTAAACCAAATATACTTTCAAGTGCACTTAAATAAAGAATTCTTAAAGAAAAGCTTCGTCGTAAACCATATCCACGCCGCCTCTCCGGAATTGATTTGTGTTAGTCTAAAAAATTATTAAAAGTCTATCGATATCTGTATGGGAGAAAAGTGCAGAATTCTAAAAACCTGAGTGAACAAAGTGTTGTAAAAATTGTTTTATGAAACATTTTTTGCACATTATCTCATCGGGTGTTTTTTTTTTTATTCATTTATTTTGTTTTTATCATATATAGTTCACCGAAAAGTCGAGTGAAAAGATGTTGTAAAATTGTTTCTCGAAACATTTTTTGAAATATTCACCTTATCGAGTCATATTTTTTAAATATTTTTTTTCTTTCTATCATTGGGGTTTCACGACACTTTCGACAACAGGGTCACTTCGTATCGGAGTCTCCTCGGGTGATGTCGTTTCTGATACCTTTAATAATAATAATAATAATAATAATAATAATAATAATAATAATAATAATAATAACTCTTTTGTCAGCCGCTGATTCGCCGTGGTTCTCAAATGAGAAGGCCTTGGCTATCCCTGTGCTCCAAACTGCCTCCCTATTCTCACGCCTGTTCTCTCCTTCCAACACTCCGAGACGAACTGCTTGATGACATTCCGTGCCCCATTCTTCCTAATCTCCCCGATAAGCATACTAACTCTCTCCTTTCTGTCACTCACTAATCGCATGTCCTTCATTCTCCTATCCACTTCCCCATTATACTCCCAGTGAACCTTCTATTGTTAGACTGGTATTTAGAGAATTAAGCTAGCTAAACTCAGTTCTATCAAAAAAATCAATGCGGACAAAGAAATTCGACAGGATCGCGACTTGGTCTCGATTCTCTCGAAAATCTTTGTCCGCTGTTCACCAAACAGCACAATAGAATCTTACTGGTCGGAAAAGAAATATGGACACAGATTTGCAGATGCAGTTTTCGTTTGGTTGTTTTGTGTGTTTTTTTTTTTTAACTCGATCTGAATTTTGCAGTATTTTATTCTAGTACATTGGCTAGGGTTGGTGGGAGGCGGCGGTGTTTCAGTGGTCTGCATTTTGCCTCCGGAGCTCTCTCGTGATATACTCCGATCCACCGATGTCAAGAGGATGGTCACTGATGGTTTTAAGTGTTGTTTCCTGGTCTTCAGTTAATATGGTCTCGATGATGTAGTGAATAGAATTGGATGCCTCTTTTGCTGTATGTCCTGAGCCTTGCACGTGCAGCCCCGCATACGACCACAGCCGCCCCACCCAATTCATTTCCGTGTATTTGGAGAGTTGCAGCGGCCTTAATTGTCAGTTGCTGTCGCTTCACTTGCTGCCAATGTATGACCTACAGCTCATCGCGAATGACATGCAGACGTTCAAGAGTTCGATCCACGGGTAAACTTTCAACCGCAGCTTACCAATAATCACGACCCAAGACAGGAGCTTGTCGCATTTGTGCAAAACCATTGTAGTCATCTGATGAACAAATGTTTGCAACAGTGATTGCTGTAAAGAACTCCCCGTTTAAGCGCTTTTGAACACTGGTGGTATCTTCCACATATTCAGTTCAATGGAAGGAATTGTAAGAGTCCATATTCATTATCTGGGGATAGAATAATTAATATTTTCAACGTGCAGCCTTGGGGCTGCACGTTGGAAATATTGATTGGTCTGCCACACACATTCACTTAGCAGAAGAAAACATAATGAAATTATGACGTATTATGTCTCTGGGCCGGAAAAACGGCCTCTCAGAAGGGTTAAGGCAGTCGATAAAGCCACTTTATAGGCGAACCTGGAAAAATTGGTAGTAAGATGGATTTTACCTCATTCATTGCAGGAAGGTTCCTTCTACAACATATCCGAAATTTGCTAAAATCAGCTTTGGGAAAAGTTTTTACATCGATCCAAAGAGGACCACCCTTTTAGCAATTTTCAACATTTCTGGCCAGCGGATGCAAAAAATTGGATTTTCGAAGGTCATTTGAAACAGACCGATGTCACTGGAGTTGGAGAATCTGTAAGGTGGAGTCAGTAGCAAATCAGTTCACCTTATCAGTAATTGCAAAATCTGACGAGCTTGTGAAATTAGAAGATTGCCTCTCGCAGTGTATCTGCGGCTTAGCTCAGAAATCCCCAACTCCGAAGCTCTGGCTTCAGTATGTGGAGTATGTAGACATCCCGAAGGTCTTCATCAGAGCAGAACGATTAAGTGGTTGTATTATATCACTGAGCAGAATGTTGAATCTATTTGCGGCAACAGGTCACATCAATTACGCAAATAGCGCTCGATTGTGGCAACCACTGTTGTTACAACAACCACTTTTGTTACAGCTCGCCACGTTTGTTACAAAAGTGGTTGCTACACTCGATTGTACCTCCAGATGATGCTTGAGTTGCCCGAGAAGAATTCATGGCTCTATAAATGCTTCGCCGAGAATGGAAGTCACTCTGCCCGACGAAGTAGACGGCAATAGCCTGGTCTTTCCAATCACCGGGTAATTGAGCGGGGCCTCATGCGTTCTGTTGAGTCATAGCGGTTTGACTACGGGGAGGGTTTTTTTTCGATTCTATCTGCCTTCGGTGGTTCTCAGCATTCACTTGTGTGCTATAGTGCAATGTCGACAATCATAAACGTTAAATATGTGAACAGCATGTTGATATGAGTATCGACCGAATCAAGAGGGATTATTTAGACACTCTAAGCATTCGGGAAAATGGTTTGATGTTCACGAACCCTATTATGTAAATGAGAATCTTTTACGGTCACTCTCTACTAGGCTGGTTTGCCGGAGACAAGGATCAAATAAATTGCCATGAAACCGTGTCCGCGAGCCATCGCATTCATAAAACCCTTGACTGCCAGAACGTCTTGAAAATGTCAATCAAACTTAGCATGCAGGTCAAAGCAAATCATAGTGTTAAGATCGACAACAAGAAAGTTTGGATAAATCCGACGATCCTGTTTTCTCGCTTGGTCGCCAACGTCCAAAGGGACGAGAATACGGAAAAGTTGGGGTTTTTTAATATGAGCACACAGCAATCCCGCCAATTCCAGCGTCGTTATTTAAGCGACGCGAAAACCTGCGAAAGGTAGCTGTTGACTGGTGGTAATCCACACCTGGGTAGTGATGTCCATGCATGCGTTTAACAGGTAATAAAAATCATCAGCTGCAAAAGTTTAGTTTTTAATTGTACCCGGTGCCTCCGAATTAAATTTTGATGATTCCTATAATTAGTGCTTGGAATCAAATATTTTCGTGTCTGTGGAGATATTGCCGACTCGTAGAAAGTGACCAGTCCACGGCGCCTGTACTGTAACAAATGCGATAACCTGTTCTAGAGACCGCGGATCCTCCAGGTAACCCTACTGCTGTCCTGTTGTGTCACATTTCGCAATCTTTCTATACTATTCAAAAACAGTAGGGGACATCCAAACTGTTTATATTTTCGGAAAATGGTATTGGATACGCGTGATTGGACACATCAATGCTACAAAGTTGAGTGTGGATCATGAATGTCATCGGCCCACGAAAACTTCGTGCAGGTTTTTCGCACAAGCACCGCGTTAATGTCTGTGAGGTACGTTTTGAAATTTTCATTTGTACTGAACGGGCTTTTTCGGAGGTCTCATCGTTCTTTTCTTGTATAAACTCGTTCATCAATAGTTTCTGGTCGAAACGTAACTTTTGAGGTATGCGAACGTTTACGTGCCGTTGGCATGTTGGAAGCTGGCGACAGACAGACTGCAGTGGTTCAAATTCTCAACGTTACTCAATCGGTGATTAACAGGTTGTGGTCACGCTACCGTCAGACAGGCAATGTTGATGACAGACGTCGGTCAAGTCGTCCAAGGGCTAGCCAGGATCGTTTCATACGAACCAGAGCATTACGTAATCGTCATCAAAGTGCCTCAGAAAATTGGACAGCAGCTGCACCGAGCGACAGATGTGCGAGTCAGTAGTCAGACTACCCGAAATCGCCTACACAGCTGGAATTTGTACGCTCGACGATCTCGAATAATTCCACGTTTGACTGAGCGTCACATCACAGCAAGGCGTAACTGGTGTGGAGCACGACAGCGCTGGTACAATCGCCGGTGGAGCAACGTCATGTTTTCCGTTGAATCGAGGTTCCCTCTAGACTTCAACGACAGACGACACAGAGTGGGGTGGAGGTGGAACGAACGATACCATGACGAAACCGTTAGGCAGCTCGATCGTTTTGGTGGTGAATCGGTTGTGGTGTGGGAGGCATATACCGTGGCAAGCAGAACAGCATTACATGTCATCCAAGGGCGTGTCACAGGACAGTACTACCGTGGCAACATGTTAGCAGCTCAGGTGGTGCCATTTGCGCGACGTCACGGCCGTCGATTCATTTTCCAAGATGACAAGACAAGAGCACACAGGACCCGTGTTGCAACAGAGTTGCTCCAGGAGCATAAAATCACTACACTGCCGTGGCCAGCACTGAGTCCAGACCCTTTACCAATCGAGCACGTCTGTGATATGCTTGGCAGGCACCTACGACAACGCCAGCAGACCTCTACACATGTTCAGGAACTCGCTGCTGCACTGCAGGAAGTATAGAATAACATCAGTCAAGCTGATATTGGACGTTTGGTGAGGTGTATGTCACATCGGATCCGAGCTAACCGAGGAAGATTTAAAAGGTATTGAGGGCTTGGACTGAATGTGGTAAATTCTCTGACTGACCGTCCATGTCTTCTACAGCACAGTGCGTGGAATGTGTGCTTGTCAGACACCAAACTATTGCTAAAAGCGTTCACCAGATGTCACAGTGCAATGCCTCAACTGTCTTTTTGATGAAAATATAAATATATTTCTTCATATATCTCAGTTTTATCAAATATCCCCTCCTATTTTGGAATAGTATATATTGTATTTATCATACTGCTCCAATCCAATTATCAGTAATCAGATTGATTGTTCATCATATGATATAGCACACAAGAAAGATTGCATAATCTGTTCATAACTTAAATTTCATGCTCTTCCAGAGCTTTGGATCAAATATGCTTTTTATCTCTGGTTTTAATGCCGGGATTGCATATGGCAGATTATTATGATCCCCGATGAGTCTGGAGGTGGGATGGGGAAATCTCACCCGATGGGGAAGATATTTGAACCAGACCCGAGGCTTGCCGAGGGTCTGGTTCAGATATCTTGCCCCGAGGGTGAGATTCCCCCATTCCCACCTTCAGACACATCGAGGATGATTTTTCTCCCCCCACCATGCAGCGATTACGTTAGCCAGAGGTAATCGGGAGTCACGTGCTGATTCAATCAACTCATTTTGTATTCGTTGTTTCGAAAAACTGATGACACCATCGGAAAGAGCATGCACAAGCTATGTGTATACCAAAGGTATATACCACGAAATCGATTAGGAACGGTGGCAGCTTGAGGGTTGAAGAGTTTTAGAGCAGCAAACTTTTATCACACTGCATTCCGATGACGTCAATATGAATAAATTGGTAGCAAGAAACTGATACGATATGCATAACGTCATAATAACGTTAATATGAAATTTAGGCAAACCTAAAAGCGAGCGAAAACTGCAACTGTACAAGTTATTATGAAATAAAATTGTAGGCCCAATACATCTTTTTTCTTTTGAAAAACTGCGCCTGAAGCAGACCACAGTGGCGCTTCTTAATATTTGTAAACAGCAGACGACATGTTTTGTCTATTTCGTGATAACTATTTTTATCTGCGTTTTGATTGGAAGATATTATTTTCCAGTGCTCTGATTGAAAGATGATTGTATCATTGCTTTGATTGGAAGATATATTTATGGCGTCGTTGTTTTCCGGAATTTATCTGAGGAGTTACGGAAATTGCTGCGTTCATTTTTATTTTTTCAGAAATAGCGTGTAGCATTTATTGTTACTATTACCAACTGTTAGTAGCCACATAAATATACTGCCAAAATGTAGTATCGTTCTTCGATAAATAAATCATTTCTTCAATTGCGAATGTCAATTTCCGCCATGCGTAAACATGTCAGCTAGGGACCTGCGAACCGTTCGAGATTCGGCTCGACTCGAAACCATCGCCGAGATTCGATTCGACTCGATACTTCACTGTCCGATTCGTATTTTGTGAACCGACCTCTGTTCAAACGGCGAATTATATGTGCACTCGCTCGCATCAAGAACACGCCGTCATACGCTAACGATAGTGTAATAAATCGCTCTCTGAACGTATTAGCTCTCCAATTTTGTTGATTATTAAACCCCCGGGCTACCGTACGATCTCTGAGGGTCAGGGAAGATTCGTCCCCGGGAATATTCGTCCCCGGGTTTTTGAGAATATTGTATGTCTATCTTCACTATTAGTGCGCGATACTGTGTTTCGCGAGACTTTGAGTTTGAGATTTTTTATCATATTTTCCGACATGCCTTGTTTGCTTTTATAATAATGGTATTTGGTGCTGATGAGGCTGAGCACGAGCCACGACCACCAAGTGGGTAGAATAAAACTGCGAGTCTATGAGTTCAGAATCAATTGGTCTGGAATCGAGTATTCTCGCAGTGCGAGAATACTCGATTCCAGACCAATTGATTCTGAACTCATCCAGCATGCAGAGTACCGGTATTGCAGACTATGGAAGCACGAATGTCGCCGTCGCGCCGGTTTCAAGGTTCGAGATTCGACTCGACTCGATACCAGAGGGATGATTCGGCTCGAGATTCGGCTCGAAGTTTTATCCCCGGCTCGCAGGTCCCTAATGTCAGCGTCCTAGTGTACGACTTCCGTTGAAAAATTTTGAAGTTGATGCCTTTGAGATTAGCTTGGCTTTGAGTTCATACAAACGGAACATACGTGTTGCCTAATAGCTTGCACTCGACCCTGAGGGTCGCTTTCGCTCGCTATAAATGTATAACGTCACGTGGGTGAGTCGGGTGGGATACATCTGTTTCTCCCTGCTATCTCACCCAGGACGCACGTATGTTACACATGCAGTGTGGGGGGGGGGAGAAATAGTCACCTGCCTTCTGTAAGCAGTTGTTCAATGTACATGCAAATACTTGTTCTTTAAAATTTGTTTTGTTTGTACAATTAATTCTTCATTTTAATGTCAAAAGAAACTAGACGGAATGATTCTTTAGAATCACAGGCTTTTCCTGACGCACAAAAAAAACATTTGAAGGAATTATGGGAATAACAGTCTACCACTTTGGAACTCTCCATCGGGGTCATAAAGCTCAAATGGAGATTTTCTTCTTTTTCCATTAAATCATTTAAAATCCTTCAGAGCATATTTCAAGCAGATAACATCACAAAAGTAGGCCCTCATCCCAACTCGTAGTCAAGGGGTCATATGGGTATTGGTGGAGGCTTACAAATACCATTTATCCGTAATGCTTGTATCACACCTGTCATGCGATAGCCTTTGACTTGACAAATTTGATTATTAATAACTGGGTAGAAAATTTGTCACTCTATTAAATAACAAGGGGGCGCGGTGGCTCAGTAGGTAGAGGTGCAGGCTGCAAGCCGAGAGGTCCTCGGTTCGAATCCCAGCTGCGGCAAACGCGTTGTGTCCTTGGGCAAGACACTTCACCCCCATTGCCCATGTGGGGGCACGATGACGCCGTGTACTAAGGCGTACTGCACGTCGATGGTGCGCATGTCTTCAACCAATCTAACCCTGCTTGTTCTGCAGTGCGGAGTTACGATGTTGGGGAGCTGGCAGCTGCTCGTCGTTGCTCGGTGGTTCTCTCCGGGTACTCCGGCTTCCTCCACCCGTAAAACTGTCACGGTCATGATTAGCCATTGTGCATAAATATGTGACCTTAAACAACCATAAATAAATAAATAAATATTAACTAACATCTACTTGGTGTTTCCAAACTGCCATGATTACTAACAAAAACAAAACAGTTTAAAGCAAGAAGCATTTCGGGTGATTGAGTGCAAACCAATTTTTCTGTGAACTCAGAAATTATTGTTGTTTCATTACCTTGTCCCCAAGCACAGGCTATGCCCCTGAAAATGATACCAAACTCCTTGGCAATAGCCATATCAGTCCTGGAATATGAGACGGGTGTGAGTGCAATTGCCCCCGCCAGCACCCATGATTTCTATTTTAAGGGGGCGTTGAAAAATATTGTGGAGCATTAATATACTGTGAGGGCATATAAATGTGTGTTGTTTTGAGAAAGCAGCACACTGTGGTCGGTGGCAAGTTACTGTCATAATTCAACACTTCCCTATACATTTAACCCTTTGAACACTAGTGGTATCTACCTTGCCAGTTTAATGGCAGTAATTAGAAGAGCCCATATTCATTATTTGGGGTAGACCAATCAATATTTTCAACGCGCAGCTTCGGGGCTGTGCGTTGAAAATATTGATTGGTCTACCCTACACATTTACTCAAAAGCCTTCCTATTTAATGACGTTATGACGTATCATGTTACTGGCTAGAAAACCGGCCGATCTGATTCAAAGGGTTAAGGTTTCTGGTGTTTGGTGACGAAAATACATATACTAACATTTTACGGGTGCAAATTACACTCGTCTCTGATTTCGCGGGAGCTTAAAACTGCACCCATCAATTGTGTTCATTTCCAGCAATTCGCCATATACCACCAAAGGGTTAACAAAACGAATATACAATATTCAGATTGTCTATCAATTGTGTATAATCTAGTTACAGCTGCATTAAAAAAAATGTCGGTTCTCTAGAGAAATTGATGGACTCATGTCCCCAAGCAATGTGACCAACACAAAACACATGTCTCGTATTTAAATATTAACAAAATTTTGATAAACTCAAACTTATTTACAACTAGCAGAGGTCAGCCTGTTATGCACGGTAATTCCACAGCTTCCCAGGCTCTTTGAGTTGCTGTGGTTTAAGGTTTTACCAGTGTGGCAACATCATTCGCAATCGGGACTTATCCCAAATCCCCTTTTCTGGTAAAATTACCTCAGGTGACACCTTTCACAGTGGTGAAAAAATTGAAAATTTGCATAACCCGAAGAAGAGTTATGCTAATTTTTTGGCAAAACCTTTTAATGTTTGCACAACCTTTTTTGTTTTTGTATTTTATAGCATATGATGTATTTAATTATGTGCAAAATAAAGATTGATGTTTCAGTCTAAGTGTGTTTCATTGTTTTAACTCCATGTTACATTATTTATGTTTACTTGGCATTCATTGGTGGAAAATTATATTGAGAGATACATTTATTAGCTAGTGCTAATGTATAATTCTATTGTAGGGTTTTCATTCACGGGCGTAAGGCTAAGCCCCCCCCCCCCCCCCAAAAAAAAGAGAAAAAGAATCGGACAGAACTCCTGCAGTATGAATATCTGAGTATACCCCCCCCCCCCCCCCCCACAAAGAAAGAAAGAAAACGAAAAATATGGCTGCCCCATAAGCCCTATTCCAACATTAAGCCCCATGCCGGTTTGAAAGATGATGTCAGGCACAGAGTAAAATAAACTCTGACAGCTAATGGGAGGAGACTAAGCTTACGGAGCGAAAAATGTAGCACGTCGATCTCGCCATTGACCATGTGGAGTAAGTTACAGCGTTGCCCCCCCCCCCCCCCCCCCTCCACACTCTGAGCAGAAGTCAATCATTAGATTAAATGCCTTTTCTCATATGTCTTCAAATGTTTATTCACCACAAAACAACCGCCCAACATCGGCACTTCGTTCGAGTTTTTAGCTATTGCCCTGCTGAGAACTGCGGTAGCCTATATATACTACTCAAAGTTTGCTAAGCACCAAGTATATCCAACTACCTGTTTTACGTTTTAGTTGAAATATTGTGATGAAAAGTGTATATATTTTTTATTTAATTATATCTTTAATGATTTAAGTAGAGAAATTAAGATTTTATTTGTGTTTGACATTATTTTTTAGCTTCTGAATACGATAACCATGGAAAATGGATATTATTGGTAAAAGAGGAAATTTTTGAATTTGCCAAAAAGTTGACAGAGCGAACTGGTATGGGTTCAATATCGAGTATGAGACCCATTACTGTTAATTACAGCTTGACAACGCCTTCTCAAGCTCCCAATCAGGTTCCTGGTGGTCCTTTGTGGGATGTTGTTCCATTCTTGGACCAGCATGGCACCAAGCTCCTGGACACTTCTGGGCTGGACTGGACGGGCTGAAATTGCAAGATGTAACTCATTCCAGACATGTTCCATTGGATTGAGGTCAGGGGATCTTGCTGGTCAGTCCATACGCTCAATCCCCTCCCTCTGTCGGTACTCTCCGACAGCATGGGCAACATGAGGACTGGCATTATCGTCCATCAGAATGAATCTATCCCCCACTGCACCTGCCCCAGGCCATGATTGACCCTCCACCATAGCGGTCATGCTCAGCAATGTTGGCTGCATTGGATCGCTCTCATGGTCTTATCCATACCCTAGAACGCCTATGTGTGTGGTCTAGGCAGTACCTTGACTCATCTGTAAAAATGACAGTTCGCCAATCTTCTCTGGTCCATCCAACGTGGTCCATGGCCCATTCATATCGTGCCTCGCGGTGGTTCTGGGACAGCGGAATGCGAATACATGGTCTTCTCGATCGGATACCACCTTGTGCAACCTTGCCTGGATACTCTGCGTTGAAACATTTACACCGGATGCACTCAGAAGGTCATTGCGAAGCTGGGTTGCTGTGGCACAGCGGTTCCTACGGGCCTGAATGATCAAAAACCGGTCTTCAGCTTCAGATGTTGCCTTGTCTCTGCCACCACCATGTCGTCTTACTGGTGTACCATACTGCTGAAATCTTGCCCAGGCCCAGGTGATCACCGTATGGTGCACACCAAGGGCTTCACCAACCTGACGACGGGTAGCCCCTTGTTCCACCATCCCTACAGCCCGTCACATTTCTGCTTCAGACAAATGTCTTCTAACATTTGCATTTGCCATATTCAATCATTAAATCACAAGGGTTTGTGTTGAAATGAAGATTGAATACCCTACACATGACATGTACAGGTAGACAGTACACGAAAACATCATGAAAATCAAGGGGTACATGCTTTCCATGACTGTCACGAAAAGTCTGCCAATCAAGAGAGCTAATGTAAACACTGGAGACCATCGCAATACATTCCCCAATCATATCCACCAAAAATATCGCAAATATGTCACAAACAAATTTCACAATGATGTGTCAAATATTTGGTGCTTAGCAAACTTTGAGTAGTATATGTTGTTCATGTGAATTTCCTTGTTACGTGACATGCTGATTGAAGGTAACAGTAAAACATCGCCCGTGGAGTGGAAATTCGCTACCAATGAATCGGTGAATTTAACCCACGCCTTGGAAACGCATAGTAAGTTGGGTAACTGAACAGGCCGGTTTAATGTGGCAGTTCTGTATTTTTCTTGGATGGGCTTGAGATAGCAGATGTGTGTGCTTCCTGTCTATGTGTTAATATCTTAATGGTGTTGGATGACTCTCATCAGTCGCTTAGGTACGCTATGGAAAGTAAAAGTGGAAAAACGTTTTATTTTTTATTGAACTGTGACAGATTATCATGCCGGGGAGGATAAGAATACTGGGTAAAGGGGACAGAACGTTGGCAGTGTGTTGGTACATGTGGAAGATAGGATTGTGATGGGGTGGGGGCTGTACAGGAAATTTCCGCAGTTTTGAAAGTGGTTCATAACAGTGCTTGTTACCCTTTATTCAATATTTTGCTTCTTATTTCATGTTCAAAACTCTCTCTCCTGGGAAGGGGTCCGTATCTGGTGTAAACAAATTGGCCAGTACGTACAGTAACAGATTATTTTCCAAACAGGAAGGCTCAATTGAATTTTCTTTAGCGCGGTCGAAAATGTGAAAAGACTTACAGTGCTGTCATTAATTTTTGCTGGTACTGTGTTCGCTAAATTGTGTCCTTTGTGATGATCCTCAGTGAGTGTATGTTTTTTAATTACATGGCTATGACATATCATCGCCTGAGTCCCATAGGGGACATAGAACATTCTAGCACTCATGCGACGATATGCTATTGAAAGGTGAAATGCGTTCGGAGAATAGTTTATTACTTTCCAAAGTGTGATTTACTGGGATTTCCGGGTTTGATTATAAACGATTACTTCACAAGTGAATTATGCAATCAACAATTGGGTCATGTATCCGGGCGGCCATGGGTGTAATGGGGACTTCATTGTTGTTTTTTTGTTGTTGTTTTTTTTAACCCTTTACCTAATATGAAAAGCAGACGACACTTGCAAAAAAATTCTTGAATAGCTATTATTTTCATTTTTTGTCTCAAAAACATAGGTTATGACCCCTCATTGGAACGAGCTCGACGAGCTCGTTCCAATGAGGGGTCATAACCTATGTTTTAGAGGTAAAAAATGAAAAATTAGTGAAAATTAATTGGCGAATTTTGAGAATAGCGCTGGCCGTTACGTTAGGTAAAGGGTTAAATAATATAATTATCGTTAATGATGAAAAGTAATAAACAGAGTAATCTCTTGACTGGACTGGTTACGTGAAATAATTCAGTCGAGGCGAGGGACTATATTATAAAACACTCGTGCGCATTCGCGCACTCGTGTATGAACAACGTCCCTCACCTCTCATGAATTATGTCACGTAACCAGTCCAGTCAAGAGATTACACTCTATTTACTCTTCGGAATCATCGGTTGAAATCTCCATAATCAGCCATTTGAAACAACTTCACCTCTCGCATGTTGAAGCGATCGAACAAAAAAGTTCGCGAATGTGTTTTCATTTCGGGATACAATGTTTACATGCATGTGTTCCCGATTTAACAACCTGAAAAAAAACGTTTTATGACAAATCATTTACTGCAGCCAGGGAGACGGGTGATTTACTGAATCTGTTCTCCACGTACTGTATCTGCTTTCGGGAATTCTGCATGAACGTAAAAAACAGTCATGCCAAATAATTTTGCATTAGGCCTACCTTCACACAAACGAAATAAGCATTCGTGCAAATTTTGCATCTCGGGGTCGTAAAGGTCATGGAGAATTTCTTTCTTTTTTTATAAAATCCCTTGAAATTTATCAAAACTCATTTTAAAGCAGAAAAATATGATTCAAATGGACCCTCTCCCTAACCCAAAAGGGTAGTATGCCGATGTTCTTCTTTTTTGACAAAAAAATCTCTCAAAATCCTTCAAAACTCATTTTAAAACAGAAAAAACATCACCCAAATTGACCCGCGCCCTAACTGGTGTCAAGGGGTCATAACGATCATGGTGAAATTCTTTCCCTTTTTTGGCATACAATCAATTGAAATATATCAGAACTCATTTTAAAGCAGGAAAATATCATCCAAAAAGACACCCCCAACTGGTGGGGGTCAAGGGGTCATAAGGGTGATATTGTGATTTTCTTCTTTTTTGCAAACAATCACTCAAAACCTTCAAAACTTAGTTTAAAGCAGAAAAATACACCCAAAGTGACCCTCACCATAACTGGGTCAAAAGGGTAAATAATGCGCATGCTAAATTTCTTCTTTTTTGCATAAATTCACCCGAACTCCTTCAAAAATCATTTTAAAGTAAGAATCATCATTCAAATAGACCATACCCCAACCCGGGTCACAAGGGGTCATTAGGATCATGTTGTGATATTCTATTTGTTGCCAAAATATCTCTCAAAATCCTTCAATAGTCATTTAAAACAGAAAAAATATCATCAAATGGACCTTTCCCCTAATTCAGGGTCAATAGGTCATATTGTGACTTTCTTCTTTCTTTTGCATGAAATCATTCAAAACTTATTTTAAAGCAGAAAAACAGCACTCCAATAGACTCCACCCACCATAAGCGGGTGGTGGGGTCATAAGACACAGATGGATATTTCTGTTTCCATAAAATTTTTCAAAATCCTTCAAAACTCATTTTGAAGCAGAAAAACATTACAAAATACACCCTCGCCCTAATCCGTGGTCAAGGGTTCATATGGGTTGGGGCGGGGCAGGGTGTGCAAATACCAGTTCTCGGCAATGCTTGCTTCACATCCAGCGTGTGATAGCCTTTGACTTGACAGACATTAGTAATCACGGGAGAGCAAAAATGTTTCTCTATTAACTAAAATCTTGGCACCTCTCCAAAGAAGTCTAAAGCACACCATATTCGGATCATGGAGTGCAAACCAATTTTCAGAACTTGAAAATTCTTGTGGTTTCATGTTGTCCCTAACTCATATCTATGCCCCTCAAACTGATCCTAAAAGGGACAGCCCAGCATCTTCAGATATATGTCATTCCACTACGATCACAGAATACAGCGATGTAACATATCGTCCGCGAGTTCCAATGTGTTCTATGTGCCTACTGGCACATAGAACACATTGGAACTCAGGGGACGATATGTTAACCAGGATTTTAAAAATGATCGCACTTGACGGCCATTTTGGACTCATTGTGAATAAAATCGATTTTTGGGGGGCTTTTATGATAATCATATATTGCATTCTTACTATTCAGTCCATTACTGCTGATTGTTAGTCCTGAGATTGTAGGCCAAAATGTTCGATTTTCAGGCCCATTTTTAATGTATTGGACATTTTGGCAAAAAAAATAATTTTGGTAAACCTTTGTTACCAGTTGATTATGGAAAAGCGTGTTTATGACAAATCTGAAAATTTCAAGTCATTAGCCAATTCGGACCAGGAGATATTGGTCCATGAAAATTTGGGCGGTTTTTGTTTCACATTTGGCGGCCATTTTGGACACATTGTGGTTAAAATCGAGATTCTTTTGCATTTATGATAATGATACATTACATATTACTGGTGCTCTGCTAATTCACAATGCCGAGATTGTTGGCCAAAATGTCCGATTTTCAAGACTATTTTTGATGTTGTTGAAAAATTTGGTTCAAAAAAATAATTTTGGTAAACTTTTGTTACCAGTTGGCAATGGAAAAGTGTATTTATGACAAATCTGTGAAAATTCCAGGTCATCAGACTATTGGGACCACGAGATATTAGACAATGAAAACTTGAGCGTTTTTGGGGGGCGTTTTAGGGCATTCAGAGCCCTTACTTGGAGGTGCAAAGCTGAACAGACCTACAACTCTTATCCGTCTATGAGCAAAACTTCAGAAAAATCTCCAAGAGAGCTTTCGTGAAATCGTCTCCTCCAAAGTGTTGGGAAAAAAAGAAAAATTATTTTTTTCGAGAAGAATAACAAATGTCGTTTCCTTTCAGGGATAGCCAAATAATTTTTCCCATACAATAACATATATCTTTTCCTTTTAGAAAAGGTAAAATTATGATATACAGAAGTTATAAAATGGCAGCATCCACTTTGGCTTTGGGATTGCCAAAACTTGAATTTCACTTATAGTTTTCTGTCCCGTCAACTCTAAAATAGGCACAAAATAAACTGAGGTTTGTTTTAGAAAATTAATATCAAAATAATAGTTGATTTTCTTTACAGAAAAAGAACAACAACAACAACAACAAAAATAGGCGACAGCAAAACATTCAAGTGCTCTCAAATAGGACAGTGACTTTTAGTATAACTTTCACAATATTAATACTTTCTCTTCAGGTATGTGAACTTGTCTCCTTTTAACCCTTTACCCAACGCAGACGATATCAAAATTTATTATTTTAAATATCATTTTTTCAAATTTTTCAAAAAATTTCAACAAAACCATATCATGTGACCCCTCGTTGGAACGAGCTCGACGAGCTCGTTCCAACGAGGGGTCACATGATATGGTTTTGTTGAAATTTTTTGAAAAATAATATTTTTTCAACTGCTGAATTTGCATATTACGCGGGCGGATGCGGCCGATTCGTTGCGTAAAGGGTTAACTCTATCCAAACTATACGTATTATCTTGTTTTACTAAAAAGAATTAACTATTTTCTGCCAAAAAGTATTTCGAGAATGGAGGGGGATTTTTATGTTGAGCCATAATTAACTAAATAATGGGCATAAAATATCCAAAACACCCATTTTGTAGCTACAGATTGTAAATACAAAATGAAATGGGGAAGTTAACAATTAGGTCTCTATAATGGGTACCAAAGAGCGCAATATCATTTAGCACTCAAAACACTAACATGTTGGAACATGTTTGTTGGAAGATGTTACTTTGTGCCTTCGGACAAAATATGACTACTGGTAATAAATAATTGAAATAAACATTGTTTGATAATAAAGAAAACGGGACAATATAAAAAATGAAAAATACTGCTTTTTCTCAACAGAGATAAAAATGAAAGAAGGCCCAACTGATTCTTATTCCCAAACTGTCACAATAATAAAAATTAAGGTATGTCAAAAAGCTCTTTAATAAATGTGTTAAAATGTTTTGGGTGAAAAATGATTTTACAAGCAGAATTCTCGATGAAAAGTAGATTTGTGTCATATATCGATGACTTTTTAGAAACACGCCACATAAACGAAAAAGAGGTGTGTATTTATTTATCGCACTTGTGGATTGATTGTTCGAAACTCTGTGGCGGGGGACGGGGCGGTGAAGTGGTGTCCGTGTCCATTTAACAGTGTTAAATCTGATATGAGTCAAGATTTGGAGATAGAAGATTGAACCTTCAGAAGTGCTTTATCGCCCATGTTGATGGTGTCGAGACACATTGTGATTCCAGCTGATAGAACCAGCAATTAATTATTTTCCACACTACAGCATACCTCCGGGCATCTGACTGATATTCCTTTCTCCAAAACCTGCAAATTTGTAGCTGGGGTCCCATAAGCATGCTCTCATGGCATTGGCCTCCTGTATTCCAGACGCCATAATACGCGGAAATAGTGCCAGATCGACTGAAAAAAATACTAAAAAAAAATTCCCCTACACTCCAGCGTTCGGGTATAACGTTTGAGAATTTCCTGAGACGCCACTACAGTTTTAGATATTTTTTTTCGAAAGGATAGATCAGAAAATCAGGTTGGAAATAAAAGTTATAGAAAAACGCTGGCATCGGGTGTGTAAATTTGACATAAAAAACAGTGAACAATTTCAAAAAAATAGAAAACAGTGTGTGAAGTTTGATAGCTGAGTCATTTATAAATACGGAGCAACGCGAATCCCAAGATAGAGTTTTTAACCCATTTACCTAACGTACTGACCAAAACCGACCAACGCAGTTCACAAAAAATACTATCCAATTTTCTTTATTTTTTCATTTTTTATCACAAAAACCTAACTTATGACCCCTCATTGGAACGAGCTCGCTGAGCTCGTTCCAATGAGAAGTCATAAGCTATGTTTTTGCGATAAAAAAATGAAAAAAATTAGTTATTCACGTATTTTATTTGCACGTGTCGTCTGCTTTTCGTGTTAGGTAAATGGTTAATGAAAATTATGAAAAATGGCTTAAATGATGAAATAATAGGGCCGATAGCATTAACGTCATACCTAAGGTGTTAGAAGTGGGATTTTCATATTTTTTTGGAACTGTGTAATTGGGATAATGCGTAGTATGACTGGAACTAAAATGAACTGAATGTCAATTGATTTAACCTTTATCCAGTGAAATATAATTGTTGATGTTTTGCAAACCTGGTCGTCTCTAACGTTGTAACGTCAATTGAAGTAAAAATTGACCTGCGCACTATTGCAAGGATCGATTGACCAGTCGGTGAAATATAACCCCGGCTTCTTTTTTATTTTTTGAGTTATGTGAATCACAAAGAAGGGTACCTTTCCAGAAATCAAATTTTGAATGGCATAAAAACTTCAAAAATATGATGTTACATAAAAAAAATTCCAAGACAGCTATTTTTTAGGTCTACAACATACTAAAACTTCATGTAAATCGGACAAACTTTAATTTTCCAACGTTCACGTCCTACCGCCACCCGAAAAGCAGCCCCAGACGATTGTTCGTCGGCTGTAAACTGATTATAATTTAGATATGTTTTTCATTGGAGAATATATTTCCAAAGTTTCGAAAATGAGCATTCAACAAGCGGGCTGATATTAAAGGTTCATAAAAAACGTAAATTGTCGTTATTTTGGAGAAACCTTCAAATTAGGAATTGCAACAAACGCATTTAACTGAGCTTCCATTAAAGCAAAAATACGTAAAATTACATTGTTGTATATATTTTATACATGGATTACCTATTCTACTATATATAAAAAGCCTATGACATAAATTTTAGCTTGACACATCAACCGTGGTGAACACACCAGCAATGGGATTTTAACAGTTAAAATTTACAGTGGAGCTACATCCAAGTTGACTTTTGGGGACCTCGACCTGAATGCAAACGAGTCTAAATTTATCGCTCGTCCCCTCGCGAAGAGTGAAATGAAAGCTGCAATTATTTAGTACGTTTTAAATGTTTACCTCAGAAGATACCAACAATTAACGAACATGCGTTGTCTCATGTTAATAAAGCATCCATATCTCGAAATAGTGTGTTATTATGTTATTAAAAAGAAAAAGGCCCCGTGATTTGCGCGTTTCTTTTTCCATTTCGTTTCGGCGATAAAATTGACAGTGGAAGTGCCACCCACCGGTCATGTAAACAAAATAGACGTATGTACGTCTGCTGCTCAATAAAATCGAGAAAAAATAATAGCCACTCTTAATAATCTGACGATTATAGTATAAATAAAATATACCCAAAGTAGTTTGGTGTACCAAATGTTCACCACTCGTGGTGAACATTTGGTATACCAAACTTGTGTGGTTATATATTTACACTGATCTGTGCGCTATTGGAAATTCGCATTTTCACTATTTTCAATGGAAAAAGCTCCCAACCCTTAATTTTGAAGTGACGTAAAAAGATCAAAAATGGCAATAAATCAAAAAATACAAAAAAACAGTAAATTTTTTTTTTATTTTTTGAGCTCTACGAGATACTAAAATTTCATGAAAATCCGCCAACATTTTAATTTTGTGTGACGTTGACGTGAATTACGTCACCCGAAAATTTGGCTATAACTGTTGATAATTTGCCAGGTGGGTACGACATTTTAAGACGTGGGCTTTGCTGGAGATGATATATCCAAAATATGAAAGACAGTGGGTTCATAAAAAAGATAGAGAAAAAACGTTAAAAGTGACATTATTTTGGATAAAGGTCTGATGTAAAAAAAACCAGTTGTATAATTAGAAGTCACCATTAAGAAGTTTACGAAATGTGGCGAATACAGGTTTAAAAACGTGGCCTTATTATGCTGAACAAAAAAGAAAAAAAAGGCTAACGATTCCAATAAATCATTCTTACATCGTTGGATGATTTAATAACTGTGGTCAGTTACTTTATGCTTGTACTAGAGGAAGACACTCAATCCAGTTTTCTTAAGGGGTATCACGGTGGCATGGGGTATGGCTCTAATGGTATATTTTTGTAGGCTTTTCCCTCTGGAAAAGACTCTTGTTATTCAACGGATTATTATTTTTTTCCCCACACATTTTGTCTGTACGATTCAGAAGCCATTTTCGAACCGATTTTCACGAAATTTTGCACACTCATAGACGGTCACAAAATCTAAAAATGTACCGAAGCAGAATTTTCGATTTATCCCTTATTTCGTCAGAATTGGCAAAAAAACTGCCAAAATTGGGGTTTATAGGCACTTTCTCGAAACACGTCTTGTAGATTTTTTTTAAACATTCATCATTATTAGACCTGTCTGTGACACGACCTTTGATACACTCGATATATCAGGCAATGCATATGGTAACCCTCCACAGGCCAAACATCAACATTTTGATGAAATGGGCCGGTTTCAGGCCCACACAGCACCCAAACGATACACGAGAGATAAACATAATTTCCTTTATTGGAAGTGAAATTCACCGAGCATCATTTTTGTAAGTTATAAGGGTGTTCAAAAGGGACGGTATTTGGAACATTTCAAAATTCT
The DNA here is from genome assembly GCA_031216915.1 of Pictodentalium vernedei. NCBI lineage: Eukaryota > Metazoa > Mollusca > Scaphopoda > Dentaliida > Dentaliidae > Pictodentalium > Pictodentalium vernedei. Next base: position 300,204,424 of record CM062295.1, on the reverse strand, counting down.
TCTCACAGGTATTGAAACAGAAGTGTCATATATGACATCACTCTTGTTCCATTTGGGGGGACTAGAACTTTGTTCATTTATTGGTGTTCAAGGACTCGTTCAGAATCTATAGCTATATTGTGCTCACTGCACACGTTTGAATTCAAGGTTAGACTATCAGTTATGCCTATACTGCCAAGTCCGGATCACATCCAACTCATCATTGGTAATCCGGTCCTTATTTTGCTAGTACATAAATATTACTACCATTATGTGGATGTACAAAATATGTATTCGAGTCGAGCTCCGGTTTCTAAGGGCAGATCATGACGAGTCGAAGACCGTCGGAAGACGAGACGTGATCTACCCTTAGAACCCAGAGCGAGACTCGGACACATATTTTGTACATCCACATGATGGTAATAATCATTTTATCTTAAAATATATTGGGGATAAGTCAAGAATGTAGACAAATATATAACGAACTATTTATTCGTACGGATGAACAAAAAGAAAAAAATGGAACTCACGCAAAAGGAGCGTGCTTGTATCCGACCCCCTGATACAAACATCTGTATCAGGGGGTCGGATACACGCAGTTGCGGAGTTAATACAGACAAAATACATGTTGATTGTAAGATAAAACAGAATATTTTAATATAGTAAACAGACAGCGTTACACGTCCCTGGGTTATTAGACCAAAATATGAACACTGAGTAATTACGCAGCGATTGGCCCAAAATTGTCCCTTTTCGTCGGAAATTATTGCAGTTCTTTATCAAGCAGTGTACAACTGATAGTTTAACCTACGATTGAATATTTCTGTGAAGTCAAACCATTTAGATACAGATACAAGAATGTGCACGAAGATGTATGCCAAGTCGGTTCTCGTCTTGATGGTTGTATTTCTTGGTACACACTGGGTTGGGCTGTTTTTCGATTTTCTGGTTCGGTTCAGTTTTTGTGATAAACAGGAAAACCGAACCGCAAGACCAAGCAATAACCAGCCGAACGGGTTTACTGTTTATGTATAAACTGATCAAACAATCTTACTGTAGGGAACTGAACCACTATGAACTCTCGTTACTTACTCTATCCGGCCAAAGGCCGAATAAGTCGTGGTCTGATTGTCGCATTTTCTACCTTATTGACTCGTCCACCGGACGAGTCAATAAGGGAGAAAATATGACAATGACAACACAACGTAGGTGAGATGGACTTTATTTAGTTTTAACTGGGGGGGCTGGCTCAGTAGGTAGGGGGTCGGGCTACAAGCCGAGAGGTCCTCGGTTCGAAACCCACCTGCAGCAACTGCGTTCTGTTCTTGGGGACGCAGTGCTCAGTAGGTAGACGTTCAGGGTCCAAGCCGAGAGGTCCTCAGTTCGAATCACACCTGCGACAGCTGCGTTCTGTCCTTGGGCACGACACTTTTCCTCCATTGTCCACGTGGGGGCACGGTGGCGTTGTGCACGTCGGCGGTGCATCTGTCTTCAAGCAATGCTTACCCTGCTTGTGTGGAGTTGGTATTTTGGGGAGCTGACAGTTGCTCGCCGTTGCGTGGTGGTTCTCTTCGGGAACTCCGGCTTCCTCCACCCGTAAAACTGTCATGGTCACGATTAGTCATTGTGCAGAAATATGATCTTAAACACCAATAAATAAATAAATATTCGAATGTGTTATCAGCAACCTGTCCAATTGAAGCTTACGATCATTTTCTGGAAATATTTGACGATGGTTGCACCATGGATGACAAATGGGCTTTTGTGTTCATCGAAGGTCAAAAAGAAACTATTTGCCAAAAAACTTAGGAACCCCATAGCCGAGAATATAGCTGAATATAAACGTTATTGTACAGCAATCAATCGCTTGAAGCGTGTTACAAAAGCTAATTATTATAACACAATACTATTGGAAAATAAAAATAACATAAAAAAAACCTGGGATATCTTACACAAAGCTATCAATAAAAGTGGCCGTACGACTATAATACCGCCACATTTCGTCGAAAGCCAGCGTGAATACACGGATCCCAGAGAAATCGCCAATAAACTCAACTCCTTTTTTGCAAACGTGGGTAAAAACATAAACTTGAACTCGGCCCACACAGGCCACCATTTCTCTAACTACTTACTTAACCCAAGCTCCCAATCATTATTTGTAGCCCCAGCTTGCGAGGCGGAACTAATTTCCTGCGCCAGAGGGCTGAAGTCAAAACATAGCAAAGACTACCACGGTATCTCAACAAAACTTATGAAACGAGCTCGTTCCAACGAGGGGTCATAACTTATGTTTTGAGACAAAAAATGAAAAAAATAATGAAAATTAATTGGCGATTTTTGAGAATAGCGCTGGCCGGTTTTGGCTGTTATGTTAGGTAAAGGGTTAATAGGCGCAGCCAATTTGCGTACATCGAAACGGTAAACTGTTATTGGCCGAACGCAGTCAGGAAAATTGGCGTTACCAGGTATCAGGGGCGGCGGAGCCGGGAGCACCGGGGGCACATGCCCCCCTCACCCACTTTTTTCACTAATTATAGGTACCCGAACGGCATTTTCCGACATAACATACACAACCCCTATGGTCACTAGACATCATCTATAGATATATTATACCACACTGATTTTCAAGATTTTATTAAATAAAAATAGAAAGCTCCAAATGGAGCGTAATATTTCAAAGGACGGTTTCAAAGTTATGATTAGCCCTTTGAACTCGAGAGGCCGCTTTTGCGGCCCATCAACAGGATACTTTATAAATTCATTAAGTATGATAGCCGGTAAGTGAATGTGTGGGGAAGACCAATCAATATTTTCAATGTGCAGCCCTGAGGCTGCACGTTGAAAATATTAATTGGTCATCCCACAAATAGTAAATATGGCCTCTTCAAATTGCTGCCATTGAATTGATATGGAAGATGCAAGATAACCCAGGGTTCTAAGGGTTAGTTTCTTAAATAGAGTGAGTTCAAGGGTGAGGAGTAGCCTATAAAAAAAATATATTTTGCATGAATACACCGCCCCGCCACCACTGAACACCCCCCCCCCCCCCCCCACCCACCCGAAGAAACATATTTTCCATCCTACACCCTTGTGGTACCCAGAAAGGTGTCACTCTCCATTTTTTGGAGCTTCCGCCTCCTCAGCCAGGCATAACTGAGTTCTTTGAGGCTAATTTTGGGGGGTTGGTGAGAATTAATTACGGAAATGAATAAGGAGTAGGTGGATGAATCGAAGAAAGAAGAGAGCTGTACATATAATCTAACGCACACTAAGATTCAGAGTTGTAAGCAGGGAATCCTCGAAGCGTTAGAAGAGATAGTTCAGCTATCCGGATGTCGCGGCTTCAGTGAGGAAGCCCGAACCGATTGGATAGCTGAACTAGGAGTAGAGGAAACGTCAGATTAGTGAATGAGAATCAATAACACTGACAGAAAACTAGCCAGCCCTGAGAACAGTTTGCTATTGTTTGTTTTGGTTTAATAAATAAAGATGTTATTACTTGCTTAGTTTCATAACTCCCGAGATATCAGCATGCTGACGTACCGAACACCATGTGCTGCAACTAATGGTTCTTACGAGAATCCACCTCAGCACCCACCTTCTCCTCCGTAGCTCGTACTCATACACAGTGTTGTCTAGTTGTTTGGGTTTTTAAGGATTATGCTGCTTCGTATTGTGAAAAGTCACTGGTCTTTTTCTGAAACCATGCTATCAAACATTCCTCTATTTTCTACCACATGGTTTCAGCATTAATAAAAGCCGGATCTGCATCGGACGTAGTGATACAAGATCTCAAGACACAAGTCTAATTCCACAAGGAATTCTACGCAGTTATGGTCTGGAACTAGTCGAACTCTAAAATAGTCCATCGTCTATGTTTAGATTCACTCGTCTGGAATATTTCAGTTGTTTCGGAAAGCGAACCGCTTTTCCTACCATTTGAATAGGCCTCTGCGATAATAATAATAATAACACTTCGGCCGGCCGCTGATTTGTCGCGGTTCTCGTATAAGAAGGCCTTGGTTACCATGTTCTACCAACTGCCTCCCTATTCCCGCGCTTCTTCTCTCCTCCCAACACTCGGAGACGAACTGCTTGATGACATCCCTTGCCCTATTCTTTCCAATCTCTCCGATTAGTATATTAACCCTCTCCTTTGAGTCGCCCCCTAACCACATGTCCTTCATTCTCCCATCCCACTTCTCCATTATACTCCCCGTGAATCTTGTTCTTTTAGACTGGTATTTTGGGCATTCTATAAGAAAGTGTTCCAGGGTCTCCATCACGCTCACGTTACACATCTGGCACTCCTTTTCACTGTTTTTCCCAATTTTTCCCCTCAGCTCCAGGGACCGCGACCTCAGCTTGAACAACAGTGACCACCCCCCCCCCCCCCCAAAGGCGCCATCAAGGTACTCTTCAAAACCAGGCTTCGATTGTTCGAGTCTAAGTCGAGTCGATCAACAAATTCGAGTCGAGTCGAAAATAAAATCACGAATATAAAAATCGTATATGAAAAAAAAACTTATTAACCCTTTGAACCCTAGCGGTCGTTTTCCCGCCAGCAACATGATACGTCATAACGTCATTAAATATGATGGCTGTTCAATAAATGTGTGGGGTAGATCAATCATTATTTTCAACGTGCAGCCACGAGGCTGCACGTTGAAAATATTGATTGGTCTATCCCAAATAATGAATATGGACTCTTCTAGTTTCTGACATTGAACTGGCGTGGAAGACACCACTAGAGTTCAAAGGGTTAATTTTTGTCTCGGTATACTCACATTCGTGCATTTAATATTGGCTAAATTGTCAAAATAATGCAAGGAATTGGGTGCTAGCACACATCGTGAACATGGAATTTACAGTGCATTACAAATATCATTTGCATGATTCCAAATGACATCGGTATAATGCACTCATATTTTACAGTGGATAAAGCCACAGATACATACGCGTGTAATACATGTAAGACTTCGAACAAAGCCAAAGCGACAGGGACTACATTTCACCTCTGGTACACTTTAATAAGGAGCATCCATCGCTTCGTGATAAGGCAGGATCGGACAATGCCAAGCTTAAAGTCAAGAAGGGAGTGACGCAATCACAGATACATACAGATTTTTTGTCTCCTGTTCAACCATGCATTCAAGTATGCGGCATTGTTAACGTACGAACTGTTGAATATTAGCATGAATATGTGGGTAAATCATCAGTACAATGCCAAAACAATCCTAACGTGGCTATTTGAAACTGGAAATAACGGGTACGAAACCGCACTTGGACACCTGGTTTCGGAAAACTAGGTTCAAATATTCGTTGTTCGGTCGACTCGAACATTTATTTTGGCAAGTTCGAGTCGAAAGTCGAGTCGAAAAAAATCCATATTCGCAGGGGCCAACAACTGAAATATTTCAGACGATTGAACCTAAAAAGTGCCACACGCATTCTCATTCTATAAATCAAAAGAAGAATTGTTACTCAATCGAGGCTTGATGTGGCCAAAAGTTTGATGACATTACCATTACGAAAGAAGACTCGAAACAGCAGTAGTTTTATCGTTGCGCTAAATAGTTCCACTAATTGTGTTAATATCTTGATGGAATCAACTGAACTGAATAATTAGCTACTGAAAATCTATAACTAGAGCGCGAAAGAAAGAAAAACTGTACATGTTGTGAGTAAAAAGGACATGCCATTAACTCTTTGGACCCTGATGGTATATTCCATCCCAGTTCAGAGCCATCAACTGGTAGAGTCTATATTCGTTACTTGGGGTAATCCAATCAAGATTTTCAACGTGCAGCACCAAGGCTGCACGTTGAAAATCTTGATTGGTCTACCACACAAATGCACTGAGTATCTATTTTATGAACTCAGGTCCTGTCTTCATCCTGGACCAGAAAAAAGGGGCTTTCGGGTTCAAAGAGTTAAATCAACGGTAGTTTGTGTGTAAATTTCAATGAAATGTGGCTCAACGAATAGCCTATAATAACGTTTAATTTCTTACAAAATTAGACTGATGACTTGATAGCTTGGTCGTGATGATGAGTTCATCGGACAATGTTTTAAAAGCTTAGGAGAGCCACAGTTTATGGATCATCGTTCATTTGTCTGATTTCTCCTGTTCTGGCCGAGAAGTACTTTTAATTGTTAACGGCAAACAGATATGCCATACATGTCAGTGTCAGAGTTTTCATGTAGAATTAAGCATCACCATTATCTTTCTTAATATCCTCTCAACGTCGTAACACTTTTGCTTGCTTCAAAATCTTGTCTGTTTTGCAGTCCAATAACATTTTGATTTCAGACGGCGATTCAGAATATACTATTTTCAAAGTAGAGTAGACAAAGAGTACTATCTGGGAAATTCTGTGTCCCATTACTGTACTCAGGCGCTCAAGCTTTGAATTATCATATTGACGGGACACTGAATGCATGCATATAAGAAATCTGCCATCTGATGATTTAACATAAAGAATCACCCGCAACATATCTTCTGAGAACAAAATTGATGCTCTCAAAGATATTCTACTCATTCAAACATTAAGGTTCATTATATGATCATATTCCCATGCGGTGTTTTGATGGTACTCAAATGGGCATGCTAAATACTGATTTGATCGATACACAAAACACACCTGGTACTGTTTCAGCTGCGATTTAACTCGTACAAAACAATTATGAAGACTTTAACGTTGCATTTGGTTCTAGACAAGTGTCGTCTGCCTATTCATGCAGTCGGGACAGACGAAACTAAGCCTTGACTAGAAACAACTGCTCATGTTATATGAGTTTTGTTGCTCACTGTTATTCAAAACATCAGTGGAAGAGCACTTGTCCGTACAACAGTCTCCTGGGGGTTAAATTCATTCACAATACTTAGCTTTTGGGGATTATCGAATGAGCTGGCAAGAAATACCCAACTCCCAATGGAGACGAAAGGTACAGTTATCAACCGTTTATCCTCTACCTGATCTTTCTTAATGATAATTAATTATTCTTCGCTGATATTGTGTTACAATTTCACCACATCTACTTACCAAATTGTGTTCCAAGATGTCCGGGCAAAGCCAGTCTGAAAGGGAGGAGGCCCCCTTCCCCTACCTTCAAGTTCAGTTATATGTATATATTTCTTCCCTCTGTGTAGTAAGCACAGGTTTTTACTAAGATTAGCCTTAGGCGATTCACAGTGGGATACTTCTCTAGCATATTACTAGTCAGCATAAAATGTTTCCATGCTATCTAAAGTCAATTCATATCGAAGTGACCGACACTTTCCATGGTCACTGCTATCAAGTATATAGACAAAACTACATGTATGTTTCGATGAGTCGTTTTGTATTCAATGAGTCAGATGTGCGTAGGAAGAAAACGTCGAGACCGAAGGTCGAGACGTTTTCTTTCTACACACATCTGACGAATTGAATACAAAACGACTCATTGAAACATACATGTGGTTTTGTATTTATTACATGACCCAAGCACCTACTGACCTAATTTTCTTTTCTATCAACGGTGGTAAACACCATGCACTTTATGCAGTCGCATTGCATGAAAAAAGTCCCGGTTGGAACAGGTTGGTGTGCAATACGGAATTCCGTATTGCACAGCCGTATTGCATAAGAGAGATTGCATGGGCATGTAATAAATTATTTCACGGGATACGCTTGATAGCATATGCATTGGCACGGTGATTTTATCTTCAGAAATGTCGCGTACCTTGTTTTGGCATCTTGAAATATTGTTATCTGACCATCCATAGACCAGGTATAAAATATGGGGAACAAGCTAGTTCAGAGAGAATTGGGTCCCGGTCGTTTAGGAGTGAGGCTTGGGTTCTGACCGTTTAGGAGTGAGACTTGGGTTCCGACCGTTTAGGAGAGAGACTTGGGTTCCATTCGAATAGGAGACGCCATATAGGACCAAGTAACGACTAACTTTAGATGTCATTAGCGAGGATCGACTCGCACCTGTCTCAAAGAGTAGGCTGTTCTATTGTGGTATTAAACCTCAGGAACGCAGAGGTAGATCGCGTTGTAGCCCTTTTCAGTGTCAGAGTGATGTGAATATCGACTCAAGGTCGACAGTGACAATTCGCGCAAGCGCGAAAGCGCATATTAAAGTTGTGAGTTCTGCATGAGCTGTGTGTATTTCAAGTACAGGACCATTCAAGGAGAGTTCTACCAAAGGACACAAGTATAAGGTATGTGACGTAGACTTGCTAAACTAGCCGACAGAGTGGATAAACCGAATCCAAATGAGAACTATGTTGCCACAAGATAATAACCATTGCTAGTCGGGATCCCCCGGCAGTCAGAGCTGCAGACGTGCACAGACGCAAAAGATAAAGACTCGGTGTTTTAAACTTCTGTTGCGAGCGCGCGACAGTGACATTTTGAGAGTGTACTATAGCGCCAGTACAGGGCTATAGATAGACTGAATTGATGAAGAACTGTTTAACCCCTGTGATAAGTCTTTGATTTGTATTGATCAAATTGTTAAATGTGTTGAATATGGAATGAGTTTATTTTAAATGTAAATAAAAGAATCGTTGTTACTTTAATCATTGCTTCCTTTCCGCAGCCTGAAGTGCTTAGAAATCACACCTAACGAAGAACGAACCTATATTTCGAGTTCACTCGGTCGGCAGGGAAGAAAATCATAGTGCGGTCCCAACTCAGCTCTGTGAGCCGAGTTTGGCCCGTGCACGGATTCAGACCCTCCTAGTTGGCTCGTCCCCCAATATTTTAATGGCGAGGCTAAACCCCATGTCATCCCTCACACGTGGATAGAGATGTTTGACACAAGATGTATAACTTGATTTTTTTAAATTTGCTTTGAAAAATGTCCACGTGAACCCTAAATGTTTTAAAAGGGATCATTTGGACCCTTTATATTCTCAGACTCCCAGGCCGTTGTTAAAAGTGATATGATTTTATATATTTATACGACATTTTTCTATAAAATGCTTTCTTCAAAACTCAAATTCTGACGTTTGTGACTTATGAGAACAAGAACTAAGTTTTATTCTATTTTATCCATAACAGCTACAAATTAAAACAAGAGTGATGTGGTTGTGGTGTCATGTATTGTCCAAAATATGTCTACTTTAACCCTTTACCTAACATGAAAAGCAGACGACACTTGCAAACAAAATTATTGAATAACTAATTCTTTTCACTTTTTGTGTCAAAAACATAGCTTATGACCCCTCATGGGAACGAGCTCAACGAGCTCGTTCCCATGAAAGGTCATAAGCTATGTTTTTGACGCAAAAAATGAAAACATAATAAAGAGATTTAATAGCAAGTTTTGTGAATAGCGCTGGGCGGTTTTGGCCTTTACACTGCAAAAAATATAGGTTCTCCTTGGAACCAAAACTGGTTCTAATCTTGTCCCTGAGATGGAACCATTTCTGTTTAAACAGTATTTATTTCAAAGCAAATAAATTTATAAAGATTAACATTAAATATTAACATAATTAAACATAAATTGAGGGAGTTTCAGACGCAAGTTTTGAGCTTATACGAGGTTGTCTCAAATCATTATTAAGCAAAGGAGATACGAACAGTTGGCATATCGAACCAGTTTTGGTTCTTTTCAGAACCAAAACTGGTTCGATATGCCAACTGTTCATATCTCATTTGTTTCAAAATGTTTGGCGACTGCGTTGAATAAGCTCCAAGTTTAGTGCTAATCTACTTCAGTTCATGTAATATTCTGTTAAAATTGAATGCTAATCTTGGTAAATTTATTTGATTTGAAATAAATACTGTTTAAACAGAGCTGGTTCCATCTCAGAGACAAGATTAGAACCTATATTTTTTGCAGTGTACGTTGGGTAAAGGGTTAACCCTTTGAACTCGTAAGACCGCTTTTTCGATCCAAGGCATAATTTCGTCCTATTTTATCTTATTTTTAGACGCCTACAAAACGGGGCATTGATGATAAAATAATAACTGCAGTCTGCAGCCAGACGACTGTAGACTGCAGTTATTATTTCATCCTCCCTGAAAACTGATATTGGACTCACCCATCTCACTATAAGTGTTCACAAAGGCAATACCATTCCCGGAAACGAGGCTTTCAAGGGTTAAGACAATATTTCGTTCAAAGATTCATATAGGATCACAATAATTAATACTCCTTGGGATTAAATTCACAATACGTAGCTTCTTGGCATTATCGGTGAGCTGGCATGAAATTCACAACTCCTCACGGAGCCAGATATGGTCCAGTTGTCAACCGTTTAGCCTCCACGTGATCTTTATTAATGATGATTATTCTTCGGTGATTTTGTGTTATAATTTCATTTCACTTGGGTTTTTTTCGTCAAATTCAGTCATGGTAGCTTCTTCCAGCAACCATGACTGAATTTGATGAAAAATTCTTGAAAATACTCATCAGGTCAGGTCAGGTTAAGAGTTAAATGTGGCGACCATCAAAATATGTAAACAGCTGCGGCATATTATATGAAAACTTCTCTTCCCTGTGAAAGTCAGGAAAAGTTCAACAACATTAACGGGCCCGAGTGAAGTACACCTGACACAGAGAGTGCCAGAGACCTTTTTGATCATTGTAGGTAAAATATACAACATAAGATGAAAATGTTGAAGAAACAAAAAGTATAACAGTTTTGGGAAACTGAAGTGAATTCGTTCGCTCATCGTAAAGCATTTGTGTACCAGTACACACGCCTATCTAGAAGTTTGTAGAGGTCACATGACTCGATTGGTGCAGGATCTCATAGCTTGTCTGGGAGCCGGGAAGCTAGGATTGATTGATTGATTGATTGATTGATTGATTGATTGATTGATTGATTGATTGATTGATTGATTGATTGATTGATTCTATATTCAGCAGTATACTGGCAACGTACATATATACATAAGTACTACATAGTAGTTGTGTAAAAACGTGTATACTACAGGGAGACAACATAGCCAGATTGGCTGTCTACCTGTAGTCTCCCGGAAAGTTGAATCGTGCAGCAATGGAATCAGTCTGCGAGGCTTCTTATTAACTGCTTGGTCACTGGTGGCTCGGTGTCACTTACACTCCTACCTAAGCACCTCCCCTCAACTCTCAGTTAAATTGTTGTGTTCGGTAACATTAGTAATCCAAATTATGATCCTCCAGTCGTGTTTAAGAGGTCTACTCTATTCCCAATTTAATTTTTCACATGAAACCCAATGAGAAAGTAAACAAACAATGCAATTAAATTGCCGTTATCAATTTATAATTACAATAGCCAATCTATTCCAAGAATCATCGTGTGATTAATACCATTTTCCTATTTAGTTATAAAATTAATTCTTTGAGACCTGACTAGGGAGAAAAGGGGGAGAGGCGCGAAAGAGAGGGATCATTACTTCCTTTTTACTTATCTGACACAGCTGTTACGAGATGTCCAGAAACAGGGGTCGAGAGACGAGATACACCCAGAATTTTTTTTCTATTCTTGCAACGCGTTTGAACAGTATTCTCTTGGGCGTTCAGGCCCACCCAGTTACTCTTGAAAAATTTTGTTTGTCATGTAACACAGTCAGGGCGGTACGGATTGTTACAATCGATATTATCCAAGTAAAGGGGAACGATAATTGTTTTTTTTTGAAAATATTCCTGTTGATCATGTTACGTAAATCCGCGTTTGAGTCATACCAGATTTTGGGGTATATGCGTTTGAACTGTATTCTCTTAGGCATTCAAGGATTTGTATAAGAACCTTGACATCAGTGATAGTGATCCTGTTTGCAATAGTTGTAATGGCGATAAAAGTTGTCAAGTACAGGATTAGATCCATGTAGCTAATACCATGGTTCACACGCGTTGGGGCATTTTAAAAATAGGTAAAGCTGAAGCACCGGCGCGCTGAAAGTGCGAGAAATTTCGGGGCATGATTTCTGTGAATTTGTTTTACAATTTTACTCTTAATGAAGAAACCATCTGACGATATTCCAAGATATTTGTGGCACGAGAGGTTTGTTTAGATGTGGACTGATGGCAAGAGTACGACAGGTTCTCGGGGAGGGGGGCAAAACCTGTTCTCGGGGGAATAATCACACCCCACAGCTCTACGCTACAGTTTAAGAACCTAAATTTTCACTTAAATAGGTTCGAATGGCCTCAGAATTAAATGGGTTTTTTTCTATGTAGTGTCATGGTAATTTTCGATGTTGCCATTTGTTACTCCAGCATGACTTAAAATAGAATCGATTCTAGCAAATGATTCTCGCAGAGAAAATATACGTTGATTCTCATTACATGTTCATTTGATTCCTGTCATAGAATCTGACTGTGTCCTCATATCGTCCCTTGAATTCCAGTGTGTTCTATGTGCCAGTTGGCACATAGAACACATTGGAACTCAGGCGACGATATGACTGGAGAATTCTCCTTATATTTTGCTTCCTGATAATAAGGTAACACTGTGCCTTAGCAGTGGCGCGTAGTGAAGTCTTTGCTGCCTATACAGACAGCCAAGACTTCACTAGAAATCACTGCCAGGTGTACTGTAAAAACCATACGTAAGACTACCAAAATCGTGTGTGTGGGAACATGTTTTTCACGTGTACATATAACTCAAAAAACTCATCAAACGTGGAACTGGTCCTTAAGGGTTAAACTCAAGTAAATATATAAATATGATGTTTGATCTTAACCATGGGGAATGTACTGGTTAAAACCGAAGGCACCGAGAGGGGGAGAGTGGCAACTGCCCCGGGGCCCGGCATTATTGGTGTTTTAAAAAAGTGGGCCTATCAATACGTCTGAGCTGAAAGTCGTGGGAAGGCTTTTGATACTGGCCTCCGAAGCTAGTGGGGGTGGCAAGAGTACGTAGTTGCATTACTGACTGGGGGCCAATACTATAAAACTTTTACAATTGTATTTTCTAGAATTGTATTTTCTAGTTGTGACTGTAAATGGGTTAAAATGAACTATTGGCATTTTCAAAGATCTGGCAATTTGCACCCAGTTGGAAAATTGCCATATCTTTTAAAATGCTAATGATTCTGTTTAGGCGGTGATGTAAAGAGAAAGGAAATACAATTCGGGAAAATGCAATTATAATTGTTTTATAGTATTGGCTCCATGTTCCATTCATATAAAAATCCTCTTGTTCTTATTTGTTGGTGCTAGTTTTGCCGTATCGTGGTGGTCACGATTATCTATTATCTTTGGAGGAAACATGCACCATGCACACAGAAATACTGGCAATTATAAAAATTGTAAGGAAATAATTGAGTTGATATTGTCAGGAAAATGAAGGAGAATATTTCTCCTAGCACTAATTAAAAAAAATTCGGCGGGGGGGGGGGGAGGAGGGGGACTCGCAGACCACCTCCTTATCGCTTCGTGTCTTCGGCGCTCGCAGGGCTCGCAACGCCCGTTTTATACATTGCCGCCGGGCCCGTCCTCGTTCTCAGCGACTCCAGTTAATACATTCACAGGGGTATAAGATTATTCTTATATTAAAACTTATTCAACCCTTTACCCAAACAAATCGGCCCCAGCCGCCTGCGCAATGTGCAAATTCAGCAGCTGAAAAAATATTACTTTTCAAAAAATGTCAACAAAACCATATCATGTGACATCGCTTTGGAACGAGCTCGTTGAGCTCGTTCCAATGAGGGGTCACATGATATGGTTTTGTTGAATTTTTTTTTGAAAAATTCAAAAAAATAATATTTAAAATAATAAATTTTTATATCGTCTGCGTTGGGTAAAGGGTTAAGAACTGAAAATTGATTCTCGCGGAAGGAGTTCAGATTTTAAGGCCTCTCCAGGGCCAAATCAAAAACGAGTACTGATTGTGAAGACCATTCAACCTCGTTGTTGAGCAGCTGAAATGCCGGCAGGATTTGTCCCATAAAATTGTATGCTGTTACTAATACCTGCACAAGGAAAAATTGAAATCGACGGGTAATTTATCAGTGAAAATGCTTCTTTCAGAGATTTTAACAGTTGCCAGAAACCTGATAGGACTTAACCATACATTTGTCCCAAATTTATAGGGCTGAGCTTTGCTATGCCACTAAGGTTCCATTGCGCCTGACATTCATTGTAAAGTCGATCGTGAGACAAAACCATTTCCGGTGTATCAGGAATGGAAGTAGGGAAATTAGTCCCTCTGGACTATTATTTCGCGGAATTATAGTCCTAGGTCTAACATTTCTAGGAATAGTAGTCCATTCCTTTTACACCGGCATTTAAATATTAATTGCGATTTTTCAAAACCGTCAATTTGCTCAACCTGCCCGCTTACAAGTGTCTTAAAGCACCCGCTTGACCGAAATTTGGTGGATAACTACAGTTGTTGAGGAGACGTGACAACCTTATTCACAGTTCGCTATTCAACATTCGTTATAAACCGATCAAATCGGTTGATAGCGAATGTAGAATAAGGAACTGGGAATAAGTAACGGTTGTCACGTCCGTAGTTTTTTTTTTTTGAGTAGATATCAGAATTATCTCATGAGCGACTGCAAGGAAATATGAGTTTCCGCGAGCACCTGAAAGCCCATCGTTAAAACTTAAGTGGTGGTGAGCGAGATATACCGGGGTCTGGAGTTTGGGGAGATAGGGCCCTAAAAATGTCGCCTTTTTTACATTAGTATTCAGCGTAAATATTCAATCGGTCATTTGCATTCAACTGCCTCCCTCTGCAAACGGAATAGGGCCCTGCAAACATGTACACTGCAAATAGGGGACACATTGTGTGTCTTACTATAAGGAATAGATGGGGTATCAGTAGTATGTCTCGTATGTTTCAGTCTTTTTTGGATGGCCCCGGCGGATGACCTCGGAAATGACGTCATGCCACATGACCTAGGTGCGCCATATTTGGATGTCATGGTAACCCACGTCGTGAACGGCCATGTTATGACGCCATTTCCATAGTGATACGTGGTGTTAGTGCGCATGCGCATCCGTGTTGTTAGGTTGATACGTGTTTCTGTCGTCCATCTTAGTTTCTATGGTCTCGTTACAGTTATTCAGGCGAAAACGCTGGTTTTTCAAGAAATGCACGGCTTCTCATTTAATGCCGAGGATATTTCGCATTTAAATTACCTCCCGTATTCAAAATACTCACAATGCATACAGTTTCTGAAAGCTTTGAATATGGCCTTTTCTGGAGTCAATTGCACACAATAAAAATCTTAAAATATCACCCAAATACACTCAGCTGAATGACACAGTTGATGGCTAAAAAAATGGCTCAAAATGATCAAAAGTTTCTCATTTTGGGGATAAATCTCCAATTTTCGTGCATCGCTAGTGATAAAACTGTGTTATGGGAATTCCTCATTCCTCCACTGAGGATTTTACAGCATAAGGTGATCATTCTGACAAATAAAAAACATATGGGTTTCTTATTTATTTTTTCAGAAGGCTTTCTCGAAGCAAATTTACACAAAAATTGTCTCATTCGTAACCTTCAAATTGTCAGGTCCCAATTAGTCATTGAACACTCATGTGTGACCTTGAGCCCCAACTGAAATGCACTTGACAGTACACAGTTTGAATCAAGACCATCAACAGATTAGCTTGGCCATATCATCATTAATGAGAATTATTTACGAAATCCACACCACCACAAAATAAAATTATGGCTCAAAATGGCCTTTTGGCCGAGGATATTCAATGACCTCGGATATGACCTTTTAATAGGAAACGAAATTTATGGTGT
Organism: Pictodentalium vernedei; assembly: GCA_031216915.1. NCBI lineage: Eukaryota > Metazoa > Mollusca > Scaphopoda > Dentaliida > Dentaliidae > Pictodentalium > Pictodentalium vernedei. The sequence goes on along the minus strand of CM062295.1, from coordinate 300,188,748 downwards.
CGCGTGCTTGCTATGTTACCCAAAGGCCTACAATAGGAAAGGGGTATGTTCGGAGGGTGTGTTGCTTTGCCCAAGAGTGGTTTCCCGATTCGCAGAATTATCACAAACAACCCGACAATCCCTCCAAACGAGAGAAACGGAGTTTGCGAAGCTTTTCCCCCAATAAAAGGTGTGTTCCTTTATACAAGAGTAGTTTTCTGGTTTGGATTCCTGCAGAACCGTCGTTTACTTTGTAGAATTACCACAAAGAACCCGACAATTGCCTAAGAACTACCCAAACGGAGTTGGCGAAGCCCCCATTTTGACTTATAAGAGTAGTTTTTTTTTGGTTCGGATTCTTTCAGAATCCTCGTTTTTATGTCTATCCTATTACTATAGCTTACTCTCGTCATTTCTGGACCTATTCTACCCAATGTAATGAGTTCTATCTGTTTTTGTCTAAGTATTCTGACTTCCCTAGATGTGCTACCTGTGATGTGTACACATTACAGGTAGAACATTGGCACATGCTGGATGTGCCGATATGTGCTTATGTGAAACTGCACAATGTGACACATTGTGCACTAGCACATAGGCAGATACGGGTATTTGAGGATACCTATGACCGGGTTCTTATACACCTCCTATATTGCTCTTAGCTCCAAAACAGGTAGTCTTGTCGACGGCTTCAATCTTGTCTTCGGCTATCTGTCCTATGTTTTTTTCTCCATTGTAATTATCCATAATCTACCATCCTTGCAGTCTTGTGCCATTACTACCTTGTTCAGTTACTACTGACTACAGTTATTCTGTTCCGTGTCTCAACCAATACTATTTACTGTTGACACTACTACAAGCTTATTAGCTATATTTGACCTTGTCTCGACATCTGCCTTTTGGTCAAATCTTGGCTCAATTAGATAACCCCATTTATCTAAGCCTATATCAGTCTTATGTGTACACATTACAGGTAGCACATAGGATGTGCCGATATGTGCTTCTGTGCTTATGCACATTGTGCACTAGCGCATAGGCATATGCGATAATAAGGAATTCTAGAAGTGTAGTTGGAAAGGGATTCCGTGGAACGTGGGTGTTTGGTGGAACGTGCTTGCTTTCCCTAATTTACCCATTATCAAGCTCGGCTGATACGACTTTAAACTCAAATCTCAGCGAACCAAGCTAGGGTTGCCCTCCCCCATCCTCACCCCCCCCCCACCCCCTCCGATGCGATACTACGCGCAACCATTTTGTTTACAGCGAAATAGTTCATCGTTATTTGTCGAACACAATCAGTCAGTAAAATTGGCGTTACCCGACAAAAGGGGGTAGTTTTCTATGGTGAGGAATTAATGATGGTATTAGTAAGGATCAAGCTAACGAAGAGAAAAAGAGTTGTACATAAAATTCAAAGCATACTAAGATTCAGAGTCATAATCGGAAGTTCGTCGAAAAAAGAGAAGAGATAAAGTTATCCTAACGTTTCGGGGAAGCCGAAACTTTCGGATAGTTAACTAGAAGGGGAAACTTCGGACCCAGTGAAATGAATGGGAAACAATAACACACTGTCAGAAAACTGTAACAAATCTGAGTACATTTTGTAATTATTTGTTTTGTTTAACACTTTACCTAACATGAAAAGCAGACGACACTTGCAAACAAAATTTTTGAATAACTTTTTTTCATTTTTTGTCTCAAAAACATAGGTTATGACCCCTCTTTGTAACGAGCTCGACGAGCTCGTTCCAAAGAGGGGTCATAACCTATGTTTTTGAGACAAAAAAATGAAAAAAATAATGAAAATTAATTGGCGATTTTTGTGAATAACGCTGGCCGGTTTTTGCCGTTACGTTGGGTAAAGGCTTAATAAATAAGAGGCAATTACTTGATTAGTTTCATATCGACAGAGATAGCAGCCCTCGGTAACTTCATATCAGCCTTGCTGGCGAGAAGTTACCGAGGACTGATATTTCGGCCGATATGAATTTAGCCAAGTTTCAGCCTCTAAATATTTACGTCATTTCCCGTTTTTTTTATCATATAAGGCAGCATATAATAAACTTCAATGTTCTGAAGGAGCAGAGGATCTCGCCCTCATCTACAGGTGCAAATTCTGAATGTATAGGGAATGGTATGAGTTGTATGTAGTTCTTAAACATATAATCAGGTCCAATTGCTAAACAACTTGAAATCAAAAGTATGCCAACTTCCTCTGGTAGCCTTTTATTTGATTGTCTCATTTCCCCCTGTTTCAATCACTGTCGGGAAAAGGCACTTATACTACTTACTTAACGTTTTACCTAAGGCGGGTAAAAGACGATGATCGCAGAAAACATAGCTCAAGTCCGTTCAATGGCACGAGTTTGATGGACTCGTTCCACTTATGGGTCATAAGCTATATTTTGGAGGCGAAATATAAAAAATATAATTAGTTTTGGAAATATCTCAGCAAGACATGCGCGTTTCTTTTGTTTGTTTGTTCATTGTTTAGCGACAGTTTCAACAACCAGGGTCACATTGTTTCGGACACTTTTACTGGTGAAAGAAGCGGAGAGAACCATCGATTAGCAGCGACCAACTGTCATACTTTCCAACTCACTAAATGTGCACAAGCAGTGTTAGCAACGATTGAAGGCACGTGCACCATAAACTTGAAGTACGCGTTTTTATTATATGCTAACCTGTGAAATATCGTAAATTATCTAATAGATATTTCTCGATATCCATACTCGATGGATATCGAGAAATATCCCTAAGTAGCTTCCTAAATGACGTCACGCTACGCCGCATCACGTTGTCTCGAAGGAACGATCAGCTGATCTTTGTTATTGTTTTGAAAGGTGCGCAATTGGGGTCGAATTGGGCTGAATATTGTACAATAAAATGTCTCGTAGCATATAATAAAAAAGAAAACTACTCAATTTCAGTCAGTATCTGGAATTATCTCGCGAGTGTGGACCTGAAAGTTTTATTTTTCAGGTACGTTTGCGCGAGTGAAAAATAATATTTTCAGGTCCACACGATGAATTTGTTCGGTAGCTTCCTAAATGACGTTAAGCTTCGGCGCATGACGTCGCCTTGAACGAACGATCAGTAGCTTTTTGTTATTGCTTGGAAGTTGTTTGCAGTCGAATTGGGCTGAATATTGCGCTGTAAAATGTCTCGAAGCATATAATAAAAAGAAAATCGATGCTGTTTAAGTGAATATCGGGAATTATCTCATTCAAATTATATCATTCGTGTGAACCTGAAAGTACTATTTTTCGCTCACACAAGCGAAAAATAAAACTTTCAGGTCCACACTCATGAGATAATTCCTGACATTCACTAAAACGGCGTAGATATCCTCTATGTGCTCAGCGAAACCGTGTTCTCACGTGGACAATCGGGATTAACTGTCTTGGCTAAAGACACAACGCAGTTACTTCTGGTCAGGATCGAACTGTCGACTTTTCGATTTGAAGTTAACCCTTTACCTAACGTGAAAAGCAGACGACACTTGCAAAAATAATTCTTGAATAACTCATTTTTTGTCTCAAAAACATAGGTTATGACCCCTCGTTGGAACGAGCTCGACGAGCTCGTTCCAACGAAGGGTCATAACCTATGTTTTTGAGACAAAAAATGAAAAAAATAGTGAAAATTAATTGGCGATTTTTGAGAATAGCGCTGGCCGGTTTTGGCCGTTACGTTGGGTAAAGGGTTAAATGGGCTAACTACCGGGACATCGCGCCCACTGAAATGGCCGTTACTTTGGTTGAGCGGTTAAAGCATGTATCTCAGTCGACAGATAAATACAAATTTAAGCAGATACAAATAATAAATATTCACCAGTTGAAACAGGTACTGTGATGGTAAGGCACTCTGGATACTGGCTGTCGCTGTTTGGTCCGTCCTTGACATCGAACACACTTAAGCAAATCACCTGTCCATGAAAGTTATTGACGCTCTGAAAGGATTTGGCGACTCTGAGTCTTCCTGGGAGGTTTGTGTTTACCTTTTCAGTAAGAGTCGCGGTTTGTTCATTTACGGTGAATTCAGCTTTGCTCACATCACGGAGTAGTTTAAAAGATAGCCATGTGTTGTCAGGTGGTGAAAAGAATGCTGGTATTGTTAAGGTGCCAAACGATGCATTGTTCCAATCTGTCAGCTGGACTTCTAGATCGTTGTTTCTTTGCCTTATCTCAAATCCGCTAACAAGACTACCAAGTCTGAATGTATCTGCCCTGTAGCTGAGTATAGTGGCCGTCTGTTGTGCCATTGACTTTACGTTAAATGCAATTGTTACATCTTCATCGTAGTCTAAGTCATTATCATCGTCGTTTTTGTTGCTGTCAAGTTGAAGTTCGAGAAAAGATCCGTCGGAGCCGTCGAAGTACAAAGCTTTGTTACTCGGGTTATTCGGCATAAGAGTGTCCGTCTTGTAGTAGTATCCGCCCCCAATAGCTGGAAACAGACAACGTGTTGTTGTGTGATGGTGTCCATAGCAGATGTTTTGAGTTTTCAATGGCCACATGTAGATCTCGTTTCCTCTGATCACTACAAAAAAGAGTTGAATTAGGAAAAGTTCACGAAATTCAGCTGTTTACATAATTGGAGTAATTTGTGTGTGGAACCCAACTTTCACACACTGTAGCCACAATGTTCTCAGTTATAGGAATGTGTCGAATCACAACGTTTTTACAACATATCTGTAACTTTATGTAAGAAGTTGAATGGCGTGAGATATGTTGTCGCAACGTTTTCAAGTTAAATGTTGTTTTCACTGTTAAATGTTGTATGATGGTTGTTTTGCCACATCGTTTTTAAATCGTATCCTCAACGTTAAGCAAGACGTTTTAACGTTTACACGACGTGACTACAAGGTCCGGTAAGAAGTCATTAAATGTTGTAACATGGTTGTGTTCACATAGCGTGGCTACAACATCAAGTAAGAGGTCGTTAAATGTTATTAGATGGTTGTGTTGCCCACAGAATTTGTGCAACATGTCCATGACAGTGAGTAAGAAGTTATTAAATGTGAGATGGCTGTGTTGCCCACAGAATTTTTGCAACGTGTCCACGGAAGTAAGTAAGAAGTTATTATTTGTAAGATGGCTGTGTTGCCACAACGTTTTCACGATATGACTACAACGTTAAGTAAATAGCTGTGGACCTGTAATTTATTGCCAACAAACTGAACAACGTTGATACACCATCACTGGGAGTCCACAATTTGACCATCATCCAACGTAATATGAAAATGTTTTAAGAATAAAAATGCAAAGTGTCCTTTGGTACAACAACAGCGCGCGAGCTGGGAACCTCCATTAGTATTTTAGTATAATCGCTGATACAATGGCCGTCTACATTATCGTGCATGGAGCCGAGGTGCCTGCACATTGTTTGCCAAAGAGTATTATGCGAGGAGAGACTGGTGCGTTTTTGCCCTCCTTCATCGAACATAACGGCAAAAAAGACAAGCGCCATTCACAAAACACCATTCAGATTTGATTATTATTGTCATTGCAGTTTTTGTCTCAAAAACATAGCGTATGGCTTCTCTTTGGAGCTCGTTCCAATGAGGGCAATAACTATAACCTATGTTTCTTGTGAAAAAATGGATATATTTAGTTGTTCAAGAAGTATTTTGTTTTGGCAAGTGTCGTCTGCTGTTCCCGTTGGTTAAAGGGCTAAACTTTTGAGAGCTTGCTTCATCATATTGCAGGGCTGGCATTTAGTACTCAATTATAGTATGGCATGACTTGTCAGAACCCAGGCCGTGCCAGACTGAAAATTGAATTATAACCCTATGGTGCCTGTTTCAGACAATATAGGCTATTATAGACTTCCGTGTTTGTTAGCATCGTCCACGCCGTGTGGGTCCAACAAATTCAAGAATTGTTTGTTGTCAAGTAAAAGGATATATTGCTTTGCTGGAGAAAAACAAAGAGGATAGTAATTACGTTAGGCCAAATGCAGAAGCATATAATCGTTCATTGTAATTTTCAATCTACCATTTGTAGCCAATCGTTGCGTCAAACTGACAAACAGTGGTCGTATGTGCCATTTGGGCAGAAGACTCGGAGTGATTAATTACAGTCCATTTCATAAGAGGCGAGCCGTTACCCGTGGCGCGCATCATCGTTCGGGTCTAAGTCAAATACGAGGAAAGCTTGCTGGTACTCACCTCGAAGATTTGAGGAAATCGTAAAATTGCCACAAGACTTTAACATTGTAATGACGCGTGAATTTCCACACAACAGCTGAGTGGAGTTTGCATTAAGGGAAATAATTCATGTTCTTTGAAGAAGCATACTGAGTTCACGGAAAGTTTCAGCAAAGAGACCTCCGGTTCAACCTTTATCCAAAGAGCACTATCGCTGCCACTGCCGGTTCCAGACTTTTATTTATAGAAGGGAGGTGGCAAGGGAGAGGGCAAGGGAGAAGGCAAGGGCAGGTTATGTTCTCCATCGGGACAAGTTCATGTTTTATCTGAATCCTTACCTGACGCAAATGGAAGGCGATAGTTGCTTTTGATTTTAAAGAACTAAAAAATCATATTTTGTTTCAAAGCCATATCTTATGAACCATTACCTGAACGAGCTCGACGGATTATTATTATTATTATGTTGCCAGGAAACTAAAATCCTCGCCCTCTGACTGATCGAGAGCTCGCTAAGTTTTTTTCTGTTTTTGACTCCCGAATTCTGCGAAAACGGCTTGCACTATTTTGCTGAAATAATAATAATAATAATAATAATAATAATAATAATAATAATAACAATAATAATAATAATAATAATAATAATAATAATAATAATAATAATAATAATAATAATAATATCTCCGATTAGCATATTAACCCTCTCGTTTGAGTCTCCCCCAACCACATGCCCTTCATTCTCCCATCCCTCTTCCCCACTATATTTCCAGTGAATCTTATTCTGTTAGACTGGTACATTGGGCATTCTAGAAGAAAGTGTTCCAGGGTCTCCACCATGACCAAATTACACATCTGGCACTCCTTTCACTGTTTTTCCCAATTTTTTCCCTCACCTCCAAGGGACCGCGACCTCAGCTTGAACAACAGTGACCCACCAAAGGTGCCATCAAGGTACTCTTCAAACCCTGCCTTCTCTTTATCACGCAGACCACCCAAAGACCTCTTTGATTTGGCCCCCTCTCACCAATTACGGTTACAATCCTCCATGACCCTTTCTCTGACGATTTTTTTACCCTGCTTTGCCCCAAACGTCCTGGTCCGAAATTTGGCACATATGTGGAGCTTCACCCAAAGTTTCTCACCTGGGCCATGGCATTTCTGAAGTTTTACGTTTTCAGCCAAAGCCGTGCAAAAGGTAGTCAAAATGTAACAGTTTTCCACAATTCTAAAAAAAAAAAAAAACCTGGAGGATTTGGCTGAAACTTTCCGAATATTTGAAGCATAACTACCTGCATCTGGCGATATTACCCACGTCCATCCGGCGTTTTTTGCCACAAAATTCACCCCAAAATGCTTTTTTGCAGAAATGGCCAACTTTCACGTGCAATTTCTCAGTACTGCAGCCATATTTTCTCAAAACGTTTCCCATGAGAAGACTGGACATTCATCCAAGAACAATTGTGCTGTTATATGTTTTATTCAACGTTTTAACCTTCACCCGGTTTTCGGGCCTTGAATTGGAGCACCCGCAAATTCTTCACAAAAATGTCTGTTTTGGAGTTCACTTTTTTCCCACTTTCAAATGGAATATTGAAAAATTATTTGCATGTCCGTATTCATAATTGACTACCGAGCATATTTGCTGCTATAAGTTTGGTTGTAAAGTTTAACCGTATGCCCATTCTGGTTGCACAGAAGTAGGTTCCGTCCAAAAAAAACTCCCATTTCTCAGAATGTGGTTAGATTAAGTGACAATTTACTCCATTCCTGATTGATTGAGCGTTGAATATTTTCTATGGCATGCAGCAGTCAAAGTATGACAACTTTTGTTTTATATGTTATTATCAAAGGTTTAACCCATATCAGATATGAGAGTTCAGAAAGGCACTCGTTTTTTGGACAATTCCTAAGTTAAAGTCACTATTTTATCTATTCGGGGATGGTTGAGATCAAAGTATTCCATATTTGTTTGTATCATGACCTGTCGAGAATATTTGCTGTTGTAAGTTATACTCTAAAGATTAACCCATTGCCTGTAGTGGCTGTATGAAGATCGGTACAGAAGCCAAATGCTCATTTTTGAGAATTTGGTAAGTTTAAGTTGCAGTTTTCTCCACTGAAAAATCAGAATCGACAAATAGTTGTAGATAGCTCTATACAAAAGTGATATTGCCCACGTTAACTCTTGTTGGCCATTGAATGCATTTCCGGCAAACATGCGGTTACCCGGGAATGGGACAGTGTATTCTCAAAATGTTGACTATGGCAAAATGGGGCATTCATAGTAAAACAAAGTCGGTGTTGTACGTTTTGCTATCAGACTTAACCCTCACCAACGTTTGGAGTGCTTAACACTTCGCATGTTGCTGGCGGATATTCCTGCCCAGCACAGAGTTTCCCTTGGCTCTGAAATTGGTATAATTTGTGAGTATTTAATCATATTGTCTCCTTCAAAATGGAATAGATTTTTCACCACTGATTTCTTGTGTTGCATTTAGATTTATTTTTCATCAAATCTAGCCATGGCTGCTTTAAAGCAGCCATGACTAGATTTGATGAAAAATATCAATAAAATACTCAGCGGGTTAAGAGTTAAATTTGAATACCATCTCGCTATCATCAAAATATGTCAACGTTGCATTCACTTTCCCACCAGTTCAAATGTTAAAATTGTAAACTGCTTTGCTTATCTGTGTTTATCATTGACTGCGAAACAAATCTGCAGTTGCAGTATTTGCTGTAAAATTTAATCCAATGCCTGTTCTGGTTCGATGAAGTTGGGTACTTTCAGAAAAAAAAACATTTTTTGAGAATTTGGTATGTGTATCCACTTTCCCCATTATGAATCAGGAGTGGACAACATGATGTGTATAACTTTGTGAAGAAATGTAAGATGAACAACGTTTCTGTTATATGTCATTTTGAAAATATAAACCCTAAGCCGGCAGGTTAGCTTGAATAGTAGTACTATCGAAGAGTGGTGATTTGTTGAAAATTTGACAAAATTGGCTTGTGTTTGCCGTTAGTTCTGAAAACAATTTGCATATCCATTTGTATCAACACCTGGTGAGAATATTTGCTGTTGTAGGCTATATTCTAATGTTTAACCCAATGCCTCTCCTGGAGTGTGAAGATCGGTACTGTCTGTAAAATACTCGTTTTTTTAGAATTTGGTAAAGGTTAGTTCCAGTTTTCTCCACTGAGAACTGGGAAAACGACAAAATATTGTGTATAGCTTCATGTAACGATGTAAGAGAAACAACATTGCTGCTATATGTTAAAATAAAAAGTTTAACCCTGGGCCGTCATTGTAGCTTGAATAGTAGCACTGCCAAAAATTGTGATTTTTTTATAAAATTTGACAACTTCGGCTTTTGTTTCTTGCCAGGACTGTCCATCTAGATGTCTCTCCCTTCTGCTGCCCGCCCATCCACCAATGCATCCATCAGTCTTTCGATCCACCAACTGTCCATCTTTCTGTCCTTCTGTCTGTTTAATGGTCGGTTTGCCTGTTTTTCTGCCTGTCCGCCTGCCGACTCATACGTCCACCTGTCCGAACTCCTGCCCGGCCTCCCTATTTTGCGAAATTTTAATTTGTGCTCCCTATCTGGTATCTTGTGAAGTTCAACTCCAAGCCTTTTCTGGACCCGTGAAGATAGAGACTGTAAAATAAACAGATGCTTTGAAAAGAAATATCAATTTCCATGATAGAGATTCGGGGGGTGGGGGGATCAGTACACAATATTAGCTCATCTGACGTCATGTCACGGTGGGGCTTTTCTCCCAACTTCGTGTCTGGTGTTGGTTACTCAGCATCTCTCAGAGTAGGGATCGGTACACAATTTTAGCTCACCTGACGTCATGTCACGGTGGGGCTTTTGTCCCTGCTTCGCGTCTTGTGTTGATCATGCAGCATCTGTCATAGTGGTGCGTAAACTGAGTAAAATATTACAAACATGTTGTCTTCATCAATGAATGATTACAGTTCTGTAAAATTGGTATTCATGTTTATTCAAGCACCAAGATTCAAGATTACTCCAAGTCTGTTATCAGAATCTGTAAAGCTGTTGACAACAGGTCTTTGGAAAACTCAGAAGCGTTATTTACTTGTATACTAACATTTAGAGCTGACCAGTACTCTCCAGTCGATTATTGCTTTGATTTTATCACTTGAGATAGCCATAATGATAAATCATTTGAATAAATTGTAGTGCCTCGTGTAACTCTTTACATAACAAAGCTATTTGAAAGAGAATACTGTCTGAAAAACTGTAATTTTTTTATATATTATTTAGAAATCCGCTCGACTGCACGCTCGAAACCCGCCCGGCCGCCCGAGACCCGCCCGCCCGCCCGCCCGCCCGCCCGCCTTCGACATTCACCATACACCATTCATGCCAATCTGAAAGAGTACTGTCACAACAGTTGTTAGTCAGTTTTCTATCGGTTGTGTGCTTAAAAACCTATAAGAGCTATATGGAAGCTGATTTCGCTGGTGCCTAAAAAACAAGCGAAATGGGCGAATCTCTCGATTTCTAGAAATCGAGAAATCGAGTTGTCTTTGTTTTACACCACAGCAGAATTGCAAACACCACATTGAGCCCAGTTTACAAGTGAAACGAAACAATATTGATTGTGATTTTAGTGTATGGTTCCCATTGATCACGTTTCATGTTATGCTCGAAGGCTTTGATTTTATCGAGAGTTTCAAATTGCTGGTATCGACTTAGATGTTTACTGGAATGGTAAAGTTTATCACCCTGTTTTTGCACTTAATCTATATTACCCACACTCTAATGCCCTACGAATCTCACATTTCCAGTCGAAGATATTCCCTCTTACCCGGCACCTATTGTTTATGAAGTAGGGGTGATAATCCCCAAGATCAAAGAGTTCCCGCTTATAGGCTGTATCTTTAATAGATGCAGTTAATAAACAAATCAAATTTAACGAACATGACAAAACTTTTTTACACATCGATGTCCAGTGAGGTTAAAATGAAACACATCAACTGCCGGAGATATTTGATACAGAATCTAAGTAAGACAGAATGCCTAATTGTCCTTTTCTGTAGACTCCTTTGAAGTGGCGTAGAGCTCGTTCCAATGAGGGGTCATAACCAATGTTTTTGAGACAAAAAATGAAAAAAAACTTAGTTACTCACGAATTTTTTTGGCAGGTGTCGTCTGCTTTTCATGTTTGGTAGAGGGTTAACCCCTTACCTGACGAATCCTTCACATTCGCCCGTTTAACACACAAATTTGTCAGTTGAAAAAAACACTTTTTAAAACAATTCAACAAAACCATATCATGGGAGTTTTATTGGAAGGAGCTCGTTCCTATTATATGGTTTTCTTGAATTTTGGGGAAAAAACTGAAAAAAATAATATTTAAAATAATGAATTTTGATTTCGTCTGCGTTGGGTAAAGGGTTGATTTAGTTTTTCCATTAACACTTACATATTTCATTACTACAAGCCCATTTGCCTTGTCTCAGGAGTTTGTGTTTTGGGAATTTTCTATCAGGTGAATTCTGTCTAAGGAAATTTTTTACCAATGATAGTTTGGCCGGGGAGGATTAATTTCATGAAAGGATTACTGTATATCGTCATATTGGGACACTCCCTAAATTTCCTTTATCAAGAGATGAATCTACTAAATGTACTTTACAATGGGTCTTCTTTTGAGGATATGCCGTGATCAGAGATTACTTGGGGCATTTATCTGTTAGGATCAACGGGGTTAAGTGATAATCACAACAATGTATTTGTTATATGCAAAGTATATGTGATGTTATTATTAGTTACCCCGTGTCTGATCACGTGGTACGGGTTTTTACCTACCCGAAGCCAGCCGTATCCCATTCGGGGTAACGAATTTATCTATTGACTTTCCGTTTTAGAAGTACAATCTATTTCATGTGTGAACACACACAGCATGAGATCTTTTATCTTCCATTGTTGAGCAATACAGGTTTCTGTGGAATTTTTGTGCAAAAGAGTTTTATGCCGATATGACTAGTATAAAAAAATCATTGAATTTCTTTTTTTCTTTTTTGTCTCAAAAACATAGCTTATGAACTCCACATTGGAGGGTACTCGACAAGCTCATTCCAATAAGAGGTCATGAGCTATATTTCGGAGATAAAAAATTAAAATATAATACATGTACACTGTAAAACTGGAATGACGATTTTTTTGCGAATAGTGCAGGCCGTGATCAGACATGGGATAACAAATATATATCTATTTACTTTGAAGTATTTCATTTATGTGAACACGCAAGGAGGGGAACTTTATCTTCGTCTATTGAGCCACACAGTTTTCGGGGATTTTTGTGCTTTTCAACTATATTCTGGTATGGTACGATCATACAAACATTTGTTGTGTCGTCTGACTTCCGCCTTCCAGTTATCGGTGAATTGATTTCGACGAACGCGTCTTCTACGGGGTATGGACAATTTGTAGATTTCGGAACGAGGCTTCCACTGGGGATGGGAAATTTGTCAGTGGCTGGGCGGACGTATCGTGGGTTTCAATGAATATGGTCTCATACCACGTATCTATCAACCAATCAAATCAAAAAATTCACTTTAGTCAACAGATAAGATGTTATATTAGCCTCTCTTGTTTCGCAATGTGGAATTTATTCGATAAAATTCGCCTATATCATTTCTTTGAAAAGTCGATAGGGCTTGAACTATTTTCTTTGTATGGGGGTGTAAAGTCAAGCGTCATTCTGTTGGAATAAGTTCACCCAACTGGAAACAACCAGAAAGTGATTCCGCCTTGTTGTAGCACTGGAAAATTATCAAGGTCTCAATAATAAAACCAGTTTGACAACCATGATTAGGGGCGTAAACATCCCGTCTTCTTAACATGAGCTAAAATATACATCACGACCGACGACTCCGTCAGCAAGCTTTATGTCCACCACCCCCCCCCCTCCCCCATCCCCATCCTCATACATAATCTATTGATGAATATATTTATTGAAATTTTCACAAAATACCACTGAAGCCAAAAAAAACAAAAAATGAAAGATATTTCATAATGCAATGTTCAGTGAAACGACGCAGCGAGGGAGTAGTTTTTCAGGGCGTATCAGTTACTAATTCAGCTTTTCTTGCAGGGAATGTCAGGCGAATTCTCCTCCATCGTGAAAATTGACATCGCGGGCCATTGCGACGTTCCGTATAACTGAGCAGGGAATTTATTCCAGTTGGGAACCTCTGCAGAAAAAACCTTACAAAGAAGGTTAGGTTGAACATTTTGTTCTTCCTTTTTTGTCTTGGTAAATGTAGATATACCATAAGGAAGAGAGAGAGAGAGAGAGAGAGAGAGAGAGAGAGAGAGAGAGAGAGAGAGAAAGAGAGAGAGAAAGAGAGAGAGAGAGAAAGAGAGAAAGAGAGAGAGAGAGAGGGACAGACAGGCAGACACAGAGAGACGGACGTACGTACGTACGGACGGACGGACGGACGGACGGACGGACGGACGGACGGACACAGATAAAGACGGCTGAGCGGACGGACGGACGGACGGACGGACAGATAGACAGACAAACGACTTTAGGACACACAAAATAAATTAAGTGATTCTCAAGCAATTTGTTTTTTCATTTTCAAATCAGTGCGGGACGGAGGGTTTTATTTTTCATTCTCATGTTTCTTCTACAAAAAGTGAGCAAACATGTAGAGGATTTCGGTTGTCATATTACATACACAAATATAGTGCAAATTTATATAAATAAATTCATTTTGAATTTGAAGAATAAGGCATTCCTCTAAAAACAAAATGTAGGTACTGCAATTCAAGGGATTGATATTCTTTTGGTGTTCTTCACATTGTCTTTGAAGTAAAAGTATTTAATCTATGGGGATTTTGCCTCGTTACAATTTATGGGAGAGTTCCATACGCACTCTCCCATAAATTGTAACAATGCAACGATGTTCGAGAAGCAACTAAATAAATATGCATCAATCAAAAAATGTAAAAAGGTTTCGGGTCTCCCTGAGTTCGTACTGATATTGGGAGACACTGAAAGGCAATAAAAATGCCCAAAGAGGGGGTTCAAATTCAATAAGGGATTGTCTAAGAATCAAAACACATTTTTAGCCTGATCTCAAATTTTTACCATATAGCTATAATATATGCTCACTGTCCCATATGGTTGTAATTTTAGAAAAATCTAATCTGAAAATACCACGTGAAATAAGTTTTGTTTGGGACAATAGTGAAGGATAGGCCTTGTGTCACCCATTTTGTATTCGATGGTGTGTGGAGGTAAATTTGCCATTACATAAAGCTTACAAAGCGTTAAGGGGGGTATTTTATCATAAGGTATAGATGGAGACCAGTCCAAAACATGGTCTACTTAATCGACTTCAACTCAAGATGCAGGACGACGTGAAAAAGTCGTTAAATAATTATATACAACTGCGTTCATGTTTGATCGAATAATTGAAAGTACGTGAAGAGATATACTTACCTCGTAAGAGACAGAGAAAGACGAAATGGTAGAACCTTATCATCTTGGCAGCGAACGATAAATGTTGATGGAATGCCAGTAACAAATCTCGGTGAATCATGTAAAGTATTGATTGCGTAGAAATACACTACCCGACTCAAACGTCCTCTTCATGTCACAATATGCTGATACGCGAGTCTGCTATTATTACACTACCCAATAGCATTATTCCTGAAGGAGAGACTAAATTTATAGTTTACATTTTTCTACTTTTAATTTATTAAGATGCACTGTTTACTTAAAACCCTTTAAACTCTGATGGTATCTTCCATGTCAGTTCAATGGCAGCAATTGTTAGAGTCCACATTCATTATTTGGGGGTGGACCAATTGATATTTTCAACGTGCAGACGTAGATATTTCAAGATATTGCCTCTAATACATCGTGTCATCCATGATGCGGAACCACCTAGCAAAGACAACTGTTTCATGTAAATCCTATTTTATGTATACCATTTCTGACTTGGAGTTGAAAACATAATCTCCAGATGAGATGTAAGAGGCAAGGTAAATAATTTACCTTGCGTAACGGCAATAACCGGGCAACCTTATTCACGAATATCTTCGTTCACGATTTTGAGATTTTTTCACTGTGCTTTGTTCAAAATCTTCAATAATATTAAATTTGTTATCATTTGCAGAAGACACAACATGTTATGACTCAGATTCTAACGTGTTAATGAAGAACTCAATAATTAGTTTGACTGGTGCCCAGGAAACCAGTTAGTTGTAAATGCAAGTAAAAGAAAATACATTTTAATTAATCCAGACCATAGCGAGAAAAGGTGTAAGTATTCAGACATCTTTATTAACAATCAAAAAAACAATAGAGTGGGAGCAACTGAGGAAGAAAAATCCTTTAAGTTTTTAGGTAAAGATATCGTGGAGAATCTGTCATACCAAGCTTATATTGCGAAAATGTGTTCAAAGATAAGATGGGGAAATTATGCAATGAACAGATTTAAATGGGTGCTGCCTCAAAAAAGGCTTGAAAACATTATATTATGCTTTAGTCCACTGCCATCTGGTATATGATATTCATATATGGGGCAATTCAAGGGCAATAAATAAATTGTTGATAAATCAAAAACCCTCATTCTGAATAATTAATTATAAAAAATATATAACCCTACGCTGACACACTGTTCTTAAACGATAAGATTCTCAAAGTTACCGACTTATTTAAACTTCAACTATGCCTTTTCGTGTTTGACTGGAAACATGTCAAACTTCCTTGGTCTTTTAATGATTATTTTAGTATCCAACAAAACCCCACCCGCGTGAATACCAGGCAATCGGGACAAATACGAATAAACAAAACTCGAAAAAGGTCTTTGGAAAATTTGCCCATATATGCATTCCCAACAATATGGAATGGTTTGAATGAGGAACTTCAAAATCTAAATAATAAAACTGAGTCTAAAAAGAAATTAACAACAAAACTGTTATCTTTGTATTCTGATAATACTCCATGCTGCAACTCCTATTGACCAGATTTTTCTTCGAACCAAAGGGAAATGATGAGGTAGCAGGATTTAAATAAATACATAAAACCGTTCGTTCATAAGGCTATCAAATATGCCCCGCCACCCCCATTGGAAATCACAGGAAGTGTATAGGAACCTTCATTCTGTTGTAGTGGATTGTGACTATTGATACAACTGATCTGAGAGAAGGCTAAAAAACTGAGCCACACACTTCTTAACCCTTTACCTAACGTGAAAAGCAGACGACACTTGCAAAAAAAATTCTTGAATAACTAATTTTTTTCATTTTTTGTCTCAAAAACATAGGTTATGACCCCTCGTTGGAACGAGCTCGACGAGCTCGTTCCAACGAGGGGTCATAACCTATGTTTTTGAGACAAAAAATGAAAAAAATAGTGAAAATTAATTGGCGATTTTTGAGAATAGCGCTGGCCGGTTTTGTTCGTTACGTTGGGTAAAGGGTTAACGGATGGGCTAAACGTGACTTTATTCTTGCTGTGAATAAGATGTAGCAAGAAAAGCAAAATTGTTCGAATAAATAAATAAATAAATAAATAAATAAATAAATAAATAAATAAATAAATAAATATCTTATTTTCAATTTCAATGATAGAGGCATTAGAATGATCCAAATTGTTTGGCATGTTGTTGCCTCAGTTTGTGAAATCTTTAGCATATCTTTCTTGACTTACCTGTTATTTTCTGTCAACAATTTGAATACATCTGGTTATCTCGATCTCAATAAAACCGTTGTAATGAGCCACCAAGTCTACAGAGGTTAAGTT
Organism: Pictodentalium vernedei; assembly: GCA_031216915.1. NCBI lineage: Eukaryota > Metazoa > Mollusca > Scaphopoda > Dentaliida > Dentaliidae > Pictodentalium > Pictodentalium vernedei. The sequence goes on along the minus strand of CM062295.1, from coordinate 300,171,827 downwards.
CCAAAACTCACAGTCCAAGTGCAGAGTAGAAGCAAACATACTTCATTGGGAGGTGATAGGTAGACAGCCAGTCTGGCTGTGTCATCTCCCTGCGGTATATGCATTCGGTATGTTTATTTTGAAACAATTTCGTTCTTTAGAAATGTTTACTTTGAAGCAATTTTGTTCGTTAGAAATGTTTACTTTGTAAAATGTTTTTATCGTAAAATAAATTATCTATCTATGCAACCTAATATTTCGTTTTTCTATTACAATTTGAACATAATGCGTTGTTTAATTCTATAACAAATTAATTTAGTTCTATATACAAGGTAGACACAAATATGGCTAATTATATAACAAAGTAATTAAGTTCTTTTTACACGGTAAACACAAATATGGTTCATAGTTTTGACACAACTGATTATTACGTTGGAATTAATACACATTCAATTAAATTGTTACACCCATTTCTGAGTATATAATGTTTGTCTCAGTTTTACAGCAAGGAACGAACAGCCCTCAACTTGCAAGATGATCGCTGAATTGTCTTCCTTGAATCGTTCGCATCACAAGCAGTTCATATAGTCCGGTCGCCAAATGCCAATTTTCTGCCCAACCTCAAAGTCGTATCCAAAGTTTTTTCTCAGTGGTTTCGGATAGACGATAGTGTTCAACCGATGATCGGAACCGGCGACCACAATCGACCGATTGTGAGCAATCGGGTGACAACGGCAACGGCCCCGGGAACATCGGTTAAACAGATTGTTGCCAATCATTTTGTGGATGATCCATTAAACGCATTTTTTTATCTTCTGCAATTGTTCAATTGTTAATATAAAATGATGCCAATGATACCATTCAATAAAGTTGAGAAACAACCACAATGTGTATTCTTAACCTCTCTAGACGCCCCTTTATGGGATACACGTTAAACGTATATAAGTTAAACGACAAGTAAAGCTTACAATTGAGCTTACTTGCGACAATCGCCAGTTCATACCGGAAAAGTGAAGGTTGCACGCCATTGACGCAGGTCGCAGTAAAATTACCAGTCGCACGCACTTGAGCGGTAAACGTGGCTCTGAGAGCCACGATTACCGCCCAAGTGTGCGCGACTGGTAATTTAACAGTGACCCCAGTCAACGAAGTTTAACACTGTGAAAAATGTTCAGTTTTATGTAGTTTTTTCGAGCCTCCACTTACTGGTAGTGCACGGTATTACAATCGGAATCGGCATCAGAATCGGCCGATTGTGAGCTCAAATAACCGATAATCGGTCAGCGACCATTTTTGGTAATCGGTTGAACACTAATAGAGGGACATCTCCTGATTCATTACTGGACGTCTGAGAGCATTGAGCAATTTGAGATATTCGTCACAGACAAGGGATAACCAATATCAATTCGCATAGTTAGACTAGGTGCCGAAATTCTCATATATAATCAGCATTTACTAGAAGAAAATCTAGAAGTTTATACTCATATAGACATAAATGGCATTATTCAAAGCATAACTAAGTGCATGTCCCTATGGTGAATTGTTGCGTTTCAAGAAATCGGCAGCAAATACGGCAGCTCGCAATGATGACTTCACACCAATATCTAGTTCTGATGGTTGGTTAATACAGGCAGTGGTAGATAATTTCGATGCTGACATTGTATCAACGAATGGAAAACTTAGTAGCCATTATTCTCTGTCTGTTTTGTTAACTCAAGCAAAGAACACGGCCAGTCGCAACACAGTCGGCTTTAAAAAGTCTGAAATGTCAGAGATTATTGACTATCAATTGGGTGCTGTTCGTTATCACGGACCGAAATGCCCGGATATGACAATTTCTCATACAAAAAGATGCACCCGGTCGCTCCATATTCTTTGTCTTGCAGCACTGTCAATTCGATGGACCGCAGAGACCGATTTTGCATTCTCTGGTGATGTTCTGCAAAAGGACAGTTCACCAGAATTCAACGGGTATAACACTCGTATATCTCGTGAATCTGATCTGGAATGTTCCCTGAATGTCGTACTAGAGCCGAATATCTCCCATTGATCGACATGATATCGGCCGATCCCGAAACTATTGCCACTGCTATAAAAAAGGTCCAACAGCTGATGTTGAATGCAGGACAGAGCTTTGCAGTGTTCACAGCTGACCAACAGCTGTATAAAATCGTCTTGCAGGTGCCATATTTTATACCTCATTTAGGAGTCATGCATCTGATTATGAGCTTCGTCGGTGCCGTAGGAAAGCTGATGGCTGAATGGGGTTCGGTTGGTGTGTTGCAATCGGTGTTTCGAGGGATGAAAAACTTTCTAGTTGGAAAATATTGTTCAATGAACATAAGAGCTGTGCGTTTATTGGCAGAAAAACTGGAAGATCTGTCCTTTTTATTGGAAGATTTAAGTGATGAAAGTCGGACAACGAAAATGTGGTTGGGTGCTTTTCTTAAGTCGGTTTTCCTCACGGCGCTGTTTGTTCGTGCTAAACGGGAAGGTGACTGGCACCTTCACCTTCATGTTGTAGGAAGTATGTTGCCATACCTTTTCGCAACCAGCCATAGGAATTACTAGTAGGTATGGCCTGTAATACCTCCGCCAAATGGAGAATCCTGAGCTTAATGTTTTGGTCCATTTCATGAGAGGTGAACATGTCATGAGACACATTCCCAGTCTTTGGAATGGGGTATGGAGTGACGTGTCCATAGAGACTACCGTTATGAGATATGGGCTCTAAGTGTGCATGTCTGTGGACCCCAAGCTCATAACATATCGTATATACTTGAGGACAAGAGCACAGAAAGATCCCCAATTTTCCACAAAGAGGTGAGCAAAGAGCGAATTGCGTCTGATTCTGTTGACTGCAAAGGTCTCCGCTCCAAACTTGAGATGTGAATACTTCCTATGGATCCACCACTTAATCCTGCAACCGTTGTCAATATCGTAACCAGAAAGGTAAGTCCAGGATCTATCAACAGAGACAAGGTCCTAGAGTTAGGTTCAGCATAGATGATCAAGTCCGAACAGAACCTTCCTGGGGGATTCTACGACCCTATTCCAATCCATGGCTGTGTCAAGAAAATCTGCCATGGTTGCTTATGTAAAAAGTTAATGATACGAACCTCATATACTCCAGAGTAATCGGAGTATTGTCATGCTCTCGCAACATCGATGTTAAGGGACATTTATCTTACGAATTGTCACCACAGCCTAAACTTTGTTCTCTGCCTCCTACCATAGCAGCCTTCGGCGAAAATATCAAAAGAGCAAATCTTCAGACATGTGGGTGGAAGACCGCCCTTCAAATGAGATCTCCAAATTTAGATCCTGTCAAATATGACATCGAGAAGGAACTAGAGGCTCCAGCCCATAATAGCTCCGCGTGATGTTGCTCTTGCCCCAGATGAAGCATTGAAGTTTATAAATTGTTCTTGCTCAAGCCACATGCCATGTAGTACAAACAGGTGCAAATGTAATGCTGCTAAAATGGCATGTGCATTTGTCTGCTCTTGCAACGTCACACTTGGGTGTTGCAATGAACAGACATGGTTAGCAGATACATCAGCTACGAATAGCACTGATGAGTAGAATCATCAAATACCCAAAACACCCCCTTAAAATGTATATAGGCTCGTATGCAACCTCTGGTCTAGGTGCCCGGAATGTTGTATTAGCCGCAGTCAAACACTGTTGCCCGCGAAATGACGATGTCACCTTTTACGTGGATATCTCAAATTCCTCAAGTCTGTCAGACGTCAAGTAAACATTTTCGTAGTCAGGAGATGTTTCTCTCCTTTGCGGTTCAGTGCCCTGGCGGCTGGAATAATACTATGACAAATAGAGGATATCTGAACGTTTTGACTACACATTTCACGAATGAAATAATTTCGTTACATTGTTTTGTTATAGGCGTTTAATTAGGTTCTATATACTAGGTAAACACAAATATGGCTCATAGTTTTAACACAACCGATTATTACGTTGGAATTAATAAGAATTCGATGAAGTTTGTACATTCCGTTCTGAAGAAACAATGTTGTCTCAGTTTTACAACTGGGAACAAATCGCACCCAACTTGCAAGATGATCGTTAATTTTTCTTTCTTGAATCGTTTGTCTCACAAGCAGTTCATACTCTGAAAATAGAGAATAAATAAATCTACACTTTTGACTGCATATTTCACGAATGAAATAATTGCATTATTTAATCAAAAGGTGGGGCCTTTCTATTTGTTATAGACGTTTGCTGGCCTGTAACTATCTTCAGGGATTGAGAGACATGGGGATCTATGTTCCCCTCACCACGATATGAATTTGCCTGATGATTCTTCCGCACATTAATGTCTTCTTTTCGATGAACTATACTGACAAGGATTCTATAGCCACCTAAGTAATCCACAACAATCGACAAAGACGTGATAAGTACCGTCGCTATTTGCCACAGCTTTTACCATAACATTATAGATCGCCGTGAGTAATTTCTACGGATAGTTGGACCAACTGTTCAAACCATAGCAACCAACTGTGAGTGGTCTCGGCACATTTTTGCGTAGTAGTGCCCGACCACTGCACTATGGGACAAATGTTTTTGTTCTTTTCTGGGGGAGGGGGGGGGGGGGGTGGCACCCATCCACCATCGGTCGGAATTTACGCTGTTGGATGTTTGACACTCACGTCCTATTATTTCATTCCGACAACATTTTAAAAAAACCACTTGATCGTGGTCTTCACTTTGCCATTTGACTTTTGATGGTTCTATATTTGCACACATCACACAAAAATAATCTAAATAAGCTGACGTATATATTATTAGTTACACAGTTTGTTGGTGGCCTAATGGAGTGTTGGAAGCCCATATTGACACCATATATACCATATTAGGCCACCAACAAACTGTGTAACGAATATATCTTATCGACTGCTGCATCGATGCACAGAACTAATAACAACAACGATCAAAATTAAATGAGAGAATTCTCACAATGTGTTCACGTGTCTTTGCCTTGTTACAATTTATGGGAGAGTGCCTAAAGGCACTCTCTCTTAAATTGTAACAAGGCAAATTCATACATACCAAATATGGGCTTCCGACACTCAATCTTTCAACCAGAAGCGTTTATCGGCTGCCGCCAGTTTGAATAATCAATGAACAAAGGGGAGATTACCCATAACTGTCAGCGTATATTGATGTTAACAGGCAGTATATGGTTTTATATGCAGTCTGCATGTGACGTCTTTGAACCAATGAAATTCCCAGATACTTGTAGGAGGTAAGATATACCTATATATAGGTCTATAAGAAAAGTAAATTGTACTATCCATATCAAATATAGTTTATGACTCTCATTGGAACGAGTGAATTCCAGAAAGGGGTTACAAACTATGTCTTGGAGGTAAAGGCAATAAAATCTGGATTGCGCTTTTGTGAGTAGTGCTGGTCTGGTGAGGATGTTACGTTTAATAGGTAAAGGGTTTACAAAGCAAATCAATAAAATAATTTCACAAAATCATGTGAAACACTAAAACACAAATAAATCAAGGCAATCAACCAACGAATTAACAAAACCATATGGCTTTAACGTGCCACTTAAATAATTACAAATTTACTATGAAAATGCAAACCATAAAATTCAAATTTTATATTCTAACCTTCCACACCAGACTGAAGGCTGTGTGTGAAGATCACGCGAACTACATGGTGTTTTTTACTCACATGGTTTATGGCAGACATGAATGGTTTCTGAAAGTCTGTTTCCGCATTGTACTGATAATAAAATATTTCATGAGCATAACTCATGCCCAAATTTGCTTGGAGAAAAATACAACCATTGCCAGCTTTCTTCAGGGAAGAACGCCGTGCTGTTTCTTTATGTTTCAATCAGAACCAACACAGGCAAAAATGCATCGATATATATTGCCTTCTAAAATGACATGAAACCGATCGCCTTCACGTTGCAGACCATATGGAAAATGCGCAGTTGGCATATTACTTAGAAGGTATCTTGATACGTGTATGGATTTCTTAGAAGAGGAGGGTATCACGTGACAAATACAAATGTTCGGCATGGCGTTCCCCAATAATGGAAAAAAGGCGCAGTATCGGTATTTGCCTAAACGCCTGTGCAGAGAGTTAAAGTTAAACATTCGGGTCAAGGGTTGGAAAGAAGCGACACAGACAGCCATCATTAGCACAAATCTGACCACAACATAAAAAAGGTTTTGAAGACCGTGAAACTAATCAGAGTGTCCCACCTCCCTATCACAGACAAGCATGTACTAGTTACCTTCTGTTGAAAGCCATCAGTTATATGTGGAATTTCTAAAGGATGCTTAGTAAATGACCTATCTTAACCTACAGGAGTGAGCTGCCGATTATAAACAGGGGCTACGTGTAATCCAAGAAAGGAGAAATTTCCCATCATTTCAAAAATCGCAGGCATTTTATTATTCTTATAGATTGTTATTCATAACCCTTCACTGGTCAGCCATTTCCGGCAAATAAATATCTACTCCTCCCGTGATATTACTGCGTGATGTTCTGGAAGCGATGATTTTGACACTAACTGTATTTATTGGAGAGGGCTAACGTTATTAGTCAACAAGTTGATAATTATTTGAGCCTCACCTCTGGAGGAAATTACCCATAGTATGTGTCACCAATTTATCGCCCGGTGATATGCATATGACTACCAAGGGCGGATTATTTTCTCTCATCCTTTGGCAAGTAGGCAATTGATCTTACCGGAAGGGGGATGTAGCTGTGTATTTGGAAAACGCTTTGGTCATACGTGTCAGATCGGACTACTTAACAGCGAGATGGGCGCGGTTTTGAGAGGGTGTGAATGTAGACTGGGAACATGTAGAGGCTCTTCTGCTGCCTCTTGGGATCAATTTTAGATGTTATGTCGGGGTTTGTTTGGAAATGGGTGAAAACTCCAATGTACCTGGCTTCTAAACCACCAAATACATTATCAAGCATCGAGAAAGTAAATCAAAGTGTGTGCTTGTTTACAAAATTGCAGATTATATGAAAACTGTTTGATGCGAGCAGTCGTTTTTCCATTCGATCTTTGGATTTTGTAATCGTTAATGAACTCCTCGGCATCCAGTATGGTGAATTGATAAGATGGTTGCAGTCATTCTTAATGAGTAAAATAATTTGGGCAGGTCACATGACATAATGTACACTCGTACCTTTTCCATGTGTTTCTCGGTCTGTCGCGCGACAAGGGGCGAAGGAAACCTGAAACGAAACAACCTTATTTGCGATCAAGAAAATTAAAATAAAATCAAAAATAAAACCAAATGGGACAAAAAGTTGAAGGTACAGTACCAGTAAGCTGCTAATTTAAAAAAAAGTATCGTCTCTCAGATTTTGATTGTATGTGAAAGAGTATGTCAGAAAACACTGTCTGCAAAGTGTGACACATCGGTAGCAACACAAACTACTTACTTGAATATGTTATAAATAACTTTAATGCAGACGAATTTTTAAAATGCACGACATTGTGAAGAGATAAACGAATTCAACAGCATCGCATCATTACCGAATGTACGTGGAAATAATTTCACCTTTGCTACTGTCCAAATGAGTGCTATGGACAACAACTGTGCATTATTTTACCAATAACTGGGCATTTTTAGATCAACAACTTTGTAAAATTTTAAATAAAGTGCAGTTATGCTAACAAAAACCCACAGTTCGTGTATCGACAATTGTAATCCGAAATCAAATTGTATGAACGCACACCCTATAAAGAGAACATGTGTACACCACACACTACACCTTTCGCCTTTGATCTTCAAATTTCTATGAATATGGAAAATAACTTGTCCCAGAAATTTCCGTGAGTGATCGGGAAACCAGATCGCGATGAAGAAAATGCTACATGACAGTTTTTTTAAAAACTCAATAAATTCTCGCTTTTGATGCTGAAGAAAATTAATCTTTCGATTCACAGGCATCGGCGCATTCGGGGTTTTTTGGCCCGCGTTCGTCATTTTTATTTCGGAGGCAAAATTCAAAATGTACAGAACTACCATGTGATTTTACCGGTAAGTCGTATACATTGATTCTGTATTATTCTCTTCGCGAAATGCGACACGATTCTCATATGCATACAAAATAAGTTTTTATTTAACTGGCTGAGGACAAGATTATTTTTGGTGGTCTGAATTTGTTCATCAAAAATTGATCTATTACAAATTATTGGAGAATGCCAACAGATACTATCCAATAATTTGTAACAGAACAAATTTGTATAAACAAACTATTATTTACGGTTAACTGAATACGATACATGGGTAAGGAAAATGTTACTTTTGCACTGGTGTCCTCATTTTTTTTAAAGGCACGATTGTGGCTTCTAACACTCAACCAGTTAAAATACTCCTTATTATTTTTGATCTCCATTTTATTTATTCTATATTGATCTTGTGTTGTGTGATAACTGTTACAAAAAACTATCAGCGAAATCAACACGGAAACTCTAGTATTTAATTTTAGGTTCTCACAATAGTATTTTAGGCATTGGCGAACATTCCATCAGGAATAAAAAATAAAAATAAAAACCGCCCTCCCTCATCCCAAATGTAAACATGGGCTGGTGAATTCATGGAACAAACGTGGCGCAAAAAAATGCTGCAACGACAGAACTTTTAATTTACAGGTGAGTGATATTTTTACATTCGTTTGGGGCCATTTTCATATTTTCCGCGCCACGCGTTAGATGAGACATCACTGTGAACGGTGTGAAAGTTGTTTTGCATTTTCATCGCTTTTCGCCTTTTGGCAAAATCGACGAATGCGTGAATTTCTTGCATTCACTTTGTATGAATGTTGGAAAAGTTGCAAAACCTTACATTTTCTTGTCGAAAATTAGAGGTTTTGTTACAAAATCAAGCATTTTTAAAAGTTATTTAAATATACAAACCCCACAAATGTTAAAAGTTCGCGAACTATGAAACAAGGTCGAAGAAGTTGTAATTTTCTTTTATTTTGTCCATGCAAAGTCTATAGGAGGTTTTTTAAAATGTCATTTTTGTATGGTGGCACTGGAACTGATTTAGACGTTACGAGGAATTCTTCATTGAGAAAAATATTCTATCATCGCAAATTTTAAAAATATATTTTTGCATTTTATTGACTATATTAAAATAAAAAAGAGAAAGAAAAAAAAAATTTAAAACCAATCAATTTTATAAATTTCAATAGAAAAATAAATAAATGTTATTTCTAAAAACCCGGAGATCTCGAGCAGAAAGAGGAAACGATTTGTCAAATTTTCTAATCGAGGGGATATATTCAAGAGAGCGATATCGTCGGCTGAGTGCTAGAATGTTATATGTCCCATAAGGGACATAGAACATTCTAGCACTCAGGCGACGATATGGCAAGACAAGTGGGAGATATCAAACTGAAACGTGAGATGATTAAGTTGTTCAGACCCATCATCAAGACAAAAAAAGATATTGTCAGAGAACTGAAACCCATAAGAGAAGCACTGTAATTGACATAATTCCCTTGTGACATGTTCCCAGCGAGATCGCGATGACAAATCCTCTCTGCTACTCACCGATAAGTTCTACCGTGGTAGATAGAATGGAGACCAATTGATATGGTGAAATGGAGATCAGCATCACTACTAGCGTGTCGGCTCTTGATATGGAAGATATGAAAAACCTGTGTAAACCCTACTTGGATTTATATAACACAACTTCCTAGACCACTGAATCAACCCATGGGTTTCGTAAAGAAACGAATGAAAAACTCTACATAGGAAATATGGAAGTAAAATAGAATTTGACAATTTGATCGTGGACAGAGATCACGTGTTTGAATGCACCCATCGAATGTGGCATTTGCTCAGGTTGGCTAAACCGGATCCTCAAAATTACAGATCTCAACACTTCCAGCGACATCCTGATCAAGACCAATACCATAAAAAGGAATAGTGGCACCAAAGAGAATAGACTGAAAGCGAGTAGAGGTTACAAATGGAAACTCGTGGTGAAATCTGTATATTATGAAATAAAGCATTCATTAGATAGGTTGCTGGAAAGGAAATGGCTGTCGATGGTTGTACTACCACGAGCATCCCTTGTGCTCCTAACACACTATTAGAGAGATTGGATCATTAACTGATGATGGCCAGTAGAGAAGCCGGTAATACAGGAGTGAGAAATGAGATAGTTAGTATATGCGACAAACTGGCAAGGCAAATGGTTTTAAATAAAGACTGCTATTTATTTATTATTCATTGGGGTTTAACGACACTTTCGACAGCCAGGGTCACCTCCTGTCGGAAAAGACTGATATAAATCTTTCATAAAGGCATTATAAAATTATAAATAAATAGTAAATGGAAAAATAAACTAATTAGAAATAATTAATTAAATTGAAATAATAAAAAAAATGTTAGTGGTAAATAACAGAGGACTTACGGGATCTTACGTCAATGGTGGATCGGGCATGGTGGATTTAATGATGCAATTTTGAACGCATCGCTTATTGTTAATGCTGCAAAGCAGATCACCTGAACAGTTGCAAAGGTAAAAAAGACTGCAATGGATGTCAGTAAGAAAGCTACTACCAAAGATTAGAAAAGATTTTATCAAAGATAAAAGATGAAAACGCAGAGGAGTTCATTTCTGGTACAAGAATATAAAGACGTGCCAAGAAATTAAATGGATTGAGAATGAAAGTAGTGTAAAACACATCATAAAAATGTCAGAAAAGAAAATGAAATCATATTTTCCATTTCTTATTCAGTATCTTACAATTAACGTTCACACCGCAAAAGAAAAAAAAACAAGCGAGGCGAGTGCACTTACAGACGCTGTTGGCAGGAGAAGGAAGTTTAATGCATAAAAGAATGGTGATTCAGTTCTCGTGAGTTCTTCAGATGAATTCGTAATACCTGAACATTATGATGAATTGACTGGCAGAGAATTCAAACGTCACCTATGGTACGAAGAAGATGCGGCTACAAACAGTGCTCTGTCATCGTGTTAGTTAGAAAATAGAGATAAATTATGCATGATACCTCACTTCATAGAAAGACATGCGATAAACACTCATTTGATTCTCGAATTTAGAAAAAGACATGTCCGTGTTTGCTATAATCTTCTTGGGGGTTGATACCCACCCCCCCCCCCCCCCCCCCCCCCGACGGATTATAACAAACGGACAATGAAAGCGCACAGGTACATTCGTTCATCCATTTCTCCATTCCTTCGTTCGTTTTCTGTTGAATTGTGAACCTAGTGCCAATGCCATTTGTATATGTCTACCCCTATAACCCTTTACCTAACATTTAAAGTAGACGACACGTGCAAAAAAAATTCTTGTACAACTAATTTTTTTCATTTTTTGTCTCCAAAACATAGGTTATGACCCCTCATTGGAACGAGCTCGACGAGCTCGTTCCAATGAGGGGTCATGACCTATGTTTTAGAGACAAAAAATGTAAAAATAATGAAAATTGATTGGCGATTTTTGAGAATAGCCCTGGCCAGTTTTTCCCGTTAAGTTAGGTAAAGGGTTAACTGAGTTGTACTTAAATATCAAACCATAGCTACAGTGATTTTCGGGATGGGGGGGGGGGGGGGGGGTCAGGACCCCTCTCGAACAGACTGTAACAAAACAAGTAATGAAATCGCTTAAAGAGCGCTTAACGCGAAATCGACTCAAATATCGAACTTTGTTTGCTATGATCTTCAAGAGGGAGGTTGGTAGCCCCCTCCAACAGGTTATAGTAAAACAAGTAATGAAATTGCATAGAGATAGTCTATCATAGTTAGATTTATCCATTCATTCATTTTCGGTGGGGGTGTTGTCGCCATGACCTCTCTCCAACAGATTAAAACAAAACAAGTAATGAAATCGCACAAAGAGCGTGTACTACAGTTAGTTCTTTCAGTCAAGCATCCATTCATTCGCTCGTTCTCAGTTGAATCGAGAACTCCCTACCAATCGTATTTTCACGCGATTAACCCCCTAAACTGAAGTCTACCTAAATATCAATACTTGTTTGCTACAGTCCTCTGGAGGAAGGTTAAGACCTCCCTCAAACAGATTATAACCAACCAAGTAATGAAAGCACACAAAGAGCTCCCATTATAGCCAGTATCATTCACTCATTCATCCATTAATTTGTTTGTTCTCTATTGAATTGTGAACAGAGCTGGGAGGAGATAAAATTTTTCTTAACATGTTGATGTGTTAAATAAATCTGCGTTAACGAGTTAAATGACTTTAAATGTTAAAATGAAGAAAATTTGAATACCATCGGCTATTTTTATTGATTTGAATTTGAATATAATTGAACTTACGCCCAGTTCGTCTCTTGAGTTCCAATGTGTTCTATGTGCTTTCTGGCACATAGGACACATTGGAACTCAGGGGTCGAGTAGTTAAGATAGTTCTCTCAGGTTATCGTAAATTCTAACATTCAGCGATGTTTTCTTTTAAGAATACAATCGCTGCGGCCGTATCCTTAGATTGAGACATCCGCCGTTACTTGAATATCAGTTTTTACATGGAAAATAGGCGTTCGGATGAAGCTGATATTACTGTATCCACAACTATCGGCGGGCCAACTTCGCCAACGTTGGTAGGAGGGCTACGAACATCTAAATTATTCGTGTTCTTCAATTTCGTCAAATGACGCAAAATTCGACGTCATCGGCACGCGCGATTCGGCTTGGGTAAACGCAAGATAAGGATGCAATGCAACATATTATACAATTATAATCTTCAAAGTTAAACGTTATTAACTTGGTTAATTTTTTTTAACGTTACCGTTTGAAACTTTAACTGCTCCCAGCCCTGATTGTGAACTTCTTACCTATCGTAAGAACGCCTCACCAAGTAATATAATCGCATAAAGCGCGTGTATTACAGTCAGATTCATTCATTCATTTTCCGCTGAAATGTGAACGCCTTGCCGTTCTTATTTTTACATGTTTACCAACCTTAACTGAATTCTACTTAAATATCAAAACTGGTCTGCTATAATCTTCTGGATGGATTCATTCATTTTCTCCGCTAACTGTGAACGCCTTACCAATCTAATGTTTACATGATTAACCCCGTAACTAAAATCTACCTGAACATCAACACTTGTTTGCTATAATCTTCTGGATGGAGGTTGAGAGCCCTTCCAGCAGATTATAACAAACGAGTAATGAAATTGTGTAAAGAGCACCATTACAGTTATTTTATTTCTTTCCAAAGATTGATTTACTGGGATTCCGGGTTTGATTATAAACGATAACTTCACAAGTGAATTCTGCAATCAACAATTGTGTCATGTATCCGTGCGCGCAAACGAAGACGCTTTACTGTGGGTGTAATGGGGACTTCATTGGGTTTTTTTTTGCTTTTTTTAACCATTTACCTAACATGAAAAGCAGACGACACTTGCAAAAAAAATTCTTCAATAATTATTATTTTCATTTTTTGTCTCAAAAACATAGGTTATGACCCCTCATTTGAACTCAAAAACATAGGGTATGACCCCTCATTTGAACGAGCTCGGCGAGCTCGTTCCGACGAGGGATCATAACCTATGTTTTAGGGACAAAAAATGAAAAATAATGAAAATTAATTGGCGAGTTTTGACAATAGCTCTGGCCATTTTTGGGCGTTAACATAGGTAAAGAGTTAAATAATATAATTATCGTTAATAATGAAAAGTAATAAACAGAATAATCGCTTGACTGGAGTGGTTACATGAAGTAATTCATTCGAGGCGAGGGACTATATTGTAAAACACTCGTGCGCATTCGCGCACTCGTGTTTGTACAACGTCCCTCACTTCTCATGAATTATTTCACGTAACCACTCCAGTGAAGCGATTACTCTCTATTTCTTTCCCCCATTCCTCCACTCACCCGTTAGTAGTATGTAATGTGGTTTTAAGGGGTTAGTTGGGGAAATCATCGGGGGGGATCTCATATGGCGTCATAGTCAGGTGACCTAGTGGCGCCATGTTGTGTTGTCATGGTAACCCACGTGAGTGACCATCTTGTGACGTTATCCCCATAGTGATACGTGGTGTTAGTGCGCACGCGCAGTGCGTGTTGTTAGGGTGATACGTGTTTCCGTCGTCCATTTTGTATACTGGAGGCCGCCATCTTGGTTTCTATGGTAGCACGTGGTTGTTATGTTATCTAAATGCCTACAACAAGACAGGGGTATGTTCGGAGGGTGTGATTGATTGAATCGGAGTAAAGCTAATTACCGCAAACAACCCGACAACTTTTACTATTTCGAATTCTTTTAGAATTTTCTGCTTCTTTCTATCTATGTAATAGTTTTCGTCTATCTGACCATGTTCTTTTGTTCTGGTGTATACTACAGCTTTACTTATTATTACCATATTTAGCTTTTTTGGTCTATTCTTGTTAGTTCTGGCCCTATTCCGAATACTCTTGTTGTTTTATTTATCTAGATCATTTATATAAATTATTGCTAACCAATATTTATTTATTGGTCTTTTAAGGTCACATATTTCTGCACAATGGCTAACCATTGACAGTTTTACGGGTGGAGGAAGCCGAAGTGCCCGGAGAGAACCACCGAGCAACGGCGAGCAACTGTCAGCTCTCCAACATACCAACTCCACACAAGCAGGGTTAGCATTGGTTGAAGACAGGTGCACCATCGACGTGCAGTACGCCTTAGTATACAGCGTCACCGTGCCCCCGCGTGGGCAATGGGGGTGAAGTGTTTTGCCCAAGGACACAACACGGTTGCCGCATTGCTAACCAGTAGGATTACTTGGGTTCCCATAATCTGCATGCAGAGTTATCTCCCCGTATAACCATGAAGTCCTGTCCGAGTCTCATCACCTCTATATCCAATGGCAATATTCCATGGAATCCCATTTTTGGAAAACACCTGTGGCTATGGAATCCCTTTTTTGTCATGTGTGCTTATGTGAAAAGGCACAATGTGACACAATGTGCCCAAAAACAAAACCCAATAAATTCTCGCTTTTTATGCTAAAGAAAATTAATCTTTCGATTCACAGGCACCGGCGCATTCAGGTTTTTTTGGCCCGCGTTCGTCATTTTTATTTCGGAGGCAAAATTCAAAATGTACAGAACTACCATGTGATTTTACCGGTAAGTCGTATACATTGATACTGTATTGTTATTCTCTTCGCGAAATGCGACACGATTCTCATATGCATACAAAATAAGTATTTATTTAACTGGCTGAGGACGAGATTATTTTTGGTGGTCTGAATTTGTTCCTCAAAACTTGATCTATTACAAATTATTGGAGAGTGCCAACAGATACTATCCAATAATTTGTAACAGAACAATTTTATATAAACAAACTATTATTTACGTTTAACTAAATACGAAACATGGGTAAGGAAAATGTTACTTTTGCACTGCTGCCCTCATTTTTTTGAAAGGCACGATTAGCCATCGGCGAACATTCCATCAGGAATAAAAAATAAAAACCGCCCTCACTCGTCCCAAATGTTAACATGGGCTGGTGAATTCACGGAACAAACGTGGCGCAAAAAAATGATGCAACGACCGAACTTCTAATTTACAGGTGAGCGATATTTTTACATTCGTTCGGAGCCGTTTTCATATTTTCCGCGCCACGCGTAAGATGAGACATCTCTATGAACGGTGTGAAAGTTGTTTTGCATTTTCATCGCTTTTCACCTTTTGGCAAAAACGACGAATGCGTGAATTTCTTGCATTCACTTTGTATGAATGTTGGAAAAGTTGCAAAACCTTGCATTTTCTTGTCGAAAATTAGAGGTTTTGTTACAAAATCAAGCATTTTTAAAAGTTATTTAAATATACAAACCCTACAAATGTTAAAAGTTCACGAACTATGAAAAAAGGCCGAAGAAGTTGAAATTTTCTTTTATTTTGTCCATGCAAAGTCTATAGGAGATTTTTTAAAATGTCGTTTTTGTATGATGGCACTGGAAATGATTTAAAAGTTACGAGGAATTCTTCATTGAGATATATAATCTATCATCGCAAATTTTAAAAATATATTTTTGCATTTTATTAACTATATTAAAATAAAAAATGAGAAAGAAAAAAAAATTAAAACAAATCAATTTTATAAATGTTAATAGAAAAATAAAAAAAAATGTTATTTCTAAAACCCAGAGATCCCGAGCAGAAAGAGGAAACGATTTGTCAGTTTTTCTAATCGAGGAGACATATTCAAGAGAGCGATAATTATGGCAAGACAAGTGTGAGATATCAAACTGAAACGTGAGATTACTAAGTTGTTCAGACCCATCATCAAGACAAAAAAGATATTGTCAGAGAACTGAAACCCATAAGAGAAGCACTGTAATGGACATAATTCCCTCGTGACATGTTCCCAGCGAGATCGTGATGACAAACCCTCTCTGCTACTCACCGATAAGTTCTACCGTGGTAGATAGAATGCAGACCAATTGAGATAGTGAACTGGAGATCAGCATCACTACTAGCATGTCGGCTCTTGATATGGAAGACATCAAAAACCTGTGTAAACCCTACTTGGATTTATATAACAAAACTTCCTAGACCACTGAATCAACCCATGGTTTTCGTAAAGAAACGGATGAAAAACTCTACATAGGAAATATGGAAGTAAAATAGAATTTGACAATGTGATCGTGGGCAGAGATCACGTGTTTGAATGCGCCCCATCGAATGTGGCATTTGCTCAGGTTGGCTAAACCGGATCCTCAAAATTACAGTCAAGGAGATATCAACACTTACAGCGACATCCTGATCAAGACCAATACCATAAAACGGAATAGTGGCACCAAAGAGAATAGACTGAAAGCGAGCAGAGGTTACAAATGGAAACTAGTGGCGAAACCTGTATATGATGAAATAAAGCATTCATTAGATAGGTTGCTGGAAAGGAAATGGCAGTCGATGGTAGCACTACCACGAGCATCCCTTTCGATCCTAACACACTATTAGAGAGATTGGATCATTTTGTCGGCTGAGTGCTAGAATGTTCTATGTCCCATAGGGGACATAGAACATTCTAGCACTCAGGCGACGAGTTGATGGCCAGTAGAGAAGCCGGTAATACGGGAGTGAGAAATGAGATAGTTAGTATATGCGACAAACTGGCAAAGCAAATGGTTTTAAATAAAGACTGCTATTTATTTATTATTCATTGGGGTTTAACGACACTTTCGACAGTCAGGGTCACCTCCTGTCGGAAAGGACTGATATAAATCTTTCATAAAGGCATTATAAAATTATAAATAAATAGTAAATGGAAGAATAAACTAATTAGAAATAATTAATTAAATTGAAATAATAAAAAAAATGTTAGTGGTAAATAACAGAGGACTCACTGGATCTTACGTCAATGGTGGATCGGGCATGGTGGATTTGCTGATGCAATTTTGAACGCATCGCTTATTGTTAATGCTGAAAAGCAGATCACCTGAACAGTTGCAAAGGTAAAAAAGACTGCAATGGATGTCAGTAAGAAAGCTACTACCAAAGATTAGAAAAGATTTTATCAAAGATAAAAGATGAAAACGCAGAGGAGTTCATTTCTGGTACAAGAATATAAAGACGTGCCAAGAAATTAAATGGATTGAGAATGAAAGTAGTGTAAAACACATCATGAAAATGTCAGAAAAGAAAATGAAATCATATTTTCCATTTCTCATTCAGTATCTTACAATTAACGTTCACACCGCAAAAGAAAAAAAACAAGCGAGGCGAGTGCACTTACAGACGCTGTTGGCAGGAGAAGGAAGTTTAATGCATAAAAGAATGGTGATTCAGTTCTCGTGAGTTCTTCAGATGAATTCGTAATACCTGAACATTATGATGAATTGACTGGCAGAGAATTCAAACGTCACCTATGGTACGAAGAAGATGCGGCTACAAACAGTGCTCTGTCATCGTGTTAGTTAGAAAATAGAGATAAATTATGCATGATACCTCACTTCATAGGAAGACATGCGATAAACACTCATTTGATTCTCGAATTTAGAAAAAGACATGTCCGTGTTTGCTACAATCTTCTTGGGGGTTGATACCCCCCCCCCCCCCCCCGACGGATTATAACAAACGGACAATGAAAGCGCACAGGTACATTCGTTCATCCATTTCTCCATTCCTTCGTTCGTTTTCTGTTGAATTGTGAACCTAGTGCCAATGCCATTTGTATATGTCTACCCCTATAACCCTTTACCTAACATTTAAAGCAGACGACACTTGCAAAAAAAATTCTTGTACAACTAATTTTTTTCATTTTTTGTCTCCAAAACATAGGTTATGACCCCTCATTGGAACGAGCTCGACGAGCTCGTTCCAATGAGGGGTCATGACCTATGTTTTAGAGACAAAAAATGTAAAAATAATGAAAATTGATTGGCGATTTTTGAGAATAGCGCTGGCCAGTTTTTCCCGTTAAGTTAGGTAAAGGGTTAACTGAGTTGTACTTAAATATCAAACCATAGCTACAGTGATTTTCGGGATGGGGGGGGGGGGTCAGGACCCCTCTCGAACAGACTGTAACAAAACAAGTAATGAAATCGCTTAAAGAGCGCTTAACGCGAACCGACCCAAATATCGAACTTTGTTTGCTATGATCTTCAAGAGGGAGGTTGGTAGCCCCCTCCAACAGGTTATAGTAAAACAAGTAATGAAATTGCATAGAGATAGTCTATCATAGTTAGATTTATCCATTCATTCATTTTCGGTGGGGGTGTTGTCGCCATGACCTCTCTCCAACAGATTAAAACAAAACAAGTAATGAAATCGCATAAAGAGCGTGTACTACAGTTAGTTCTTTCAGTCAAGCATCCATTCATTCGCTCGTTCTCAGTTGAATCGAGAACTCCCTACCAATAGTATTTTCAAGCGATTAACCCCCTAAACTGAAGTCTACCTAAATATCAATACTTGTTTGCTACAGTCCTCTGGAGGAATGTTAAGACCTCCCTCAAACACATTATAACCAACCAAGTAATGAAAGCACACAAAGAGCTCCCATTATAGCCAGTATCATTCACTCATTCATCCATTAATTTGTTTGTTCTCTATTGAATTGTGAACAGGGCTGGGAGGAGATAAAATTTTTCTTAACACGTTGATGTGTTAAATAAATCTGCGTTAACGAGTTAAATGACGTTAAATGTTAAAATGAAGAAAATTTGAATACCATCGGCTATTTTTATTGATTTGAATTTGAATATAATTGAAATTACGCCCAGTTCGTCTCTTGAGTTCCAATGTGTTCTATGTGCTTTCTGGCACATAGGACACATTGGAACTCAGGGGTCGAGTAGTTAAGATAGTTCTCTCAGGTTATCGTAAATTCTAACATTCAGCGACGTTTTCTTTTAAGAATACAATCGCTGCGGCCGTATCCTTAGATTGAGACATCCGCCGTTACTTGAATATCAGTTTTTACATTGAAAATAGGCGTTCGGATGAAGCTGATATTACTGTATCCACAACTATCGGCGGGCCAACTTCGCCAACGTTGGTAGGAGGGCTACGAACATCTAAATTATTCGTGTTCTTCAATTTCGTCAAATGACGCAAAATTCGACGTCATCGGCACGCGCGATTCGGCTTGGGAAAACGCAAGATAACGACGCAATGCAACATATTATACAATTATAATCTTCAAAGTTAAACGTTATTAACTTGGTTAATTTTTTTTAACGTTACCGTTTGAAACTTTAACTGCTCCCAGCCCTGATTGTGAATTTCTTACCTATCGTAAGAACGCCTCACCAAGTAATATGATCGCATAAAGCGCGAGTATTACAGTCAGATTCATTCATTCATTTTCCGCTGAAATGTGAACGCCTTGCCGTTCCTATTTTTACATGTTTACCAACCTTAACTGAATTCTACTTAAATATCAAAACTGGTCTGCTATAATCTTCTGGATGGATTCATTCATTTTCTCCGCTATCTGTGAACGCCTTACCAATCTAATGTTTACATGATTAACCCCGTAACTAAAATCTACCTGAACATCAACACTTGTTTGCTATAATCTTCTGGATGGAGGTTGAGAGCCCTTCCAGCAGATTATAACAAACGAGTAATGAAATTGTGTAAAGAGCACCATTACAGTTATTTTATTTCTTTCCAAAGATTGATTTACTGGGATTCCGGGTTTGATTATAAACGATAACTTCACAAGTGAATTATGCAATCAACAATTGTGTCATGTATCCGTGCGCGCAAACGAAGACGCTTTACTGTGGGTGTAATGGGGACTTCATTGGTTTTTTTTGCTTTTTTTTAACCATTTACCTAACATGAAAAGCAGACGACACTTGCAAAAAAAATTCTTCAATAATTATTATTTTCATTTTTTGTCTCAAAAACATAGGTTATGACCCCTCATTTGAACTCAAAAACATAGGTTATGACCCCTCATTTGAACGAGCTCGGCGAGCTCGTTCCGATGAGGGATCATAACCTATGTTTTAGGGACAAAAAATGAAAAATAATGAAAATTAATTGGCGAGTTTTGACAATAGCTCTGGCCATTTTTGGGCGTTACCATAGGTAAAGAGTTAAATAATATAATTATCGTTAATAATGAAAAGTAATAAACAGAATAATCGCTTGACTGGAGTGGTTACATGAAGTAATTCATTCGAGGCGAGGGACTATATTGTAAAACACTCGTGCGCATTCGCGCAATCGTGTTTGTACAACGTCCCTCACTTCTCATGAATTATTTCACGTAACCACTCCAGTGAAGCGATTACTCTCTATTTCTTTCCCCCATTCCTCCACTCATCCGTTAGTAGTATGTAATGTGGTTTTCAGGGGTTAGTTGGGGAAATCATCGGGGGGATCTCATATGACGTCATAGTCAGGTGACCTAGTGGCGCCATGTTGTGTTGTCATGGTAACCCACGTGAGTGACCATCTTGTGACGTTATCCCCATAGTGATACGTGGTGTTAGTGCGCACGCGCAGTGCGTGTTGTTAGGGTGATACGTGTTTCCGTCGTCCATTTTGTATACTGGAGGCCGCCATCTTGGTTTCTATGGTAGCACGTGGTTGTTATGTTATCTAAATGCCTACAACAAGACAGGGGTATGTTCGGAGGGTGTGATTGATTGAATCGGAGTAAAGCTAATTACCGCAAACAACCCGACAACTTTTACTATTTCGAATTCTTTTAGAATTTTCTGCTTCTTTCTATCTATGTAATAGTTTTCGTCTATCTGACCATGTTCTTTTGTTCTGGTGTATACTACAGCTTTACTTATTATTACCATATTTAGCTTTTTTGGTCTATTCTTGTTAGTTCTGGCCCTATTCCGAATACTCTTGTTGTTTTATTTATCTAGATCATTTATATAAATTATTGCTAACCAATATTTATTTATTGGTCTTTTAAGGTCACATATTTCTGCACAATGGCTAACCATTGACGGTTTTACGGGTGGAGGAAGCCGAAGTGCCCGGAGAGAACCACCGAGCAACGGCGAGCAACTGTCAGCTCTCCAACATACCAACTCCACACAAGCAGGGTTAGCATTGGTTGAAGACAGGTGCACCATCGACGTGCAGTACGCCTTAGTATACAGCGTCACCGTGCCCCCGCGTGGGCAATGGGAGTGAAGTGTTTTGCCCAAGGACACAACACGGTTGCCGCATTGCTAACCAGTAGGATTACTTGGGTTCCCATAATCTGCATGCAGAGTTATCTCCCCGTATAACCATGAAGTCCTGTCCGAGTCTCATCACCTCTATATCCAATGGCAATATTCCATGGAATCCCATTTTTTTGAAAACACCTGTGGCTATGGAATCCCTTTTTTGTCATATGTGCTTATGTGAAAAGGCACAATGTGACACAATGTGCCCAAAAACAAAACCCAATAAATTCTCGCTTTTTATGCTAAAGAAAATTAATCTTTCGATTCACAGGCACCGGCGCATTCAGGTTTTTTTGGCCCGCGTTCGTCATTTTTATTTCGGAGGCAAAATTCAAAATGTACAGAACTACCATGTGATTTTACCGGTAAGTCATATACATTGATACTGTATTGTTATTCTCTTCGCGAAATGCGACACGATTCTCATATGCATACAAAATAAGTATTTATTCAACTGGCTGAGGACGAGATTATTTTTGGTGGTCTGAATTTGTTCCTCAAAACTTGATCTATTACAAATTATTGGAGAGTGCCAACAGATACTATCCAATAATTTGTAACAGAACAATTTTATATAAACAAACTATTATTTACGTTTAACTAAATACGAAACATGGGTAAGGAAAATGTTACTTTTGCACTGCTGCCCTCATTTTTTTGAAAGGCACGATTAGGCATCGGCGAACATTCCATCAGGAATAAAAAATAAAAACCGCCCTCACTCGTCCCAGATGTTAACATGGGCTGGTGAATTCACGGAACAAACGTGGCGCAAAAAAATGATGCAACGACCGAACTTCTAATTTACAGGTGAGCGATATTTTTACATTCGTTCGGAGCCGTTTTCATATTTTCCGCGCCACGCGAAAGATTAGACATCACTATGAACGGTGTGAAAGTTGTTTTGCATTTTCATCGCTTTTCACCTTATGGCAAAAACGACGAATGCGTGAATTTCTTGCATTCACTTTGTATGAATGTTGGAAAAGTTGCAAAACCTTGCATTTTCTTGTCGAAAATTAGAGGTTTTGTTACAAAATCAAGCATTTTTAAAAGTTATTTAAATATACAAACCCTACAAATGTTAAAAGTTCACGAACTATGAAAAAAGGCCGAAGAAGTTGAAATTTTCTTTTATTTTGTCCATGCAAAGTCTATAGGAGATTTTTTAAAATGTCGTTTTTGTATGATGGCACTGGAAATGATTTAAAAGTTACGAGGAATTCTTCATTGAGATATATATTCTATCATCGCAAATTTTAAAAATATATTTTTGCATTTTATTAACTATATTAAAATAAAAAATGAGAAAGAAAAAAAGAAATTAAAACAAATCAATTTTATAAATGTTAATAGAAAAATAAAAAAAAATGTTATTTCTAAAACCCAGAGATCCCGAGCAGAAAGAGGAAACGATTTGTCAGTTTTTCTAATCGAGGAGACATATTCAAGAGAGCGATAATTATGGCAAGACAAGTGTGAGATATCAAACTGAAACGTGAGATTACTAAGTTGTTCAGACCCATCATCAAGACAAAAAAGATATTGTCAGAGAACTGAAACCCATAAGAGAAGCACTGTAATGGACATAATTCCCTCGTGACATGTTCCCAGCGAGATCGTGATGACAAACCCTCTCTGCTACTCACCGATAAGTTCTACCGTGGTAGATAGAATGCAGACCAATTGAGATAGTGAACTGGAGATCAGCATCACTACTAGCATGTCGGCTCTTGATATGGAAGACATCAAAAACCTGTGTAGACCCTACTTGGATTTATATAACAAAACTTCCTAGACCACTGAATCAACCCATGGTTTTCGTAAAGAAACGGATGAAAAACTCTACATAGGAAATATGGAAGTAAAATAGAATTTGACAATGTGATCGTGGGCAGAGATCACGTGTTTGAATGCGCCCATCGAATGTGGCATTTGCTCAGGTTGGCTAAACCGGATCCTCAAAATTACAGTCAAGAAGATATCAACACTTACAGCGACATCCTGATCAAGACCAATACCATAAAACGGAATAGTGGCACCAAAGAGAATAGACTGAAAGCGAGCAGAGGTTACAAATGGAAACTAGTGGCGAAACCTGTATATGATGAAATAAAGCATTCATTAGATAGGTTGCTGGAAAGGAAATGGCAGTCGATGGTAGCACTACCACGAGCATCCCTTTCGATCCTAACACACTATTAGAGAGATTGGATCATTTTGTCAGCTGAGTGCTAGAATGTTCTATGTCCCATAGGGGACATAGAACATTCTAGCACTCAGGCGACGAGTTGATGGCCAGTAGAGAAGCCGGTAATACGGGAGTGAGAAATGAGATAGTTAGTATATGCGACAAACTGGCAAAGCAAATGGTTTTAAATAAAGACTGCTATTTATTTATTATTCATTGGGGTTTAACGACACTTTCGACAGTCAGGGTCACCTCCTGTCGGAAAGGACTGATATAAATCTTTCATAAAGGCATTATAAAATTATAAATAAATAGTAAATGGAAGAATAAACTAATTAGAAATAATTAATTAAATTGAAATAATAAAAAAAATGTCAGTGGTAAATAACAGAGGACTTACTGGATCTTACGTCAATGGTGGATCGGGCATGGTGGATTTGATGATGCAATTTTGAACGCATCGCTTATTGTTGATGCTGCAAAGCAGATCACCTGAACAGTTGCAAAGGTAAAAAAGACTGCAATGGATGTCAGTAAGAAAGCTACTACCAAAGATTAGAAAAGATTTTATCGAAGATAAAAGAGGAAAACGCAGAGGAGTTCATTTCTGGTACAAGAATATAAAAACGTGCCAAGAAATTAAATGGATTGAGAATGAAAGTAGTGTAAAACACAACATAAAAATGTCAGAAAAGAAAATGAAATCATATTTTCCATTTCTCATTCAGTATCTTACAATTAACGTTCACACCGCAAAAGAAAAAAAAAACAAGCGAGGCGAGTGCACTTACAGACGCTGTTGGCAGGAGAAGGAAGTTTAATGCATAAAAGAATGGTAATTCAGTTCTCGCGAGTTCGTAATACCTGAACATTATGATGATTTGACTGACAGAGAATTCAAACGTCACCTATAAGAAGAAGATGCGGCCACAAACAGTGCTCTGTCATCCTATAAGTTAGAAAAGAGAGATAATTTATGCATGATACCTCACTTCACAGGAAGACATGCGATAAACACTCATTTGACTCTCGAATTTAGAAAAAAGACATGTCCGTGTCTGCTATAATCTTCTTGAGGGTTGATACACACCCCCCCCCCCCTCCACCCCAACGGATTATAACAAACGGACAATGAAAACGCACAGTTACATTCGTTCATCCATTTCGCCATTCATTCGTTCGTTTTCTGTTGAATTGTAAACCTAGTGCCAAAATCATTTGTATATGTCTACCCCTATAACCCTTTACCTAAAATGAAAAGCAGACGACACTTGCAAAAAAAATTATTGTATAACTAATTTTTTTCATTTTTTTGTCTCAAAAACATAGGTTATGACCCCTCATTGGAACGAGCTCGACGAGCTCGTTCCAATGAGGGGTCATAACCTATGTTTTAGAGACAAAAAATGAAACAATAATGAAAATTAATTGGCGATTTTTGAGAATAGCGCTGGCCAGTTTTTCCCGTTACGTTAGGCTAAGGGTTAACTGAGTTGTACTTAAATATCAAACCATAGCTACAGTGATTTTCGGGATAAGGGGGGGGGGGGGGGGGGGGGTCAGGACCCCTCTCGAACAGATTGTAACAAAACAAGTAATGAAATCGCATAAAGAGCGCTTAACGCGAAACCTACTCAAATATCGAACTTTGTTTGCTATAATCTTCAAGAGGGAGGTTGGTAGCCGCCTCCAACAGGTTATAGTAAAACAAGTAATGAAATTGCATAGAGATAGTCTATCATAGTTAGATTTATCCATTCATTCATTTTCGGTGGGGGTGTTGTCGCCATGACCTTTCTCCAACAGATTAAAACAAAACAAGTAATGAAATCGCATAAAGAGCGTGTACTACAGTTAATTCTTTCACTCAAGCATCCATTCATTCGCTCGTTCTCAGTTGAATCGAGAACTCTCTACCAATCGTATTTTTACGCGAATAACCCCTAAACTGTAGTCTACCTAAATATCAAAACTTGTTAGCTACAGTCTTCTGGAGGGAGGTTAAGATCTCTCTCAAACAGATTATAACCATTCAAGTAATGAAATCACACAAAGAGCGCCCATTATAGCCAGTATCATTCACTCATTCATTCATCCATTAATTTGTTTGTTCTCTATTGAATTGTGATCAGGGCTGGGAGGAGTTAAACATTTCCCTTAACATGTTAACGTGTTAAATAAATCAGCGTTAACGAGTTAAATGACGTTAAATGTTAAAAAGAACAGAATTTTAATACCTTCACCTATTTTTATTGATTTGAATTTGAATATAATTGAACTTCATCTCTTGAGTTCCAGTGTGTTCTATGTGCCTATTGGCACATAGAACACATTGGAACTCAGGGGTCGAGTAGTTAAGATAGTTCTATCAGGTTATCATAAATTTTAACATTCAGCGATGTTTTCTTTTAAGAATACAATCGTTGCGGCCGTATCCTTAGATTGATACATCCGCCGTTACTTGAACACCAGTTTTTACATGGAAAATAGGCGTTCGGATGAAGCTGATATTACTGTATACACAACTATCGGCGGGCCAACTTCGCCAACGTTGGTAGGAGGGCTACGAACATCTAAATTATTCGTGTTCTTCAATTTCGTCAAATGGCGCAAAATTCGACGTCATCGGCACGCGCGATTCGTCTTGGGTAAACACAAGATAACGACGCAATGCAACATATTATACAATTATAATCTTCAAAGTTAAACGTTATTAACTTGGTTAATTTTTTTTAACGTTACCGTTTGAAACTTTAACTGCCCCCAGCCCTGATTGTGAACTTCTTACCTATCGTAAGAACGCCTCACCAAGTAATATAATCGCATAAAGCGCGTGTATTACAGTCAGATTCATTCATTCATTTTCCGCTGAAATGTGAACGCCCTGCAGTTCTTATTTTTACATGTTTACCAACCTTAACTGAATTCTACTTAAATATCAACACTGGTCTGCTATAATCATCTGGATGGATTCATTCATTTTCTCCGCTAACTGTGAACGCCTTACCAATCTAATGTTTACATGATTAACCCCGTGACTAAAATCTACCTGAACATCAACACTTGTTTGCAATAATCTTCTGGATGGAGGCTGAGAGCCCTTCCAGCAGATTATAGCAAACGAATAATGAAATTGTGTAAAGAGCACCATTACAGTTATTTTATTACTTTCCAAAGATTGATTTACTGGGATTCCGGGTTTGATTATAAACGATAACTTCACAAGTGAATTATGCAATCAACAATTGTGTCATGTATCCGTGCGCGCAAGCGAAGACGCTTTACTGTGGGTGTAATGGGGACTTCATTGGGTTTTTTTGCTTTTTTTTAACCATTTACCTAACATGAAAAGCAGACGACACTTGCAAAAAAAATTCTTCAATAATTATTATATCATTTTTGTCTCAAAAACATAGGTTATGACCCCTCATTTGAACGAGCTCGGCGAGCTCGTTCCGATGAGGGATCATAACCTATGTTTTAGAGACAAAAAATGAAAAATAATGAAAATTAATTGGCGAGTTTTGAGAATAGCTCTGGCCATTTTTGGGCGTTACCATGGGTAAAGAGTTAAATAATATAATTATCGTTAATAATGAAAAGTAATAAACAGAATAATCGCTTGACTGGAGTGGTTACATGAAGTAATTCATTCGAGGCGAGGGACTATATTGTAAAACACTCGTGCGCATTCGCGCACTCGTGTTTGTACAACGTCCCTCACTTCTCATGAATTATTTCACGTAACCACTCCAGTGAAGCGATTACTCTCTATTTCTTTCCCCCATTCCTCCACTCATCCGTTAGTAGTATGTAATGTGGTTTTCAGGGGTTAGTTGGGGAAATCATCGGGGGGGATCTCATATGACGTCATAGTCAGGTGACCTAGTGGCGCCATGTTGTGTTGTCATGGTAACCCACGTGAGTGACCATCTTGTGACGTTATCCCCATAGTGATACGTGGTGTTAGTGCGCACGCGCAGTGCGTGTTGTTAGGGTGATACGTGTTTCCGTCGTCCATTTTGTATACTGGAGGCCGCCATCTTGGTTTCTATGGTAGCACGTGGTTGTTATGTTATCTAAATGCCTACAACAAGACAGGGGTATGTTCGGAGGGTGTGATTGATTGAATCGGAGTAAAGCTAATTACCGCAAACAACCCGACAACTTTTACTATTTCGAATTCTTTTAGAATTCTCTGCTTCTTTCTATCTATGTAATAGTTTTCGTCTATCTGACCATGTTCTTTTGTTCTGGTGTATACTACAGCTTTACTTATTATTACCATATTTAGCTTTTTTGGTCTATTCTTGTTAGTTCTGGCCCTATTCCGAATACTCTTGTTGTTTTATTTATCTAGATCATTTATATAAATTATTGCTAACCAATATTTATTTATTGGTCTTTTAAGGTCACATATTTCTGCACAATGGCTAACCATTGACAGTTTTACGGGTGGAGGAAGCCGAAGTGCCCGGAGAGAACCACCGAGCAACGGCGAGCAACTGTCAGCTCTCCAACATACCAACTCCACACAAGCAGGGTTAGCATTGGTTGAAGACAGGTGCACCATCGACGTGCAGTACGCCTTAGTATACAGCGCCGCCGTGCCCCCGCGTGGGCAATGGGGGTGAAGTGTTTTGCCCAAGGACACAACACGGTTGCCGCATTGCTAACCAGTAGGATTACTTGGGTTCCCATAATCTGCCTGTATAACCATGAAGTCCTGCCCGAGTCTCATCACCTCTATATCCAATGGCAATATTCCATGGAATCCCATTTTTTTGAAAACACCTGTGGCTATGGAATCCCTTTTTTGTCATATGTGCTTATGTGAAAAGGCACAATGTGATACAATGTGCCCTAGCACATAGGCACATGCCAGATGTGCCGATATGTGCTTATATGTGCTTATGTGAAAAGGCACAATGTGACAAAATGTGCCCTAGCACATAGGCACATACGGGTATTTCAGGATACCTATGTCCTGTATTGTTTTATTCGAGGATACCTACTGGAGAATCCCTTTTTTGTCATATGTGCTTATGTGAAAAGGCACAGTGTGACACAATGTGCCCTAGCACAAAGGCACATGCTGGATGTGCCGATATGTGCTTATATGTGCTTATGTGAAAAGGCACAATGTGACACAATGTGCCCTAGCACATAAGCACATACGGGTATTTCAGGATACCTGATATTGTATTATTTGAGGGTACTAGTTGTAGGAACTTTACATCCGGGTACTTCATGCTACATCCGGGTACTTCTGTTGGGGTTGTAGATAAAAAACAAACAACAATACATATAACATTTCATTTTTATTCGTGTATGCAATTCAATGTCTCAAGGTAGCATTTTTGCCTTTGTAGTTCTCGCAAGAGCTAACCATTTCATCTTCTTGTAGGTTTGAGCTTCTTCCCATTGCATGGCTAGGTTCTTGATAAAACACATTCTCTCATTTGATAACTTGGCTTTGTTGGTTACCTTAATTTCCTGTCTGGTATCTTTGGGTTCCACTTTCTCTAGCTATTTCATAGTAGTAACTTCAGTCTTCAGAACATCATTCTTAGTAGTAACTTCATTTGTGGTTTGAGTGGAAACATCTTTCTTGGTTTGGGTCCTCTTTGAATCTTCATTCGTAGTGGTAACTACATTCTTTATGGGAGCTGGCATCTTTTTCTTGTCATCAGTAGAAACTTCGTTCTTGGTGGAAACTTCTTTCTTTATGGGAGCTGGCATCGCTCTCGTTTCTTCAGTAGTAACTTCGTTCTTAATGAAAACATCTTTCTTTGTTTCTGTAGAAACTTTGTTTATAATTTGATTAGTAACTTCATTCTTGTTTGTATTGGAAGCATCAGTCAGTTCTTCTGTCTTTATTCTCTTGGTTGTAGTTGCAACTTTGGCGGTTAATGATCGGCTAGTATCCACACATCTTTGGTTCTTTCCACCATCATCCATGTCTAGATTTTTGCTCTTGGCTGCTTTTACTACACGATTCACTTGAGTCAGTTCCTGCGAAGTCAGCTTTAATCCAGCATCATTCTTGAAGATCTGTATATGTAAGTCATCTTTGAATCTGAGCACTGTTGTTCACACAGACATCTTCACTCTTCGACGTTCAAAACGAAAGTGAATTTATTTTCATACTAACACTCCTTTTATACTTTTTTTTTAATAGTCGTCTTCTTCTTCTTCATCTACTCTGAATGAGTAGTTTGTCATTAGGTTGTCGAACAGAAATCTTCACTTTTCCAAAGCATATTTATGGGATTCTTCAAAGTCAAAATCCTCTTCTTCACGAAGACGCTTGGAAGTTTCTTGAATTTTCTTGTGAATTGAGTCATTGCAAAAATTTCGAATGTACACCAGGGTATTAATGTATTTCTCACTAATGGCTTCTCTGACATTCTTTTGAAGTCCTCTATATGCTGTTTCAACTGCATTTTCTCTGTCCATTCGGACCATTCCATCTTCAATATACTTGTTCATGAGGTTGTCAAAATCGTCTTGGTATTTATCATAGGCACTTTGGACGATAGTTCCCATCATAGAAACGTCTTCTTCATCGTCGTCTTCTTCTTCATATTCCATATCTTCTGATAGTTCCGACGATTTATCGGTGTCCGAATCTCTTGTCCAATTTTTTGGTGCACAGCTGGATTGCATTGTGTCCGCTCTCTTCGAAGGTCAGATTACAAATGACAAGTTTCTTACGAGCACGACTCTTTTATAGGATATCGGACAGAACATTGATGATGGGTTTGAGCAACTTTCCTAAAAATCCTCCTTTCTGTATAATCCGTCTTCCTTTCCTAAAAGATAGTTCTCTCTTTGATAAGGCAATTCTCCTAATCTGGTGTTTGTATGGAATCAGGTTAGCTCTCTCAGATTTAGTTATAGGTACTGCCCCCTTCAAGATGTTTGAGGCACAATCACATATACATTGTATCAAATCATCACTGGACGTCTTGAGTATAGTCTTGGCTTCATATCGTTCCACATCAGATAGGATTCGCAGTGCATCTAAATTTCTCTCTAATCTTGCAGCGTTGCTCGGTTTTTCCGATCTCCTCATGGGACAGTAATCATCTTCATGTCTCTTACGTGTGAAGCTCCTGGAGAATTCTTTATCACAATATCGGCAGCAGTGGACTTTCATGACTTCACTCTTTCGTGGTCGAAGAACAAATGAGTTTATTTTCACACCAACATTCCTTTTATACTTTTTTCAGAGCTTGGACTGGGTTGATAAGCGCCGAGAGAAAGCAACTCTTTCGTAGTATACATCTTTTCATATCGGTAGAAATTCCATCATCTGTTAGCAGCTTCAATACATGTTCGTATTTTCGCAGGTCCTCAAATTCAGCCAAATTCAGTGGTATCTTATCTCCGGGAATGTTGGTAGCACATTTGCGTAAACAGGCAATCGAATCTTCATCAGCAGCACGTAGAACGCCATCGATTTCCACCTTGTCAGCATCCCGTAAAAATTCTAAACGTGCTTTATTTTGGTCAGTCATGGAATCTCCAGTATCTCTCTCCTCTTCTGTTCTTCTTGGACAGTTATGTTCTTCAAGCCTCTTCCTATTGTGTAGTTGGGTAAACAACTTCCTGCAATATCTGCAGTGGAGCCGACGATGGGTCTTCTCGTGTCTTCTAGCATTATCCGATCTTGAAAATAACTTGGAACAGAATCTGCATCGAGCTGGTAACATGCCTTCACTCGACGACGGTCAGGACACAAATGAGTTTATTTTCGTACCAACACCCTTTTTATACCTTTCCCAACAGAAGTACCCGGATGTAGCATGAAGTACCCGCATGTAAAGTTTCTTCAACTAGTATCCTCAAATAATACAATACCAGGTATCCTGAAATACCCGTATGTGCCTATGCGCTAGGGCACATGGTGTCACATTGTGCCTTTTCACATAAGCACATATAAGCACATATCGGCACATCCAGCATGTGCCTTTGTGCTAGGGCACATTGTGTCACATTGTGCCTTTTCACATAAGCACATATGACAAAAAAAGGGATTCTCCAGTAGGTATCCTCGAATAAAACAATACCAGGACATAGGTATCCTCAAATACCCGTATGTGCCTATATCCTAGGGCACATTGTGTCACACTGTGCCTTTTCACATAAGCACATATGACAAAAAGGGGTTCCATAGCCACAGGTGTTTTCCAAAAAATGGGATTCCATGGAATATTGCCATTAGATATAGAGGCGACGAGACTCGGACAGGACTTCACTGTTATAAGGGGAGATAACTTTGCATACAGATTATGGGAAACCAAACAATCTTATTGGTTAGCAATAATTTATATAAATGATCTGGATAAATGAAACAACAAGAGTATTCGGAATAGGGCCAGAACTAACAAGAACAGACCCGAAAAGCTAAATATAGTAATAATAAGTAAAGCTGTTCCAGTTGATAGGCTCTTCTACGCTACTGGAGTATACATCAGAACAAAAGAACATGTCAGATAGACGAAAACTATTACATAGATAGAAAGAAGCAGAGAATTCTAAAAGAATTCGAAATAGTAAGAATTGTCGGGTTGTTTGCGGTAATTAGATTTACACCGATTCAATCGAACACACCCTTTGGATATACCACTGTCATGTTGTAGGCATGTAACCACGTGCTACCATAGAAACCAAGTATACAAGATGGACGACGGAAACACGTATCACCCTAACAACACGCACTGCGCATGCGCACTAACACCACGTATCACTATAGGGATAACGTCACAAGATGGCTGCTCACGTGGGTTACCATGACAACACAACATTGGGCCAACAGGTCACGTGACTATGACATCACATGAGATCCCCGATGAGATCCCCCAACTAACCCCTAAAAACCACATTACATACTACTTCCTTTCGTTTTCTATTGAATTGTAAAACCCCTTTCCAATCTTATTGCTAGATGTTTTACACCTCAACTGGAACCTTCTTAAATACAAAAAAAAAATCAATTCTGTGTTTTTCTGGATCCTAGAGGGGGGATCGATCTCTCTCCAAGTGATTATAACAAAACTCGCAATGAAATCACATAAAGACAGAACATTACACTTTCAGTTACAAACGCTCCTGTTTTTATTGATTCACTCTTTGCTTTTTCCTATTCTTCAACAATTCATCTATCTGCTTCTTGTTGACTCCTGAGATCTTGACCACGTACAACTGCCCTTGATCTACATGAACCAATTACACTGCCTCCATTGATTATAGCTCATCTTTTATACTGATACAAATAAGATTGCTCATGCTAAGGTAATGAATACCTCCACATATTTTGGAACTCCCTGATCTTACACCTCCATGTCAATCGCCGTATACCTTTGTTTATTGGCATTGTATGAGACTGGTGACGACAGTTGTGTGTTAAGTGTTCTTTACCGCATACATCCTCAACATTATCCAAAGGAAATTGCTTCCACAAAAATAAACGTTAATTTTTCAGTTATGCTTATACTATATCATATGAGATTGAGACCTAGTAGCAACCCTTCATTCCTAGTAACATATACTACTCAAAGTTTTCTAAGCACCACATATTTGACACATCATTGTGAAATTTGCTTGTGACATATTTGCGATATTTTTGGTGGATATGATTGATGAATGTTTTGAGATGGTCCCCAGTGTTTACATTAGCTCTCTTGACAGGCAGACTTTTCGTGACAGTCAAGGAAAGCATGTATCCCTTGAATTTCATGATGTTGTCGTGTACTGTCTACATGTACATGACATGTGTAGGGTATTCAATCTTCATTTCAGCACAAACCCTTGTGATTTAATGATTGAATATGGCGAATGCAAATGTAAGAAGACATTTGTCTGAAGCGGAAATGTGGCGGGGTGTTGGGATGGTGGAGAAAGGGGCTGCGCATCGTCAGGTTGGTGAAGCCCTTGGTGTACACCATACGCTGATCACCAGAGCCTGAGCAAAATTTCAGCAGTATAGCACACCAGTAAGACGGCATGGTGGAAGAAGTGACAGGGAAACATCTGCAGCCGAAGACCGGTTTTTGATCATTCAGGCCCGTAGGAACCGCTTTGCAACAGCAACCCAGCTTCGCAGTGACCTTCAGAATGCATACGGGGTAAATGTTTCGACGCAGACTATCCAGGCAAGGTTGCACGAAGGTGGTCTCCGATCGAGACGACCATGTATTCGCATTCCGCTGTCCCAGAACCACCGCCAGACACGATATGAATGGGCCATGGGCCATGTTGGATGTACCAGAGAAGATTGGCGACCTGTCCTTTTGACAGATAACTCAAGGTACTGCCTCGACTACACAGATATGCTTTCTAGGGTATGGAGAAGTTCAGGAGAGCGATTCCATGCAGCCAACATTGCTGGACATGACCGCTATGGTGGAAGGTCAATAATGGTCTGGGGCAGCATCAGCTGGGATGGACGTACAGAGCTCTGTGTCCTTTACCGTGGTACATTGATTACACAGCGGTATGTTGATGAGATCCTGGATGCCCCCGTCAGATTGTATGCAGGTGCAGTGGGTGATAGATTCATTCTGTTGGACGATAATGCCCGTCCTCATGTTGCCTATGCTGCCCGGGAGTACCGACGGGGGAGGGGATTGAGCGTATGGACTGGCCAGCAAGATCCCCTGACCTCAATCCAATCGAACATGTCTGGAATGAGTTGCAGCTTTCAATTTCAGCCCGTCTAGTCAAGCCAAGAAGTGTCCAGGAGGTTGGTTCCATGATGGTCCAAGAATGGAACAACATCCCACAGAGGACCATCAGGAACCTGATTGGGAGCATGAAAAAGCGTGGTCAAGCTGTAATTAATAGTAATGGGTCTCATACTCGATACTGAACCCATACCAGTTCGCTCCGTCAACTTTTTGGAAAATTTGAAAAATTTCCTCTTTTACCAATAATATCCATTTCCATGGTTATCGTATTCAAAAGCTAAAAAATAATGTCAAACACAAACAAAATCTTAATTTCTGTACTTAAATCATTAAAGATATATAATTAAATAAAAATATATACACTTTTCATCACAGTATTCAACCAAAACGTAAAATAGGTAGTTGGATATACTTGGTGCTTAGCAAACTTTGAGTAGTATAGTACTGGACTATTTTTTTGAAATACATATTCACAAATCTAAAAAGATAATAGGAGTGATATACAGACCCAACACCATGCCCAAAGCGGATATTGACCTTTTCATGTCTAAAATTAACGCCATTATGGATATTTTGAATCAGCAAAAAACACATTCCGATATCATGGGCGATCTCAATATTGCTCTTTTTAAGTCGGGTTCTCATGATAAAACAGAACAATGTATGGATTTAATGTTCAGCCAAGGTTGTCTTCTGGTAATTTCAAAGCCCACGCGGGTGACACAGTCACACTCATCGACCACATATTTTCAAACAACTTCTTGTCTGATTCAATCTCTGGTATAATCCTAACCGATGTATCTGGCCACTTTGGTGTATTTCACATAGAAACTAAATTCATGAAGAGGGACGACCCACCGATTAAATTCAAACAAAAAATAAACCAAGAAACAATAGCTCACTTGAATCTCTGCTATCCCAAAGTAGCGTTGCTGAGGTTATGGAGCTACATTGAGCAAAACACGGCTTATAATGTATTCATTGAAACTTTCCTACAGGCTTTTAAAACATCATTTCCGTTAACTCAAGTACGCCACAATAAAAGAAAATCATAAAATGCCAACCCTGCATGTCAAAAGGGCTCCTAATCTCTTCGAACAATAAAAATAAATTTTATCATATAAAACTTAAATTCCCCAATGAACAAAACATCCAAAACTACAAAAGCTGTTGTAGGATATTTAACAGGGTGAAAAAAACAAAGCAAGGCAATTTACTACAGAAACGTCTTACTGGAAAACAAATATAATATGCGTAGAACGTGGCAAATTCTAAATGAACGCATACATAAAGCTAAAAGATTAATCAAACTCCCACCTTTTTTACGCTGAATGGTTATGAAATAAATAATTCACATGAAATAGCAAAAGAGTTCAACATTTTCTTCTCTACCATTGGTAAGCATACAAATGCATACTACTTTAAGAACGCCTTCCAAACAATTCTCTGACTACATGAGCAGAGATTTTCCGAATAATTTGTTCATAACCCCGATGTGACCTAGAGAAGTTATCAGTGTAGTTAACTCAATGGAATCAAAATTAAGCAAGGATTGTGATAACGTCACTACAAACATTCTCAAAGAGACAATAAATCTCACTGCAACTCCTCTAGCACACATAATAACTAACTCGTTCGTCCACGGCATAGTGTCCGATAAATTGAAAATAGCAAAAGTAATCCCGATATATAAGATAGGAGATGAACCCCAATTAACTAATTATAGACCTATAAGCCTGTTTCCAATCTTTTTCCAAAGTGTTAGAAAAAGGCATGTCGACGAGAATAAATTGTTTCCTAAACCAATTTGAAATTTTGTATCCTCACCAATATGGGTTTAGAAAACAACACTCAACTGTTCATCCCGTACTGCAATTTCTAAAACACGTTTCAGGACAAAACAACAAAATAAGCAAAGATAAAACAGTGGCAGTCTTTCTAGATTTTTCGAAAGCTTTCGATACGATAAATCACGATATATTAGTGAGGGAACTGGAATGGTATGGAGTTAGAGGAATAGCTAATAACTGGTTCAAAAGCTATTTGTCCAATAGGCTACAATATGTTTCTTATGGAGAGGAGCATTCAGCATTTATACAAATAACATGCGGTGTTCCACAGACTTCTATACTAGGACCTATTTTTTTCTTGTTATTTATCAATTTTATTACTTTCCAAAGTGTGATTTACTGGGATTTCCGGGTTTGATTTTGAACGATAACTTCACAAGTGAATTATGCAATCAACTATTGTGTCATGTATCCGTGCGCGCAAACGACGACGCTTTGTCGTGAGTGTAATGGGGACTTCATTGTTTTGTTTTTTTTTTTTTTTGCTTTTTTTAACCCTTTACCTAACATGAAAAGTAGACGACACTTGCAAAACAAATTCTTGAATAACTATTATTTTCATATTTTGTCTGAAAAACATAGTTTATGACCCCTCATTGGAACGAGCTCGACGAGCTCGTTCCAATGAGGAGTCATAACCTATGTTTTAGAGACAAAAAATGAAAAATAATGAAAATTAATTGGCGAGTTTTGAGAATAGCGCTGGTAGTTTTGGGCCGTTACGTTAGGTAAAGGGTTTAATAATATAATTATCGTTAATAATGAAAAGTAATAAACAGAGTAATGGCTTGACTGGACTGGTTACGTGAAATAATTCATTCGAGGTGAGGGACTATATTGTAAAAAAACTGGTGCGCATTCGCGCACTCGTGTTTGTACAACGTCCCTCACCTCTCATGAATTATTTCACGTAGCCAGTCCAGTCAAGCGATTACTCTCCATATATTCGCTATTTTTCTGCACTAAACCTCCTCTGATACCACTGCATACTACTCTAAACCAGACGTGAATAATCTAATCACATATTCAAACAAGGGACTGGAAAAAATATTCGATTGGTGCCTGGCAAACAAACTGTGTGAACATATCTGGATTAATAAAAAAGAAATAAGCAGGGTGGGCATCGGGGAGCTAGAGAAAGCAACTAAATTGTTAGTGATTAACATTGATGAAGACCTTTCCGATAAACTTCACATTGTCCAGCTATGCTCAAGGATAGCACGAGCAAATTTTGCCCTTAACAAAGTGAACATTATCATCCCTCGTGATGGCTTGAAATCGCATTATTATGCCCTGATACACATTCATCTGATTTACGGAATAACCCAAAAGCAACGAATAGACTCCATGTTATACAGAAACGATCACTGCGCATAATAAACAATACAAGATATAACGCTCGCACTGGTCCTTTGTTCTCAGAGAATAAAATACTCAAAGTCAATGACTTATTCAAATTACATGCTCTGTTACATGTCTTTGATTGGCTGCATGGCAATTTACCCTCACTTTTGGTGATTTTTTTGACTCAATTATAGCCAAACCAACAGAACAACTGGATAGTCTGATTTCCTCCGCGTATATAGAACAAGGACAACATAGCTGGACGGCTTTCCATCCTATTTGACCTCCAAATTGTGGAATGAACTTAACAGTGAGATTCGCTCTATTGACAATAGAAACTCATTTAAAAAAAAGACTGGTACACATTTCCTAGCGTAGCATCATATTCCCAAAATGTTCAGTTCAACAATCCATACTGCCATGATTGTTCTGTCTAATACCATGACCTTTTCTCTCGACGATTATTCCGGCGATATCGCTGAACAGGCTCCTGAATTATTCAGGCTTACCCAATTGAGCACGAGCGCAGTTGGGTAAGTGTGCCATTAAAGCCAAAAGACGAAGAGTACATTACATCTTGACCATTCTAACACGGAATACGCATTCTGGGGCCAATTATATCGTGTATTCCCACTTGAATTCTTGGGGCTTTTGCGCTCTAAAATGGATTGTATGTGATTAAGATGGAGTGAGTAGTAAAATTCCAGGGTGTTGGTGGCGGCTTTGTAGTGTTGGCCCCTGTTTCATGCCACGTGCCAGCTTCATGTCTTGCAAAACATTTGATAGTTTTCTGTTTTGAGAAACATGTGCCTTATGTCATGTACCCATACTGACTGATTCCTACCACTGGAACTATATATGAAGTATGTCTCGTGGTCTCGTCCATTCTTGACCTCCTGCTCTGGTCGAGCCAGTTATGTACAACTGCAACATGGTTTTATCGTGCACATTTTTTAATAAAACCAGCGCTAGGAGATTAGGCTAAAACATGTACTCTTGCTTCTAGACCCCCTCTCACATCTCTCATTCCCACATATCAGTCAGATCATAAAAACTCCATAGTCATTTTTATTTCTCAATATCGGAGTACAAACTTATTTATCCATATTGCAAAATTCCTTACATAATACTCAATAATACATATTATGATTAACTCTAAACCTGCGGAGTATTTTCTAGATATTTTTCATCAAATCTAGTCATGGCTGCTTTAAAGCAGCCATGGCTAGATTTGATGAAAAATTAATATAAACGTAACACAAGAAATCATTGGTGAAAAAATCCATTCAATTTACATGGAGCAAATATGATTAAATGTGCCCAACATATACTTATTTCAGTAATAAGAGAAACCCTGTGCTGGTCAGAAATATCCGCCAGCAGCATGCAAAGAGTTAACTGTCATAGACTTCATCATCCTGATTTCGGAGGGTGTCAGGTAGACAGCCAATCTGGCTATGACACCTCCCTGCTGCGTACTTTTCAGTTATGTTTGTATATTTTTTGTACATTTTAATATCACATTATTATACTGTATGACATGTATGCACGTACATGGCAACATAACTCACCATCACCATCATCGAAAGCATCCGTATCGATAAAATAAATTAACTTAAAGGCGAGAATTTATTGGGGGGGGGGGGGTTCAAAAATCTCATGTAGCATTGTTTTTTATCACGACCTGGTTACCCGATCACTCATGAAAATGTCTTGCACATGTTATCTTATCATATTCACAGGGCGGGGAGAGGTGTCTTCAAAATGTCCTCTACACAGGGCCGGGGTGGGTGGTCCCGTCACGAGAAAAGTCACTTTTGACCTCTCATCAAACGTGTACATTTTTTCTGTTTTAATCTATCTCGATACGCTCTTAAGTGATCTAATGGCGTTTAGGGTAGTTAGAACATATGTGGCATAGTAGCATTAACCAGCTGTTGTGACTCACAATTGGTGAGGTGGTGACGATCAATCAGTTGGTGGTCAATATCGCCCACCCTTAGCCTGTTTCCGGCAGGTTTAAACCAGTGGTACATGAAGAAAAATCGAATGGTCAATCAAATAAATCATTTATGTATCAAAACACAACAAGAAGAACAAACAAAATGAATGGGTCCAGCCAGGTTGTGTGTAGTAAGATAGTAAGTAGAGAAAAATCAGGAAGAAAAATGCGAACTAGAATAGGAAAGTCTGACCGAGGCTGACCAAGGAAGTAATAAGATGAATAGATGCATGGAGTAAATGAGTTAAACAAAAGAATTCACAACATATCTTATACAAAAATATGTTTCTATACAGATATGAGAGCTACATGTACAAGTGTGCCCAGAATGTGGGACATCCATGTTAGGCCTGGCTTGGTTCATACATGTATAATCACATCCCCACCTCCCCGATTAATCTCATATATTCTTATCTACCATGGACTCTTGGATTTTGAAGTGATATACCCAGCAATTACTCTCATGACAGCCCATTTTCTTCAAGAAGTGCTTGACATCATCTCTCCATCACGGCCGAGCGCAGCACTGCCCAGTGTGATAGCAGATTAAAATTTGTACCAAACTACATTTGATTTTACCCCAAGTGACCAACCAGGTTGTGTAAGTAAAAAAGGATCATAGTCTACTACATTTTATAAAGGTACTGGAATCGGTAACTGCATGGTGCTTCACTACAAATTTATGCAGTCCACCGGCTGCCCACAGAGTTGAGCGTACCGGTAACTTATGATTCGCAATGAATTTGATATATAGTTAGAGTTCAAGTTGGGGTATGTGATCAAGTTTGTCAATTCCCCCAGAAAACCATTGTGCTGGCTGCCGCTGGTGGGTTAGAAAGATAGCATCAATACAGTGTACATGCATGCTCTATGGGCTATTGCATTTTTCTACACTATCAGCCTATCTCAACTCACCTCCAAGATCCCATTGAATCCAAGTTCTATTCTAATGGTCACTCCAAGTTTTCTAAGGATGACTTAATATTGCTAGGTTTTGTTGTATATTGCATGAGTGGCCAAAACAACAACACATTGACAATATTGTGTCAGGGAGCTACATCCTACACGTTTTACTCAAGTTATTTATTTATTTATTTATTTGTTTATTTATTTGTTTATTTTCTTATTGGGTTTAATGACACTTTCGGCAGCCAGGGTCACTTCGTGTCGAGCTGTTTTACGGGTGAACGAAGCCGGATTACCCGGAGAGAACCACCAAGCAACTGTCAGACTCCCCTACGTACTAACTCTACACAAGCAGGGTTAGCACTGGTTGAAGACAAGCGCACCATCGACGTGCAGTACGCCTTAGTACACAACGCCACCGTGCCCCCACTCAAGTTAGTGAATATAATTGAGCTTGAAAGCTCAATAACCCATGCTAAGACACTATAAGATATAATATGGAACGATTAAGTACTATTTTTGCAGACATGAAGTATTTATCTTATTTATCCCTGGGTTTGCTCAAAATCTGCTCTAGTTTTCTTTTATTTTTTGTGAATTATCCCCCTTTTGTGTTGTTAGAAAAAAAAGTGGAATAGCAGAAAAGGGATCAGTAATTTGACTGAAAAACCACCATGTTTTTTGCTGAGGATTAATTTTAGGGGGTTGGACTGGGTTGAAGGGGATGTGTCCTCCTCATGTAAGCAAAAAACAACGTTTTCCTCCCCAAAACGGGGTGGTAGGTGGTCCCAAGGCGGAAAAACTTTTTCAGTCTTGTGTAGAGGATTCCCCCCCCCCCCCCCCTGATATTCATAGAAATTTGCTTTCTCAGAAGGACAAAGGTGAAAGATGTAGTATACGTGTGTTCTATTTTTAGGGATTGCGTTCATACAATTTGTTTTCGGATTGCCATTGTCTATACACGTACTGTGGATTTTTTGTCAGCAAAACTGAAAAGTATTTAAATTATTACAAAATTGTTGATCTAAAAATACCCAATAATTGGTAAAATAATGCACAGTTGTTGTTCATGACAATTATTTGAACAGCAGCAAAGGTGAAATTATTTCCACGTGTATTCAGTAATTATGCGATGCTGTTGTGTTCGTTTATCTCTTCACAATGTCGTGCATTTTGAAAATTCGTCTGCATTAAGGTTTTTTAATAACAGATTTAAGTAAGTAATTTTATGTTCCTTCCGATTTCTTACACTTTGCAGACAATGTTTTCTGGCATGTTCTTTGACATACAAACAAAATATGAGAAACGATACTTTTTCAAATTAGCTGCTTATTGTACCTTCAGCTTTTTGTTGCATTTGGTTTCATTCTTATTTCATATTCATTTCCTTGATAGCAAATAAGATTGTTTCGTTTCAGATTTCCTCCGCCCCTTGCCGAGCGACAGACAGACCGAGAAACACATGGAAAAGGTACTTGTGTGCATATGTGATGTAACCTTCCCAATTTATTTTACTCATTAATAATGACTGGAACCATCTTCTCAAATCACCATACTGAATGCCGAGGAGTTCATTAACGATTGCAAAATCCAAGGTCTCGTTTCCTATTAAAAGGTCATTTCCGAAGTTATTGGATATCCTCGGCCAAATGGCTATTTTGAGCTATAGTTGTGGTTTATGGTAGTACAATGGACTCCTGATTACGATGGCCGGTTAAAATCGGCTGTTTATACGATGTTCTCTAGCTCCCACTTGACCTCGAGATCAGTCTAAATATTCTGTATGCTCAGAACTTTGTGATATATGAAAAGTGTTGGTTGAGATAGAATACCTTTTCGGAGATGATATTGTGGAAATGTTGCAGTTTTTTGTAGAAGTTTCGATATTTCGAGTGTCTTTTTGTCAGTGTGTGAGCCAAAGTTATTCCTTACTGTGAGAGTTACTCACAGTGTCATAACTGGTCAAGGGTGATCGATAACAATGTCAACACAGCTGGAAATCTCAGCTTGGGTTAACGGTAAATTAACAATTAACAATGTCGGGAAAGAAACAAATCAAGCCAGGTTGCTCAGAAAAGAATCCATCGAATCCATCGAAGCGTGGTCGTCAATCTTCGTCTGGACTCAGTTGCGACGAGTCAATGACTAACCCTATGTTGCCGGGTTTAAATAAGAAGATTGATGAGTTGGGAGAAAAGCTGTCTTCACTACCTTCATCCGACGATGTTCGCTCGATTGTGGAGAACTGTATTGTCACTAAAATTGACAAAATGAAATTGGAACTTGAGTCTTTTATTCAAACAAAATTGAAAGATCTGGAGGTTCGTTTCGAACAAAGACTTGATTCGCTTGAAGTTGAAAATGGCAGATGAAAACTAAAATCAATCATTTAAATAGTGAAAACAGAATACTACTCGACAGGGTCGAAGAAATCAACGGGAAAGCAAATTCTGCTATACGAGCCTCAAACCAGAATGAACAATATTCTCGAAAATACAACATTAAAGTCTGGGGTCTCGAAGAGGAAAAGGACGAAAAACTAGCCGGCAAATTCTGTGCACTGTTGAAATCCACGACCACTGAGCTGAATGTGACAGAAACTGACATCCAAGCGATACATCGTCTTCCCTCGAGGAATAAGGACGTGCCACGTCCAGTTATAGTAAAATTCTACCAAAAGGACTTGAGAGACGCTACTTTGATGCATAGAAAGCAAATAATGTCAAAGACTTTGAAAAGCAATGATCAAAAAACAGCGGTGAAAGTGAGTGACGATGTGACAGCCTTAAATTCGAGTCTTATCAGGAAACTTTACCTGCACAGTGATATTGAGTCTGCGTACCACCGTAATGGTTCTATTTGGGGGAAATTGAAAGATGGCAGAAAAATGAAATTTGACATTTTTGAGGATATAGATGCCACCGTGAAGAGATAAAAACTGTTTCCCCTCCAGAAACAAACACACAACCAAATCCTATCTCCCATTCTTTTGTGAGAAAGCCAACACCGTCACCTACTTCTACGTATACTTATACCCCCCCCCCCCCCCCCCCCCTCACCAACATACACACCATTCAACTTATTTGTTAACTTATTCGTATTCCAAATAACCAATCCCTCTTCCTGTCGTGTCAACATCAACCCACATGTTCAACTCATTCTCATACTTACAATCTCACTTACAATTTATACGCACCCTCACGCACCCTTTTGTGTGCATACAGATACACACATACACATCCATAACTACGTTTTCACACGTATGTGCCTTCATATATCCATGTACAAGTCTCAAATGTCCACGTGTTCAAACACAGACACTCCACAGATACATTCACGTCTACACCCCCCTCCCTCCCCCATATCCTGCACACATAAGAGCAAGTACAGGTTCCTCGATGCTCCCAACCTATATGATACGAACCCACATAATTTGTTGCAAACGTGTACCATCCAAGATACGTGCACGTTGTATCACTCTTACACAATGGCTTGGAAAAGGCCACAAACGTTCGGTTTAAGCAATTGAGGTGATCCAACTTCCATTTTTCAACCGTCTGAACCCTGTAATCCTCGGAAAGCTATTGTCGTACTTGTCGCTTTATACCTGCATGGGTAGTTTTCTGATAGTCGATCGCGATTCTCCTCTTGTCGTCACTTAGCCGTACTTAAATTATGACCGAAATACTGAAATCCAAGGCTCACTGCCTGGATCTTTATTGACCCTTTACCCCAAAACGCGGATGCAGACGACGCTTGCATAAAAACTGCTAAATGACTAAA
Source organism: Pictodentalium vernedei (assembly GCA_031216915.1). NCBI lineage: Eukaryota > Metazoa > Mollusca > Scaphopoda > Dentaliida > Dentaliidae > Pictodentalium > Pictodentalium vernedei. The sequence goes on along the minus strand of CM062295.1, from coordinate 300,127,420 downwards.
CCTCTTCACCTTTTGTCTCGAAAGGGTTGTTTACGACCCCCTATTTGAAATTCTTCACCTTTGTCTCGAAAGCGTGGTTCAAGACACCCTATTGGAACGAGTTCAGTGAGGTCATTCCAGTGGGGTGTCGTGATCTATGCTTTCGGGAGTGAGATGAGAAACTATTGAAGCCTGTATGGATATTTTTGTTAGTTGTACTAGTCGGTTTTGACAATTATATTGGATATAGAGTTAACAAAACCATATCCGCGACAGAGAGGAATAATTAAATACATATAATTGAAATAAATTGGGTGTCTACATGTACTCGGATTGTGTGTGTATATGTGTGTGTATGTATATATTGGTATGTATATATATATGTGTACGTATATGTGTATACGGGTGTGTGTCTATATATATCGTCACCTGGGTTCCGTTCAGTTCTATGTGCCTACTGGCATATATAGCGGAATGGAGTTCAGGGGTCGCTATGTATAGGGGTATTTGAGCATACATAAATGCACAAGTATATATTATATGGATGGATATGGTTGATGTTTTCTCGTATTCACTTCTCAATGTGATCAACTTAGCCAAAATAGAATCCCTTTTGGTAATCTCTAACGTATTCTTTGAATTGAAAATTTCATTCCCTTATCTCTACTATATTTTTTCCAACAATATATTCGTATACTTTGTATTTACCCACAGGCAAACGTAAACGTTATTTTCTGAGGGTGGGAGAGTTTAGAGAACATCAGTAATATGCTATTGTGAGTCCACATGCATCTGCATTTGTTATTTTTGGTTTTATCATTATTGCAACAGACTGTAGCAGAAGACGTAGCAGAAGTGACGTTGAATTTTTACCGAAACTATTATAGGACCCGGGTCATGAGCATAACGTTTAACTTTCCTGGAAGGAGCCATCTTCCATCTAGTATCCTACGATCTGTCCTATGTACTCACACAGCTGGAGATCATACTGGTATGTTGGTACTTAATGGCGGGTAGCATTACACTTGATGAGGTGCAGACAAATGCAGAGTACGACTTTATACAGCTCTACAATGACAAAGTATGTTCTTTGCCCGAAAATAACGATTCGCCGTTCAAACATAATGCAAATGAGTGTAACTATCTTTCGCCTAATGACTTTCAATTGACAACAAGTAAAATAGACGCAGGCTTCTCATTATTTCATATCAATTGCCAAAGTTTGAAAGCTCACTGGGATTCCCTTCAACACATGTTGTGCAACTTGCAAACGAAAAAACATATTTTCGACATAATTGGACTAACAGAAATATTTCAAATTCCTTCAAATAGTTCGTACACTCTAGAGGGCTATGCTCCAATCATTAAAAATATGAGACCCGAGAATGATGACGGCCGAGGAGGAGTGGGGATATATATAAAAGAAAATATAAAATACAAAGTGCGAAGTGATCTTTCGGTTTTTATTCCCCACGTTTTCGAATCTCTCTTTATCGAGATTATAGAAAAACACAATTCCAAAATTGTAGGTGTCATATATAGACCAAACACTCCACCAAAAGCCGATATTTATCTTTTCTTATCAAAATTAAACGAAATAACGGATGTTCTTAATGTTGAAAGTAAAAAGGTTTACATCACGGGCGATCTTAACCTTGATCTTTTAAAAGAAGCCACACACTCCAAGACTGAGGAATATATTGATCTCATGTTCAGCCAAGGGTTCTTACCCTACATTACAAAACCAACAAGAGTAACTAGTCACTCTGCCAGTCTGATAGACCATATATTCTCCAACAATCTCTCAACCAATACCTTATCCGGAATAATTATCACGGATGTTTCAGACCACTTTGGCGTTTTCTATATTGAAACAGCACTCAGGGTAAATGACATACCCAGATTCGTCTCGAAGAGAATTATAAATGCAGAAAGTATTGCCGAGTTTAAAATACTCCTCTCACAAAGTGATTTTTCCCCAGTGATGCAGTCCCATTGTCCAAATTCTTCATATGAAATATTTTTAAACATTTATATGGAAGCCTACGAAAAAGCATTTCCAATCAAAAACATTCGCCAGAATAGGAAATTTATTAAAAAACAACCATGGATGACCAGGGGACTTATCATATCTTCCAACAACAAACTAAAATTCTATAATAAAAAGCTCAAATTGCCCAACGAACAGAATAAACAAAATTATAAAAACTATTGTAGAATCTTTAATAAGGTTAAAAAACAACGCAAAGCGATTTATTACAGAGATATCCTGATCGAAAACAAAAACAATATGCGAAGAACATGGCAGATTTTAAACGAAGCAATCAACAAAGACAAACGTGAAGTGAAACTACCTTCATTTTTCATTCAGGATAACATAGAAATAAACGAAGCCCATAACATAGCAAACGAATTTAATAAATTCTTTGTCAACATTGGAAAAACAACATCCGAGCAGATTAAAAAAACAAACAAATCCTACTTAGATTATATTAACAGTAATGTTCCAAATACCTTTTACTTAACACCCACTACTCCCCCAGAGGTCGCACACGTGGTAAACAAAATGAAGCCCAAAACGTCAAATGACTGCCATGATATCTCAACACGTCTTCTTAAACATACGGTAAACGAAGTTGTCGATCCGGTTGCACATATCATTAATAACTCTTTCATTAAGGGCATAGTGCCAGACAAGATGAAAGTTGCAAAAGTTGTACCGATTTTTAAAGCAGGCGACCAAAGCAGTTTTACTAACTATAGACCTATCAGTATACTCCCGGTATTTTCAAAAGTAATGGAAAAGCTAATGGAGACCAGACTCACAAGTTTCTTAGATAGATTTGATATTCTTTCTCCTAATCAATATGGATTCAGAAAACAACATGCTACAATACACCCCATTCTTCAGCTCCTGAAAAGCACTGCAATACAAAATAATAAACAAGGGAAAGATAGTATGTTAGCAGTGTTCTTGGATTTATCCAAGGCCTTTGATTCCATAAATCACGAAATATTATTACACAAATTGGAAAAGTATGGAATCAGAGGTCTTGTTAACAGCTGGTTTAGAAGCTATTTGTCAAATAGGTCCCAGTATGTAACGTACGAAGGTCATAAGTCGGACCTTGCAACACAGACATGTGGAGTCCCACAGGGTTCGATCTTAGGGCCCGTTCTCTTTCTGTTGTACATTAATGACATTAGTAATTCCACCTCATTGAATCTTCTATCATTTGCAGATGATACAACAGGGCACGGCTCAGGCTCCGACAACAACTCCCTAACCAGATATTTTAACGAGGAACTTCAAAAAGTTTTCGAATGGTGTTCGGCGAATCAGTTATTACTGAATGCCCCAAAAACCACATATATTGTGCTGAACCCAAATCAAAAAAATAACAATAATTTTTGCCAAGAGCTAAAAATAAATAATCAATCAATAAACAAAGTGGGAGCCACTGAAACCACAAAATCAACGAAATTTTTGGGTATAAGTATTGATGAACATTTGTCCTACAAGGCCCACATATCCCAATTATGTTCCAAAATAGCGCACGCCAATTACAGTCTCAATAAAGTTAAGAATATTCTCACACATGGAGCCATGAAAACACTTTACTACGCCTTAATACATAGCCATCTGTTATACGGAATACAGACTTGGGGCAACTCCAAGGAAATAAAAAAACTGGTAATTATGCAAAAACGGTCATTACGAATAATCAACAACAAAAGATATAATGCCCATACCGACCCTTTATTCAAGAAAGATAAAATACTTAAGGTTGATGATCTGTTTAAACTACAAGCGTCCATGTTCGTCTTTGACTGGAAAAATGGTCGACTACCACCATCCTTTAACGATATCTTCAGAATCGTAGACAATCCGTTTGGGATGACTACCAGGCAGTCTGGTCTCCTACACATAGAGAAAACGCGAACCAAATCCCTAGACAAACTTCCTCTGTTCGCGTTTCCAAAGATATGGAACGCTCTAGATAACTCAATTCGTCTTATCAATAATAGAGACACATTCAAGAGAACACTTACTTCAAAATTCCTTTCATCATACTCAATCGATGTTCACTGTAGCAATCCCTATTGTCCAGACTGCACACTTTAAATTTGTAAATTTTCTAGGATACTTAATCACAGTGGGTCTGACATGCCCCTGTACTTTTACGACTAATTGACTTACTCTGCATAATAATCTGGAACCCTCGTCCTACCCAAGCTTGTTATTCGTGCCCGTTCCAAAATTATTTCAAAGAATCTCCTCAACACTCAAGAAAGAATCCGTAAACAGCAAACAATAGACAATTATTAATAATCTTTTAGACATCTTTCAGAACAGTTGATTAATCTGACGAGCGCACAACCCAGATATGTGTCGGTAAACCCTCACAGCCTTTTTCTATGATGCGAGACTCATCGGTCAGCGCATTTGTCGAGCACTCTTCAAAATGTACTCCCCGAATGTGCTAACCGACGTGGACTCAGTGCTAAACATACCAACCAAGTGTGCTATCAATGCTTGTACTGCAAGTAGTTCTCACCGGAACACGGTGCTAGCTGAAATAGTGTAGTGGACACGACAAGCTGGTTACCATCCTTCAAATTGAAATCACCGGTCTCCAGCCGGAAAAGGTGTGGGACAGTATTTTTCAGGGACATTAGTATGGCCCAATGCCATGACAAAACTCGAGTTCCGTTCCCCGTTTATATATAGTACATGATCTGCTACATGTAAAACTTCTGTAACAATTTTGATCACAGTCTGTTTGTAATTTTAAGGGGGGGGGGGTGACAGGTAGACAGCCAATCTGGCTATGTCACCTCCCTCAGTATGCATACCAACAATCTTAAAAAATATATTTGTAATCGCTTTTTTATGTATACTGAAATAAAGAATATCTATCTATCTATCTATCTATGGTGGTGGGGATTTAGTGAATAATTCTCATTAATGGTGATATGGCCAAAATAATCTGTTGATGGTCTTGATTCAAACTGTGTATTGTCAAGTGCATTTCAATTGGGGGTCAAGGTCACATGGAAGTGTTAAATGACCAACCCAGACCTGTTTGGGACCTGACAATTTGCAGTTTACAAGTGGGACAATTTTTGTGTAAATTTGCTTTGAGAAAGCCTTCTGAAAAAATGAATAAGAAACCCATATGTTTTTTATTTGTCAGAATGATCATGTTATGCTGTAAAATCCTCAGTGGAGGAATGAGGAATTCCTATAACACAGTTTTATCACTATCGATGCACGAAAATTGGAGATTTATCCCCAAAATGAGAAAATTTTGACCATTTTGAGCCATTTGTTTAGCCATCAACTGTGTCATTCGGCTGAGTGTATTTGAGCGATATTGTAAGATTTTTGTTGTGTACAGTTGTCTCCAGAAAGGGCCATATTCAGAGCTTCCAGAAACTATATACATTGTGAGTATTGTGAATAGGGGAGGTAATTTAAATGCGAAATATCCTCGGCCGTGTTAATCAGAAGCGGCACATTTCTTGAAAAGCCGACATTTTCACCTGAATAACTGTAACGAGACCCAAAGATCGAATGGAAAAGAAACAGCTCTCGTCAATCAGTTTTCATACAATCTGCAGTTTTGAAAACAAGCACACGTTTAGATTTACTCCCTTGACGCGTGATATTGTATTTGGTGATCTAGAAGCCAGGTACATTGGGAGTTTTCACCCATTTTCAAAAACTTTCCACAAATATTTAATGCACTTAAAACAGATTTTGAAACCCTGACATAACATCTGAAATGAACCCCGCGAGACAGCAGGAGAGCTCATGCATGTTCCCAGCCTACATCCACACCCTCCCTCTCAAAACCGCGCCCATCTCGCTGCAAAGTAGTCCGACCTGACTCGTATGACTAAAGTGTTTTCCACATACGCAGCTACATCCCCCTTCCGGCAAGATTGTCTACTTGCCTCGGCTGGTGTTTCCGCCAGCCTCATGTAATCAAAGGTTCAGAGAAAATTGTCCACTCTTGGCAGCCATATGTATATCACCGGGCAATAAATTGGTGGCATGTAATATGAGTAGTTTCCAACGGAGGTGAGGCTCAAATAATTATCAGTCCGGTGATTAATAACGTTAGCCATCTCCAATAAACACAAATCACCGCTTCCGGAACATCGCCGCAGTAATAACACGGGGTGAGTAGATATTTATTTGCGGAAATGGCTGACCAGTAAAGGCTTTTGAATAACAATCTTTTCGAATAATAAAAAGGTCTGCGACTTTTAAAATGTTGGGAAATTTCTCCTTTCTTGGATTACATGTAGCCCTTCTTTTTGACCGCCAGCTCACTCATGTAGGTCACGATCAGTCATTTACTAAGCATTCCGTAGACGCTTTACAAATAACTCATGACTTTCAACAGAAGATAGTAGTGCAAGCTTGGCTGTGATAGGGAGGAGGGGCTCTCTGATTAGTTTTCCAGTCTTCAAAATTGTTTTTTTCTTTGATTTTATGATCAGATTTGTGCTTATGATGGCTAGTAGGACAGTCTGTGTTGCTTCTTTCCAACCCTTGACCTGAATGTTTAACCCTTTTACCCAACGTAACGGCCAAAACCGGTCAGCGCTATTCTCAAAAATCGCCAATTAATTTTCATTATTTTTGCATTTTTTGTCTCAAAAACATAGGTTATGACTCCTCGTTGGAACGAGCTCCTCGAGCTCGTTCCAATGAGGGGTCATAACCTATGTTTTTGAGACAAAAAATGAAAAAAAATAGTTGTTCAAGAATTATTTTTGCAAGTGTCGTCAGCTTTTCGTGTTAGGTAAAGGGTTATCCATCTGCACACGGATGTCAAATACCGAAATTTCAAGCGTTCAGGCAAATACCGATACTGCACTTTCTGTCCGGTCTTGAAGAAGAACGCCATACCGAAGCATTTGTATTTGTCACGTGATATCCTCCTCTTCTAAGAAATCCATACATGTGTCAAGATACCTTCTAAGTAATATTCCAACTGCGCATTTTCCATATGGTCTGCAGATTGAAGGCGATCGGTTTCATGACATTTTTGAAGATATTATTTTTCAGTGTATTTTGCCTGTGTTGAACCTGATTGAAACATAAAGAAATAGCATGGCGTTCTTCCCAAAAGAAAGCTTACAGTGGTTGTATTTTTCTCCAAGCAAATTTGAGCATGAGTTATGCTCATGAAATATTTTATTATCAGTTCTGGTACAATGCAGAAACATATTTTCAGAACCATTCATGCCTGCCATAAACCATGTGAGTGAAAAACACCATGTAGTTGGCGTGATCTATACATATAGCCTTCATTCTGGTGTGGAAGCTTAGAATATTAATTTGAATTTTATGGTTTGTTTGCATTTTCATAGTAACTTTGTAATTATTTAGGTGGCACTTTAAAGCCATATGGTTATGTTTACTCGTTGGTTGATTGCCTTAATTTATTGATGTTTCAGTGTTTTACGTGATTTTGTGAAATTATTTTATTGATTTGCTTTGTAAACCCTTTACCTATTAAACGTAACATCCTTACCAGACCAGAACTACTCACAAAATCGCAATCCAGATTTTATTGCCTTTGCTTCCAAGACATAGCCTGAACCCCCTTGCTGGAATGCACTCGTTCCAATGAGTGTCATAAACTATATTACCTGTTGCTGCATCTTCAAGTGTTTTGAATTCCAAGATTTGTTCTTGGATATCTGAAGTAAATTTGGCCGTAAGTTATGCCTATGAAATATTTTATCAGTTCTGGTAAAATGCGGAAGCAGAATTTCAGAAACCATTCATGCCTGCCATAAATCGTGTGAATGAAAAAAGCATGTAGTTCGCGTGATCTGTACATACAACCTTCATTCTGATGTGGAAGCTTAGTATATTAATTTGAATTTTGTTGTTCGTATTTTCGTAGTAACTTTGTAATTATTTAGGTGGCACTATAAAGTCATATGGTTTTATGTTTACCCGTCGGTTGATTGCCTTGATGTAGTTGTGTTTTAGTGTGTCACATGGTTTTCTGAAATTATTTTATTCATTTACTTTGTAAACCCTTCACCTGTTAAATGCAGCATCCCTATTAACCCTTTACCTAACATGAAAAGCAGACGACACTTGCAAAAAAAATTCTTGAATAACTAATTTTTTTCATTTTTTGTCTCAAAAACATAGGTTATGACCCCTCATTGGAACGAGCTCGACGAGCTCGTTCCAATGAGGGGTCATAACCTATGTTTTTGAGACAAAAAATGAAAAAAATAATGAAAATTAATTGGCGATTTTTGTGAATAGCGCTGGCCGGTTTTGGCCGTTACGTTGGGTAAAGGGTTAAACAAGCGCTACTCACAAAAGCGCAATCCAGATTTTATGTTTTCTCGGGGTTTGCCTCCAAGACATAGCCTGTACCTCTTGCTGGAATACCCTCGCTCCATTGAGGGATGATAAACTATTTTTGAGAGGGATAAGTACCATTTACTTTTCTTATAGAGGACCTATATATACATCAGCTTATTTACATTACGAGATGTGTGCAAATGTAGAATCATCAATAGTCAAATGGCAAAGTCAAGCCCAGGATCAAGTGAGTTTTTTTTATAAATGTTGTCGGAATGAGCTAATATGACGTTAGTGTAAAACATCCAACAGCGTAAATTCCGACCGAGGGTGGATGGGTGCCCCCTCCCCAAGTCCCCGCCCCCGCCCCGAAAATAAAAAAAATGCTTGTACCATAGTGCAGAACTTTTGCACTACTACCCAAAATGTGTAGAGACCACTTCGCATGGGGATACAACTGTAATAGTTGGTCGCTGTAGTTTACAGTTGATCGGACTATCCGTAGAAATTACCCACGGCGATCGATAATGTTGTGGTAAAAGCCGTGACAAATAGCGACGGTATTTATCACGTCTTTGTCGATTGTTGTGGATTACTTAGGTGGCTATAGAATCCTCGTCGGAATAGTTCACCGAGAAGAAGACATTCAGACGCGCGGAAGAATCATCAGGCAAATTCATATCGTGGAGAGGAGGGGAACATAGGTCCCCATGTCTCTCAAGCTCTGAAGATAGTTACGGGCCAGCAAACGTCTATAACAAATAGAAAGGCCCCACTTTTTGATTAAATAGTGAAATTATTTCATTCGTGAAATGTGCAGTCAAAAGTTTAGATTTATTTATTCTCTATTTTCAGAGTATGAACTGCTTGTGAGACAAACGATTTAAGAAAGAAAAATAAATGATCATCTCACAAGTTGGGTGCGATTTGTTCCTTGTAAAACTGAGACAAACATTGTTTTATCAGAAATGAATGTACAAGCGTCATCGAGTGTATATTAATTCCAAAGTAATAATCAGTTGTGTCAAAATTATGAGCCATATTTGTTTTTACTTTGTAAATAGAACTTAATTTGACAACCAAACAAGATAACGAAATTATTTCATTCGTGAAATGTGTAGTCAAAACGTTTAGATATCCTCTGTTTATTGTAGTTTTAGTACGGCTGCCAAGGCACTGAACTTCTAAGTCGCGTCCAAAGTTTTTTCTCGATGGAATGTGTAAGTGTAATATCCCCTGACTTCGAAAAGGTTTACTGAATGTTTGAGAGCTTTGATAAATTTTAACCCTTTACCCAACGTAACGGCCAAAACCGGCCAGCGCTATTCTCAAAAAATTGCCAATTAATCTTCATTATTTTTTCATTTTTTGTCTCAAAAACATAGGTTATGACCCCTCGTTGGAACGAGCTCGTCGAGCTCGTTCCAACGAGGGGTCATAACCTATGTTTTTGAGACAAAAAATGAAAAAAATTAGTTATTCAAGAGTTTTTTTTGCAAGTGTCGTCTGCTTTTCATGTTAGGTAAAGGGTTAAATATTCACGTTGAAGGTGACATCGTCATTTCGCGGACTGCAGTGTGCTAATACAACATTCCGGGAACGCACCCCAGAGGTTGCATCCGAGCCTATATACATTTTTAAGTGGTGTGTTGGGTGTTTGGTGATTCTATTGATCAGTGCTATTCATAGCGGATATATTTGCCCTGTTTGTCCATTGCAACACTCTAGAGTGGTGTTGCAGGAACAGAAAAATGTGCACGTCATTTTAGCAGCCTTACATTTGCACGTGTTTGTACTACATGGTGTATGGCTTGAGCAAAAACATTTCATTCACTTCAATACTTCATCTGAGGTCAAAGCAACATTAATCCTATACCTAACATGAAAAGCAGACGACACTTGCAAACAAAATTCTTGAATAACTATCTTTTTTAATTTTTGTCCCAAAAACATATGTTATGACTCCTCATTGGAACAAGCCCGACGAGCTCGTTCCAAAGAGGGGCCATAACCTAAGTTTTTGAGACAAAAAATAAAAAAATAATGAAAATTAATTGGCGATTGTTGTGAATAGCGCTGGCCGGTTTTGGCGTTACGTTGGGTAAAGGGTTAAACGGACCTGTTATGGGCTAGCGCGACTTAGTCCCTAGTTCCTTCTCGAAGCCATATTTGATAGGATCTAAATTTGGAGGTCGCGGTTGAAGGGCGTTCTTCCACCCACATGTCTGAAGGTGTGATCTAATGATATTTTCCCCCAAGGCTGCTGTAGTGGGAGGCAGTGAACAAATTTTAGGCAGTGGCGATAATTTGTAAGGTCGAAGTCCCTTAACATCGAAGTTGCGAGAGCTTGTTAGTAATCCGATCACTCTGGAATTTATGAGGTTAGTATCATAAACTTTAACATCACCATCCTTGACAGATTTTCTTGACACAGCCATGGTTGGACTGGCATTAGAATAGGGTCGTAGAAATCTCAAGGAAGGTTCTGTTCGAACTTGATCATCAGTGCTGAACCTAACTCTGGAACCTGGTCCATGTTCATAGACACAGGACTTACCTTTCCCGATACGGTTAAGTGACGGGTTTATAGGATCTATACACATCTCAAGTTTGGAGCGGAGACCTGTGCGGTCAACTGCATCGGACGCAATTCGCTCTTTGCCCTCCTCTTGGTGGAACATTTGGGATCTGTGTGTGTTCTTGTCCTCACGTATCTCTGATATACTATGAGCTAAGGATCCATAGGCATGCAAACACAGAGTCCATGCCTTAAGGGTTTCTGATTTGAGAGTAATGCCTATAATACCCGACTTACTGTGGCCATATTTCATAAATGTAGTCTCTTTGAACATGTCCCTCCATAACCCGTTCCTAAGACAGGGAATGTGTCTTACGACATGTTCACCTCTCGTGAAATGGGCGAAAATATTAGGCTCTGGATTCTCCATTTGGTGGAAGTAGTATAGGCCATACCTTGCATAATTCGTATTGCCGGATGCAAAAAAGTACGGCAACATACTTCTCACAACATGAAGGTGAGGGGGCCAGTCACCTTCCCGTTTAGCACGAACATACAGCATCATGAGGAAAATTGGCTTCAGAAAAGCATCCACCCACATTTTCGTTGTCCGACTTTCATCACTAAAGTATGCCATTAAAGAGGACAGATTGTCCGGGCATTCAAAGTCGTTCTTCTCTAATAATTTACGGAGACGTTCTGCCAATAAACGCATAGCTCTCATTGAAATTTTTTCCCACTAGAAAAGTTTCCACCCCTTGAAACGATGATTGCCGCACACCTGCCAAGCCTGATTCAGCCAGCAGCTTTCCTACGGCACCGACGAAGCACATAATCAGATGCATACCTCCTAAAGGGGGAATACAAGATGAAAAGTCGACTGGGGACGCCCGCAGTACATATCCGACGATTTTATTCAGCTGTTGATCAGCTGTGAACACTGTAAAGCTCTGTTTTACATTCAACGTCAGCTGTTGGGCCTTTTCCATAGCCGTGGCAATAGTTTCGGGATCGGCCGGTGTCATGTCGATCAATGGGAGATATTCGGCTCTCGTACGACATTCAGGGAACATTCACGATTCACGAGATATGTACCCATTAAATTCTGGTCAATTGTCCTTTTGCTGAACATCACTGAATAATGCAAAATCGGTCTCTGTGGACCTTCGAATTGTCAGTGCTGAATGACAAAGGCTTTGGATAGACGGGATGCATCTTTTTGCATGACAAATATGTATATCCGGGCTTTTCGGTCCGTGAAAACGAACAACAGCCACTGATAGTTAATAGTCTCTGACTCTGATATTGGTGAGAAATCAATATTTTTATTTATCCATTGAAAAATGCAATTAGTGTCTATATGAGTATAAACTTCAAGATTTTTTCTAGTAAATGCCGATTATATATGAGAATTTCATCATCTAGGCTAACCATGCGAATTGAAATTGGGCACCAATTTTCTGCGACGAATATCTTAAATTGCTCAATGCTGTAAGACGTCCAGTAAACGTTTTCTGAATCAGGAGGTGTCCCTCTATCAGAAACCATTGAGAAAAAACTTTGGACGTGACTTTGAGGCTGGACAGAAAGTTGGCATTTGGCAGCTGGACTATATGGACTGCTTGTGATACGAACGATGTAAGGAAGAAACATCAACGATCATCTTGTAAGTTGGGTGCGATTCGTTCTTTACTGTAAAACTGGGACAAACATTGTATATTCAGAAATGAGTGTAAAAACTTAAGTGAATGCTTATTAATTCCAACGTAATAATCAGTTGTTTCAAAACTATGAACCATATTTGTGTTTACCTCGTATATAGAACTTAATTAATTTGTTACAGAATAAGCCATATTTGTGTTTACCTTGTATATAGAACTTAATTACTTTGTTATAGAATTAGCCATATTTGTTTGTGTCTACCTTGTATATAGAACTTAATTAATTTGTTTTAGAATTAGCCAACACATTATGTCCAAATTGTAATAGAAAAGCGAAATATTAGGTTGCATAGATAGATAATTTATTTTACGATATAAACATTCTATAAAGTAAATCTTTCTAACGGACAAAATTGCTTCAAAGTAAACATTTCTAAAGAACGAAATTGTTTCAGAATAAAAATACCGAAAGCATATATCGTAGGGAGATGACATAGCAGGGCCGGCTCTCTACCTGTCACCTCCCGTTAAAGTATGTTTACCCCAACACTGTACTTGGACTGTGGGTTTTGGAACTTAGCCTCTGGGAAGCTTCAGGGCACGTGCGTAGTTTGTAGATTTGGTGTCTCGTTACATCGGTTTTAATGAGGTCGCGATAACCAGATGTATTCAAATTGTTGACAAAAATAACAGGTAATTCAAGAAAGATATGCTAAAGATTTCACAAACTGAGGCAACGACATGCCAAACAATTTGAAGCATTCTAATGCCTGTACCATTAAACGTGAAAATAAAATATTTATTTATTTATTTATTTATTTATTTATTTATTTATTTATTTATTTATTCGAATTATCTGTCCCATTCTCTTCGATATCTATACCTAAAAACTTCAAGGATTTTTCTTCCTCAGTTGATCCCACTCTTTTGCGTTTTTATTGTTAATAAAGATATCTGGATGCTTACACCTTTTCTCATTAGGGCTTGGATTAATGAAAATGTATGTTGTTTTACTTGCGTTTAGAACTAACTGGTTTGCTGAGCACCAGTCAAACTAATTATTAAGTTCATTATTAACACGTGTGCCTAGATCAAATTCATAATCTGAGTCATAACTTGTTGTGTCATCTGCAAATGATAACAGATTTAATATTGTTGAAGAACAAATACCATTGATATATTAGAGGAAAAGCGTGGATGCAAGTATTGAGCCTTGTGGAACACCACACTTTATTCGCTTTAAATCGGATTTTTTTATCACAGTAGTTAACATACTGAAAACTCTGTTCGACGGGTAGCTCTTAACCCTTTACCCAACGTAACGGTCAAAACCGGCCAGCGCTAATCACAAAAATCGCCAATTAATTTTCATTACTTTTTTTCATTTGTTGTCTCGAGCTCGTTCCAATGAGGGATCATAACCTATGTTTTTTAGATAAAAAATAGTTATTCAAGAATTTTATTTTCAAGTGTCGTCTGCTTTTCGTGTTAGGTAAAGAGTTAAGCCAGTTGTTATCTATGCCTCTCATATTTTTCCAACGTAGTAAAATGTCGAGATTAATTGTATCAGAAGCTTTAGAAAGATCGAAAAATACAGCCAAAATTTTAATATTGCTTCCTTTATTATTTTCCAGTTCTTTGTGTTTAAGAAGTTGCATCACTGGATGGATGGTAGAATGATACTTCCTGAGTCCATATTGATGATGGTATAGGATGTCAAATTTATCGAGATAGTTTGTAATTCTATTAGACATGAGGCTTTCTAACACTTTAGAAAAAAACCGGAAAATACTTATTGACCTGTAATTATTTAATTTTTGCCTAAAAATTGGAATTACTGAAGCTATTTTCATCCTATTTGGGACTATACCGTAAATGAACGAATTGTTTATGATATGGGATAGAGGTACTGCTATTGTATTGATTATTGCTTTAAGAAGCCTTGCCATTATTCCACCGCATTCCTCACTGGTTTTAGACTTTATTTAGTTTGTAACATCTGTTATTTCCTGTGGTGTAGTTAGGTTGGTGAAATAAAGAATTTAAATGCAGAATTACTTTTCATGTAGTCCAAAACCTGTTTTCGGGGTTTTGTTTATTAGTAAACTCGTACTCGTACGTTCTCCAATACGAGCGAAGAATTTATTGAACTCCTGGGCTCTTTCACTGGGTTCAGTTAATTCTTTTTTATCTACCTTTGCAAAAGAAGAAGGCAAATTAGTGGTTCGTTTTTTCTTATTTATGGTGTCATTTAAAATTTGCTACGTTTTCCGAAGATTGTTTTTATTTTCAGCTGCTATGTTTTAAAAGTGCATTGCTTTACTTCATCTTTTTATTTTATTAAAAACTCTACAATAGTTTTTGTAATTTATAATATTCTGTTCTGTAAGGCTTTTTAACTTTTTATTATAGAATTTTGATTTGTATGCGGTGAAATAAAGAGCCCCTATGTCATCCGTGGATTTTGTTTCATAAACGTTTTTATAATACGATTCGTTTCAATGGAAAGGCTATTTCAAATGCTCTAAAAAGTTAGTTACAAGGTATCATATGCCAAATCAGGACAATTTTGTTTCTAAGACTTGTGAAAAGTCGATCTGGGACAGAAGTGCTCTAAAAGTTTCAATACTTTGTTCGTCTATCTCACGCTTGAAAATGTGTGTTGTATTGATTTAGTTTCGTAACTGGTGTCTAGATAAAAAGTTCCGAAATGATCGGAAACATCCGCAATAATTGTTCCTGATAAAGGTTTATGTGATATGTTATTAGAGAAGATGTGGTCAATTAATGTGGCTGAGTGAATAGTTACTCTAGTTGGTTTGATGATATACGGCTGGAATCCTTGGGTAAACATAATATCTATATAGAGAACCGCACATACGTTTGAATGGTTTGACTGCTTGTTCCTTAACAAAAACTTTCCACAACTGGTCATATACGAGGGCATGTCAAAAAGTATTGAGCCTAATATAAATAAAGCTGGAATATCGGTACAGAACATATTATTTTTCAACATAGTCCCCTTGTAATTCAATACACGTGTTCCACCTGATCTGACAGTCGTTGATGCCGCGTCTGTAGAAGTCCATATCTTGGGCCTGTAGCCAAGCCTCCACAGCAGCAGTAAGTTCCTCATCATCTTGAAATCTTTGACCACGTAAGTGTTTCTTCAATTCGGAAAGAGATGGTAGTCACCAAGTGACTACCATTTCTTTCCAAATTGAAGAAACTCTTACGCGGTCAAAGTGACTACCATCTCTTTGGCTTGGCTACAGGACCAAGATGTGGACTTCTACAGACGCGGCATCAATGGCTGGCAGACCAGGTGGAACGAGTGTATTGAATTACAAGAGGACAATGTTGAAAAATAAATATGTTCTATACCGATATTCCAGCTTTATTTATGTTAGGCTCAAAACGTTTTAACATCCCCTCGTAGTTATGGAGTGTGCTAAACTTATTAGCTATTTTAAAAACTTTTTGTAGTGTAATCCTCCGCCGTTTAGTCAATATTTGAAGTTCGATCAGCGTGACCGTTACACTGATCGATGTCAATTGGTTTTGACCAAAAAAATTAAAAAGCAGATTAGGGTTGGTACCGTACCACCTAACAGTGATGTCTTGTTGACAACGAATTAAACGTGGGAATTATCCAGTTGAAAAGTGATTTTAGTTCAATCTTCGTGTAGACTGGTTGTTACAGTCATGGGTGGTGTGTGATAAATGCAGAACCGCACTTTCGTTTGAATGGGTTAAGAATTATCGCACTCTGACCCGGGATATCACGAGAGCCTTCGGAGCTGGGTAAACAAATCTAAATGAGGAACTTTGAATTTCCAAACGACCTCGACTCCATTGCATTCGACTAGTGATTGACGTGATTTATTTAGACGGGTCCCTTCTCTGTTTACGTTGGAAACGAAATCGAACGTGTTTTGTATCACCACTTGTGCGATTCAACTTTATTTTTATCGTGCAGGCATAAAAGTGGACATACTGTGTTTTACATTAAATAGGTGTGTGATAAATGAAGTTATCAGTTTTAAAGTGCACACCAGATCAATGTTGAAATCTCCCATATTGTGGGATATTTTATTTTCATTGTTTATTTTATCTGTTAATTCACCAAGCTTTAACAGGAAAAGGTCGATATCTGCTTTCGGCTGCGTATTGTGTCAGTATATTACGCCAACTAATTTAACGGCATTTTTCGTTTAATTTCAATAATGAGGGATTCAAAAACATGTGAAATAAACACAGAGGGGTCTTGCCGAATCCGAAAAGCGATGTCCTCCTTAATGAAGATCCCAACACCACCACGTCCATAATCTTCGTCAGGTTTAGCATTCTAAATAAGAGGGTGGTAACCGTTTAATTTATAGTATGTATTTGGAGGAATTTGTAATATCTCCGTTAATCTTATCACGTCAAAAATATTTTGAGAGTCTTGAATTTCATACAAGGGATCATTAAAAGAATCCCAATGAGCTTTAAGACTTTGACAATTAAGATGAAATAACGAAAATTCTCCTTGTGAATTGTTAACTTTTGGGGAGACATCTTTTGGTAAATAACATTTGCATTAACTCTGAAATTCAATAATTAGGGACTTCTACTCAGAATCCACGCCACATGGATTGTGATTATAAATATACCTGAAATCGTACTCTTTCTCAGTGCGGATCTCGTCAATCGAGATGTTACCCGCCATCGTTCCAGATAAGGCCACCAAGTCGTCCAGGCTGAAGTAGTCCCAGCGGGATTCAGTCCAAGTGATAGTTAGCCGAGAGAAGTAAAATAGCCCCAAATTTTTGCTTGGTCGATGTCCGGCCAGCGCAGTGTTAAGAGTGTTGGATAAGCTGAGGAGAACAAGAACTTATATACAGTTTTCATCGTCCATAAATGGCTGTTTTTACGGTAAGAACGAGGTGGCCCATGATATGCATTCAACAGAAAAATGTGTAGTTCTCATAAAATATCTATTCGTCGTTTTCCGATTACATGGAATTCGGTGGAAATGCTTTAAATGTGAAGTGTAGTACTTCCTCTAATGAAATGTACTATTGGGCAAAATTATCCTCCCAACCCTCAGCCAAACCGATAGCAAACGACACTTGCCAATACATCTAGAAAGTTTCACTCCCTCCTCAAAACCATAACCCGTGAATCCTCGTCCGTGGAAGCTCGATGAGGTCGCTCGAATGAGGGGGAACGTGTTGTGTCTTGAGGCAAATAAATACATCATAAGTTATAGATGATAATTTATGTAAAGTATCCCCCGCGGGAACCACGGTAAGTGAAGCAGTGCTTGTTTACTGTGGTAAACAAGCTTTGTTTCATTGGTAAAATAGGACCCAGTCACTAATGCTTGGGGTGCGAGTCCCCTAAAATAGGCAACATGGGGTATAAACGATTGACTGACATTGACTTTATCGCTATGTTGTGGTCATAGTTAGCCATTGTGCAGAAGTATGTGACCTTAAACACCAATAAATAAATAAATTTATACCATGATTACCTATTCTACTATATACGAAAAGCCTATGACATAAATTTTAGCTTTATACACCAACCGCGGTGAACACGCCAGCAATGGGATTTAAATAGTTGGAATTTACACCTACAGTGGAACTACATCCAAGTTGACCTTTGGTGACGTCGACTTGAATGCGAACTTGTCTAAATTTATCGCACCTCGCCTCGCGAAGAGTGAACTGAAAGTGACAATTATTTATTACGTTTTTAAATGTGTTTACACCATAAAACTCTGAAAATTAACACCAGCATTGTCTCGTGTTAATAAAGCATCCATAACTCGAAACAGTATGTTATGTTATTAAAATGCAAAAAGCCCTGTTTCTTTTTCTATCTCGTTTTGGTGATGAAATTGACGGCGGAAGTACCGCCCACCGATCCTCATGTAAACAAAAGCAAATTCGCACGTGTGTATGGCTCCTTTCTCAGTAAAATCGAGAAAAAATAATAGCAACTCTTAATAATCTGACGATCATGGTATAAATAAAATATACCCAAAGTAGCTTGGTGTACCAAATGTTCACCACTCGTGGTGAAGTGACGTTAACCGCGCCCCAAAGGCTCTCGGTTAACACCACTTCACCACTCGTGGTAAACATTTGGTACACCAAGCTACTGTGGGTATATTCTATATGTAAAGCATAGGATAATTAGTAATCACTTTAGGTAAGAGGTCAAAGGGTTTAGACAGACGCGTCACTGAATAGTATCAGAGTTTTTTACTTACGTGGAACTCAGGAACTGAGGGATATCGAATCAAAGAAAACTAATGATATAAATGAATGGGATCTGAAAGTCTCATCCAAGTATCATTACCTCTTCCAAAGCACAACTCGTGAACCCTCGTTGGACAAAGTCCAATGAGCCTACTCCAACAAGGGGTCGCGGGCTATGTCTCTAAGTAAATAAATATATCACAAGTTATGGATGCCGTCTTAAGTGAAGCTCAGGAGAATTAGCCAGCACTTTAGGTAAAAGGTAAGAGGCTTGGCTGCCGAGTCACTGCTTGGTCTCACAGATTCTGACCACTTACGTGGAAGTCAGGGATATCAAATCAAAGAAAGCTAATTCAATAGGTGAATGAGATGTGAAAATATAGAAAACACCCATAGTAGCGCGGTGTACCAAATGTTCACCACGAGTGGTGAAGCGGTATTAACCGCGAGCGGTTAACACCACTTCACCACTCGTGGTGAACATTTGGTACACCAAGCTAATTTGGGTATATTTTATTTATACCATGATCGTTAGATTCAGATTATTAAGAGTCACTATTGTTGTTTTCCGATTTTACTGAGCAACAGACAAACATACGTGCGAATCTGTTTTTGTTTACATGAGCACCGGTGGGTGGTACTTCCGCTGTCAATTTTATCGCCGAAACGCAATGGAAAAAAAGAAACGCGCAAATCATGGAGCCTTTTTCATTTTAATAACATAATACATCTTTTGAGTTAGGAATGCTTTATTAATGCTTTATTAATATGGGACAACACATGTTTGTTAATTTTTGGTATCTTCTGAGGTAAACTCATTTAAAACGTAATAAATAATTGCCGCTTTCATTTCACACTTCGTGAGGCCACGAGCGATGAATTTAGAAAAGTTTGCATTCAGGTCGAGGTCACCAAAGATCTACATGGATATAGTTCCACTGTAGGTATAAATTTTAACAACTGAAATCCCATTGCTGGCGTGTGTGTAAAGCTAAAATGTATGTCATAGGCTTTTTCTATACAGTAGAATAGATAATCATGGTAAAAATCTATTTCAGACGTGAGTTGTTTCGTGTAAACGAGTGCAATAATTTGAAGTTTCGGCGTCATGTAATCCAAGACTACATCCATCGCAGTTCATGTTTAAAAAAATATAACTTTTCCTTCTCGAATAATGGAATTACTACCTAGTTAAAAGTGTGCCATGATGTGAAATACGTCGCTAATATCTAAAACTATTTGTACAGCAAATCAATTTGAAAGGTTTTGATTTGGAATGAATAATGTTATGTACTTCTTGAATGCTCAAATGAATGCTAAGTCGAGTTGACTAACCTTGAAAACGAATGCAGTGAATGCGAAAGGAAATGTACCGATGGACATTTCATTTCCATTACAGTTGGACTACGGGCCTCTAAGCACAAACTACTGTGAATGAATGAATGAATGGATGAATGAGCGAGTGAATGAATGAATGAATGAATGAATGAATGAATGAATGAATGAATGAATGAATGAATGAATGAATGAATGAATGAATGAATGAATGCATTTCTGACTAATTAATCAAGTGCTCAACCAGTCACTGCCTTAATTACCTGCTTACCTACTCAACAAATCAATCAATCAATCACTCAGAGAATGAATGAATGAATGAATGAATGAATGAATGAATGAATGAATGAATGAATGAATGAATGAATGAATGAATGAATGAATGAATGAGATAATCTGCTCTTTCAAATTGAGTCATAATTAATGGCAAGAGTCATTTATTTCTGTTTCTTAATCAATCAATCAGTCAATTAATCAATCAATCAATCAAACAACTAAACGATAAGTCAGTTAATCAATTAATTGAATTAATCAATCAATCATATAATTCATTAATCAACTAATCCATTTATTTATTTATTTGTTTATTTATTTATTTGTTTGTTGGTGCTTAAAGCAACTTCAAAATCTAAGGATATATCGTAGCGACAAGTAGAAAGTATAAATAAAAACTCAGAATTGACCAGTCATTTACACTTATTGCCCACTTTAGAGGACTTCCATCTCACGCGTTGGGTACTGGATTAAATTTTACCAGATAAAAAACAGTGAACAAGCACTGCTCCACTGTAAGGGCTAACAACATGGAAGAGAAGATAAGTATGTACATATCGGGCTGAGGGGAATAATCTCATTGTGTCGGGCTCTTCTCGATCACAAAATAGGATTCGATCTATTTAATGAAAAGTATTAGTAGTGTCTGGAATATTTTCAAGGGTGCTTTCACATGGGCAAATAAAATGTGACAAATTTTATTTGTAGCAGGAAATAAGTCCAGTTATTACAACTAGCGTGTGGAAGTGGTCGAGTAAATCCCAAGTACGCAGAAAAAACAGCATTTAATAGCAAGTAACTGTCAGGCTACAAAACTTGCTAATTATTCTAGGGGTGCACCGGATAATGGTTCCGGCCGGAATATCCGGACGGATCTGACTTTCTCTTCTCGTTCCGGTTTCGACAGGAACTCTTTCAGAATCCGGCCGGAATTGGTCTTTCTTAAGATTCTGCCAAACTAGATTTCTTGCGGTGTTGTGGTCATGATATAGCTTTAGGTGATGAAAAGACTTTTTAAATATCACATACATGAGTGCACAAATGAAACTTACATGTATTACTGAGTATATGTTCCTGACTTGAATCAACACAAAAAAATGTAAATATTATCTTTGCTCAGACGTCGGTTTTGAACCATTATTTGACTAAGCTTGATATGTTGATTCTGAGTAATCATAATCTGTGGTTTGGAAGAGTTAAAAGATAAAAAAAAATACAGAAAGTTTGAAATGGTAATTTTGCATATTGTGCTTGGTTCTGTTGGTGAATTGCAAAATTGAAGTGAATACTAAATGGGTAAGCAAAAAAAAATTAACGCAGTCAGAAACATTGCTAGCACTTTTGTACACCAAATGTGGTATAACATGTTTGGTCTGATCCGAGACAGCTTCAGGAACCTCCAATGTCAGAAAGCAACCACTGCACTGAGATCAGTTTTCTCCAACAAGATTGAAACTCATGTTTGAACTGCAACTGCCAATAGATTTCAGAAATAGGTTTTATTCTCTGACCAAGTGTGTCTGAACACTGACAAATATTTTGAGAAACATGCTTCTGCGGGAAGACTTGATCAATGGATACAGTTCAGTTAAAATATCCGGTTCCGGTCGGATAATTATCCGGCCGGATAGTGTAAAATCATTGTCCGGTTCCGCTTCCGGCCAGAACTCAAATTAAGTTCCAGTGCATCCCTAAATTATTCATCAGTGGGCCTCCACTTTATTCACACTGGTTAACCCTTTTACTGCCACGCTCACTTAAGCCATATATGGAGGACCTCTATGTGCGCCTGTATGCAAGGATGTTCAATAAGATTTATGACATTCTTGACACTCTTTCATCTGATTAATTGTTGGAAAGGGCTGTCTGAGCCTTTTCCAACAATTAATCAAATGGTAGGTTTGTTATGCGCATACCAGAACGTACCGATAATAAAGTAGGTGACGACAGTCAGTTTCGGCAGCGTAAGTGTTAAAATATTCGAAAGACACCACAAACCGTCTGACACTGATTCTTTGACATCAAATACGCCCGTTTAAACCATTATCTGCCACAATCGACAAACCTGGTCGGGATCTTACATATAATCATCTTTTGGACTTGGTATTTCCAGTCTTTGTGTCCAAACCAAAAGTTTGTATCCAAACCATAACTTATGACCCCTCTCATTGGAATGAGCTCTTGGAGCTTTTCGCGCTCGTACCCATGTGGGGCCATATGTTTTGAATGTAAGAAAGTTGGTTTAATTATTAAAAGACAACAATGTGGTCTGTAACTCACCTAAGGTGAGGGTTTAACCCTTTACCTAACATGAAAAGCAGACGACACTTGCAAAAAAATTTCTTGAATAACTAATTTTTTTCATTTTTTGTCTCAAAAACATAGGTTATGACCCCTCGTTGGAACGAGCTCGTCGAGCTCGTTCCAACGAGGGGTCATAACCTATGTTTTTGAGACAAAAAATGAAAAAATAATGAAAATTAATTGGCGATTTTTGAGAATAGCGCTGGCCGGTTTTGGCCGTTACGTTGGGTAAAGGGTTAACTATAGGATTAATTTTGATTCAGGAAACCTTAGTGTCTTGTCGTAATCTTGAGTGAAGTATTAAGGCGACTAGATTAACCAACGTCCGTTTAACAATCCTGCCACTCAAGTGGTACTCATTTTCTATGCCAAATTTATAATTTCTTTGCACGGTTAATGAACACATTCAATGTCTGGAAACATTGCTTCCATACGGCGATATTTTATGTGACACATCGATTTTGCCTCTTTTCATTTGCTCGATATTATCAGTATCGAGAGAACAAATTGTTTGTGCCATATAGTTCCTTGCTAATAATAGTCTATTTCATCATCTCCGAGAAGGCGCTCGCTTCTTAATATGTTCCCGCATCTAAACCCACCCACCACCCTTTAAAGGGTGGTTGGGGTCGGTTCATGTGGCAGGATTCGCATATCAATACTATTACCATGCGATTGTATTTTATTAGTTTTTATTAATTTCCAAAGTGTGATTTACTGGGATTTCCTGGTTTGATTTTTAACGATAAATTCACAAGTGAATTATGCTATCAACAATTGTGTCATGTATCCGTGCGCGCAAAGACGCTTTACCGTGGGTGTAATGGGGCCTTCATTGTTTTTTGTTTTTTAACCCTTTACCTAAAATGAAAAGCAGACGACACTTGCAGAAAAATTCTTGAATAACTATTATTTTCATTTTTTGTCTCAAAAACATAGGTTATGACCCCTCATCATTTGACTATACTTTCCCTAGCCTCGAATATTGTTCGGTCATCGTATATGCATAAACAAACTGTATGTCAGGGGCTTTTGAGGTACAGGTTGGGGGATCTCATCGGGGGACCCCGCAGGGGACCATTGAAGGGAGAGCCAGAGGGGAATTGAAGTAGTATGTCAGGGGTTTTTGAGGGAATATTTGGGGACCCTGGTGCAGGGACCGTTGAAGGCTGTCAATAAGCTGTCGAGCAGTTACTGATAAATCATTGCTCGAATGACTCGAATCCCATCGAGCAAATGAGCTTTAGAGTAATTGC
The DNA here is from genome assembly GCA_031216915.1 of Pictodentalium vernedei. NCBI lineage: Eukaryota > Metazoa > Mollusca > Scaphopoda > Dentaliida > Dentaliidae > Pictodentalium > Pictodentalium vernedei. The sequence continues at coordinate 300,103,493 of CM062295.1, read as the reverse complement.
TCGATCGAGTGACTCGGCATACTGCTCCAACGACTCGAATCCCATCGAGCAAATGAGCTATCGAGTAATTGCTCGTTCGAGCAATTACTCTTAGACTCATTTCAAAAAAGGGATTCCATAGCCACAGGCGTTTTCGAAAAGGGGATTCCACAAATGGGATTCCACAAAAGGGATTCCATAAGTGGAATTCCGTCTTACCTCGACTGACTCGCATATATTGCTCGAACGACTCGAATCCCATCGATCAAATGAGCCAACGAGCAATTGCTCGTTCGAGTGACTCCTTGAACGACTCTAAGACTCATTTAAGAAAAAAAGGGATTCCATAGCCACAGGCGTTTTCGAAAAAGGGATTCCACAAATGGGATTCCACAAAAGGGATTCCATAAGTGGTATTCCGTCATACCTCGAGTGACTCGCATATATTGCTCGAATGACTCGAATCCCATCGAGCAAATGAGCTTTAGAGTATTTGCTCGTTCGAGTGACTCCTCGAACGACTCTTAGACTCATTTCAGAAAAAGGGATTCCATAGCCACAGGCGTTTTCGAAAAAGGGATTCCACAAATGGGATTCCACAAAAGGGATTCCATAAGTGGGATTCCGTCTTACCTCGAGTGACTCGCATATATTGCTCGAACGACTCGAATCCCATCGAGCAAATGAGCCAACGAGCAATTGCTCGTTCGAGTGACTCCTCGAACGACTCTTAGACTCATTTCAGAAAAAGGGATTCCATAGCCACAGGCGTTTTCGAAAAATGGGTTCCACAAATGGGATTCCACAAAAGGGATTCCATAAGTGGGATTCCGTCTTACCTCGAGTGACTCGCATATATTGCTCGAATGACTCGAATCCCATCGAGCAAATGAGCTTTAGAGTAATTGCTCGTTCGAGTGACTCCTCGAACGACTCTTAGACTCATTTCAGAAAAGGGATTCCATAGCCACAGGCGTTTTCGAAAAAGGGATTCCACAAATGGGATTCCACAAAAGGGATTCTATAAGTGGGATTCCGTCTTACCTCGAGTGACTCGCATATATTGCTCGAACGACTCGAATCCCATCGAGCAAATGAGCCAACGAGCAATTGCTCGTTCGAGTGACTCCTCGAACGACTCTTAGACTCATTTCAGAAAAAAAGGGATTCCATAGCCACAGGCGTTTTCGAAAAAGGGATTCCACAAATGGGATTCCACAAAAGGGGTTCCATAAGTGGGATTCCGTCTTACCTCGAGTGACTCGCATATATTGCTCGAACGACTCGAATCCCATCGAGTTAATGAGCCAACGAGCAATTGCTCGTTCGAGTGACTCCTGGAACGACTCTTAGACTCATTTCAGAAAAAAGGGATTCCAAAAATGGATTCTTAAAAAGAGATTCCGTAAGTTGGGCTTTTTTAGTCGTATGAGGCCATGAAAGCTATGTGAAAGGTATGGCGGTCCTATTGCATTACGTGCTGCAATATATTCTTGAAGAATCCATATTACATATAGTCGGGTTTGTTTGAGGTTTTTTGGGGTATTTGAGGACTGGTGGGAAGTAGTGGGGTCTGGTGGGGACTATTTGGGGCTGGTGGGGACTAGTGGCTAATTGTCGTAAAAATCTGTGGTTTCTACAACCGGATCTCCACATCTCCTACTACTTCACTTCCCCTCTGGTTCTCCCTTCAACGGTCCCCTGCGGGGTCCTGCACCGGAGTCATCAAAACCAGGCTCCAAAAGCCCCTGACATACTACTGATGTAGTAATGAAGCATGAATCCAGTAATATGCAACTGTGTGCTTTTGGGGAAAAACAAATTTCAGTTACAGCGGGGAACACTATTGATCTGAACCAGCAATATAACCTATCACCTCTATCTGGGTTCTCAAGAAAGTCCTTGTAACATGGGAAAAACCAATATTGTTTCCCCCATGTGTAATCATTATGTACAAACAATTTACCATAAACAGGGCAAGTTAAGTGGGAAAGAATCCCTTTAACACTGATCAATTGCCCTCTGTTTGGAGGGTCATTTGCGCTGTGAACGCTATAAATTGCACTGTAAACGTTCATGATGACGGACATCAGCATTTCCAGATCTGCAAAGGCTTTCGGTTTAAAATTATATTTATTATTTTATCGATGCAGTTTTCACTTTAACACTATCTACAATGAATTTGGAAATATTGCACATGCCATTTACATCAGTTTACAGCACCAGCTTCTCACATCATTTCCTGGACAGCTCATCATGAAATGAGAGACTAGTATTACTTCTCAGTTACGTTTTGTTAACGGTTGTTTCTTAGTGGAATAAGTTTACAATTTAAAATTAACAAAATGTATGTCATTTTATTGGAAAGATGAACGGTATGAGGGGGGTGGATCACCATCAAATCGCAGCAAAGCAGATCTCCTACTCGATAATCACATACATTTTTTTTGAGAACGGATCGCAAGAAGCGCACGCTAACTCTTATCTCATGGACCACCGGGGCCCATGAGACGAAAGTCCAGGGCCGGGGAGGGGAGGGGAAATTCGAGCCCTAGGGTTACTTCTGTGACGGAGCTCCCTTTCAAAAGTGTCGGAATACTGACGCTCGTGCCGATGGCACGAGTGATGTTGGTGGGCTGGGTGTGTGTGTGTTTGGGGGGGGGGGGGGGGGGGGTTCTGTCCTAAGAAAAGTTTGACATCAGTTATTAAATGGAGACTTCTGGCGGCTTGAGATAAAAAATCAAGTTATGTTTGGCCGTCAAAATGACGTTTTTTTAGCAACATGTTTTAAATTTCCTAGTTCATCAGTGAGTATTCTGTGACCTAGAGTTATAGCTTTTGGCTGCTTGAAGTGATGACTATATTATGTCAAGTTGTTTTAATAAAGTTATTACTTCAAGAATCATGCGGTCCAAAATTACAACCGTTGGGCAAGTCAGAGCTCCATTCACGATACAGCCCTCCTCTTCTTAATGTTGACACAGGAGTCAGACTTGGGAGGGGGGGGGGGGTAGTCAAAACACGACCTCAAAACCCTGATTTTAATATTTTGATTTGGTACGTCATTTGAAAGGATATACCAAACCCCAAAATTAAAATAAGTCTTTCGGGCCATGTTTGGACTGGGGCGGGGACTGATCCAAGAATCCAGGACTTCTGTGCCATAGTCGAGCCTCCAATGTTCTGGGCCCCGGGGTTACTACCTTCGCTGCTTCAGGTTTTATTTCAGAAATCACACAAACTCAGGTACTATCGACAGATAGAACATGAAAAGAAACGTTCTAATTATTTTATTATGCCGAACAAAAAATAGCTTTCATTCTTAAGCGTTAACTGCAATATGCCATAAATCTTGTAATAACAATATAGTCGAATCCAAGACCATGACGTCATTTCGAACGAATGACGTCTCTTTAGGAGTTTCTAGATCACCAAATTAGAAAATGACCCAATTGCAGGCGCTTTGGGAGTTTCTATATCACCAAATGCCAGTGTTTACAACTGTATCATGCTGTTCATGTTATAATTCATTACTAATGCTTGTGTGATAAGTGGTATAATGGAATATAAATTCATGTTTCTTGGGCGACGACCGTTGTTAGAATTAAGCGAAGTGAAACAATTTATTTTGAACTTGAGGCGGAGGCTCAGTGAGGTCGAGGAGTACAAAACTTGTGGAAATATAACTGATTGAAGTCATAACTCATATTCAGGAGTCACTGAAGTGGTGAACAACACATGAGATTTTAATATTTCTGATCCTCTTGAATTCATTGTTTGCAGTTAAAATTGAAAACACACTTACAGAAGATGATATATTTGTTGGTTAGCTTGTGTCTGTCGTTGACGAAAAAAGTTAAACGGACACGACGCCAGCGTTTGGTGTTGAGAAATTCCAATCAGAGCGTGCGTAATCGACGCTGGTCAATAGAAGTGGAGTCTACATTTTCTTTGTTCTCTTGTCTCCAGGGAAGAACGTTCCGATAGTACCCGTGTTTTGCCCCAAAACTCCAGTACTATCACTTTTAGAACGTGTCAAATTAACCAATCACGGCTGATGTTACAAACGTGAGGCATAATAATGCCTGTATAGTTTATGTAAGCATCATTCCAATTGAATAATATTGCAATTTCGACGAAGGCATGCCTTGATGTAGATGGAATATTTTTTTCAATCGAGACTTGAGCCATCGCTGTGGGGACGAATAAGGTTTACAACCCCAATGATAGAAATGATGATGATGGGACTTGAAAAATAGCTGGAGATATCAGCTTTAACTGAGTGCCCTCCACCGAAACGCTGATACGTGGGGGGTGGAGTGGGGTGGGGTGGGGGCACACCACAACCACCAATAAAGGGATGTGGGAAAATTCGCGGTCTTGTTGAAAATGTTTTTGGAATCCAGTCTTGGTAGATATACAAAATCAAGCAAAAAAGCGGAATATTCAAGAACGGAATCAATGTAATTTCAGAAGCGGAACCAACTTGAACTCTTTTTCTATCTTTGGGCCACCTGTACAGGAGACCTGATGACAGAAGAAGAGGAGACACTTTGAAGGATTGTATAGGGTTTTCGGAACATCTCAAACATTCGCAGAGTCCTAGGATTTGCCATTTGGTAACCCTTTACCCAACGTAATGGCCAAAACCGGCCAGCGCTATTCTCAAAAATCGCCAATTAATTTTCATTATTTTTTCATTTTTTGTCTCAAAAACATAGGCTTGAGCTCGTTCCAACGAGGGGGCATAACCTATGTTTTTGAGACAAAAATGAAAAATATTAGTTATTCAAGAATTTTTTTTTGCAAGTGCCGTCTGCTTTCTAAAGGGTTAATAACTTGTAGAGTGATAAAAGATTTCTTGGTAGCCAATATTTGTTCACATGCAACAAGGGACATCCACACAGATGAAATAAATTTATTCAAAGATACTCAGAATATGAAACTTCCAGTTATGGTACCTGCACTTCAGAATGGAGCCTGTTGTGCTTCTTGCACTCGTGCAGTAAACAGCAACATAATAAAAAATAAAAATTAAAGCCTCCCTCCTTCATTGATTTGAAAACATTAATTGCTCGAGAACCAAATGGATTTTTTATTTGGCCATGGGTAAGGATAATATAGTGGTAATGGTCGTGACAATTCTTAGAAGAAGCACGCAACAGCAATGCAACACTGACTTCTAGCGAAATTTTTTCTATCTCGTGTCGTCACCAGAAAAACGCTTCCACCCCACACAGGGCATCTGGTATTCGAGGCCGGTTTGGTTTGGCTTGAGTTAATATGTTTAAACTTCTATGAATGTTCTTTCCATCCGAGTACGTAATAATATCAACGACTTTTTGTAAAATCAACAATACTAATAGCATTTTAGCTTGTGCCCCTTGTGTTGCATTGAAATCCTTACAATTTTCAATTCACTGCATGGTGTTCCGCATACATTGGTGTAGTGTTTGGCTCCTCTCCAAGATTGCAGAAGAAAAAAAGCACATGTGTTGATTTTGATTTTGAAAAAGAGAAACGTGTTGAGTTTTAAGTATTCTGTTATTTGTTCCGTACCAGTTCATTGTGCACACAATTTACTCAGTGTTCACTGTATTATTTAATCTTAGTCTTGGGTATTTGTTTAACGCTTGTGTTAAGTGAGATTAAAATGAAACGTGATCGACATTTGCAGGGGAAAAAATGAGAAAAAAATTATAATTACCTGTGGCTGAAAATTATTCCTTTGTAGAAGCTGCAACAATAATAAATTTTAAAAGATAATGGTGAGCCACCCGTTGCGACTTTACCCTATCAAAACTGCCTTCTTGGATGAATCTAATTTTTTCACTCAGAAAAACCTTTTCCACGAATAAAAGCATTTAAACATTAAGCGCGATGCTGGCGTTGATGGAGAAAATAACATAATTTCTACATGGTGTGATGACTCTAATGTGAGCCTCACTGTATAACAAACACAGACACTAACTACAGAGAGCCCAAAATGCTGACTGATAAATGAAATCACTGAATTTAATTTTTCCTCAACGAATCGTTGCGTCAAAATTAAAATCAGTGACTATAAATTCCATATCTGACAATCGATTAAGCGTAGGTTGATACTTGACCGCAAATCTAAGAGCACTCAATTTCCAGCAGTTATGTAAATGCCTTAATGATGCGGATCGGGAATAACTGAATCCCAGGGCGGAACATAACGAGGATGGAGTACGGGTGTCAGGAATTAACCACCCAAATTGGATTTTATTTTTTAATTGTGTCACGAGCGCCATCAACGGGAGCCGAAATATAGGAAAAGGTCCAAGAGCAGTTGATTCCTGTCCTACGTATTCTAACTGAATTGTGTTTATACCAAGATTTAACTTCAATTAAGTGAATGAAGCTTAGATTTATTTTTAAAGACAAATATCACCTTCTGTGGTCTGTTTACTTTCTGTGGGGTGGACAGCAGGCCTGGTATCGCGGCAGTGCTGAAAAAGCAAAGGTTGGAAACCCCCGAGAATCAAAGAAGAGATCACCGACTTGTTCTTTTCTAGAAGATGGTGAAAGATAAGTTTTCATAGCCCACCTGTAGATCAGCAGTAATAGGAGATGTGGAGATCTTGCCTTTTTGGCCGGAACCCGGCAATGACGGAAGAGATGTCATTGCCATGTAACCTAGTTACGTCATGTTTGGTTGTAATGGTAGCCCTCGTAAGCGGCCATCTTGTGATTCGTGGTCTTAGTGCACATGCGCATCGCGTGTTGTTAGGGTTGCACGTGTTTCCGTCGTCCATTTTTGAAACTGGCGGTCGTCATCTTGGTTTCTATGATAGGACATGATTGATATGTGACCCAACGGCCTACAATAGGACGGGGGTATGTTCTGAGGGTGTGTGTGTTTCTCTGTAAAAGAGTAAATCGAATTACCCAAATAGACCCGACAATCCCCCCCCCCCCCAAATCGCCAAAACAACACCCAGAACCACCGAAACGGACTTTATTTGATATGGATTCACCCAGAATTCACCTTTTTAAATAATAAGCGCGTTCCTGTGTATGAGTGTCAATCTAATTACCGGAAATCCTCAGTTATGTCCTAGAATTAGCATAAACCCCTTGACAACGACCCCAAATCACCAAAACAACACATCCAAAACGGTCTTTGCGAAGCCACCATCTAGCTTTTGTACTTTGTTTAACCCTTCTTGTTCTCATCCAATGACTAGTGGAAGGACTGCTACACCTACAGGAGGTCTATGAAGTCCTTTATGTTCTCATCCAGATTCCATGCTTTGGGTATGGTAAAACAATAACAACACATTTTTTTTAACATTTTAATTTCTTTTATTTAGATAACAATGAAACAGATTTTCTTGGTACAACAGTTTCTTCTTTTTAGTGGATACACTCTTCTGTGGTATGTAGATTGTCAGATATTCATAAACAGTCTTTTGGCAGATTGGATATCTTCTCGTTTGTTTGCAACAGTCTTTACTCAGGCACAATTGATAACATGGTTGCGGAACGACATTGGCTTCAGCTAATAAGCAGGCACAATATTTCATTTTCTGTGAATCTTCTATTTTGGGAGCTTCTTGAACTTCTTCGACGTCCATGAATTTTGATGGTAAATTATGAATGTAATAACAGTCTGTAGCATATTTTCTGTGTTCTTGTATGACATCATCTTCATTATCCCAGGAACGCACAATAATACCACAGTGAAAACAACCAGTTCTTTCTTCGCTATCAACATAAAAGAATCTGGCTCTTGCTAATTTCTTCGGTGTTTTTGAACATTCACTTGGTAATATGAATTCGAAAGTCTTGAGACGAGTTTCCTCCAATGCATACTTGATGTGTTTCGGTGGTCTCTGTACTGGCCCGGTATTCCTTTCAGATGCTATTAACCTAGGCCCATTTTCTCCTCGTAGAAGCTGTTCCAGTACTCGTGGTGGAAATAACGTTTCAAATGAAACGCTTTCTGTATAGTATCAGGGATTCCTTGATTATCTTTTCTTGCTATCTGTATCAAACATGGAGTTGTGAACATTCTTAAATCATTCTTCTTATCTTTGATTTTCTTCCTCTCTTCGATTTGGGTTCTACTGTTTCATGGCTCCTCTTCTTTGCCCTATCCCCTGCTTTGGTCACTTGTTCCCGATCTCTGGTAGTAAACTGGAATCCAACGTCGTACTTGAACAGCTAAATTTGTAATCCGTTGTTGACGGTCACATTCGTAGACACCTTTCTTCTTCGGTGGACGCCGCGCAGATGAGCTGAGAACCGAGTGCCCCCCCCCCCCCCCCCTTTTTTATAGTCTTTAATACAGCAACATCTAGTGGCTGATTTCACATATGACGTCATCAACCAAAACATCATTGACCATTAGACTGGTTGTAAGCATGTTGACTGTTGTTTCCATTGCTACTGTCCACTATCTGCTAACGATCCTTGAATGCGTTTTGCTGTAAACTTCCAATATCTTGAATTCTTTTTCAGAAAATTCTCGAATGGTCTGTGTTGTGGTGGCAAAACAAAGGAATCAAACTATTCTCCGTTGTGATGTCTCACAAAGAGAGCCAACAATGTTTCCTTTTTCCTTTTCTGTGATCTGGATCTGTGCCAGCTACCAAAATATTGGTCTGTGATCTGGTAATTTTCCTGGTAATCTGCAAACACACCCAAACACACTCTCCTCAATCACACGTCCAATCGAAGTGCGTTCTCCAACTCGAAAGTATTCCAAAATCACCTGGCGGTTCTTATCCATTTCTTTTATATTCTGGAATTCTACATACACCAGTATGTTGATCGTGGAGGGTAACGGGTTTTCCAAATCGACATCCAGTCTCAAATTTCCACGCTTCGCCAGAACGACGTGCTGTCTATGCGAAAGATTTGGGGTTAGGTCGAAGACGAACAGTGTAAATGCCTTTATGTACTCTTCTCTGCATATCGTCCCCCGAGCTCCAATGTGTTCTATGTGCCTACTGACGCATAGAACACATTGGAACTCAGGGGACGATATGTGGTTTCCTTCGTTCTCAAACATATGTTAGGTCCCTTGAAACAGGGCCGATTAACATCTGGCCACTTCTTGCTGATCGAATCTAGGTTGCGGAGGTTTGGCAGGAATCTGTTGTCCATCTACGTACAAAGCGAGGTAATTGGTGTTGCAGTTCTTGGAGTTATATGGATTCTCTGCGAAACTTCCATTGACAGCATCATTGCCAACGCATCCTACCACGATACGTTTCGGTAGCTGCCTCCAAAATAAATTTTCTTGTTCGATAATCAGATTTCCGTTTGGCGCCGAAAACATCATTAGTTTCCACGCGGTCTCTTTCTGCACAAACATGGATACGTCTTGAATTTTGATATTGTTGGTTTCGGTATCACCCATCAAGGAGAATGCGCCTTTGGATCTGTTCATTTTAACAGGTAACACGTTTGAAAAAAACATGTCCAAATGTAATCATCCAGTCAAGTCCACAACTTTACTTCTTTCTGTGAACTCCTTTATAGTAACAAACCTTTTGTTTTCTTCTTCCATATGTCCGACTGTGTCCTTGTGCCATAAGGTATTAGTCAATTCTGACTTCTTGGCTGCTGGTTCATAACTCAACATCGTTTCTATGTAGGTTTGGTAGTGACAAGTATTATTGGAAGGTGACACTAATTTCTGATTCAAACTGATGTCGATTTTACTGAATAGGGAATGCATCCACAAATTAACAAGTCCCACTTTAGCATCGGGTACAGTTGATGCCTCATTGGAGTCTACAACTGCCGCCTTAACAGATGTGTCCGGGGCAGATTTAAATAATCGTCTCCTAAATGCGCAATGTTAAACTCTATCGGTCCACTGTTCGCTATTGACAAATTCACAAGACTTTTCGTTGATGAGAGACATTATGCACCAAGAACGCCCTGCGTCTTCACCGTTCGCTTTCATTTTTCTGGCACCTCGGGGTGCGCACCGTTTTATATTCCTCTTGCCGGGCGACTCAATCCACAGACCACTTCGTTCAAAGCGCCTACACAAGCCTCCTTGAATCTCTCGATCGCTGCTGGTTTCACATTTTTCCCTTCGATAATATCCTCGGTAAATACTGATCTATGTTTCACACGTTGTATCCCCACAGTCCTGGCTGTAGTTTTCAATAGCGGTAACACGTTTTTCAGTCCTCCAAATACACTAACCAAACCATAACCTCTCTATATCTGAGCTTCAGAAAAAAAGCTTGTTGACTGTTCCCAGCTTGATCCGCGTCATAATATTCGTACCATTTGGCATTACAACACTTAGTCATATTTAAGCGAAATGGAGAGATCGACGGATTCGGAAATGAAGTGTCGCTGTCACCTTCCCAAACTCGAATGGTACTTTCTATCCTGTATCGTCCCTTTTTTACACCCGAACGGTGCTGATATTTTTTCTCTTTTTCGAAGTCCAGAATATATCGAAGAAAGCGTATTCTCCACGAATTTGGAACGAAGTGAATTTCTGCCATACCAAACCCCCATTCCCCGTGAAATTCACTGGTTGTGATAACTGGCTGGTGTACGAAGTCCACATGTTTTCTGGAAAACGTTCATGGAACTGTTACTTGGTAGAGTCAAATAAAACATCATTTTTTTCTTGATGGTTGGTTTAGGCAACACATATCCTATACTACTATTCAAGAGATCGGACCACACTTACTATCCTCGTTGTCGAGGGTAAGATTAACGACACAGGTGATGATTATGATGTACAGTATGATTATTTGATTATTTGCGAAAAGTAAGTGATCTCACTCCTCCTGGTTACTCTCTTTCCAAACAGGGGACAAGATCCGTTCGATCCTTTCTCTACTTTAGGAAAACTTCTATTCAGGAATTCTTTATCTTTGTCGTTTTTTTTTTTATTTCAACGGTATACGACACTGTATGAAACTTTTGGTAAAAGCGTTGACAATAGGATTCTCAAGTTTGTTTTTAAGGGGTATGACTGGCAAACATACAGAACATATCTATACACGTCAACAAGAATTGAGTATCATCATTGTATTTACTTATATCTTACTCCTACAAGTATCTGGGAATTTCATTGGTTCAAAGACGTTACATGCAGACATATAAAACCATATACTGCCTGTCAACATCAATATACGCTGACAGCTATGGGTAATCTCCCCTTTGTTCATTGATTATTTAAAATGGCGGCAGCCAATAAGCGCACCAAGTTGAAAGATTGAGTGTTGGAAGCCCATATTTGGTCTGAAGTGCAGGTTTGGCAACTTAAAAGGCTTCGTATTCTGTGGATGTGTGTCATGTTAACTTCGAAATGAAACTGTTTGGTATGTATGAATTTGCCTTGTTACAATTTATGGGAGAGTGTACTCTCCCATAAATGGTAACAAGGCAAAGACACGTGAACACATTGTGAAAATTCTCTCATTTAATTGTGATCGCTCTTGTTATTAGTTCTGTGCATCGATGCAGCAGTCGGTAAGATATATTCGTTACACAGTTTGTTGGTGGCCTAATATTCTATATATGGTGTCAGTTAATTACATATTGGACTCGATCTTCGCTCTCGTCCAATATGAAATTAACTGACACCGTATATACCATATTAGGTCACCAACAAACTGTGTAACTAATAATATTCGCAAAATCCACCAAGTCGGCTCGCCATTGTACATCAATACCACTAACAACAACTTTCTTGGAAATATGCGACGTACTGGTTTGTGAAGGGTGTAAGTGTCTTGAACCTCTAACTATTTTACAACTTGTTTGGTCTTTTTCTTAGATGCTCTACGTAAAGAGTCCACTCCCCCCAAATACTCCCAGGGGCTTCGGGATGATAGTGGAATCCATCCATGGCTACTTTTTCAAAGTGTCAACTCTCTTTGTACAACCGTTTCGGTCCACATAAACAATCCTGGTTTGCTTCGTTGCTCAGGTTTAGTCTCATTCTCCGACTTCGCCTCCAACTTGGTCTCTGACTGTCTCATAAAATCCCAACGTTCTTTATAACCAATCCATTCTTGGTGTATGTTACTATCTTCCAGAGCTTTGGCCAGCACATTCCAACCCTTGGGTTGAAAATACTTTCGTCTTCTAAGCAAATCGTTTAGCAGATCCGTCACACTAGACACTACCACCGTTTGATCTTTATGGGCCAGTTCACCATTTCATTCCAAAATATGTTTGGATCACTTTTTATCCAGTTTAGTAATAACTTTGCCTTTCTCTTCATAGTTACAGGTACGGCATCTAAAATAGCGTGATCTGTAGTGTCTTCCTCGAGTTCGACTTTGATAGGACGAGGAACCACTATCTCTTGCTTACATGGTTCTGACACTTCTGGGTGCGCACCGTTTTATACTCCTCCTGTCAGGTGACTCAATCCACAGACCACTTCGTTCAAAGCGCCCACACAAGCCTCCTTGAATCTCTCGATCGCTGCTGGTTTCACATTTTCCCTTCGATAATATCCTGGGTACTCTCTTTCTAAACAGGGGACAAGATCCGTTCGATGTTTTCTCCACTTTAGGAAAACTTCTATTCAGGAATTCTTTATCTTGGTCGGTTTTTTATTTCAACGGTATACATATCTATACACGTCAACAAGAATTTAGTATCACTATTGTATTTACTTATATTCGCAAAATCCACCAAGTCGGCTCGCCATTGTGCATCAGTACCATTAACAACAACTTTCTTGGAAATATGCGACGTACTGGTTTGTGAGGGGTGTAAGTTTTACAACTTGTTTGGTCTTTTTCTTAGATGTTCTATGTAACGAGTCCACTCCCCCAAATACTCCCAGGGCTTCGGGATGGTAGTGGAATTCATCCATGGCTACTTTTTCAAAGTGTCAACTCTCTTTGTACAACCGTTTCGGTCCACAATTCTGGTTTCCTTCGTTGCTTAGGTTTAGTTTCATTCTCCGACTTCGCCTCCAACTTGGTCTCTGACTGTCTCATAAAATCCCAAAGTTCTTTATAACCAATCGATTGTTGGTGCATGTTACTATCTCCCAGAGGTTTGGCCAGCACATTCCAACCCTCGGGTTGAAAATACTTCCGTCTTCTAAGCAAATCGTTCAGCAGATCTGTCACATAAGATACTACCACCGTTTGATCTTTATGGGCCAGTTCACCCCTTTCATTCCAAGATATGTTTGGATCATTGAGCTCGTTCCAGTGAGGGGTCACATTATATAGTTCTGTTGAAATTTTTGAAAAATTGTAAAAAATTATATTTAAAATAATAAATTTTGATATCGTCTGCATTGGGTAAAGGACAATATCATATAATGTGTGTTGAGAGCTACCGTCCTGTGTATTTTCATCGAATAAATTTTGAACTATATACATTACACTAATTGAACGGTGACGACTACCCTTTGTAAACAATTTAGACACTAGGTCGACAGCATCGAGCATCAGATCGTCCAAAATGACTAAACTATCAGATTTCACTTCTTGGGGAAGACTCTCTACAAATTCTACTTGGGATAAAGTATTGTATAGTGGTTCCCATTCAGTACAGTATAATCTTGTCATTCACTATAACCCCATGGTATGCGACTAGGAATGGGTGTAATAAGTTCTGTAATGTTCTGAATAACCTGATTACAAATCCACTAATTGTGGGACCAAATACTAGACAAGTAAATGGATGCTTCCAGCGAGGATCCATGATGATGTTCAAACCAACACAGTCGTCGTTCCCGCCTTATATACTTTCGTCCTTGTCCAAGGGGACGCACCAGGTGGCGTAGGGGGGTACCATAACTGTAGGAAGTGTCCCTCTGTATCTTGTACTGAACTTGGGACATGTCAAGTTTATTGATCTTTGTCTAAAGGATAAAGATTAGATCACATGAGACCATTACCACACCTTACAGATGATGGGTTCACACATGAAGTATTCTCGTGTCATATCAATGAACTATGTTTTATTCACTTTTGACAAGGCCTTGTCAAAACATGTGATAATTGTTCCCTCCAGTGTCATTATAAGGCACACATCATGTTGCAGTTGACTAGGATGGTCCACTTTGATGAACAAACATTTCTCATTGGATGTTTCAATCAGTTCTTCAACACATTGTGCATATGCCATACAAAGTTCACGTTGAATTCCCACTTTACGTATTTAATAATAGATCTCATCGATCAAGCAGGACCCAGTGTTTCTCGGCCGTATCTTCTCCCCTTCTTTTCTTTCTATTCTTCTCTTGTTCTGGAAGTCCTTTAAGTTTCTTAACTTCAGCATCGACCTCTTCTATGTGGTTCTTGAGTACATGCCATTCTTCCATAGATAGTTCGATTCCAATCTTAGTTGGTTTCCGCCATAAAATCTTCTTATGTGGAACTTCAACTCTCTTTGGAATATATTCACATTGATGTGGGTGTTTCTGTTTCCGAGACGCAGAATCGTGATGTGTTCAGTTTACAGGTTCACAGCAATATGATGAGAACATCACTAGGCATCCTAATTTATCCATGTCTGGTGGATGTGGATAAAAACACAACGTAGTTTTGATCCAATGTTCGATGCTCGATTGGGATTTGTGTTTGTTTCCTATATAGTGTGGGTCCCCATGTATTTTCGTGTTTTTTTCGTGCCAAAATCGGATTTTTTGGTTTAGTATCAAGGTTTAGGGGTCCAGAAACTTGAAAAAAGTTGTCTCCATTTTTTTCTATAAGGGGAACATACCCAATCTGAGGTTACAAAATTTAAAGAGCGTTTAATGATCAAAAACTTAAAAAAATAAATATTGGGCAGGATATTTTTTCTTAAGTTTCCTGAACCATACCATTTATAGATAAGATGTATACCAGCATCCTATTAAGGATATAAAATGCCTCTTTAGTGTGTAATAGTACATGAATTGCCCGATGTAGTGGTTGGGGGAGGGGGTAAAAAAATTTAATTCCGCAATTTTTTTGTAATGAAAAGTTATCAACTGACAATGTATAAATTGAATGCCTCACACATATAGAGTGCACTGTGATGGGTAGACTGAAATAAAATTACTTCCAGCTGGATAAAATTTTGGCCTAAAATTGTCAAGAATGAAAACGATAACACCAACCGAACAGCAGCTCACGTTTTGAAGCTTTTAAACAAAGATTTGTTTCTTAACAAATTATATAAAACATATAATACATAACTCAATTAGATAAAACTGAGAATCAAAAATTAGGTTTGTTAAATAAAAATTATCTTTAAAGCCTTATAGAGACTTATCACACTACTAAATGACTAGATATGCATGGTGGTGACCTCCTCTAATCACACCGTTCCTCAGTATCACTTTCATCAATGTCACATACATCAAGCATATTGGACAAGTTCTGACAGTCATTATATTTGCATAGTGCACTGCATGGAAGCTTATTTCTAAGACAGACACAGTAGTGTTCTTTGATGCACTGGCCTTTACACCCACATTTCACCAGTTCTAAAACACTTTTAGGCGCTGGAAGTTCGGCTGAACACATTGCAACCAGTTTGTCATCTTTATTTAACTCCCATCCATTTTCAACGGCAAAGGGAAGTTCTGGATTCGTGTTGGTATATGCTTTCCACACAAGGCCCGCGTAATTTACCCGCTTTATGTGTATTCTTAGAGCTCCAGGGGTTGGCGGCAGCTTCTCACCCTCAAGATGTTTATGCTTGAATAGTTCCCACCGCAAACCTTGAACATTAGTGAGTGGGCAGTTTGGTGCATAAACTTTATACACAAATTTCTCAATCTGAACTGTGTCTTCACCTGATAATGCAGAATCTGTCCCTATGTTCCCAAGAGCTTCCAATATAGCCATATCCTTCTCAACATCTAACTCTAAGAATGTCTTCGCCCATGTCCGCTTAGTAATACCACAGAACTTTCCTCCCCAGTCAGCTCCAGATAGTGCATGCAGTCCAAGAACACACTTTGATTTTGTGTGCCAAGAGCATCGACTAGACAATTTACATGAATAATTCTGTCTGCTTTAATAACAAAGTTCACTTTAACATATGCTTGAGGCAACAAAGGAAAGCAGTCGACCAAAAGGACTAGCACGTCAGTATCTACAGAAAATACATCAATTGATAGAGGGGTTTTCGAACGCACATGATCACCATTCCACTGTGACGCAGTATCAATAGTATGGAGCGGAATTAGTGTGTCTGCTTCTTCATGATTATGCTTCTCCATTCCATTCGTAATGACAGCAGCATTATTCCTCCAGACTGATGTCCCAGCAACAACAATCATACGGTGAGATCGATGCTCAAATGCATCTAACAACTTCTTTGAGAAGTACTCCGTTAACTCTGATTTAGTTTCAATTTGGGATAAGAGGACTTTCAATGTAACTCCTGACAAATGTGTGTGATCATCAATCTTGAATTTTGTTGGGACACCCACAGAAGATGTTCGTTTCCGTCTAGTTTGTTCCTTCAACGAATTGGTCAAGTATCTATCAAACACTACACGTGTTTCGTCATATGATTTCGTTTTACTTTCAACCATACGAACAAATGTAGATGCCAAATCAGCACAAGTTATAATCTGGGCAGTTTTCTTTATCTGCTGAACAAACACCATTCTGTCAATAATTAATACCCGATTGTGCTCAAAACTTGTTTCAGAACACGAATGTGGTAACTTTTCTAATACATTTAAGAGTGCACTTTTTTCAGTAGGAAGATGTAGAAGCCCATCTGTTGAGAAGAGTGATCACGGCAGAATTGAAAATTCATACTTTCCAATGGCTTCTGACAGACTGTCAGCCATTGTTGGTCTCGACTGTTGAATCACCAAGAACCTAGCCAGCAGCTGTCGCTCTTCTCTTATTCCTATAATTTGCTGTCCCATCTTACATTTAGGTTTCTTGTGGCATGTGTCAAATGTCTAAATCTTGCTTCTGGAAATTACATCCCACATGGACCCAGACGAGTTTGGTTTCACAAATGAATTGTAAATTGTATCTCCCTTCCCATCTCTCTTGACAATGTCATCGTGTGCTAACTCTGGACCAAGCATTTTGGACGTAAGGTTCATCAAAGCGGGATCTTCATTGAATGGATTGCTGTTACAGGTTTCCATGATAGCTGTCCTCAATTTATTAGAATTGTCTGACAACCTGGATGCCATACTTCCCGCCAACTGATAGTGCTCGTGTCTCTTATTTGGACCATTATTGAATTTGCTTTGGAACTCGTTTGCAATTCTTGTCAGTTCGGGTGCAATGAGGAAATAGTTGTCCAATGCTCCTTCGTCGCGTGTTATTCCTGTGATGCCGCCTACACCCTTTAAGTCTTTTATGTGCTGCTCAAGACATTGGTCAACAAATAGACTTGTTGAAGGAACAACACTTTTTGAAACAACAAAGTCCCCACTTTTCAGCGATTCCCAAATTGCAGGGTCTGCTTTTTCCAGTGCTAACATATCTCCAATATAAACTGGTGTCAATCTTGCATAATTATACAAGTCATGAGCAAAAGAGTACTTCACTTGCTTTTCAAGACTTGCAAGGTGCAATTCCCATAATCCTTCTCGGCTTGCACGGATGAAGCACAACAGAAGTCCAAACTGCTGAAGATAGTTATGAAAATATTTCCCAAGATGTCTCAATTTAGTAGTATGAGTTTGTATTGATTTTTGCAAATCAGATTCTGAAAACAGTTTTATGACCTCCTGGTGAGTTCTTACTAAAACATCAATGTCACGATTAGCTGGGGCATCTTTAACACAGTTCAGTTTTGAGTTAATATCTCCGCCGATCCCATCAGAACCACATACCGCTTCGAAATACAGTACCCATAAGGCCATCGCTAGTGTCAGATGAAACTCAATTCCACGCTTGTATGATTTGCCAGTAAATACTTTGCGCAACACCACAGGAGAAAAGATATTGTTTTCAGAAACAAGTGCATCAAGACCAGAACTACATACTTTCCCAGTGCATGGAGCAATGCGAAGACAATATATAGTTCTCCCAGGTGAAGGACCCACTTGTTTGAATTTCCACTTGATGATTGTATTTTTACTGCTCTCTGATATGAGTCAAGGTCCAAAGTTATAACAGTTTGTCTTTCTGGCCCAACGACTGCTGCTGATATATTCATCGCCATGCATAAAATACTATATAGAGTTGCATTATCTGTCGGAGGCGTACGGTAGAGTGGAGCTACAACAGCAGTGTTGCATATGCTGCTCCTTTCATCAGATAGCAACAGTGAATTTGTAGCTGCCCACGTTGGGACTAGTTGTGGGTTTTCGCTTCTGCAGAGTCTGCATCACAACTGTCATCTGAATTTTCCTGATTGCGACCCTCATTATGCAGCATAACAATAAGGAACCACATCAAGTCTCTATTGATACTGTCTGTTATAATTTTGTCATATTTGCTCAGTATCACTTCACCATATTTCGATGCCTTTAAACTAGTATCTGGCGCAATGAGCTGGTTTCTTGGCAGTTCAAATTGAAATGTCTGATCTCCAATGGTGAACTTACTGGTTCACCATCTTCACAAGAATTCTGATTAACCACAAGAAGTGTTCCGTGAAGAGTGTCTTTGCCATCTGCGGTTTGTTCCAAGAAATCAATGTTATCAATGGCAAAGAAAATGGACTTGTTTTTAACAAGGAATGTTGGTAAACAGAATCCTCCCGTCTGCTCCATTCTGCGAACCACAGCATAAGGCCAATCTGTGCTCGATTTTCATAACTTGTTTATAGTTGCACCCCATGTGCATTTTGACAAGGAAATTAACTAACAATTTTTGCCTTGTTTTCTTGTGCACTGTTAGTGATACACCAACAAACGTGGGCGTCAACATATTGCTACGAAAAGCAACATCGTTTTTTGGACTATAATCTCTCTGACGGTCTGAAACATATGAAGACACTAAATGTTCGGAAACACTTTCGACTGCTGCAGTAATGCTGTGCGCACGTTTGTCACACAGGGTTGAACTCTTTGTTCCGATAATTACCCATCTTAAGAAAGTAGATAGTAGTTCTGATGCGATTTGCCAGCAAATACTTGGTGCAGCACCACCGGCGAAAATGTATTGTTTTCAGAAACAAGCGCATCAAGACCAGAACCGTCTACATACTTTCCCAGTGCATGGAGCAATGCGAAGACAATATATAGTTCTCCCATGCGAAGGACCCACTTGTTTGAATTTCCACTTGATGATCGTATTTTCACTGCTCTCTGATACCCATCAAGGTTCAAAGTTATAACAGTTTGTCTTTCTGGCCCAACGACTACTGCGGATATATTCATCGCCATGCATAAAACACTATATAGAGTTGCATTAATATGTCGGAGGCGTACGGTAGAGTGGAGCTACAACAGCAGTGTTACATATGCTGCTCCTTTCATCAGACAGCAGCAGTGAATTTGTTGCTGCCCACGTTGGGACTAGTTGTGGGTTTTTCGCTTCTGCAGAGTCTGCATCACAACTGTCATCTGAATTTTCCTGATTGTGACCCACATTATGTAGCATAACAATAAGGAACCACATCAAGTCTCTAATGATACTGTCTGTTATAATTTTGTCATATTTGCTCAGTATCACTTCACCATATTTCGATGCCTTTAAACTAGTAGCTGGCGCAATGAGTTGGTTTCTTGGCAGTTCAAATGGAAATGGCTGATCGGGTAACTCCAATGGTGATCTTACTGGTTCACCATCTTCACAAGAATTTTGATTAACCACAAGAAGTGTTCCGTGAAGAGTGTTTTTGCCATCTGCGGTTTGTTCCAAGAAATCAATGCTATCAATGGCAAAGAAAAAGGACTTGTTTTTCACAAGGAATGTTGGTAAACAAAACCCTCCCATCTGCTCCATTCTGCGAACCACAGCACAGGCCAATCTGTGCTCGATTTTCATAACTTGCTTATAGTTGCATCCCATGTGCATTTTGGCAAGGAAGTTAACTAACGATTTTTGCCTTGTTTTCTTGTGCACTGTTAGTGATTTACCAACAGCCGTAGGAGTCAACATATTGCTACGAAAAGCAACATCCTTTTTGGACTATAGTCTCTCTGACGGTCTGAAACATATGAAGAAATTAAATGTTCGGAAACACATTGGACTGCTGCAGTTATGCTGTGCTCACGTTTGTCACACAGGGTTGAACTCTTTGTTCCGATAATTACCCATCTTAAGAAAGCAGATAGCAGTTCTGA
This sequence comes from Pictodentalium vernedei, assembly GCA_031216915.1. Lineage (NCBI taxonomy): Eukaryota > Metazoa > Mollusca > Scaphopoda > Dentaliida > Dentaliidae > Pictodentalium > Pictodentalium vernedei. Next base: position 300,083,323 of record CM062295.1, on the reverse strand, counting down.
TGCAATAGAATCATCCAAGTTGCCAGAAAAATTCCATTCTTGCAGTTTTGATATTTCCATTCTAATAAGTTTTGCTGCATGTCTGAGTGTATTAACATTTGCTTCATCTGTGCATTTGTCCATATGTTCTTCCATGGCAATGGTCTTTATTTTCTCACCGCACACAATTTTTCTTTTCCGTCTATTTGCCGGCCTAACAAATTCAACACCTGGGAAAACTTTCAGAATTAGTTCCTTCAAATGCGGCTTGTAATTACCTTTTACAAAACACCCACTCTCCTCAAGCAGTTTCATGTATCGATCATTGATAATGTTCATATCAATCACACCACGTGAATCAACTGTATACTGCATAATGTTTATGATGTCGGCATCTCCAATCATATGGCTGATTCTATTTGAATTCCTTCTTGTCGCACAAGATGAATTTTCCACCCAACGTTCGTGTTTCCTTACACAATCACGATGGTACATAATATCAAATGCAACACAGTCCAATGAATGTTGTGAGTTACTATATACCATTTACAATATTTCGTCGCTAGAATTCTTAAAAATGTTCATTAACCTTTCAGACATATTCGCAGTTTCCACTCGATGCAGTGTTCCAGATGACTCTTTGCAAATCACGCATTCTTTGGGACGATCATCTCCAGATATACGCTTGCGTTTTGTAATACTGCTTGGTGTGCCAGCTGCTGATTCTGTAGCTGAAGGTGGTCTACCATGCTTTGGAGATACATCAGCAGACGCAGTCTGTTTCGCTCTCTCAAACCGATCTTCTGCTCGTTTAAGCTTATCAGAGTTCACCAACCTTTTATAGTAGTCATTATGGTAACTTAAACCATCATAAAGCATTTCCTGTGCAGTCTTCTGCTGAAAGTCACTATTGAGTGTAGCAAGATCTGATTCACCATATGTTTTGTGGGCACGCAACAAGACTTTTCCCAGGTTTGTGGCAGTTGATGCATGTCAGATTACCCGATTGCTCTACATTAGACATCATTCTTCACTGAAATAGCCAGACAAGACAGTTAGATATTTTGTACTACTGCTATAGACTAGATTGCTCTAAAGTACAGCCCCCACCCCCCGCCCACACACATGTTATATCAGTCCTAAATGAACATTTTGAGACATATTTTTTCAGGGCTTGCTACCGTTTCATTCTCTTACCTATTTGCACGAATATCCAGGTGCCATTCTTGCATGGGACCACATCGTATTGAGTATTTCTCCATTCTTCCCATTTTTGATCATTTAACGTTCTTTATTTTAAAGAAATTGCCATAACTTGACAAATACTTGGCACCATGTTGTCTTTATGCATTATATTCAAGACAAACACAACCAACTACTGTGGTTTATCATTATATGTAACTTTTAATATGCCACAGTTTATTTGATATGTTATATGAGACAAAACCTAACATATTTATACATTTGAAAAATTGGATGTCACCTATTATAAACTTCCCATTTGGGGTTATAATTGTGCAAACTAGCCCAGAAACCACTCAAAATGATTCTCTAATCATTTGGCATCATTAATTGGTGATAACATTGCCCCTTTTGTTGAACATTTTCTGAAAAAATTGAAATTGTAAAAAAATATAGAAAAAATACGGCAAAATTTGACATTTTGGCCGACATTTTGGCCGCCATTTTAAATTTATTTTTATTAAAAAAAAAATTGCGCAAAGTTTAAGTTTACCATTATAGCAACAAAGTAGGTTAGACTTTAGCAAATGCTTCTTCATATTTTATAACTTTATTTAACATTAAAATAACCAGTATCATTAAAAAATCATTTAACGCTCTTTGTGTGAAAAAGACACCTTCTGTTACTCAGAAAAAATGGAGACAAACTTTGTTATGCTCAGGGAACCCAGCAGAATAGAATAAAACCATAAAATCAACTTTGGCACAAAAAAAACACGAAGTCATTTTTTCGACATAAGGACCTTCACTAATAGGATTACAGGTTAAAGGCAGAAAATAGAAAATTAACATAGAAAGTAATGGTCAGAAACACAATGGGAATATACAAACACAAATCCGATTGGTCGATTCCCTTCAATCTGATTGGATTAATGATTAATGACTCGTATCCTGTAGGAGGTTATGCCCCTCTGCGTTTTTGCTCATACTTGAGACAAGTCAAGTTTATTGGTCTTTGGCCAGAAGATAAATATCAAATAACTTGATAGCATTTCCACCCTAACAGGAAGTTTTATAATTGGTTAACGACCCACATCCTGTAGGTGATGTCCCTCTGCATTTTGTAATGACTTGGGACAGTTCAAGTTCATTGGTCGTTGGACAGACGATAAAGATCAAGTAACTTGAACGCATTCCAACCCCAATAGGATTTTTTTATATTGTCTTTAGGCCGAACAAAATAAATTAATTGATTCTCAGACAATTTTTCTTTCAAATCAGAGAAGAGAGGAAGGGGTAGTTATTTTTCTTTTTTATTTTTATTTTGAAAAAGCGACCAAACATTGAGAGGATTTCGGCTGTCTTTTTATAAAATAAATAAATATGCATCAATCAAAAAATGTAAAAAGCTTCGTGTCTCCCTGAGTTTGTAACTAATATTGGAAGACATTGAAAGGCAATAAAAATGTCCAATGAGGGGGTTCAAATTCAATGAGGGATTGTCTGAGAATCAAAAACACTTTTTTTAGCCTTAAGTTTTTTCTATAAAAGGTTGAAGGAAATTAATTCATTATTCAACAGATGATGATGATGATGATGATGATGATTATGTTTTTAACTCTGAGTTGATAACATGAAACGCTCCAGGTAGGGGCAACCTTAAAATATTGGTTAACTACAAAAATATAATTGCTATCAGGAATAGACATTGTAATCTAAACATAAGTTTCAGGGGATTCAAAATATATATTAATTTGGTTTCATTATAAACGATCAACATTAGGAACTAAAAATAAGTTTCTGTCAGTATTGGAAATAAATTTAACTGGGTATCATTTGGTTCCAAAAGGGGTAGCTTAAGGGATACGGGGAATCAATATTGTGAAATAAACGTAAGTTCATTCGGTTCCAATAGGTTTAGCCTACATCAGGAGTGTAGAACATGAATGATTTTTTTCTCTGGTTGTGACTGAAGAACAAACGTCCTTCAGAACATGTTTATAAATAATCACAAGTATGCTCAAAAGCAGTTCCTTCTTTTGAACAAAATTTAAAATTACATTGCCCCAATCCAACAAGAAAAAATAAAAGAAGAAAAGAATTTCGTCTTTAACTATCTCTGTATGTATATGTATTTTTATATTGATTGAATGATTTTGATATAAGAATTTTGCTTACCTCTGGATTCTGTGAGATTATGGTAGAACATTCACTGGTTGAAGAGAAAATTATATTGTCAATGATAAAGTTGGTTCACCGTCATCTTGTACCAGTCATTTGGGGTAAAAATAAGATGGGTTGTCTTTAGTCTGTAAGTATGGAAACATGTCGTTGCCTTTAAGTCTGAATCCTTTGTTTATTCCTGTTCCTTTTTGTTACTTTCAAGTATGTTTCTTTGGTCAAATCATTCTGATGTTCATTTATTCTCTTCCAACTTAATTTATTTGATGGGCCAAAGCAGTAATAAATGTTGCTACACAATCCTACAGGTATCACGGAACTAAATATTTTCCCATACGCGATCATTATAACGTACAGGCAAAAGAAAATATGATCGCATCACTTTAATTTTGGCATTCAAATATCTTTGTCAAGTATAGCCCTTCAGACAACTTTTTCTGAACCCAAAACAGGGGGTCATGCAACAAATAAGAGAGAAAAATTGACAGTAATGGAAGTAGCGATCACGTGCACATATTTTTCAGGGAATATCCTACAAAAACACACCAAATGTAAATTGTATTTTTAGGTCCAAAAGTCATCAAATCACCCTCTTTTTAAAATATGGAATATTCATCAGTAATGCAAGATGTCCACAGAATGCTTCAAACGTTTATTGAAACAATTTATTTTCCCATGGCTGTTTATTTTTAGAGATTGCGTCACTTCCGGCAACATTTCAAGGCGGGTATTTCTAATTCAAATATTTAGTTCAGTGATACCAATAATCCGTCTCTCCCATTCAATTTTGAAAAGACCCGGGGTTCTTTTGTCAAAGAGTTTTCTAACCCTGCAGCATTAGGATGGTATCAGGTCGTCTCTCCTTAATTTAGTTTTACCATTATCTTCCCAATGGGTGTCACATGCTTCAGAGGGTAAACATTTATGGGCCTGGCGATAGAATAATTCTTTTTTTTTTTTTTTGTCTTGGCTGACTTCTTCTTCAAGGGAAGGTCTGTGAAGATCTATGTAAAGGATGTCCGTGTCTAATTCGCAAAGTTCCAAATCCTTATGATCAACAAAAATATTCAAGACCCACAGTAGAACTGGAGCATACTTAATCTAGTATATTGATATACAAAAAAACAATGTGATGGGGCAAGTCGTGTTTGCTTCGAGTGTTTTTCATTTCAATTTCGTAGAGTTCTTCAGTAAGGGTGTTCAGTTTTCGAAAGGCCAGATTGAAGTTGGATACACTATCTTCGTCACAATATACTACATTTCTATGTTTGGACTGTTGGTGGCTGTCTTCCCATATCCGGAATTATACAATGCTTTCATCGTGTCAGCTACGTTTGCGTTAGTGCGGTCAGAGACCCCTTCTCGTTGGGCCTGTGATACCTGATTACTGAATTTCCTGAAGCACGGGTTGGGATAGTACTGGATGACTTGATACACACGGTTGACTACTAGCACACGATCCAAATACCATTGCAATAATATTGTAGCCAGCAAGATTTTTTCGCCAAAGTAGCTACCAATATTAGACTGCGGCGAGGTTGGCGCATAATATTGCGGACTCCAAAGTAAGTGTTTATGTTTGGCCCGTTGTCTTCCCGAGAAATATTAGTTTTTGAAGATGGGTGTCATTTCTTCAAAATGGGGCATCAGTTGGTCGATACAGCAATGCCACACTCCACAAGGCCAAATATGTTGCCTTTGTGGATCTTCTTGAGAAGCTCGGTGAATGTTACAGAAACATCTACCAAAGTACCAAATTTTCAGGAGAAAGGTCTTTTTGGCGGGATCGGTCCTTTTCTGCTGTTGTCACTCACATTCTCAGCTTTCCATACCATCATACCCAAGGTTTTGTAGGTACTAGGTGGTTCCTCTGGTCTTTCCCTAACTTCAGCAGTGGACTTCACCGGACTTTACTGCGAGTGGCTATGTACCTTCCTTCATGCTGAGATAGCTCTCGTGGCCGTGCATCGTTGTATTCGTGTCGGATGTGGACATCGTCCATGGCAGACAAACTCCAGCCACTGATGGACCATCCCGCCGTACTTATGAGAGTTCTCTTGTCTAAAGTCGGTCACGTCCTTCTGTCGGATGTAGAAACCTATTGGCATTTCTTACATGAATGACTATAAGTACAAAGCATTGGCCCCATAGCCGATAATACCCCCTCCCACAACCATTTGCTGATGTGCCATGTTTAAAAGATCTTGGACTGTTAACATTCTTCTCGTGATAACGATTAAAAGCTATGGAAGGTCTCCTTACAATGTTGTCCTGTATGAGATGGTGAAGATCCTTGTTCTTCTCGTTGATGTTCTTGAAGGGTATACCTTCGTCGACAAAACTAAACAGATATTTCAGCTCCAGTACTGGAACGCTAATCCAATTCTTATATATGTCGACTCCCCTTTTAAAGTAAAACTGGGGTTACTTCTCAATTGTCTCTAGTCTAGGAATGGCTGGGCATCTCTATTCTTATACCAGATAAGGAAGTCCCTCAATGTCCTCATCTCATTGTCTCCCCAACCTTACCAGTAGTAGGCATATTCCTCAGCAGTTATGTTTTCCATTTTCAAAAGGAAACATGGGGAAGTACCTCGGTCGAGTCTAATTTTGTAACCGAATAATCAAAAGCCTTCAGAATTTTATCATAACTAACTGCAGGGGCCGCATAAGTACAAATATAAAAAAATTCAAGTAATCCGTTTTCAAAACCATGAAGTTGTTACTTTTTTTAACAGACATTGCTTTTTCAGATAATCCATCAATTCTCGTTTAACCACGTGGACATCGTATTTCCGGAAATGAAACCTACTACGGGGAATTCCTTCATATAATGATCAAATTCTGTCGCCAGTTTTTTTATCAAATGGGTGAGGTTTAGAGTCGTCAGTTCCTTCCTGTGTCAAAGCCTCCTGAATCATTTGTCTCAGGGATAACATGGTAGCCAAGTGACTGTCTTGCATTAGAAAGTAACTTTTCTCAGCAATTCCCATTAAATAATTCTTCATAGTTTCAACCAAAGTCTGAATGTCACCATCGGTAATAAAACATTCGGCCTATCAAAAGCAGGACATTACTACATACACTAACACTGAAGGGTTTGTATTGGGCTTTCCAGACAAGAATATCTGTAGAGGCGGGGAGAGAAGTTTTGTCAAAATAGCTTTCGAAATCAAATGTAGCCTTATTGAGATACGACCGTTAGTGTTCTGGAATAACAATACAAGTATGTCGTATCCTGTTCCTGGGCCGGACAACCGGCCTCTCGGGTTCAAAGGGTTAATATTAACTTCAAAAACCTTTTCAACTTTGGAGAGTTCATCCAATTTCACACCAGGGAAGTTATCCTTGGGTACATAGAGGATATTTAGTGTTTTTGAGTGGATACCGAAAATTATCTTCCGAGTGAACGAGACGGTTATTTTTCGCGAGCGCTTGCGCGATCGAAAATAACCATTTATCTCGGCCACAAGTGATATAATTTTCGGTATCTACCCAAAAACACTAGATTTTCTTTTTATTATGCGCTTTTTATAAGAATCTGATAATTCCACTCGTTTCAACCACGAATTTATGCATGAAAGTAAACAGCGCATTGAATCATTGATACGCGGAAGTGATTTGATTGATACTCGGAACAGATAGCGTCTTGCAATCTGATTCAGCTGGCGGGTTTCTAGTCCAAACATGGCCTGAAAGTCTGTAATATAAGTTTTTGGTTTGGTACGTCCTTTCAAAGGGCGTACCAAACCAAAAACTTAAATTACGGACTTTCAGGCCTTGTTTGGACTAGCGGGTTTCATGCATCAATTCAAGGTGAATACGTGTTGAACTATTGCTAGAAATGATGGGTATCCACTCAAAAACACTAGATGTACTTTTCATTATACGTTTTTAGAACAAATTGATCTTTTCCAGTGATAATTGGACCCGTATTCACCTTGAAGTGATGCTTTGAAAGCCGCCATTTTGATTGATACCGTGAAAGTAAAAATTTCTATATCTTCACAGTGGGGGATACGATTTCTATCTTTCAGATTGCTTGATTTCCCATAACCTGTACTTAATCGTACATAGTTATCTCCCCTTATTACAACGAAGTTGTATCCGATTCTCATCACCTCTATATCCAATGGCAATATCCCCGGGCACCCCAATGTTGGCACCCCGTTTTTGAAAAACATATAACCTTCGGCATCCCTTTTTTGTCATGTGCTAATGTGAAAAAGCACAATGTGACACAATGTGCCCTAGCACATAGGCACATACGGGTATTTGAGGATACCTATGGCCTGGTATTGTATTGTAACGGATTTGGCAACAGCAGTTGAAAAAAATACACAATAACAGTTCTAAATCACTCTGTTGTAATTCATCTGCTCATAACAGTGGTGTAATTCTACTTTTGTTGGCTTCAGGTCATTTTCATGTTCAAAACGAATCGATGTATCTTATTGGTTCACGCCGTAGAGCATTGTGCTGTTGTTTCATTCGTCGGGGTGAAAGCGAGAGATCAATCAGATTACAGTATTCGAAATCTTTTCCCGCGAAATTATCCTATATAAGAGCGGTCTTGCTCATAATTCGTCGTCCTATTTATGTTTGGGTAAAGCTTTGATCTAGCTGTCCAAACTTAAACCATACACTAGCTTAGTTACGGGGACACTTTGTAACCTGTAAAAATGTTAACCGTAATGGGTGCCGTAATTTTTGGAACCGTTCAACTCGGCCCTGGTGAGAATCAACTTTTCTGACTGATTCTCTCCAGGTCCGAGTCATGGGCGAAGCATCCACATTTACTGAACATATTTTGTATGTAATTTAACCCCCTTTTGGTAAAAGTGTAGTGGACCCGTGGTTTTGACCCATCATTCACAATCATGTCCATTTCATATCATACTATTTTTGGCTTCTTAATAAACCACGTATAAACTGTTATTCCTATTTTATTGTGTATTCATCCAGACCACAACGCGTAACTTAATGGTCATTCTACTTCTAGAGTTGAGTTATATTTTTATCCATGGTTTGCTAGCTGACCCAGATCCTCGCGAATCTGAAGAACAAAAGGGGGATTTCGGCCAGGGTTCTAGCCCCTGGGGAGTCGTTCACCCCACCCCTGTTACAAATTGGCGAGGCTACCAGGATCTGGTTATTACAGCTCACATCATGGGTAATTTTTCTCAACAAGGTCTGCGTTCTTTGAACGATTTAGATGAATTTAATTCATGGGGAAATTAGAGCTAGATTGTTGGTATGCATAAAAACAGGAGCTCCCCAATTGAATGCAATTGTAAACCTTTGGAATCCAACTTAGTGGTTCTAAGTGGCACAATGAGCCCAACTATACCACTGCTGGTGAAGTGGAAGCTCATAAGCTTGGTGTAATTAAAGTTTGGTAGACAAAGTCATTCTATGAGTGAGTTGAAGTCTAAGTTTACAGACTGTTCATTCTGTGGTCTTATTTTACTCTGCACCAACCCCCCAAGATGTCACTATACTGGGATTAACAGGGGCCGAAATAACCACACCCCCACAAACACACACAATACATATTTTGTATTCTTGTCGGCGATCTGAGCAATTTGAACCAGAGAATTTGAGAGGGTCTGAGATGATCAGTCAACTCAGCCCAAACACTTATGACACGAATGAAAAATACCTGATAAAGGCTTTTCAACATCTTGTTATAGATGGATTTATTTTGAGGCTGGTAAAGATATTGAAGGTTAAATGTTGAGCCATATTATTTGGTATTTAGAGTGCCAATGTAGCTCAAGAAGCTTATTCGTAAAAGCTGTGAGTGGTATTGGTCGTAAAAAATATTTGTAGCTGAATTACATTTTTTCTGAAATTCCTTCACTTTCCAGGTTCATTATGAAGATAACCCATTTGGTTAATCAATCTGTGGGACGTTTGAGGCAACTCAACTATGGGTAAATAGGAAGTGAAGTCGAGTTATATGTCCTTTAGTACGAAGTAGCACTGAGTGCTTGCGGGATTTAACCCCACAATTTTTCTTTCAACTTTTGAAAATGTTTAAGGTCAACATTAAATCTAATAAACAGGGCCAAATTAGAGGTTCGATAAGGTATTGACTATTAAGTAAACTTGATTCAAGGAAGAATATTTTAGTAAATCGATACTAAAAGCTAAAATGCTAGATGATTGCATTACTCATTAGTTTGGATGTATTTTGTGTTACCGTAGGTAACACTCGGTAGTGACCAGAAAAGGGTGTTTTTTTCCTAGGAAGCGAAATAAGACCCCGTAGTCTGCTTATTTAAAGAAGGTAGTACACAGTGTGCTGGTGTGTCAATTTTCTATTGACGATTGGCATTGAAGTATGTGGAACCTTACCTATTAAACGGTAATCACGACGTGTGGGAGTTTGTAAATATTTGTACATTTCTCTTTTTAGTTATGTTCCCAACGTCTTGGATTCTGCTAATAATAGGTGGTTTGTCTTCCTTCAGTAGTCTGGGTGCTATTTTAATATTACGTAGATAATATTTGTGGATGTCATTGCGATACGTCATTTAGCCCTGGCGATAACTGAAGCTGTTACTGATATGTCAAATTGAACTAACCTAGAGGTGTACATTTGGAGTCTTATATAGGGAAAGTAATTTACAGTAGAGGAAATATTTAAATCCTGAGGACTGTTGTTTTGTGGGTTTACTAAAACGTAAAAACATTTCTTGAATGGCAGTGTAAAATAGTTGGTTGTTGGGAATTGTGTTCTCCATCGATAGCCTAAAATATAATTTCCAAATTGACCATTAAATTTAAAACGGGGCACAATTGTGAGCAGTCTATATATATATATCAAAAGCTGAATACAGCTGCTTATCTGCTCGATTATTGATATGTCCCATTTATAGTAGTATATGGTTGATAGTGGAACAGCCCGAGAGCTATCACATGTGTTAGATTAGTGGAAACCACCTGGCCTTGTTGACCTTTAGAACGTTGCAATTAAATTTTGAATAGTTTTCGAATTATTGTAAAATCCAGAGAAATAATTTTATCCAGAATTTCATCTACATTAATTGTATTCTGGATATTACATCTATCTTACTGGGAAATTAACCAGTATATTTCGTATTTTGGAATTTCAGTAAATCATAAAGCAGGGGAAGCAATTAGAATTGCTGCTACTGCTGTAGATTTAATTTGTTTGCTCCTTCCTGCAGAAAGTGAATGTCTATTTCACATTAATGGAGTGTACACCATCAGAAGAAGCTGGCAGCGGAGTAGGGCGATGTTGCATGCAGTGTGTCAGAGAAGAATTCTTGATTCTGTTGACGCAATTTTGCTACGCCTTTCGTTGCTAGCGGAGAGAGCAGAATCTGATGAACGTATTCCAACAGATCAGAGATGAGTGGTGGTAATGCAAGAGAACTTCACTTCTCCAGAACAGAATAGTGTATGGTTTAGCAGGATGTGAAGAACAATAGAATTATATAGTTATCGAGTAGTGAATGGAAATTGGAAACATTCCAGCAGTGAACACCAGAGGACTACTTCAGAAGAAGCAGAGAGACAAGATCAAGGCTTTACTGAATTTCTAAAAAGAGACAATAACTGAAACTATATAATAGTCGGTAGAGGAATCATGTGTAATTTTGTAACACCTTGTTCATCTCCTTCATATCATCAATTTAAATTTATCTTGCATACAATGTTTTCAGGAGAATTGGCTTGGTGAGCCAGGTCTCGTGATTATGGAGGAATGTTTTATGTGGAACGCCACATTTTAAATGAAAATTATAAGATATTAGAAGTTTATTGGAAATCTATTTAACAACTGCTGTATGGTTCTAAAAATGTTACACATTTTCTTTTTAAGGAGGGGGAAGTGTAACGGATTTGGTAACAGCAGCTGAAAAATAATATACAATAACAGTTCTAAGTCACTCTGTTGTAATTCGTCTGCTCATAACAGTGGTGTAATTCTATTTTTGTTGGCTTCAAGTCATTTCCATGTTCAAAACGAATCGATGTATCTTATTGGTTCACGCCGTAGAGCATTGTGCTGTTGTTTCATTCGTCAAGGTGAAAGCGAGGGATCAATCAGATTACAGTATTCGAAATCTTTCCCCGCGAAATTATCCTATATAAGAGCGGTCTTGCTCATAATTCGCCGTCCACTTTATGTTTGGGTAAAGCTTTGATCTAGCTGTCCAAACTTAAACCATACACTAGCTTAGTTATGGGGACACTTTGTAACCTGTAAAAAGGTTAACCGTAATGGGTGCCGTAATTTTTGGAACCGTTCAACTCGGCCCTGGTGAGAATCAACGTTTCTGACTGATTCTCTCCAGGCCCGAGTTCTGGGCGAAGCATCCACATTTACTGAACATATTTTGTGTGTAATTTAACCCCCTTTTGGTAAAAGCGTAGTGGACCCGTGGTTTTTGACTCATCATTCACAATCACGTCCATTTCATATCATACTATTTTTGGCTTCTTAATAAACCACGTATAAACTGTTATTCCTATTTTATTGTGTATTCATCCAGACCACAACGCGTAACTTAATGGTTATTCTACTTCTAGAGTTGAGTTATATTTTTATCCATGGTTTGCTAGCTGACCCAGATCCTTACGAATCTGAAGAACAACAGGGAGATTTCGGCCAGGGTTCTAGCCCCTGGGGAGTCGTTCACCCCACCCCTGTTACAGTATTATTTGAGAATACCTACTGGTGAATCCATTTTTTGTCATATGTGCTTATGTGAAAAGGCACAATGTGACACAATATGCCCTAGCACAAAGGCACATGCTTTATGTGCCGATATGTGCTTATGTGAAAAGGCACCATGTGACACAATGTGCCTTAGCACATAGGCACATACGGGTATTTGAGGATACCTATGGCCTGGTATTGTATTATTTGAGGATACCTATCTAGGATACCTTCTGGCGAATCCCTTTTTGGTCGTATATGCCTATATGCTAGGGCACATTGTGTCACATTGTGCCTTTTCACATAAACACATATAGGCACATAAAGCATGTGCTTATGGGCTAGGGCACATTGTGTCACATTGTGCTTTTTCACATAAGCACATAGGGCAAAAAGGGATTCTTCAGAAGGTATCCTAGATAGGTAATCTCAAATAATACAATACCAGGCCATAGGTATCCTCAAATACCCGTATGTGCCTATGTGCTACAGCACATTGTGTCACATTGTGCCTTTTCACATAAGCACATATCGGCACATAAAGCATGTGCCTTTGTGCTAGGGCACATTGTGTCACATTGTGCCTTTTCACATAAGCACATATGACAAAAAATGGATTCACCAGTAGGTATCCTCTAATAATACAATACCAGGCCATAGGTATCCTCAAATACCCGTATGTGCCTATGTGCTAGGGCACATTGTGTCACATTGTGCTTTTTCACATAAGCACATGACAAAAAGGAGTGCCGAAGGTTATATGTTTTTCAAAAAAAGGGGTGCCAAAATTCGGGTGCCCGGGGATATTGCCATTGGATATAGAGGTGATAAGAATCGGATACAACTTCGTTGTAATAAAGGGAGATAACTCTATACGATTAAGTACAGGTTATGGGAAATCAAGCAATCTGATTGGTTATTTATAATTTATATAAATTATCTAGATAAATGAAACAACAGGAGTGCTTGGAATAGGGTCAGAACTAACAAGAATAGACCAGAATAGCTAAATATAGTAACAACTGGGAAAATCCGAAGCAGAACATTACTCCGATTCAATCGAACATACCCCCAGGGGCCCCTTCGGTACTATAGCCTTACGTGCTAAGCCGATAAAATGGGAAATCCGTATCAAATAAAGTCAATTTAGGTGATTTTGGGTGGATTTTGGTGATTTGGAGGGATTGTCGGGTTATTTGTGGTACTTAGATTTACTCCGATTCAATCGAACATACCCTCCGAACATACCCCTGTCCTATTGTAGGACTTTGGGTCACATAGCAACCACGTGCTATCATAGAAACCACGATGGCAGCCTCCAGTATACAAAATGGAAGACGGAAACACGTATCACCCTAACAACACGCGCTGCGCATACGCATTCACGCCACGTATCACTATGGAAATGACGTCACAACATGGCCACTCACGTGGGTTACCATGACAACAAAACATGGCGCCACTACGTCACGTGACATGACGTCACTTCCGAGGTCCCCCACCGAGGTCCCCCAAACTAGGGGTGAAACGTGCGAGACATACTACTGATAACATACAGGTGAATGGATCTCTACTGAAGCATTTGATAATATACCGCAGGACATAGCAGCCGCCCCGCCCCCTCCCCTCAAAAAAGAATAAATAAATAAATAAAAAAAATAATAACAATATTATTAATACCAACATTTCTTTTTCCCAGGCATTATTGTAATTGCCCTTCCGCACGGAGAATGGGCTCTACTCACAGTAGGCCTATGCATATTTGAGATTTTGGGCCACGCCACCGAGGTCGGTTTATATAATATAAGCTATAATATACACTGGGGCATGCCACCTCCCAATTTGTATTTTTTTTTTTTTTTTTTTTTTTTTTTTTTGGGAGTTTGAGATTTTTTGGGGCCCTGTCTCTAGGCGACATCACGGGGGTATTTGTTAATAGGCCACAAAAACGTAGGGGAGTGAAGCGAATCTACTCAATATTTATTATTTTATCATGAAGATGATTTGGTTATGGTTGACGCTCCCCGTACTGTAAATAGAATTTAAGGTATGTTATAAGGAATGACAGTTCGTATAAATTTTTTTTACACAAACCCACTCATAAGGGCGAGTTGAACGTGCAGCCAACTTGACTTTGGTCATTTTCTCCAACTCTGACCAACAGCAACGACACTTTCGACAGCCAGGGTCACATCGTGCCTGACAGTTTTTACGGGTGGAGGAAGACGGAGTACCCGGAGAGAATCACCGACCAACGGCGAGCAACTGTCAGAGTCCCCAACATGAAAACTCCACACTACCAGGTTTAGCATTAGTTTAAGACAGGTGCACCATCGACGTACATTACGCCTTAGTACACAGCGCCACCGTGCCCCCACGTGGGCATCGGGATTAAGCGCCTTCCCCAATGACACAACGCAGTTTCTCCTGGCGGGGATCGTACTGTAGACCACTCGGTTTGAAGTTCAATCCCATAACCACTGAGCCACCGCGCTCCTTCTCCGATCATTAAGATCGTTTATTAAAAATGACACTGCAAGGCCCAATAAGCGCCTGAGAATAACTGTAGATTCAGACGCCGGGGATGACGAATGACAGAAGTGTACGTTTATTTAAAAATTAGTTCATTAACCTTTTGAACCCTAGCGGCAGCTTTTCCGCCCAGGAAAGTGATACGTCAAAACGTCGTTATATAGGGTGGCTGTTCAGTAAATGTGTGGAGAAGACCAATCAATATTTTCAACGAGGCTGCACGTTGAAAATATTGATTGGACTACCCCAAATAACGAATATGGACTCTTCTAATTGCTGCCATTGAAATGGCATGGAAGATACCACCAGAGTTCAAAGGGTTAAATTTGAGTCATTAAATACTTCGCAATCTTTTCTTTGTCGAGCACTATTTCCTGAAGCGGACACTGCGAACAAAAAAAAGCTTTTACGGTCAAGGAACATGTTACGTCATAACTTCATTAACTACGATGGCTTCAAAGCGAATATATGGAGTGGACCAGTCAATATTTTCATCGTGCTTCCCCAGGGCAGCACGTTGAAAATATTTATTGGTCAGCCCCCAAATAATGAATATGGACTATTCCATTTGCTGCTATTGAACTGGCATGGAAGATACCACTAGAGTTCAAAGGGTTAAGTTCTAACGTATAGTCGCAGGCCTGATAGAGGCTGGTGCTTGTTTATCATTCCATTTAAGTCTCTTGTGTGGGGTTTAGGGGTCATATAATAAATAGAATCTCCACTAATCAATTTGTTCTCAGTTAATATCGAAATTTACAAAACTTGTTCAGCACATTAGGTCTGGACCGAGTGGGTCCAGGTCCAATTTACTGAACATTTTTGAAGGTTGCACATTTTACTAAGTGGTCTGCCCATCCACCCCAACAACACCTCAAACATGACACCATTGGTGTCTTTGAAGCAAGCTTGCAAACCACCCTTACAAATATATCACATATTGAACATCATAACATAGGAGCATATGGAGCAGAGGATTAGAAAAAGGGGAATTTAATGTGTTCTCCATTACCCATAGTTTTGAACCGCGGGGTCCCATGATACTCTTAAATTTGATGCCAGGGGATCGATTTCAACAAATTGTAAAGAATTCTTACTTACAAAAAGTTTTTTAACAAACATAGAGTTATTTGGGGTAGGAATTTTGGAGAAAATATTTCTGGATTGTTCTCCCCATTACCTACAGTGTTAAAATCAGAGGGCCCCATCACACCCGCAAATATGCAACCATGGGATAGACTTGAACAAACTTGTTAAATCGTCATGAAAAGATGTTATATATCAAATATGGAACCTTTTGAAGCAGTGGTTCTGGTGAAGAAAACGTTTTTATTACACGCCTGTTCTGTGTAATCCAAATCTACAGCAACACTAAACCATGCGGAAAATGAAAATATGTGCGGAACGGAAATGTTTGACGGACTATTTTTAAATTGAAGCGAAATTTCATTAGAATTTTCTAGAAATCATGCAACACAATTACAATTTGAATCGCTAGCGATCGCTTTACATCGCCCCCTGATTTTCAATGAATTCTATGTGCCAGTAGGCACATAGAACACATTGGAACTCAGGAGACGAAATAGTGACACGGGTTCTCCTCGCAAAATTGGTTGGCGATAAAATGTGTTCTTTTTGTTGATAGTTGTCATATGAATTGCTGAGTTCCTTCTAATAAGTTTAGACGTGAAGGTGTGTAATAAACACAGAACGACACGCGTGTGTGAATGGGTTAACCGATATGGCACCTGTGCCATCGCGGAAGGATAAAACTCGAGGCCAGTGGCCTCTCGTTCTTTCCTTACGCGCTGGCACTCGTGCCGTATCGATTAACACATTCACACACGCGTGTCGTTCTGTGTATGAATTGTTTTCTCCGCTGCCCACGATGTTAAAATCCGACGGACATATGTAAATCATTATGGATTGGTCGTAATCCACGCGTTGACAATGGTATCCAAGCATGCGTTTAGCGAGTAATAAAAAAAAATCATCAACGGCAAAACTTTGTTGTACCCGGTGCTTCATTACTTAAATTTTTCATGATTATTCCAATAACTAGTGTTTGGAATCTAATTTATTTATTGGTGTTTAAGGTCACATACTTATGCACAATGGCTAATCATGACCGTCACAGGGTTTTACAGGTGGAGGAAGCCGGAGTACCCGGAGAGAACCACCGAGCAACGACGAGCAGCCGCCAGCTCCCCAACATAGTTACTCCGCACTGCAGCACAGGCAGGGTTAGATTGATTGAAGACATGCGCACCATCGACGTACAGTACGCCATAGTACACAGCGTCACCATGTGGGCAATGGGGGTTAAGTGCCTTGCCCAAGGACGCAGCGCGGGAGTCCGAATCGATCTCAGACGGTCACTCATCCGAGGACTAACCGAGCTCGACGTTGCTTAACTTCGGTGATCTGACGAGAACCGGTTTCCGCAACGCCACCGCTCCCCCTTGGAATCTAATATTATTGCGTCCGTGAAAATATTGCTCACCCGTGGGAAGTGACTTACAAAGGTGTTATATGTCAAACATGAAAGCATTTTGGTTCAGTGGTTTGGAAGATTTTCAATGAGTTCTCACCCAAATAATAGTGTTAAAATCTGGGACCTCATAACAC
This sequence comes from Pictodentalium vernedei, assembly GCA_031216915.1. Classification (NCBI taxonomy): domain Eukaryota; kingdom Metazoa; phylum Mollusca; class Scaphopoda; order Dentaliida; family Dentaliidae; genus Pictodentalium; species Pictodentalium vernedei. The sequence continues at coordinate 300,066,129 of CM062295.1, read as the reverse complement.
CCCTATATTCGATCCCGAAGCCTTGATTTGAACATACCATTAAATTATTATTATTATTATTATTATATATTGGTGCTTAACGCCACATCAGCAGCAAAGGCTATATCGTGGCGAGAAGATGGAAGAAGATAAAAAAAATGTTATTGTCAAGTGCAAAGTAAAAAATCTGAATGATAAAAACCAAAAAAGCAATTACAGTAAACATGTCAAAGAAAGGAGAAATGCCATTAAATGAAAATATGAATAATAAACAGCACGCTCACACATTGAGTTAAATTGGGATCGCGGGCTGCTATGATAAGCGCGTTGGACATCGATAGGAAAGTCGATCCTGGCCTGTGGAAACTGTGTTTCATCCCGATTGGGAGCGCTGAATGCATTCAATTATTTTTTAAGTGACTGTTGTGAGACCTGTAAAGAGAAGACAGTGATTATATGGTGGCAATGTATTTTTTATTAGCCTTACATCAATCGAGTGCACTTTATTTCATTTTTTTCTGTTCATCTTTAACAGGACTTCCATAACTTTAGAATTGAAAAAAAGTTCAGAATTAATAGGGAAGACAGTGACTATATGGTGACAATGTTTATTATTAGCCTTACGTCAATCGAGTGCACTTTTTTCTTTTTTTTGTGTGTGTGGGGGTGGGGGGGGGGGGGGGTTCTGTTCATTTTTAGCAGGATTTCGATAACTTTAGAATTTAAAAAAAGTTCAGAACTAATAGGGAAATAAAGGGTTTAGTTCAGCGTAGGTAAGAAATTTCCACTGCAATTAGAATAGAAAAAAATGGGCAACCACACGCATACCTGACCTTTGAATCGCAGTCGTTTGAAGGACTTATGTATTGTGGGATAGTAGGAAAAAACCGATTGCATTTTGGTGTGTTATTTATTCTAGAACTTTGTCATACGGATTTTCCAATATGTTACAATCTTACTATAATCTTGTCTTCTTACTATAATTTGTGTTATTTTATTGCCGTTTCTGTTTGTTGTTCCCATTTATCGTGACGTACCCATATCTCCTCAGCCTCTACGGGCCTGATCGACTTCAAACTCGGCAGGTATTATTAATTTATTGGTATTTAAGGTCACATATTTCTGCATATTGGCTAATCATGAGAGCAACATTGAGATAAAGTCTGTTATATGCAATCTCATTTTTGAGGTCTTCCCACCCACAAGCAATGTTGACTGGGTCATATTTTACCAGTGTGTCGGAGCTTACTACCACAGTAAGCAAGCACTGCTACATTTCTCGGGGTCCCTACGGGGACTGTGTGTGTTTCTATCCGATATAAGTAACTCAACATGTTTGGTGACAATATTTGGAATTATTTAACTAGAATCGGAAACCGTGCGGCAAGATAGGTGTAGGTAAATCACATTATGAATCTGAGCGTGCTATGGTATAAGGGAGGCATCTCGAAATGTCACCTATCGAAAAAAACATGTACCATTGGTCCATTCACCAGTAACAAATAAAACGCCCCACACATATGCCCAAGCCGACTCAATGCTACGATGGAGATGCGCCATATGCCTAAACAATTGCCCTACAGAATAAGGAAAACCAGGTATGCACAGATGGCACAGTAGGGGTCTCATGCAATAGGTAAGGCAAGTGCCCAAATTTGCCCCTAAACTATGTCATCGCTCTAAACACAGCTTTTCTTGAACACAAATTTGTGCTTAAACTAGTGAATGAAAAATCACCAACCTACCTGATTATTATTTTTCTGGCATGTGACGGGACACATACCTCTTATGGCCTTACATAATATATTGCTAAAATTCTAATTTGTAAGATATCGGGTATGCTATATAGGCAAAGGACAAATGTCCTACAGATAAAATGATTCTGAAATCGGGTTAACAACATAATATGATCACAAAAAGGTGTGGTAAGTTCCGTAAGAGTATCCTGTATTAAAAGGGCGCAACTGGACTCGAGAACGAATGGTTTTTAAGTTAGAAAAGAGAAACTAGGCTAAACTTCAAAGTGACCTAAAAACGTCAAAATGGCATTAAATCAAAAAACAAAAACAAAAAACAAAAAAAACCCCAGAAGAATCCACATCCGCTAGTGACAACGTACTCATCGGTCTTACCGGACATCGGACATGCACTCTATAATTAGTTGGGTTAGAAATCAACCCAAATCGACTGGGTTGAGTGAATATGAACCCAATTGGGTTCATATTCACTCAACCTAGTCGATTTGGGTTGATTTTTAACCCAACTGATTTTAGAGTGTGTAGTAAACAAGTACATGCATGTGTTGCACGATTCGGAAAGCATGAAGGTCGTCTTTTCAGCCCCCCCCCCCCCCCCCCCCGGTGGTCCACAGACGAGACAAAAACCCTGTGATATTCTGGTTCATTCAAAAACTTCTAAATGTATCCATACCTCACCCAGGTAGTAATAAGAGGAATGTAAGGTATGGTGTGAAATTGAGAAGGGATAAGTTTATAATGCTGGTAGAAAGAGAAGGCTTTCTTCAGGGCCTAATGATTATTGTAAACCAAGAAATTTAATATATCCACTTATATGGTGTGAATGTGAATGTACGGTTTATGTTAGAGAGACAGAGCGAACGATAGGTGAAAGGACCAGAAAGCACTTAAGATTACATGAGGATAAGCCATCATCATATGGTCATTTTAATGGTGAGAGACATAACGGCGTGGAGGAAGTGATGGTGGCTATTTACTTACATTTTGGAGGAGATAAGAGAGATGGATTGGTGAGAGATGATTTGTGGTTGCGGAAGGCACGTACTAGATCAGGGCTGAGGTTTAACCCTTTGAATACCTTGGGCCCTTTTTCTGGCCAGGAACACGACACGTCATAACGTCATTAAATAAGATGGCTGTTCGGTAAATGTGTGGGGAAGACCATCAATATTTTCAATGTGCAGCCCCGAGGATGCATGTTGAAAAATATTGATTGGTCTACCCCAAATAATGAATATGGACTCGTCTCATTACCGCCATTGAACTGGCATGGAAGAAACCACTAGAGTTCAAAGGGTTAATTCCAAACTTAATAACGCAGGGGTGAGTTGCTGAATCATGTTCACTGAAAAGCGTTACTGGGGTAATAGTGCCATAGTGTTGCAGCGTTGTGCAGTGTCATTTTAGATTGTAACGTTTCCGCTGTAAGAATCTTGCTTTGTCGATGTTTTTTTTCTTCCTGAAAATGTAATCTATTTCCTTGGGCAAAGAGCACTGAAGAAGGCCGTTGGTGGAAAGCTTTGCTAACTAGCGCCTTTGTTGTTACTTATTTATTTGTTGGTGTTTCAGATCAGTTTCATCACCTATCGCTATATCATGACTGCAACACAGATATAAAGTTAAGTTTAGCCAATCATTTATACTGTGCTGCACACTTTCGAGGTCTTCCACCCCAGGCGTTGGCTACTGGGTCCTATTTTCCCAGTAAAGCAGAACTCGTTTCCACCGTAAAAACACTGCTCCACTTCCCGAGATTTCCACAGGCAAAATTCAGCAGCTGAAAAGAAATTTTATAGCCAATGTGGTGCTTGAAAGAGCTTGATTTTAACAAAGACCCATCCGGGTCACAGGTGACAATACACAAGCGAAAAACATCACAACACAACATTGGCAATTCGTCACGAGCTGCTTCGTTATGCTACCTGAAAACTTTGTATGGGTAGGGAGGGCATATAGTAGTCGCTTTGTCCATCCACCTATCTTTCCATCCATCTGTATTGTTTTTTTCATCGATCCATTCTGAACTTTGTCGGTGTTCATAAAAAATTATTCAATGGCGCGATCTTGCGACGCAATGATGTGCCATGAGCTTGCCGCAAGGCTATAGACCAAACTGAAACTGAGTTCGAAAAGATGTGGCCTATCAATGTTGCAGAACGATCTGTTACTCTAGTTGGTTTGATAATAACAGGTATGAAACCCACACTAATCATCAAGTCAATAAGTAAGTCTGTTTTGGGATGAGAACCCACTTTTAACCCTTTACCCAACGTAACAGTCAAAACCGGCCAGCGCTATTTTCAAAAGTCGCCAATTAATTTTCATTATTTTTTCATTTTTTCTCTCAAAAACATAGGTTATGACCCCTCATTGGAACGAGCTCGTCGCGCACGTTCCAATGAGGGGTCAAAACCTATGTTTTTGAGACAAAAAATGAAAAAAATTAGTTATTCAAGAATTTTTTTTACAAGTGTCGTCTGCTTTTCAGGTTAGGTAAAGGGTTAAGAGATCAATATTAAAATCGCCCATAATTAAGAAAGTTTTCTTTTCTTTGTTAATTATATCTGTTACGTAGTTCATTTTCGATTGGAATAGGTCTATATCTGCTTTGGATGCCGTATTTGGTCTATATATTACACCTATTATTTTAGAGGAATGCTTAAACTTTAATTCAACAAAAATAGACTCATACATGTGGTATAAAAACAGAGAGATCTGGACGAACACTGAAAGCAATATCATTCTTTATGAACAGCCCAACTCCTCCGCGTCTGTCGTCGTCACTGGATCTCGTTTTAGTTAAAAAAAAGGGTGATATCCTTCTAGAGTGTAGGACACATTTGCGGGGACTTGGAAGATTTCCGTAAGGCCTATGACATCAAATGTGTTCTCTGCATCGTTCAGGTCGGAGAGCAAGTGGTGCAATTGATCCCAATGAGCATTAAGACTTTGACAGTTAATGTGAAATGCTGAGAAAGATCCACGAACGCCATTAAGTTCAGTATCCAGCTCACTTGGGAGAAGATACTTGCATTCGGTATTGTCGAAAATGGGGGTAGAGTCGTTGTCTTCGGGAGATGTCCCTATTCTATCATTCAGTAGGAGACCGAAATCATACTCAGGATTAGTCTGGATCTCGTCCAAGTTGATGCTACCCGCCATGATATCCAAACCGACCACCAACATCACCAACGTTCACACGACAGAGAGGGGGCTTCACATTTACTTCATCGAGCACAAAGTATTTAATATCTGATCTAGGGAAGATATAGACAATAAACATATAGTGTGTTTTTATATCTGTGTTATACAACGAGTTGAAATAAGGTTTATTTTTTCGAGGCTTCGCCGAGAAAAAATAAACCATATTTCAACGAGTTGTATAACACAGATATAAAAACACACTATATGTTTATTGTTTTTATCTGATAACAAACAGACACCCGTCTCGTGCGTCTACCCGACTTATATATGCTTCCCACGGGCCTCCAAAGAAAACCAGTCTACGAGACAAAAGAAATAGGACAAGACGCATAGAGTTGTGTCCCTTACATTACAAAATCGATGACGGCGATTGTAAAGTGCGATTGCACTTCTTGCATCATGTAACTACGCTGGAACAAAATAAATTTCAGCTATTTTATTAACAGTAACAAAACGGTGTTTCAGTAGAGTTATTCTTTTTTTGACATAGTTCCAGTTTTCTTCCGGGTTTTATGCTGTAGTCCCAATATAACAAATAATTTTGCGTTTGTTTACAATTTTTACGAAGTGTTTTTTTTTCAGGTAGAGCAGACGAACTTTTAATTAGCGCAGTTCCGCGAGTACTTTTGATCGAGGCCGTGACTATAAATAGTTCGCAGTCGCCGCATACTAATTACTATTAACATTCAAGTAATTTCTACAATGTTTTGAAGCAAAATTTTAGGTTGCCTTTATTGAAGCAAAATAAATAAGAAATGACACCATCAGAGGATTTTGACAAAGTGCAATAAGCGTACAATTAAAACCTGCCCTGTGATATAACGATGTTTCATGAATGAATGAATGAAAATGGAATTGAAAGAGGTCAGAGGTCGTTCGCATAAATTATAATTATATACAACACCCGTTGTATATACTTCAAGTATATACAACGGTTGTTATACTCTATGGTTATCAGATAAAAGGTGAGTCAATGGTTTAATGGTGCTATTATTAACAGATATTAACAGTTGGAGGAACAAGATTGCAAAAGATAGAACAGGAAGCAGTGAAGGAAAAAAATATGTACTGGAGTTGATTTCAAGCATTCATGTTTGGGGGAGGGAGTATGGTTGTTATCTAGTTCTTTATACATATCTTAGCAATTTATCCTGTAGGGTGATATCCATGTTTTCTGATTTTCACTTTCCATTTGACCTCTGAGTAAATATTAGTACCCATATCGATGTCAACCTAATGGCTAGTTATTCAAGTCTGAGTGTGTTTGGGAGAAGGATAAACCTACTAAGGTATACTACCTATGATTATTGTACAGCATAATAGCAAAAATGACATAAAATAATCGCATGAGATTGTTCTTAGGGAGTACCATCAGACATTATCCATAAATTGCATCATTAACCCTTTACCCAACGTAACGGCCAAAACCGGCCAGCGCTATTCTCAAAAATCGCCAATTATTTTTTATTATTTTTTCATTTTTTGTCTCAAAAACATAGGTTATGACCCCTCATTGGAACGAGCTCGTCGAGCTCGTTCCAATGAGGGGTCATAACCTATGTTTCTGAGATAAAACATGAAAAAAATTAGTTATTCAATCATTTTTTGGCAAGTGTCGTCTGCTTTTCATGTTAGGTAAAGGGTTAACGTCAATTCTTTATATTAAATTGTTTTATATGTAATTGTTTAGTTGCGATGTATTAGAGAGTGCCTTCAGACGCTGTCCATCAAATTACAACAAAACAAATTGCATATCAATAACTATGGTAGGACAGGTGCACAAATAATTAGTTTCGTTAGTTGGGGGAATCGTTGCACATGGTTTATCGAGGGATATGGTTCCATATATCGGTCGGTAGTTAGAGGATACTGACCCTTCTCTCCGCGAAAAAAATCGAAAATGGTAAGAAAGGTAATGAATTACATTTATGTGTGAACTCGACAGTTGTTGCTGACAAGATTGTTGGATTGATGGAACAGAACAGATGTTGACAACCCCTGATTGTTGATCACTCCTTGCACAAACATTCCAATGAGATCTATGGTAGGGTGGGGTTTGACAAGGGGTGGTCACAAGGGTGTCACATCGGACAGTCGATAAAGCAAGTATAACATGCATGTGATGCACTCGGGGATGTGCGTTTGTGTGGTACAGTACGTGCTAAATTATGGGGCTATCATCTTCACATCGTCGTCTGAGTTCTAACAGTTAACCACCCATGAGACATGTGGAGGTGTCAACGAATTTCGACACACAAACATATACACCGTTGCACATAAATCTATGTGCATTTTTTAGGATGTAATATTTAACAATAAATGAGAATTGGAAATGACGGACGTATTTACATATATTTACAAGATCTTGGCGCTTGACGCTGTTCTCATAGCTCTTTCAGTTCTGGTGTTTGGATACTCACAACTGGACAGATAGTTCTTGTACGAGGGGTGTATGGGGTGTAGACGGGGTTTCACATTGTGACTGTTGGATACCATGATACCGTTAGTATAGTATGCTTAGATATCCCGTTATAACAGCTGAAAAAGTTCTGCTATTCACGAATTCTTTTGCGTTTTTGCTATCATTGTTGGGTACTTGGTGGGGCAAGGCGAACTGAGCGTTAATGTAACTGCCAAAAGTCAGCGAGCGCCAGTCACAAATATCGCCATCAAAGTTTTATTGTGTTTACAATCCCTGTCCCTCAAAAAAAAGGACCGTAATGTCTCTTAAGAAGGTGAGCAAACCTGCATGGTTCCACCACCACAGCTGCTTCTGCTACACATCTTGCTACTTACTGTTTTATTTATTGTTTTGGAATTATGTTTTTTCAAGTTGCTATACACCGACAAACTGAGACCAATACAGAAAGTGAACAGAAATATTAAAACTGAAAAGCTCAGTCTGGGACACACCTCTAGAAAAGGGTGGTTGAGTACTTCTCTAACATGTGTCATGTAGCAGCATATCTGAAAATGAAGAAGCTCAGAGGTAGAAATTTCCAGCGGTTTCAGGTATCCCCTGTGTTATTACGCATCCACAGGGAACCCAAATATGAACCAGAGGATTTGCGTTCAACAGACGTGGTTCTGAACCGCCTGAGGATGCTGTATAACAAATATCAAAACATTTTTACTGGCAGGTCTGAAAAAGAAGATATTCAAACAATATTCCTCATATTGCTATAGGTTGAACTTTGGGCTCTTAAGAAGGTCCAAATATGAACTTCTGGACTTGATTTGAATTAACTTGAATCTAAACCCCATGAGGATGCCAAACTAAATATCAAAAGAGTCTCATTGGTGCATCATCATAAGATCATTTTCTAAGAAGTTTCCTATATATTACACTAAGCTAAAATTTGCGTTCAGATAAGAAGCCCAAATATGAATCCAGAGACTCGATTTGAATAAACTTGAATCTGCCCCCCCCCCCCCCCCATAAACTTGTGGATCAGAAGAAAATTTTTTTCAAACAATATTCCTCATACTGTACTAAGTTAACAATAAAGGTACTAAGCCCAAGTATGAGCCCAGTGACTTGATTCGAGCAAACTTGAATCTGATCCTCCTATATATAGTCCATAGAGAATATCAAATGATTCTAGCCAGTGTTTCTGGAAAAGATAATTCTTTTAATCTTTTAAAATATTTTGACTAAGCATTTTTTTATTTCCCATAGGGTATCCTATGACACAACCGATTGCAATTTTTTGGAACGTTCTATTCTACCTGTCCTAATGATGCTTCATACCAAATAATAGTTCTCTGTTCCGCGCGGTTTAGAAAATATGGGCGTTTGAAAAATTTCTACTTTTAGCCCCAGGACCGAATAATGCCACATACAAAATATGGTTTAAATCGGCCTATCTGTTCTGAATATGGAAGTTTAAATGTCTAGCCCCGCACAGAACAATTTAAAATATTACCTCTCAAACCTTTTTTGAACGAACTTTAGGGTGCACCTCACCAGGAAACCGAATACCACATATCACGTAATTCCATCCATCGAGTCATGTAAAGATTTTTTTTTAAATTTTGGGCAATTTTTCCCTGTGTGCTCCCCACAGAGGTCGGAGGGAGGGGGGGGGGGTAGACATGATATCGGTTTTAACAAAACAAACTAATTCACCCTCCCGAGTCGCTATTCACATGAAATTTCATTGGAATCGGTCCAGCTATTTGGGAGGAGACGAATCAAACGCCACCTTTGTGACGGAGGAGGTGTTAGCAGTATTACAATGCAATGTATTACATACACTGTACAGTTCAAGCATGGGTCGATTCAGAGGGGGCGCACCAGGCACACGTCCTTCCTATTTTTGTATTTTGTTTTTTTTAACAAACACCGATACCAAAGGACACGATATTATCGGCGATAAACCATGGATATTACATATCTTTAGTTGTGAATGTCCGTGTTTTATCTCCTATAATACCATACCCCATGATACAGCTATATGCCTACAACTTTCTCGTGTGAACCAATATAGATTTCTTCTTTTCAACATTGCAGTCACGTGGAAAGGAGCCAGCGGAGGGCCATACTGACTTCCATGTTCCAACGTTTTCCCCCAAGCCCCCCCCCCCCCCCCCCACCCCCTGCCCCTCTACCGCGACACCGCTGACATGTGAGAGATACCTCATCTCGTGCTTGTCACAAACGAGCCACTGCTTTCAATGGTTGTGTAAACCTTTCATTCAAGTCGCAAATTATGCGATGCATGATTATGAGTTAATTCTGGAGACGACTCACATAAGCCACTAAGCTGAATTCCAAATCCATACATTCATTATCTTTCGTTTGCATTATGTACACGTAGTTAAAACAGTTATTTTGTCTCTATAATATATTGTGTCTTGTAACTGCACAATTGGGTATCGATAAATGTTGTTTAAACTAAAAGTCACAAGCAATTAACTTTCCAAAAGCCAACCAGAACACTTTGTTGATGAAGACTGTAATTATGATTTCTTTGAAACTGCTCTAAAACTCTGAGTTGCAATTCATCTCATAACTTTGTGATGCAAATAACGCGTGCTCTACTCGATAATCATATCGAGCCATTTGCTGAAGGGAATTTCCAAAGTAACAGAAACGTGTTTGGTTTCTGGTTTCCATATCGGCCAAGAATTTTTAATTTTCTGCCAGCCTGTCAGTTGTCAGTGTCTTTAAAATAGTTCTCATTAACTTGGCATTTCAATAACTTTTAAAGTGCAAGAAATGAAATCGAGAACGATTGCGTACATGCAGCACAAATACCATGCTCACCAATGTATGGAAATCCCAAATTAATTAAAATTCTGCACAATCATGTTCCATAAATATCTTTAACGGGCATATATTCCAACATGTGTGTGCTCCAGTTGAAACTGGTCAGACAATTTGAAAGTTTTCTGGAATCAGCATCGATGGGCTTTTAACATGTGACTACAGCACTTGGCTCCTCGCCCTGGAGGTTTCGAACCATTCCAAATAAAAAATTGAAGTAACTCTGCCAACTCCTTGGAACGCACTCCGAACATGTACCGTGGATAACAACTAGGCTCAGATTCCTTCTATTGAAAATAGTGCAAAAAATACCTGTACCTCCCAGACGCCCCCCCCCCCTCCTTCCACCTCTAAATTGCACTAGCGCAGTGTTTTGGGAGGAAATATTGTATTTTCTGTAAAATTTAGGCTTTGCATCCAGAATAGAATTGTATTCATTTTCAAAATCGCCTTCGTCTGGGCAGTTCGGGTGCCGATGGTTCTGGTATTTGGTATCTTTCTTCTAAATACCAGATCCGCGCTGAATTCTCCAGAACTGCCCTCTAAATAACATCTGCACACTGTTTTCCGAGAAAATATTTCATTTACAGTTTGTTTTAGCATTCAAAAGGAAACTGAAATTCAGTTTATGTACAAGTTCGTCACTGTGTCTTCATTTGCTTGGCTGGTCACAATCGAGCTATTCGTGTGATTGACCCACTGAATTCTCAACGTGTCTCATTTATTTCATTGAGGGTTTTCTGAATAAAGAGTGTGTTTTTTAACCCTTTAGCTAACATGAAAAGTAGACGACACTTGCAATTAAAATTCTTGAATAACTATTTTTTTTCATTTTTTGTCTCAAAAACATAGGTTATGACCTCTCATTGGAACGAGCTCGTTCCAATGAGGGGTCGTAACATGTTTTTGAGACAAAAAATGAAAAAAATAATGAAAATCAATTGGCGATTTTTGAGAATAGCGCTGGCCGGTTTTGGCCGTTACGTTGGGTAAAGGGTTAAAAGACTAAGACTTTTAAAAACAATATTTTTTTTATTTTTCCGAAGACTGGAACATGATATTTATAACATTATACAAAAGAGCAAGACAGTCCTGGAAAACCTTCACATTTAAACATAAACATAACTTATCTACATTTTGCTCGGTGAGGAAGTCAGAAGGAGCAAGTATTGAATCTGATCGGCGAAACAATGAATTATCTACCTAGTGAAGACAGACCTGTACTCTGCCCGTGGATTTCGGCAACCAGGTGCCCCCCCCCCCCAATATTATTTCTCAAATGCCTTTAATTAATGACATCTTTCCGTGAGTTTAGTTTAAACAATGATGGTGGCTCGATTATGCAAAATTAAGAGTAAAACTTCCTTCTCTAAATCTTAAATTTTATAGGTGAGAGCAAATTTGCGAACAAGAGCGTCGCCTAGCATTGCATGATACGGTCGGCAGGGTTTTTCGAATTGTACATAACTACTCTTTTCACCCAATCAATAACATCGTTCCGAGTCCTGATTCAAACTTAACCTGTATTTTAGTATGACTGAGACACAAAACAAGTGTGGTGCTGATCTACAAATCCAAACTCCAATCAAATTTAAACTCACACTTACATAGGTTCTCATGGGGATTAACTTCTATGCCAAGTTTGAAAACAGACTGGACAACAAATGTCTGAGAAACTCTCGGGACAAAATTGTGTCCACAGACTGTATAATTATAATTTCCAAGTTAGATTGTCCCCTAACTCTTGTTCGGAAACTCCAATCAAACTCAAAGCCACACTTGCACGGGTTCTCGAGGTGGTTAACTTATGTGCCAAGTTTGAAAAAGATTGGACAACATATGGCTGAGAAACGCTCCGGACAAAAACCAATATGGACGGACGGGCACGGGTGAACAACCCATGTACGTAATACGATCAAACGGGTGTATAATAAATTAAATTTTAGTTTCCTGCTGATGGAATATTTTAGATGAGGTTCTAGAGGAAAAGAGGTTCTGGTAGGCCTATTAAGGAGAAAACTACAAAAAACACAGAACATCGCAGAACCACTCAGACGAAGGCGTCTTCGAGTTTAAATTCACTTCTGTCCTGCTGGCGAATGCTTACCACATACTGGAAAAGATTAGAGGACCAGGGCGTACGACCATTTGGGGGTTAGAAGTCTCTCTTTATTCAGGTATGAATTGAAGTTTCTGAATGAAATGGGGAAGTCACATTGGAAATATAGCAAAGAAAGCCAATTCCAGTCTTGGCTTCCTCAGAAACAAACCAAAGTATTGCCTCAAGGAATGCAAGAAATTTTCATACATAGCCCTCGTATGTGCTATGCTCTAACATGGAGCTATCATATGGGACCCTCCATCAAGAACAACATCAAGAAACTAGAGAAAATTCTAAGATTTACAGCTCGATTCATCGTCAATGATTAGAGATCTGAAGAAGAAGTCAATGTAACAGCAACCCTGAAAGACCTGAAACTATCATTGCTTGAAGTCTGAAGAAAACACGAAGGACTGAAATTCCCATACAAAGTGATTGATAAACGACTATCTGACCCCCAGAAAAATTCAAAAAGGTTTCTGAGAAAAAAAAACAATACAAAGGATCCACAAGCCAAAACACCATAGAAAACCTGGTAAGGAACAACAGCAGAGCCTGTCACACATGCCCTGTTGTTATAACCATATACCCCCCCCCCCCCCCCTTTCTCTCTCTCTCTCTCTCTCTCTCTCTCTCTCTCTCTCTCTCTCTCTCTCTCTCAGAGAGTATCTATTGATAATACTGAATCTGAATCTGAATCTGAATCTCATGGAGAAGTCTAATTCCGACTCTTCAAATCGTGGATCAGTAATGCCACGGGGGGGGGGGGGGGGGGGGTGATTTAAGTAGAGACAGTGCAGTGAATAAACAAATAACATGTTCTATGTATATTTTTTATTTTTCCCTGAACAAGCAGTCAAAATATAGGTCGGAGAGCCATCCATACATTGATCTTACAATACACCTACAGTCACGATTAGCCATTGTGCATAAGTATGTGACCTTAAACACCAATAAATAAATAAATAAATAAATAAAAAATTAATAATAAAACCGAAAGCAGTGTTGACATCACTGTTTCTTCAGAAATCCAATTTTGTATCTTCGCCTGTTTCGACACACCTTCCTGTTACGTCATTAAGTAGTCCATTCTTTGTCTTGCTTGTACCCTCTCTTTTTAATTTTGTTTTCCTATTTTCCCGATGTTTTATTTGTCCTGTTCCTTTTAGTTCGTCTTTAGCGCTCTCTTCGGTTGCCACTAAAGGAGTCACCCATTCAATTTTAGCTCGCCTTCTACGTTTTGAGGTTTTTCTGTTGTCGGCTTGTCTTTTGAGTGTGTTCCGTGTAATCATCGTTTCCTATAGATCCGAGTTGGCCTTCCGCAGATGCCTTGTAGAAACCAGGCAATACTGGAGGTCCCACTTTTAAGGAACCCATTTGTTGGTTTTCGAATCGTAAATGTGAGATGTCAGTTTTTTCTAATAACGATGATCGTTCGGCATGTGGGTGTATGAAACAATCGTCATCTATCAAACCTTGGCTGGATTCTATTTGAGGTCTGGTTGAATCAATTCATTGCATATAGGCTGCCATATTTTGTATATCCATATTATTCTAGTTGGAGGAGGACGAGTGAGAATATTTTTGTTTTGAAGAAGTTTCTAGACTCATGTTGTTTTACTGCTCATCGTTGGTCCAAATGCCATTAGGGTAAATGGATGTTCAAAGTAAAATTATACTTTTGCTAGTTCTTGTAGACATATTTTCATTTAAATATTTTCTGCTGAGGTGGTAGAGCAGGGACTGAGATTGATTTCCTAGTTAACATTTGAGGGTATTCTTCACCACATTGTGAATAGCGACGGCTGCTCCCCTGTACTGTTCTCATGTGCCTGTTCAAAGCATCCTTGCATGAGTAGTCACCAATACAGACTCTAGTCCACACTGCTGACATTTCGAGAAACTCGAGGTATGTGTATGAGTGTGTTTGAAATAAATGATACTTTGTAATTATGCTTGTCATCATACACACTTACCCACTGAAGATCACACCTCCACCACCCTACCCCACCACCTCCATCCCACCACATTCACCACCACTACACCATCACCACCCTACCACCACTACACCACACACACACCACCACCTGCACTATCACCACTGCACACCTCCTCCTCCCTCCGCACTCCTCCTCACTCATCTTCACTCCTCATTACCATCAGCACTCCTCCTCTTCCTCATCTGCAGCACTCCTCATCTTCCTCATCTGCCTCTTCAATCCTCACTCCTCCTCCTCCTCCCCATTGCTCCTCCACCACTGTCACTTCATCATCTCCTCTACATGATCACATTGCCACTACCACATGCCCTCTGAGATCAATGGAGGTGGAGGTGCGGTGGCGTTGCGGTAACCGGTTCTCGTTAGATCACCGAAGTTAAGCAACGTCGAGCCCGATTAATTCTCGGATGGGTGACCGTCTGAGCGATCGATTCGGACTCCCGCGTTGTGTCCTTGGGCAAGGCACTTAACCCCCATTGTCCACATGGGGACACGATGACGCCGTGTACTAAGGCGTACTGCGCGTCGATAGTACGCATGTCTTCAACCAATCTAACCCTGCCTGTACTACAGTGCGAAGTTACGAGGTTGGGGAGCTGGCAGCTGCTCGTCGTTGCTCGGTGGTTCTCTCCGAGTACTCCGGGTTCCTCCACCCGTAAAACTGCCACGGTCATGATTAGCCATTCGTGCATAAGTATGTGACCCCAAACACCAATAAATAAGTCAATCAATCAATCAATGGAAATTCCGGTATCCATTATAGAAATGACATTGGTGATGCATACCATTTTGGAGCATTGAGAACAAGCATCGGGTAAGGGTTTAAATGGTCTTTTTGGGATTTCTGATCGGATAACGCGGTGTTGGGGAGGGCATATCCAATTGGACTGCTTAAAATACTTATCCACAATTCCATGTTACCGTTATCCATTGATAGAGTCACAATAGCTGTTATATTCATGATGTACACAATGGTCATTTTACAAAAATATACAATTTCTGCCCTTGGAAGTTTTTGGTCATTCAATCTCTCGGCACTGTTATAATTACTGTCGTGATCCATGTTATTTATCTATTTATTGGTGTTTTTAACTGGTAGAGTGCTGAGTTTTTTTCGTTGTAAAAATTTTGTTCACATGTTATTGCCTTGTTACAATTTATGGGAGAGTGCCCATAGGCACTCTCCCATAAATTGTAACAGGGCAATATAAAATCAAAATCAATTGAAGCACATCTACAGAATATGAAGTTTTTAAGCTGTTGTACCCACAATTCAGGATGAAGCCCAAAAATGGGCTTCCAGCACTCAACCAGTTAAGGTCACATATTTCTGCACAATGGCTAATCATGACATCGATAGTTTTACGGGTAGAGGAAGCCGGAGTACCGGAGAGAACCACCGAGCAACGGCGAGCAACTGTCAGCTCCTCAACATACTAACTCCACACATTCAGGGTTAGCATTGGTTGAAGACAGGTGCACCATCGACGTGCAGTACGCCTTAGTACACAATGTCACCGTACCACGTGGGCAATGGGATGAGATGTCTTGCCAAAGACACAACACGGTTGCCGCAGCTGGGATTCGAACCGAGGACCTCTCGGCTTGCAGCCTGCACCTCTACATACTGAGCCACGGCGCCTCCGATCCATGTTATAGCGACAGGTTCTTCGAGAGGGCCAGTGGGACACTCTCTTATACATTTGTGTGATAAATGTGATGTGCAATACGTGTATGAAACTAATACGCGTATTTCACACACACACAATTTTGTTAACTGGACTTCCCAGATAATGGTTATTATGTTGATGGAAAAACGAGGACGCTTGTAAAAATGTTATGTCGTTTAATAAGTGATCAAAATATATAAACAGTGTTACAAAATATTTTTCAAAAATAATTATTTGGGTGACATTCTTTATAACTCCGATTTCGGGTATTAACTGGTACAGCGTATCCCATTCTTTGTACTTTAAACTGATGCCTATCTTCGTAGGATGTATTTCTTCACAGTCTTTGGGTAAAAAGAATTATCTAATATCCGCAAGTTTAAATTCAAAGTTCATTGAGACGTATACATTATTTCCGAGATGCACCTGCAAAACCTTTTTTCATCCATCCAAGATGCAATATACAGTTTCGTTGATGTCTCTCACATTTCTGCACAAGACTTTCTCTCTCATGCGGAGACTATTCAAATCATTTTTCCATTCTGTAACTTTTATTGCACGGTTTCAGTTAAGACTTTGATTCAGACCTGAATATTCATGAAACATTCTGATGATTCATTCACGTTGGCAGACGCGTTTCGACACGTTCATTGGATTTAGAGGAAACTCATATGGTCCATAATGACTAATACTTGATGTAATGGAAATTCCCTACACCTATGGTTAACCTAAACCATCTGGTACGTTCAAGAAGAGGCAGACCTATGACTCATTTTTACTTCAATGCGTGTCTGGCATGGGTCTCTTATGATGTCATTGCGCGGGACGCCTCTGAACACAATACTCTTTAGCCACAGACAAAACCGTGATTCGCCCTTACTTGGACGCCTGCAAACGTTCGTGTTTTATCTGGAACAATAACGGCAAGGCCGAATGATAACATAGTGGACGTGGTGTATCAAGCCTGTACAACAACAGGCAAGGTTGAATGATAGCGTGGGATTCTGTGTGTCATGCCTGTAAAGCAATAGGGCAATATCGTGGGACAATAGGGAATGCGGCGTGTCAAGCCAGTAAAACAAAAAGCTTTATCCTCAGACAATACGTCGCCTGAGTGTTAGAATGTCCTATGTCCCCTAGGGGACCTAGGGGACATAGGTCCTTCTAGCACTCAGGCGACGAATAGTCAAAACCATGACGCGCCCTTACTTGAACACATGTAGACCCACGTATTATTAACTAGAACTATGGTATCAAAGCACCATACAAATCCCATACAAAAGGCAGACAGAAGGAGAACAATAGGCCATTGACTTAGAACAATAGCCCTTTGTTAAATAGGTCCCACCATAACTACCAGGAACAAAGAAATGGGGCTGGGTAGACAGAAAGTATATTTTCGATACATAGATAGATGCAGATGATTCTAAAGAATCTGAACTTGTAAAATCGTAGTCGAGTCTATTTGGGTAATTATGTATACTCTTATACAAAGGAACACATCTTATAGTACCAAGGGCTATTCTAGGAAGTAACCGATGATTCTGGGTGATTTGATTCAATCTTATACAAAGGAACGCGCTTTATTGCTGAACACAAACGAAGATTCTGGGGATTTTAAACGAAATAAAGTCCACTTCGGTGATTTGGGGGTAGGTTTTTTGGAGTTATTGTCGAGTCCTTTTGGGTAATTAGAGTTAAGCAATTTTATCGAGTACACCCTCCAAACATACCACTGTTCTTTAAGAAGCCATTCAGGCTCATAGCAACCACGTGCTACCATAGAAACAAAACTGGTGGCTTCAAGTACACAAAATGTTCTAAACACGTGTCATCCTAACAACACGTATCCCAATCGGGATGACATCACAAGATGGCTTCTCACGCGGACTACCATGACAACCAAGCATGATGTAACTGGGTCACGTGGCTATGGCGTCACTTCCTCGGTCCGGGGATAGGTCCGGTCAATGAGGCCCGTTTTTCTGCTCAGATGCCACCGAACCGTCCCTGGGAATTTTGAAATTACAAACATAAAATACACATGTTCCCTACTTTTAACTATCAAAAAATGTACAGGTTATATATCTCACCAAAAGCCTTGACAAACAAAATCTTTCAAGTTAAATAATAGACTACCATGGTTCAACCACAGAATCAAACAAATTCCGCAACTGCATCTCAGATTCTCCATTTTGCTTATGTGACGATGACGTTGGGGATGCAGAACATTATTTCTTCCTGTGTCCTTTAAATTCTGATATTCGCAGTATCCTCATAGATGATTTGTCGAAACTCTCGCCCAACTGGAATTCGTTGGATTTAATTTTATATGGAAGCACGTCATTACCCGAAAGTAGCAATGTATCAGTTTTCTTATCTGTTCAAAAATTTATTCGTGACTCGCATAGATTTGATGTACATTTGCAGAATTAGCTGCGTCTCTCAGCAAATCTGAGTGTCCCGGGGTTGTACACATGGTCTGACTTCCACCGTGGGTGTCCTCTCACAGCGGTACCTGAAAATCAATCTGTGTGAGGACAACACGGCAGATGGTAGGTTAGTATGGACGTGGAAAGAGCACGCAAAGATTAACTGGTCTCAACATGTTGCGTGAACTTTCTTTGGTGGCACTAAATTAAATTTATTTTTGGGTTGGGGTGGGAAGGGGGGTTGTTGTTTTTTTTTTCATTCTGCTTTTACCTGATTTTCTAGTCTCTCTCTCTCTGTTTCTCTCTCTGTTTCTCTCTCTCTCTCTCTCTCTCTCTCTCTCTCTCTCTCTCTCTCCCTCTCTCTCTCTCTCTCTCTCTCTCTCTCTCTCTCTCTCTCTCTCTCTCTCTCTCTCTCTCTCTCTCGAGTTAACTTCTTGTTGTGTATAATGTTTACATATCGCTATATTTTGTTATTCATTTAGTACGTTCTGCCTTTTGTAATATGTTAGACTTTGTACAGGAGCGGAGGGTTTTCTAAGTGATAAGCACTTCTCCTCCAATCCCGATTTGCATTATTGAATGGCAAATAAAAATATTTTTAATCTAATCTAAACAAATGTTGAGGAAAATCAAAACCTATTCAATCGGGCAAAGAAAACAAAAGAGTAGACAAACAACAAACACTACCAAAGGCATAGAAGAGAGAAACTCATAAAGCAGAATGTAACTACATACATGTACAACATGACTCGTCCATACTACAAGGAGTTGAACAGAACAACACAAAACCGTTCTGGGATATGTAAAATCGAGAAAACATGATAACATCGGAAAAACACCACTTGTAGAAAATGGAAAACTAGTGAACAGCAGCAGAGAGAAGGCACATATACTAATCAAACTGTTTTCACGAGAGAAAAGTCAAGCTCTCTGTCCAAGATACCAGCCCGTATCCGTCGAACTATACAAATGTAGTGTACTTTTGTTTGTGCCTGCTCATCCTCCGACCAGACAGTCCTCCCTTGCTCGACAGCTAATGTTCAGTTAGCCGTCCGTGTTTACGCGGTACCGATTCTGTGCGGCACGCGTTTCTGGCACTTTGTATAAATAGACTCCGTCACGGCTTTGGAGGAGATTTCAGCTGATGTTCGTCGAGGTGAGAAGTTCTATAGTGTTGTCGATAACGCCGCGCAGAATCGGACACCAATTAGCGTATGTATTTTTATGCAACAAATAATTAATCATAGTTATTATCTCTGTTCTGCTGGTCACCTTTAGGCTGTCCCTTACCCGAGTTGAAGCTGGTAGGTCTACATCCCGTGAACTTTGCGACTCTACCGATTTATGTACCCAGGTTTATGACCGTCGGGATTGTCCAGTATCGGTCGTTAGTGCCCTATCCATGTGTGCGAGGTAAATCACGTCATGGACAGAAGGGGGAAAGGTATACGACATTGGCGGCAGAGTTGGGATAACAGAGCAGAAATTTGGCACCAAAAAGTATTTCAGAGCACATCGAAATGGCGGCCGACAACTACGAGTCGATGAATATGGAAATCGAGCTGAAAGAAGGTAGAAGAGAGCTCAGCCTTACAGAGAGTCGTCAGCTCCCGAGCAAAGGGCTCCAAGAAGAAATTGAAACGTCATTATCAGAGCTCCGTGGTAAGAGCCGAGCTGTGTTTGACGAGCTCCCAAGAGAGGCACGAGCTAGGTTTGATGGGCTCCCTGGAGCGAGCTGTGCTACTTTTGACGGGCTCTCTGGAACGAGCCGAGCACCAACTGAGATGTTCCCTGGAGCGAGCCGTGCTACTTTTGACGGTCTCTCTGGAACGAGCCGAGCACCAACTGAGATGTTCCCTGGAGCGAGCCGTGCTACTTTTGACGGGCTCTCTGGAACGATCCGAGCTGTGTTTGACGGGCTTCACGGAGCGATCCGAGCACCAACTGAGATGTTCCCTGGAACAAGCCGTACCAGGTTTGTCAGCCTCCCTGAAACGAGCCGAGCAGAGTTTGAGGTTCTCCGTGGACCTGGCCAGGCACCAGAGGAGACGCTCCATGGAGCGAGTCAAATGACTTTCGAGAAGCTCACTGGACAGAGCCGAGCCAAGACTGAAGACTCTGATAAAAGAAGTACATGCAGTGGCCAACTGCTGGAGCTCCCTGGAGCGAACCCTTATCAGAGATCTGACAACATGAGGCAACAAGGACAAAAACTGGCGAAAAGATATACAGATAAAGTACAGCTATTAGATAGCGAAACGGAAACAAAATCAGGGTATTTGAATGAAGAAGTAAATAGGAGCCCAAGAGACGCTACAGAGAATACTTATGGAGCTTCGCCACGTCGGACGACAGGGAGGGGCGAAACAAGCGATCACGGAAAAACTGAGCTGCCTGTCAAAAGCCAGTTATATCAACAGTCTGGAGGATGTTCGCCAGAATTTGGGAGGGGGGCCGATTTGATCAAAGTAGGTGTGATAGCTATGGGGAACGACCATTGATGAACCCACAGTCCTATGGCGGTACGACATCTATCATGGATTATGTACTACACTTCGAGACCTGTGCAGAGCTGAACCGTTGGAATGAATTGCGAAAGGGCTTATATTTAGCTGGAAGTTTGAAAGGGGCTGCACAGCAAGTGTTATCAGTGCTGAGCTCTTCAGATCGCCATAATTATGTGAAATTGGTGGAAGCCCTTCGGAACAGGTTCCTTCCACCCAACCAATCCCAGATGTACAGAGCTGAGCTTCGAGCTCGCCGCAGGAGACCAAATGAAATATTACCAGAATTGGGCCAGGCTTTACGAAGAAAAGTCTCGATGGCTTTCCCGATGGCTACGCTGGAGTTGCAAGATATTCTAGCTCAGGATGCTTTCTGCGACGCTTTACAGCAGGATAGGGATATGGTATGGCAGATTCAGCAATCTAGACCAGCAAATTTGGAAGCAACAGTACAGATCGCGGTGGAATTGGAGGCATTCCGGTATTCCAACCCAGTGACGACAGAACAAATTATCATCGATCCGTTGATAGCAGAAGTGATCTAGAAGAAATATCAAAGAAGTTGGACAAATTTAGTGAAATATTAATGAATTTACAAGCGGAGAAGAGGGTAGCTAATTCGACGGCCGATACAGGAGAAGAAAGCCACGGACCAACGCCTGGGCAAGCAAAACAACAACCAGTTAACAAGTCGAGGCCAGGTGAGGTAAAAAGTAAAGAGAACAAGTCAAACATTACATGTCACCGTTGCGGCGGTCGAGGGCACATGGCTCGAGAATGCGCTACAACCCAAGAGAAAGCGAACACGATCCGGACGAGGTGTCGACGGAAAAGGCCAACTGGGAAGGGCAGATGGAAAAGTCAGCGGCAGTGTGCAGGGACAATGGGAAGACCACAGGAGTCGGGATTATATCTCTTGGTGGGGATAAACGGGAAAACGGCACACGGTCTGGTAGATACGGGGGCTACTTTGTCGATTGTTTCCAAGGCAGTATACGATCGACTGGTGAATGACCGGAGGCCCGTATTGAGGGAAGTGAAGAGAGAGTTGACCGCAACGGACAAGAACTAACGATCTATGGCAAAGCAGTGTTCGATCTCAAGATTGGAGAGGAACGAATAGAACAGGAAGCCGTAGTTGCAGAAATAGGATCAGCTTGTATCCTGGGGCTGGACTTTCTGCAGAAAAATGATTGCAGTATTAACATTCGGGAGACGACCTTGACCCTAGCTGGAAAAGTGCATAACTTGATGTTAGAAGGACATATTGGTGTTTATGGAATTGCCTTGGTAGAGACAGTGAGCGTGCCACCGAAGCATGAAATAATTGTAAGGGGAGTGGTGCAAGGCGACGAGGCAACGCAGCCAAGCCTAGGTTCAGGGATGATTGAACCCCTACAAAGTTTCACAGAGAAACATCAGATTTTGACAGCAAAGGCATTGGTTAGGCCTGTTAAGGACAAAGATGTTGTTCCCGTACGATTGATGAATCCGACTGATGAAACTTGTGTACTGTACAAGAATACTACAATTGGAGGTATAAGCCCTGCGGAGATAGCTGAAGAGAAATACGGATGCAGCCAAACGTCGCCAAGGGATGTGCTTCCTGCGCACTTACAGAAGTTGTGGGATGAGACGTCCAAGAAGTTATCACCGGCTCAAAGACAGGATCAGTGTAGAGAGAGGAGACGACAGCGGGGCGGTGAGGCTAGGAGAAGACATGAGAGAAGGAGATTCGATGAAAGAGAGAATAGAAAAGCGAGAAGGGAAGGACGAGCCACGCAGTGCGATGAAGAGAGAAGACGGGCCGGAAAGACAAGCGTGGATGAACGGGAGAGATCGGAGAAGCAGAAGTCAGCAGACAGAGAACAAAGGGGTACAGGGACGAAGATGAGGGAGGATCGGTGAAAGAGCGGGTTGTAGAGAAAATTGAGACAGAGAGCCGAGAGAGGCCAAGGTGCAGAGAAAATAGGATTAGTCGAAGAACATGTGGCGAGGAAGACGAAGGTCGAGTTTGAGAGAGAGAAAGAAGAAATCGGAGGGAAGATCCACATATGTCGTCTATGCTCATATGCGACGGCCAAAATTGGAAAAGGCACCTGGAGACCACCAAACATGACATAAACACTAACAGGGTCCGATCTATACGAGCTGGAATGGGCGGTAGCGGAAAGCCCCTCTCCTCGATGTTGTGTGGGCATCGAGCCATGGAAGGTAGGGGGCCGAATGCATCACCGAAAGAGGCTGTAGCCATGGTAGCATTTTCAGAAGACGGGTCTCCTAAAAGCTTGGGCAAGATGAGTATTGGCTCCGAGCCCGATATATGCGTAGATGAAGAGGCGGGTGAGCCCGAAGCTGCGAGGACCCTCTTGTCGCTGTTTGAGAATGATAATACAGATATGGGGGTGCAAGTAGAGCCATGTGTGCAGGATGTTGGCTGTCAGTGCAACCTACAACCGGTGAAAAAGGTGACCATCACGGAAGAGCTGATCGGGACAAACAAGAGGATTAGGACCGACGTGGTAGAGGAATTTGTGTTGGAAGGTGATTCCATGAGTGCACTAAAGACAGTTCTCCAGAATTGTGATCAATAAACTGTTTCGTTTATTTCGTTTTGGCGCTGGCGGCTCGCTGTCGGGCAATGCGGGACGCATTGGTCGGAGGCGTGGGTTATGTAGTGTACTTTTGTTTGTGCCTGCTCATCCTCCGACCAGACAGTCCTCCCTTGCTCGACAGCTATTGTTCAGTTAGCCGTCCGTGTTTACGCGGTACCGATTCTGTGCGGCACGTGTTTCTGGCACTTTGTATAAATAGACTCCGTCACGGCTTTGGAGGAGATTTCAGCTGATGTTCGTCGAGGTGAGAAGTTCTATAGTGTTGTCGATAACGCCGCGCAGAATCGAACACCAATTGGCGTATGTATTTTCATGCAATAAATAATTAATCATAGTTATTATCTCTGTTCTGCTGGTCACCTTTAGGCTGTCCCTTACCCGAGTTGAAGCTGGTAGGTCTACATCCCGTGAACTTTGCGACTCTACCGATTTATGTACCCAGGTTTATGACCGTCGGGATTGTCCAGTTTCAGTCGTTAGTACCCTACCCAAGTGTGCGAGGTAAATCACGTCATAGACAGAAGGGGGAAAGGTATACGACACAAACTACCAACATCAATTTGGACGGAGTGGCAAAGTTACTTAAAAACACCAATCCTGAAACAAAATCGGGTTCAGACAATATTCCAAATAAAGTACGCAAGCAGTGTGCAGACCACCCTGCCCTTGCGTGGATTACGACCAGTCCACAGCGACTGCTCTGTAATTATGACACACAATTACGCGGTAGAATTTGTCCTTCAGTGTGATCGCAGTTTTGCCAACGTTATTCAATTGAACCACAATATAAACAGACGAAAACTCATAAATAAAGAATTTCGGAAGTACCGTAATTCATATTAGTCTTAACAGCATAGAAGAGTGCACTGCATCAGGTGGAGATAACCTATTTATCGATAGAGCCTATAGGCCAGGGCCCTTAACCTCAGTGTCACATGAGCTCTTCGAACACGTAATCATAATCTGTAGACATAATGCTGAAACACCAAGAGAAGCACAAAACACTAACATTATTTAATTATGGATTCAGGCCCGGTTACTCCTGAGAGACGCAACTTGCAGTAACAACCCACGACATATTACAATCATTCGACCAGGACAAACAAGTCGACATAGCCATATTGGACTTTTCCAAAGCACTCGCCATAGTCGAACACGACAGGCTCCTCCATAAAACATAGCAATACGATGTTAGAGGACCGCCACACATATGCTTCGCTACGTTCCTCACAGAAAGGAAAATGCGAGTAGCCATAGAAGGGGACGTCTGGGATGAAACAACCGTTGACTCAAGGCAACGCCTTGGCTCCAAAACTTTTCCTATGCCACATCAACGATCGATCTCCTAAGCACAGTAAAATCATCAGTACGGCTGTTTGCGGACGACTGCCTATAAGCCTTTTTTCGAACTGCCATTTTGGTTTTAATCTATGCAAGGCCACTGGTTGCGAGGTGTAAGCAAAGCGATTTCCATGTTCGTCGCGTTAAGTTCTGTGTCAGCCAAGTCAACTAGTTTTGCGGAATATAAAGTTTAAAATCGTAGAACCGATGTCATCATTCGAATTAAAGGAAGGGGCAATCCTATACGACTTTAAACGATGGGATCGCGCAGGTTTAAAGACTTTTTTACGGAGGCGAAGACCTGTTTTGAGCGGCAAGAAGGAAACACTTGTTGCACGAAGTGTCCCAGCTTGGGAAATCCCCGAAAGTTATCAAAACATTGCACACGGTCACAGAGTCATCACATAGCGTGCATTAAAACACCATTTAGGTCGATAGGAACTCGGTTCGAAATAACGAAAGTTCTCATACAATATTGCCATTGACTTAAACAAATGGTAAACTTGACTAAATGTTTTTTTGAATTCGCACTAAAGAACGTGATAGGGTCCGAAGCACTTCAGCCGCTCTCTTCTCCCATTGCTCACAACATGTTTTCTTGAATGTTTACACCTCGCGACCTGTGACCTTGTATAGATTACAAGCCAAGATGGCAGTTTCGAAAAAGGCTTACTGTACCGAGAAATAATCAGCGATCATCTAACTTGTCTAGAAAAATGGGCACCAGATATGGGAAGGCGCTTTTTCGCCAAAAATGCTACATTCTGAGCACAAGGGGAGACATTCATCGATTTTACACCCTAAATGGTTATATACTAGAACATGGTCCATCTAACCCTTACATCGGTCTACAAATACAGGAAGATCTTAAATGGAAAGAGCACCTCAACGATGTAAGTAAGAGGTAACTCCACTCTTGGATTCCCCTGAAGAAACGGCCAACACTATCTGAGGGAATGCTGAAGAACAGCAAACATTGCACTCGTAAGATCGATAATAGAATATGGAACTATCATCTGGGACCAAAGCTACACACAAAGCAAGAGATCGCAAAACTAGAGAGCATACAAAGAAGGTTTATCATGAAAAACTGTAAACCAAGAGAAGAGGTATGTTCGCCAAAAAATGCTGGAGAAACTAAATTATCTTCACTACAATCCAGAAGGCAGAAACCCCCAGCAAGCATTTTATATCAAGCCGGCATTGGCCCAATATTGTTATGAACATCGGCCCATCATCCGATTTCAATATCGGGCTACCATCAGATTTGCAAAGTTGATGCTATATCGGACCAACATTGTCTCTGACAGCAAGCCGATATTGGACTGATACCAATGTTGGTTTTCAATATCGATCCACCATCAGATTAATTAGCATTATTTACTAAATCCGCACCATCACAAAGTAAAACTATTTCCCAAAATAGCCATTTGGAAGAGGGATATCCATTAACCCCGGATATGACCTTTTGATAGGAATTCAGACCTATGGTTATACAAGTCGGCGGTATGTGTAATACGGTTCCTAAGAATTTCCATACCACTTTCTCTCGTTCGTCGATCATCCGGTTTGCCCCAGTTATATCACCTAACACTAAACTTCGCATTTGCAGGTATGTCTAATAGGATTATTCATTACCAAGAAAAGATTAGGATATAGGGTAAAATATAGAATATAAACTAATCTGTTTCCAAAGTTTTTTTTTCTGCCCCGCTTATCATCCTGATATCAAACTGTAATTGGACTGATATCGAATGGTATCATAAAACAGATATCAGCTATCCGATATAGCCATGCTTGCTGGGGGCCGTGCCTTACATTCTTCTCTAACGTTACTGTGGGACAACTACGAGTAATGCCTCCAGATAAATTCGCCTAGTTCCAAACCCCAAAGCGCAGGCCTGCAACCAGGGCCGGGGGGGGGGGCATGTAGGGGGCACCTCCCCAACCTGGACATAATCCCATCATTTTTCCATCCAGAATCATTTTATCCCCCCCCCCCCTCCCCCCAGTGACTAAAGTTCGCTAATTTGGATACACCTTGTTAAGCACATGTGCGCCGGGCCGGCCATGATTCGGCCCGGCATGGAAATTTTTTTAAATTTGGCATTAAAAGGAGCAATTTCCTGTCTTCTGAAGGATCAATTCCTACTTCAACATACCCCAGAAAGTTTTATTTTTTCTGCTCAAATAACAAGATTCATTATTTGAATTTTTTTTATTTCTGTCCACTAACTTGTGAATTGACCATCCTGAATCATTTCACACCCACCCACCACCCCCCCCCCCCCCCCCCTCATAGTGACTAAATTCCACTAATTTGGACACAGCGTGCCAAGCACATGTTCGCCGAGTCGACCACGGTTCGACCTGGTATGGGAAAAATTAAAAATTTTGCATTAAAAGGCGCAATTTCCTGTCTTCTGAAGGATCAATTCCGGCTTCAACATACCCCAAAAAGTTTTATTTTTTCTGCTCAAATAACAAGATTCATTATTTGATTTTTTTTATTTCTGCCCACTAACTTTTGAATTACCATCCAGAATCATTTTACTCCCCCCCCCCCTCCCCCATAATGACTAAATTCCACTAATTTGGATACACCGTGCCAAGCATATGTTTGCCGGGTCGACCATAGTTCGACCCCGCATGGGAAAGCTTTTTAATTTGGCATTAAAAGGAGCAATTTCCTGTCTTCTGAAGGATCAATTCCTACTTCAACATACCCCAAAAAGTTTTATTTTTTCGGCACAAATAACAAGATCCATTATTTGATTTTTTTTTTTATTTCTGTCCACTAACTTTTGAACGATCATCCAGAATCATTCTACCCCCCCCCCCCCCCCAAACAATAGTGACTAAATTCCACTAATTTGGATATACCGTGCCAAGCACATGTGTGCCGGGTCGACCATCGTTCAACACGGCATGGAAAAATTTTAAAATTTGGCACTAAAAGGAGCAATTTCCTGTCTTCTGAAGGATCAATTCCTGCTTCAACATACACCCAAAAAGTTTTATTTTTTCTGCTCAAATAACAAGATTCATTATTTGCAATAAAAACTGAAAGTGACTAAATTCCACTAATTTGGATACTCTTTGCCACCCGGCGTGTAAAAATTTTAAAATTTGGCATTAAAAGGAGAAATTTCCTGTCTTTGTCCCATGGAAAGCCTCTGTTTGCGAGAGCATTTCTCCTACTTTCTATTACCAGTAACCACTCATTACTTGAAATTTAAACTGCTATTGAAGACAGATAATCTCTTCTGTTAATTAGTTAATGTTTCGTATTGTCATAGTTGTGTATAATCTGTGTGTAGAATAAGCACCTCAAATATAACAATAGAGACTCCGTCATGGGATTATATTCAATGTAATTACAGGTGTCAATTGACAACTCTGAGTTAATTCACTGGTTGATAAAATGGATCAAAATGGTGAAAATTGAAAAACAGTGTCTGAAATTTTTCGGGGGGGGGGGGCGAAAATGTGTCCGCCCCCCCTCACCCCCCGTGGTTGCAGGCCTGCCAAAGCGACAGGTCTCGGCTAAAAAAATGACAATTGTATAGTCATCTTTAGTAAGGAAGAATAGTAGATCCGTAATTGTCCCAGCTTGTAAAACAGGCCAACACAAACTTTGTACACACAGCAATCGACTTTTCGGAACCACTTCGACAAAAAAGCTGTAAATGTTCGGCTACCACAATACAGAATTTCAAATTCAAATTTCAAATGGGTTCTTCTTGAAGGTTTTCCCCGCGAAACGGTTGACGTTGCTATTGTCGTCGGGGTGTCATGGTGCATGGTGAACACGCTACGTCATAGAAACGTTGACCGCTGTTGTTGCCCACTGCACAGTCCGACATTATGTTATTCAGGTCGTGGTGTGTCGGGCTTTTCGTACTGTACTACATGATAGTATAGTATGGACGGTATATTTTCCTGTTAGCCCTTTGAACTGCTAATCTACCAATTTTTTTTATTATCTTTTGTTTGGTATAAGTAGTACGTAATACTAGACCAGGCGGTATGGTGGTGAAAATGCATGGTTTTCTAGTGTGGTAGTATAGGGTAGTATAGGGTGTACGGCCTGTAGACATGTAGGCCTTCTGTAAGCCATTAATACCACTTACCTACCAAAGGCGTTATACTGTCTTACATTTGGTAAAGGTAATGCATAATGATGTCGTGTAGACTCGTGGAGGTACATTTGGTTGCCTGTTTCTATAAATAAGGTTGTACAGTTTATACAGGTACTGGTCTACCGTTATCACTTAGTACTATTAACCCACGTAGGGTTCTGTACTATCATGTCGGTGCTAGGTCATGCTTGGGTTATACTTGTCTTTTAGTCCTGTAGTCGTTAATGAAGGGTTGAGAAAGGGGGCGTCTTATAGATCTGCTGAGATTAAATTTCTCAATTTCCATGACCATCTTATACAGAGTTGTATGCCTTATATGACACGAACGCCAGCATGACTTTATTGTCATTCCCTCCATACCTTGACCAGCGTTGCGTACGTAATAACTTCCCGGTTTTGTGATAGTACGCAGTGTGTAACAATGTGTACACATCATATGCAGCATACAGGTACATGTTGGAAGTGCCGATATGTGCCTATGTGAAAATGCAGAATGTGCGCACAACACATACAACTCTTATCCTCGTCTCGGAAAATTGAGGTGCCGAAACACAGGCAGCTGCAAGACTGGAATGCCGAAGATGGGGTAGAATGGGCCTGGTGTTTGGTGGGTCATGCTTGTGTGTTCCACTGTTGATCAACTGTTAGCCACAAGAACTACTAACCTGCTGATTGTTTTGTATTATCCTATGACAGGTATAGGTAGTATGTAATGCAAGGTAGGATGCCATTGTGGGATGGGTGGGGATAATGGATGTTTGTCTGTTGCGACAGTATATGATGTACGGTATATACTGACATTAGACTGACATTATCTCCCTTCAATTTGAATTGAGCTTTCAAATGAAACCATCTAGTGGCTTTGGAGCCAAAAGCTACCATAAGGCTTCATTTGAAAGCACAATTCAATTTTTCTGGAAGAACTCCCTTTCACTCGCCGAAAAAAACCTCAAACAACCCCCACCCCCTATGTTTGTTTGGACCTTCATTCAAACAATGTGAATCCAAGTCTGACATGGCACAGCTTATACAGTTTATTAGATGTACACTTAATCTCATCCATGATATAATTATCAAACACGTGCCATGGTATTCCGTGACATAATTACTATACCGATATACCGGGGTAAATGCACCATGGTATGTATTTTATGTCATTTGAATCACACAGGCCTAGCTTTCCTATTGCCTCAAAAGGGGTCAAAAGGGGTCTGAAGGAGTATGCACGCGGTTAGAATTCCTGGCAGTTTACGTTGGAGTGAAAGATTGTCAATACTCAATCCCTCAACGCCATTAAGACTATTAGAGAGTGGGCTCTATTCGGTTCCAGCTCGGCGATGGTAGAGGTTTGAGTCCCACCATGGTGGCGAGCCAGAATATAACGTTGTGCGATGGCAAATTTAAGGGAAGAGGAGAAAAGAAAACCAAACAGCAGCGCCGGTTTGGTAACGGACCCGGTATATGACCATAGCGGTTACAAAAAAAGGAGTGGAGAAAGCTCCAACAGTTTGTTATGAAAAACCGGGAGTCATCCATCAAGCCTTCTGGGAGATAGGAAGCCGTATGTGATTATGAGGTATCTGGTTATCCTTCGGGAATTCCAAATGACCTCCCCCCCCCCAAAAAAAAAACAAACCCTCTCACAGACACACACCCTCAAGCCCTTAAAAGGGCTGTTGAATCTTTATTCAAATGTTTATTTATATAAAATGTGCACTCGTCCCCAGCCAGACAAGCTTGTTTCAATCCTTGCCTGGTGTTTGGTGGTTTCTTGTGTATGTTGCAGAAAGGTAGGTTGCACCAATTCCTCCTACGCTTTGTCTACCATTTCCTTGTGTCTTCTTGATAAGAGTGTTGCAAGAAAATTTGAGAATGTTCAATTAGAAAAGTTATAGGTAGAGAGAAAGATAGGTATCCGAGTAGTTAGGGGTAGTACTATAGACCCAAGCATTTTTAACACTGAGTTTTCCATAGGGTCCATAGGGTTAGTGTTAAATTGTGTAACTTATAGACCCAAGATTTTTTAACACTGAATTTCCCATAGGCTCCATAGGGTTAGTGTTAAATTGTGAAACTTATAGACCCAAGAACTTATAGGGACAAACCTGAATGTACTAGCTTAAATGTTTTTTTTGTGTTTTCGCAAAATAGAAAAATAATTTGCAAACACAAAAAATATTTTTTTAGAAAATATATTTTGTGTTTGCAGATTTTATTTTCTCAAAATACTTTTTCATAAATTTTATATGAAAATATTTTTTGTGTTTGCAAATTATTTTTCTATTTTGCAAGTTTTTTTTTATAAGGAAATATTTTATGTACCCAAACCTGGATTTTTCTCTGGCGAACCAATGTCTTTGGGAGTTTTCACTGTTAAATCTGTGTTTGTCACTGCAGTTTTTTCCCCATAGACAATCCTGGAGGTACTCTGGCGTAATTGCAACATTTTTTAATCCCAACTTGTTTTAGGATATCTTGTTTCTACTCCTCTGCTTTTTTATAAAAGCTAAGAAGAAACAACAATATGAAAAAAACTTAGTGATATGCGTTGTGGTCTAACTCTCTGTGACAGTTGTTTTTTTCTATAGTAAGAATAGTATTCATTGTATGTTTAGCAATCAAATTTTCTCTACAGTATAAACTGTATATCAGGTTACACTATAAAAGTTTTTGATATGTATGCATACAATATTAAACCTAATACTCTCAGTGAAAAAGAGAAGTGACTCTTAACTCTTTTTTACTATTGGGGGATAATAGGGACACGGTGATAAAAAAGGGATTATAGGACTAACCTAACAAAATCGACTAAACTATCACAGAGGTTTTAACAAAAAACAAAACTGTATTTAAAGTTGAATCATTATAATGAAATGAAATCTGAACATATGTACACCGTGATCTGAGTTTGCCTATCCATGAGAAAACCTATTTACATCAAGATGCTTTATGCTAGTTTTTATTTGACACCCAAGATTTTTTTTTTTTTAAAATCTTGGGAGTCAGATAAAAAAATTGATATCACTCAAGTGATCAGATTTTGAAACAAATATAAAAAATAACTAAAAAAACCTATCTCTCTGTTACTCAAATGTCTGGCGAAAAAATATATAATAGATGATTGACTTTAATAAAACTTAAAAAGCTAAAAAAGTCATCAATGTAAAACATTAGCTCTGTGGGATTGATTTGACACCTGATATTTATTATTATTATTACAGTTATTTCAAATAATGTCTATAAGTTTGCTCAAACCATCGTCGAACATCTCTATCATTCTCTTGGAAATTTCTTGGATCAAATTTGATAGTAAGAACTGTCTCTAAATCATATCCTCTTGCAAGATGATCTAAAGCAAATATACAGTACATTCCACACGCACACACGCAACAGTACATTCACTTTGTGGTCTCATTGTATTTATTGTCCAGGAATCTGTGTTTTTCACTATGAAATTGTAATTGTCTCTATCTATTGGTGGTAAACCATATGAATCAAAGTAGATAGCAGAATGGTTGTCTTTAAAATATATTGCTATCCAATGTTCTCCTGGTTCTTTCGATGAATCTGTGTTCACAATATATGCTTGTCTGTGTTTAGGTTTTTGTTTTGGTAGCAAGTCTTTTGAACACACTTTTCCATTTAAGGATGATAACCTTTGAGAACTGTCAAGTATAGTTTATAATTGTATGGTTTCCATCTTCTTAGCCTTGAAAAAGGCTGGCACGGAGCCGCTAATCAAGATATGCTATATAATATGACCAGTCTCTTTTAACTAAATCTGCCCACGTTTGAATGTCTTTTTGGCAGTCTATTTCAAAGTCCATATGAGCACAACATTCTAATAAGTTTATATTTCTTGCTCTCTTTTGTAGATTATATAGTATAGTCACTGGACACACTTTCTGTAAACACTCTGCAATGTTTATATCTATTAATGTTGTTGTGTTGGTTCGATTTTCTTCACAGATATTTTCTGTTTTCTGTTGAATGGATTTTGTCAGTTCTATCACTACACATTCTTGAAATAATGTTTGTATTTTTCTTTACACATCTTGCAATGTTCACACTGACTCATCTTGTTTAATAGTCAAATATCACTTCTCTGAATTTGTTGATTTCTATCTCACTATCAAATTCTGCATAGACAACAACGTTGATCACCTCTGGAAGAGCTTGAGCAAACTGAAGTTCAAAACTAAGATTGCCAGACTATATTGGGTGAGCCAATGGCCCACTACTACTCTGATTAGGTGTCAAATCAATACCCCAAAGGGTATACCCTTTTGCATAATCCTACAAAGATAAATTAAATTATTGTTTTTGTCCAAAATAGTCCATAGCTTCGTACAATGATAAATATGAATTTAGATAAAGTCCACCTTCACAATTCTGTTCAAAGGGACGTGCTTTAATGGAATGTCCATCTATGGTTATTTCCAACTTATTCAAATCGAAATGTTGAAAATTAAATGGATTAGTGCCAATATCTCCATTTATATCTCGATTACTAACTAAACCAAGAATAATTCGTTTTGGCATCTGTTTATGAAACAGATAGTCTTCTATTTTTGAACGAAGACCACTTCCAATAGTAAAAGTTTTAATTTCACTACGTCTTATGGGCATTTTATAATTTGTTCGATCTATTTGTGCATTAAGATCATTTGCAAATTTTGGAAATAAATCCAATGCCGGTATTCTGAATATGGCTTTTTGAATTTCTATTTTTCCATGTTCACTACCAATCAAACAAAATTTAGTTGGAGCACGATGCAATTTAATTCTCATCTCAACTCCATTTGGTAAATACTTGTCTTGCACAAATAGATCTAAATGTAGTTTTCCTCTTAGTTGTACATTTTTGCTACCACCAATTAATTTAGCTCATTCAGTCAAACCTTTGTTAGATGAAGCTTTACTTGTTTCTGTGTGGTGTCCAGGAGTATCTGTATACCACATCTCACTAGCAGCTAGATGTGTTTTTTTCACATCTCTTGAATAACTAAGAAAATCCTCAAAAAATGCTCTATAAGGATAAAGATCTGTATTGGTGGTGATAAGATTGCCATTCATTGTAACATCAATTTTACTGAACATGCTATGAAAAAAATTATTGATAGGAGCAATTTGTGTTTCTCCACCCAAAACACTCCTACCTTGTTTTGTAATTTTAAATTGAACTTCAAGTGTAGATGCTGCAAGATCTAACCACTTGGTTGTTTGTCTTGGAATTAAAAATTCTATTGGTGAAGAATTATTTAAAGATGCAATAGGAAATTGTTCAATTTCACCAATATTTTCTATACCACTTGATGTTGGTGATACATTATCTGGATCAAAACTACTACCAAAATGTTCGCAAGATCCATGTAACATCATGATTTTTTAATCAAATATATCAAGAGGTCTTGATTTTCGTTTTGAATAAGCTTGTCTTTGACGTGTCTTGCCTCTACAAGACTGACGTTTTCGTTCTTGTTTTTGTCTTTTTATATCTAAAGCAGATTCACCAACTGATTTCTAAAGATCTTTTCCATGAGTTAATAAAATGTCTTTAGTTGCTTTACGTTTTTTTATCAATTCATTTGCTATTTCTAAACCATGTTTTAATCCCTCTCTTTTTAATGTTTTAAATGCGCTTTTTGCAATTGGTTTTATAAATGGTGCAGCTATTCTTATTGCTGTGCGAAAAATAGACCCTACTCCATATCCATATTGCCATGGTACACCTTGATACACCGGCATCATTTTTACAAATTTAATTTATGTCTCTGTCTAAAATGCAACTTGACAACTGTCTTGCCACTTACAAACTGAATGGGTTTACCAGTGTTCCCATTTATATTTATACTAATCTGATCAAAATAAGATTTTGATACTGGTACGTAATGTACATTATCAAATTCTAGATGAGTATGCAATGACTCTTTATGTGATTCAAATGGAATCACATGGAATCACATGGAAAATAGGTGCTTCAGTATCACCTAAAAATGTATAATCTGCTATGTCAGAATAAATAAAGATTTGATTGAAATCCACATTTAAATCCACATTATATTTAAATGCACCTTTTGATGTGTTAGGAAAATTGACAGGAAAAATATTGTCTTTACATCCAAGTTTTTGTAATAAACTTTCTGACATTTCAATACCCACTTTCCCAATACTATTTCCTACTATTTTTACACGGCCTTGGAGACATGAAAATCCAAGGTGATATAATACATCAAATGATTTAAATATGTCTCCAAGTTTTTCTTGAATTTCTATTTGCATTGCATCTATGACATGAGCGCCATTTGAATATGCACCTGATAAAATATTTAATTCAACAACAGCAACACCTTTGTGTAATGTATGTTTCAAATTCGTTTTATTAATACGATTTGATATTTTGCTATCTGTCACAATGATTTTAAAAACAGATTCTTCATCTGTAATATTTTTTGCTTCCGAAGGTAAAATTACTTCAACTAATCCCACTTCCCAATGTTCTTTATCAACATGAATGGGTTTAGATAATTGTGTTTGAAAACAACATTGGGCATTATTTGGAAACATATTCATAGAACTATCACTCAGAAGTGTTACATAAAATGAATTCATTTTTCTTATCTTGTGCTTGTTTCAAATATTTTAAACCTGGACTTGGAAGAATATATCCTAAAGAACTACTTAATAACACTAACCACAATTCTTCATCAGGGCTTTGTAAACCCAAATGTGCAATGGCAGTAATTATAATACCATAAATGATAATAATCTGTGTGAAATAAGTGACTTGATTTTTTGCAATACGATTTCCACAAATTTTAAATTGTTGACTTTGTTGACTTAGTGCATCAACACTTGTGGTCTCATTAGGTAATGAAGTTTCATTTGATGACATGTTCTTTTATATCAAATCTGATTCTGCTATCCAACTATCAAATTTCTTTGGATAACCTTCCTAATGTACTTTAAGTTCTTTAATAATTTTCTTTCCCACACATCTTGACCGTCTATTAAGAATTGATTCAATTATATATTTTTTAACATCTTTTATACTTTGAATTTCTTGTGGGTAAAATGTCCCTTGTATATTTTCACCACCCATATCTTCAGGTTTATAAGTGGGTGGTATTGCATGTTTTACATGAGTAATTTTAAATAACTCTTTTGTCCAATTTGGTAAATACCCTTTTTCAAATGTACGTTTGGCTTTATTAATACATACTATATCACCAACTTTAAAATGTATTTTTTTCTTTTTAGATTTTTTACCATACAAATGTTGAGATTTTTCTAGTTCATTTTCTAATGATACTGAAGCAGGACTTCTCTGAATACTTCGATGAAAACTATGATTATATCCATCAACTAAATTTTCCAACACATCAATGTATCTTAATGTAAGGTTGTGTGTAAAATATTTCCACATTCGTGTTTTCAATGTGCATATAAAACGTTCAACAATACTAGCTTTGGTTTCAGGATTTTCTGTTGTGATGAAATGAATGTTTTGTTTCTTTAAAAAAAATTGTACATCTTTATTTTTAATTTCAGAACCTTTATCAGATTGTAATGATAACGGTTTACGTCCAGAAGTTTTCAAAATACTCTGAAAAGATTTTGTTAATGTCTCTCCTGATTTATTGTTGATGGGTATTACCCATGCATATTTTGAAAATACATCAATAACACAAACTAAATAACGAAATTGGTCATTGTAAGATTGTAAACTTTGTAAGTCTGCTAAATCAATCTGCCATTGATGAGCAATACCACCCACTATAGTCTTACATCTTGAAAACTTTTTACGGATGGGTTTATGTAAAGTATAAGTTCTTTCTCCTTTCAACCATTTTTTCACTTGCTCAACTGTGATGGAATTATCTTTACTATGAGCTGCTTTGTACAATTTTTGTATACCTCCATAACCAGCAGGATGTTGTGTATTGTAATATATTTCAGTTAATAAATCATTCAATAAGCCTCCCATTTTTCAGATAATCTACGTTTTGTCAATTTACGCTTTAGTGCTGACTTTGGTGTGTCTTCACTCCACTGCACTCTATAACCTCTACGAACTTTACATTTTGGAGGGGATGATTGAGGAGTTTCAAACCAACTATCCTCTGGAGAACTTTGATATTTACTGGGTTTGGGTATAGGTTGTCTGTTCATCCATAACCAACGTTCACGATTTCCAACAAAATCTTGAGGGATATTTTATATATTTTAATCCATGACTAAACATTTCCCATCCACTCGGTTTAAAACCTTTTTGGTGTCTAAGAACATCATTGACTAAATCTATGATATTTGAACCTTTTATGATTTCTCCATCGTAACTTAATACACCCTGATCATCTCAACTCATGTGTGGATGAGATGATAAAGCAGATAATAATGAAGTTGCTTTACGTCTCATTGTAACAGGGACACTTTCTATAATACAATCTCATAAAAATAATGATTTTTCTCCTGATTCAGGCAATGCAACCAAGGTTGGTTGTAATGCCTTCTTATGTGACATTTGAAATTTTTGTAAATTTTTCCCTTACTTTTGTTCTTTCTCACTTTCAGACAACTCTGAATTTTCTAACACAGATGATAAATTATTTTGAAGTTGTGCTGTATTTGTAACTTGTGGGTTAGGTGGTAATCTTGGTCTTTGAGCTGTTTAATTTCTAAAACATTGCATATCTTCTAACATTTGATAAGGTACAATAGCCATCTTTTTCATATTTTACTGACTAATTTATTTGCATGATTTGTTGCAACTCCTATAGCAGGTCCAAGTAAACCGAGTAATGGTAAAAAACCACCTTTTTGATTTAAAATTTGTTTTTTCTTTTTAAGAGTTATTGATTTACTAGCGAGTGCTCATAGTTGTTGATGCTTTGGATGTAATTTTTGTTTCTGACTTTTTGTTAGATGTATGTTGCCTTTTAAAAGATTATGACAGCATTCTGACACACAATTAATTAATTCTTTAGGTGCTTTTTTCATAATTTGTTTTTGAAATGCTGGAGGAGTTTTACCACCATATTTTTTAACTAAAGGAATTTTTTGTTTCTTATTTTGTCTCACCATCTTGCTCTTATAGAATCTAATGATTAAATGAAACAAATATAAAATGTAATGTTATTTATATATACATGTGCAAAAACCAAACTTTATATTATTTAAAGTAAGACCTTATCCCTTTAACAGGTTTAGGTGTATTTAAAGCTGTAAAACATGCCATTGTGGGAATATTTTCTTTTAATGGTACATGCTCTGTATATTGTCTAGAACCCATTGGGTCATGCAGTACATTTTGACTTGGTTTTATTACAGAATACATTGGTTCATGATTTTTGACACCATCTTTTGTTATTGACATGACATGTGTTAACTTAAGTGGTGATACTTTTCTTTGTTTTCAAAATTTTTTCACAAGTAATGCTTTTGTTTTTGTATGCTTGGTAATTGGAGAATTATGAGGTGCAATTTCAAAATTTGTGTACATATATTTAGGTCCTACCTTTCATTGATTTTTTAT
This sequence comes from Pictodentalium vernedei, assembly GCA_031216915.1. Taxonomy (NCBI): domain Eukaryota; kingdom Metazoa; phylum Mollusca; class Scaphopoda; order Dentaliida; family Dentaliidae; genus Pictodentalium; species Pictodentalium vernedei. The sequence goes on along the minus strand of CM062295.1, from coordinate 300,027,580 downwards.
CTCTCTAGAACTTGATGAATTATTTGATCTTTTCTTAGGGGATTTTTGTTTCCTTTTTGGTGACTTTCGTTTCTTACTCTTTGTTTTTTTGAATGGTGAATAGAATGATCTACTTGTCTTATGACAATCCCATCGAATTAAATTATGAATGATAACACCACCAAAAAATCCACCACCTCCTGGTTTTAAAATAATGCTTCATTTTGTTGCAAGATCAACTCTCGGATTTGCAAGTTGTTCAAGATCTTGGTTATGTTTATCCATATAGGTTAAAGTTTGTTGTGGCAATTTAATTTTCTTGTTAAGTATAATTCTACTTGCTAATGTAAACCATTTTAAACTTTTCTTAAAACCTTTCTTAAGTAATTTTTGTCTTGCAAATGGACTTGTTTCTTGACCAAGTTGTTCCAAAGAATGTATGAATGATACCATGATGATGTGTAGTCGTTGACAAACTTTGACTAACTAACACCAACTCATTAGAACATGGGGAATTATAGTTTTGTATAAATGATAGGGCCATGTTCATTTTGTGTTATCTAAGGATGAAAAATATCAGTTCTTAATCTCAAAGATACAGGAGTTCTAGGATGAAAATCAATTAATAAATAACCATGATCAATACTTGTTGCATCTTGATAACATGCATTTAAATGTGGTAATTGAACTTGATTTGACAATACTTTAATTTGTCCTTTATCTCTGGTATTTTGAAATAAAATCATATAATGTGCATTTAAACTTATGGTACAACTAGATTTAGATTGTTGAAACATATTTTGTGTAGTGTAATGTAAATGACACTTGCATTTCTATGATGTCCTTTTCGTGTGAACCATAATTTAATTTTTTCTTCATCTTTATCTCCGAACAAATCATCAAAAACTACAAGATGTGGAATAGTGACATCACTGACAGTTTCATATTCATCACCAGGGATACCTTCTATGAATTTAATATCTTCACTTTCTTTAAGTAAAGTCTATGTATTTTGCCATTCTTTATAACACCAAATGATTTTTTTGTGGGGGAATTTGAAATAAGTCACGTTTCATATCAATAAGCTTTTTGACAAATTCTGTTTTTCCTGAACCACTAGGTCCCAAAATAAAGATATTACAAGGGTGTTGAAACAATAAACATTCACTCGATGCCATGATTGTATTTTTGTGAAAAAGTGTTGTCAAATCAATCACTTATATACTTTCTGATTCCATGCCTTCTTCATGTCTTTTAGTAGGTATTTGTTTTAAGGGTGCTTTTAACTCAAATAAAGTTTCTGAAGAATCTATTCTTCTATCTATTTGTGGTACAAATTGTCTATACAAGTAATTAATGATTTCTGTATCATAAATTATATTACCGCACACAACTCTTGTCCAAATATTTTCTACATTATCTTTGTAAAAAGCATTCATGATTTGTAATGCATTACAAAATTCCCCATACATTTCATCTTTTTTCCAATTGATTATGTATAAACTCTTTTGTTATTGTTAGATAACCAGGAGTGATCAATTGAAATGCATATAATAATGCCTTACGTGTAATCTTGTTGTCTAAGATATGTCTTACTGGTTCCATGGTTGAAATCAAAGTGATGATTCTTTTGTCTGTTCTGATGTATTTTGTGCATCAGGTACCACATTACCCAGTGTACTTTGTACATCAGGACAGTTAGGAAAATCGTTTTCTACATTATCTGTAAACAGTTTGTCTAACTTAGTTTTGAATTGTCCTGCAGCTTGTCTTGCAATTATGATACTAAATGATGTACTTTGATCATTTAGTACCATGAGTGCAAATAAAGAATTAGAATCTGGAAAATCATCTAGACACTTGTCATATTTTTTCATTGTTGAAAATATTTGTTTTAAACTGTATCCATAATCCATCACTGATAATATTTTATCTGGGGGTGTTTGCATACATGTTGGTGGATTGTATAATTGACAATTTCTTATCAGTTGAATATAAGGACAATTTGGTGACCACTTAACATGTTCTTGTAAAGGAATATCTTTTTCTTCCCAATTCATTAAACCTTGCCCACATACAAAACATTTTACTTTACCATCTCCCACATAGAACAATCCAGCTTTTGCTAATTCTTCTTTTTTGGATTTTAAAATAGGATTTGTAGTCATACTAAAACTCGAAAGTCTTCTTAACTCTGACAAGTATATAGGATAAGTAGGATTAAGTGGTAGAGACATCTTGCCTGTTCAGTGTTCAAAGTTGAAACGAGAAATCTGAAGGGTATTTTTATACCTTAAACCCATAAGGTCTTGTGTCATATTTATCCACTACAAAACGTTTTGTGTACACAGATCTGAATGTTTTGGTTTGTCTTTCACTTGTGACTTGTCTGTTCTTGTTACGTTTAATTCTGTGTGTGTATTCAATGTTCAGTTTGTAATTGTGTCTGTCTTGTACACATTCCACCATGGATTCAAAATTGACTTTCTGTGATGTATTGTAATCTAATGTGGTTCCTTTAACTTTACATGATGTGTGTATTTGACCATCTTTAATGTATTTGTAACCATATTTTTTGGACCTAATCCTACATATTCAATAATTTTTGCATCTGGATGTTCATCTGTCCATTGACCTAACCGACTGTTTACAATTTGTGGATTCCAAAGTGAGGGGTTATGGATGTAAATACAACTGTCTGTGTCAAAAAATAATATTTGTCTACCCATACATCCTATTACTTCATATAATTCCATTCATGCATAAGCTGTGACAAAAGATGCAACTGCAACTTTAGCTGATTTGTGAGGTTCATAAACATCTGTAGATTTTGTGTAATTGACTAAAATTCATTTATCATGATCAAACAACTCAACATTTTTAATAATGATGTCTTTATCTTGTATCAACTCAAAATATTTTGATGGGTCTTGTATGTGTTCTGTTTTAGTTTTTACATTGTTTTGTGCACATTTCCCCCATAAACAGTTTAACATGGTTTTAGCAAATGATCTTTGTCCTGGATTTTTTTCAATATTTTCCAAATGTATGTTTTCAATTTGTGCATAGTCTTTCTTAAATGTGTCTTTGTCTGTTTCTGTTTTCACCCAATCTGGATATCCACTGGCTTCTTGTTTCATTTTTAAATATTTGTTCACATAATACTTGTAAATTTCTGAAGACCATTCTTTCCAATGCCAAATCTGATAAGTGTCAAGTAATGTATATCCCTTCCCAAAAGCTTTTAAAAGTTCAACAGATGTCCATGTACCTGTAATACTGCGTTGATCTAGTGTGTGTTCACATTTGTCTAATTCTTGTTCTGCACATGTATTGCAAAGTGTAAAAACCATTTTCTTGTTGCAATGAATTGGTAATACTGGCATGTGTAGAGACTGTGGTGGTAAAACTTTACATTTAATACGTCCCCTGTACTGTCTTATATTATTCATGTCTATGTTTTCTTTTGTGTGTATATTTGGATGACCTACTGGATATTCTCTGTGTTTATTGACATAAGGATAGAGTGAACAGATGTCTATATATTTTATTTCATTGTCTGTGTTTTGGTCTATTTTATGATGTAATTTAATGGCATTTGTTCTCCCACCAAATAATGCTTCACATGGTTTAATAGGGTCCATGTTTGAACAAAATGAATTTAATGTTGATTTTACTTCAGGATTTGATTTGCAGAAATGATCTAGTTCATGTTCCCATGTTATTCTCATGTTATACCCTAATGATTCTAAATGGTGTATGCGTTCCTGTGTATTATTGTATAGAGTTTGGTAACTTAGCAAATTGATTGGATTTTTCTCATGTGTATTGTCTTTGTAACATGTTATGCACCCATGCCACATACATCCATAAAATTCAAAGATTGTATTTGTGTCTTTGTGAAACCCATCAACATAATATCCCCCTATTTTAACTTCCCCACCATTGAGTGCATGTTGAATATGTATGTTTTCTTCCTGTGCAACTGTCTGTAAAAATCTAATGGCTTTAATGGAGTATTTGACTTTAGCAGGGTAACCTATGTCTGAAATGATTGCCATTTTGTTTTCTGGAAGTGAATTTTTTCTACAAGCTTTTGTACATGCATCGGCTAAGGTAAATGCTTCTGTCAAGGGGTCTATGCCATCACAATCTATAAATTTTTGTCTGAATTCCCCACACCCCCTACGCAAGATATCTACATCTGATTTGCAGTATAGTTCCATTTCTTTTTGAAAATCAAATCTGGCATTACTAGTAAATTTTTGGTTGTACCACTTGATAAAATCTTCCCTATCTGATGGAGACATTGAATCTGGCATATACAATGTTGAATCTAAGTAAGGACCAATATAATTTTGATAAGCTTGTGTGTTTGCCAAATGGGGGAAATAACCTTTTGCTAATTCTGTCAAGCCAAATGTTTTAGGAAATTGTGCCAATCTCATTGAAAGAAAATTTAAAGAATCTCTAATACCACAAGCTTTAAGTGAAATAATTTTGTTCCCATTCATAATTACATCAGGAGTTGTTGTACCAGTTTCAATGAGGTGTCTTAAAATAAATAATCCATCAAGACCTCTTAAATTGTGAGCAATAGCTGTTGTCCCTTTATGTTCCTTACTGAAAAGCCAATCACAAAAATCTGATAAAGTAGATTCCCCTTTAAATATTGATTGCTGATATCCTAATTTGTCACAGGAAATACATTCTTGATCTATAGATTTGCAAAAACATTCCCCACATGCACGGTGTGCAACACAGAAATTTGGGATGTGAACTCCTGAGTCTTGTGTGGTTTCAAAATCAAAAAATACAAATGGAATGTTTGATAATTTTTCATCCTCGGGTGAAGTGTATTTTGGAATGAAACATTGGTGATCAGAATTAACTACTTGTTGACAATATTTACATTTTTTGAATCCTTCACAAATATGTTTTCCTTTTGTTGGATATATTAATGAATTGCACTTTTTACATTTTTGAACTAATTTACAAATTGTTTTTTCTTCTTTCCCTTTTGTAGTGATATGGTTATTATAGCATGATGAACTTCTAAATTGTCTATTGCAACTGTAACAGGTGATGGGATGTTCGGGAATACATTTTGTTGGAGCATAGCAAACACAACCAAAAGGGCACATGTGGCGTTCTCTGTTATTATTCCCTTTACTGCAAAGCTCACAATAGTAGGAGCATCATAAAAAACCTGTAATTGTAGTGATAGTATCAAAATGCTGGTCATGGTGGTAAATATGAATAACTTTACTATCAGTGGTGGTAACTGGAGGCTTGAATAAAAATTCACTTTCTGTACGTGTGGATGAATTATGATGACATACTCTGGGTAAAGCAGGTCTTGTATTTTATAATATTCTTCATATCCACAAGGAATATTATAATCAAGACCTGCTTTGTCCATCAATGCCTTAGCTTCCAACTCTTGTGTCGGTCTATCAGAACATTTAATATTTTTCCATTTCTTTTGCCAAAGTTCCTAATTATCTCTATCAACATGACACTTTCCCACTACAATGGCCCGTGCGAGACACATTGAATCATTAACATTTTTAATTTTCTTGTTTCCAACCATTTTATCAACAGATGCAAATGAAATTGGTGCATGTCGCCCAGACCCTTGTGGCAGAGAAGTGTGTGTTATTTCTAAAGATAATTGCCCATCATGGATAGTAAATTTATCATTTGATTGTACAACTTTTTCTATTTCATCTAATATGGTGTTACCAGTGATAGCTGAAGCCTTAGTAAATGGGATAAATATACCTATTTCTAATCCTGGGTGGTTAGCTGACATTCTCATTGGATCGTTGTCTTCTACACCACATTCTTCTTTAATATCTTCTACCATACTTTCAAATACTTTTCCAAGGCTGCCAAATGGATTCTTCTGATTAAATTGTTTAAAGGTTATTCAGCATACATGGGATTTAGAATGGAATTTTCTTGATGTTCTTTGTAGGAGAGGGTGGATGTTGTATAAGTCTCTTGCTGATTCTACTCTCTGTTTCTTGTTATCTACTTCACTCTCTGTCTCACTATATTCTTCAATGGCTCTCTTTATCTTTTTCTTCTATCGTCTCTTATCAACTGGAAAGCTGTGTAAATATGTCTTGTCTTCTTGAAGTCAAAAAACCAAGTGTGAATCAGTCTAAAATTCCCCCACCTTTTATACCCTCACCACTGCTGATTTGCACCATTAATAAGTGCTTTTATACACATTTGAAAAGTCATTGTCAAATATACAATCCATTAACTCTATGGGAAAAAATCCAATGGTAAATATTTTATAGCTTTTTTTATGTTAGTGTATCTTTCAATCGACATTAAAATCACTAAACACACTTAACAACTGGTGTATAGTATCCAGAGACCATTGGGTGTAAAAGACAGGAATGTTTTCCAACTCGGGGAGTTTTATTTATAAAAATAAAAAAAACTTGCAAAACAGAAAAAACATTTGCAAACACAAAAAATAATTTTTGTTCTGAAATCTTTTTTCTGTTTTGCAAGTTTATTTTATAAGAAAATATTTTTTTGTGATTGCAAATTAATTTAAAAAAAAAACTTTTTCATAAAAATAATTTGCAAACACAAAAAATATTTTCTTATAAAATAAACTTGCAAAATGGAAAAAAACATTTCAGAACAAAAAATATTTTTATGTTTGCAAATTAACTTTATGAAAAAGTTTTTTTTATAAAAATAATTTGCAAACACAAAAAATAAATTGATGTACAGTGGAAACTTAAGTGCAACACAAAAGCTATTTGCATTACACCGTTTGAAATGTATTACTTGGTGGTTTTAAAAAAACACATTGGTGTGAAATATTTGTATACTTTGTGATTACAGGGGATATGTCTAAGTTTTTCTCTCTTCGTGTTTTTCGCTATGAAAAAACTCAGCTCGGAACCCCAAACCAAAGTTGTAGCTGAATCCCTCCAACTACAATTAAGTTTTGTAACCACAAAGTATTTTATTTTGCCAAAACATAAGGGAACTATGAGGTTCACACCTCTTTGAATTGAATCTGAATTCCAACTTCGCCATGATCTTCTTATCCACTTCATCTGTACAAAGAACAATCATCTCTCCTTGCTGGTTCACTATCAAATGAACTGTTTCCCGCCATATTGAGATTATAAATATCCAACACGGATGTGTCAGAAAAAATCACTCAAGCTTAACGACGATGTTTAGAATGCCTGTGTTGAATATGGATTTGTGTTTGTTTTGACAGATAATAGTCTATAACTTTTTAATTACCAAATGGATTGTGGTGGTTAAGATATCATCTTAAATTACAGCTCACAAGCTTTACGTTGGTATATAATATGTTCAGATAGAATAATTATGAGTGAAGATATTCGAATAAATAGGTAAAAGTACGGATATCGTGAGAGTGTTTGACCCGTTGTTCTAAAAAATAATGAATTGATCTGCTGTTAAATGCATGGTATAAGTATAAGTCGCGGGGAACTCAAGAATTTCAAAAATAAAGTTGGTCAATCACATTTCTACGGTGGCTGATTTAGGACACTCAAATATTTATTTTTATCTCGTTATAACGAGATATGATCTTGTTATAACGAGATATGATCTCGTTATAACAAGATACGATCTCGTTATAATGAGAAAACATCTTGTTATAACGAGAAAGTATCTCGTTATAACGAGAAAACATCTCGTTATAATGAGAAAAGATCTCGTTATAATGAGAAAAGATCTCGTTATAACGAGAAAACATCTCGTTATCTTGAGATAAAATCACATGACTCTGATGACATGAAACATATAGCCCCCACCACCAAAACAGTTTATATATCCCACGGGTGTTTTCAGTATTCTGGATGTAATACATGGGAAAAACACCTACCCACCCCCACCCCAAGCATCCCAACCATGCCCATGAAATACCGCTCCTCTCCCTCGCACATGTTGTCAACGATAATTACGATAAGCGCATATAACTCTCATACCAATAAACACAGAAAATGAGATGGAATTCACACAAACAAATGAAACAACTCTAGCGTAATAAACTCGCTGTCACCCCCCCCCCCCCCTCGCCCTCCCCCACACCATATGTGGAACACTTTTTCGACACACGGCACTCAAAACACGATTATAGCCTCAGCCCCAAAACAGTGTACATATCTTATGCGTGTGTTTAATACTGTGGATGTAATACACGGGAAACACTCCTACCCCTCTCCTTCCCAAAGCATCCCACCAATGCCTGCAAAATACCTCCCCTCCCCCTCGCACATGAGCAGGTATAAAAGGCGGATTCAGTATCACTTGTACACGATTTCGTACATGTACACGTACATCGATGTACACCTCCATAGGATTTAGTGTTAAAATCGTGTACAAGTACACGAAATGTCGTTTTTTATGGTGATACAGAATCCGCTTGCAGATTCTATATCACTGGATTCTATATACACATCGTTTAAGAGTGAAAAAATGTATGAAATTTTAAGAAAAATAAGGTGGATTGTCTGATACAGAATCCGCAAATGGGTTTCCCCCATAGGATTCAGTGTTAAAATCATGAGCAAAAAACGTGTTGCGGTTTCTGTATCATCATCAAAAAGTGGTTTCTGGATTCTGTATCATCCGTATCTGTACACGATTTTAACACCAAATCCCTATGGAGGCGTACACGGAAACCCATTTGCGGATTCTACATCAGAAAATCGACTTATGTACGGTACATGGAAAAGAGGTGATACTGAACCCGCAAACCCACTGCCACGTTTCCCGAGGAAATTAAAAAGTGATTGATATATATAGGAGAGAAAAAAACTCTCGAAGCAATCTGTATTCGGGTTGAAACAAGCTCTTGCCAAACACGAACAATCTGTCGTAATCCAACCAGTCGGGTCGGGACAACAGATTCATCAACAGATTGGTCTTTCCACAATTCGATTTTCCCACTATCAAGCCTCTTACGCTTTTGGGAAAGAACTCGTTATTCGACCTCTTGGTCGCGGCGTCGTTCCAAGACATATCTTTAATGTTCATCTTTGTTTTATTTTATTTTTTTGTTATTTTACATTTTTTTCAAACACACTTTTTTTATGTTTTTTTCAAACTCAGTTTTAATATTATTATTTATATTACACCGTCGCGAGTTCTCTTCAATCTGGATCCATTCGTCATTTTGGCTAAATCTTGTATGGGTACCACAGCATCCTTAAAATCTTTCCAACTTTTCGGCGTTCGCTCTAACGCAGCTCGCTTCGCCGGTGGACTGATCAACTTGTCGATCAATGCATTGGCTGCCATCTTGCCAGCCACAGAAGCTATCCTACCATTGGCTTCGGAAGTGGCTTTCTTACCAGCATCCAAAGCCGTCTTCTTACCAACCTGAAACGTGGTTGATGCGAGTTTTCTACCCGCATCGCTCGTGAATGCTCGCATTATAGAATCGACGATGCCAGAACCACCTTGAACATAAGTTCTGACGTATTCCCTGTTCTTTATCACCAACATATTTTTTTTTTATAATATATTTTGTTTTTCACTGGTAAATTGTTTGTTGTTTAAATACTTTTATTATTCTAGTGTAAAAATTTACTGTTTTTATTATTTTATATATTTTTGTTTGTTTGTTTGTTTCTCTCTACTTATTATATACATCAATCCTTCAATTCGTTCATCAGCCTTTTATAATGGTTTTTATTCAATACCTTCTGTCTTAACAATTCGTCAGATATAGTAACTATCTGATTATCTAATCCTGTGTTACCAGCCCGTCTGCTCGCCATCAACAAACTCAATCTCTGAGACAGAGCATCAGAATCGCTCGGAAGAAAAGTGGTTTTCACCCCTTTGCCAGTCACCGATTCGACGAACTTCTTATTCATATCCCATATGGGTTTCACCACTTTCGTCCACTTGTAACCTCTGTTGGCTTTGGGTCTCGTCTCTGTGGCATCGTTATTTCTCAGCATGGCGTGAGTCTGAACCAGAATGTCGCCGTAATTGTCGAAATCCTGTTCCGTGTAATCTCCAGGCTTGTCGAAAAGGAGCAATTTGTGCAGTCCATCAGTTATTTTATACTTATTTGAACCGACAATTAAATCTTCATCATCCATTTCCACTTCTGTATCACCCACAAAAGTTCTACCGTCAGAATCCTTATAAATTCCATACAACAGATCTCTCTTACTGCCATCCTCGGACGACGCGACACTATCAGTGGTGATAGTCGAAGCTGTATCGTCGCTCACGTCGGTTTGAATCCCTGTGGGAACGTAATCCGGTGTAGATTGAAAGGAATACCGATTTCCAAAACTACCGGCAACAAACCCATTCTCAAAGAACTCTCTTTTATGGGTCTCAATTCTTCAACTATCTCCTTCTTTCTTCGCTCTTGAACATCCGTCACAGGTTTAAATATTTTTGTGGTTTTGCGCCTGAGTTCCATATGTCTGAGACGTCTGCTTCTGTCGCCTGATTGAATGCTCTTCTTGGCACGTTCATATTTGTTTAAAATATGATCTCGACGTTTAGCATCCATCTGTAAAAACATTTTTCGTTTTTAAATTATTAATGTTCCTTTGAGTATGCTAATGTGAGTTATTTATTATTTTCAAAATTAAATGTATAATTATTTTTTTATGTTTTAAGTAAATAAAAATCTTCTGTCTTTAATATAATAACTAAAAAAATTCATATCTCAATTCAGTGTTGAACTGGGAAAACTTGAAAAGTTTAAAAGTTTTAGCACATAACAAACCAGTTTCTGATTTAACGCGTTTGAGAATAATTACGTCTGTTAAAAGGATTTCATTCATATCTCAAAATCATTTCACTCAATGTCAAATTGAGAGAGAACTTTGAAAAAAGTTTAAAAGTTTTAGCACATAAAGAAACCGGTTTCTAATTTAATGCGTTTGAGAATAATTACGTCTGTTAAAAGGATTTCATTCACATCTCCGAACATTATCACGAATATATTTAAAATTTACCACTCAAACCTAATTGAGTGGAAAAATGCATTTTATTATCTATTATTAAAACGATCCATTAAAACGAAAACCTTCATTCACACCACAACAAAAACATGAGTGTCAATTACGAACTATTTTTTTTTATTTGAATGAAACATTCTATAAAGTGTTTTATTAAAATTTACTTCACAAAATTAGCAGTGACAAAACGTGAAAAAACGATTTTTTACCTCCGATTTTTTCTAATTTTTTCTACACTCAATTTTTTTTGTTTACATTGAACGAAAACCTTCATTCACACCAGAAACAAAAAACTGACACTCATGTTTATAGTCGCCTCTTTTGAACGAAAACCTTCATTCACACCAGAAACAAAAACTGACACTCATGTTTATAGTCGACTCTTTTGAACGAAAACCTTCATTCACACCAGAAACAAAAACTGACACTCATGTTTATAGTCGACTCTTTTGAAGGAAAACCTTCATTCACAACCGAAACAAAAACCGACAGTCATGTTTATAGTCGACTCTTTTGAACGAAAACCTTCATTCACACCAGAAACAAAAACTGACACTCATGTTTATAGTCGACTCTTTTGAATGAAAACCTTCATTCACACCAGAACAAAAACATGAGTGTCAGTTTTTACTCTCATTGTGGCAGTGGGTTTGCGGGTTCAGTATCACCTCTTTTCCATGTACCGTCGATTTTCTGATGTAGAATCCGCAAATGGGTTTCCGTGTACGCCTCCATAGGGATTCGGTGTTAAAATCGTGTACAGATACGGATGATACAGAATCCGCAAACCACTTTTTGAAGATGATACAGAAACCGCAACACGTTTTTTGCTCGCGATTTTAACACTGAATCCTATGGGGGAAACCCATTTGCGGATTCTGTATCAGACAATCCACCTTATTTTTCTTAAAATTTCATACATTTTTTCACTCTTGAACGATGTGTATATAGAATCCAGTGATGTAGAATCCGCAAGCGGATTCTGTATCACCATAAAAAACGACATTTCGTGTACTTGTACTCGATTTTAACACTAAATCCTATGGAGGTGTACATCGATGTACGTGTACATGTACGAAATCGTGTACAAGTGATACCGAATCCGCCTTTTATACCTACTCACATGTTGTAAAAGATAATTACAACAAGTGTATTTAACGCTCATACTAATAGAACAAGGACAGGGACGTGAGAAGGTAAAAATATTGGGAAAGGGGTATCAAGGCGGAGATCCATGCAAAATCATGCCCCGCCCATTGTGCTGACAGTAGCATGATTCGAGTCGCGCAGTGGCGAGGTGGGGAGAGCACCAGATGTGGTATCCCCTTCTCGTTGGCTGGGTCCGGGACCCTCCCCTGGGAAAATTTTGAAAAATATGAGGGCCAAAACTCGTGTTCTCAGTGATTCTGAGGCCGCTGTGACACTACCAATTCGAATTCTCTGCTCGTTTCGTAAATAGGCTAGCTTCTGAATTTATCCGTTTGGTCAACCTCTTCGTTTGTGTTTTGTTTTGGGCTGACTTCAAACATCTCCATGATTTTAATCGGGACCATGGGTTAATAATTTTTTGATTTTTTTTGGGAGGGGTGGGGGCGGGGGTGGGTGGTAAATATCCCCCTTACGTCCTCCCTCCCCCCCCCCCCACCATGTTTGACCGCTGTTGTTGCCCACTGCACAGTCTGACATTACGTTATTCAGGTCATGGTGTGTCGGGCTTTTCGTACTGTACTACATGATAGTATAGTATGGACGATATATTTTCCTGTTTGCCCTTTGAACTGCTAATCTACCAATTTTTTTTTATTATCTTTTGTTTGGTATAAATAGTACGTAATACTAGACCAGGTGGTATGGTGGTGAAAATGCATGGTTTTCTAGTGTGGTAGTATAGGGTAGTATAGGGTGTATGGCCTGTAGACATGTAGGCCTTCTGTAAGCCATTAATACCACTTACCTACCAAAGGCGTTATACTGTCTTACATTTGGTAAAGGTAAAGCATAGTGATGTCGTGTAGACTCGTGGAGGTATACTTGGTTGCCTGTTTCTATAAATAAGGTTGTACAGTTTATACAGGTACTGGTCTACCATTATCACTTAGTACTATTAACCCACGTAGGGTTCTGTACTATCATATCGGTGCTAGGTCATGCTTGGGTTATACTTGTCTTTTAGTCCTGTAGTCATTAACGAAAGGTTGAGAAAGGGGCGTCTTATAGATCTGCTGAGATTAAATTTCTCAATTTCCATGACCATATTATACAGAGTTGTATGCCTTATATGACACGAACGCCAGCATGACTTTATTGTCATTCCCTCCATACCTTGACCAGCGTTGCGTACGTAATAACTTCCCGGTTTTGTGATAGTACGCAGTGTGTAACAATGTGTACACATCATATGCAGCATACAGGTACATGTTGGAAGTGCCGATATGTGCCTATGTGAAAATGCAGAATGTGCGCACAACACATACAACTCTTATCCTCGTCTCGGAAAATTGAGGTACCGAAATACAGACAGCTGCAAGACTGGAATGCCGAATATGGGGTAGAATGGGCCTGGTGTTTGGTGGGTCATGCTTGTGTGTTCCACTGTTGATCAACTGTTAGCCACAAGAACTACTAACCTGCTGATTGTTTTGTATTATCCTATGACAGGTATAGGTAGTATGTAATGCAAGGTAGGATGGCATTGTGGGATGGGTCGGGATAATGGATGTTTGTCTGTTGCGACAGTATATGATGTACGGTATATAATGACATTAGACTGACATTATCTCCCTTCAATTTGAATTGAGCTTTCAAATGAAACCATCTGGTGGCTTTGGAGCCAAAAGCTACCATAAGGCTTCATTTGAAAGCACAATTCAATTTTTCTGGAAGAACTCCCTTTCACTCGCCGAAAAAAAACTCAAACAACCCCCACCCCCTATGTTTGTTTGGACCTTCATTCAAACAATGTGAATCCAAGTCTGACATGGCACAGTTTATACAGTTTATTAGATGTACACTTAATCTCATCCATGATATAATTATCAAACACGTGCCATGGTATTCCGTGACATAATTACTATACCGATATACCGGGGTAAATGCACCATGGTATGTATTTTATTTCATTTGAATCACACAGGCCTAGCTTTCCTATTGCCTCAAAAGGGGTCAAAAGGGGTCTGAAGGGGTATGCACGTGGATAGAATTCCCGGCAGTTTACGTTGGAGTGATAGATTGTCAATACTCAATCCCTCAGCGCCATTAAGACTATTAGAGAGTGGGCTCTATTCGGTTCCAGCTCGGCGATGGTAGAGGTTTGAGTCCCACCATGGTGGCGAGCCAGAATATAATGTTGTGCGATGGCAAATTTAAGGGAAGAGGAGAAAAGAAAACCAAACAGCAGCACCGGTTTGGTAGCGGCCCCAGTATATGACCATAGCGGTTACAAAAAAGGAGTGGAGAAAGCTCCAACAGTTTGTTTTGAAAAACCGGGTGTCATCCATCAAGCCTTCTGGGAGATAGGATGCCGTATGTGATTATGAGGTATCTGGTGATCCTTCGGGAATTCCAAATGACCTTCCCCCCCCCCAAAAAAAACACACCCTCTCACAGACACACACCCTCAAGCCCTTAAAAGGGCTGTTGAATCTTTATTCAAATGTTTATTTATATAAAATGTGCACTCGTCCCCAGCCAGACAAGCTTGTTTCAATCCTTGCCTGGTGTTTGGTGGTTTCTTGTGTATGTTGCAGAAAGGTAGGTTGCACCAATTCCTCCTACGCTTTGTCTACCATTTCCATGCGTCTTGTTGATAAGAGTGTTGCAAGAAAATTTGAGAATGTTCAATTAGAAAAGTTATAGGTAGAGAGAAAGATAGGTATCCGAGTAGTTAGGGGTAGTATTATAGACCCAAGCATTTTTAACACTGAGTTTTCCATAGGGTTAGTGTTAAATTGTGTAACTTATAGACCCAAGATTTTTTAACACTGAATTTCCCATAGGCTCCATAGGGTTAGTGTTAAATTGTGAAACTTATAGACCCAAGAACTTATAGGGACAAACCTGAATGTACTAGCTTAAATGTTTTTTTTTGTGTTTTGCAAAATAGAAAAATAATTTGCAAACACAAAAAATATTTTCTTAGAAAATATATTTTGTGTTTGCAGATTTTATTTTCACAAAATACTTTTTCATAGATTTTATGAAAAAGTATTTTGTGAAAATAAAATCTTTTTTATGAAAAAGTATTTTGTGAAAATAAAATCTGCAAACACAAAATATATTTTCTAGGAAAATATTTTTTGTGTTTGCAAATTATTTTTCTATTTTGCAAGTTTTTTTTTATAAGGAAATATTTTATGTACCCAGACCTGGATTTTTCTCTGGCGAACCAATGTCTTTGGGAGTTTTCACTGTTAAATCTGTGTTTGTCACCGCAGTTTTTTCCCCATAGACAATCCTGGAGGCACTCTGGCGTAATTGCAACATTTTTTATTCCCAACTTGTTTTAGGATATCTTGTTTCTACTCCTCTGCTTTTTTATAAAAGCTAAGAAGAAACAACAATATGAAAAAAACTAAGTGATATGCGTTGTGGTCTAAGTCTCTGTGACAGTTGTTTTTTTCTATGGTAAGAATAGTATTCATTGTATGTTTAGCAATCAAATTTTCTCTACAGTATAAACTGTATATCAGGTTACACTACAAAAGTTTTTGATAAGTATGCATACAATATTAAACCTAATACTCTCAGTGAAAAAGAGAAGTGACTCTTAACTCTTTTTTACTGTTGGGGGATAATAGGGACACGGTGATAAAAAAGGGATTATAGGACTAACCTAACAAAATCGACTAAACTATCACAGAGGTTTTAACAAAAAACAAAACTGTATTTAAAGTTGAATCATTATAATGAAATGAAATCTGAACATATGTACACCGAGATCTGAGTTTGCCTATCCATGAGAAAACCTATTTACATCAATATGCTTTATGCTAGTTTTTATTTGACACCCAAGATTTTTTTTTGAAAAAAATCTTGTGAGTCAGATAAAAAAATTGATATCACTCAAGTGATCTGCTTTTGAAACAAATATAAAAAATAACTAAAAAAACCTATCTCTCTGTTACTCAAATGTCTGGCGAAAAATTATATAATAGATGACTGACTTTAATAAAACTTAAAAAACTAAAAAAGTCATCAATGTAAAAAATTAGCTCTGTGGGATTGTTTTGACACCTGATATTTATTATTATTATTACAATTATTTCAAATAATGTCTATAAGTTTGCTCGAACCATCGTCAAACATCTCTATCATTCTCTTAGAAATTTCTTGGATCAAATTTGATAGTAAGAACTGTCTCTAAATCATATCCTCTTGCAAGATGATCTAAAGCAAATATACAGTACATTCCACGCGCACACACGCAACAGTACATTCACTTTGTGGTCTCATTGTATTTATTGTCCAGGAATCTGTGTTTTTCACTATGAAATTGTAATTGTCTCTATCTATTGGTGGTAAACCATATGAATCAAAGTAGATAGCAGAATGATTGTCTTTAAAATATATTGCTATCCAATGTTCTCCTGGTTCTTTCGATGAATCTGTGTTCACAATATATGCTTGCTGTGTTTAGGTTTTTGTTTTGGTAGCAAGTCTTTTGAACACACTTTTCCATTTAAGGATGATAACCTTTGAGAACTGTCAAGTATAGTTTGTAATTGTATGGTTTCCATTTTCTTAGCCTTGAAAAAGGCTGGCACAGAGCCGTTAATCAAGATATGCTGTATAATATGACCAGTCTCTTTTAACTAAATCTGCCCACGTTTGAATGTCTTTTTGGCAGTCTATTTCAAAGTCCATATGAGCACAATATTCTAATAAGTTTATTTTTCTTGCGTAGATTATATAGTATAGTCACTGGACACACTTTCTGTAAACACTCTGCAATGATTATATCTATTAATGTTGTTGTGTTGGTTCGATTTTCTTCACAGATATTTTCTGTTTTCTGTTGAATGGATTTTGTCAGTTCTATCACTACACATTCTTGAAATAATGTTTGTATTTTTCTTTACACATCTTGCAATGTTCACACTGACTCATCTTCTTTAATAGTCAAATATCACTTCTCTGAATTTGTTGATTTCTATCTCACTATCAAATTCTGCATAGACAACAACGTTGATCACCTCTGGAAGAGCTTGAGCAAACTGAAGTTCAAAACTAAGATTGCCAGACTATATTGGGTGAGCCAATGGCCCACTACTACTCTGATTAGGTGTCAAATCAATACCCCAAAGGGTATACCCTTTTGCATAATCCTACAAAGATAAATTAAATTATTGATTTTGTCCAAAATAGTCCATAGCTTCGTACAATGATAAATATGAATTTAGATAAAGTCCACCTTCACAATTCGGTTCAAAGGGACGTGCTTTAATGGAATGTCCATCTATGGTTATTTCCAACTTATTCAAATCGAAATGTTGAAAATTAAATGGATTAGTGCCAATATCTCCATTTATATCTCGATTACTAACTAAACCAAGAATAATTCGTTTTGGCATCTGTTTATGAAACAGATAGTCTTCTATTTTTGAACAAAGACCACTTCCAATAGTAAAAGTTTTAATTTCAATACGTCTTATGGGCATTTTATAATTTGTTCGATCTATTTGTGCATTAAGATCATTTGCAAATTTTGGAAATAAATCCAATGCCGGTATTCTGAATATGGCTTTTTGAATTTCTATTTTTCCATGTTCACTACCAATCAAACAAAATTTAGTTGGAGCACGATGCAATTTAATTCTCATCTCAACTCCATTTGGTAAATACTTGTCTTGCACAAATAGATCTAAATGTAGTTTTCCTCTTAGTTGTACATTTTTGCTGCCACCAATTAATTTAGCTCATTCAGTCAAACCTTTGTTAGACGAAGCTTTACTTGTTTCTGTGTGGTGTCCAGGAGTATCTGTATACCACATCTCACTAGCAGCTAGATGTGTTTTTTTCACATCTCTTGAATAACTAAGAAAATCCTCAAAAAATGCTCTATAAGGATAAAGATCTGTATTGGTGGTGATAAGATTGCCATTCAGTGTAACATCGATTTTACTGAACATGCTATGAAAAAAATTATTGATAGGAGCAATTTGTGTTTCTCCACCCAAAACACTCCTACCTTGTTTTGTAATTTTAAATTGAACTTCAAGTGTAGATGCTGCAAGATCTAACCACTTGGTTGTTTGTCTTGGAATTAAAAATTCTATTGGTGAAGAATTATTTAAAGATGCAATAGGAAATTGTTCAATTTCACCAATATTTTCTATACCACTTGATGTTGGTGATACATTATCTGGATCAAAACTACTACCAAAATGTTCGCAAGATCCATGTAACATCATGATTTTTTAATCAAATATATCAAGTGGTCTTGATTTTCGTTTTGAATAAGCTTGTCTTTGACGTGTCTTGCCTCTACAAGAACAAACCACAGACTGACGTTTTCGTTCTTGTTTTTGTCTTTTTAGACCTAAAGCAGATTCACTAACTGATTTCTAAAGATCTTTTCCATGAGTTAATAAAATGTCTTTAGGTGCTTTATGTTTTTTTATCAATTCATTTGCTATTTCTAAACCATGTTTTAATCCCTCTCTTTTTAATGTTTTATATGCACTTTTTGCAATTGGTTTTATAAATGGTGAAGCTATTATTGCTGTGCGAAAAATAGACCCTAATCCATATCCATATTGCCATGGTACACCTTGATACACCGGCATCATTTTTACAAATTTAATTTATGTCTCTGTCTAAAATGCAACTTGACAACTGTCTTGCCACTTACAAACTGAATGGGTTTACCAGTGTTCCCATTTATATTTATACTAATCTGATCAAAATAAGATTTTGATATTGGTACGTAATGTACATTATCAAATTCTAGATGAGTATGCAAAGACTCTTTATGTGATTCAAATGGAATCACACGTAAAATAGGTGCTTCAGTATCACCTAAAAATGTATAATCTGCTATGTCAGAATAAATAAAGATTTGATTGAAATCCACATTTAAATCCACATTATATTTAAATGCACCTTTTGATGTGTTAGGAAAAATGACAGGAAAAATATTGTCTTTGCATCCAAGTTTTTGTAATAAACTTTCTGACATTTCAATACTCACTTTCCCAATACTATTTCCTACTATTTTTACATGGCTTTGGAGACTTGAAAATCCAAGATCAAATAATACATCAAATGATTTAAATATGTCTCCAAGTTTTTCTTGAATTTCTATTTGCATTGCATCTATGACATGAGCGCCATTTGAATATGCACCTGATAAAATATTTAATTCAACAACAGCAACACCTTTGTGTAATGTATGTTTCAAATTCGTTTTATTAATACGATTTGATATTTTGCTATCTGTCACAATGATTTTAAAAACAGATTCTTCATCTGTAACATTTTTTGCTTCCGAAGGTAAAATTACTTCAACTAATCCCACTTCCCAATGTTCTTTATCAACATGAATGGGTTTAGATAATTGTGTTTGAAAACAACATTGGGTTGGAAACATATTCATAGAACTATCACTCAGAAGTGTTACGTAAAATGAATTCATTTTTCTTAACTTGTGGTTGTTTCAAATATTTTAAACCTGGACTTGGAAGAATATATCCCAAAGAACTACTTAATAACACTAACCACAATTCTTTATCAGGGCTTTGTAAACCCAAATGTGCAATGGCAGTAATTATAATATCATAAATGATAATAATCTGTGTGAAATAAGTGACTTGATTTTTTCAACACAATTTCCACAAATTTTAAATTGTTGACTTTGTTGACTTAGTATATCAACACTTGTGGTTTCATTAGGTAATGAAGTTTCATTTGATGACATGTTCTTTTTATATCAAATCTGATTCTGCTATCCAACTATCAAATTTCTTTGGATAACCTTCCCAATGTACTTTAAGTTCTTTAATAATTTTCTTTCCCACACGTTTTGACCGTCTATTAAGAATTGATTCAATTATATATTTTTTATCATCTTTTATACTTTGAATTTCTTGTGGATAAAATGTCCCTTGTATATTTTCACCCCCCATATCTTCAAGTTTATAAGTGGGTGGTATTGTATGTTTTACATGAGTAATTTTAAATAACTCTTTTGTCCAATTTGGTAAATACCCTTTTTCAAATGTACGTTTGGTTTTATTAATACATTCTATATCACCAACTTTAAAATGTATTTTTTTCTTTTTAGATTTTTTACCATACAAATGTTGAGATACTTCTACTTCATTTTCTAATGATACTGAAGCAGGACTTCTCTGAATACTTCGATGAAAACTATGATTATATCCATCAACTAAATTTTTTCCAACACATCAATGTATCTTAATGTATGTTTGTGTGTAAAATATTTCAGCATTTGTGTTTTCAATGTGTGTTGAAAACGTTCAACAATACTAGCTTTGGTTTCAGGATTTTCTGTTCTGATGAAATGAATGTTTTGTTTCTTTAAAAATTGTTGTACATCTTTATTTTTAAATTCAGAACCTTTATCAGATTGTAATGATAATGGTTTACGTCCAGAAGTTTTTAAAATACTCTGAAAAGATTTTGTTAATGTCTCTCCTGATTTATTGTGAATGGGTATTACCCATGCATATTTTGAAAATACATCAATAACACAAACTAAATAACGAAATTGTTCATTGTAAGATTGTAAACTTTGTAAGTCTGCTAAATCAATCTGACATTGATGATCAATACCACCCACTATAGTCTTACATCTTGAAAACTTTTTACGGATGGGTTTATGTAAAGTATAAGTTCTTTCTCCTTTCAACCATTTTTTCACTTGATCAACTGTGATGGAATTATCTTTACTATGAACTGCTTTGTACAATTTTTGTATACCTCCATAACCAACAGGATGTTTTGTATTGTAATATATTTCAGTTAATAAATCATTTAATAAGCCTCCCATTTTTCAGATAATCTACATTTCGTCAATTTACTCTTTAGTGCTGACGTTGGTGTGTCTTCACTCCACTGCACTCTATGATCTCGACAAACTTTACATTTTGGAGGGGATGATTGAGGAGTTTCAAACCAACTATCTTCTGGAGAACTTTGATATTTACTGGTTTGGGTATAGGTTGTCTATTCATCCATAACCAACGTTCATGATTTCCAACAAAATCTTGAGGGATATTTATATCTTTTAATCCACGACTAAACATTTCCCATCCACTTAATACACCCTGATCATCCCAACTTAATACACCCTGATCATCCCAACTCATGTGTGGATGAGATGATAAAGCAGATAATAATGAAGTTGCTTTATGTCTCATTGTAACAGGGCACTTTCTATAATACGATCTCATAGAAATAATGATTCTTCTCCTGATTCAGGCAATGGAACCAAGGTTGGTTGTAATGCCTTCTTATGTGACATTTGAAATTTTTGTAAAGTTTCCCCATACTTTTGTTCTTTCTCACTTTCGGACAACTCTGAATTTTCTAACACAGATGATAAATTATTTCGAAGTTGTGCTGTATTTGTAACTTGTGGGTTAGGTGGTAATCTTGGTCTTTGAGCTTTTTCATTTCTAAAATGTTGCATATCTTCTAACATTTGATAAGGTACAATAGCCATCTTTTTCATATTTTACTGACTAATTTATTTGCAAGATGTGTTGCAACTCCTATAGCAGGTCCAAATAAACCAAGTAATGGTTAAAAAACACCTTTTTGATTTGATAATTTGTTTTTTCTTTTTAGGAGTTATTGATTTACTAGCGAGTGCTCATAGTTGTTGATGCTTTCGATGTAATTTTTGTTTCTGACTTTTTGTTAGATGTATGTTGCCTTTTAAAAAATTATGACAACATTCTGACACACAATAAATTAATTCTTTAGGTGCATTCTTCATAATTTGTTTTTGAAATGCTGGAGGAGTTTGACTTAAACCTATTAACATACCACTATATTTTTTAACTAAAGGAATATTTTGTTTCTTATTTTGTCTCACCATCTTGCTCTTATAGAATCTAATGATTAAATGAAACAAACATAAAATGTAATGCTATTTATATATACATGTGCAAAAACCAAACTTTATATTATTTAAAGTAAGACCTTATCCCTTTAACAGGTTTAGGTGTATTTAAAGCTGTAAAACATGCCATTGTGGGAATATTTTCTTTTAATGGTACATGCTCTGTATATTGTCTAGAACCCATTGGGTCATGCAGTACATTTTGACTTGGTTTTATTACAGAATACATTGGTTCATGATTTTTGACACCATCTTTTGTTATTGACACTACACATGTTAACTTGAGTGGTGATACTTTTCTTTGTTTTTGAAATTTTTTCTCAAGTAATGCTTTTGTTTTTGTATGCTTGGTAATTGGAGAATTATGAGGTGCAATTTCAAAATGTGTGTACATATATTTAGGTCCTACCTTTCGTTGATGTTTTATTTCTCTAGAACTTGATGAATTATTTGATCTTTTCTTAGGGGATTTTCGTTTCCTTTTAGGTGACTTTTGTTTCTTACTCTTTGTTTTTTTGAATGGTGAACAGAATGATCTACTTGTCTTATGACCATCCCATCGAACTAAATTACGAATGATAACACCACCAAAAAATCCACCACCTCCTGGTTTTAAAATAATGTTTTGTTGTGTTGCGAGATCAACTCTTGGATTTGCAAGTTGTTCAAGATCTTGCTTATGTTTATCCATATAGGTTAAAGTTTGTTTTGGCAATTTAATTTTCTTATTAAGTATGATTCTACTTGCTAATGTAAACCATTTTAAAATTTTCTTAAAACCTTTCTTAAGTAATTTTTGTCTTGCAAATGGACTTGTTTCTTGACCAAGTTGTTCCAAAGAATGTATGAATGATACCATGATGATGTGTAGTCGTTGACAAACTTTGACTAACTAACACCAACTCATTAGAACATGGGGAATTTATAGATTTTTATAAATGATGGGGCCACGTTCATTTTGGGTTACCCAAGGATGAAAAATATCAGTTCTTACTCATAAAGATTCAGGAGTTCTAGGATGAAAATCAATTAATAAATAACCATGATCAATACTTGTTGCATCTTGATAACATGCATTTAAATGTGGTAATTGAACTTGATTTGACAATACTTTAATTTGTCCCTTATCTCTGGTATTTTGAAATAAAATCATATAATGTGCATTTAAACTTATGGTACGACTAGATTTAGATTGTTGAAACATATTTTGTGTAATGTAAATGACACTTGCATTTCTATGATGTCCTTTTCG
Organism: Pictodentalium vernedei; assembly: GCA_031216915.1. Taxonomy (NCBI): domain Eukaryota; kingdom Metazoa; phylum Mollusca; class Scaphopoda; order Dentaliida; family Dentaliidae; genus Pictodentalium; species Pictodentalium vernedei. The sequence goes on along the minus strand of CM062295.1, from coordinate 300,004,257 downwards.
TATGAACTATAATTTAATTTTTTCTTCATCTTTATCTCCTAACATATCATCAAAAACTACAAGATGTGGAATAGTGACATTACTGACAATTTCATATTCATCATCAGGGATACCTTCTATGAATTTAATATCTTCACTTTCTTTAAGTAAAGTATATGTATTTTGCCATTCTTTATAACACCAAATGATTGTTTGTGGCGGAATTTGAAATAAGTCATGTTTCATATCAATAAGCTTTTTGACAAATTCTGTTTTTCCTGAACCACTAGGTCCCGAAATAAAGATATTACAAGGGTAAAGTAAAGTATATGTATTTTGCCATTCTTTATAACACCACAAATGATTGTTTGTGGGGGAATTTGAAATAAGTCATGTTTCATATCAATAAGCTTTTTGACAAATTCTGTTTTTCCTGAGCCACTAGGTCCCGAAATAAAGATATTACAAGGGTGTTGAAACAATAAACATTCTCTCGATGCCATGATTGTATTTTTGTGAAAAAGTGTTGTCAAATCATTCACTTATATACTTTCTGATTCCATGCCTTCTTCATGTCTTTTAGTAGGTATTCGTTTTAAGGGTGCTTTTAACTCAAATAAAGTTTCTGAAGAATCTATTCTGCTATCTATTTGTGGTACACATTGTCTATACAAGTAATTAATGATTTCTTTATCATAAATTATATTACCTCACCCAACTCTTGTCCAAATATTTTCTACATTATCTTTGTAAAAAACATTCATGATTTGTAATGCATTACAAAATTCCCCATACATTTCATCTTTTTTTCCAATTGATTATGAATAAACTCTTTTGTTATTGTTAGATGACCAGGAGTGATCAACTGAAATGCATATAATAATGCCTTACGTGTAATCTTGTTGTCTAAGATACGTCTTACTGGTTCCATGGTTGAAATCAAGGTGATGATTCTTTTGTCTGTTCTGAGGTATTTTGTGCATCAGGTACCACATTACACAATGTACTTTGTACATCAGGACAGTTAGGAAAATCATTTTCTACATTATCTGTAAACAGTTTGTCTAACTTAGTTTTGAATTGTCCTGCAGCTTGTCTTGCAATTATGATACTAAATGATGTACTTTGATCATTTAGTACCATGAGTGCAAATAAAGAATTAGAATCGTGAAAATCATCTAGACACTTGTCATATTTTTTCATTGTTGAAAATATTTGTTTTAAACTGTATCCATAATCCATCACTGATATTATTTTATCTGGGGGTGTTTGCATACATGTTGGTGGATTGTATAATTGACAATTTCTTATCAGTTGAATATAAGGACAATTTGGTGACCACTTAACATGTTCTGGTAAAGGAATATCTTTTTCTTCCCAATTCATTAAATCTTGCCCACATACAAAACATTTTACTTTACCATCTCCCACATAGAAAAATCCAGCTTTTGCTAATTCTTCTTTCATGGATTTTAAAATAGGATTTGTAGTCATACTAAAACTCGAAAGTCTTCTTAACTCTGACAAGTATATAGGATAAGTAGGATTAAGTGGTAGAGACATCTTGCCTGTTCAGTGTTCAAAGTTGAAATGAGAAATCTGAAGGGTATTTTTATACCTTAAACCCATAAGGTCTTATGTCATATTTATCCACTACAAAACGTTTTGTGTACACAGATCTGAATGTTTTTGTTTGTCTTTCACTTGTGACTTGTCTGTTCTGGTTACGTTTAATTCTGTGTGTGTATTCAATGTTCAGTTTGTAATTGTGTCTGTCTTGTACACATTCCACCATGGATTCAAAATTGACTTTCTGTGATGTATTGTAATCTAATGTGATTCCTTTAACTTTATATGATGTGTGTATTTGACCATCTTTAATGTATTTGTAACCATATTTTTGGGACCTAATCCTACATATTCAATATTTTTTGCATCTGGATGTTCATCTGTCCATTGACCTAACCTACTGTTTACAATTTGTGGATTCCAAAGTGAGGGGTTATGGATGTAAATACAACTGTCTGTGTCAAAATATAATACTCGTCTACCCAAACGTCCTATTACTTTATATAATTCCATTCATGCATAAGCTGTGACAAAAGATGCAACTGCAACATTAGCTGATTTGTGAGGTTCATAAACATCTGTAGATTCTGTGTAATTGACTAAAATACATTTATCATGATCAAACAATTCTACATTTTTAATAATGATGTCTTTATCTTGTATCAACTCAGTTTCAACTCAAAATATTTTGAGGGTCTCGTATGTATTCTGTTTTAGTTTCTACATTGTTTTGTGCACTTTTCCCCCATAAACAGTTTAACATGGTTTTAGCAAATGATCTTTGTCCTGGATTTTTTTCAATATTTTCCAAATGTATGTTTTCAATTTGTGCATAGTCTTTCTTAAATGTGTCTTTGTCTGTTTCTGTTTTCACCCAATCTGGATATCCACTGGCTTCTTGTTTCATTTTTAAATATTTGTTCACATAATGTTTGTAAATTTCTGAAGACCATTCTTCCCAATGCCAAATCTGATAAGTGTCAAGTAATATATATCCCATCCCAAAAGCTTTAAATAGTTCAACAGATGTCCATGTACATGTAATACTGCATTGATCTGGTGTGTGTTCACATTTGTCTAATTCTTGTTCTGCACATGTATTGCAAAGTGTAAAAACCATTTTCTTGTTGCAATGAATTGGTAATACTGGCATGTGTAGAGATTGTGGTGGTAAAACTTTACATTTCATAAGTCCCCTGTGCTGTCTTATATTATTCATGTCTATGTTTTCTTTTGTGAGTATATTTGGATGACCTACTGGATATTCTCTGTGTTTATTGACATAAGGATAGAGTGAACAGATGTCTATATATTTTATTTCATTGTCTGTGTTTTGGTCTATTTTATGATGTAATTTAATGGCATTTGTTCTCCCACCAAATAATGCTTCACGTGGTTTAATAGGATCCATGTTTGGAAAAAATGAATTTAATGTTGATTTTACTTCAGGATTTGATTTGCAGAAATGATCAAGTTCATGTTCCCATGTTATTCTCATGTTATACCCTAATGATTCTAAATGGTGTATGCGTTCCTGTGTATTGTTGTATAGAGTTTGGTAACTTAGCAAATTGATTGGATTTTTCTCGTGTGTTTTGTCTTTGTAACATGTTATGCACCCATGCCACATACATCCATAAAATTCAAAGATTGTATTTGTGTCTTTGTGAAACCCATCAACATAATATCCCCCTATTTTAACTTCCCCACCATTGAGTGCATGTTGAATATGTATGTTTTCTTCCTGTGGAACTGTCTGTAAAAATCTAATGGCTTTAATGGAGTATTTGACTTTAGCAGGGTAACCTATGTCTGAAATGATTGCCATTTTGTTTTCTGGAAGTGAATTTTTTCTCCACGCTTTTGTACATGCATCAGCTAAGGTAAATGCTTCTCTCAAGGGGTCTATGCCATCACTATCTATAATTTTTTGTCTGAATTCCCCACACCCCCTACGCAATATATCTACATCTGATTTGCAGTATAGTTCCATTTCTTTTTGAAAATCAAATCTGGCATTACTAGTAAATTTTCGATTTTATCACTTGATAAAAATATTCCCTATCTGATGGAGACATTGAATCTGGCATATACAATGTTGAATCTAAATAAGGACCAATATAATTTTGATAAGCTTGAGTGTTTGCCAAATGGGGGAAATAACCTTTTGCTAATTCTGTCAAGCCAAATGTTTTAGGAAATTGTGCCAATCTCATTGAAAGAAAATTTAAAGAATCTATAAGACTAATACCACAAGCTTCAAGTGAAATAATTTTGTTCCAATTCATATTTACATCAGGAGTTGTTGTACCAGTTTCAATGAGGTGTCTTAAAATAAATTGTCCATCAAAACCTCTTAAATTGTGAGCAATAGCTGTTGTCCCTTTATATTTCTTACTGAAAGGCCAATCACAAAAATCTGATAAAGTAGATTCCCCTTTAAATATTGATTGCCGATATCCAAATTTGTCACAGGAAATACATTCTTGATGATGAGCAACACAGAAATTTGGGATGTGGACTCCTGAGTCTTGTGTGATTTCAAAATCAAAAAATACAAATGGAATGTTTGGTAATTTTTCATCCTCGGGTGAAGTGTATTTTGGAATGAAACATTGGTGATCAGAATTAACTACTTATTGACAATATTTAAATTTTTTGAATCCTTCACAAATGTGTTTTCCTTTTGTTGGATATATTAATGAATTGCACTTTTTACATTTTGGAACTAATTTACAAATTGTTTTTTCTTCTTTCCCCTTTGTAGTGATATGGTTATTATAGCATGATGAACTTCTAAATTGCCTATTGCAACTGTAACAGGTGATGGGATATTTGGGAATACATTTTGTTGGAGCATAGCAAACACAACCAAAAGGGAACATGTGGCGTTCTCTGTTATTATTCCCTTTACTGCAAAGCTCACAATAGTAGGAGCATCCTAAAAAACCTGTAATTGTAGTGATGGTATCAAAATGCTGGTCATGGTGGTAAATATGAATAACTTTTCTATCAGTGGTGGTAACTGGAGGCTTGAATAAAAATTCACTTTTTGCATACTGTGGATGAATTTTGATGACATACTCTGGGTAAAGCAGGTCTTGTAGTTTATAATATTCCTCATATCCACAAGGAATATTATAATCAAGACCTGCTTTGTCCATCAATGCCTTAGCTTCCATCTCTTGTGTCGGTCTATCAGAACGTTTAATATTTTTCCATTTCTTTTGCCAAAGTTCTGAATTATCTCTATCAACATGACACTTTCCCACTACAATGGCCTGTGCGAGACACATTGAATCATTAACATTTTGAATTTCAATAATACTTTTCTTGTTTCCAACCATTTTATCAACAGATGCAAATGAAATTGGTGCATGTTGCCCAGACCCTTGTGGTAGAGAAGTGTGTGTTATTTCTAAAGATAATTGCCCATCATGGATAGTAAAGTTATCATTTGATTGTACAACTTTTTCTATTTCATCTAATATGGTGTTACCAGTGATAGCTGAAGCCTTAGTAAATGGGATAAATATACCTATTTCTAATCCTGGGTGGTTAACTGATATTCTCATTGGATCGTTGTCTTCTACACCATATTCTTCTTTAATATCTTCTACCATACTTTCAAATACTTTTCCAAGGCTGTCAAATGGATTCTTCTGATTAAATTGTTTAAAGGTTATTCTGCATACATGGGATTTAGAATGGAATTTTCTTGATGTTCTTTGTAGGAGAGGGTGGACATTGTATAAGTCTCTTGCTGATTCTAGTCTCTGTTTCTTGTTATCTACTTCATTCTCTGTCTCACTATATTCTTCAATGACTCTCTTCATCTTTTTCTTCTATCGTCTCTTATCAACTGGAAAGCTGTGGAAATATGTCTTGTCTTCTTGAAGTCATAAAACCAAGTGTGAATCAGCCTAAAATTCCCCCACCTTTTATACCATCACCACTGCTGATTTGCACCATTAATAAGTGTTTTTATACACATTTGAAAAGTCATTGTCAAATATACAATCCATTAACTCTATGGGAAAAAATCCTATGGTAAATATTTTATAGCTTTTTTTTTGTTAGTGTATCTTTCAATCAACATTAAAATCACTAAACACATTTAACAACTGGTGTATAGTATCCAGAGGTCGTTGGGTGTAAAAGACAGGAATGTTTTCCAACTCGGGGAGTTTTATTTATAAAAATAAAAAACTTGCAAAATAGAAAAAAAACATTTGCAAACACATTTGCAAACACAAAAAAATGTTTTTTCTGTTTTGCAAGTTTTATAAGAAAATATTTTTTTGTGATTGGAAATTAATTTAAAAAAAACAACTTTTTCATAAAAATAATTTACAAACACAAAAAATATTTTCTTATAAAATAAACTTGCAAAATGGAAAAAACATTTCAGAACCAAAAATATTTTTATGTTTGCAAATTAATTTTATGAAAAAGTTTTTTTTTATAAAAATAATTTGCAAACACAAAAAATAAATTGATGTACAGTGGAAACTTGAGTGCAACACAAAAGCTATTTGCATTACACCATTTGAAATGTATTACTTGGTGGTTTTAAAAAAACACATTGGTGTGAAATATTTGCATACTTTGTGATTACAGGGGATATGTCTAAGTTTTTCTCTCTTCGTGTTTTTCGCTATGAAAAAAACTCAGCTCGGAACCCCAAACCAAAGTTGTAGATGAATCCCTCCAACTACAATTAACTTTTGTAACCACAAAGTATTTTATTTTGCCAGAACATAAGGGAACTATGAGGTTCACACCTCTTTGAATTGAATCTGAATTCCAACTTCGCCATGATCTTCTTATCCACTTTACCTGTACAAAGAACGATCTTCTCTCCTTGCTGGTTCACTATCAAATGAACTGTTTCCCGCCATATTGAGATTATAAATATCCAACACAATGTCTCAGAAAAAATCACTCAAGCTTAACGACGATGTTTGGAATGCCTGTGTTGAATATGGATTTGTGTTTGTTTTGACAGATAATAGTCTATAACTTTTTAATTACAGAATGATATCATCTTAAACTACACCTCACAAGCTTTACGATGTAATATAATATGTTCAGATAGAATAATTATGAGCGAAGATATTCGAATAAATAGGTAAAAGTACGGATATCGTGGGAGTGTTTGACCCATTGTTCTAAAAAATAAGAAATTGATCTGCTGTTAAATGCATGGTATAAGTCGCGGGGAATTCAAGTATTTCAAAAATAAAGTTGGTCGATCACATTTCATTGATGGAAAATAATATTTTGGGTGTTATTCTGGTGTCGATAAAACACACAATGTTAAGTCAGTATTGATTTTTTGATTTGCAAAGCAGTGGTTATTTTCAGCGAAGACGTGCTATATTTAAACCACTTCCCAGAAAATGACGTAAACTCAAAAGATAGCAAAACTCTTTGTAACCAAATGAATGTACATTTAAATTGTCTGTCAGTGCATTTTATGGGATGCCTGTGTTGAATATGGATTTGTGTTTCTTTTAACAGATAACAGTCCGTAACATTTTAAGTTCCGAACCGATTGTATCGCTTAAGATATCATCTTAAACTGCAATTGACAAGCTTTACGATGGTATATATGTCCAGACAGAATAATTATGAGTGAAGATATTCGAATAAATAGGTAAAAGTACGGATATGTTGGAAGTGCTTGACCCGTTGTTCTAAAAAATAATAAATTGTTCTGCTTGTTAAATGCATGGTATAAGTCGTGGGAAACTCATTTATTTAAAACATCAAGTTGGTCGATCACATTTCATTGACGGAAAGTAATATTTCAGGTGTTATTCTGGTGTCGATACAACACTCAATGTTAATTCAGTATTGATTTTTTGATTTGCAAAGCAGTGGTTATTTTCAGCGAAGACGCACTATATTTAAACAACTTCCCAGAAAATGACGTGTTTCGTAACGTTTATTTTCCAGGAAATTGACTCTAACACATAGCATTACAATTCGACATGCATTTTGTTTATCATGGGAGTATAATTTTTCGAATAACTGTTAGATTACAATTAATTCATCACTTATATTGGATATTTTACTTGAATCAATTTGAAGGTATTGGTGTATTTTCTTCAATACATTTGTAATAGGATAGACAGTAAATTTTTTACAACTCAAATAACGGATAGCGTTCTTGTATTTGCAAATTCGTATTTGTACAAATATATGAAATATGATTTGTGTGAATATGAATTTACAACTAGGGACTATCGACTTGATGTTGTAAGTTGATAAGCATTCAGAAAAACTCAAAGTACTGACGCTATTGTGTCATTTTTTAAAAATCGGAGAGATACCCATGGGACAAACAAATGTAACTTGAGTGGATTTTTACAATGACTGATAAGTCGAGAAGGGAGAAATGACAATTTTACATCTTTCCTTAAGTTATAAATACAGAAATGAACAGCCTTTTTCAAGGCTACAAAATATTGGAAAGAGATTTTTCTTTCTAAACAAATAAAAGTCTCCGAAAGAGAGACACAGTTCCATTACCCATTCTGTGAGTGATTGATGAGAGTTGTATCAATGAGCGATATCCTAAAACAAGTTGGGAATAAAAAATGTTGTAATTACGCCAGAGTGCCTCCAGGATTGTTTATGGGGAAAAAACTGCGGTGACAAACACAGATTTAACAGTGAAAACTCCCATAGACATTGGGTTCGCCAGAGAAAAATCCAGGTCTGAGTACATAAAATATTTCCTTATAAAATAAAAACTTGCAAAATAGAAAAATAATTTGCAAACCACAAAAAAACATTTAAGCTAAACAAATATTAATCTGCAAACACAAAAAATAAATTGATGTACATTGGAAACTTAAAGCCAAAAATGTACTATAGGAGGTGGTCATAAGCATGATGTGCCACCAGTGCATTCAGGTTTGTCCATATAAGTTCTTGGGTCTATAAGTTCTTGGGTCTATAAGTTTCACAATTTAACACTAACCCTATGGAGCCTATGGGAAATTCAGTGTTAAAAAATCTTGGGTCTATAAGTTACACAATTTAACACTAACCCTATGGACCTTATGGAAAACTCAGTGTTAAAAATGCTCGGGTCTATAGTGTCACCCCTAACTACAGGTTTATCCGCTATTGTATATTGTGACTGTTGTGTGATTGTTGCTATGGATGGGGTAAGGGGTGTGTTTCTTCGGAGCCCACTCCCCACACGCAGAGTTGCGAGGCAATCCTCACAGACTCAATCCTAAAGATCTCAATGAATAGTGAGTCAATCCTCACTGACTCCACGCAGTTTAATTCTATTGAGTAATTTTAATTTACTGTGGCTTATTTTGTTTTTCTGTTAAGGGTTCGGTGTTCGTTTAGCTTCACCATTGTTTCATAATCCTGGAGTATGTGGAGGGTTTTGTTATATGGATCTTATTAAACGCATTTCAATCGCGCTTCAGCAGAGTTGCGAGGCAGTCCTCACAGACTCTGTCCTAAAGTTCTCAATGAGTAGCGAGGCAATCCTCACTGACTCAATGCGATTTAGTTATATTGTATAATTTTTATTTTATTTTATTTTATTTATTTATTTTTTTTCCGGAAACTTATTTTGTTTTTCTGTTAAGGGATCGTGTTCGTTCAGCTCAACCATTAATTCACTATCTTGGAGTCTGTTGAGGGTTTTGTTTTGTAGGTCTTTCAATTGCGTATCAGTAGTTTCTATTTTTGCTAGCTCGTGAAGTTCCTTTATCGGTGTCCATTTCGGTTTGCATAGTGCCACACGCAGGGCATAATTTTGAACCCTCTGTAGCTTCTGAATGTTGGTTTTGCTCAGGTCACTTGTTATTATGGCACCGTATTCTAGTACCGGACGTATAAATGTTTTGTAGAGCTTGAGAAGCACATCTTTGTTTGCTCCCCAATTTCTACCTCTGATCATCTTCAGAAAATTGATACGTTTATTAGCTCTAACTGTAATGGAGTTTACGTGACTGTTTAGACTGAGATTGCTATCTAGGATAAATCCCAAAAATTTGGCCTCTTTGTTTGCTTCTAGTTTGTGATCGTATAACTGGAGATCGATACTGGGGACTGGTCTTTTCTTTTGCTTTTTGAAGAACGTAACTTTTTGAGTTTTGGCGGCATTGAGTTTGATGCACCACAGGGCGCACCAACTCTCAAGATCACGAATGGTATCCTGTAGACGATTTTTGATTACGTTTCTGGACTTGCTGGCCGTCCAAATGCCTTTGTCGTCTGAGAATTGCGATAGTTCAACACAGTTTTTCCCTACTTTTTCTATATCATTCACATATATTATGAAAAGAAGCGGACTTAGAACTGACCCTTGTGGTGTTCCCGCTTCGAGTATTACTTCATTTGACACCTCGCGATTAACCCTCACCTTGATTTTTTGGTCAGTTAGAAATGATGATATGATCCTCAGAATTTTAGTGGGTAATCCCATTTTCGCTATTTATATCTCACGCCATTGTGCCATACAGAGTCGAACGCTTTTTCTACATCCGAGAAAAGCGCTGTTCCGATTTCGTTTTGCCTAAATGCTGTTTTCATATAATCGACCACCCTATATACGTGTTCGATTCCCTCTTTCTGACTCCTATACGCTGTTTGCCATTTGTTGAAAAAGTTGATTGATTCGAGATAGCTGCGAAGTCTCGTAGTGAAAATCCGCTCAAATATTTTTCCAACACAGCTAAGCAAGCTGATTGGGCGGTAGTTAGAAGGGTTAGAAAGGTCTTTGTCGGGTTTAGGTATCATGACTCCTGTAGCATCTTTAAATACCTTAGCTAAAACTACTCTTGTTTATTTAGGATATAAGTATAGTTCATCAGTTAAGAACACATAAGCCGCTCGCTGCTTTTGTTCTACAGGTTGAAAGTGTGAAACCGATTAGGTACCAGTTGTTGTTTTTATTCATCAATGAATGAACCATACAATTCGAAAATCAAAACATGATTAAACTAATTAAATCAAAAGTGTAGTCCGTGATTAGATACTCAGTAGGTATTTCTTTAGACGCATTGATTTCATTGACATGCAATTGATATGTCAGTGCCGATGTTTGTTTTAAATGATTTTTTTGAATAAACATCATGGACTATTTGACTTTTATAAAAAAGGACAGCTTCCACCCGGCATTTCCGTCATGATACCCAAACACGACAAGGATTTGAGCAACCCAGCTAATTACCGCCCAATCAGCCTACTTAGCTGTATTGGAAAAATTTTCGAACGGATTCTCACGACTAGACTCCGCAGCCATCTCGAATCAATCAGCTTTTTCAATAAGTGGCAAAGGGCATACAGGAGCCAAAGAGAGGGAATCGAGCATGTTTATAGACTGGTAGATTATATGAAAACGGCGTTCAGTCAAAATGAAATAGGAACCGCGCTATTACTCGACGTAGAAAAAGCGTTTAACTCTGTCTGGCACAATGGCATGAGATACAAACTAGCTAAAATGGGGCTACCTACCAAAATTCTAAGGATCATATCATCATTTTTATCTGATCGAAAAATCAAAGTGAGGGTCAACCGCGAAGTGTCAGCCGAGGTAAAACTCGAAGCGGGCACTCCACAGGGTTCGGTCCTCAGCCCGCTTCTATTTATAATATATGTGAATGACATTGACAAACTAGGGAAGAACCATGTTGAACTATCTCAATTCTCAGACGACAAAGGAATGTGGACGGCCAGTAAGTCTGGAAACATAATACAAAACCGCCTGCAGGATACCATCCGTGACCTGCAAGACTGGTGCGCTCTGTGGCGCATCAAGCTAAATGCCACGAAAACACAAAGAATCACATTCTATAAAAAACAAAGGAAAAAGCCTGTCCCCAATATTGAGCTTAAGCTATACGATCATAAACTTGAAGCTAGTAATGAGGCAAAGTTTCTGGGATTCAACCTGGATAGCAGTCTCAATCTAAACAATCACATAAACTCAGTCACCGTCAAAGCCACTAAACGCATCAATTTCCTGAAAATGATCAGAGGTAAAAATTGGGGAGCCAATAAAGAAACTCTCCTCAATCTTTACAAATCATATATACGCCCAGTACTAGAGTATGGGGCCATAATAACAAGTGACCTGAATAAAACCAACATTGAAAAACTACAACGGGTCCAAAATCATGCCTTGCGCGTGGCTCTGCGCAAGCCCACGTGGACATCGATAAAACAACTTCACGAGATAGCAAAAATAGACACTATAGCAATGCGCTTAAAAGATCTTCAAGGCAAAACTCTAAATAGACTTCAAGACAGCGAATTAATAATAGAACTCAATGCGCATCGCGTCCTCAATAGGAAAACTAAATAATCTGGGGCATGTCTATCGAAAGGGTTAAAGATTACATCATTGTGATGGGGTGAGCCAGTCACTCTGTGACCTAAATTTAGAACTGGCTGCGGGTGACACGATACGCACGAAAGCTTGCCTCTGTTACCAGTGGGAGTTGCAAACAGCGAGGAAAATCTCCACCTGCTGCCGGGTCTCCCCTCCCTGAGATATAAATCTCGGGGAAAAAATGCTGGCTTCCCCATCCAAAAGGACGGGAAAGTTGTAAATTAAAAACCGAATTGCTCTAATTTCCAGCTCTCTATCTTTTCTACCTCCTCTATCTCATCAGACACACGACCAAACTGAATGACAAACTATGAGGGATTGAAACAATCCTCAAGCAAAGATGTGCAGAAAACCTAACAGACCAAGGCAAGGATTGAAACAATCTTGCCAGCAAACAGCCCTTTTAAGGGCTTTTTTTTTTTTGTGGGTGGGAGAGGGGGGTGTTGGAGGTCATTTGGAATTCCCGAAGGATAACCAGATACCTCAAAATCACATACGGCATCCTATCTCCCAGAAGGCTTGATGGATGACTCCCGGTTTTTTCAAACTAAAATGTTGGAGCTTTCTCCATTCCTTTTTTGTAACCGCTATGGTCATATACCGGGGCCGCTACCAAACCGGCGTTGCTGTTTGGTTTTCTTTTTTCTTTTTCCCTTAAAATTGCCATCGCACAACATTATATTCTGGCTCGCCACCATGGTGGGACTCAAACCTCTACCATCGCCAAGCTGGAACCGAATAGTGCCCACTCTCTAATAGTCTTAATGGCGTTGAGGGTTTGGTCTTTGACAAACTATCACTCAAATGCAAACTGCCGGGAATTCTAACCGCGTGCATACCCCTTCAGACCCCATCTGAGACAATAGGAAAGCTAGGCCTGTGTGATCCAAGATCCAAGTGAAATAAAATAAGGCTAACCGGGTCGCAAGGGATTTGTAAATCCCACATCGTCCCTGCGCGCCTTCGGCGCGCTAAAACCTTTCATTCGTTCGGCATTTCCGCGAGTACCCAAAGTGGGTCGAGATCACCCCCTGACCAGTACCGCACTTCTGAAGGGAAAAATAGTGGGTCGAGATCACTAAAAGTGGGCCGAAGTCACTTTGGGTCGAGATCACCAAAAGTGGGTCGAAGTCACCAAATCGGGTCAAGGTCACTTTGGGACGAGATCGTCATGGGTCGAGGTCACTGGACACCGTTCCCGTGATAGTGAACATCCATACCAACTTTCAAAGAAATTGGTTCACAAACAACCGAGAAAGCTCCGGTCAAAAAAAGTTAAACTCCTGGTAATCTGAGATGGAAAGGGTGCTGGTCAAAACGTCACACGACCAAAACGTCACATTTCGAAATGGTCAAAATGTCACATTTTTTGGTCAAAACGTCACATACTTTTGGTCAAAACGTCACATATTTTTGGTCAAAACGTCACACACTTTTTGGTCAAAACGTCACATACTTTTTTGGTCAATACGTCACACACTTAGACAGCAAGATAACTATTCGAAGAGGAGATACCATCGGCCGAATTCATAGAATTCCTGGATGAACGCGACATCGACCTCTACTGATCCTTAAGCTTGACTTCGTCGGTTCCATCAGTCAATTCAGGAAATACATTGAGGACACCTCAGACGAAGGTTAAAATAAAACTAGAGTTCTAGCATATCCAGAGAAGCTCTTAGAGGCCTTGAAAGTCAGGGAGCGGGACTTCCACAGACACATGAAAAAAGTACTCACCCGGAACAATAAAACCAAGAAAAAGGGCAAAAGGAGCAGACGCCATTAACCCAACCTGGCCACTTTCCTCCTTTAATACGCTCATACACGTCGCTAAACCTCAAATAAACAGTGAAAGAGGGGTCGAAAGGGGCTTGCCTCAAACCGTCCACGAGCACCTTTGGCGCGGGAAACCATTCATCTTCTCGTAGTGTCGTAAAGTGTATACTGTGGGGAAAATTAGCTCACTCAAAGCGCTTGTTAACTGTATACATTTATTCACATTTAGCGGCAGAGCTTCAAAGAAATATTTGAGAATTAACTATTCGAAATCCACGAGGCAAGGCATTGACAAATTGATCACAAATTTACACTGAACAGCGAGGTAATTTTGTGCGTGGTCTGTTTTTTCATTACCTCGTGGATTTCTAACAGTTCTGATTCAATTCTTTGAACTCTCTTGGCTCCGCCCACTTAGCAGTTTTTGAGACCACCCACCAAAGAAAATGTTTCTCGTGTTCAATATATACCGAAAAATATTCATACATTCATCAGTAGCCATTGTTGATACATTTTACAGAAAAAATAATATATATTTTTGATCGATTTTACTCCAATTTATTCCATTCTCACCAGGCATATCATTAGTAACCTTGCCGAAACTTTCGACATCTCATTACGTATACACTCCACACGAAACAATTATCCCAAAATCGACTGAGTGTGTTATGTGTAATTACATAATGTCAGACGTCCACTCACTAATCAGTGTTGATTGGACTGTATTGGGTGAAGATTCGCCAATTAACATATTAATTTCTGTTCATTAAATCTTTTCTTTGTACCTCATACATTTTGTTTGGGAATTTTGTATATCCAATAAAATCTTTAAAGGTTCGGTAAATCCCGTTATTTTGTGTGATAAATTTGACCCCAAAAATGAGAATTTCGCCGATCACCTGCAACAATGTGGCTCTTCCGTCAGTTGGATCTGCATTGCATGAAATATTCTGAAGTCAATGGAGACCGGCGAACAAACTCAGTATTCAGCCTGTTTTTCGACAGACACGGAAAGTTACTTGCCGTGGAGAGTTATGATTACCAAAACAGCTTATACAGTAGACAAAACAGTGGCAGGCAAAAGTGTTATTAGTCTATAATTTACACCCACAAAAATAAACCCACTATTTTTAAGAAAGAGCATACCAACCGCCAGTGAGCTTTCTGGCATTAGTGTCCACCCATTGGGGATAGCAAACGGCACTTGCCGCAAGATAAATTCTTGAATGACTATTTTCATATTTTGGGTCAAACACATCGCTTATGACCCCTCAATGGAATGAGCCCAATGAGCTCGTTACAGTGAGGATCATAAGCAGTGTTTTTTTAAAAAAGAATTGAAAATATATAAAGTTTGAATGGAGAATTTTGTATTTACGGTGGGTCGGTTTTGGCAGTTACGTCGGGTAAATAGTTAACAGAAAGCTTGCTAGCAGTTTTCCAGCTTTTTCCATCATATTGGACGATTAATTTTTTTAATGAATAGTACATTCTCATTTTAGTTCATCTAAACTATTTCGGTAAAAAGCTCATGCTACAATAAAAATTAAATCACCGGGTTTTAACTTTGAAGTGTTCGGGCACTAGGCACAGTATAGAATTCATAATCCCGTGTCGGAAAAGCTATTGCCGTAGCGAAAAGCCAGGATGTATCGCCAAGACTGTCACATTGTTGTTTCAAAAACACCCAGAACACATTTTATTCACTGAAATACTCGTTCTATTCCATAATTTCATTTACGAGAATGAATGAAGACAAGATCATTTCAGCGGAGACAATCCGACCTTCAATTATACGGGGGAGGGTGGGGGATCCAAATCATATATCAGCGAAAACGACGGGGTATTAACAAGTGCGGTTTTGTATGCAACGTACACATAATGATGACAATTTTCTGCGCCTATAAACTCTGAGAGGCATGAATTGCTGCGGCTAATTCAGTTCTGCGTACTTCACAACATCCAAATAGTCCTGACCAACACATTTCTAATTTCAAGCCCACCCCCGCCATTAGTAAGTTGGCCACTTATAATAATAAACATAAAATGTGTGACGTTTTGACCCAAAGTAGGTGACGTTTTGACCAAAAGGTGTGTGACGTTTTGACCAAAAGCATGTGACGTTTTGACCAAAAGTATGTGACGTTTTGACCAAAATATGTGACGTTTTGACCATTTTGAAATGTGACGTTTTGGCCGTGTGACGTTTTGACCTGTTCCCGATGGAAAGGGGCATAACTCTGGCACCGATCGAAACTATAATCGTAGGTGCACAGGTTCCCATGGCAGTGAACATCCATGCCAAGTTTAAAAGGAATCGACCCATAAACGTCTGAGAACATAACCAGAGAACAATATTCTAGACGAAAAGGGGCAAAACTCTGACAAAAAAGTCTGATCGAAACTAAAATCGCAAGTGCACATGCTTCCTTGGCAGTGAACATTCACACCAACTTTCAAAGAAATTGGTTTATAAACAACCGAGAAAAGCTGCGGACAAAATTATGTGCACGCCACGGACAGTCAGGTGGACTATTCTAAGGCGGAAAGGGGCATAACTCTGGCAAAAAAGCCCGATCGAAACTATAATCGCAGGTGTACATGTTCCCATGGTAGTAAACATCCATACCAACTTTTAAAGAATATGGATCATAAACACATGACTCCCTCATGTCCTAAAATGAAACTTTATTCCGGACATTTTGTCTTTTACCGGTTTCGTATTCCGGTAAGTAAATGTCAGGAAGATTTTTTAATGCTACCTTTAAAAAACCTGTCACTTCCGAGTAAATTTTCAAGAAATGTTTTTTCACATTTTCAGTAATTATTTTCCCACCATGTAGCGTGATTGTTTCACATTTTCAGTAATTATTTTCCCACCATGTAGCGTGATTGTGCTTGGTATTTGTCAGAAATGTTGCCCGGGATAGGCGTGTTTGGGGCAACAGCGTCAATCAGATGTTTTGTTCCGATTCTGAAGTCGTGCGGCTTTAATGTTGTTGCACTGTGGGCCAGAACGAAAGATGATGCAGAACAACTTGCCAAAGATCTGAATATTCCCTTCTTTACAACAAAAGTCGATGATGTTCTTTTACAGAAAGATGTGGATCTCGTGGTCGTAAGTTGCCCTCCACATTCACAGAGTCCAATAGCAGTGAAAGCTCTTGGCATAGGTAAACATGTTCTGTGCGGTTCCCCTTCAGGGCCAGGGCAAATAAATACGCTAAAAATGCTGAATGCAGCAAAGTATTATCCAAGATTAATGTCACTAATGGTCAATGGACTACGATTTCTGCCTACCATGACAAAATTCAAACAGCTGATTGATGATGGATTCATAGGGGATATCATCATATGTGAAGTGAAGGTGCATTTTGGAAATGTGCGAAAAGACAAATTTGACTGGACTTGTGATGAGCTAATGGGAGGTGGTGTATTAAACACATTTGGAAGTAACATTATAGATTTGTTGTACTATCTGACATCATGCAAAGCAGTTAGGGTACATGGTATGTTGAAGACATACACAAAACAAACAGAGAAAATAAGTGGGATAAGGGAGATAACTAGTGATGACTTCTGTAGCTTTCAGATGGAGATGGAAGGTGGTCCTTGTGCCACAGTGACCCTAAACTCACACATGTCAGGTAATTTCACACAAGAAATCTTATTAGTAGGGACTAAAGGAAGACTGATTGCGAAAGGTGCTGATCTGTATGGTCAGAAACATGATGGTCATAAAGAACAACTTATTCATTTTGATCCTATAAACTTTAAACAAGAAGAACGACATGGAATCTCTGAGAGGTTAAGATCTGAAATACCAACACCATATCTGAAAGGTATTATTCGTATGATGGAGGCAGTAAAAGATGCATTTGACAAGGAAGAGGAACGACAGAGTTTCAGTCCAGAGCCAGTGTTAGTTGGAGCCACTTTTGAAGACTCCTTGTACACCCAGACAGTCATTGATGCAGTGAGAAAGTCAAGTAAAAGTAAACAGTGGGAGAAAATTGTAGTGATGAATGAGGAGCCAGATTCAAATCCAATGTTATCTGCAGCTCTGAGACGTAGTACGATTTCACTTCAGTAGGAAGTGATGTGCAATATTTATAATAAATGTTTCGTAGTTAATTTAACTCTTTACCTAACACAAACAGGAGACAACACTCGGAAAAAAGTTTAAACAACTATGAAAATTTTCATTTATTGCCTCAAAACATAAGTTGTGCATCATTTGGATGAGTTTGTTCCAATGTCTTAAATTATGTTTTTGAGGCAAAAATTAAATTTGGCCATTAAGTTAGGTTAAAAGGTTAATATTATTTTGTGTAATAATTTGATGGTAAAGCCCAGATTTTCTGGAAGTTAATATGTACTAGTGTATAGAGCCATACCATGCATGTTTTTTTAGCAGGTTGCATTTTGAGTTACCTCCCTTTATGATACGGCCCCCATGGTATGATCACTTTTCATGGGTGTGCAATATTTCCACAGACGAAATAATATTAGATTCCAAACGCTAATTACAGGAATAATCATCAGAAATTTAATTAATGAAGCACCGGATATAACGGGGTGCTTCATTAATTAAAATTTTGCTAATGCTGATTTTTATTACCTGGTACATGCATGAGTGGACATCACTGTCCATGCGTGGATTATGACCAGTCCATGGCTGCTGTACTGTATATACCGAATCATAAAGTGTTTACCTACATCTATCTTGTGACACAATTGCCAATTCTCGGTAAATGCAGAATATAATATTGCCACCAAACATGTCCATTTAGTTAAATGTATATCTAATAAAAATACAGTTAGTAGTCAGTGAATAATATAAAATCAAAGCATCAAGATTGGTTAAACGGTTTATCTTAGCCCTTTTATTGGGAGTAATCAAAACACCTGACATCATGATTGTATCAGGGAACTAAATATTTGAATTAGAGTTTCCCGCCTTGAAATGTTGCACTCGGGAGTGATGCAATCACTAAAAATAAACAGCCTTGGAAAAATAAATTGTTTCAATAAACGTTTGAAGCATTCTATTGACATCTTGCGTTATTAATGAATATTCCAGATAAAAAAGAGGGTGATTTAATTACTTTTGGACGTACAAAATACAATTTATATTTGGTGTGTTTTTGTAGGGAATTCCCTGAAAAATATGTGCATGTGACCGGTACTTTCCTTGCTGTCAGCCTGTCAATTTTTCTCTCTTATTTGTTGCATGACCCCCTGTTTTGGGGTCAGAAAAAGTTGTCTGAAGGGCTATACTTGACAAAGATATTTGAATGCCAAAATTAAAGTGATGCGATCATATATTTTTTTGCCTGAACGTTATAATGGTCGCCTATGGGAAAATATTTAGTTCTGTGATACCTAATAGAAATATCATGCACATCCATTTCTGTGTGTGAGGCATATCAGGGAAGATAACTATGACTATACAGCCAGGTCAGAGAGTGTATATTAACTCCTTACACCGGATATTCTGGTCCAGGTCAGGATTTATTTTGCCACTGAAATAACTACAATTTTGGCACATTTAATCAAATTTTACTCCCGTAAACTGAATGGAATATTTTCACCAATAATTTTCTGAGTTGAGTTAAATTTTGATGAATTTTTCATCAAATCTAATCATGGCTGCTTCAGAACAGCCATCACTAGATTTTGTTAAAAATATCTTGGAAATACTTAGCAGGTTAATAGTTGGTACATACATTTTTTTGCAACTGTAAGCAACATTCATCATAGAAAGCTGTTTCTGATGATCATGGCTAGCAATACATGATAGTCCCCAAAACTGAGTTTACCCCTCTACCTTATGAATCCATCCGCTAATTTACAAATTAAGCAGTTGAAAAAAAGATATTTTTAGAGAAATCTCAACAAAACTGTATCATGTGAACCCTTATTGGAACAAGCTCATCGAGCTTGTTCGAATAAGAGGTCTTGTGATACTGTTTTGTTGAAGTATTTTTTAAATTTTGAAAAACAATAATTTAAATAATAAATTTTGATATTGTTTTTTGCTGCAAACCCATTTCCCTTACAATTCAATGGGGTTCAGATCTACATGTAAGTATTCCAATGTGGCTCAGTAGGTAGAGGTGCAGACGGCAAGCCAAGAAGTCCTCGGTTTGAATCCCACCTGCGGCAACTGCAGTGTGTCCTGGGCAAGGTACTTCATCCTGTTTGTCCACTTGGAGGCACGGTGACATGTACTAAGGCATGCTGCACGTTGATGGTACACCTGCTTGTGTGGAGTTGGTATGTTGGGGAGCTGGCTGTTGCTCGGTGGTTCTCTCTGGGTACTCCGGCTTCTTCCACCCAAAAAACGGTCATGGTCATGATTAGCCATTGTGCAGAAATATGTGACCTTAAACACCAATAAATAATAAGTATTTCAATGTTCAATCTATGTTACAGTTAAAACCAGAAGTCCTGTCACGAACTGTGTGCTTATCTAGGCTTAATTGCACATATGAATTGCGCGCAATTGCCATATCGAATGGCATCCAAAGCACAGCAGGTTCTCCTGGTTACTCATAGCAAACACAGGCAATGTTTCTGCCAATGGACCTCCGGGTTACCCGGAGGTCCATTGGCTGAAAGATTGCTTGTGCACAGACCATATGCACAGAATTTGATAGCCTTACTGTGGTCATAATGCGTAGATTAACATGCAGATCGATGTGCTATTTGTGCATATTTCATGACAGGACTTCTAGTTTTGACTGTATATTGGTAGCTATGCACAGATGTCATTCATTCACATCTGTCATTGTATTATGTTAATAGACTAACCATCAAGTATCATATCTGTTTGGTCAATTTTGAAAACTGATAATCATTGCAGCTCTATTTGCAGTTCCTACACAATTCTGCACCTGGTAATCTGGTATTGTCTGGGCATTAATCAAAATTCCATTTATGTGTACAAGTTTGTACTTCCTCTGATCTGTAAAAATCTGACCAGAAAGTAAAATTTGTGTTTGCATTGTGCACAGATGAAATGGTAAATTCTGGTGAGCTTCTGGGCAATTGGCTCATTTTCTGGGAAAATGTAGCAAAATTGAAGGAAAATAATTGATATTTCGGTTAAAAATATATATTTTAAGAATAAATTTTTGATAACTAATCCATTTAGGGTGCCAAAACTGAAGACATTAGGTTTCTCAATCTGAAATCTGTTGAAAAATTCCATTGGTCTCTTCATAAAATTTTGGTCTTGTTCCTCCAAAAGCGAAGAGCTATCTGCACCCGTGGTTTCTGTACCATTCATTGGAATGACCTTTCATAATATTTTGAGCTGAACCGGTTAGCCGATTAATCGATTAATCAATGATCAACATCTTGATCGATCCAAAAACTAATTGATCGATTAACCGTTACTTTCAAACTACTCTATTATATAACTACTGTATCAGTGGCTGGAAATGGTCATTCTTAACTCTTTACCCATTGCGGGTAGCAGACGATACTGGCAAAATAAAATCATTAATTACTAAAAAAAATTCAATTTTTGTCTCAAAAACATAGCTTATGACCCCTCATTGGAACAAGCTCATTCCAATGAGGAGTCATAAGCTATGTTTTTGAGACAAAAATTGAAAACAATAAATTTGAATGGAGATTTTTGTACATAGGCCTGGTCGGTTTTGTTTGTTACGTTGGGTAAAGGGTTCATGCTGTAAATCATCAACGGTATGCCAATTATTCAGATATCTATTTGGACAAGTGATTAATCGGTTAACCAAGGTTAATCAGTAAGGAAATGCAGGAAAGAAAGTTTGCTTTCATCATGTATTGTAGATTTCGTAATACTCAGTTTAATTGTTGTATATAGTACAGTTCTGCGTAAATACATGTAGGGCAGGGATCAAAATAAGCAGTATCGCATCGCTATGCAAAATTCAGGAAATGCTAAGCAATCATTAAATATGCATAGCAAAATGCAATGCACATTCTCAAGTTCTATATCATGGTGGGCAGTGGATCAATGGCAAATCAGCAGTTCACAGGGCTTGATTTAATCTGAAAATTTTGAATAGCAATTTACTATTCACCCTGGAAAATTGATTAGCAGTTGATCCAAAAGCACTTGAAACTAATAAATCTTGAATAGCAAAATTCAGAAATTGGAGAGCAAAGTGCTATGCTAATCCAGTTAAATCGAGCCCTGGTTCATGGACCACCAGGTACAATGCCTGGTGGTCCATGAACTGCTAATTTGCCTCCAAGTCCTCAAGTAGCCACTGGAGTAAAAAAGTTAATTGGGGATAGATGCCCACTCGCACGATGGCAGAGTACCAAATCAGTATGTCTGTACCGTATTTGTATTTCTTCAAGTAGGCCTACCACTAATATACATGTAACTCAGTGTCAAATGTTTTCTGGGAAACAAAAGCACTCATTATTGTATATTGAATTTGAAACATAAAAATGCAACACAATTGTCAAAAATGCTATACATTTTTAGCTGCGACTAGCAGCTCTGTAAGTGGCAATGTCGGCCTGTCTGTGACCAACGAGTTTCAAAACTCAATAACTTTTGAAATACTTGATGGAATGACTTTATATTTGGCATGTAAGTGTATCTTATTGATGTCCAGCCACTGTTCAATGCATGTGTTGTTCCAAATATTTTTCTTGGAGTTATGGCCCTTGATGAACTTAGAATTTGTTGGTCTGTCGGTCTGTCTGTGACCAACGAGTTTCAAAACTCAATAACCTTTGAAATACTTGATGGAATGACTTTATATTTGGCATGTAAGTGTATCTTATTGATGTCTAGCCACAATAAAAAAAGTATTTTGATCCCCGATGGAGGGAAATTATCATTTTGTTTGCACATCAGTCACATCAACAGAAAAAGGGCAAATAGTATTTTTGTTTCAAGGTGGTAATGGACTTGAGAAATATAGCAAAAAATGTTTTACCCAAACTTCCAAGATCAGATGGTATTTGTTTAATTTTAGTGATTAATATATGTACATGAAAGGAAAGTGATGTACCCGATAATACGCAATGATTAATTGCAGTGATGTAATATGTGATCTTCATGCACTATAAAAGTAGTGTACAGTTTGTGGAGAGAGATTTACTACTAAAACACATGCAGGGCTGGAAATGCCCACCTGTCTCTGAGAGAGTCAGAAATTGGGTGGTGACAGGTAAAATATAAAATGTGGTTGTCACATGCAGTTAATAATCAGTCAGTGGCGGTGCTACAAGGGGGGGGGGGGGGAGGCTTTGCCCCCCCCCCCCCCCCCCCCAGTTCCCCCCCCCCACTCCAAACCATCTCGAATGCATTTCCATCCACCCTCACACACAAACACATTCAGTCACTCTCTCTCACACACACACACACACACCCCTCTCTTTTTTTATTCCCAATAATTTCCCATACACACTTAGCCCAAAGCCTCAGGCTAGCTGATGAACACATCCAGGCAGTAGAGATTTAAAGACTCGGATGCAGATACTTATAAGTTATAATTAAGTTATGAGCCAACAAAGGCATGTCTATCCATATCCCTTGTCTAAAAAAGTTCATGGATTTCGCATTATGACAGACGGGCATTATCTCCCTTGCACTGTTCAATTATTTGCAGTCTCTCTCGCTCTCTCTCTCTCGCACAGACCCACCACTGGCCACCAGACTCGGATCCTGGATTTTTTGAAAGGAGGGCCGCTATTTACCATTACATTTAGTCGAAACTTGGACCCAAAGTCCGTAATATAATTTTTTGGTTTGGTACGTCCACAGGACGTACCAAACCCAAAAAGTATATTATGGACTTTGGGTCCAAGTTTGGACTACCTCATAACAAAGTAATGATATGATCCTTTACGTTTTTGCCCCCCTTCATGGGAGTCTGCCTCCCTAGTTGCCCCCCCACAAAAAAATTTCTGGCGCCACCACTGTAATCAGTGAATGATTTCTTTCTGAAATCAGTGCATCAGGATCAGGGAAAGGACATCAGTATTTGTTCATTGATGAATGGTATTGCCCAACATTGTACAGACCCCAAAATGAAGGGTTTTCTCTAACAAGAAGACTTAGTCATAATAATTTTTGTTTTTCATTTAATTTGACTTAAACTTACAAATTCTAACGAAAATGTTTGAGAAAAGTTTTTTTTTAATTTTTGATTAATATATGTTGATGTACTAACAATAAAGTGAGTAATAAGAGTTATGCAGACTATCAGTTACTTGTAGTAACCACTATGATAGGCTCCTGCGAAAATTCAAAATTTGATTTGAAAGTCAATATTCGATTGATTCGATTCGAAATCAGAAATTTAAATATTTTCGAATATACTTCGGCTATAAGTTTGTGACAGTTCTGAGTAGAAACGTAACTGACTTGTAGCGGTAACAGTATTTGTAGTGATGTAGCTACAACTATATGACAGTTGTAGCTACATTGCTACAAACACTGTTACTGCTACATCTGTTTGTTTCAACTTATTGACCAGTGACCATTTATGAAAATTTTAAGTTTCAAACTTTGAAAAGTTATTCAGCTGTTCAACTTCAATAAATGATTTGTTCCACAACATGATCACATTATTTTATATTTAGTATTGTTCTGTTCGATCACAGTTACTAGATACGTTGTCAAAAGCAACGGTTTTCTAAAGGAATACCTCAAATTATTATATAAACAGAAGTAGAGCAAGCTCTAATTTACAAGTGGATCGACTCCATTCGGCATTGAATTATTGTTTCATTTTAGAAATTCCGCATTTTTATTTAAAAGCTACTAAGTCAACAATTCAAATAGTTTCAAATAATAGGTAGTATATTGGTTTTTATCTCAGTTTTTAGCATGAGAAGTGGTGAGGCGATATAACTGTGTGTCTTTTAATAATCAGGGTATTGTTTTGGAAAACAACTTTTATTTTGACAACGTATCCATTAACTGGTAGAGTGCTGAAAGCCCATATTTGGGCTTTATTCTGAAGTGTGGGTACCGCATCTTAAAGGCATCAAATTCTGTAGATTTGCTTCATTTTATCTTCGAAGTTAAATAATTTAGTCACCATGAACTTGCCTTGTTACAATTCATGGGAGAGTGCCTGTGGGCACTCTCCCATGAATTGTAACAAGGCAACGACATGCAAACAAATTCTGACAACCAAAAATAACTTAGCACTCTACCAGTTTACTGTGATTCGATTCGAAGTTCGATTTGTTTTCACCAATTTGATTCGATATTCGATTCGATCAAAATCAGTAATTCACAGGTCCCTACACTATGAAACAAACAGAATCAATGACTTCTGTTACCCTCATACTATATGGAATTTAAGGATAACCATATTGGGAGATAGGTGTATCAAAAAAGGCATTCAACTCTGGGTATGAGTTAAGACTGGTACTTGACAACAACGTGACATAAATCATAATGTGACATATCAATAGTATTGACATTATATATCACCCTTTGAGATGGCACTGTGTCCCACTCAAGGGACGATATATATATTTAGAACTTACCCCTCCGATTATATAGCCTTTTCGCATGGTGTTTATTGAACAGCATCCATCATTATACCTGATCCCCACCCCACCCACACACCATTGACAATGGCACATGTAAAGTACATTAGAAATGAATACTAGAGAGTTTCTCTTTTACAGTTCTTGGATAGTAAAGTGTTTTCCACTAGTGCACTTCTGGTGAAAAAGGCACATGTCACCCCTCTAGTCTCAGGGCAAAGGGGCAACTGCCATAAACTGCCACATGGCTTGCCGGTTTAATAAAATTCCAGACAATGGGATATTGTTGAGGTTTGAATTTCACCAATGAAGTGTCTGTTAAAAAGACTTCACTGCAAATTACACTTTTTTTCATGGTTCTTAGTAACACAAGATGGCTAAATGCATTTTTTATATACAGTACAGTTGCTGTGGACTGGTCATAATCCACACATGGTCACTGATGTCCACGCATTCATTTTCTAGGTAATACAAATCATTATCAGCAAAACTTTAGTTAATGAAACACCGTGTTGTACCCAGTGCTTCATTAATTAATTAAATTGTTGATGATTATTCCTGGAAATATATAGAGTGTGTGACCAATCAACCTCGGCTGTACTGAAAGGCTCTTCAATCTTCATGTTTGTTTTATTGTGTATGCATTATCCATGACTGCTGTAAGATAACCACAATGTAATTTCTATCCTGTTTTTCCTTCTATATTGGTTCTTGAAAAGCTCACCCAAATTATTTGAATAAATGCAAAAAGAGGTTTCTGGTTTTGATAGGTGGGCTTAGTTTTGTTTTGGTTTGTTAAATGAAAGTTGATTTTATTTTCAGTTTGTAAATGTTGCATGCAGGGATGCTGGAAGCACTGGGGCAGAGGGGGCAGCTGCCCTACCCGTCTTTGGACCATTGGGGTGAGAGGGGGCCGACAATGCCCTTCCTAAGTTTGTCACTCAATTTTTTTTAATGATATATTCTCGAAGTAAAGCTAAAATGCACCCCAAATCCATTCTGGGAGCTTTCAAAATTCAATGGGGAGTTTGAGAGGAGATGCCCCGTCTTGATGAGAGGAAGACACCTCTCAAACTCCCCCATCTTGGGCCTTCAGCCTTCGAGACTTGCATGCTTCGGCATGTCATGGCAGGGCTGCTAGTACAAGTAAATGCCCTTTTCCCAGTGTATGCCTCCCGCCCCACCCTGAAGTGTCTCCAAGATGGGTGCAAGTGCAATTGCTCCTGCCAGCACTCGTGTTTTCTATTTTACGGGAGCTAAAAATGCACTCATTGAAAAATATTGTGGAGCACTGTTATACTGTTAGGATAAATGTGTGTCGTTTTGAGAAAGCAGCACTCTGTGTCCAGTGGCAATTTACTGTCATAATTCAGCAATTCCTTACACTTTTAACCCTTTGAACACTAGTGGTATCTGCCATGCAGTTCAATGGCAGCAATTAGAAGAGTCCATATTCATTATGTGGGGTAGAGCAATCAATATTTTCAACGTGCAGTCTTGAGGCTGCTCGTTGAAAACACAGATTGGTCTATCCCACACATTTACTGAACAGTCATCCTACATAATGACGTTATGATGTATCATGTTCCTGGCTGGAAAAAGCAGTCGCTCAGGTTCAAAGGGTTAAGGTTTCTGGTGTTTGGTGACAGTATTCCATCAAAAATTCATATATTAACATTTTACGGGTGCAATTTTCTCTCGTCTCTGATTTTGCGGAAGCTTCAAACTACACCCGTCAATTTTGTTCATTTCCAGCACTGCTCCAGCACCCCTGGTAGCATGTAATAGCAGGATTGACCAATTCATAAAAATGTCTTAATAGTTACAAAATGTACTTAGCTGTGGGATCAGTGAAATTTGTAGGCCTTTACAATTTGGGCAAAAGGTCATTTCTTTCGTGTGGCATTTGCTTCAAAAGAATTACAGCAACTGCTTTTTCATTCGCCTAGATTACTGGGCCTCTGGCTCGAACAATAATGAGAGAGTTTCCAATAATTTACCAAGGAATTCATGTGGTTACTCTTCTAGATTTCTGACCTACATGTATGTTAGAGCTGAAAGGGTTAACTGATTAATCGATTAACCAATGATCAACGTCTTGATCGATCAAAAAAAGTAATTCATTGATTAACTGTTGCCTTAACCTACTGTTTTATATGGGTTAACAAAGGAACAAACTTGCTGTAAAACAGGCAAACATTGTCACACTGACTTGCATAAATTATTATGAGACAGATTAAAGCTTGCAACTTATGTGCAGACATTCTTGTTCACTTGCATGATCATTGTATTGTATCAGTAGCTGGAAATGGTCATTCTTAACTCTTTGCCTGTTGCGGACAGTTGACGATAGTTGCAAAATAAATTCTTGAATTACTAAAAGTTTTCAATTTTTGTCTCAAAAACATAGCTTATGACCCCTCATTGGAATGAGCTTATTTCAATAAGGGGTCATAAGCTATGTTTTTTAGACAAAAATTGAAAACATAATAAAATTTGAAGGAGATTTTTATATATAGCTCTTGCTGGTTTTGTGCATTACTTTGGGTAAAGGGTTAATGTTATAAATCATCAATGGTACAGCAATAATTCGGCTACCTACTGAAACAAGAGATTAATCGGTTAACCAAGGTTAATGCATATGATTAATCGATCAAGAAAACCCTTTAACCATTTCAGCTCTAATGTATGTTATAATGATGACTGAACACAGCATCTTATGACTTTTGTGGTGAAATACTGTGATATAATACACTTTGGAAACAGCTCTCCGGGCCGTTTCCAACAGTGCATTAAAACACAGTTTGTCATCTTAATGAAATAAACTCATGAAATAAGATCGATTTCTCTTGGTTCATCATTTATGCCTTTGCACAGACAATGGCACCAGTCACCTATGAAAATCCCAGCAAGAGAATCAGTGCTTGTTCACTCTCTGCAGTACACAAATTCTTTTTCACTGGTAAAATAGGACTCTGTATCAAATGCGTTGGATGAAAGTCATCTAAAGTGGGCAAAATTCAGTTGAGAGTGTCATGTTCATGATTTAGTTGAATACACGTATCATTTTCATTTCTTTGGTGTTGAGTCAGAATATAAAACTTCGTGGAAATATCAATCAATTCGATCAGTATGAAATATTTTGCCTGATTTGATTCACTTGGGCCCCCATTTATTTTGCACTGCTAACAGTGCATTACAACACAGTTTATCATCTTAATGAAAGAAACTCATAAAATAAGATGCATTACTCTATGTTCATCATTTGGTATCCTCACCTCTGGGAATCCCAGCAAGAGGTTCCAGTAAGAAATGCATCGGATGGAAGTCCTCTAATGTGGTCTAAAATGTAGCAGAGATGCGTAATATTCAGTTGAACACATCAATCATTTTCATTTATTTGGTGTCAAGTCAGAATGTAATAGACAAACCTCCCGGCGGGAACCCCAGGAAGTGAAGCAGTGCCTGTTCACTGCAGTAAACAG
This sequence comes from Pictodentalium vernedei, assembly GCA_031216915.1. Lineage (NCBI taxonomy): Eukaryota > Metazoa > Mollusca > Scaphopoda > Dentaliida > Dentaliidae > Pictodentalium > Pictodentalium vernedei. The sequence goes on along the minus strand of CM062295.1, from coordinate 299,975,553 downwards.
GCTCTGTTTTTCTGGTAAAATAGGCCCCAGTCACCAATGCTTGGGAGGTGCAAACCCTCTCTAAAATGGGCAACATGGCTTATTAACGCTCACCCCTGGTCTTGAGTTGATACTCATGTTGTGGTCATGATTAGCCATTGTGCAAAAAATATGTGACCTTAAACACCAATAAATAAATAATAATAGTAGACAAACCTCAGGAAATTGCCATTTGATTCAATATGAAATCTTTGGCTTGATTTGATCCACAATTTATTTCCACTGGCACTGTACTGCTTTTACAATTTTACATACTTTCTCTCTATAAAGTGCACAATGATACCCACTTACACAGTAGAGTACAGTTGAAGTGGACTGGTCATAATGAGGTAATCCATACATGGTCAGTGATGTCCACATATGCGTTTACCAAGCAATAAAAATCGTCAGCAGCAAAATTTTAATTAATGAAGCACTGGGTTGTACCCTGTGCTTCATTAATTAAATTTTTGGCGATTATTCCTATAATTGGTGTTTGGAATCTAATATTATTGCATCCATAGAAATATTGCCCACCTGTGGAAAGTGACCTATACATGTACATGTAATAGGATTGCCTTTCTTTGAATAACCATGTTAATTGCATATAAACATCCAAACATTAAACCATTTACTACAATCTGTGCAAATTTGTCTGTTAATTGCATGCAGGTTATAGATAAACCTTTATTAATAGAATGAAAAATCTTATCTGTCACAGGCACTGATGGACAGCCAATGAATTTCCCACATATTAGCCTATAGCTCGGCCTCCATGGACGGGTCACTTTTCACATGTGGGCAATACATCCACAGATGCAATAATTAGAATGGGGAAACAAACAAATGAATGGTCTGTGACCTTGAACTTAGAGCTCTGACCTTTGGTCATGGTCGTGTTATAGCCTTGGTTCAAAAGCAATCTTTGTGTGAAGTATGAACAAAATTGGTTCATTTAATGGATTTTTAAAACCAGATAAATTTAGAATGGAGGAACAAACAACCTGTGACCACGACCTTAGAGCTAAGACCTTGGTAGGTCAAGGCCATGATACACCCTTGGGTCATAAGCAAGCATTGTGTGAAGTATAAACATGATCAGTTGATTAAATAATTTTGTATGGACCAGACGAAGTTAGGATGGACAAACACCCACAAAGACAAAAGGACAAAATGGATAGTATATGCCCATGAAAAATTTTCAGGCAGCATAAAAACAATAAAACAATAAATGAAGTGGTATTCACCATTTACGTTATGGTCACAGTGGCCTGGTCACTTTTCACGGGTGGGCAATATCTCCTTAGATGCAATAAAATTTGATTCCATACACTAATTAAACAGGAATAATAATCAAAAATTTAATTACTGAAGCACCAGGTACAACCTGGTGCTTCATTAATTAAAATTTTGATGATAATGATTTTTATTATTTGGTAAACGCATACGTGGACATCACTGCCGACATGTGGATTATGACCAATCCTCGGCAACTCTACTGTATCTATTTATTTATTTTACCCGGTAAATGCATGCATGGACATAACTGCCTGCACATGTATTTCGAACAGTCCGCAGCATCTGCACTGTATGTGGCCTGTACATCAAATATACATGTAAACATTTAATCAATTATATCTTGTTTGACTGAGCACCTTTAGCATTGTCAAACATGATGTAGAAAGTTTTTAACTTTAGAATGTGGGAAAATTGCCGTGAATTGAATGCTTTTGTTACTTGAATAGTTTATAATGGGAAAATTGCTATTCAAAACAACAGGGTTTTGCTCTTGCTTAACACCGAACAACTCAAATACCTTTCAAGGGTTTCCTGTTAAAACTGGAACTCATGCTCAATTTTTTATACCTCGGGGGTTGTATGTGGGGAACCCAAATATGGCAGTTTGGTTTGCAGTCTTCCTCTATCGGTTTTGCTTTGTTTTACTTTTTCTGTTAGAATACTGAAACAGAGTCAATTGTTTTTGTACCCACACAGCAGAGACTGTTAATGAACTTAAATCTCATCCTGAGGCTGAGTATATTCTTGAAGTTGTTACAAATTCAAGTCATGGCTGCTATAAAGAAGGCATGACTTGATTTGATAAAAACTTCAACAGAGACTGGCACAAAGAAATCATTTTTAACAGGATGACTCTTTGATGGAGTATATTTCATTAACAAACGAAAGTAACATAAATCGACCTGATAACATAATTGTTTTATTCTGAGCAGGAAAATCTCTCTGCAGAAGGTGTAGAGTTGAACCAGAAAGAGGATAGAAATTTTCAGGTGGATATTTTACAGCTTGTTTTATGCAGGAAAGTGTTTTTTTACATGTATTGTGTGCTTTCATATATTTTTGAATCTCATAACAAATGAGCCAGGATCCATTCCATTTCTTTAAAGGATACTGAATTACAATAATTACCTTCTGTTTTACTGGTAAAATAGGACTCAGTAACCAATGCCTGCGATGGAAGACCTCAAAAATGGGCAACATTGGTATAAACGATTGGCTGGACTTCACTTTATATCTGTGTTGCGGTCATGATCAGCCACTGTTCAGAAATATGTGACCTTAAACACCAATAAATAATAATTACCCTTCATATACCATACAAGTGAAAATAAGCTAGTGACTGACCCCAAATATTTTCATTTTGTGCACTGGTGATAATAAGGTTGCAGCCAGGCTACTATGTTCAGGCTTAAAATTCATGTGCGAATTAGAATCGATTCTCTTGAATGATTCTTACACAGATAACTGAGAATCAGCTTTGATTCTCTTTGAAAATGTTCATTTGTTTCTCATTATAGATTCTGAACTTGTTCTTAAAGGACTGGAGAACTTATCTTTTTCTCTTCCATAAGTATCACTGCATCTTAGCAGTGGTGTCTTGTGAAGTCTTGGTTGCCTACACAGACAACCAAGACTTCACTAGAAACCACTGCGAAGGTACTGTAACTACTGACAGAAAGACCACCAAATCCTGTATGTGGAAACAGTGTTTCACATGGATATATATAAGACAAGAATTCACGTAAGTGGGACAAGGCCGTTGAGGGTTTAAGCTGTATGAGGTTTGATTTTAACTATTTATTTATTGGTGTTTAAGGTCACATACTTATGCACAATGGCTAATCATGACTGTGACAGTTTTATGAATGGAGGAAGCCAGAGTACCTGGAGAGAACCATCAGCAAGCAACTGTCGGTTCCTCAACATTCTAACTCTGTTCAAGCTACGCTCAAGCAGGGTTACAGCGGTTGAAGACGTGCACCATCGACGTGCATCACACCTCAGTACACGGCGTCATCGTGCCCCCATGTAGGCAACCTTGATTTTAACTATGGCGAATGTTCATGTTACACTGACAAGAGTATAAGAGCAGACTCATATTCTCAATTATTTAAAAACAGAAAATGGATTCTCATGGCAGGAGTTCGTGAGAATAAAACCGATTCTCATAAATCAGGATAGATTTTAAGTACTGAGGTTTCTGTCCTATTTTCTGATCTTGGTAATAGAACAACCCTATATTATTTTTTATAGCTTTCTGAGGGAGCTTTAACTCTTGCCCCACTCAGTATTTTCTTGAAATTTTCAAAAAATCAAGTCATGGCTGCTCTAAATGACATTTTTTATTAAATAGTCAAAAAGTATGGCATCAAGACATCTATGATATGAGGACTACTTCTATTTATAGGAAAGCATTTTGTAAGCAAGACCAGCGGTGTTCAAGTTGTGTGCCAATGGTACCATTTGCACAAAAAATTCATTTGGCACCCAAATACCACATTTGGCTCCAAAAATATACTTTAGGTCTCGAAGGCTGTCTGGTTTATTATTTCATTGTGTCATTTTCAATAAAATCGCTGTCTGATGACATAGGAGAGCCAGAATTTTAAGTAATTTATAGGCAACAGGTGTAATCAGGGCTCTAGGTTATTGGTCATCTGAATTAAAACTCTATCCCTGTAATCTGAGTCTTATCAAAACATTTCTTTGTTAATCTTTTATATCTTTCTTAATCTTTTTTTTAGCTCAACTTGACATGGTCAAGCTGAGCTATTGCCATCACTTCTCGTCCGTCGGTGTTTGTACGTACGTTAGTACATATGTACGTCAACAATTTCCTTTGACACACCTCACAGGTCACATTTATGATCAGATCGCTTTGAAACTTGGTATGCATGTTTGGGGTGACCTCTAGATTGGAGCTATCGATTTTTTTCAATTTCTGTCAAAAAATGTTGCCGCGGCCAATGTTCTTAGAACTTAGTTTAGGCAGACCTCAATATTTCCCTTTGGCACACCCCACAGGGCACATTTATGATTGGACTGCTTTGAAACCTGGCATGCTTGTTTAGGGTGACCCCTAGATGGGAGCTATCGATTTTCTTCAATTTCCATCAAAAAATGTTGCCGCGGCCAACGTTCTTAGAACTTAGTTTAGTCAGACCACAATATTTCTCTTTGGCACACCCTACAGGGCACATTTATGATTGGATTGCTTTGAAACCTGGTATGCTTGTGTTTGGGGCGACCTCTAGATGGGAGCTATCGATTTTCTTCCATTTCCGTCGAAAAATGTTGCTGCGGCCAACGTTCTTAAAACTTAGTTTAGTCAGAAGACCTCAATATTTCCCTTTGGCACACCCTACAGGGCACATTTATGATCGAATTGCTTTGAAACGTGGCATGCTTGTTTAGGGTGACCTCTAGATGGGAGCTATCGATTTTCTTCCATTTCCGTCGAAAAAATGTTGCCGCGGCCAATGTTCTTAGAACTTTGTTTATTCAGACCTCAATATTTCCCTTTGGCACACCCTACAGGGCACATTTATGATTGGATTGCTTTGAAACCTGGCATGCTTGTTTAGTGTGACCTCTAGATGGGAGCTATCGATTTTCTTCCAATTCTGTTCGTCAAAAAATGTTGCCGCTGGCAACAATCTTTGAACTTAGTTTAGTCAGGCATCAATATATTCCTTTGGCATGCCCACCAGGGCACATTTATGATCAGATCAGTTTGAAACTTTGTATGCTTGTTTGGGGTTACCTCTAGATGGGATCTATTGATTTTCTTCAATTTCTCTCACAAAATGTTGCCACTGGCAATGACCTTCGATGAACTTAGTAAAAACTTAGTGCAGTTAAGCATCAATATTTCCATTTGACACACCCTGCAGGGCACATTTAAGATTGGATCGCTTGCAAACCTGGTGTGCTTATGTGGGGTGGCATCTATATGGGAGCTGTCGATTTTCTTCCATTTCTGTCAAAAAATATTACCGCTGACCTTTGAACTTAGTTTAGTCAGACCTCAATATTTCCCTTTAACACCCCCATTAGTGTGGACACATTTATGATCGGATCACTTTGAAACTTGGTATGTGTGTTTGGGGTGACCTCTAGATGTGAGCTATTGCTTTTTTCATTTCCATCAAAAATTATTGTCGTTATCACCAGCCTTTGAACTTACTGCATTTGTGCATCAACTTATCCCTTTTGTACACACTCTGCAGGGTATATTTATGAATTTCCATAAAAAAAAAACATAAAAAACATTGCCACAAACCAATGACCTTCTACTTAGTGCATTTGTGCATTAACATCTTCCTTTGGCATGCCTCAGAGGGCACATTCGTTATCAGGTTGTTTTGAAACTTTGTATGCTTATGCAGGGTGACAAAGATAGGAGCTATTGATTTTCTTTTCATTTCCATCAAAAACTGTTGCTGTTAGCAACAATTTTTGAATTTATTGCATTTGTGCATCAACATTCTTTGACATGGCCTACAGGCCACATTTATCGTAGGATTGTTTTTGAACCTGCTGTGTTCATTAGTCAAGAACTCTAGATAAGAGATGTTGATTAGCATCCATTTCTGTGAAAAAAGTTGCCATTTACAATAACCTCTGAACATACTGCATTTGTGTATCAACATTCTTCCTTTAGCCAGTCTTACAGTTTACATTTAAAAATGCATGGATTACTGGGACTTTGTGCACACACAATGCTGTTATGTTGAAATTTCATCAAATAACATTGGTACCAATGATCTTCAATTTTGCCATTTCATTTGTAACTTACCAAGTTCAAGTTAGTCAAGTTGAGCTACAGTGTCATTGACACTTTCATTTTATAATCCTTCTTGAGGATACTAAATTATTTGCTACAGGTTTATTTGGAGCGAAGAAACTGAGTAAATAATAATCATGAAATTATTTTGTAACGGCATTGTACTTTATTTATTTCTCTGTTTTGTTTTAGTTGTTTATTTATATTTTTATCATTTAGGCCATACAAAGTAGATCTGTTTCTCGGGCCAATTTTTGTAAAATTGCATGCGAGTGGGTGTTTTTTTATTTTCTTTTTGTAATTATTTATTTGCCATCAGAAGTTCATGTTCTTGGTTTGTTTTATGTTTTAGACCTCATAATCTACAGAATAGCATGGATGGTGGTGTATTTTATCCCTTGAGTGCAAGAAGACTTTGCAATGCTAAAGCATTGCAAAGCCTTGTTGCACTCAAGGGGCAAATGTATCAATTTTATTAACTTAGGTAAAATATACATAAACCATTTTATTTTTATTTTTTTTAAGTTTGCATTGGTTATAAAAAGAGCCTGAGAAACAGATTTTTACATTTTTTAGGCCTTATGGGTTTTTTTTGCAACTAAAATACTGAAAAGAGCCAGGTAATACTAATTAAAATATCATACTTTGAGTGCAACAAGATGCCATCTACAATGCTCTAGCAGTGTGAATGGCACCTTCTTACACTCAAAGGATGCTACGTTGTTAATTTGTTCTCATTTACAATCTGTTCTCATTTACAATCAGATTCAATTTGGCACTGAAATCTTTCATATGGCAACCAACTAAGATGCCACTTGGCATCAGTCAATTTGAATCGTGAACACTGCTGGGCAGGAATATCCATCTGCAGCATGTGGTGAATGGATTATCACAAAAAGACCCATGCAGTGGAATTTCCAACCAGGCAACAATAAATATGTGTATTCAGTCCAGTGCGAAATTATAACCCACCCAGGCAAAATTTCATTCAGCTAAAGGTCCAGTAACAGACTTAGTGCTATAATTTGTCATTTTGTTAGCTGCATGTACATGTAGAATATTGTTTTTGTGTCTGATGGTTTCATCAATATTTTTAGAGTTACTCTCCACTGTTTTGGGGATGATATTATCAATGGAGTCCCATGGGGGCCCTGAAAAGCGGAGCAGTACTTGTTTTTTGTTGTTGAAGAAAAATTCTGCTTCACTGCAATAATAAGCAGAGTAACTCTAGAATCCTCTAAAATGGGCAACATAATTGACCCTCTGCACACTGATCTTGAAACACCAAAATTTTAAGAAGCAAATTTTTTCTCACAAAGCAAATAGAAATGGAACCAATTCAATTTTGTTTGACAGAGGTCATTGACCTCTGTCAAACAAGATTGAATTGGTTAAATTCCATCTTGCATTATCAGGGTATACGGCAGAATACAATGAGGATGGAGTATTGGGAACTGGAATCAAGTCTTTGAGCTCATTGACCACAGGAATCAGTTCATGAACTGAGAGAATTATGTTCTGAAAAATATGCTTTTCATTTGAATCTCATTAACCCTTTATCTAAAATGAAAAGTGGACGACACATTTAAACAAAATTCTTGATTAACCAATTTTTATGTCCCCCCCCCCCCCCCCCCCCCCGACTTGGGTCGGGTGGCATATAGTGATTGAAGTGTGTGTGTGTCCGTCCGAGCCAATAACTTGAAAACTGTTAGGGCCACAGTCATCAAACTTCACACAATTATAAAGGGCCATGGGAGGATGTGTCACACACCATAGCCGGGTTCGTACCATGAAGGTCAAGGTCACACTAAAAATAGGTCAATATTCGTGTCTCAGCCATAACTCGGCAACGAATCATAGTACAATTGTTAAAGTTTTTACAAATGTTAAGGACAGTCAGAAGGTGTGTCGCGTATAACCGCCGCATCTGCAAGGTGAAGGTCACAAGGGGTGGGATGGCATGTGTTACCTTAGTAACATTCTTCTTGTTTGTCTCAAAAACATAGGTTATGACCCTCTTTGGAACAAGCTTGATGAGCTTGTTGCAAAGAGGGGTCATAACCTATGTTTTTGAGACAAAAAATGAAAAAAATAATGAAGATTAATTGCCGATTTTTGTGAATAGCGCTGGCCGGTTTTGGCCATTACGTTGGGTAAAGGGTTAAATGTAGATGAATTTTTCATCTAAATTTAATTCAAATCATTGGTGAAAGAATCCCGTAAATTAACGGGGGAGAATTGGATTAAAGTTGTCAAAATTACACTCAATTTAGTGGCAAGAGAAATCTTGTCATATGCAGGAATATCCACGAGCAGTATGCGAGGGGTTAAACAAATTTTGTTTTTCTGGTAAAATAGGACCCGACATCAATGTCTGTGGTGGAAGTCTGTTAAAGTGGGCAGCATAGGTATAAATGTTTGGCTTAACTTGACTTCATATCTATGTTGCAGTCATGATTTTGCCAAAGATGCTGACAGTGACCTTAAACACCAATAAATAAATTGTGTCGTGGTTGCAATGAAGCTTAAAATTGTATTGAGTTGCAATAAAAAATAGAGAAATGAAAATTTAGGCTTTCTTATGGACTCTTTACTTAACATGACTAAAAGGTTACACTTTAAAAAAATCAAAATTTATACATATAAATAAATAAAATAATCATGAAGAACTGAAGTGCTTGCTGACTGTGGTAAACAAGATCTGTTTTAGTGGTAAATAGGACCCACTTAACAATGCTTGGGGTGAAAGTCCTCTCAACTGGGCATTATGGGTATAAATGCTTGTCTGGACTATTTATCCATGGTTTCACGATTAGTCGTTGTGCAGAAATATATGACCTTAAACACCAATAAAAATAAGTAAATACTTGGAAAAATAAGACAGTTTGAGTCTGAAATCTTAATCTGCCATGCCACTGACTATCGATTTCCTTCTTTTGCACAAGCCATGCAGCAGCCATCCCCTCTAAATAGGTTGACTTATTTACCAAGTGGTTGTGTTTATTACTATCAGGTATGCATATGCATGTACATTATAATATTGTTTGCTCAGTTTTATTTACGTTATTTATACCGCCATATTAAAGTTGTGCTTACACTTATTACGTTGGTTTTGCTTTATTTTACCATATCTATTTATTTATTTATTTAATGGTGTTTAAGTCACATACTTATGCACAATGGTTAGTCGTGACCGTGACAGTTTTATGGGTGGAGGAAGCCGGAGTACCCGGAGAGAAGCATCGACGACCAACTGTCAGCTCCTTAACATTCTAACTCTCAAACTCTGCTCAATCAGGGTTACAGCGGTTGAAGACGTGCACCATCGACGTGCAGTACGCCTTAGTACACAGGGCCATTATGTCCCCATTTAGGCAACCAGGATAAAGTGCCTTGCCCAAGGACACAACGCGAGTCGTCCCGGATGGGGATCGAACTCGGGACCTCTAGCATTGAAGTCCAACAGTCTACCACTGAGCCACAGCGCACCCTACCACGTCTATTTTAAAAAAAAAAAAAAAAAAAATTTAAAAAATCATCGTCATTGCCAACCAATAAAATCTACAAAAATGAAACCTTGAATTGGTCTCTAGTCGATATGTCGTACCGTGCCTGATATATAAGCCTGTCCTACAGTACATGGAGAGTATATTATCACTAAATCATCCCGTAGAGTGGAGATTCCACCCAAACAATAATTACAGATTTGTTGCAAAGCATAACAAGCACAAGCAAAGTTCCAGCCAGTGGACCTCCGGGTTAAACCCGGAGGTCCATTGACTGAAACATTGCTTCTGTATTTTCCCATATACCGGTAGACATTTGAAAGTGATACTTTGGGTGATAACTCCACTCCGCAGGTGATTTAGTTACAATCCACTCTCCACATACTGTACTTTTAAAAGTTTGACTTGTCCCCTTTCAAAACTGTTGTCCCCACCCACTTTGGAGCTTTTAATTTACATATGAACTTTAGAAATGCATCAGGAAGGTCTAAAATATGATTTCCAGGGTCTCTGTTAATGACCATAGTTTGACCCGAAAGTCTGTGACATACATTTTGAACCTCCAATGACTTTCCCTTCAGTTGGCATTGATGGCAATGATTTCAAGTTGATAATGTCATATCGTGCTTGAGATATAAGCACGTTTCACCTTCAAAATGTATGAATCTCTCAAGGTTTTAGCACTGATATCATTTTATGCATTTCTTAAAAATTCACTCAGTGACCCCATGGTGACCTCAGTAATATTGCCCCTTGTTTTGAACCTTCAACGCTGCACTTGATGTTTGTTTCAAGTCTAAATGGCGTACCATGGCTGAGATAGAACTGTGACCCACTTTTAAAGTTTGAGTCTTCGCCACTTTATAGTGCTGATATTCATATATGTATGAACTTCAAGACTGCATTTGTGGTCTTATAACGAAATTTTCGAAAATTTCACAAAAAGTCCTCTGGATGAATCCAGTGAATCTCCAGGAGTCTCAACTTATTTGGCGTTGGTTCAAGATCCATAGACCATATCATGCTTGAGATGTAAGCGTGACCCACATTCAAATAATTTGGCTTCAGCTCCCAATTTTTTAGCGTTGAAATTCATGTATGAACACCGGGAAGGCATAAGAAGGTATTAACTCGTGATTTCCAGCTGTCCTGAAAATATCAACGCAATGACCTCTGCATGACCCCAGTGGACTTGATTCCTGTTCTGAACCTCCAGAGAATTTCAACACATTTGGTGTTTGTCTCGAGTTCATAGGTCATACCATGTGACTCGCTTTCAAAATTTTTGGCATCGCCCAATTTTTTGAGTTCTGAAATTCATATTAACTTCAAGAATTCTTTAGGGTGCCATAAAATTCGATTTTATTCGAGGTTCGATTCGATTTCGAATAATAGACTTGATTCGAGATTCGATTCGAATCGAAAATATGTGATTCGCACGGTCCTATTACACCTCTCCCCAACGGGAGGATCCCCATCGGGGAAACACCCTCCTTTATTGTGCTTGTCGGGGAAGAGCCTAGCCCCTGCGTCGGAGAAATTCTGGTGCCACTTCTGTTTACAGGTGGGAAAGGGGGTCAAGCCAGAGTACCCGGAAAGATCCACCGAGGAGCAGTGAGTAAGTATCCCACTCCTCAACTTACTAACCATTCGCATTTTCGGAAGGCGGGTGTACTATCAACGCGCTTTGCAGTTCTGCACTATCGTGCTCCCAACTTGATATATTGAGATTGCGTGTCTAGCCCAAAATACCTTAGACATAGGCAGTCCCTAGAGTCGGATTGAGTGGGACTCCAGGGGACGTGGTCACTCAAGACCCTGATGAGTCGAAATGTCGAGCCATTGGGGTTATGAGCATTTGCTCGAACGACTGTTTGACTTTTTCAATGAAAAACAGATTCTATGATCCGTAGTCAGAACCTTGAAATAGAGAAATGATTTTGTAAAGGGATTTCATTAAACATTACAGAATCTTTGATTCACGTGATAAGACAGAGCTTCTATACCCATATTCAGAACTTAATAAGAATGGATTCTGTGAAAATGCCTCCATTGAAAGTGACTGTTCAGTTTCTGGATGAGTCAAGCGATATTTTTTTCGAGAAGTACTGGGGATACACGCCAAGACCATTCCGATGTGAAGGCAGTCTCATGTACGAAGACAGAGACCACACTCGCCTCTAGTTGGTCAACTCTGTTTTGGCAGATACCAGGCGCATATCCAGTATCCTATAGTAAAGGATGCTTAGTTCGTTTTTTTTTTTCTTTTTCGGGGGGGGGGGGGGGGGGCATGTACAGTCGGAATGCCATTGTGGGTGGCAGCGGTACCTCCTAAGAGCAGTTGGCAAAATTCAGTGCTCCAAGGGCGAATCTGAGGCTTTTGTAGAGTGTGTTGGCCTATACTGAAGACCATTTTGGGGTCTCTATATTCCGTTTGGGAGAGGCAACGAAATTTTTCTGGAACTCCTCCCTTCCATGTCCCATCAAGCGACCTTCTTAGACTTGTTTTTGTGTGTGGAACAGGAGAAGCCCAAATTAGGCGGTCATACTAAACACCGACGTGAAGGAAAATAAGACTGGGAACGGCTAAAAAGGGTATGGGGTGGTGTGTTATGGGTATATAAATAGAATTAAGTAGTATGTGCATGGTTTTAATGCCATATTTGAGAATTATGAGCGCTAAAGTAATAGCGTTCGCTGAAAAATCTTCCCCTCTGTATTTTAGTAGGTAGCTTGATAATAAGTATTTACAACAGCTGCACCTCAGTAAGCGACAGTGTGAATTGTTAATCACATTGTGACTTGTTAATTAATTCTCTTTGTGGCTTTCAACAATTGTCTTCTTTGTTATGACAGTAAAATTGTTATGGACCAATATCGTGACATCGGGAATGGTATTTTCGGAAGTGGTGATTTTTCACTCGCCAACGATGCAAAAAGTAAAACTTGCCGAAAGACAAGACTTGGTCAGCACTCACGGCTGACCAACGGGACCTCGAATCAAAAGGATACTGACTTACGTTTTCGACAATTCTAAAAATCAAACTTCGACTGATGGACGTTTGACTACAATCTTCGGTTTTTAGCCGAAAGTACATTTTTCCGTAAAAAGCGTTCGCCAGAACATAAAAAAGTGCCAACAAAACACCAAGGGTAAATTAATGCCATTGACACAGACGAAATGGCTAAAAAATAGACTGTATACGTTCATATACTAAATAATACAAGTTGCAGAGCGTTTAGGTGTATCGGGCACAGTACACAACATAAGCCGAACAACGACATAAAGCCAATAATGGCAAAACAATAAACAAACAGAAGAAAAAGATGAATAAATAAAAAAAAATGAGAAAAGACCCAAACTTTAGAGCTGCCAGAACTGAAAAGTTCTGCCGGCCTAAAGCCCGGATAAAGTCTGATGGGACTTTTATTTTTATCAAATATTATAGTGACCTCTTTTGTGATACCCAATTAGTACTTAAGTGCTTTAACCATACACCGAGGAAGTCTATTAATTACCGGGATACCTACTAAATACCGAGGGGCAGTTTTTGGCGAGGCCTCGATCCGAAGAAGCCGGAGAAGCAAGAGATGGAGGGGTGGAAGGTACGTTTTCTGGGACAACTTCCTGTACCATTGACAGATCTTCCTCTTCCATCTCCTCTTCAGATGAAGAGTCTGATGGGTTAGAGAATGAACTGTCATCTGACGACCCATAGTCCTCCGGACCCTTCTCCCGGGAGAGGGGTGCCGTGCTGGACAAGGGTTGTTCAGGGGTGACAGATGTTGACCCTTTGACACCCTCACTTGCCTCCTCTTCCTTTTCCTTCTTCTTCTCCAGGAACTCCGTCATTCGGCGGGCATCTCGTCGTCTGGCGGAGGGTCCCTTCTTTCTCATCCTCTTCTTCTTTGTGGTGGCTGTATTACTCCGGCGGCCTTCATCCAGCTTGTCCGTATCACTAGGAGGGTGACCAGTGTGAGGGGAAATCCCCTCACGAAAGGTGCTACACCTCTCCAAGGACGGCGGTTCGGATTGATCAAAAATCCACTGTCAGGTGAATTTTGCCCTTGAGCACCTGAATGCTCCAGGTGGTGGCAAGGGTAGCCTTCACTCTGACAAGTGTTTCTTGGATCACAAGTGGGAGCTCTATTGTTCAGTTGTTAGCACCTCGGAGTCCAAGGTGCGAATGAAACCAACGGACCAACGCTCGGTGTTTAGTTTGACCCCAAATAAGGTTATGAACAGACGGAACAGGCAAAAAATATAAATGGTGACAAAAATAGATTCGGTTCTAAGTCAATAAGTCTTCCGAACTGCCAGAGTATATCCGGAACAATCGAACAATCCCACAAAATGCCAGATTCCGTAACAACTCGGCCTCGGGACAACTCGGCCCCGTTTGTTCCGATTTCAGGGGCCGACTTGTCCCGATATTTTAAAACACTTTTATGATTTTTCTTTATTTCAAGAATTTTAAAATTAATTCAATTGTATTATTAATATGTTTTTGATACTTTTAAGACACGTTTCAAAAAATATTAATTTTAAATTTTAACAAAATATGAAGTACTTACATATTTGTTAGTCCCCTACCGGCATCGCCGGAGGGGACTATAGGTTTGCACTCTGTCCATCCGTCAGTTAGTCCGTCAGTCTGTCAGTCTGTCTGTCAGTCACACTTTAGTTTTCCAGACTGTTTTTTGGAAATGCTTCAACCGAATGATTCATTTTTGGAAACCTACTATAGAACGATGACTTACAGATCAAGTTTGTGTTTCATGCTGATTGCATTATTCTTGTGTGAGTTAAGGCCCTTGGAAATATGGAAAAGTGCCAAAATATCAGTTTTCCGGACTTTTTTTGGAAACGCTTCAACGGAATGATATCATTTTTGGTAAACTACTATAGAACGATGGCTTACAGATCAAGTTTGAGTTTCATGCTGATTGCATTATTCTTGTGTGAGTTATGGCCCTTGGAAATATGGAAAAATGCCAAAATATCAGTTTTCCAGACTCTTTTTGGAAACGCTTCAACTGAATGGTTTCATTTTTGGTAACCTACTATAGAACGATGACTTACAGATCAAGTTTGAGCTTCATCCTGATTGCATTATTCTTGTGTGAGTTATGGCCCTTGGAAATATGGAAAAGCACCAAAATATCAGTTTTCCGGACTTTTTTGGAAACACTTTTTAATTTTTGGTAACCTACTATAGAATGATGACTTACAGATCAAGTTTCATTTGCACTCTGTCCATCCATCAGTCTGTCAGTCAGTCTGTCAGTCACACTTTAGTTTTCAGGACTTTCTTTGGAAATGCTTCAACCGAATGATTTCATTCTTGGTAACCTACTATAGAACGATGACTTACAGATCAAGTTTGAGTTTCATGCTGATTGCGTTATTCTTGTGTGAGTTATGGCCCTTGGAAATATGGAAAAGCACCAAAATATCAATTTTCCGGACTTTTTTTGGAAACGCTTCAACGGAATGATTTCATTTTTAGTAACCTACTATAGAATGATGATTTACAGATCAAGTTTCATTTGCACTCTGTCCATCCGTCAGTCTGTCAGTCAGTCTGTCAGTCACACTTTAGTTTTCCAGACATTTTTTTTGGAAATGCTTCAACCGAATGATTTCATTCTTGGTAACCTACTATAGAATGATGACTTACAGATCAAGTTTGAGTTTAATGCTGATTGCATTATTCTTGTGTGAGTTATGGCCCTTGGAAATATGGAAAAGTGCCAAAATATCAGTTTTCCGGACTTTTTTGGAAACGCTTCAACGGAATTCATGCTGATCACATCTAGGTTATAACATTTGTATAATTATTAATGCTCATTAGTCCGGTAGGCGGTAGGGGACATTGTATTGCTTCAGCGATACGTGACCTCTTGTTTGAATTAAATTCCATCGTGAAAAACATCCTTTATAATCATTTGTAATATTCGAAAATTATCCAGAACTATACCCACCTAAGAAAGAATACGTCCACCCTTCACTACAATCTGATAATAATAATAACACTTTGGTCGACCGCTGGTTTGTCGCGGTTCTCGGATGAGAAGGCCTTGGTTACCCCTATAGTCCCAACTGCCTCCCTATTCCCACGCTTCTTCTCTCCTCCCAACACTCTGAGACGAACTGCTTGTTGACATCCCTACCTCCATTCTTCCCAATCTCTCCGATTAGCATATTAACCCTCTCCTTTGAGTTCTCTCACTAACCACATGTCCTCCATTCTCTCATCCCACTTGCCCATTATACTCCCAGTGAATCTTATTCTTTTAGACTGGTATTTTGGGCATTCTAGAAGAAAGTGTTCCAGGGTCTCCACCACGCCCAAATTACACATTTGGCACTCCTTTTAACTGTTTTCCCCCCCCATTTTCTCCATGAACTGACTGGAAAATACTGTGTTCAATTTCAGGATTTTTTTTAGCTTCGCGCTTATTAAAAAACATGTCTATGTGTACTTGTTTGTTTTGTAATGATTGCATTGAAATGATCATTGTTAACAATTATTTGAGTGTTTGTGTTAACTTTGATCTGACTTTCACTAATTGTTTGTGCTTTTTAACTGAAATGATGAGTTGTTTTTAAACCTGTCCGCTTGCAATTTTACCCAAATCGCCCTCCAAGATTTTTTCACGGAACTCAATAGACTTAAAGACGTTTTGACGTGTTTCGTAATATAATTACTTTCTATAATATATTAGCTAATTTGCTACTAATAATTTTGCGGTTATTCATTGTTAAGCTCCAGTGGCCCCCACCAATGAGTAATTGCAAAACTATAATTTTTTTAATTGAACCTAGTATACCATACGTTTTGAGGCGTTTCTTGATATAATTAATTCTTATAATATATTTAATAATTTTATTCTCGTGTAAGTATATGAAATTTTAATGCAAGGATTGGTTTGGAAGTTAATAAAATTGGGTTTAGCACTTTCATTGTTCATTTCTCGTTAATAACTGACGTCTCCCAATTGTCATAATCAAGTTGGATATAAATTTGAAACGAGGCCGACTTGTCCCATGACGAGTTGTCCCGAGACCGAATGTCCCGAGGCCGAGATGTCCCGGTCGAGGCCGAGTTGTCCAGTTCCCAAATGTCATACTGTGGATTAACAGAGACAGGATGGGGAAGTACAAGGCTTCAGATATGCCAACAGATTGATGTCCAATAACATGGGCTGAAATGGGCCAAATGGATACAGACCACTCATACTCAATTTCAATCGAACACCATCATACCAGCACGACTTATAGCAATACGTTTGCCTCGTAGCAACCACATGGAACCGTAGAAAAATCAAGACGACAGACCCAATTACCGTGACAAAATGGACCGAGGAGACGCGTATTATGACACGCATTGCACATGCGCACTACCATCAGGTATCATTACAGTACCTTGCTGCTCACTTGCGCTACCTCAACAATTAACGCAGCGGACAGCATTCACCGCAACGTGACGTCACTTCATAAGTCACGGTATTCAGAGATCAAGGGTATGTTTCAGTGAACTATTCCGGTTTACTTAGTTTACTATTCCATGTAAAGCTGAACTTGGTTTAGAAATCACAACAGAACGATATGTTTAATGCGAATACTATTCCACATAAACCCGTTTGATGTTGCTAGGAAACGCGACGCATGGAAATATTGTTAGGAGGGAGGGGGGGGGGGGGCATCCAAAGCGTGGGAAACATATCCCTGCTTTCATTTTTAAACAATCTTAGAAACCCATGGTTAAAAAGGCCCTCATCAGAAACTTTCCAGTGATGGTGTCAAAAATTGCGTGACTGCTATCATGGAAATAAAATGGCCAAAAAGGATCTTCTGAAAGTTGTAACAATTATTTCTGGGAGAAAAACACCCTTTCAGTTGAGAATCGAATATTTTTGAAATGCCGCTTTTATGGGCTAAATATATGTTATTAACTTTTTTATAGTTTCTCTCTCTTGAGCTGTAGCATTTTTCATGAACCTTGCACTGTTTATTTCTTTTTTGACACTCAAAATTGAATGTTTTTTTATTGTCGTTGTGCGAGGCGTAGAACTTTTATGTGCACGCGTTCCACTGCGAATGTCAAGAATACAATGATAAACCAGATAACCCTGCTCTCTTGGCGGTTTAGTTGGTTTAATCCAGAATGATAAACCAGAATATAAACTGTTCAATGAAACGACCTGGTTTTTATTCCTTGTGTCTACGCATGCTCACAATAAACCAAGTAAACCGGAATAGCTCACTGAAACATACCCCAAGTGTGCCTAACATACTACTAGTTTTTTCTTAATTTTTTTTGAACAATGCACAATTTCTCTTTACCTTGCTACTCCAAGTTTTGGTTCTAGGGGTAGGGATTCGCTACGCATGTTTGGATCCTCCCTTTCTTCTTACGGCTTTGTCATTTATCTCTATTATACAGTGATATTGTTGTGCAGAAGGTTATAAATCTCTCAGTCTCACGGCTTCTCGGGTTTGAAGTTCATCCAAAAAATAAATCCAAATTTTCATATAAATCTCCCACAAGAACATTTTAGTCCGCCGCTTTTTGCGAAGATAGTCACCGATGCCTTGTCATCATCGATTCAGACTGCACTGAAAAAGCCGAGTAGATGGCCGTTTTTTATTTTTACCCCAGTTCGTTTTCAGATATCACTCTTACAACATTTCCTGGTTACAATTTTTGGTGCTGCCATCAAGTGTCGCCTCAGGGTGGCTCGAAAAGAAACTTGTTTTAACTTCATAAAACTATCCAAAATTGAGTAGGTTTCTTTATAATGGGTTTATATATATATTTGTGATCACCGAAACGCTCTTCGGAAAAATATAATATTAGCTGATCATTTAAGACGAAGACATTTTGAATGTACGTTACCTAATTTCGAGTTATTTAATTTAGGTTCCGCTCCATAGTTTTCCTGGCATTTCCAAATATGACATGCCATACACTCTCTTCAAATGCAAATATTCTGTAGCTTAGGTATCTAACTCATAACAGGTATTACATTTCCAAATCCACAAAAGACATATAACACTATCTGACCAAGTAGAAATAAACAATCTGAATCATGAATGTGGGGTGGAATAATTTATTCTCAAAAGCAGACATCAACCTGAAAGATTTAATGAAAAAATGCCGAAACCAGTCATTTTCAGCCACCTAGCAGCCTCAAAAGCCGAATTCCCCCCCCCCCCCCCCCCCCCCCAGAACAGAGCATCCCCTGTTTCTAAAATGCAAAAAAAAATTTATATCCACTTGTGTCCGAAGTTCGAGACCGCAAGCGCCGTTGTAGAAATGGGAGCTATCTGAAGAAACATAAAATGATATATAATACATACCTGAATAAAGTAATCATTTTAGCATCTATATGCTTTTATTTCCATTATGTGCAACGAACACTGACAAAGTTTCCTGCTTTGAAACGGCACTTGTCGAAGTCGGAGTCCCAACGTAAACAGTGTCCCAAGTTCAAGGACGTTTGATAATTGATTCCTTTGCAATAATGATGACGTCATAAGGCCTCCGATAGAAAACAGTTTGTTTCCAACTGCACTGCCGATTGAAAGACACATTAACAGAATATGAATGATAAAGGAAATTGAGTGGAAGGGCAGTTTTTCTTTCAACAACTCGGTGTTTATTTAATTGTGTTACTTTTCAATGATATGTTTTTTTTTCTTGGGTGCTACAAGCTCATATTTGAGCTTTACTGGAAAGAGTGGGTACCACATCCTAAAGGCTTCATAATCTATGGATGTTCTTTGAATGTAAGTTAGAAGGAAGACTATGTTGTTCACATGGAATTGTCTTGTTATAATTTATTGGAGGGTCTGTACTATTACAAACGCTCCAAGAAATTGTAACAAGACAAATCCATGTGAACAAATTCAGGATATTAAAATGAATCCTCCCCTGTTCCTTTTAACCCTTATAAAAAGTTCCATGGTACACCATGGTAAATCCCAAAATACCCTGGTAATACCAGGGTAGTACCATGGTAATACCAGGGTATTTTGGGATGTACCATGGTTTACCATGGTACATTTTTATAAGGGAAGAAACAATTGCATGGAAAAGAATCACAAAAATACATGTAGAAAGAGCGGATCAGAACTAAAACACGTGCAGAGAGGGTTTTGTACCCAGTTTCTCACAGAAAATGACAACAATTCAATAAGAAAAAAAAAGTTTCACCCAAGGGATTTTACTCCGAGATATATTTACCCTTTACCCAATGTGGATAGAAAACGACACTTGCAAAAAATTTTTTGAATGAGTAAAATGTTCTATTTATGTCTTAAAACACATAGCTTATGACCCCTCGTTGGAATGTGCTCAATGAGCTCTTCCCAGTGCGGGATCATAGGCTATGTTTTTAGAGACAAAAATTGAAAAAATAAAAGAATTTGATTGGAGATTATATTTTGAGCTACCCATTTTGACTGATGCAGAACTGTAGGTGAACCCAGTATTTACATGGTACACCATCTCTTATTCCATCACACTGAGCCCATTTTGTGAACACAACAGAAACACTTTCTCTCACTTCCTTTGGGGTGAAACATTTGCAAACACAGCAGAGTTCATCCTCTACGATTTCCAAATCCTCTGAATCTGATGAATCTACAAGCAAAGGTTTACATGATTTTTTTACACTTTTTTTTGTTGCTTGTTTTCCACTAGGGCCAGGTTTTTCTTGGTTTGTGTTTGAGCTCCTACATTTTTTGCTTTTTTGATTTTCCTCGTGACCGTTATGTGCGAATGTTGTATGATAAATGCTGCGACATGGTTGCTGACGTTGGCTGCTGGTTGACAACACGAAGCACATGACCACTCAATATCTCTGTTCTCTGTTGGCTAATCTATACTCCTGTTGGATTATACCAGTTCCACATTTTCGATGCTGCCACCCTGAGCACCCATCACAAGGCTTGCCGCGATTATGAAATTCCATAGTTGATTAATCAGAGCCCAAAATCGACGATTAGTCACTTTTTTGACCACGTTTTTTTAACAAAGGGTCGACTAAAATGAGATGGCTGAATGGTCCTAAAGGTATGTATAACCGGGTGTGTGGCCGTGTACATTTCATATAACATGGTGACATGGTGAAAGTCGGAATGAACATTTCGTTGACCATATTCTGTTAAGTTGATCGATCGTCTGCCATACCCTTAAACAGTAATACACCCTGACGCCCGAAATTCAGATGAAACATAACAGTGAGCAGCAAGAAGGAACTTGGCCTGATCCGAGGGAGAGGGATTTTACAACTTACAAGGTCTATTCTGCTGGACCCTGTAAGTGCACTAAGGATGTAAAAAGTCCCCCCCCCCCCCCCCCCCCCCTCACCTTCTGCACACACACTCGCAATAATTTATCAATGGTGGGAAGCGTTGTGATTTTCGGATTTCCAACACAAAAGGGTGACCCAAGGGAGTTAACTCTAGTTTTGTGATGCAAAATACTGAAATTTCATCAAACGCAGTGAGTTTCATTTCGTGTTGTTCAAAATAAAAGATTTATGAGCAAGGAATGGTTATTGGAAATGATGTTGTTTAAAATATGGACATTTTGTTGACATGACGAGAGCAGTAATATTTGAAAATAACTTTCATATTTTCGAAAAAAAAATCATTAAAGTGGGAGGTAATTACCGCAAACATTTCCGAATCGGACTTTGAAAAATGATGATTTATTTGAGGGGGGGGGGGGGGGGGGGGGGGGGGGGCTTTACCTCCATATGGTCTACCACTGTCGTTTATACATCCAGAAAAGTTCCCATCATGTATATACAGCATGATCACATTGTGGCAAGGTAGTGGTGTCGATGTCAATATACATGCGGGAGTAAAAAAAGTCGACTTTCAATTAAAGTCGATCAATCGGCACGACCGACATTTATTTGACTTTTTGCATAATCACGGCAAGCCTACCCATCACATTGGAGTCCCTCTTGCTGGGGCCGTACTGCTGTGTTACACTGTAGACAAATATCAAAAGACATTTCACAGATGACTGGCAAAATGAATGAATGAAAGGTTTTAGTGCGCCTTATGTGCGCAGGGACGATGTGGGATTTACAAATCCCTTGCGACCCAGTTAACCTTATTTTATTTCACTTGGATCACACAGGCCTAGCTTCCCTATTGCCTGAAATGGGGTCTGAGGGGGTATGCAAGCGGTTAGAATTTTCCAGCAGTTTATGTTGGAGTGATAGATTGTCAATAATGAATCCCTCAACGCCATTAAGACTATTAGAGAGTGGGCTTTATTCAGTTCCAGCTTGGCGATGGTAGAGGTTTGAGTCTCACCATGGTGGCAAGCCAGAATATAATGTTGTGCGCTGGCAAATTTAAGGGAAGAAGAGAAAAGAAAACCAAACAGCAACGCTGGTTTGGTAGTGGCCCCAGTATATGACCATAGCAGTTAAAAAAGTGGAGAAAGCTCCAACAGTTGAGTTTTATAAAAACTGGGAGTCATCCATCAGGCCTTCTGGGAGATAGGATGCCGTATGTGATTATGAGGTATCTGGTTATCCTTCGGGAATTCCAAATGACCTCCCCCACCCCCCTAAAAAACACAAAAAAACACACACACCTAAATAAATAACAAAAAAGCCCTAAAAAGGATTGTTTAGTGTTGTGACAAGATTGTTTCAATCCTTGCCTTGGTCTTGTTAGATTCTCTGCACATCTTTGCATGAGGATTGTTTCAATCCCTCATAGTTTGTCATTCAGTTTGGTCGTGTGTCTGGTGAGATAGGGGAGGTAGAAAAGATAGAGAGCTGGAAGTTAGAGCAATTCAGTTTTTAATTTACAACTGTTCCATCCGTGATGACCAGTGACATGTGGATGGGGAAGCCAGCATTTTTTCCCCGAAATTTATATCTCGGGGTGGAAGACCCGGCAGCAGGTGGATATTTTCCTCACTGTTTGCAGCTCCCACTGGTAACAGAGGCAAGCTTTCGTGCTATACTGTCTATTTTTGCTATCTTGTGAAGTTGTTTATCGATGTCCACGTGGGCTTACGCAGAGCCACACACGCAAGGCATGATTTTGGACCTGTTGTAGTTTTTCAATGTTGCTTTTATTCAGGTCACTTGTTATTATGGCCCCATACTCTAGTACTGGGTGCATATATGATTTGTAAAGCTTGAGGAGATCTTCTTTATTGGCTCCCCAATTTTTACCTCAAATCATTTTCAGGAAATTGATGCGTTTAGTGGCTTTGACAGTGACTGAGTTTACATGATTGTTTAGATTGAGACTGCTATCCAGGGTGAATCCCAGAAACTTTGCCTCATTACCCGCTTCAAGTTTGTGGTCGTAAAGCTTAAGCTCAATATTAAGGGCAGGTTTTCTCCTTTGCTTTTTATAGAATGTGATTCTTTGTGTTTTCGCTGCATTTAGCTTGATGTGCCACAGAGCGCACCAGTCTTGAAGGTCGCGGATGGTATCCTGCAGGCAGTGCAGGCAGTTTTGTATTATGTTTCGATACTTACTGGCCGTCCACATTCCTTTGTCGTCTGAGAATTGACATAGTTCAACATGGTTCTTGCCTACTTTGTCAATGTCATTCACATATATTATAAATAGAATCGGGCTAAGGACCGAACCCTGTGGATTGCCCGCTTTGATTTTTACCGCGTCTGACACCTCACGGTTGACCTCACTTTGATTTTTCGATCAGATAAAAATGATGATATGATCTTTAGAATTTTGGTAGGTAGCCCCATTTTAGCTAGTTTGTATCTCATGCCATTGTGCCAGACAGGGTCAAACGTTTTTTCTACGTCAAGTAATAGCGCAGTTCCTATTTCATTTTGACTGAACGCCGTTTTCATATAATCTACTAGTTTATAAACATGCTCGATTCCCTCTCTTTGGCTTCTGTAGACCCTTGGCCACTTTTTGAAAAAGCTGATTGATTCGAGATAGCTGCAGAGTCTAGTCGTGAGAATCCGTTCAAAAATTTTTCCAATACAGCTGAGTAGGCAGATTGGGCGGTAATTTGCTGGGTTGCTCAAGTCCTTGTTGGGTTTGGGTATCATGACTCCTGTAGCCACTTTCCAACATTTTTGGAAGTATCCACTAGAGAGACAGCAGTTTAGGAGGTAAGTGAGTCTACCGAAAAAAGTATTGGCACATTGTTTCAGGATTTTGTATGAGACCTCGTCCCCTCCTGGGGAAGAAGAAGACTTACATTTTTTAATTGCTGGTGTTAGCCACTTCTTCTTGACTTATTGGTTCTGTAAGTTCATGGCCATCTCCGTCCTCGGGCATTTGGCTGAAGTTGGCATCGTTAAATGTTGTCCTATTGTCTTGAACAAATTTGTTTACTTTTTCTTCGAACTCATCGTCAAACCTATTGCCATCATGGGGGCGATGATATTTCTTAAGGAGCTCAGCGAAGGCACTAGTCTTCACCTTGTCATCCAGGGCCATAGTTCCATCACTGATCTTAAGAGCCTTACTGCTGGCCTCTTTTTGTTTTTGTCCAGTAAAGGTTTTAAAAGTATCCCAAAACTTTTTAGGCTCTCTGAATCCATTTAGATTTTCCGTTGCTTTTTCCCATCTCAAGCGATTGTCGTTTGCTATTGCTTTTTAGCTCACCTGAGCGAAGGTCAAGGGGAGCTTTACTAATCACTTTCTGTCCATCGTCCGCCCGTCCGTCCGTCCGTCCATCCATCGTAAACTTTACATTATCGACTTCTCCTCACAAACTACTGGACCAAATTCAACAAAATTTGCTGTGCATGTTCCCTATCATATGTCAATTCAAGTGTGTTCAAATAAAGTTGCCACGCCCACAGGGGGCACCACAGGGGGCATAACTCTGATAGCACCCATGAACTTCTTTCCAAAATCAAAAAAAATCTTCTTCTTCAGATCCACTAGGCAGAATTCTTTCATATTTGGTATACAACATCTCTAGGGGGGTCAGATTCAAGTTTGTTCAAATCGAGTCCCTGGGTTCATATTTGGGCTCCCTATGGGAGCCCGAATTTTAGCTAAGTGCAATATGAGGATTATTCTTTGAAAATCTTCTTCTTCAGATCCACCAGGCAGAATTCTTTCATATTTGGTATACGACATCTCTAGGGGTGTCAGATTCAAGTTTGTTCAAATCGAAACCCTGGGTTCATATTTGAGCTCACTATGGGAGCCCAAATTTTAACTTAGTGCAATACGAGGAGTATTTTTAAAAAATCTTCTTCAGATCTATCAGTCAGAATTCTTTCATATTTGGTGTACAACATCTCTAGGGAGGTCAGATTCAAGTTTGTTCAAATTGAGTCCCTGGGGTCATATTTGGGCTCTCTATGGGAGCCTGAATTTTAACTTAGTGCATTAAATGAGGAATATTCTCAAAAATTCATCTTTGGTTTCACCAATAAAAATCTTTTGATATTATGCAAATACAGTTTTACCCGTATGAATCCACCCCCTCCTTTACCCTCTGGGGGTCAATAAGGCGGAAACATTTTTTTTTACTCCAAAATGCAATATCCTTAAATAGGCAGATTCAAGTTTGTTCAAATCCATTCCTCGGTGTTCTTCCCTCAAACTGCAATGGAATAAAACCCCTTGGAAGTTAATAATCATCTGACATGGCACCAGAGTTATAAATAATTTCATGACTTCTTTCCTATGAATGTTGATAAGCCTTAGCCATGGCTAGCTAATTTTGATCCCAAATACTTCTTTGAACTACTTTGTCAGGTGAGCGATTAAAGGCCCCTTGGGGTCTCTTGTTTAACTTCACCGTGGAGGCGATTATACACAGACTTTTTAGTTCAACCTTTTTAGTTGGAAGTTTTTCTGATTTGTATGCACAGAAGGCCTTTCTTTTTTGTTTTATTATTTGGAGTGTGGTTTCAGTTATTCTGTTGGCCCACGGTTTAACCGTCTGTTTTGGACGAATCTCATCAAGAGTATTGTTAATGACTTCACCGAGATTGGTACATGCTTGTTCGAGCTCGCAGGTATTCATTGGGCCATTTTATTTATTTTAACCTGAATTATTTTTCTGAAAAGGTCCCAGTCAATTTTGGATAGATTCCTCATACTCATTGTGGGGTATCTTGTGGGTCCGGTGCAACCGTGTAATGTGGCATGAACAGGCAGGTGGTTGCTACCTAAATCATCGTCCCCCACAAAAATGTCTTGCGTTTGATTAATTAGTGATTTACTGGTTATAATAAGGTCAAGGATGTAGGATTGGTGGAGTGTGTTGTTACTGACGTGGGTAATGTCTTGGTCGTTATTTAACACAAAAAGATCAAATTGTTCGATGATATTGAAGAGGGCGTCGCCATTGGTCTCCGTTTTATTACATCCGAAAACCTGATGTTTGGCATTGAAATCATCTAAGAAAATACAGTGTTTGTATTTCTTCAAAGAATTCAAAGACTTTGCTGTCAACTGTTTTTTTCGGTTCATTATAATATGAGATTACGGCAACTTTTTTGTGATCTAGTTCAATCTCAGCGGTAATCACCTCTGCGTCAAGGTGATCGCTTGATGTCGTTTTCTATTTTAAGTCTTGCCTTATGAGGAGAGCCACTCCGCCTCCTCGTTGTGTGGGACGGTCTCGTCTAATAATGTTGAATCCACTTAGCAAAAATGTCTTTAACCATGTTTCAATTACATCTACGTTTGTGAAGTAATCGGACATCTGTGAGCTTTTGAAGTTAACGCTTCGAGCATTCCACTGAATTATTTTCAACTTATTCATAATTGGTCAGTACCTGACATAATTGTACTAGTTAACTTGTTATGGGTGTGATTTATATTTTATTTATGGTGGCTTCTATTAGCGAAGAAGAGATGTGAGTTCGATATAACTTGGATGCTATTTTTCCAACTCCTTTACATATGTCGGAAAGACTGATGTTGAAGTGTTTGTTCATTATATTAAAAATTGAAACAGCCATGAGGCTGCACATCGAATGTGGAGAGGTTGCATTTTCTATGCTGTTGACATTCATAGCTTGGAGTTTTATGTCGGTTTTAACTTTTTTGTAGTGGGGACAGCCCCGATAATTGCTTGGGTGTTTTCCGTTACAATTTGGGCATTTCTGTGTTGAAACCTTGCATGACTTTGTTAAATGTTTTTCGCTGCATTTCATGCAACGCAACTCTCCTTTGTATTTGTTCGACATATGACTACATTTCTGGCATTTATGATACTGTGTGGGCTGAGGCAAAACACGATACTCCTCAGTCTCATATTTTTGTCCGTTTATACAAACACCTTTGCTAATGAAGTTTAGTTTTGTGGCCCTATTGGGGCATTTTACTTTAATTTTCCACGTAGGGTTGCCTGCAACCTTAGATATTAGTCTGTTCCACGGGTCTCCCGACAGGGCTACATCAATACCCCCATCATTAATCTTTGTGTGAACCCTTGTGATGACTACGCAAGGGTTTTGCAGTGGTTGATGCTGTTGTTTATTCGTCTGGTGTTTGGCCATATTATCCTTTTGAGGTTGTTTAGAAAGGGCTCTTGCCTTGTCTGTGAACAATACACCACTGTCAGTGGTGAATGCTGACGTCGGCGGTATCGTTTCCGTTGTGTTACTGTCTGCCGATTTCCCATCATTATGGATCTCCGCACTGGTTGTTACTACTGTAACATCCATGGTGTCCAAGGTCTCAACGACAACATCCGGGTTATTGGTGTCTTGTCAACACTTTCCGGGTTTTCTTGGCCACTGTTTCTATTTCCAGGGGCTCACCATTTTCTTGGAAGTCTGTATCCACTTTCCTTTTCGATCGCGACGTAATCTGATTAACAGGCTTGGCAATTTCAGGAGAGCGATTTTTTAGCTCTCCTTACTGCCCTCCTGAAAGAATTAAGGAGAGCGAAAAATTGCCCTGCTAAATATTTTGGTCTGGGATGATTGACATTACATGTATTATGCTCACATTAAATTTTTGTTGTAAAGCAAAAATTTAATTTAACTTCGAAGTCACATAACATCTCGTAATTTCATTTTGAAAGTGGTTTAGTGGTAAAAGGTAATGGCTGCAACCATACCCAAACACAGTTGCAATCATTTGAAGCAAAATGGGTCACAGCAATATTTTTTTTTCTGTCAGTTTCAAGTTCAACAACTGACATCACAGTTTGAGGGGTAATTATTCAAGGAATATTGACACTATAATATACTATCATTACTACTATCCTGTCACTTGAAGCACTTGCACCAGGATGTGACTGTAGATTCAAGCAGACCTGTTGTCCAAGAAAGTCATACGCCTACCACTACCACCTTCAACCCCCCCAAGGGGACTTGGACAACAGGTCTGGGTACACACACAGGTCTTGTCAAGTGTGTGTTCGGTTGTTGAGTAAGACATCTAGATGTCTAAGAGATTTCACTTTACCTTAGTAAAGTTAATAAAATCACTGATGTAGTCTGTTGGTTTCAGTTTCAATGAGTTCGTTCAACTGGATACTTAAAATGCTGTGTAAAGCTAATTGCTCTCCTTAGCTGATTGAGGAGAGCGATTTTTTGCCCTCCTGCATTTTTCAGAATGCCAGGCCTGGATTAACCACCTCACAGGTGGGAACAGTAGTTGCCTCTTGCTCTATGAGCGTATGCAACCAGTTATCTTGACTGGCGGTAACAAGTTCCGAGCCCTGATTTGGTGGTACCTCCAAAGAGATGGCGTGCATAGGTCTCCCCATCGCAGTCGTATTATCTATAAAAGGCGAACCAGGTGTAGGATTAATTTTGCCCACCATCCCCTTGCTAGGATTAGTTTTTGAAATCTGAGTTGTATCAACTGTTTTAGAAGCACTAGTGATATCCGTAACTGTGTTCGTTTTAGGGCCCAACGTGCTGGGGTCCATACTCTTGCCCTTTTGTTTAGAGCTTCCATTGCTGGAGCACGAACCCAAACCTGATTTATTATACAACACACTTGAAAAGTGGGAGGTATATACTGTTCACTTGGTACGTCCGTCTGTCTGTCCATCCGTCCATCCGTCCGTCCATCCGTCCGTCCATCCATCCGTCCGTCCGTCCGTCCGTCCATCCATTATGCTTTAGGGGGGTACACATCTGCTATCCACAACTCCCCCTAAACCAGTGAACAGATTTCATTCAAACTCTTAGACATTCTTTTACATACATTGAAGATGTGCACCTCCTATTTTCTTTTCAATATTTTCATATTTACATATTCAAAAATGGTCTTTGTCAATTCGGGATTTAGTAGGGATGGGTAAAGATCTGTTATCCGCTACTCCTCTTAAACCATTGAACAAACTCCGTTGGAACTTGTAGACCTTCTTTTGCATACATTGAAGATGAGCACCTCCTATTTTTCTTTCAGATGTTTTCATATTTCGATGTCTTTCCATCCGTTACGCTTTAGGGATGTACACATCTGCTATCCACAACTCCTCTTAAACCAGTGAACGGATTCCATTAAAACTCTCAGACGTTCTTTTACATACATTGAAGATGTGCACCTCCTATTTTCTTTTCAAATATTTTCTTTTTTACAGTTTCCCATATTGAAAGATGAACTTTGTCAAATTCAGTTGACATTCTGTGCAGATCTGCTATCCACAACTCCTCTTAAACCATTGAACAGATTTCATTGAAACTTTCAGACATTCTTTTACATACAGTGCAGATGTACCCGTTCTATTTTCTTTTCAGATATTTTCATATTTACAGTTCTCCATATTCAAAAATGGTCTTTGTCAATTCAGGTTTTAGGAGGGAGGGGTATAGATCTACTATCTGCTACTCCTCTTAAACCATTGAACAAACTCCATTGGAACTCTTGGACATTCTTTTACATAGACTGAAGATGTGCACCTCCTATTTTTCTTTCAGATATTTTCATATTCCGACATACGTCCGTCTGTCCGTTATGCTATAGGGGTGTTATGCTTTGGGGGGGGGGGGGGGGGGGGTACACGTCTGCTATCCACAACTCCTCTTAAACCAGTGAACGGGGCTGCACGTTGAAAATACTGATTGGTCTACCCCACACATTTACAGCCATCCTATTTAATGACGTTTTGACATATGTTCCTGGTTGGAAAAGCAGGTTCAAAGGGATAAGGTTTCTGGTGTTTGGTGACAGTATTCCTTTGACAATTCAAATACACAACGCGGGTCGACCCGGACGGTGATCGAACTCGGAGCCTCTAGCATAGAAGTCCAACAGTCTACCACTGACCCACTGCACTCACGAATAATAAGGGTGAAAGCTTGATATATATTCCTATTTTCGTGTTTTGAGTTCCCAATAAAACTTATTGGTGAATTTTACAAGAGATTTGCAGTGACGAATGGGAGCAAAATGGAGGCGAGTGGAAAATCGCTTGTCTCAAATAAAGTTTGCGAGAGTGAAAACTGTGAGGAGAGTGAATTTGATTGATTGTTGATTTCAGTGTTTAACTTCAACTGATAAGCGTCCTTCAAAACGAATGTATGAATACAACTGAACACGGATGGAAATTTCAAGGGTGAAAATATATGTAACCCACTCAAATTAGATCTGGATTTTAAATGGCAGATTATCAAAATCGTGGAAAATGGATGCATAAATTCCAAATCGGGCACATTCGTGTCACTGGTGAATTGGAGCAACAGGTGTCACATGTATAAAAGAAAACAAGGAACCAGGCAACATTCCGCATATCTTTGATAAAGAAAAATTCGGAAGTATTAAAATGTTTCTCAGATCTCAGAATGGCCACCGTTTTTTTATCTGAACATGCGTGTTCATTTTGTGGCAGGAGTAACCTCTGGGCGAATTGTAAATGTACAACCCTCTTACTGTTAGCATGTCGTGTGTGGATGTTTTAGTGAACTACTGTGTGTCATGTTCAAAATGACGGAAAAGGAAATTGTTTGGAATTGTACTTGAAATGCTTCAAATTGTGAGTGATTCTTAAAAATTTCTCAACATCAAAACTTAATTGAATGTTTTTGTTGACGCAACTCAAAAGGATGAAAACACACCCAAGAAGAGTGGCAAGCGATTATCCGTGCACCCCGGACAATTTTTGCATGAGCGATGGTGCGCGCGAGCGATTGCGCACCTTTCCCATGCGTCAATGTCTCATGAAAGAGTGAGTACAATGATATTTGGTATGGAGCGTCTTTTTGAGGTGAAGAATCAAATTTGCTCAAACAAAGTTCGTGCAGCAATATTTGCCTTTGTAATGGGAGGGACAAGATTTTTGGCCCGTCCCAAATTTCTATTTTCTGAACTGATGGTCCGATTTGAACCAAATTTGGAATGTGGGGGCGGGCAGATTCAAGTTTGTTCAAATCAGGTCCCGGTGTTAATATTTGGGCTCCTATGGCAGCACAAATTTTAACTTAGTGCAATATGAGGAAATTTCTTTGAAAATCTTCTTCAGATCTATCAGTCAGAATGCTTTCACATTTGGTGTACAGCATCCTGGTGGTGGAAGGGAAGGGTTCAGATTCAAGTTTGTTCAACGTAAGTTCCTAGGTTGATAGTTGGACTAGAGTTAGGTGGTTAACCGAAAATTCGGTTTGGTTATCAAAACCAAAAACGAAACTGAATCAATTACAGAAAACCCATCATCGTGGTTTTCAACTTCAGTGTTGAAAAACTCTAATCAGGTCTTCACCACTTAAAATAAAGAGAGAAACAACCTAAAATTAACCCTGTTTTCAAACTTCAGAGTAGCGATACCCCTTTCTCAGAACAGCTGCCCTAATTGGTATTGCGTTCGAGCGTGGCATTTGCCATGAAAATAGGTGACAAAATCTCTTCTTATGCATCATGTTTTAAACGTTCATCTGTTTAGCAAAGGCAATTTCCTTTGCAGAACTGTAACTTGTCACTTGTTCCACATTTATAATGATAAATATATTTATTTCTACACATAAGTTTGAAAGCTTGAACTCCAAAGCCAGCTTCAAAATCACAGTTGAAGTTGGATGAAAATTTAGGGTTACAGTGACCTATATGAGTGACTTTTACTTCATAAAATTTTTATGGTCTGCATAATTTTTTAGAGTTGGTGGGGTTACCCTAAACACAGGTATTGGAGTGGGGAACGGGAGGTACTAATTTTGCCACTGACTCAAGGCAAAAATTATTTTTCTCAAACTTTAAATTTTTTAATTTTTTAGATAATTTTAATATGCAAACACATTATGCTCTGGAAATCAGGGTACCGGTATATTACACAGGTGCATAGCCCTGATTGGAGAGTCCATGTGTCACTGACTGGTGCCAAATACATCTTCCTATATGCAAATGCAGTGTATTGTTAAGTTTGTACAAAGAAAACCGAAACTGAAAACCCGGCTCTTTCAATGAAACTGAAACCAGAACCGACATGAAATTTGAAAACCTCCCATATCCAATCTGGACTCCCAAGTTGTGCATTTCTGGAAATCTCGGCATTATTTCTGTGATAGCATATCGCAGTACCAGACAAAAGTCATCTGGCATGGACAGCATAGTAAAAACAATTAAATAACTTCATTACTCTTAGGGATGAACTGATAATCGGCAATCGGAACCGGCCGGTTATGGGGCATCGGCCGATTGTGACAACTGGAAGCTAAAAATCTGCAGTTTCTGGTTATTCTATTTTTAACACTGACTATTAAAAATCTCTTTGATGTCTGGCTATTTCAATAATAAAGTTTCCCCATTAAAAATGTGTTGAGTGCATAGCAGAATATTTAGGGATTTGCAGAGGCGAGATATTACGGAATTTACCATCAGCAATCGGTATGAGATCACCACCATTTCCCAGCTGCTCGAAGTCACTGGCCTTCAATCATTCATAGTGCTGTACAACTACTGCATTGCATTGGGTACATGTATAAATAAAATGTGTTCAGTCGGTAGTCTGTAGTACTTCATGATGCAAGCATCACAACACAATAAGAAATTAAAATTTGCAAAAAAACTAAAAAACCCTCTTTATTCAATGATAGATGATTGTTATGCAACATGTATTTTAAGTTGCATGACTGTCACAAACACGTTTTCAGTTTGTCAAATTCATTTTTTAATTCATTTACCTCCCTTGATGTTTCTCTCCAATGTTGACTGCAGATTACATGTAAACACTGGAGAATCACATGTCTGACTTGTGTATCTCTTCTCTAAACCATCCATCATACAACTTCACAACACATATTAACATCAAAATTTTTAGTCGAGTTTTGACGAAGTCAATCTCAACTTACAGTTTGATGAAGTGGCGGCGGGCGTAAACAATTGGTTTCCGGGCAATAGCTTTAGTTCTGTTTGACGTACCTTTACCAAACTTACACCAGAGGTTACCCTATAGGAAAGGAAGACACCTATCGATTTCAGAGTCTCGCGCCCCAAGGACAAGGTCACTGTTACTATAAATAGAATATTTTGTGACAAATTGGTTTCCGGGCAATAACTTTAGTTCTATTTGATGCACCTTTACCAAAATTATACCAGAGATTACCCTACAGGAAGGGAAGACACCTATTGATTTTGGAGTCTGGGACTCCAAGGTCAAGGTCACTGTTACTATAAATAGAATATTTTATGACAAATTGGTTTCCGGGCAATAACTTTAGTTCTATTTGACGCACATTTACCAAACTTTTACCAGAGGTTACCCTATAGGAAGGGAAGACACCTATTGATTTCGGAGTCTGGGGCTCCAAGGTCAAGGTCATTGTTACTATAAATAGAATATTTTGTGACAAATTGGGTTTCTGGGCAATAACTTTAGTTCTATTCCATATATCTTCACCAAACTTATACCACAGGTTACCCTATAGGAAGGGAAGACACCTATCGATTTCAGAGTCTGGGGCCCCAAGGTCAAGGTCACTGTTACTATCAATACAATATTTTGTGACAAATTAGTTTCCGGGCAGTAACTTTAGTTCTATTTGATGCACCTTTACCAAACTTATACCAGAGGTTACCTTATAGGAAGGGAAGACACCTATTGATTTCGGAGTCTGGGACTCCAAGGTCAAGGTCACTGTCACTATACATAGAATATTTTGTGACAAATTGGTTTCCGGGCAATAACTTTAGTTCTATTTGAAGCACCTTTACCAAACTTATACCAGAGGTTACCCTATGGGAAGGGAAGACACCTATTGATTTCGGAGTCTGGGACTCCAAGGTCGAGGTCACTGTTACTATAAATAGAATATTTTGTGACAAATTGGTTTCCAGGCAATAACTTTAGTTCTGTTCCGTGTATCTTCACCAAACTGATACCACAGGTTACCCTATAGGAAGGGAAGACACCTATTGCTTTTGGAGTCTGGGGCTCCAAGGTCACTGTTACTATCAATTGAATATTTTGTGACAAATTGGTTTCCGGGCAATAACTTTAGTTCAATTTGACGCACCTTTACCAAACTTACACCAGAGGTTACCCTATAGGAAAGGAAGACACCTATTGATTTCAGAGTCTCACGCCGCAAGGTCAAGGTCACTGTTGCTACAAATAGCTTATTTCTTCAGAATTTAATGTCAAAACTCGATTTCTGTATCTGTGATCCACTTGCTGTATTTTTAACATACTATTCAATTAAGACACAAGGTATGCATGCTCAGTATACTCCTGGTTAATACAGCCAAGTGTGTTGTATTCTTACACAGAACCGTATTAACAATATTTAATGGAATAAACACAATCTTCATGAGAACAATATCTTGTGATTGTATCGTTAATAACGATCCCCCCCCCCCCCCCCCACCTCAACCCTCAAAAATGCAAATATTTATTTGGCTAATATTGCCCAATACAAAACATGCATACTCTGAGAACTTATGTGGTATTAAGCTTTCGTAATTGGTGATTTATCAACAAAATTCTGTAGTATAACAGGAAACCACAGATTTTCTTCTGTGTCCTATTTCAACTGTCGGAATCAGCATAATT
Source organism: Pictodentalium vernedei (assembly GCA_031216915.1). NCBI lineage: Eukaryota > Metazoa > Mollusca > Scaphopoda > Dentaliida > Dentaliidae > Pictodentalium > Pictodentalium vernedei. The sequence goes on along the minus strand of CM062295.1, from coordinate 299,940,991 downwards.
GGCAGAGAAATAATCGGTAATCGGTTCATAGTACAGTAGAACCCTGTTAATTAAATAGCTACTGTGTCAATGAAAATTATTCAATTAACAGGAGTATTCACTTAACAGGGATTGTGTCACTTTCCTGTATTCTAGAGATAAATTTAGCATTTATTCTATTATATCTTGTTTGACAGATCTCCATGAGCTCTGTCAAACAAAATATAATAGATAAAATGTCTGTATTGGATGCACTGAGGCCAAATAGGCCTATAAATAAAGAAAAACTAGGGAGATTCAGGGTAATATCTCGACAAGTTACAGGATATTCTAATCAATTAACAGGAGTTGACTCTATAACCTATATTCAATTAACAGGTCAAATTTGTACTGGAGGTATGGTTAATGGTTTTGTGTTGGGAAATTATATTCAATTAACAGGGTTATTCAGTTAAGAGATATCCAATTAAGAGAGCTGCACTGTAATTAAGTTTTGATAATCGGTTCATCACTAATTCCTCTGCAGCATTAACTTGCCATAGATGCTAATTAAATCCTTTTTTAAACAACTATGGCCAGGTGAGTGCCTCGTTTCCTATGGGGCCTCTTGTTATTTGTGGAGCTGTCAATGAATTTGTATGACAGTGTGTGTATCACTATCAGCATGCTGTGGGTTACAACACATTAGTAATGTTGAAACACAATGCAGGGTTTGACCATCCTGACACCAACATTCATCACTATCAGGCATATCAGGGGAGCTGACAATAACAGCGCATGCAAATTAATACATGTTAATGCATGTCTTCACAATTATCAGCGACATTCACTATAGAAAGCTCTTTTTGGTGACCATGGTTAGTAAACCACACCACTATCTCAGATAGGGATCTGCGAATCATAATTTTTTTTCCGAATTGCATCTCAAACAGAGCCATTTTTGTCTTAAACTTTTAGCTCTACTAGAACTACTTACTACTAGCAAAATATTTAGAGGTCAAGTAAATCAACTAAAAATACAAATCTTAAATTGAAAGAAAGTCTAACTTTTAACTGGAAATTTTTCACCATACCATAACATGAACCAGCCGCATGTGAGACCAGCACCCAAATCCACTCAGCCACCACAAAACTCTCTTACTCAGTCTGTTTGTGTGGGTATGAAATGACTCCGAGCAAAGCGAAATGGTACAAGAACGAACCGACCTGGGTGGAGCGGGTATAAAGGAACAAAAAGACTCGACATCCTATTGGTCAGACACACCCGGTGATGGTCTTTGTAACTTGTCGCTTTGTTAATACCGTTGATTATGGTCAATTATTATGGTCAATGGCACTGCCTTACTTTTCATTTTGAATCTATTTTCTTGGATGGGATTATACAGTTCACAGTGTTAATGTGTTACTATCACTACAAAAATGTGTTATTCGTCATATCAAACTGAACATTCTGAACTCTTTTCTCTCCAAAGATCATTATTCATTGATAAGTAGGTTCGAGAAACATTCTGTAGTCTATACAGTGGAACCCACTTAATTGGATATCTCTTAACTGAATAACCCTATTAATTGAATATAATTTCCCAGCACAAAACCATTTACCATACCTCCAGTACAAATTTGACCTGTTAATGGAATATAGGTTATAAAGTAAACTCCTGTTAATTGAATAAAAAATCTTGTAATGAACTCTTTTCTCTCCAAAGATCATTATTCATTGATAAGTAGGTTCGAGAAACATTCTGTAGTCTATACAGTGGAACCCACTTAATTGGATATCTCTTAACTGAATAACCCTGTTAATTGAATATAATTTCCCAGCACAAAACCATTTACCATATCTCCAGTACAAATTTGACCTGTTAATGGAATATAGGTTATAAAGTAAACTCCTGTTAATTGAATAAAAAATCTTGTAAGCTGTAGAGAATTACTTTGACTCTCCCCAGTTTTCCTTTGTTTGTAGGCCTATTTTGCCAAAGTACATCCAATACAGGCATATATTTCTATTATATCTTGTTTGACAAAACTTATGGAGATCTGTCAAACAAGATATAATAGAATAAATGCTAAGTTTATCTCTAAAATACAGGAAAGTGACACTACAATCCCTGTTAATTGAATACTCCTGTTAATTGAATAATTTTCATAGGCAAAGTGGCTATTCAATTAACAGGGGTTCCACTGTACATGTACTACTAACCTAACAATTAAACATTGTCAGTTACTCAATTAAATGTAAATTTCACCAATTTGTAGTGGAAATGTAACAAATTGCACTAAGCACAAGAGATTCGAAAAAATTCAATCTTGAGACTGATTTGGGGTCAGTGTCGAATCAGAGGTATTACACCGATATCAAATCGAATCAAATCTCGAATATTCGCAGAACCCTAAACCCAGAGACTGACATTAAAAAACAATGTTGAATCATTGACTGCTTTTATTGCTATCACATCATACAATTGTTAAAATTGGCAATATTTGGGGAGCATTTTCTCTTGGAAGTGAACATGTTTCCCATACCATTCAATGGGGTTCGGCTTTAAGTATTTTGATGTTTGATCTTTACGTTATACAGGGTTTCTGCTAGGGGAAAATTTGTGGGTCTGGTAGTTTAAAGAAAGTGAAACTCAGACGCCTTCGTCTGCCGCACATGCCAAATTTGATTTTTGAATTTTGATTTTTAGGTGCTCTCTAGGGGCATTCTGGTCGCTAAAATGCTGAATAATTAAAGTGGAAAATATGTATTTTTTCCTCCTACAATTCTCTAAATTCCCACAGGACACACAATACTACATCTCGTCAGAGGTTTCATAAAAATACAAACCCAAAACAACACAAAATCCATGAATCCTGACAGTGACTGCGACGCTTGACCTCAATTTTTTTATACAACCCGATATTCGAAAAGAACCATGATGCGGACGTGTGACGTAATGCACGTGCAATTACATCATTTATCGCTCAAAATAAAAGACAGTGATTTCGGACCAAACACGACAATTTGAGTCCAAAATTTTATAAGTGACGTTTAGGATTTGAACTTTGTTTTCCCCTCTCGTCTGGGGGTTATAAAATATCAGGTTGTCGCTAGTAATAGTTGGCATAGTATACAACATAATTACGCCTATATTACATGGAAACAAAGGATCTTGAGTGTTTTTACGATACAGCATTGTACTCGACATTCTAACCACCAGCTTTTCTGACTGATCATAGTATGATCGGCGGGGGGAATGGGTCCGGTCGACGGACCCGCAGCCGGTCTAGCAGAAACCCTGTGTTATATTGGGTACATATTATGGATGAATAATCCATTAACCATTGACAGTGTCCACCGATTATTTGATTCTGAAAACTGATAGTCATGGCAGCTCTAAGCATCACTGATTTTCATAAACCAAGGGTAACATGTTGCTATTATCAGTCAAGCTGTTATTCATTTCATGTGGTGCTTTTCAACATTGCAGTTTATTTTTTTATTTTATCATTTTACTGTCTCCCCCCCCCCCCCCCCCACCCTCCTTTTATAAAGGGAGTACATAGTAATTACTTGTCCTTCTGCTAATGGACAAGATCGCATTTACTATAAATACATTTTTAGTTACTGTACAATAACTAGGCCTGGAAATAAGTCGCGAATGGCCATTCAGGTTATGAGGAGGTTACAACATTTTAAAAAAATCGTAAGCTACGAACCATTCACATTTGCTTTTGACCACTGATGGAATAGAAAGGTTATCACCACTTTACTGTTCCATTCCAACATTCGCCAAATCTAAATCCAAATATTACTCTTGCTGATGAAGCCAACAGGATTGGGGTGCATGATTTTGGGGTAAACAAAATTATCATTTGTAGACCTATTTCATGAGAATTATTGCGGTAACATACTCAGTATTTACAGTGTTTTCATTCTCTTACTCGGAGTCAGCCCTGACAGTGACATTTGATTTGGACTACTGTAAGCTACAAAAAACAGGCCGGCTCCTCATTTACTTCAAGTGGCGATCAAACACCACCCAACATTTTTTGGCCCTACCCCATCCCCAGCTTTCTATGACAACTACTACTGACGTGTGAAGAAATCTATCGAATTAATCATTTTAAATGGTAATTTTCCATTTTGATTAACACAAATTTTGCATGTCACATGCTGTTATCTTCCTTGATATGCCTTGTCACTATCTTTTCATCAGTTGTAAAAAAAGATAAGGTAACAATGCCATCATGAAAAATTGCTGAAAGTTGGTTATTTTGAATTGGCTCACATCCAAAAATATATAAATTCATTCTGCAATGCCAAACATTGACAGCATTTTCAAGTTCATATTTTGCAAATTGACAAACAAAAGTATAAAACCTGGAGAATGATCTATCAAATTTTCTTGGGTTTAAATTTGAATGTTGAAGAGAACATGCTTAGAACAAGATTCACTGGGAGTATAATGGGGAAGTGGGTTGGGAGAATGAAGGACATGTTGTTAGGGGGCGACTCAAAGGAGAGGGTTAATATGCTAATCGGAGAGATTGGGAAGAATGGGGCAAGGGATGTCATCAAGCAGTTCGTCTCCAAGTGTTGGAAGGAGAGAAGAAGCGTGGGAATGGGGAGGCATTTGAGAGAACAGGGGTAACCAAGGTCTTCTCATATGAGAACCGCAACAAATCAGCGGCCGGTCAAAGTGTTATTATTACAAGTTATGGATGCTTTAGATGTAATAGATATATCATTATTTTGTGTACTATATGGGTAAATAATTGTACAGTTGTGCAGGTGTCCGGAGATATTTTGGACGAGGCGAAGCCGAGTCCAAATACTGGAGGACACCTGCACAACTGTACAATTATTTACCCATATAGTACACAAAATAGTAATATATGTGATTTAATCCACAGCCCCTCAATGTTAACAAAAGTCAAAAAAATTATATTTTAGAAAGTTTGACATGAGTAAAACCACATTTTAAAACACTTTTTGCTTGCTCTACCCCCGAAAAACAAAATGGGCATAACCCATTGTTTGCTTGCTAGAAAGTCTATTGAAGTTATGGCACGCATCAAGAGTTCAGATATTGTGAACAGATCTGTGGCTTCGAAGTGAACTCACATCATGACGTAATTTGTTCTCCCACTAATATAATGTCTCAGCTCAAGGGTGGAACACTTATTCAATCCCTCATCGAAAGTGCGGCAGATAAATTTAATAATCGTTCATGTTTAAAGCATTTGGAAGAATAATTCTTGTTTTTATCTGAAGAAGAGGTTCGATGTCCCTCAGGGGTGGCGGGTGGTGGTGCCTCATTGCCGTCTTAATATTTGAAAAAGGGCGTTTTTTTAGGTTATTTATTTATTTACTGGTGTTTAAGGTCACTTTTCTGCAGCTATGGCTAATTGTGACCGCAAAAAAAGGTGACCAGGTCCTATTTTACCAGTAAAACTGAACTTGTTTACCACAGCAAACAAGCACTGCTTCACTTCCGAGGTTTCCACAGGAGTCCTTTTTAGGTTACCAGGGCTGTTAGTTATCAAAAGCAAAAAAAATTAAAAAGTACATTATAATTTGGACACGATGCACACTCAGTTCAGTCACTCTATCGAGAAAAGCTTGTCGATAATTCATGTGTTAGAAAGTTTTTCACAATCGTACAAATATCTAGTTATTCTGACTGTTTCAAAACCGTCCCAATATCCAGATATTGGTACTATTTTACTGAGCTGTTCTCATCAAAACTGTACTTGGTGTGATTTTATAGGGCTTGTTTTCATGACAGAGAATAAAAGAAATATTAGGTAGCTGTGGATTAAGATATGGATCTTGGATGCTCCAGACCTTTTCAGAGACAATTCACTCCCTGGAGGATTTGGACCTTGAACGATGCGGACATTCACAAGTATTTATAACTGTTCTTTCATTCAATTGTTCATTCGCTCGTTTGATCATTCCCTCATTCCATTGATGAATGGGTGGGTGAGTGGATGAATACAGTGAATGTCTGAACCTGTAACTTTTGTGGCCATAATTCAACAAGATTCTCTCAAAGGGGTAAACATAAACGCGAAATCTGGCTTGACTCAACAGGATGGTAGATCTATTACAGCCAAAGATTGCTACGAAACCCTAAACCACAATGTAACAAAAATATATATCATATGCATTTTCCACATTCATCTATTTATTTAGCCTACATGTGTACTCATGTTTCATTTATGACGCAGTATTGGGTGGTGAAGTGACCATGAACCTCAGTAAACAATTGTATGGCACAACTACTTATAACTGTGTTAATTCATTCATTTATCCATTCACTCATCAAACATGGGTGATGGAATGGATGAGTGGGTGGATGCGTGAATGTGGAGTGAATGGAAATGAGAAATGGAAATGAGAAAAGTCAGAATATTCCAATCCCGTTTCTACATCTGCGTAGACTCTGAATAAAACATTGAGAAAGCAAAAAAAGAAGAAACAAAAAAAACCCCTACCATCTCATAAGATGTCAGCAGTCACTGCTCGTACGCATGCTTAGTTTCCTAGTTCCCCCCCCCCCCCCCCCCCCCCCCCCCCCGCCCCCACCACTAGAATTGACAGAAACCTGGATGGTTGAATGAATGGGTGGGTGCAGATTAGAAATATTATAAATTAGAGTTATCAGTACATTAGTACATTTAGTTGCCAACCCCCCCCCCCCCCCCCTACTAGAGACTAGAAATATTATAATTTATAGTTATCAGTACATTTAGTTGCCCCCCCCCCCAACACACTAGAGATTAGAAATATTATAATTTATAGTTATCAGTACATTTAGTTGCCCCACACACCCACACACTAGCGATTAGAAATATTATAATTTATAGTTATCAGTACATTTAGTTGCCCCCCCCCCCCCCCACTAGAGACTAGAAATATTATAATTTATAGTTATCAGTACATTTAGTTGCCCCCCCCCCCCCCCAACACACACACACTAACACTAGAGACTAGAAATATTATAATTTATAGTTATCAGTACATTTAGTTGCCCCCCCCCCCCCCCACACACACACACTAGCAATTAGAAATATTATAATTTATAGTTATCAGTACATTTAGTTGCCTCCCCCCCCCACTAGAGACTAGAAATATTATAATTTATAGTTATCAGTACATTTAGTTGCCTAACACTAGAGACTAGAAATATTATAATTTATAGTTATCAGTACATTTAGTTGCTCCCCCCCCCCCCCCCCCCCCCCCACACACACACACATACACACTAGAGATTAGAAATATTATAATTTACAGTTACCAGTACATTTAGTTGCCCCCCCCCCCCCCCCCCCCACTAGAGACTAGAAATATTATAATTTATAGTTATCAGTACATTTAGTTGCCCCCCCCCCCCCCCCCCCACACACACACACACACACACACACACTAACACTAGAGACTACAACTATTATAATTTATAGTTATCAGGATATTTAGTTACGCCCCAATACCCCCAACCCCCACCCCCCACCCACCACTAGAATAGACAGAAACCTCATGTATATTAATATATTAAATTATGCTCCTCCTTCAAAATTTTTATAACATAGTCCTTTACATGAAAATGAAATGTGTATATATGTTTTTGTTTATATTTTTGTATTTTAACTGGTGTATATATTTAACCATTCCAACACTGCATATGACTCTGCTTGAACAGTTTAAAATCTCAATTATGTTTTCCTGTGAATGCACAGGTGGACTCACTGTGGCATGAACAACTTCGACCTGGTGACCGGCCCCCTTGCTATAATGTCGTCGAATAGCATCTCGTTGGACGAGATCCAGAATAACCTGGACTGTGATTTAAAATAAATTTTTAATGACAGAGCCCGCGAGACACCATCAAGCAGTAGTTTGCCCTCTAATGTTCTTAAAAATGATTGTAAATATTATTTACCGGAAGAAATGCCCTCCAACTTTAAGCACCAGCAAGAACAATTCTCGATTCTCCATTTAAACTGTCAAAGTCTTAAAGCTCATTGGGATCCGTTTAATGAGTTGCTGTTCAAAACACAAGACTCCCACAATCACTTTGATATCATAGGCCTGACTGAAATATTTCGAATTCCTCCCAAATGTTCTTACGCACCAAAGGTTACTGTCAGACGCCGGGCCCCTGTAAGGCCTGGGTGACGGGGGGAGAGGTTATTTAATGCCGCAGATGAAATTGCGGGAAAATTAGACCAACGTGGAGGGTTGGAATCCAAGTGTCGCGAACTTGGCGCTGGGAGGTGAGTTAGACCGACACCGTGATTCCTTCTCTGCCAGATTGGCCTGAAATATGTTCGATTTCCGTTAGATTTGATTCCTAATCACTTCAGGCTGCGTAATGGAAAGAGTGATTTAAAGTAACAATGATTCTTTTATTTACACATAAAAAATAAAGCGGTTTCAATATTTCAACAATCAACAATTCGATTCTTTTCACAGAAAATGGGTTGCTAGGGTTAAATAATTCTCAACAATTATATAGTCATTCTATAGCTCTGTACTAGCACTATAGTCTACACACCGGAAATGTTACTACCGTGGGCTCGCCTTAAGAGCTTCACAAATCCGAAATGTTATTACCGTGAGCTTGCCACAAGAGCTCCACACGCTTAAGCTCAAGTGTCAACGTCTGCACGTAACTGTGCCTCTAGCTGTCGGAGGGTTCCAACCAGCAATGTTTGTCATCTATAAAGCCACCATACTTCTGATTTGGGTCAGATATTGTCTACTCATACCTTATGTGCCTTTTTGAAAGTCCTCTGTGAAAGGTCTAGTGAAATGTTCACTGTTCCTGGTTGAATTCACATGATTCACAAATGCCCTTTTTTATGCTAGGGCGAATTCTCACACACCGATCTCCAGTCGGTATTACGATGCTTCGACAGCAAACAACCTACTCCCAAAGCCATCAGTCTGACGCTTCAAAGGGGTTGATACGCACAATACAATTGACCTACACTTCTGACTATTACAGGCTGATACCCGCTGCTCGACAATCTAAACTTTAACGTTTCAGCCTGGGTTTTCCTTCTCAAAGAATTTGGGCACTGTAGCCCCCCTGTCAACCTTAATCTGAATCCATGGAATGCCCCTATTGGCAATTCCCACCAGAGATCCTCTCGAAGATAATCTCTTCTCTCCGGGCGACCCAAAGTCTGCCTTACTTGACCGCACCCCAAGCGTTTCTTCAAGTGTTTTAGCCAGCCATTTTCCATGACTTTTATCCTAAAACCCTAGGTAATCTTTCAGCCATGCCAGAATCATGACATGACATTTTACATGCCATTCTCAATTCAAAAGCAATGGACCATTCTACAGAAACTAATTACAACGCTTCTCCAGCTAATCGCCCGTGAAAAGGAATTTCGTGGCACCCGATAACAATCGCCCGTGAAAAGGAATTTTGTGGCACCCGATAGCTAGAGGCACAGTTACGCGTCTGCACGTAACTGTGCCTCTAGCTGTCAGAGGGTTCCAACCAGCAATGTTTGTCATCTATAAAGCCACCATACTTCTGATTTGGGTCAGATATTGTCTACTCATACCTTATGTGCCTTTTTGAAAGTCCTCTGTGAAAGGTCTATTGAAATGTTCACTGTTCCTGGTTGAATTCACATGATTCACAAATGCCCTTTTTTATGCTAGGGCGAATTGTCACACACCGATCTCCAGTCAGTATTACGATGCTTCGACAGCAAACAACCTACTCCCAACGCAATCAGTCTGACGCTTCAAAGGGGTTGATACGCACAATACAATTGACCTACACTTCTGACTATTACAGGCTGATACCCGCTGCTCGACAATCTAAACTTTAACGTTTCAGCCTGGGTTTTCCTTCTCAAAGAATTTGGGCACTGTAGCCCCCCTGTCAACCTTAATCTGAATCCATGGAATGCCCCTATTGGCAATTCCCACCAGAGATCCTCTCGAAGATAATCTCTTCTCGCCAGGCGACCCAAAGTCTGCCTTACTTGACCGCACCGCGTTTCTTTAAGTGTTTTAGCCAGCCATTTTCCATGACTTTTATCCTAAAACCCTAGGTAATCTTTCAGCTGTGCCAGAATCATGACATGACATTTTACATGCCATTCTCAATTCAAAAGCAATGGACCATTCTACAGAAACTAATTACAACGCTTCTCCAGCTAATTGTCCGTGAAAAGGAATTTCGTGGCACCCGATAACATAGCGGGGCATGCCCTAACTATTGAGTTTCTCTATCTCGCTAATTGGAAGCTACCGCTATCTCACGTCAGTAATACCCAATGGGCCGCCCTTCAAGTAGCGATATCTTTGCCACTTGCGTCGCCAGCAAACAGCAATCTTGCATCTTTAAACCTTTAGTTAACGCGAATATTTACAAATTTTTTAAGCGTGGTGCCTCTAAACCTTAGAAGGGGGAACCCCTCCTCTTTAGGCTGGCTTTGCTCTGACAGTTACCACCTCCTTATAAGCATTACACAGCCTGATGGTGATGATGGACGCGGTGGTATTGGAATTTTCAACAAGGAGGATATAGCTTTTAAGATTCATCGGGATCTTTCAGTATTTATCCCACACGTCCTCGAATCCCTGTTTATCGAAATCAATTTCAATAAGTCTATTAAACTACTAGGGGTAATATATAGACCCAATACGCAACCAAAAGCAGACATTGATTTGTTTCTGACTAAATTAAATGAAATAGCTGACAAAATAAATCAGGAGAATAAACAATCATACATAATGGGGGACTTTAACATTGACTTACTGAAATCGGGTGTCCATACGAAGACTGACATTTATTTAGATACAATGATTAGCCAAAGCTTCGTACCACATATTACTAAGCCCACAAGAGTAACGTGTCATTCTGCCACATTAATCGATCACATATTCTCAAACATTATCTTATTAACATCCCCATCGGGAATAATCATCACAGATGTTTCAGATCATTTTGCAGACTTTCATATTGAAACAGGCCAGAAAACCTATGACACTCTACCACTAATTCAAAAGCGTAAAATTAATCCAGACAGTATAGCTGACTTCAAAATGCTCCTGTCTCAAAGTGACTTTTCTCCTGTGTTCGAATCTAATTGTCCGAATCTTGCATATAACATCTTTATGGACATCTATCTATCAGCCTTCGAAAATGCCTTTCCTCTGAAAAATACTTGATTAAGAAAAAAATTTATGAGACAAAATCCCTGGATGACGAAAGGACTCGTAATCTCATCAAATAATAAATCTAAATTTTATAACAAAAAATTGAGACACCCAACTGAGCAGAATATTAGAAAATATAAAAACTATTGTAAAATATTTAACAAGATTAAAAAATAAAGTAAAGCAATGTACTACTCAAACATATCAGAAAACAAAAGTAATTTTCGCAGAACATGGAAAATTATTAATGATGCTCTACTTAAAACCAACCACGGTACCACTTTGCCACATTTTTTCGTAACAGAAAATAATAAAGAAATAAACAACTGAACTAAAATAGCCCAGGAATTCAATAACTTTTTTGCAAACATAGGAAAATGCACCAGCGAACAAATAAATAAACCTCAAAAAGGCTTCCTGGACTTCATGGATAATAATCAACCAAACAGTTTCTTCCTAACTCCAACAACTGAATATGAGGTAGTTGCCGTTATCAATTCACTTAAGTCCAAAAATAGTGAGGATAGTGATGGCATTACTTCAAACCTCATCACACACTCAATCAACACAAAAGCTCCTCCTTTAGTCCACATCATTAACTTGTCTTTTAAGTTCGGTATAGTCCCTGATAGGATGAAGATAGCGAGAGTTATTCCGATTTTTAAAACTGGAGATGAGCATGCATTTAATAATTATAGACCAATAAGTATCTTACCAGTCTTGTCTAAAGTACTAGAAAAGCTCATGGGCAATAGAATCACGAAATATCTCGAAACATTTGATATCTTATATCAACATCAATATGGATTTCGGAAAAATCATTCTACCATGCATTTAGTAATGCAATTACTGAAATCAATATGTTCGGAAAATAAGCAAAGTAAAAACAATACATTAGCGACATTCCTTGACCTATCCAAGGCATTCGATACAATAAACCACAACATCTTGATAACCAAAATGGAAAAAATATGGATTCAGAGGCATTAGTAATTGTTGTTTTAAAAGCTATCTTTCGAACAGAGTGTAATATGTACAACATGGCGAAGAAAAGTCTGAACTGATAGAACTGACATGTGAAGTTCCACAGGGCTCAGTTCTTGGGCCGACCTTATTCTTATTATACATAAATGATATCAGTCGTTCTACATCTCTCAACCTCTTGTCATTCGCGGATGACACAACTGCTCTCGACTCAGCCCCCAAATCCACTTCCATAGCTGACCATTTTAGTCATGAACTCAATAAAATATATAAGTGGTGCTCAGCAAATCAACTCGCCCTGAATGCCAATAAAACCAAATACATTATTATTAACGCAAACCGTAAAGCTAATAGTTGCAGACATCCTGATATTCTCATGAATGGTAAAAAACTAAAAAGGGTGGGTTTATAATAATAATAATATACACATTCATATAGCGCCAAAATTATAGTTCAGAAGATATAGAACCATATTCTAAGGCACTGTACATGTTACCGAGCTCATGCAAATATACAAACGGAATATATACAGTATCTTACAGTCCAGAACATCACTTATAGGTTTTTTGAAACAGGTATGTTTTGAGATCTTTCTTGAAAAGGTTGACATTTGACAGTCTTTTTAGGTGTTCTGGTAAATTATTCCACAAGTGAGGGCCAGCAAATGAGAATGACCTATCTCCAAATGTCTTACACCTATGTTTTGAAACATGTAGCAGCATTTTACCATCGGACATCAGGTTGTATTGACACACATTCTTGGTATTAAGGAGTTCTTCTAAGTAGGCTGGTGACATGTTGTTTTGTGTCTTAAAAACTAATAATAAAGTTTTGAAAATTATTCAGTACTTGACTGGCAGCCAGTGCATATCCCTCACAGCAGGAGTGATGTGTTGAGATCGTGATATCCTACATACCACTCGGGCTGATGCATTTAGTACCATCTGCAGGCGAGAGTACTGATATTGTGGAAGGTTGAACAGTAAGGCATTACAATAATCCAATTGTGAAGTTACAAAGGCATGAACTAAGGTTTTTGTTGAGTCTTTGGTGAGGAACTGTCTTATCTGTTTAACTTTGTATAGACCTCTGAAAGCCTTATTACACATATTTGTAACATGTCTGTCCATAGACATGGTAGAGTCGATGAAGGCACCAAGATTATATACACTGTTACTTGCACTGATGGTGGAATCTCCTACCTTCACTGAATTGATGTTAACTTTAGTGAGTTGTTGTCGTGAACCAATTATTAGGAATTCAGTCTTATCATCATTTATCATTAATTTGTTTGAAACCATCCATGTGCGAATGTCCGAAATACACGATTCAATAGTTTCTAGAGCTTTAGTTTGATCCTTGATTGATGGTCGAAAAGAGAAATAGATCTGTATGTCATCAGGATAACCATGGATGTCAGGCAAGTGAGATTCAATGATGGTGAACATTTTTTAAATATAGAATTGAAACAGAACAGGACCAAGGCAACTGCCCTGTGGGACTCCACATTCAAGATGGAAGTCTTTTGACAGATTACCATTTATTGATACACGCTGCTGTTTTTTCTTGAGGTATGATGATAGCCAACTAGCAGCAACACCATTAAGTCCAAGATCAGAATTCATTGTCTCTAGCAGAGTTTTATGACAAACAGTGTCAAAAGCAGCACTAAGGTCCAAAAGAACAAGCAATGCTACCCTTCCAAACTCCATATTAAGGAGGATGTCATTCTGAACCTTGAGTAAGGCCGTTTCAGTCGAGTGAAATTTTCTGAATCCAGACGTGTTGACTGGTCATGGAGCATGCATATCACTATGTAACATTAGTTGGTCAATTGCGGCTTTTCACACAGCTTAGAGATGAACGGTAAGTTATTCACTGGTCGGAAGTTTTTAAACACAAGTTCCGCACCTTGTTTCTTCAGAAGAGGATTAACAATTGCTATTTTCCATGCATCAGGCACATATCCTTCCAACAGAGACATGTTGATCATTTTTGTGATTACAGGAGCCAAAGAGTCTGCACATGATTTGACAATAGATGTTGGCATTGGGTCGAGTTGACATGAGGCATTTGAGGATTCTTTTATTAACCCTTAAGTCCTCAGATTAATTTTAAAGTATTTATGGCCTTTTTCTGCTTTCGTAGTTATTGATGACTTGGCAGTGGTTCTACATCACTGCTGGCTGCCTATACAGGCAGCCAGCAGTGATGTAGAACCACTGCCAGGGAAAATTCAGTCTACACACAAGAGTAATAAAAAAGATTACACAAGGGAGTACCTGCTTCAATGCAATATAAAAGTGGCGGTTTGGGGCTATATGGGGGCTTAAGGGTTAATTTTGTTACCTCGTGGATTTCTATAGGTCGAAAAGTCAAAAGCTCTTTTTCTGATGGTCTCTGTTTGATGTGAATTTTGTCTACATTTATGTTCTTAATTTTTTCCTGAATTAATTTAATTTTTTTGATGAAGAATTCGCCAAATTGATCAGCTAGCTTTGATGGATCATCGTGTGGTGGAAATGACACACTTTGTTTTTCTGTACACATATTTTTAACAATTTTAAACAGTTTTTTGCTGTCACCATTACAAGCTTCAACATATGTTGTGTAGTAAGATTTTCTGGCATCTTTTAGTTTGTTGGAGAACTGATTGCGAAGAGTCTTGTATGCTGCTTCCTCATTGTAAGATTTAGATCTTTCGCACTCTTGCTTTCGACGATTAGCTTTCAGAGTTCTCAGTTCATTGGTAAACCAGGGTTTACTTGGGCGAATAATTAATGTTTTTGTTTTCAAAGGGGCATGCTCATCCAGTAGAAAAGACAATGTGTAGTTGTATGATTTTGTACAAACTACATGCCTGTCTATTTATGTTTGACTGGAAAAATGGAAATCTACCGGAATCTTTCGAACACTATTGTACCATTCTCACTGCTCGAGCAAACATGAATACAAGGCAATCAGGTCTAGTACGGATTGAGAAAACCTGAACAAATCCATTAGACAGGCTGCCTACATATGCCCTTCCCAAAATTTGGAATGAATTGGAACCTGGATTACGAAATATAGAAAAAAGAAAAGAATTTAAAAATAAATTAACAACAAAACTTTTGTCCTCATATCAAGAAAGCTATCAATGTGACAACCCATACTGCCCTGACTGTTGCACTCCACGGTAGGGTTTGCAAATCGACAAGCTAAGTGTCTTGAATTGTCGACAAACCTGGGACGTAGTGTGTATAATATGGTTCACACAATGTCTTGATTGATGCGGGATACTCGAACCGTACCATATTTTTCTGAAATCAACCTCCACCCGGTTGGGTCTGGAAATTATAACATATTTGGAATTTGATCCGAAGGGGTAGGGATAGGCATCCACATAGGCTATATTAATGAATGTGGCTTGTGTGGATG
Organism: Pictodentalium vernedei; assembly: GCA_031216915.1. Taxonomy (NCBI): domain Eukaryota; kingdom Metazoa; phylum Mollusca; class Scaphopoda; order Dentaliida; family Dentaliidae; genus Pictodentalium; species Pictodentalium vernedei. The sequence goes on along the minus strand of CM062295.1, from coordinate 299,925,432 downwards.
TCTGTCCCTGCACCTTCGGATTAAATTCCAATTCAATCCGAAGGATTAAATTCCAATGAATCTGGAGATCTCGTCCATCTATAAAGTAATGTGGAAGGTCACCAGTTCTAGAGTTAAAAATTTACACATAACTGTCCATAGATCATTTTTATCAACGCCTAAGATGCAGACCATGTAGTCATGTAGTCAGTGTTGGAGTCAAATGTATTACGGGAATGACAGGAAGACAGCCAATCTGGCTATGTCATCTCCCAACGGTATAGATTATTACTTCTGTATATGTATTACACATAGTAAGAAATGCAACAACATGTATTTAAAAATATGTCCCGTTAAATAAAATATCTATCTATCTATCCATCCATCCATCCATCCATCCATCCAAAGTCTGAATCATCCTGTAAACAACTTCATCCCAGAAACTTCCCACAGTTCAATAATAATACTATTTATTTATTTACTTGTGTTTAGGGTCACATATTTCTACACAATGGCTAATCATGACCGTGCCAGTTTTACGGGTGGAGGAAGCTGGAGTACCTGGAGAGAACCACCGAGCAACGGCGAGCAACGGTCAGCTCCCCAACATTCTAACTCCACACAAGGAGGGTTAGCCTTGGTTGAAGGCAAGTGCACCATCGACGTGCAGTATGCCTTAGTACACAACGCCACCGTGCCCCCACTTGGGCAATGAGGGTGAAGTGTCCGACCCAAGGACACAACGCGGTTGCTGCAGGTGGGATTCGAACCGAGGACCTCTTGGCTTGCAGCCTGCACCTCTACCTACTGAGCCACCGCGCCCCCTAATAATAATACTAGAATTGTCATTCAACATAATGATGGTTAAAAAATTACATGAAAAAGATTTTCCTAGTAAAATCAATTTTATTTCAATAACAATGATAAATATATAAATAACAGGCCAACTTAAGAAAACGAGTTACAACAGGTTACGACCAATAAAATAGGCATAACCTGTAAACAGGTTATGTACCTTATTCCTCATTTCCAGGCCTAAATAACTTTAGTTTTCTTTTGCATAAGAAAATCTAGAAAATCGTACACAGATTCAGGATACAAAATTAAAGGAGAATGGAAATATTATGGTGAACAATTTCTTGTTTTCCTAATTATGTCATGGTGAATGATCCCAGGCATGGTCTGCCAAAATGCCATGTCAGCTGAAAGTGCAGATGCAGTTAATACAGCATTCGATGGTGCATTTGAAGATGCTATGCCTGGTTTAAAGTACAACTCTCTTTTGATTTTTGTCTGCATGACGGAGAAGTGTGAACATGGGTAAGTTCACAGGTAAACAATGCGCATCATCATTTAAGGAAAATCAGGAGCAGTGACCATTTACTGCCCAGTAATTTGGTAACTGCTGCATCATTCCCCCACAATTTGAAGATGGCGAATGGTATGCAAACAATTTCAGCATTCGCCTGAAATTGCATATCCTGAGATTGCCTATAAGGTGTCATTGATTGGGAATCTGTGTTTGGGGTCATTAGGTCAAAGGCCAAGGTCACTTTCACTATAAAGAGATTTTTTCTTTCTTTGCAATAACTTTAGTTTCCTTTTGTGTACAAAACTAACTGACACTACTGGTAGATTGCCTATAAGGTGTTAATTATTGGGATTGCATTTGGGTTCAATAGGTCAAGGACTGAAAAAGGTCAAAGATCAATGTCAGTGTAGACAATTTTGCTTTCTGTGCAATATCTTTAGTTCCCTTTTGTATACAAAACCAGGGACCGATCAGGACTATTTAAAATACGCTCTAGCCTCGGAGCCTATTTTTTCAATTCATGCGCCAGATTTCAATTTACGGAGTCACACTGCTGTTTGTAACACACACTGCAAGTATGTAATAGCTCACATCATTTTCATTTAGTACACTATAGCAAACATTAATCTTCACTGTGGTTTCTGATCAAGTCTTGGCTGCCTATTTAGGCAGCCAAGACTTGATCAGAAACCACAGTGAAGATTAATGCTTGGTAATTAAGACTTGAAGTATTAACTTAAGCACTCTACAACAATGATAAATGATAATCATATATATAATACATGTAAGAGTGTCTCTCTCGCTTATCCATTGAAAGAATATCAAAATATGATCTGAGAAGTTACGCGCCAACTGAGAAGCCTATTTCTGAGAGTTAAGAGCCAGGTCCTGATGTTTCAGAACCAAATACGCACTGGCGCATGCCCAGGTCGGTCCCTGCAAAACTATAATATCACACATTGATTGCCTGTACGGTACAAGTCACAATAAGTATACTGCTGCTTCTGCACTAATAAAATCAGAATCTGACATTTTCTGGAAAGGTCTCAGTGAGAGCATTGCAGAAAATGATGTCAGATTCTGGTCTGATCCATGTATGAAGAGAAAGATACATAGTTTATAGTCGTTGTCCTACAACTTATTTTGTCTTGTACTGGAAGGTGTTGATATTTGAGGTTGCATTTGGTGTTGGTAGGTAGTAGATCAATTTCACTGAACATTATTATAAATGTGTTTTTGTTTTCCATGCAGTAACTTTAGTTTCCTTTTGTGTAAGAAACTATAACTTGTTACACACATTGCATGTGAGGTGTCAAAGTTTGGGATTGTGTTTTAGGCAGTAGGTCTGGGGTCAAGGTTTCATTTACTGTAGATAGATTTTTGGTTTGCGCATGGTAACTTTAGTTTCCTTACATGTAAAATACTATAACGTCATACACAAATTGCATATAAGGAGTTGATGTTTGGGATTGCGTTTTGGGTCAATAAATCAAAGGTCAAGGTCACTGTTGCTATAAATAGATTTTCATTTTCCATGCAATACCTTTGGTTTCTTTTGTATGTGAAACTAACTAAACTTCATACATGCATTTTCAATAATATATTAACCCTTTGAACTCTAGTGGTATCTTCCATGCCAGTTCAATGGCAGCAATTAGAAGAGTCGTCCATATTCATTATTTGGGGTAGACCAATTAATATTTTCAATGTGCAGCCTTGGGGCTGCACGTTGAAAATATTGATTGGCCCACCCCACACATTTACGGAACAACCATCCTATTACTAGTAATGACATTATGATGTATCGTGTTCCTGGTCAGAAATGCGGCCACTCAGGTTCAAATGGTTAATGATTGGCTATGTGTTTGGGATCAGTAGGTTGAAGATAAATGTCGCTATTACTATAAACAGAGCAGTTCTTGCAATATTTAAAATATTCCTGGCTTTTACAGCAATGAACTTTACTAAACAGTTCTCTTCAGAAGTTCTTGTTTTGAGTCTCCCTAAGTTTGTTAGACATGGTGCTGAGCGATATACTGGGATTTTTTTTATATATATTCGGTTCAAAATACAAACCAGTTTCAATATCGGGAACTTTTAGAAATATTGGCATATGGAACTAAGAGTTTAGCTGTCTTTGCAAGGAAACTGGATACTGTTTTCTGTTTGTTTCTCACTTTCCCATTCAGAATAAGCTGCATAACAACGCATACTATGTTTATTTAGAAGAATGCCATTGGTGAGCTCATTGGCAGTGGCATTTGTGGAGCTGCAGCAGAATGATACAAGAATAACTTATTCTGTGTTTTCCTGATGCGAATTCCTCTTTGGTAATTGTATTTCAGAACCTCAAAATGTTGACTTTTTTAACCGACATCAGAAACATATTCCTCCATTGGGAATTAGAGTTAAACCCCACATGGAGTCTGCAAAAATTGATTCTGAATCTATAAAAGAAAACCGTAAATCACACATTCCTCCTTGGCATCTTAAAAAACCTACAGTTATTTTGGTCCTTGCTTCTACCAAAAAATCTGATACTAATTCCTTGCAGTTCAAACAAAAATATGCCGAAATAAAGTCCAAGTATAGTACATATACAAGGATCTGTACCGATGGATCTAAAGATAGTGACAAAGTATCATCAGCTGCTGTTACTGGTGATCACATCACCTCAATGAGAGTATAGAATCAGAGTTCTTTCTATTTTCACAGCTGAAGTTAAAGCTTTACAACTCGTGCTTGAACACATTGAGAATGTCCAGGAAAAGAGGTCGATTATTTTTTCCAACTCTCTTTCCTCTTTACTTGCTTTACTCAACCCCAGGTTGAAGAACCCTCTTGTTTTGGAGCTTCGTGAGAAGTTAACAACTCTCATGTCTGACCAATATGATATCGTGTTTTGCTGGTTACCCGGACATGTAGGTATCGCTGGTAACACCAGAGCAGACAGTGCAGCAAAACAGGCTTTAACCAAGCCTCTCTCTGATTTTAAGATTCCGTTCAGTGATTTCAAGCCTCATATCATTTGTTACATCAAATCTATGTGGCAGGCAGATTGGGATGGAGCGACAAATAACAAGCTTCATCGCTTCCGACCAACTATTTCAGACCACTACCCGTCTAGTAACCTTTGCAGAAAGGATCTTGCAGTTTTGACGCGATGTCGTATTGGTCATACACTACTAACACATTCCTTTTTGTTGGAAGGTACTGTGCGACCAGAGTGTGTTCCCTGCCAGCAGGTATTGTCACTGGAACACATTCTTTTATATTGTACTGATTTTAATCTTGTTAGGGGGCAGTATTTTACAGTTCAATCTCTAAGAGATTTATTTTACCATATGAGCCCGCATAAAATAATCTCATTTTTGAAAGAAATCAACCTTTTTAATAAATTTTAAAATTGTTTTTATTCTTTTAACGTAGACTCCACAAGTCTAAATGTCACCAGGTTGATTTTATAAGTATTCTGTTTTTTATAACCTTAGTTGTTACTGTTTCGACCGGTCTTGATTTTAGGGTTTGTAGTGATTATTTCATATTGTATTCAATTAATTTTAATTCATACTTGACACTTGTTGTTTAAGTAGTTTTCTCGCCACGATATAGCCTTAGCTGCTGATGTGACCCTAAGCAACAATAAATAAATAAATAAATTCCTCTTTGGTACTATCAGCAAATTTCAGTCAAGTCAAATACCGAATACGAACTGGTACAGAGGTATACCCCTTTAAAAACCAAAACCGATACCAAATTCAAAATTCCAATACCGCCCATCTCTACAAAATAGAACATAAATCTAATTCCTTATCCCACATGTTTTCGCAGTCTGACTCAACAATGTTTCACGACTAACTCTCTACTCAAGGGTTGCATGTTACATCCACATAGATTGCATATTGCATCCACAAAGATTGTGCATCGCATCTATCCTTAACAGAATTTAAAATCCTGTATTGCAATTCACTTGTGCACTGGTTGTATCTCCCATCCATAACAAAAACGGCAGACAACAGGGCTGTCGATTTGAGGTGAATGGCCGTTTAGGCTGTGTGGAGATTACATGTACCTAAAATAAAAAATATGTGATAAAAAAATTGGTCACACCAAATTGTTGCCAGGTCCCAATTTATTTATTTATTTATTTATTGGTGTTTTAAGGTCACATATTTCTGCACAATGGCTAATCATGACCACGACAGTTTTACAGGTGGAAGAAGGCGGAGTACCTGGAGAGAACCACCGAGCAACGGCGAGCAACTGTCAGCTCCCCAACATACTAACTCCACACAAGCTGAGTTAGCATTGGTTGAAGACAGGTGCACCATCGACGTGCAGTACGCCTTAGTACACAGCGTCATCGTGCCCCCACGTGGGCAATGGGGGTGTAGTGTCTTGCCCAAGGACACAACGTGGTTGCCGCAGGTGGGATTTGAACCGAGGACCTATCGGCTTGCAGCCTGCACCTCTACCTGCTGAGCCACCGTGCCCCCTGCCAGGTCCCAAAGAATTTTCCCCAAGTTGAATGATCTAGTTTGAATGAATGGTGGAATGGTGCTGAGCTTCAACCAATCATCAGCTTGTTATAGCCCCCATATTATATTGAGATTGATATATCCTTAGTAGATAATTATATGAGAAAGATATTTTTTATATCTGCATTTTCTGACTGGTCTCTCTCATTTGCACTCAGTGACCTTGTTTACATCTTTGTTACACTGATCTACAATTATTGTACATACAGCTGTTGATTGTTTAAGTAGGTCAGGGACATTGTTTACTTGGATTGTGACAGAATCACCTGGAGACTGATAGAAACTGACAGAACATTGTAGACATTTCATCTTCTAGGACATTCTATCTGGTTACTATATAAAGGTTTGTCAACAGAATTCAAAAACTCATTTTTAGAAAGCCATTTCAGAAAGACTCACTTCAGTTGTTTCCATTGGAGATTATTATTGTTTCAGAACAGTGCATTTATTATAGAAGCAGTGCTTCTTTGTGAATTTGGAAGATTGATTCCAAAAGAGAATTTTGAAGAGAATCTATTCGTCTTGGAAAAGAGAATTTATACTTTCTGTGAAACAGAATAATATTATTTTGTGAAAAGCCAGGATTCTACTGGATTATTTGGAAATTACATGTGGCGCCAATACTTCTTGGATTTTTACTCCATTTGAATTTTGCAGAGCATTTTATTATATTTTATTGGAGATTGCTGAAATTTCTAAGTGAAAATTTTATTACAAATCTATGGGATACTGTTTCTGTAGAGACATTCTTGGATTTAATACTACCAGCTGGTAACTTTTTTCTCAAGATTCTTCACCGCTGGGTTACTGGATTCTGTCAAACTGTATTTTGGACTAATTCAATAATTGATAAGTACCACCGTTTTTATTTTCTGTAAACCAATTAGTGTAAAAGATTTTTGTATCATTTTTTTTTTATATTAATTTTTTTTAAATTAAATTTCAGAATAGTTAAATTCATAGTTTTGTTGCTGATTCTCAGATTTCTTTCTGTTACCAATATCAATAATATTTCCATACCATAACAGAAATTGGGGGCTCGTTGCCGAGATTGAATATTACATAACGAGAAAGCTTTATTTGCATACTGCAATTATTATTTTGGCTCACTTTCAAAACATTTAAATTTTCTTAGAAAATTTCAGTATTATTATTCATATAATCTGAGAGCCAGCAAACCTTTTCATCATGGTTTTTATTATGACAGAATTTATTTCTGAATTTGAAAGCTCTCCTAGATTGGCCCTTTTAGAATCTCTTAAGAAGGAGGATTTATTCCAACTTGCTCATTATCTAAAATTACCTGCCACCCCTGGTCTGAACAAACATAAACTTAAACAGCTCATTGTTAATCATTATATGGAGGAAGGCCTTTTGCCTCAGTCTGAAACTCTCCCCTCTGAACCACAACCTACTGATGCCCTTGAACTCAAAAAGTTAGAATTGGAATTAAAAAAGTTAGAAATGCAGCAAAAAATAAAAAGGCAGGAAAATGAAATGAAATTAAAAGAATTAGAAGCTCGACAAAAAGAAAAAGAATTAGAGGCTCAAAAAGAAAGGGAACAAATTCAGGCTCAAAAAGAAAAAGAGGAAAGGAATTAAAATTTAGGGAAATTGAAATTCAGGCCCAAAAGGAAATAAAAATAAAAGAATTGGAATCTCAACGTCAAGGTTCAAATGTTATTTCACCAAGTAAATTTGACTCAACTAAACATGTTAGGCTAGTTCCCCCCTTCCAAGAAAAAGAAGTGGATAAATATTTTTTACATTTTGAAAAAGTGGCAACAAGTTTAGAGTGGCCAAGGGACGTCTGGACTTTGCTGTTGCAAAGTGTTTTGAAAGGGAAGGCCCAAGAAATCTATTCTGCTCTATCTTCTGAGCAAAGCAATAATTATGACACTGTTAAAGAGGCTATACTTAAGGCATATGAACTTGTTCCAGAGGCCTATAGGCAGAAATTTAGAAATTATTACAAAAACGAAAATCAAACTCATGTGGAATTTGCCAGAGAAAAGCAAAATTTATTTGACAGGTGGTGCCATTCCAAAGAAATTGGGAAAGATTTCTCTAAATTAAAAGAAATGATGCTGATTGAAGAGTTTAAAGGAAAGATACCCGGTACATTCAGATATAAAGGCCCACCTGGATGAACAAAAAGTTGACACATTAAACAGAGCAGCAGTACTAGCAGATGACTATGTCTTAACTCATAAAATGAGTCATAACTCCACAAATTTTTGGCCCCACAAGAAGAGTTTAAAGGAAACATACCCGGTACATTCAGATATAAAGGCCCACCTGGATGAACAAAAAGTTGACACATTAAACAGAGCAGCAGTACTAGCAGATGACTATGCCTTAACTCATAAAATGAGTCGTAACTCCACAAATTTTTGGCCCCACAAGAATTCTTAACAAAGTGGACCTAGACCAACTTCAGATAAAACTCATCCTTCCAGTCCTCCAAACTTTTCACCACCCAAATTTAATAGGAAGCCTAATGAGAATAAGTCATCTAATGCCAGCCCTACACCATTACGACCCAACAGTTCAACTAAAACTTGTAATTATTGTAAGAAACCAGGTCATTTATTATCTGATTGCTGGCTGTTAAAAAGGAAAAATGAGTCCTCTACTTCACAGAATGCACTAGCATGTGCTCCATGCCCTGAAAATTATGTAATAAAGAAAGATGCTTTAGAAAATTATAAGCCATTTATTTCTGAAGGCTTTGTTTCCCTTGAGGGGGATAAGCACTGTTCCTTACCAAAAAAAATACTGAGAGACGCAGGGGCTACTCAGTCTTTAATGTTAGAAGGCATTTTGCCATTTTCTGAAGAAAGTGCTACAGGGGCACAAGTTCTAATATCGGGTATTGAGTCAAATTCTTTAAATGTCCCACTTCATAAAATAAATTTGAGAAGTAGTTTAGTAAATGGGACTGTGACAGTAGGAATCAGACCTACTCTACCTGTAAAAGGTATTTCTTTATTATTGGGAAATGACTTAGCTGGTGACAAAGTCACTGTAAAACGTCAAGTGGTGGATAAGCCGAGCACAGATGAAAGCATTATTAATTTGAAGGAATGTTTTTCTTTTGCTTTTCCAGCATGTGCTGTGACTCGGTCCATGGCAAAGAAAGCTGAGGTTGATACCAACCTCAATTGTGTTGATCTGAACAGCAGAGCTGAGGATAAGAACAGTCACAGAATTACGGATTCTGAAGATGTTGATTTGTCTCAGACATTTTTGAGTCAGTGTGATGACTCCTCCAGAAATTGTAAAGAGGCCACTACACCTGAGAGTGATAGGGGGACCTCCTTGAATGTCATTTCCCTTCATCTTTAATTCAGGAACAGGAAAGTGATCCTGACCTTGCCAAGCCACGTGAAAGGGCTCTAACAGAGGCAGAAGCCCAAAACTCCCCTGTCTGTTATTTTAAAAAATCTGATGTACTCAATAGGAAAAGGCGACCACCAGAAGTACCCTCCAATAGTGATTGGGAGGTTATTTATCAAATAGTTGTCCCCACTAAATACCGGAATGAAATAAGCTTGGCTCATGAAAATCCAATGGCTGGACATTTGGGAGTTAGAAAAACCTACTCTCATATTCAACAGTGTTTTTACTGGCCCAAGCTTCGACAGGATGTTGTCGAATTTTGTAAAACCTGCCACACCTGTCAAATTGTAGGAAAACCCAACCAAAAGATTCCTCCTGCTCCCCTTCAACCAATCCCTGCTTTTGAGGAGCCATTTAGTAGAATTATTATTGATTGTGTTGGCCCATTGCCCAGAACAAGATCTGGAAATGAATATCTTCTTACCATCATGTGTGCTTCTGCACGTTTTCCTGAGGCTATTCCTCTAAGAAATATTAAAACTAAGACTATAGTTAAGGCCTTGATAAAATTTTTTACAACTTTCGGTCTACCCAGGTCAGTGCAATCAGACCAAGGCTCAAATTTTATGTCAAATATTTTTCAGCAGGTGATGTATGAGCTCAAAATTAAGCAGAACACATCAAGTGCCTACCATCCCGAAAGTCAAGGTGCTCTTGAACGCTTTCATCAAACACTGAAGACCATGATAAAGACCTATGGGGAGGATAATGAGAAGGATTGGGATCAAGGAGTACATCTCCTCTTATTTGCAGTCCGTGAGACTATACAGGAATCTCTAGGGTTCAGCCCTTTTGAATTAGTGTTTGGACACTCAGTGAGGGGTCCACTCACTGCATTGAAAGAGAAATGGCTTGAGGAAGAGCCACCTGAAATTTCTCTTCTGGACTATGTGTCCACTTTTATGGAAAAATTGCACCAGGCCAGAGAAATGGCAAATAAACATTTACAGAAAGCCCAAAGTCACTTGAAGACCTGGTATGATGAAAAGGCGAAATTTCGCACCTTTAAACCTGGGGACAAGGTGCTAGTATTATTCCCTTTAAAGGGCAATGCATTACATGCAAGATATTCAGGCCCTTATATCATTAAGCACAAGATCAGTGATACTGATTATGTTGTTGAGACTCCCGATAGACACAAAAATACTCAGCTGTGCCATATAAATATGTTGAAAGAATATTATAAGAGAGAACCAAGCTCTCTACCAGTCTCAACAGTCACCCACATGGATGAGCTAGAAAGTCCTGTGGAGGATGTTCATGAAGGCGGTGAAAATGTTCCTCTTAAGTTACAGAACTCTGATGTCCTGAGAGATCTACAAAATAAAATGGATTATTTACTGCCTGACCAAAGAAAAGATTTAGTTGATTTAATTTTCAAGTATCAACACTTATTTCCCGATGTGCCTAGTAGGACATCTGTTATTTTTCATGATGTTGATGTAGGAGAGGCAAATCCCATCAAACAGCATCCATATAGATTGAATCCTTTCAAATCTGAGATCATGCGAAAGGAAATACAGTATATGCTGGACAATGATATCATAGAACCTAGCCATAGCAACTGGAGTTCACCCTGTATTCTCGTCCCAAAACCTGACTGGAGTTACCGATTTTGTACGGATTCCCGAAAGTGAACAGCCTTACCAAAACAGACAATTATCCAATTCCAAGAATTGATGACTGCATTGACAAACTTGGCCATGCTAAATATATGACAAAATTTGACTTGTTAAAGGGTTATTGGCAAGTCCCTTTAACAGAAAGAGCAAAAGAAATATCTGCTTTTGTTACCCCATTTGGGTTGTATCAATATAAAGTAACCCCTTTTGACATGAAAAACTCTCCGGCAACGTTCCAGCGCATGGTTAACCACTTAATTGCAGACCTAGATCACAGTGAAGCTTATATTGATGATGTTATTATACACACAGATACAAATTGGGCTGATCATCTGAAGCATATTCAAGAATTTTTTGACAAAGTGACCCAAGCCAACCTAACTATTAACTTGGTAAAATCAGAATTTGGCAAAGCAACTGTAAATTATTTAGGTCATGTTGTGGGTCAGGGGCAGGTGAGGCCGATTGCGGCAAAAGTTGATGCCATTATAAATTTTCCAGTACCAAGCTCTAAAAAAGAGCTCATGAGATTCTTAGGCATGGCTGGATATTATAGAAAATTTTGTTTAAATTTCTCAGATGTTGTCTCCCCTTTGACCAGTTTAATGAGCAAAAGGGTTAAGTTTGTTTGGACTGAGGAATGCCAGAAATCCTTTAACAGAATAAAAACTTTATTAAATAATTCCCCTATCCTAGCCACTCCCAATTATGAAAAGCCCTTCAAATTATTTATAGATGCAAGTGACAATGGAGCAGGTGGGTATATTGCCCAGGAAGATTCCCAAGGTATTGATCACCCTGTATGTTATTTCTCCAGAAAATTTCTCAAACATCAAAAGAATTACTCTACGTTAGAAAAAGAAACTTTGGCTGAAATTTTGGCATTAACTCATTTTGATGTGTATCTAGGAACCGCGCAATGCCCAATTACAGTTTACACCGATCATAACCCCTTAACTTTTATCAATAAAATGAAAAACAAGAATCAAAGATTATTGCGGTGGAGTTTAGCCCTTCAAGAATATAATTTAGAGATTAGGCAAATTTCGGGAAGAGATAATGTTGTAGCTGGTGTTCTTTCCAGAATATCCTAATTTAAAGTGATGTGATCGGACCCCATTCACTTCCAGTGAATATATGTTTATTTAAAAAAAAAAAAAAAAAAATTGTGAAGATTAGGTGTGTGTGTATTGTAAACCAGTCAAAGACTGCTAAAATTATATAAAAAGTTTTCAGTACCTTCAAACTTTTTCTTTTAAGGCAGGGTGTGTTATAGCCCCCATATTATATTGAGATTGATATATCCTTAGTAGATAATTATATGAGAAAGATATTTTTTATTTCTACATTTTCTGACTGGTCTCTCATTTGCACTCAGTGACCTTGTTTACATCTTTATTACACTGATCTACAATTATTGTACAAAAAGCTGTTGATTGTTTAAGTAGGTCAGGGACCTTGTTTACTTGGATTGTGACAGAATCACCTGGAGACTGATAGAAACTGACAGAACATTGTAGACATTTCATCTTCTAGGACATTCTATCTGGTTACTATATAAAGGTTTGTCAACAGAATTCAAAAACTCATTTTTAGAAAGCCATTTCAAAAAGACTCACTTCAGTTGTTTCCATTGGAGATTATTATTGTTTCAGAACAGTGCATTTATTATAGAAGCAGTGCTTCTTTGTGAATTTGGAAGATTGATTCCAAAAGAGAATTTTGAAGAGAATCTATTCGTCTTGGAAAAGAGAATTTATACTTTCTGTGAAACAGAATAATATTATTTTTTGCATCTGTCTTAAGCATAGCTGGTCTGTTGGCCAGTTATTGGCCAACAGATCAGCAAAACTTCAGGCAGATGCAAACACCTCTGCTGATGATTGGTGGATTCACATCATTTTCAACTGTTGATCATCTTAAGATGTAACATAGGTACAAAATCAGGAAATGGCAATAATTCATTTCTCTGCCACAAATAGTGATTATGGATGCCATACTCTTCCGCAGCATGTTAGCCCATTCCAATTTTAGGCTATAATTGCAGTAATTTGTATCTGAATAACTCCAATACAGCCTCATTATTGTTCATAAGGATTCATCTCTACTTATAAGGATATTGCTCATAGGTGCAAGAACTTGGCTATAATACAACAGTTCACATATCAGTATAGTTACGACACAAATATGTTTAGGTTACCTAACAGGTTACCTGAATCAAGTATAGGGGAACAAATGGTGAGTTTCTAAAGATCAGACCAGGTGAACGTTAAATGGGTTACCAAAATTTTGAAAACAGCAGGCCTGAGACAACCAACAACCTCAAATATGCCCAAACAAAATCCTTCTGTTTGTCTTGTGAGTGGCATGGAAAATAAACTCCAGTGTCCTGTTTCCTCCTTCACTGTTCTTTTTTCCAAAGTCAACACAATTTTCTAAAGATGTTGCTGCCTGTTACATGTACCTGGGAGAAACCTACACCCTGCTGGTGTTTTTTCTTTTACATTATTCTCCAGAACAAGGGACGAGTATAAAAAAAATTTGCTTGGATGAAATAAAAAAATTCATTTGGTTCTCGGGCAACTAATTTGTAGATTAACTTGACAAAGTTAAGATAAGCTATTGCCATCACGCGTGTGGAAGTCTGTTAGTCTGTGAGTCTGTTCACATTTTCCTTTAGCACATGCTACACCCCTTAGTTATTGTCCTATCGTCACAAAATTTCATATGCATGTTTGAGGTCATGTCTGGATGAGATAGTCTGCTGTTGGGCGTGATCGGTCAACCGTGATGGCTGCCCAAGCCCAAAACTCGAAAACCTTTTGCACAGTCTACAGGTTGTATTTATGAAGGGATTTCATGGTAACTTGGTAGGATGACCCTGTATAATATCTAGATGAGAACGTCCCATTTTGGTCATGATCTGTCAACCATGACAGCTATCCAAGCCCAAAACCCAAAACCTTTTAGCACAGTCTACAGATCATATTTAGTATGGAGGGATTTCATTGTAACTGGTAGGATGACTCTGTATGATGTCTAGATGAGAACTTCCCCATTTGGTCACGATCTGTGAACGGTGACGACTGCCCGAGCTCAAAACCCGAAAACATTTACTGCAGTCTACAGGTCGTATTTATGCGGGATTTCATTGTAACTTGGTAGGATGACTCCATATAATGTCTAGATGAGAACGTCCCCTTTTGGTTGCGATTGGTCAACTGTGACAGCTACAGGATCCCAAAGCCTGAAAACCTTTAGCACAGTCTACAGGTCATATTTATGAAGGGGTTTCATTGTAACTTGGTAGGATGACTCCAGATAATGTCTAGATGAGAACATCCCCTTTTGGTCGCGATCATTCAGCCATGATGGCTGCCCGAGCCCAAAACCCAAAAACCTTTAGCACAAACTACAGGTCGCATTTATGAAGGGATTTCATTGCAACTTGGTAGGATGACGCAATATAATGTCTAGATGAGGACATCCCCTTTTGGTCGCGATTGGTCAGCCATGATGGTTGCCCAAGCCCAAAACCTGAAAACCTTTAGCACAGTCTACAGGGCGTATTTGTGAAGAGATTTCATGGTACCTTGGTTGGATGACTCTGTATAATATCTAGATGAGAATGTCCCCTTTTGGTCATGATCTGTCAACTGTGATGGCTGCCCAAGCCCAAAACCCAAAAACTTTTAACACAATCTACAGGTCATATTTAATATGGAGGGATTTCATTGTAACTTGGTAGGATGACTCTGTATGATGTCTAGTTGAGGATGTCCCCTTTTGGTTGCGATCGGTCAACCATGCTCGCTACACAGGACTGACGCCCGAAAACCTTCAGAACAGTCTGCAGGCCGTATTTATGAAGGGATTTCATTGTAACTTGATAGGATGACTCATTTTGGAATAATTTCACTGTAACTTGGTAACTTTGGTTGACATACATTAACTGTGAGGGCCACATACATTAACCGTGAGGGCCACATACATTAACCGTGAGGGCCACATTAACCCACCCCTCAATTCATTAGTACAGTATACACCTCAAATTATTTTTATTGAAAACATAGCATACAAGGAACAGAATTTTACATATTCCCAATTATCACAATTCTTGTCTTATTTCATAATCATTCCATAAACATTGAACATTATCCTTTTCATCAAACACAACACACAGTCAGGTTTAGCTACAGTGTCATTGACACTTTCATTCAAATCACTGAGGGCGAGAGGCTTTTATTTTTATTTTTGTTTTCATTAACAGCCTGCTGCACTCTATCGGTTGCATGGCACCTTGAATAATTGAGTTTTGCCACCTTGCTAAACTCTGTTAATATACTAGAGGGCGCCCACCAAAGTGGTAATAATATGACTTGATTGCTGTTGTTAAAACATTGAAGTGATGTCATTCATTCAACTTTTGAACTGATCTCAATGGGGGCACGGTGGGATCACGGTAACCGGTTCTCGTCAGATCACCGAAGTTAACCTTTCGAGACTTTAATTATCGTGACGTTCAAACGTCACTGGGAATTCAGTTTCTTCAACGTTTTTTCAAAATGCAACGCCAAATGTTGGAAAGTACAAATAACAAGATCATTTTTCACATTAGTGATTATCTGGTTGAGGGCTAGATAATTTTTGGTGATCTGAATTTGTTATTCAAAACTTGTTTTATTACAAATTATTGGAGAGTGCCCACAGGCACTCTCCTATAATTTGTAATAAAACAAATTTATATAAACAAAATATTATTTGTGTTTGACTGAATATGAAATATAAGCAAGGGAAGTGTTGGCTTTTGCTCTGATATCCCCATTTTTTGAAAGTCCTGATAGTTGTTTCTTGCACTCAGCCAGTTAAGAAGTCTTGACAGCAGGATTATATTAGTATTTTAAGCTGCGATAACATTTGGCTCAACAGTTGTCACTGAGCACTATTGGGTAGAAAATAGGAATTGGGGTTAAAACTTTAAAAAATTGAAAACTAATAAAACAAATGACCACAAAGTATGAAGGTGCAGTTGATTTTGTACGTCATAAGACGTACAAAAGTATCAACGCGTTGTTTGATTTCGTACGTCATAAGACGTACAAAAGTATCAAAGGGTTAAGCAACATAGTAGTTGGATGGGTGACCATTTCAGCGCCTGATTCGCGCACCTGCGTTGTGTCCTTGGGCAAGGCACTTAACCCTGATTGCCTACATAGGGGCACGGCGCTGTGTACTAAGGCGTACTGCACGTGGAAGGTGTGCATGTCTTCAACCAATCTAACCCTGCCTGTGCCACGGTGCAGATTTCAGAGTTACGATGTTGGAGAGCAGACAGCTCCTCGTCGTTGCTTGGTGGTTCTCTCTGGGTACTCCGGCTTCCTCCACCCATAAAACTGTCACCGACATGATATGACATGATATGACCCTGGCTGTTAATGTGTCGTTAAACCCTAATACAAACAAACAAACAAACAAAAAATCTCTTGCTGATACAGTTGACATGTATGTAGGAAATAATTGTGTGAGTTTGTTTCGGGGGAAGGGGGTATGGGGGGGGGGGGGGGGCGAGGAAACTCTTTATCTCTTGAGAGGGTTTCTACATAAACATACATCCAAAGGATGGTCACTTATCTCCTATCCTGACACATACATTTCCCAACCTGACTTACAGACTTGATTTCTCATCTTGAAGCCAAGTTTTTTGTTTCACCACTGCACGCATCACCTGGGATTTGACACAGGTCAGTATGGTAATCTGTTTGTTCTACTTGATTAGTTAACTTACTTATGTCTGCTTTTATTTTTCCAGAATGTCGGAACAACCAAAACAAGAACCAGCAGAAGTGGTGGAATTCAACCCCACTATTCCACAAGTGACCAATCAGCAAAGAGAGCTTGGGGCAACAGCAACACAGGAATTTGAGAAGAAGCAATACACGCAGTGTTTACAGTTTATAAATAAACTCATAAACTATCGAGCTAATGACCCAAAAGTGGTGCACAACAAAGGTGTGGCAGAATTCTATCAGAGTGGCTTCAAGACAACTGATGAATATAATCAGTGTTTAAGTAGAGTTTGTAAAATGGTAAGAAATTAATTTTTGATGACCACATTCAAGCATTCTCGGGGGTAAGGCTGAGGGGAAAAAATGAAATGGTTCTGGCTTCCCAACTAATCCTAATTTGCATGTCTGATCCTGGTCTTTTTATAAGCACTTAACAAAAATGTTGTCACCATTTAAAATGATATCAGAATATACATATTTCAAATACATGTGGGCTATTAAAATAGTCCATAGACTTCAACCCTTTGGGCTAACCCAAATAGCAGACGACACTTGAATAACTAAAAATTTTTATTTTTTACCACCAAAACATAGCTTATGACCCCTCATTGGAACAAGCTCAGTGAAATCATTCCTGTGAGGGTCATAAGCTTTGCTTTTGTGACAAAAAATTGAAAAAAGTACAAAATTTGAATGGAGATTTTTGTAAATGGTGCTGGCCAGTTTTGGTTGTTACATTGGGTAAAAATGAGAAATTAAAATATGAAAAAAAGAAACATGCAAAAAAAAAATTGACGACCGACTATTTTTCTACTGTATATTACCGGAACCATAGCATTTATTTTTTTTCTGCCTAAAACAAGAATCCAGTTTGCATATCCCTCTAGATAGCAGCCAATCTTATGTGGGGTTACAGGCCCTTAATCCTATGACTGTGATGTTAAATACAGAGTGGGAAGTCAGAATTAGGCCTGTCAGTTTTAACTCCCTCGCCCTGTATAGCCCACCTGATTTAAAAATAAGAACCACATCAAATACCCTCCTCAAAAATCATAAAATAAGAGATTCTAAAATCCATGTTTGCACAATAAATCTAATGCAAAGGTGCCAAGTCTCTTTTAAGTCTTAAATGGTAGAGTGCTGGAAGCCCATATTTGGGCTTTCCTCTGAAGTGCAGGTACCATAATGTAAACGCTTCATATTCTGGTCGATATGCTTCATATTATCTTTGAAGCGGAATTATTTAGTCTCTATAGGATTGCCTTGCTACAATTTATGTGAGAGTGACAACAGGCACTTTCTCATAAATTGTAACAAAGCAAAGACATGCGAACAAATTTATTCTTGTCTAAATTTAGCATCTAGCATTAAAAGGTTTAGGGAATTTTCCAGACTTTTTAAGACACCATACCTTGTGATTCTAGTGGGCCAGACGTGATTTCTAGCCAAGTTCTGCCCCCGTGGGAACCCCGGGAAGTGAAGCAGTGCTTGTTTACTGTGGTAAACAGGCTATGTTTCACTGGTAAAATAGGACCCAGTCACTAATGCTTGGGGTGCGAGTCCTCTAAAGTAGGCAACATGGGGAATAAACGATTGACTGACCTTGACTTTATCGCCATGTTGTGGTCATAATTAGCAACTGTGCAGAAGTATGTGACCTTAAGCACCAGTAAATAAATAAATAGCCAAGTCCTGACTGTCTCTAGAGACGGATAAGAGTTGATTGAAAATCAATATCAAGGCAGGGTTCATATAGGTTATGGAAAACCTGGAAAGTCATGAAATTTTCTTTTTTAAAATCAAGGTCGGGAAAACATGGAAAAAGGTGATGCTGTTTTACTGAGTCATTGAAAAACAAGCTAAAGGTCATGGAATATCAGAATATAAATTCTGAAGTGTGAAATTTCATTGTATTCTCTATTGTGTGCAAGTTGCTTGGTGTTTAACCCTCAATTTCCTAATTCTGACTGTAATAACTTATTTCTTCAGGAAAGCAGTTGTCCCAACATGCCATCTTTGCATAAACTTGCAAGTTACATGCAAAGTGCTAT
This sequence comes from Pictodentalium vernedei, assembly GCA_031216915.1. Classification (NCBI taxonomy): domain Eukaryota; kingdom Metazoa; phylum Mollusca; class Scaphopoda; order Dentaliida; family Dentaliidae; genus Pictodentalium; species Pictodentalium vernedei. The sequence continues at coordinate 299,906,742 of CM062295.1, read as the reverse complement.
TGCAGTTGTTTCTAGGAAAGTCTTGGCTGCCTTTACAGGGTATTTTCTCTCAGCCTTTTTATTAATCTAATAAAATAGAAACACAACATCTGTAGGCTCCTTCTGTCAGGGATGTTGCATAATGTTAAAATTGGTCACACCAAATTGTTGCCAGGTCCCAATTTATTTATTTATTGGTGTTTTAAGGTCAGTCACATATTTCTGCACAATGGCTAATCATGACCACGACAGTTTTACAGGTGGAGGAAGCCGGAGTACCCAGAGAGAACCACCGAGCAATGGTGAGCAACTGTCAGCTCCCCAACATACTAACTCCACACAAGCAGAGTTAGCATTGGTTGATGACAGGTGCACCATCAACATGCAGTACACCTTAGTACAAAGCATCATCGTGCCCCAACGTGGGCAATGGGGGTGTAGTGTCTTGCCCAAGGACACAACGCGGTTGCCGCATGTGGGATTCGCTAAGGAGGACCTCTCGGCTTGCAGCCTGCACCTCTACCTACTGAGCCACCGTGCCCCCTGCCAGGTCCCAAAGAATTTTCCTAATGATCTAGTTTGAATGAGTGGTGGAATGGTGCTGAGCTTCAACCAATCATCAGCTGCATAGGTGTTTGCATCTGTCTGAAGTATAGCTGGTCTGTTGGCCAATTATTGGCCAGCAGAGCAGCAAAACTTCAGGCAGATTCAAACACCTCTGCTGATGATTGGTGGACTCACATCATTTTCAACTGTTGATCATTTTAAGATGTAACATAGGTACAAAATCAGGAAATGGCAATAATTCATTTCTCTGCCACAAATAGTGATTATGGATGCCATACTCTTTTAGGCTATAATTGCAATAATTTGTATCTGAATAACTCCAAAAAAAAAAATAAAAAAAAGTCTATTTTTTATGCATTTATCTCAATTTTGGGACGTAAAAGTGCAGGAACTGAAAATAGAAGGAAAATCCTATGTATTGTGTGGACACAATCGCTTCATCTAGTTGGTATATGCTATTCTCAGGAGGGGCGTATGTAGCTTAGTTCAAGTCCCTGGTTTGATATTTAGACTACCATGTCAGGTGAGCGCCCTCAGGCCCCCTGGGGCCTCTTGTTTAACTAACATCTGGAATATTTTTCAATCCCAAAATTTCAGTATATTGAGATTTCCTCAGTATGGTATATCGGTATTGACTCGATAATATTACCAAATACTCTTTGCAGAATATTGCCTGTCTCAATTTCAAAAACTCTGTTGTCTCGGAACAGGTACTGTAACTTACAATCGAAAAATGGTCCTGCGGACAATTGTTATATTATCTCTGCAGTGGTTTCTTGTTGACTGGTAGAGTGCTGAATTATTTTTGATGTCAAAATTTTAGTGATGAACCGATTATCAAAACTTGCTATCAACCGATTACCGGTTATTTCTCTGCCGATTATGCCGATTCTGATGGCTGAAGTTGGACACTGAAGAAAATCTGTTGGTACCTGTTATACTACAGAATTTTGTTGATAAATCATCAATTACAAAAGCTTAATACCACATAATGTTCTCAAGAGTATGCACATTTAGTGCTGGGCAATATTAGCCAAAATAATATTTGCATTTTGGTTGGGGTGTGGGGAAAAGATCGTTATTAACGATACAATCACACGATATTGTTCTCGTGAAGATTGTGATTTATTCCGTTAAATAGTGTTAATACGGTTTTGTGTAAAGATACAATACACTTGGCTGTATTAACCAGGAATATACTGACTACACATACTTTGTGTCTTAATGAATAATAATTTTGATGTTAATGTGTGTTGTGAAGTTGTATGACGCATGGTTTACACGTTTGACAGAATGTATTATTTGGTGTTCTTTTTTCAACATGTTACCTCCCTTGATGTGTTTCTGTAATGTTTACATGAACTCTACAATCTTCGGGAAATGGTGGCGATCCAGCACTGATTGGAGTTGGTAAATTCTGTAATATCTCTGCTCTGCAAATCCCTAAATTTTCTATGCACTACATGCGTTTTTAATGGGGGAAAAAGTATTGAAATGGCCAGATATCAAAGGGATTTTTAATAGTCAGTGTTAAATATAGAATAATCGGAAACTGCCATTTTTTAACCTCCGATTGTCTTAATCGGACAATGCCCCATAACTGGCCGGTTCCGATTGTCAATTCCGATTATCGGTTCATCACTACAAAATTTGTTCACGTGTACTTGCCTCATTACAATTTATGGGCAGTTGCCTACAGGTATTCAGCATCTTTGGGGGTGGGGGTTTAAATCAAATGCCTTGGTTAATCTTTACTCTCTATAGTGTTCATCAGATTAAGGCTTGTTAAAGTGCCTGGGTTTATGTTAAGGCTAGTGTTAATTAGTCTTAGATGCTGGATAAGACCTTAAACGACTTTTCTCAAGTGAGTGATTAAGACACCTTGGGACCTCTTGTTTTCTCCAAACACATTGCTCACAACACCTCCTTCGAACCAGCTAATTTCACTGTGGGGCTAGGAGCTATATTTTAGAAGCCAAGATTGGAAAAAAAATAAAATAAAGAATTATTTTAGTTTGCGGTGCTGTATGGATTTGGTTGATACATGAGATGAAGGGTTAACACCCTTTCTTACTTTGACACATCTAACACTGAATTCAGGTTGCAGGTGTTACCACAGGCCTATCAGTAATTTGTGACATTTTTGTTTTCATTTATATGCAGTGTTGATCAACAAATTAACCTTGAAAGTCTCCAAATCCAATGTGAATGTCATACTCATTATGTATCAAATTTGGGGGAATCAGTTTAACTTTTTAGACTGGACCTGTGTAAATCACAAATACCACAAGGAGTAGTAAGGGTATTTAGTTGTAATTTGCTTTCAGACTGAAAAGTTTGCCAATATACTGATTAATGCTGAGTGATGCAGTTCTTATTTACTGTGGTAAACAAGCTCTGTTTTACTTGTAAAATAGGGCCAGGTCACCAATGCTTGGGGTGGAAGTCCTCTAAAATGGACAACATGCATATAAATGATTGACTAAACTTGCCTTTATCTTTCATATCGTTGTCACGATTAGCCTTTGTGCCAAAATATGTGACCTTAAAAGCAATAAATAAATAAATAGATACAGTACGGTTGCTGAGGACTGGTTGTAATCCACATGTGGGTGTGATGTCCATGCATGCGTTTACCAGGTAATAAAAATCATAAAAATTTTAATTAATGAAGCACCAGGTTCACTTGTACCCAGTGTTTCATTAATTAAATTTTTGATGAATATTCCTATATAATTAGTGTATGGAATCTAATATTATTGCATCTGAGGAGATATTGCCCACTCATGGAAAGTGACCAGGCCATGGCGACCATAATGTAAATGGTGAATACCACTTCATTTATTGTTTTTATGCTGCCTGAAAATTTTTCATTGGCATATACTATCCATTTTGTCCTTTTGTCTTTGTGTGTGTTTGTCCATCCTAACTTTGTCTAGTCCATAAAAATTATTTCATCAACTGATCATTTTCATACTTCCCACAATGCTTGCTTATGACCCAAGGGTGTATCATGGCCTTGACCTACAGATGTCTTAGCTCTAAGGTCGTGGCCACAGGTTGTTTGTTCCTCCATTCTAAATTTATCTGGTCCTAAAAAATCATTAAATAGACCAATTTTGTACATACTGCATGCAGATTGCTTTTGAACCAAGGCTTGAAGGCTATATCATGACCTTGACCAAAGGTCAGAGCTCTGTGTTCAAGGTCACAGACCATTCATTTGTTTGTTTCCCCATTCTAATTTTGTCAGGTCTATAAAAATGTATTCAATGTACCGATCTTGTTCATCGTTCACATCAAGCTTGCTTATGAGTGATGGCTGAGTCATGAACTTGACTCAAGGTCATAGCTCCAAGGTCAATCTCACAGGCCATTTGTTTGTACTTCCATTGTAACTTTGTTCAGTTCATAAAAATCATTCAGTGGATTGATTTTTGTTCATCCTTCACACAAAAATTGTTTATGATGCATGGGGGTATCATGATCTTTACTCAAAGTCACAGCTTCAAGATGAAGGTCACAGACTGTTTGTTTGTTTGTGCATTCTAACTTTGTCCAGTCTATAAAAAATTAATCAATGAATTGATCTTTTTCATGCATCACACAATGCACCACACAATGATTGCTTATGATTCTAGGGTGTATCATGACCTTGACCTTAGTCATTGCTCAAAGCTCAGGGTCACAGACTGTTTCTTTGTTTCTTCATTCTAATTTTGTCATAAATAATCATTCAATGGTTCAATCTTGTTCATACACCACCCAAAGAATGCTTATGACCCATGGTTGTGTCAGGATATGATCTTGACCCAAAAAGTGATAGCTTCGAGATGAAGGTCACAGAGCATTTTTTTGTTTGTTTCTCCATTCTGTGTCCCATCTATAAAAATTATCAAATGGATTCATCTTCTTCAGAGTTCACACAATGATTGCCTGTGACTCAAGGGTGTGTTATTACCTTTACCCAAGCTCATAGCTTGATGTCAAGGTCCCAGACCATCTGTTTGTTTATTTCTCCATTTTAACTATGTTCAGTCCATAAGAAAGTATTCAATGGACCAATCTTGTTTATTCTTCACATAATGATTGCTTATTATTTAAGGGTGTGTCATTACCTTGATGCAAGTTCATAGCTGAAGTCTTTTGTTTAGTCCTTAAAAAATGATACAGTTGACTGATTTTGTTCACACACTCTCGACGGCGATTCCTTTTGACTCAGTGGTGGGTCATGACCTCAATCCAAGGTCATAACTGTAAAGTCAAGGTCAGAGATTACTTATGTGTTCTAACTTTGTCTGGTCCAGAAAAAATGATTCAATGGACATATCTTGTTCATATTTTATTTAATGGTTGCTCATGACTTGAAGTGTGTCATTCATACTTCACACTGTGCTTGCTCTTCAGTTGAGTGTGCCATGACTTTTACCCAAGGTTATAACTTTATAAGGTCACATATTCACCTCTCATGACATACAACAAAATAAAAAAGTATTTTCTGGTCAATACACAGTCTATTTTCACAGAAAGTTTGCCAGCTGCTCTTGCTTGAGTTTATCTCCATTGTATGGCAGACTATCATTGTCATAGCTTACCTTTGGGCTCAGATTCTGGAAGTATCCAGCATCTCTGCCGATATTTTCTTGTTAGCTCCATCACTCTTATTCAAATCTAAATACCATGAAGCTCTCCCCAACTCTTTATAACAGGTCCAAATTGGCCTGTATTAGCCCCTGATTCAATGTCTGATCTGATCAGTTCAGAATATCACACCTTATTTCTGCACAGTAGAACCCTGTTAATTTATTTATTACTTTATTGGGGTTTAATGATACTTTCAACAGCCAGTATCACCTTGTGTTGACAGTTTAACAGGTGGAGGGAGCCAGAGGGCCACCGAGTGGTGGCAAGCAACTGTCAGACTCCCAAACATACTAACTTCACGTAGGCCTTAGTACACAGCGCCATTGTGACCCCTCACACAATGCAGTTACGTGTGGTGGAGATTGGGCTGTGGACCTTTTGCTTTGAAATCCATTGCCATAGCCACTTAAACACTGTGCTCTCTATCCTATTGATTGAATAGTCATTTTGCCACTGGGAATTATTCAATTAATAGGAGTATTAGATTAAAAAGGAATTTGTGACTTTACCGTATTCTAGAGATAAACAGAGCATTTATTCTATTTTATCTTGTTTAACAGAAATTGTAGAGCTCTTTCAAACAAGATATGATTGATTAAACCATTACCCAATGTAACGTCCAAAACCGACTATGAAGGATTAACTGGTAGAGTGCTAAATTATTTTTGGCCATCACAACTTCAACACAGGTCTTTGCCTTCTTGCACTCTCCCATAAATTGTAACAAGGCAAACCCTCATAGACTAAATAAAATCTTCAAAGATAATACAAAACATATCCACTGAATGTGAGCCTTCAAGCTGCGGTACCGGCACTTCAGATTAAAGCCCAAATATGGGCTTCCAGCACTCTACCAGTTAAGAGTTTCAGCTGGAAAAGAGATGTGTCTAAGTGTTAATCTTTGAGTCGTAAAGTATTTCTCGTTCTGAATCAAATCAATTCGCTGCATATATTTTCAGGTACATATCAACCCAGAAAACAGTGAGAGTCTTGAAGATGTTGATCACAGTATAATTTATTACAACCAAGCTGTGGTTCTTTATCATCTTAGACAATACAAAGCTGCCCTGTCTATTCTAGATAAGCTGTTTCAGTTTATAGAACCTCTTGGTGAGTAGATAGAGTACTTGGGGTTATAGTGTATCTCTCCTTATTGGATATTGCCCAATGGAATATCCCTCTTAATTGCATAGAATTTTGAAATACTGCCCTTTACCATTTTCTCAGAACAAATTTGCCCTGTTAACCCTTTGTCCAACGTAATGGCCAAAACTGGCCAGTGCTATTCAGAATAATCACCATTTCATTTTCATTATTTTCTTCATTTTTTGTCTCAAAAACATAGCTTATGACCCCTCATTGGAACAAGCTTGTTGAGTTCATTCCAATGAGATGTCATAAGCTATGTTTTGATGCAAAAAACCCCTGAAAATTTAGTTATTCAAGAATTTTATTTGCAAGTGTCGCCTGCCTTTCGTGTTAGGTGAAGTGTTAATTGCAAATGGGAAATAGAGTTAGTCCTTGTTGATTAAAAAACAGCTGCTGTACGTGTAGAGTGGATTATCAATAAAACACCCATGGAGTGGAATTCCAGTGCTTACAATAATTTAATTCCTCTGATAATTCATCAGAATGTCAAGCAAAGTTTCAGCCAGTGGTCTTCTAGGTTAAACCTGGCAAGTTATTGTCTGAAAGTTTGCTTGGCATTTATGCTTATGCTTCTTTACAGACAAAGAGTTATTGTCTGGATGGAAGCTTCACTCCACATACTGTTATGCGATTTTTTGAAAAAATTCTTCCAACAGCTCAAATTCCGTAGCATTATAGACATATTTTGCCCATATTTGGGCTCTGTGAAACCAGATATAATAGAATAAATACTCAATTTGTAACTACCACGATGTAAGGAGCATGGTGGCTCAGTGGTTATGGCATCAATAAATACAGGGGACCAAAAATGTCCACAAAAAAAAAAATGATGCGGCGGTCTTTTTGGTGATGCAGGCGGTGACTGAGAACCCGGGTTATTTATTTTTTTGGCCTTAGTGGATGGGTATATATACTGAGTCAAAAAAGATAGTATAATAGAAACAACTGTGAAAAAAATAGAATAAATGATGAATTATAATAGTTCTAATGTTGCATGTTTGTGGACAAGAAGTCGTGCAAAGAGTTTAATGACATGTTGTTGTTGTCCACCCAATCATAGACAATTTTGGTACAGTTTTCAAAATAGCATGTGCAACCCGAGAATATCAAATTGAATGGGTGACCGACGATTTTCTTTGTGTTATGTTGTGGTAGAGAGCCTAGATTATTGAGAAGACGCGTTAGTTTTTGTCTTCCGACATTTTAAAAAATGCCAAGGTTAACCAAAAATCAGAGTTTGCGTGCCATTGGTATGCATGAGGCTGGGATACCTCCAGATGAGTTTGCTGCTGAGTTCGAAGTCACTGTGACCATTATTTACCGTCTCATGGAAGGTAGAACCACTGGGTCTACTGCCGACCGACCGCATTCAGATCGACCGACCAAGAGTTACGACCCATGCACAAGACCGACACATCAGGACGTCTCACTTGCAGGATCACTTCCTTGTCGCGATGAGGACAGCAGCAATTACTCCTGGTAGAACTAACAATAGAATCAGTGCACAAACTGTCTGCAACAGACTCACTGAACACGGCATCCACAGAAGGAATCCATACCACAGACCAGTCCTTACCCATCATCATCGTACTGTCAGAATGGAATGGGTACGTCAGCATGTTCGCTGGATTCAGCAGCGTTGGAGCACAGTTCTTTTTAGTTATGAATCACGCATTGATGGTAGGGCAAGAGTGTATCGCAGATGAGGAGAATGGTTTTCTGATGCTAAATGTGGGAATGTGACTGTTTCAGCAGGGGTAGTGTAATGGTTTGGGCAGGAATTTCCTTGCACCATTGAACACAGTTGATGTTCATCAATGGTGATCTGAATGGACAGCGATATAGGGACGAAATTCTTAACGCTGCTTTTGTCCCATTGTTCAACGCTAACGTCAGATTGCAGTTATTCCAGCAAGACAATGCCTGATGTCACATGGTGCATATCTGTCATGACTTTCTTGAGGAGCAGAGCATCAAACTTCTTCCCTGGCACCCACTTTCCCCAGATTTGTCACCAATCAAGCATCTTTGGGATCATTTGGACCGCCGGGTACGACTTCATGATCTTCAGACATTAGGCGATTTACTTAATGTTCTAAGGCAGGAGTGGAACGCAATACCACAGGGTGGCATCCAGAGACTTATCTGGTCCATGCGCCATCGATGTCTTGCCATCTGAGAGGCAAACGGTGGACATACACGCTATTGACTGCATGTGTGAACTTTTCATTTCACCCTCTGTCTGAATTGCAACATCCTGACGTGATGCTGGCAGCAGTAAGAACATGAAATTATGCAAATTCATACAGCTAGACATTGAAATATAAATTTACAATAATTTGTTTGAGATTAAAGTCAATAATACTAAAAAAATTGCTCCTCAAAGTTTATTATACTTTCTTTTTTGACTCAGTATATATATTGAATTCACAAATATTTCCATGCTCCCCGAAAAAAGTTGCCACTTTGTCTCTCTGTCCATCCATCCATCCATCCATCCGTTTGTGCATTCGTCCACCAACTGTGCCCCATTGCCCATTTGGGGGCACAGTGGCACTGTCTACTAAGGCGTACTGCACGTCAGTGGTGCACTTGTCTTCAATCAATGCTGACCCAGCTTGTGCAGAATTAGTACGTTGGGGAGTCTGACAGAATCTTGCCATTGCTTGGTGGTTCTCACTGGGTACTCCAACGTTCTCCACCCGTAAAACTGTCCCAAGATGAGGTGACCCTTGCTGTCAAAGGTGGCGTTAAACCCCAATAAATAAATTAATAAGTTGCATCCCTAATTAACACATACACAACATTGCTTACACTTATTTTTGCGAGGTAAAGTTTCCTCATCAGCAAATATAGAAAGAATTTTTTACATTATCATGGTTGCAGGTCTTTAAGAAGTCCAGATATAGCCTTCCAGCACTGATCCTTCTAATTATTGGCAATAGAAATTAAGCAGGATCTGAGGAGTTTCAGTCTTCAGTCTTGAAAAAGACCTGAACTCATGTCCTCCTCTTGCAGCCCATTGGGATCCTGGGAAGTAAAGCACTGCTTCTATTTGTGGTAAACAAGTTCCATTTCTCTGGTAAAATAGGACCTGGTAGCCAACACCTGGGTCAAAGTCCTTTACAGTGGGTGACATATGTATAAACGATTGGCTAACTTTGACTTCATACTTATGTTGCAGTCATGATATAGCCATAGATGCTGAAAGTGACTTTATGCACAAATAGATAAATAGTTTCTTCTTGCAAATAGTTTCAAACCCTTGAATCTTTAGCCATGCAGTAAGATATATTCCTCAAGAGTGACAACAACTGAAATTACAGAAAAATGAATAGAGCAAGGAATGTTTAATATCTCAAATGCAACCCATAACAGTTACATGAAGTAACTGCTGTACTACTCATTTTTTGTTTGTTACAGAAGAAGGATTGTCCAGAAAAGTACTATTTTTGTATGTGGAGTTGCATCTACAGACATACCAGGTAAGTGCATCATTAGTGATTTCTTTCCATACCACCACACTGACACAACATGCTTATCTCCATCCACATTTGTGGGATGGTAAATACTAACAATTTGGATTTTCCCCAGGGCCAGAGCCTGGAAAGGATGCAAAAATTAAAAAATACAAAAAATTAACCATACTGGACGTACAGTGTGTCGAAAGTGCATGGAGCACAATCCTGGTATCCATTTTAACATTTTTACAGTCTTTCCTGGCCTTGGGGCCTGGGAGACTTTCAAATTGTCTCATTTTCCATGATGTGGATGGACAAGTATGATGGGTCTGTGTGGTAGTTACAAAAAGAAACAAATTTTATTGGAAAATTTAATAGATTTAGATTTATTTATTTTATTAGAATGTACTTTTTACAGAGAGCACGATACTATAATACAGGAAAAAAAGAAATACAAAACATACTGCTGGGAGAGAACATAGCCAGATTAGTCTGTTGTCACCCAATGAAGATAACATTGTGTCCAGACCAAGTTGCAAAATAACAAGAAAAACTAGATGAAGTGATTGTGCCTGCGCAATACACAGGATTTTCCTCCTATTTTTCGTCTCAAAATTAAGAAGAACGCAGAAAAAAGGATTTTTGATGAGCCTAATAACACATTGACGGTAGACAATATAATATCAAGATTCTTTTTTACAGAAACCCTGTTGTTTGATGTAAATCACTGGGGTCTTCTCGTTTGACCAGCAGCTATTGTTCAGGAGAAAAGTGTGATAACTATCATGATATTTGGAAGGTCGTTGTCGGGTTTCTAGGTTAGTACAGAGAAATTTGCGGAGGGGGTAATGTCCAGAGGGTCATAGACTCCTAGTAAGGAGAAAGTCTTCCCGAGAATATTTTGCAAAGTTCAGTACTCTTAAGATTCAATCTGAGCAGTTGTAGCATGTGCTGCCCTATATTGGAGAGCATTTGTGGGGGCTCTATGTTGTATGAAATTGCACTGGGTCAATTTTTATTTTTTTTTTTGGGGGGGGGGGGGGGGAGGGTGGAAACATTTAGGGACTTGCCCCCCTCTCCCCTCCCCTTAATTCCGTGGCTACACTACTGAATCAAAACAGCAGCAATGTCGGCAGGATCGCTATGCAGTATGCCAGCTCCCAGAGGTCGCATCTAATGAAATTCTGTACTGACCGCCAAGGCTCCATATATTGAAACAACCATAGACATTTCACACTGCGCGTTATTACTATGTCGACCTCATTAAATGTCAATGAGTGGACGACATTTGGCAGTAAATCAAACGCCTACCCTGTATAATCTAAAAGCGCATATTTTTCTGAATATAACTGTTCTCTGTCATAAATGCATGTATTTAGTTCCGAGTGCCAGCATGTCTCAATGTGACAGACACAAATTGTCATTACGCCGTGTTGAGCAGTGCAGAGGCTTCTAACCACGTGAAGTGAATTACAATGCGTTTTTGAAACAGATGGCTTTGGTAAGAGATTTGTGATGAGTACTCTCCCTTGATGTGCAGAGCTTTGTTTTCAGCATCGCATTCCAAGTTTCCTTTCTTGCTTTCACAATTCCGTTTTTTGAAACGTTTTGTTTTCGAAATAACAGCATATCAAAATATTTCTTTATTGAGTAAAAATTCTTCCAGTATATTTACCACTATGTATTATTCTTTGGTGTTTTTTTTCACCAGATATCTTGCCAGTACCCAAGGTAAACTATTTGATATTTGTGGGACATCACTATTCACTGGATTGGCAAAGCTCAACTAACTTCGTGTCAACTCAAGAAAGTCGCCCGCTTTTAATGAATTAAGGTGGAAGAAAAATGGCCCACCTGGACCCATTTTAGGCGGAACATTATGGCCCTCCTGCCATTCTGACAATGACAAACATGGATTTGTATGACCACAACATGTGTAGGCCTAAAATCAAGATTAACCAATCATGTATTCTGTTGTCACTTTAGGGGAATTCCACCAGACATTGGTCATATTTCCCCAACCCTTCCTGTTGCTTCTTATCTACATGTACGTCGCAGGGTAGATGAATAATTCTATTTATCTATGCCGTGAGCTCTTATGGTGAAAGCCTGAAATTGAAACGCGGTACCAGAAGGCAACTTCCCTGGCCCGAAGTCAGCATTATTTAAAAATTCGACATGGGTATGGGGAGATGGGGGGAAGGGGACAATTCTGTACCTAAGGCTAATTCGAACTTGGACCCAAAGTCCGTAATATATTGGGCATACCCAAAATGCACAGCCCCGCCAAGGTGAGGGAGGGTATTGGAGGAGGTCCCCCTTCCCGATTTTTTTTAATAAGAGTCTCTGATAACTATTCTAGAGCCTCATAATGCCTCATTTGAGGATTGTCATGGCTCTGCGTTTAGTCAATGGTTAACACAGTAGGCCTACTTTTTAAGCGAACGATCTTTTGGTTTGCCTGGAGGTCGCCTGAATTGAAAAATACGCAAACGAAAAATGGGTTGCTTCGAAATCCCCGACGGTTCGCGCAAAGTTTTTGATGGTTCGCATAAATATTGTTTGTAATGATGAGCCGTACACGTGTGAGAATTGTTCCAAATCGCTTCGTGGATTGCCGCAAAAATTTGATACAGTCCGATTCGGTAATGGCAACCAGGCTAATTATTAGAGATGTGTCTCTATGTAATGTCTACACAGTTAGTAACAATCTGGCAATACCGTCGGAATTGCCACCATCATCAAATTCAATGAGGACGGGGGAGGGGATGAGTAGCTGGAGTCATATTCCCATAAAAAATAACAGACTCTCAGTGTTCTACTTCCGATTTCAGTTTAGGATACAAAATACCATGTAACATTATGAACAACGTTCACTGAAATTGAGGTCGCCGGGTGCAAAATGATCAAGGTTTTTCAGACGTGTTTCCTGGCTTGGACGCCAGAGTCTGTAGAGTCTAATGCGTGTTTGCCTTGGGTGGGGGTTGGGCAGTCACGTCAGATAGTTTTACTGGTGGAGGAAGAGCCTCAACATCCCAATTCTGAATAACAGCCACTTTAACCCGCCTCGTAGTACAGTTTTGTCAGGTCAAAGTGGTGATCTAAAAAAAAAAGTTTGTTTTTTGGTAAAAAATTGTCAGTCCAAACTGGACCAAAAAATTTCCAGGTAAAAAAAAAATTGTTTTCGTCTCAAAATTGAACAAAACACATAAAAAAACAGAAACAAAAATTTCCGGATTTTGGTCTAAAAGTCCGAACCGGAGTGGTAGTTCTCCAGCCATCAGAAGCCAAGTGAAATAAAACCCTGTTCCCATTTGGTGAGGAAAGGTTTAAAGATACCGTGAATGTTGTCATTTCAATCACGGAAGCCTTATACGATTCAAGAACGCCGAGTATTCTCATGCCGAAAAGAGGGTGTACGGACCATTGAGAGGCCGAGAGTGTATTTTGGCGACCGCCCGAAGCCAAACTCAACAAAATTGTACTTCCAAACTACGGGGAATCTTTTTACCTATATACGGGCTACACATTCTCAATCACCACCGCTTTTAACCCACTCCGGTAGTACAGTATAATTAGGTCAAAGTACCAGTCTGAAGACCGATTTTTCGTTTTTTGGTGCAGTGTAAAAAAAAAAAAAAAAAAAAAAAAATTTCGTCTCAAAAGTGAACAAAACACATAAAAAACCAAAACAAAAATTTCTGCATTTTGGTCGAGAAGTCCGAACCGGAGTGGTAGTTTTCCAGCCATCAGAAGCCAAGTGAAATAAAACCTTATTCCCATGGGGTGGGGAAAGGTTTAAACAGACCGTGAATGATACCATATGAATCACGAAATCCTTATACGAGTCAGGAACGCCGAGTATTCTCATGCCAAAAAGAGGGTGTACGGACCGTTGCGAGGCCGAGAGTGTACTTTTGGCGACCGCCCGAAGGCAAACGCAACAAAATTGTGCTTCCAATCTCTGGGGAATCTTTTTACCTATATATGCGCTACACATTCGCAATCACCGCCGCTTTCAACCCACTCCGGTAGTACAGTATAATAAGATCAAAGTACCAGTCTGAAGACCAATTTTCGTTTCTCGGTGGTGTTGTGTAAAAAAAAAATTTTTTTTTCGTCTCAAAATTGAACAAAACACATAAAAAACAAAAACAAAAATTTCAGAATTTTGGTCGAAAATTTCGGAAGTCCGAACCGGACCGAAAATTTTCAGTGTAAAAAAATTTATTTTTTTTTCGTCTCAAAATTGAACAAAACACATAAAAAACTTTAAAAAAAAATTTGATTTTTTGGCCGCCATTTTGGATTAACGAAAAATCGAAACGAAATTCTTTCGATTTTTTTTTATAAAGCGGTATTACTTCCTTCAATTTGGAACCCTTTTAGAGGGCTCTTTATATTTAAATCTCGATATTTCAATCCAAAATGGCCGATTTTTTAGATAACTTTCCGTTTTGTGAAAAATTTTGGCAGAAAACATAAAAAATGGAAAAAAATACCGATTATATTTGTTTTAGACAAGAGTAATTCTGACAAGTCTGTCAAAAAAATTAAGTTGATAGCTTTTTTCTTTCATAAGATATTGGCCTACGAAGCTTTGGGCGTTTTTGCCCACCAAGAAACATTTTCCCCCAAATACTGATGGTTTTATTTATTAGAACTCATGGCCGTCATTGATCGTGCAAAGTTTGAAAAAAATCTTAAAGACCGTTTTCAAGAAAACTCTCTCCCCGATGTGTTGGAAAAACAAAAAAAAAAAGAATAATAATCTTGGCAATAACAAATAGATTTTCCTTTCAGGAAAATCCCAATAACAATGTACAATATTTGTTTAATTACGTCGGTAGTGTTTAATATTTATCACTGGTCCAGACATGCCAACAGATCTATTTGATTGAATCCGGCCATCACTTAATTTTGAAACCACTGGAGGTACAGCCTCTTAAGTGGTTCCCCATGTATATCAGTCAATAGCACCTTACCACTATCATCAGACTCATTTCTCCATCCTGTGGAATCTCAGACGATTGTTCCTTTTTCTTCAGTGACACATCAGCCTCATCAACACCCACAGTTATCGAGCACTCCCACTCTAGAAGCTATAAATCTTTACACAGTCGTCATCATGGGAATAAGCAATCTCATCATAGAAGAGAACTTTCACATAAGGCTACTCATCAAGGTCATAAACATTAACATGCCGTCTCTCCATCACAATAGCCCACCAAATGTCACAGATGACAGTTTAGGTAGATCTCCAAAAGAATAAAAGCCTTTCTGCATGCTCTACAAATGCTCACGCAAGTCATTTATTAATGAGGGAGAGATCACTTAATCACTCATAACAACTTCCTCGAACTCTTACTGGCTCAGGTTCATACTCTCGATCAGACTACAATTCAGAGGACCGTGACCATCATTCATGTTTATCTCTGTTTCATTCTGAAGTGTCGTCAGAGGAATATGGCATCCCTCTTTACCACTGCAACATATGGAGACTTTGTTGAGCATTGTTGTCCAAGAAGCTCCCGAGTTTATCTTCTATGTCAGTTTTTTCATCTTGACAGATGGACTTTGTTTTCAGAATCAAGATATTTTAAGGCTTTTACTGTTTCCAACACAATCTGCACAGGTTTTTCAAGCATTCACCAGAATCAACGCACTTCTCACACACAAAGCTAACACTAACCCATGTATGTTTTGGAAAGAGACACCATTACCATTCAAGAAGTCAAAGTATTTTGGCAGTGTCAATCCATCCATTCTAACACTGACCTTACCTTTAGACAGGAAG
Organism: Pictodentalium vernedei; assembly: GCA_031216915.1. Taxonomy (NCBI): domain Eukaryota; kingdom Metazoa; phylum Mollusca; class Scaphopoda; order Dentaliida; family Dentaliidae; genus Pictodentalium; species Pictodentalium vernedei. The sequence continues at coordinate 299,891,145 of CM062295.1, read as the reverse complement.
TAATCTTGAATCAAGCTATTGAAACATCTAGGTAGATGCTAAATATTTTGTCATTTGCAAACCATATCATGTCAGCTGTAGGGAAGAAGATAATGCTTTGGTTGCTGCTTCTACCCTGGATTCAGAAACTGGATGCAGGTAAAATCTCAACTTTGATCAGATACTATTGCAGGTACCAATCTTTTTAATGTCTAGGTTATCTTCGTCCATAGAAGCCACAAACAGAGTTTATTTATTTATCTATTTGTGTCTAATGACACATTTGACAGCCAGGTAGTGACAGACAGTTTTACATGTGAAGGAAGCCGGATTACCTGGAGAGAACCACTGAGCAAGGGCAAGCAACTTTCAGACTCCTCAGTGTACTAACTCCATACAATCAGGGTGGCATTGGTTGAAGACAAGTGCACCATCGATGTGCAGTATGCTTTAGTACACAGCACCACTGTGCACCCATGTGGGCAATCAGGATTAAGTGCCTTGCCAAAGGTCACAAGACAGTTACCTCTGGTGGGGATCAACCCCCACCATAACCACTGAGCCACCATGCTCCCCATAATAGTTTGTTATTCCATCAAGTGTTTAAGTATAATAGTTCTCAGTCACAATCTCATTACAAGAAGAAACACAAATCTTATTCCAAGACTTCCCATGGCTCATCACATTAACAATCACACACTTCTTGTAACTACCAGTCTCTCAGTGGTCTCGACAGTTGTTAAAGGGATGCATTCATTCTATTTATGGAGGGAAATCGAAAAGGGGAAACCAGTCTTTCTTGAATCGCAAGCCCCAAGAAGGTTATGAATGAAGCTCCAAACCTTTATCACCTTTCCTGTCAGTGGCAGAATATCGCATTTTCTAACAAACTGGCAGAAAATGAAAAGCGATCTATGAGTTCTTCAGGTTCTACAAACTACTGCCAATCCAGAACGGAAAAAATTTGTCGTCTAAAAGCAGTCCAGTTAATTCTCCAGAAAAAGGCAATAGAGGTTGCAAACAATGAAAAATCTCCTGGTTTTTATTCCTGAGTCTTCCTGGTGTCGATGCCAGACAGATCATTTCGACCGCTCACTGACCTCAGTTTGATCAACAAGCTCAGAATTTTCTATGGGGACTACCTGGTAAGTAAGGCTCAGCATTTGTCCAAATGATTTTGTGGTGAGCAGCAACCTCAAGGATGCATATTTCAGGCCTTTTGATTGGCCTAATTTGGGGACATTGCAGACTTGGCAGGTCAGTTGCTGTTTAGGTTCATTGTAGAAACTTTTTTTGCAACGCTGTCTAAAATACTATTTCTTTGATTCTCAGTGCTGTATTGGTGCCTCAGATAACTATTACCCAATACACTATGGGGGCCTTATTCCACTTTTTACTGCGACAGAACAGGTACCCTAACATGCAGTCACTAGGAAAATCTGGGTAAACTCAAAGTTAAATTAAAAGTACGTTGGAAGTCGTTTCTAGGCAAGTCTTGACTGCCTATATAGTCAAGACTTTCCTTGAAACATCTGCAAAGCCACAGGATGTAGACTGTCACTAAGTAGCAACATGTAATATCCAGGCCTATCTAGAGTTATAAGTTATAAATGGCAAGCCTGCTTTCAACTTTTAGTCCTGTGTTGGCCCTCCATCATCTTATTTATTCTGCATGTCTGGGCCATTGGTAATAATAGATAAATATTGAAAATTTAAAAATAATTTCTATATCATACCTGCTGCTGACCAAGACAGGATGTGCCCTCCCTTAGATTCTCTCCCCACATTTAACTATTAACACTTAGCAGGCATTACAAAAGAATGGTTATTGGCAGGATTGGATGGTTCTTCCTGGATGTCTTTGCACCCACAGATGTCATGTATGGAGTACCATGCAGGTCTCTATTTGTTGAGTTTGTTTAAAAAACCTGAGACTTTCATAACAATGTCTTGAATGAATCTGAAAATCAGTGTGGTTTGGCCATACTTAATGGAGTTATGGCCCTTATTAGTTAATTTTTGCCCATTTTCAGCTTGTTAGTGCAATAACATCAACAAATATTAATGGATTTGGTCAGTATTTGGTATGTGAGACTTTTTAAACAATGTTTTGCTTGTTTTCAAAAGAGGGTGTGTTTTGGCCTTACTGAGTGGAGTTTTGGCCCTTAATTAGTTTGCTGTTTTCTGCTGATTAGTGTAATAACTTGTTTGTAAATTCTTCAATGTTACAGTGAGGTATTCAAATAGGCTTAGCCTGTTTATCAAACCATATTGATTTCAATATAAAATATGTTTAAAAAAAAAAAACTTGAACAAATATCAATGGATTTGGTCAATATTTGATATGTGAGATTTTCATAACGTCTTGAATGAGTTTGAAAATAGGTACATTTCAGCAATATTGAGCAGAGTTATTGCCCTTAATTAGTTAAATTTTGCTTGTTTTTGTCAGACTTTATTGAAAAAATCACGGAGAGTCCTTAAAAAATATATTGAAGTAATCATTTAGTACATATCGCAGGCCTGGAAATAACGAGCTTACATCATAACCTATTAGCAGGTTATGCTTTAACGCTTTACCTAACGAATCGCCCGCATCCGCCTGCGTAATATGAAAATTGATCAGTTGAAAAAATTAAATTTTTCAAAATATTTCAACAAAACCATATCATGTGACCCCTCATTGGAACGAGCTCATTGAGCTCGTTCCAGTGAGGGTTCACATGATATGGTTTTGTTGAAATTTTTTGAAAAAATTAAAAAAATTATATTTCAAGTAATAAATTTTGATATCATCTGTCCTGGGTAAAGGGTTAAAGCATGGTAGCAGCCTATAGGCAAATGTGTTTTTGGTGCTTTTTTTGTTTTCTCTGTGTTTTCTACACTAGCCATGCTTTTTCTGTCTCAACAGACTATCCACCAAAATAAATAGCAACAACAAACACATGGTCTTGCCAAGGTGAGATTACTTATTAATTATTGCATTTTAATTTGCAGACATTTTGTTGAGATATAAACAGCATGCTACTCTGTTCATTAGTGAATGCAGTGCACAGCTATTGCTAAGTCGAGTTAGTCTTGAAAGATTGTAAAGTTTGGCTGGCAGAAAATGCAGGTTTAGGAATTTAATTTATGTTGTATTTTTGTTGTCGTAACCTGCAGTTCATATTCATATTTATACCCTCCGCAAACAAAGTTTGGGGGGTATATAGGAAATACCCTGTCTGCCCGCCCATCCGTCCGTCCATCTGTCTGTCCATCTGTCCGTCCGTCCATCTGTCCATCCTTGTAAGCGCAACTCCTCCTAAACCATTTGAAGAATTTTCATGAAACTTTACACAATGAAAGAACTCCATATGAAGATGTGCATGAAGCAATATAATTCCGTTCTGACATTTCCAAGGGGAGATAATCTAACATATACCGTCTGTCCATCCTTGTAAGCGCAACTCCTCCTAAACCGTTTTAATTTGTAATCAAACAAATTTTGATGAACAAATTCAGATCACCAAAAATAATGTAGCCCTCAACAGTTAAATGGTTAAAATGTACTCTTCAAATGTCTGGTATTCGTGTGTCGTTGTGCGCGTCACATCAGTATCCACTGAAATAATACCTTATACTGATCCATGGGAAACTCTCACAAGTATTACTGGTTTCAAATAAATGCACTAGAAATAGTAACTGGTAGGGTGCAAACATAATATATCATATTGAAATCATTTCAGGCACAGGTATTAGAATATGTCTGAATATTCGAATATATATAAGAAAAGTCCTAAAAATTCTTGGATTTCTTTTGTTGTTTGTATACAAACCTTGCAGCCAATGAAGCTCTGCTTTGACCCTGGGGTTCCAGTGGATGAGGTATTGCTTGTACTTCTTAAGCTTTTTATAGGATTTTAGATTTATTGCATGGGTGGAGACTTTCCTTCACAGGTGTTGTAGTGGAAATCCACTTGCCACATAATATTATGGATACTTATTTCTGTATGAAAAGGTTTTCTTTCCTGACCTCACAGTGCCTCATTGGACTGAACACTAAAGATGAACATGCTTGTCATATTTTATTTCCCCCCTCCCCCCCTACGAAGTTGGGAGGGGATATTGAAATGGTGTTTATCCTTCAGTCCATCCATCCATAACAAATTTTTGTCCACTTAACTCCTACATTTCCAATTGAACTTTAACCCTTTACCCAACGTAACGGCCAAAACCGGCCAGTGCTATTCTCAGAAATCTCCAATTAATTTTCATTATTTTTTTTCATTTTTTGTCTCAAAAACGCTGGTTATGACCCCTCTTTGGAACGAGCTCATCGAGCTCGTTCCAACGAGGGGTCATAACCTATGTTTTTGAGACAAAAAATGAAAAAAAGTAGTTATTCAAGAATTTTTTTGGCAAGTGTCGTCTGCTTTTCATGTTAGGTAAAGGGTTAACAAAAGTTGGTGTGAAGTATTAGTATGAAGTGCAGATGTGCATGTGGAAAGGAATTTTTGATTCTGCAGAATTTTCCAGGGTTATGGCCCTTATTATGTCTTCCTTGATTTTCTCCTTAGCTAATCTTGCACTCTTGGTGTGATTTTTTACAAAATGCAGTGTGAATAATGAGTTTGAAGTGCAAATGTGCATGTCCAAAGAACTTTTTGATTATACAAATTTTGACAGTTTTATGTCCTTTCTTATGGCCAGATATCTATACTATTAAGAGTGAATGTTCTTCTCTATATCTATGTATCTATCTTTATCTGTTTTTTACTTGTGTATTCCTACATTTTTGGAGATATCGAGCTGAAATTTGGCACCAACGTGTATGTGTAATTACCCTTTAACCATTAATCCTTCAGCAAGAGCAGTGTCAGGATTCATGCGTACATTTTCAGAGATATCAAGATGAAATCTGTGGGGATTTTTTACCAGGAGTAACTGGGGCTGTTGTGATGATTCAATTAATCGACCAACGAGCAACTGTTGCAGTAGTCAATGGTTTTTATTAGCTTAACTTGACAAAGTCAAGATAAGCTATTGCCATCACACGTGCTGAAGTCTGTGAGTCTGTTCACATTTTCCTTTAGCACGGGCTACACCCCACAGTTCTTGTCTGATCGTCACGAAATTTCATATGCAGGTTTGGGGTCATGTCTAGATGAGAATGTCCCCTTTTGGTCGCGATCGGTCAACCGGTATGCCCGAGCCCAAAACCCGAAAACCATTAGCACAGTCTATAGGTCGTATTTATGCAGGGATTTCATTGTAACTTGGTAGAATGCCTCTATATAATGCCTAGATGAGAACGTCCCCTTTTGGGCATGATCTGTCAACTGTGATGGCTGCCCAAGCCCAAAACCCAAAAACTTTTAGCACAGTCTGCAAGTCATGTTTAATATGGAGGGATTTCATTGTAATTTGGTAGGATGACTCCTTATGATGTCTAGATGAGAATTTCCCCATTTGGGCATGATCTGCCAACCGTGACGACTGCCCGGGCCCAAAACCTGGAAACCTTTAGCGCAGTCTACAGGTCATATTTATTGAGGAATTTCATTGTAACTTGGTGGGTTGACTTCATATAATGTCTAGATGAGAAAGTAGTCCTTTTTTGGATGTGATTGGGTACAGCCTGAAAACCTTTAGCACAGTCTACAGGTCATATTTATGAAGGGATTTCATTGTAACTAGGTAGGATGACTCCAAATAATGTCTAGATGAGAACGTCCCATTTTGATCGCGATCATTCAGCCTTGATGGGTGCCCGAGCCCAAAGACCTTTAGCATAGTTTATAGGTTGTATTTATGGAAGGATTTCAGTGCAACTTGTTAGGTTGACTCCATATAATGCCTAAATGATGACATCCCCTTTTGGTCATGATAGTTCAACTGTGATGGCTACAGGTGCCTGAAGCCCGAAAATCTTGAGCACAGTCTACAGGTCATTAGCTCACCTGACTGAAAGTCAGGGTGAGCTATTCTGATCACTTTTCATCCATTGTCCGGCGTCCGTCGTGAAGGTGGTGTTTGGGCCTTTTTCTCCCAAACCACTGGCCGCATATTAATGAAATTTCATGTGAGTAGGTGTTATATAAGGGCATTTTGATTTTTTGTCAAATTAGGTTTCGGCTCATATTGAGCAAAGGGATGGGGCAAAAATGCTCCAATTCTTAAAAAATTTTCTTCTCAAGAAACAGCAATAGCAGAGACTTGATATTTGGTATGAGGCTTCCTTTTGAGTTGTAGACTCAAGTTTGTTCAAGAGAAGTTCGAGGGGCTATATTTGACAATGTTAAAGGAGGGGCAAAAATTTTGGCCCTGCCCCAAATTCCTGTTTTCCAAACCGCGTGGCCGATTTGAACCAAATTTTACATGAGTGCTTATTGGGTCATAAGTACCTAATTTATGCAGAATTTTTTTTTCCCATAGCCCCTTGGGAACCACAGGAGCTAAAAATAGAAAAAAATTAAAATGCCCATATCTCCAAAACTACACGGCACTGAGAATTCTTATTTGTTGTGAAGCTTCCTTAGGACCAACAGAATGGAATGGTAAAAAAACATTGCCATCGGTTTTATCATGGGGTACTTTTTGGGGACTTTGAAAAAGTGCTGAGTCAGCATTTTTTAACAATGTGGGTAATGGGAAAAACATAAGACTACTTTTCTCCCAAACCTCTGCTCCAAAAGCTTTCAAATTTCACATATAACATCTTTGGAAGATTGTTTCGCATGTTTATTGAAATCAATTGCCTGGGTCGATATTTGGGCTCTCTATGGGAGCCCAAATGTTTAAATTAGTGCAGAATGAGGAGTATTTTTTAAAAATCCTCTTCTTCAGATCTACCAATAAGAATCTTTTGATATTTGGTATGCAGCATTCTTAGGGGGGTGAGATTCAAGTTTGTTGAAGCCAAGTCCCTAGGTTCATATTTAGGCTGAAAATTTGGGGTCCCGTTGCGGACTTAAAATCCCCAAAAAATTTTTTTTGTTTTTTCTGCGTTTCGGTCAATTTTAAGACAAAAAAAAAATTTTTTTTTTCCCCTGAAAATTTGGGGTCCGGGTGGGACTTTGAAAATTTTGGACCAAAATCCAGAAGTTTTTGTTCTTGTTTTTTATGCATTTCGGTCAGTTTAAGACAAAAAAAAAAAAATTTTTTTTCCCCTGAATATTTGGGGTCCGGGTGGGACTTAGAAAATTTTGGACCAAAATCCGGAAATTAGTTTTATCGTTTTTTATGCGTTTTAAGAAGAAGAAAAAAATTTAGGCTGAAAGTATTTTGTTTGGGAAAAAAATCTGTTTTTTATGCGTTTATCTCAATTTTGGGACGTAAAAGTGCAGGAACTGAAAATAGAAGGAAAATCCTGTGTATTGTGTGGGCACAATCGCTTCATCTAGTTGGTATATGCTTTTCTTAGGAGGGGCGTATGCAGCTTATTCAAGTCAAGTCCCTGGTTTGATATTTAGACTACCATGTCAGGTGAGCGCCCTCAGGCCCCCTGGGGCCTCTTGTATTTATGAAGGGATTTCATTGTAACTTCGTAGGATCACTCCAGATGATTCCCAGATGAGAATGTCCCCTTTTGGTTGCGATCATTCAACCATTATGGCTGCCCCAGTCCGAAGCCTGAATACCTTTAGCACAGTCTACAGGTCATATTTATGAAGGGATTTCATTGTAATATGGTAGGTCTGACTTCACTTAATGTCTAGATGAGAACGTCCCCTTTTGGACACGATTGGGCAACTTTGACAGCTACAGGGGCCTGAAGCCCCAAAACCTTTAGAACAGTCTACAGGTCATAATTATGAAGGGATTTCATTGTAGCTTGGTAGGATGACTCCAAATAATGTCTAGATGAGAACATCCCCTTTTGGTCGCGATCATTCATCCTTGATGGCTGCCCGAGCCCAAAAACCTTTAGCATAGTCTATAGGTCATATTTATGGAAGGATTTCATTGTAACTTATTAGGTTGACTCTATATAATGCCTAGATGATGACATCCCCTTTTGGTCGTGATTGGTCAACTGCGATGGCTACAGGTGCCCGAAGCCCGAAAATCTTAAGCACTATCAGGTCATATTTATGAAGGGATTTCATTGTAACTTCGTAGGATCACTCCAGATGATGTCCAGATGAGAATGCCCCCTTTTGGTTTTGATCATTCAACCATGACGGCTGCCCGAGCCCAAAGCCCAAAAACCTTTAGCACAGTCTTCAGGTCATATTTATGAAGGGATTTGATTGAAACTTGGTAGGTTGACTTCATATAATGTCTAGATGAGAACATCCCCTTTTGGACACCATTAGGCAACTGTGACGGCTACAGGGGCCTGAAGCCGAAAACCTTTAGAACAGTCTACAGGTGATATTTATAAAGGGATTTCATTGTACCTTGGTAGGATGACTCCAAATAATGTCTAGATGAGAACATACCCTTTTGGTCGCGATCATTCATCCTTGATGGCTGCCCGAGCCCAAAAACCTTTAGCATAGTCTTCATATAATGTCTAGATGAGAAAGTCATCTAGACATTATTATGGAAGGATTTCATTATAAATTGTTAGGTTGACTCCATATAATGCCCAGATGATGACATCCCCTTTTGGTCGTGATTGGTCAACTGTGATGTCTACAGGTGCCCGAAGCCCGAATATCTTGAGCACAGTCTACAGGTCATATTTATGAAGGTATTTCATTGTAACTTCGTAGGATCACTCCAGATGATGCCCAGATGAGAATGTCAGTCTGTTAACATTTGGAGTTCTGATTAAAGTTTGTGGTTAAAGTTTTTTAGTCAACCTTAGAAGTTTTTTTTGTTTATTTTTTCTTTTAAATTGATATTACTATTGATTGTATCATTCTTATTTTGTTTTTATTTTTTTTTATGTTTCATGTTATTTTGGGAAATGTTTAACCCTTTTTTGTATGGCAATTTAACTTACAACATCCAGATTAAAGCTTTTTTTTTGGGGGGGGGGGGGGGGAGGGGGGATGTCTTAAAAATACACCTTTAATTCTTCAAACAGTTTAGTGGAATGTCACGGTTTCTTATTTGGGACAATGTCTACTATCTACTGAACATTTCTACAGCGATTTTCATTAATATCGGCATGATTTTAACCCCATTTAAACATGTTTTCAGACTTGCTTTCTTTGTATTTGAAATTAGACTTTGTAACCTACTTTCTTACTCTAATTCTTGCATGGTCAATACAACTTAATGATTTCATTTACATCAATGATTTCTTTTATCGGTTTTAGGAAATGTTTAACCCTTTTTTGCCAATCAATTTTATTTAGTATTCTCAGCTTAAAGTTTCAGATTAAAGTTCTGCTTTTCAAGGTTCTACCTTTCATTCTCCAAACACTCTGTTACAACGTCATTTCTTTTTATGTGTACCCATACTATGTATGGTACACATAATGCCGGCATCCAGGGTGGCCATCCGTCGTTCGTCCATCCTTTGTCTGTCCATCTGTCTGTCTCTCTGTCTGTCTGTCCGTCCGTCTGTACATCCGGCATCCATATCCATTTCTTTGGCATTCGATAACTTGAAAAATATTGCTTGGATTGTCAAGTTATTTATATATTGTTTAAGGTCACTGATGTGCCAAGCTGTATAGTTTTTGGTGTAAATCTGATAATTTTTTCCTGAGATATTAACCCTTTATCCTTCAAATTGAGAATTCTTCCAATCCCTTTGGCATGAGATAACTCAAAAAATATCAATCCAATTGTCATGTTACTTTATATATATCTTCAGGTTACTGATGTTCCGAGCTGTATAGTTTTTGGTGTAAATCTGTTATTTTGATCCTGAGATATTAACCCTTTATCCTTCAAATTGAAAATTCCTCCAATCCCTTTGGCATTCGATAACTTGGAAAATATTGCTTGGATTGTCAAGTTACTTTATATTTGTGTTCAGGTTACTGATGTGCTGAGCTGTATAGTTTTTGGTGTAAATCTGTTATTTTGATCCTGAGATATTAACCCTTTATCCTTCAAATTGAAAATTCCTCCAATCCCTTTGGCATTCGATAACTTGGAAAATATTGCTTGGATTGTCAAGTTACTTTATATTTGTGTTCAGGTTACTGATGTTCCGAGCTGTATAGTTTTTGGTGTAAATCTGTTATTTTGATCCTGAGATATTAACCCTTTATCCTTCAAATTGAAAATTCCTCCAATCCCTTTGGCATTCGATAACTTGGAAAATATTGCTTGGATTGTCAAGTTACTTTATATTTGTGTTCAGGTTACTGATGTTCCGAGCTGTATAGTTTTTGGTGTAAATCTGTTATTTTGATCCTGAGATATTAACCCTTTATCCTTCAAATTGAAAATTCCTCCAATCCCTTTGGCATTCGATAACTTGGAAAATATTGCTTGGATTGTCAAGTTACTTTACATTTGTGTTCAGGTTACTGATGTGCCAAGCTGTATAGCTTTTGGTGTAAATCTGATAATTTGATCCTGAGATATTAACTCTTTATCCTTCAAATTGAAAATTCCTCCAATCCCTTTGGCATGAGATAACTCCAAAAATATCAATCTGATTGTCATGTTACTTATTATATGTGTTCAGGTTACGGATGTTCCAAGCTGTATAGTTTTTGGTATAAATCTGATAATTTGATCCTGTGATATTAACCCTTTATCCTTCAAATTGAGAACTCCTCCAATCCATTTCTTCATCATGCGATAACTCAAAAAATATTAATCTGATTATCAGGTTACTTTATATATGTATTCAGATTACTGATGTGCTGTGCTGTATAGTTTTTTATGTAAATCAAATAATTTGATCCTGAGATATTAACCCTTTATCCATCAAATTAGAAACTCCTCCAATCCATTTCTATATGTACCCATACCATGTATGGTGTACATAATGTCGGCATCCGGGGTGGCCCTCCTTCATACAGCTTTCTACTAATTGCACGTATGGGTACACATCTGACGATTTCATCGGCCTATTTTTTTCATTTTGGGCAAGGTCTTCTGAAGTTGTACACAGTGGTTTCAAATAATATTGGCATTAATTTAACCCTTTTCACAATGCTTTTCGAACTTAGTTTCTCTACATTTCAAATTTGGCTTCTACCACATATTTTATTACTTTTTATCCCCTCCCACAAGGGAGGGATATAGCACAGAGCTCGTTCCGTCCGTCTATCTGTCAGTCCATCCGTCAGTCCGACCATCCATCAGTCCATCTATCTGTCCGAACTTTCTTTATGCCATAACTTAAACAAAAGTTAATGGATTTCAATTCTTTTCAGTACATGTCTCTAGGTCAAGTTTGATGACCACAATTATCCAATGAAAATTGTTGAAGTTATTTCCCTGCCCAGCCCTCCCCCTCCCCCCCAATTAGTCATTTCTTTTTCTTTCCTCCAATATGCATTTTGAACTATTTTCAGTCAAAACATGCGGAACCTTTTTTTTAAACTCATGTAACCCCCGGGGCCAATTAGGCACTTTTTTTTCTTTCATCAAAAATGCTTTTTTTATACTTTTGGTTAAAGGTTGCGGTTAAAAACCCAGACAACCCCCCCCCCCCCCACCCCCACCCCCACGGTGCCAGTTAGGCATTTTTTTTCTCTTGGCTCAAAATGCATTCTGAAGGATTTGGACTGACCACATGCAGAAAAAAAAATGGACTCCCCTAACACCCCCCCCCCCCCCCCCCCCACTCGCCCCCCCCCCCCCCCCACCTCCTCCTCCTCACCCAGGGCCATTTAAGCAATATTTCTTCTTCAGTACAAAATGCATTTTTAGCCTGACTGTTTATAGTCAGAGCTATAGTCATGACTTTTGTCCGTCCATCCGTCGGTCCATCCATCTGTCTGTAAACAATTGGTTTCTGACCAACTCTGATAACTCCAATTTGGATTATTTGATTTCAACCAAAGTTGATATGTATGTGTATTTTCCAGCTAGTAATACAGGCCACATTCGAATCCCGGCGGGGGATCAGAAACCAACATTCAAAATTCCTCTAAAACATGATTGTGTCATTTGAAACACACACACACACACACACACACACACACACACACACACACACACACACACACACACACACACACACACACACACACGTGTCACTTAGGCAATTATTCCCAAAATGCATTTTGAAGGATTGGGAGTTATGACATGCAAAAAAGAAAATTGACTCCTATTGCCCAACATTGCTTTATATACTGCATCTTTAATCCTTTACCTAACACAAGTTGAAGCCAACAGTACAAATTATTTTTCTGAAACATCAGATTTTTTCATTTTTTACTTCTAACCATGGCTTATTAGTCCTTTTTAAGCTCATCAAGTTTGTTCTATTAATAGGTCATGAGGTATGTTTTGGAGCAGAGAAATGAAAAAAATAAAATTTGAATAGCAAATTTTGTATATCACGAGTGCAGATATGGCAGATTCGTTAGGTAAATGGTTAAAAAAAAATGGCTCCGACTATTTTGTGTCTAAGCATTGCCATTGCTGGGACAGTCGGGGTGCATGCGTGACATCACTCTAGTTCTACATTTTTGACAGTCTACATGTGGCTTTGCAGTTGTTTCTAGATATGTCTTGGCTGCCTATATGGGCAGCCAGGATTTGCCTAGAAAAAACTGCCAAGGTACTTAAAATGTTACTTGTATGCACACCTGAAGACTAGATGTTGGGGCATCAGCTTTGTTGGCGTGAATGGTGATCATAGTCAGAATTAGGCATTTAAGTATTATATGTATACGTTTTTATTGGATTTTTATGCTCCCCCAAATAATTCAGGGGAGTATTTTGTTACCGCTTTGTCCATCCATCCATCTGTCTGCCCATTAGTATAGATCTGTCTCCATCCGTCCATCCATTCATACATCCACAGTGGCATCTCAGCAGTGAGTGGATGGATTTCACTGACATTTGTTATGAGAGATCCTTGTGACAAGACGCTCTGGTACATGTTATAAAAAAGTAGCCAGCATATTTTTCACCAGAGTCACCTTTTATTTCAAAGACGTGTGCCAAATTATTTCCCATAACCGGGAACCACAATTTTATGAATCTCCTTGTTAAGTGAGACTACTGTCAGTGAGCGTCCATCAGTTTTACTGATTATCTTGTTACAAAAGTTGATATGAAGTATGAGTATTAGAGATGGGCGGTTTTCAAATTTCTTGTCGGTTTCGGTTTTATTCAAAGAGTCAGGTTTTTGGTTTCGGTTTTGGTTTTCATTGTACAAACATAACAATATACTGCATTTGCATGTAAGAAGATGTATTTGGCGCCAGTCTGTGTCAATGGGACTCCCTTTCTAGTTCAACTCACCTGTGTAATATCCTATACCGGTACTCTGATTTCCTGAGCACAATGTATTTATATTTATATTATCTCAAGAGTTTCAAGTTTGAGAACAATGATTTTTGCCTCGAGTCTGTTGCAAAATTAGCCCCCCTCCCCAAATACCTGTGTTTAGGGTAACCCGACACACCCTAACATATTATGCCAACCATGAAAATTTTATCGAGTAAAAGTCGCTCATAAGCCTCATATTGGTCATTGTAACCCAAAATTTCCATCCAACTTCAACTGTGATTTTGACGCTGGCTTTGGAGTTCATGGTTTCAAAATTACATGTAGAAATAAATATATTTGTCATTATAAATGTGGAACAAGTGACAAGTTTCAGTTCAGCAAAAGAAATCGCATTTGATAAACAGATGAATGTTTAAAACACGATGTGTAAGAAGTAATTTTGTCACCTATTTTCGCAGTAAATGCCATGCGTGAACGCAATACCAATTACTGCAGCAGTTCTGAAAATGGGGTATCGCATCTCTGAAGTTTGAAAATAGGTTAATTTTAGGTTGTTTATCTCTTTATTCTGAGAATTGAAGACCTGATTAGAGTTTTTCAACACTGAAGTTGAAAACTGCGATGACAGTTTTCTGTAATTGCTTCGGTCTCGGTTTTGGTTTTGATAACAAAACCGAAACCAAACCCAATTTTCGGTTAACCGCCCATCTCTAATGAGTATGAAGTATAGATGTACATATGTAAAGAACTTGTTCTATCAGTCTGTTTGCCAATCCATCCCTCTACAGTCGATGGGATATATGGAAGTCACTGGACTATCTTGTTGTCATCACAATTGAGCTTTGTGATCTTGTTGACATCACAATTTAGCTTCTTGTTGCAGAAGAAAGACTCATTTTCATCACTATATATAGAGCATCCAGCCAAACAGAAACTGATTTATGATTGATACTGGTCATATCTTTTCACTTTTTGACCATAAAAATTTTGTACCAACACTGCTACCTGAGGTTGTGTTTTTCACACTATATCATCAGAAAAGTGTTTTATTTCCTTCCACTACTAGGCTTGAGGTTGCGGTGGGTACCAGCCCTCAAGAATCGGGTGAGGGATGAAGTCTTTTTTCTGTTCAAGTGTGACCACAGTTTTACCAAGAAAAATAGTTTTCCATCTCAAAGAGGTTGGGATTAGGTGCAACCTCCACTGGACTGAAGTTTGGTGTGGCTAGTGTGGGCATTTTTTCAGATATAATTTTTCATTTCAGTTGCTTGTCTTCTCCTACAAAGATATTTTCTAAGTGCAACATGAAAAATAACTTGGGGGAGTTTAAAGCATCATTGACAGGTTTACTTTCTTTTACATTATTTTACAGCAAACTGATTCAAACTTGTTTTAGTGTTTGTTTTTTCTTGTTCATGTTATTGTTTTTTCTTTCTTTTTAGCCTGAAAATGCTATGGGTGTGTTAGCCTATATGGATAAGCTGATTTTTAATGGCAAAGGTTCCAGTAATAATGCTGAGAAGTCAGAAAAAGCCGATAATTCAAGAGAAGGCAGTAATGAAGAATATTCTACAAATGATACTCTAAGATCCAAAATTAGTGTTGTAAGTTCAACCCCAACTCTTATTCAATAGAACACAGTTAATTAAATAGCTACTTTGCAAGTGACAAACATGAACTTCTTACCCAGTGCAGACAATACCAAAATTTATTAATCTGAATATTATTTTTCTAACTTTAAAAAAAAATTTTTCTACAAAACCATATGTGGCATCTCATTAGAACAAACTTGACAAGCTCATCTCATTGAGGGGTCACATGATATCGTTGCTGAGATTCGAAGATGTCAATTTCCCAACTTTACAGGAGAGACAAAAAACTGATCATTTTGAACGTGTAGATGACTGATACATTGATCTAGAGTAGCATTGATAATTATCATCTAATATTTGATGAGAAAATAGAGTTTTCATTATTAAAGAACTTTTCTGAATTATTACGCTGCGGCGAGAAATTTATACAATGTTCCGCAATAATTGCAACATTTTCGAACCGATATGTTTCATTGTACAATGGAACCCTGTTAATTGAATAGCCATTTTACCAATGAAAATTATTCAATTGACAGAAGTATTTAATTAACAGGGATTGTGTCACTTTCCTGTATTCTAGAGATAAAATTAGCATTTATTCCATTATATCTTGTTTGACAGAGCTCCATGAGCTCTGTCATACAAGATATAATAGATCAAATGTCTGTATTGGATGTAATGAGGCCAAATACGACTATAAACAAAGGAAAACTGGGGTAATGTCTTGACAATTTGCAAGATTTTTTATTCAATTAACAGGAGTTTACTCTATGGCCTATATTCAATGAACAGGTCAAATTTGTGCTGGAGGTATGGTAAAGGTTTTGTGTTGGGAAATTATATTCAATTGACAGGAGTTTACTCTATAGCCTATATTCAATTAACAGGTCAAATTTGTCCTGGAGGTATGGTAAAGGTTTTGTGTTGGGAAATTATATTCAATTGACAGGGTTATTCAGTTAAGAGATATCCAATTAAGTGGTCTCCACTGTATTAGTGTTTACAGCGTTTTCTTGGTAAAAAACAATTAATCTCAAATAGATCTTTTCTAGTCTTGTGAAGTCATTTGAATTTCTGAGTTGGGGCATATTTGTCTACACACTCTCCATAACATGATTACGCAATCTTCAGTACACTGAAGCAAACCCAGGCAATGATGGGCTGTAGGGCCTCGAAGGTTAGACGGAGGTCCGTGTCGTACCACCAGTCGCAGAAGGCTGACTTGGCATCTTGCATGCAGAACGGGGCACGTATATACTCGAGGGACATGACTGGATGGTCTCCATCCCACATGAAGCACCTGCATGGAGATGGCCACATCGGCAGTGTTCATGTTGTTCTGCATGACAATATGGTCAGTTGGTGACAGTCTTCTTGTGAGCTTGTACAATTGGGAGGGTGAGATGGTTCTTAATGAGGCCTGTGAGCTTGACCACTTTGGCATGCAGGTCTGCGACCTGACGTTGTAGCGTGAGTTCAACAATGTTTTTCATACCCCCTTCAATGTTGCTCTTCCTTAGGCAGGTCCTCCATGGCAATGATGGGCAATTGCAAGCAGGGGGGTTTTCGTGGGGAATCACAAATCTCTGTTACAGTGAGAACAGCGTTTGTCATCCATTATTACAGAATCTGGTATTGAACTACTCTGAAAAAAAGTTTAAATTTGTAGACACTTTTGTGTTGACAGGAGGGTTGTCCTCGACATAGCATTAGAGGAAACTGAGGGGGTCTAGGCTCTTTGGAGAATACTGAGAATGTGCGAATCTAGCCTCTCGACATTTCTATCTTGTGCAGGCCCGAATGCCACCCTAATTTAATGTTCAACCACATTTTTAATGTGGTGACTTTGCATAAGTGCCTAAAATTGTATTCATTTTTGAATAGGCAAGATGGTTGGTAGGTCCTGGCTCTAAAGGCGGAAGCTGGCTGTTGACATTTGTATCTTGTACCGGTCCAGGAATCCACCATCCCTTTGCCCAACCTGATTCTAGTGCAAGGACAGCAGTTTAGTGGACAGGGGCTTCTTTAGCCCAGTACTACCGAAGCCAAAGCAATATGACCTCCCCCCCCCCCCCTTCCACCATCACCCTAGGGGTCCATTGACATCTGTACTTGAGGCACACTGCACTGGTCATTTTCAAGGTACATGCATTGTAGACTAAGGACAGACAGTGCCACAGTAACGCTCCTCTCCAGAGTATGCATGAGACCCTGGAGGGTGGACACAAGGTCATCCTTCTCTGACTCTTGGTGCCAGTGATCTCATGTAGGGCATCCAACTTGCTATAAACAAACACTTGTTGTGAACAAGCACCCTGCTTTCTGAGGATAGACATTGTGCTGGGTCGGGTCATGGTGGCATTTCTTGATGATGTCAAGCATGCGCGACCTATTCTGGTTGGTGACGTAGTGATGACAGTCTGTGCATATAGCCAGTCTGGGTAGACCTGTTTTTCGTCAAACCCACACAAGAAAATAAATAGGAAAAAATGTATAGGCTTTATTTACACGTTTACCCATGCATAAAAAGGTCCAAGCAATCCCTGCAAAGGTCTTTTGAAAATCTATGTGAGTTTGAAAAGTTTGGGAATGTCCTGGCCTGGTTATCTCCTCCGTCCATGTCAAAATATACAGTGAACATGGAAGAAGACATTTTTTCACTGGCTTACCATTAAATAACAACCAATTAATTAGAAATAGGCAGTGGTAGAACCTCCTCAACACTTCTTTTGACTTTTGAGACAAGTGGAGCTTTTAGTTACCTGCCTCTCCCTCTGATAAATGTCCACTTCATTTACTGCAAGGGTGCCATAATTCAATCCAGAGGAGCCATTTGTCAGAATGGCAATTCAAGATGATGTTCAAAAGATTTATACAAGGTTAGTTGAGCTTGCAATAAAGGACAGGTGTCTCAGAAACTGGAAATAAGTTTAGAATGTCAGTAAACTTTGAAAACAATGAGAAATGTTGAGAAAATCTGATTTGTGATTTTGTATATACAGTGGAACCCTGTTAATTGAATATCCACTTCACATATGAAAACTATTTAATTAACAGGAATTTGGTCATTTCTTTTCAACCTACTCACAATTGTTTACAATTGGCTGTAACGTAAGTACAAGCCCTACTTCGGAACTAACTCAAGCTTTTCCAAACAAGTTGGAAAAGTAATTGAGTGCAAAAGCATGAAAAAGACCGAAAAAAAGGTCGAGCGAGACCAGCGCTCGAAATTACAGGTACTCTCTCTGCACACCTCTTGTGTTTATCGAGTGCATACGCAACAACCGTGACGTCAATTGCTTTTATTTCCGCCATTTGTACATGGTCGGAAATTTTTGTGACTCGTGCTACTTTGCTGTTTTCTTCGATGAACAACTTATTATATGTGCTATCTGCATTTATTGTGTGTAAGTGGATTGTATCCTTTTTTCAAGCTATCCAAATTGTTATTGATTAATGTTATTTTTGATCATTATTGCTTGTTTCTTCACACTTAATCTTGTTTTTCCCCCACGTGTGAACACGACCTTTGTGCTGTTTTCCGTCGGGGGGAAGCTTGATTCCATTATTTTCATTCATATAATGCCAAAGACTATTCCTCGTACCTCTTGCTTGCAAGTCAAGCATGTGGACGATTCTCATTCCACATGTGTCGCTTGCAACAGTTGCACTCAGGCCCAATCATGTGGTATTTGTGGGGTTTGGTCCTCAAAATTCTGGGCTTCTGTTAACAAGGTGGTTCTGTCCAGAGCTAGAACCCCTCGTTCTCGGGGTAAGGTCAGCCATGCCGTAGCAGACATTTCTGCTGGTGCACGTGGTGACTCTGTCACACAGGATTCTGATCTGTCTTCTGTGGCGAGTTCCTCTACAACTGTTGACGGTGCTAGTTCAGTGATTCCTGACGTGGAGACCGTGGTCTCTTGTCTTCTGATGTCACTCATGATGCTTCTGTTTTCGTAGAGGGCTTCTCCAAGGTCAGCTTGGTGACCCTCTCCGATCTGCCTCCTACGCCGTTGACAGTTGCTGAGGAAGTTGTTACTACAGATCCTATTCTGTATGATGGTAGCTCTTCCATCTCCTCTGGGGGTGGTCTACAGTCTTGGGGGACCGAGGCTGTATCTCGCTGGTATGTCTGTGAGCTCTCAGCCTCCCCTAGCTTCGCGGCGAAGCTGTGCGGGTTTTCTGTCTGCTCCACCTCATCTGGCTAGGTTTGCTCCTAGTCGGTTGAGCCGTTCGGGTGCTTCGGCAGCGATTCCTCGCCCCTCGAGTGAATCGTTTATTGTTCCTCCTTCCCCTGCTAGTGTGCCGACTAGCAGGATGGGGTTGGGACATTGGCATCCAGGGCCTGCTGTTCGGCAGAGGTCAGTGACAGCCCCGGTTAGCTGTCACTCTCGGAACCTTCCTCCGGTGATTCCTCACTGTGTTCCAAGTCTGGATGTCGATCGATGCTTGCCGCTGGTCTCAGAGGATGGGCAGTTGGGGCCGTCTGCCACGCAGAGGCCAATGACAGGTTCCTGTCATTCTTGGGACAATCCTCCGGTGTCTTCTCACCATATCCCAGGTCCAGCTACCGATCGACGTGCGCCGTTGGTCTCTTTAGAGGATTTGCAGACAGGACCTTCTGTTCCACAGAGGTCAGTGATGGCTCCTGGGCGTCACAATCAGGACTATCCTCTGGCGTCTTCTCACAGTCTCCCTATTCTGTCTGCCGATCGACATTTGACGTTGGTCTCTTCTGAGGATTTGGGTTCTACTAGAAGGGTCCTTTGGGAGGACACTGCGTCAGGCGATGCTGCTGCGACGGATTCTCAGGGTGACCTGCGTCAGGCCGTTTTGGCGCTCACCCAGTTGCTTACTAGCAACCCTCAAGTTGGCCTCCCTGTGCCTCATGAGGCACAACCTCCTTTGGTCGGTCACCGAGATGTCTTGCCTGGCCCCTTGGATACTGCACAGTATTCACAGGAGGTTTCTGCTGGTCAGCCCGAGTTGGGCTACGTCTCCTCTGCAACGGAGGATGACGAGTATCTTGAAAGTGATGGGCCCCCCTCGCCAGTCTTGGGGCAGGCTTTGGATTTCATCTTTGGCTTATTGCCGGACTTTCAACCTTCCGACCAGCCATCTGTGACCGTCCGGCTGCGGCCCACTGTGGAGCGCCGTAACCCTGTTGAGCCTTCTAGCTCCGGGGCTTTGCGTCCTCTGCAACCGGCTCAGGTTGTTGGGTCCTTCCAGGGCTTAGACTCCAAAATGCGTTCTAAGGCCCTTAAGGGTTCTTTCTTTTCTAGAGCTGATGCTTTTTTGCCTCCATCGTGGATTCGTGTTTACGATTCCGACTCTCCACCAGTCTTCCAAGGGATGACTACTGTGGATGAGGATTCTTCTTCCCTCGGGTAAACTAAGCATAAGTCGGCAGTTCTCCCGATGTCGGTAGTTGAATCTATGGTGGGCCTGTCCCGAGAGATGCTGGGCATGTTATCTCTCGCAGACCATGTCATCGCTGCCCTGGCAGAGTATTTTCCACCAGGGGAGTTTGATGATGCTCAGGCGCCTTTTCGCGTTTTGTCACAGGCTCTCATGAACTTGACACACGCTCACGCTTGTAACACGGCTAATTTGGAGCTGGCATGCCGGGATGTGGTGTTGGATTCTTCTCCATCCCTTCCGTCAGAGCAGCGTGCTGTTCTGAGGTCTGCCTCTCTGGTTCTGTGGAAGCTGTCCGTAGCGAGGTTCTTCGTCATTCAAAGGACCAGCTTTTGCTGCGACAGCTGGACCAACCTGCTGCTGCGGGTGGTGGTCATTCCAGGCCCGCCAAGCGTCCTGCTGCGTCCGCCTCGTCGGCGACGTCGGCTACGCCTTCGGCTCCATCTGCTCCTTCTGCTCAGAAGAAGCGCCAACGTGGCCAGGC
Organism: Pictodentalium vernedei; assembly: GCA_031216915.1. Lineage (NCBI taxonomy): Eukaryota > Metazoa > Mollusca > Scaphopoda > Dentaliida > Dentaliidae > Pictodentalium > Pictodentalium vernedei. The sequence goes on along the minus strand of CM062295.1, from coordinate 299,870,361 downwards.
TCGCTGGCAGTCTCAGGACTCTGTCACTTCCTGAGGTGGTGGTTTCTACTCTCAGGGGCCTCGTCGAGGCCGCAAGTGAAAGTTCTCACCTCGATTCGCCTCCAGTCGGGGGAAGGCTGTCGCAGTTTTACGACCGTTAGACAGAGATAACGTCGGACACTTGGGTCCTCGACGTTACACATTCCGGTCTGCAACTGTCCTTCCATCGGCACCCCAGTTTATCTCGGGTGCCCCTCCCGACTCGGGTCCCTTCCAGTTCTCTACGTCGGGACCTTCTGGTGCAGGAGATCGACAATCTCCTCTCCAAATGGGCGATCAAGGTGGTCAGGAACACCCTTTCACCGGGGTTTTACTCAAGTCTTTTCTTGGTGCCGAAGAAAAACGGCCAATTTCGTCCTCCCATCGCTCTGAATATCCTGAACGAGTACATTATAGCTCCTCGTTTCAGTATGGAGACTTACCGGTCAGTTTGGCGACTTTGCTGCCAGTATCGACCTGAAGGATGCCTATTTCCATGTACCCATTCATCTGGCGTCACGGAAATACTTTCGGTTCTCGTTTTGGGATCGAGTCTGTCAATTCAGAGCTCTCCCGTTCGGTTTGAACCTGGCTTGCTTTCCACTGTACTCAGTCGGCTGTGACTTCGTCGGCCTACCTGGACGACATCCTCCAACGGCACCATGATGCTGCTGTTCTGGATTCAGATGTCCGGCAGTTTCTTTGCCTGCTAGCGTCGCTGGGTTTAAGAGTCAATCGCGAGAAGTTGGATCTCCTTCCTTCTCAGCGATTCCGTCATTTGGGGATGGATTTCGTCACTCTTCACAATGCAGTGTCGGTCCCCCATGCTCGGGCGACGATTCTTTCTGCCTTGACTCGGAACCTGCTTCAATCTTCCTCGGTCTCGGCCAGGACTTTCCTTCGGATGCTGGGCCTTTGCAGTTGGGTGACAGATCTCATTCCGGTCGGTCGCTTGTTTGTCCGACCTCTCCAACACTTCCTGTTGGATCATTGGCGTCCGAATGTAGATCCGCTGGACCTGGAACTCACTATTCCTCGGTCTCTGCTTTGTCACCTCCACCCTTGGGCCGATATTCCCTGGCTGACACAGGGTGTTCCATTGATCTTTCTTTGGCCGATCGTATCCTTACTGTGGATGCCAGTGATTGGGGCTGGGGTGCGACGTTGGATGCTCTCGGTCTGTCTACTCACGGCGAGTGGGACAGCGAGCAGGTGGGCCTTCATATCAACCAGAAGGAGCTCCTTGCTCTTCTGTTGAGTTTTCGGCTTTGGATCCCTCATCTGTCTGACCATATTGTCCTACTTCTTTCGGACAATTCGACAGTAGTGGCCTACACACGGAATCAAGGGGGCACACAATCGATTCCCATGTATCGGCTGTCTCGGGATCTTCTGTTGGTGCGGGATGTAAATGCTCGGGTGTCCATTCGACACATTCCCGGGCGTCTCAACGTCCTTGCAGACTCCCTGTCCCGTCGCGACAGTGTCCTTCCAACCGAATGGATGCTACATCGGTCGGTGTTTCAGGCGATTTGCGAGCCGTGAGGCCGTCCTCATGTCGACCTTTTCGCCACTCGCTGAAATCATCAGGTAGAGACCTTTGTCTCCCCTTGTCCAGATCCTCTGGCATTTGCAGTAGACACTCTGTCTCTGGACTGGACAGGTTGGATCGGCTATGCCTTTCCTCCTGCACCGATTCTTCCTCAAGTATTAACGAAGATTCGTGCTTGCAGTTGCAGGATCATTCTGATCGCACCCCTGTCTCCACAGAGGGTGTGGATCAATCTGCTGCAGCCCCTGTTGGCCGATCGGCCGATTCGTCTTCCTCTACGTCGCGATCTTCTTTCCCAGGGTCATCCCAGGAAGTATCACAACAACCTGGCGAGCCTGTCCCTTCACGCCTGTCTTTTATCAGGTCCTGTCTCCGACGTAGAGGTTTTTCGAGATGATCAGTGGAGTGCATTTCTGCATCGTGGCGACATTCCACTGGCATGACTTATGCTGCAAAGTGGAAGGTTTTCTGCTGCTGGTGTGCAGATCACAATGTGGATTACCGTGATCTGTCAATCGCTCAAATTGCGGATTTTCTGGTGTATCTTTTTGACTCCAAGGGCCTCAAGCCTATTATGATTAAGGGTTATCAGTCTATGCTGTCTGATACTTTCTCTTATGTGGGAAAGCTTTGCATCGGTCCCAATCTTTTTCTCTCCAAACTCATTCGGCACTTATCTTTGAAGAGGCCTCGAGTTTTGCATCTTACACCCAAGTGGAACTTGGCATGGGTGTTGCACTGTTTGGAGGGGGCACCATTCGAGCCTTTATCTGAGACCGATATGTGTTTTCTCACCTATTAGACGGCTTTCCTTCTAGCGTTTGCTTCTGCTCGACGAGTCAGTGAGCTTCATGCGCTATCTGTTGATTCTGCTTTCTTCAGAAATGAGGCTAACAGTATCACCTTCACTACTGATTGCTCTTTTTTGGCTAAGAATCCCGCTGTCGATGGTCAGAGACCTCTTCTTTGTCCTGTTAGTGCGATCAAGACTTACATTACTAGCACTCAGTTCATTAGGAGGGGTCGGAAGAGATTCTTTCTGTCTCTCATTCCTAAGAGGCAGCCTATCTCTTCCCATTCTATTTCCAGGTGGATCTGTCTTGCAATCAAGCTAGCTTATTCCCGCTTGTCTGCTTCGGATCTTGTTTCGAACCGGTTTAATGCTCATGAGGTTCGTGCCATTTCTACATCCTGGGCGTTCTCCAATTCTATTTCGCTCCGGGATGTTATGAATGCGGCTTACTGGAGGAATGCTTCTACCTTCTCCTCCTTTTATCTCCGTCACCTACAGCAGCAATCTGAGGACCTCTATTCTTTAGGCTCTCTCGTTGCTGCTGAGGCTGTTGTGCACCCTCGTTAAAATAGTTATCGAGGTTGTGTTTTGCTCAGCCTTGTTTTTTTCCGGCGCCTTCTCTCTTTCTTCTTTACAGGTTTTTCCCTATTGTTCTCTGCCCTCCTTGCTCTTGTTCGTATTGGTTATGTGATTCACTTCCTCCTATTGTTTATTCAGCCAATTGTAAACAATTGTGAGTAGGTTGAAAAGAAATTAAATTTTTTTAGTAAATTTTGTTTCTTAACATACCTACCACAATTGTTTACCGGAGGCCCACCCTCCTTGGGGATATCCTTGATATCGATGCCTCCTCGCTAAATCACAAACTTCTCATTGGCGGAAATACGGAATTGACGTCACGGTTGTTGCACATGCGCTCGGTAAACACAAGAGGTGTGCAGAGAGAGTACCTGTAATTTCGAGCGCTGGTCTCGCGCGACCCTTTTTTTTTTATCTTTTTCGTGCTTTTGCACTCTATTACTTTTCCAACTTGTTTGGAAAAGTTCCCTAAAAGCTTGAGTTAGTTCCGAAGTAGTGCTTGCACTTACGTTACAGCCAATTGTAAACAATTGTGGTAGGTATGTTAAGAAACAAAATTTACTAAAAAAATTTAATTTTTCAATATTCTAGTGTTAAAATGACTATTTAATCTTTTAAATCTTGTTTCACAGAGCTCATAGAGCTCTGTCAAACAAGATATAATAGATTAAATTCCTACATTGAATTTTATGAGGCCAAATAGATCTCAAAAAATGTGAAATTTGGTGGTTGTCAAAGTAATTCTTGGTATATTACAAGATTTTTTTTCAGATAAGAAGAGTTTATTCTTTTACTCATATCCAATTAACAGGTCAAATTTGCACTGAAGGTATGGTAAATTGTTTGGTGTTTTGATTTATATTCAATTAACAGGGTTATTCACTTAAGAGGTATATAATTGACTGGGTGCCACTGTATTAGTACTAAAGTTCCCGTCAACAAATCTAAAACATAACAACTCTCTTTTATACAGTGAAATAAAATTACCTGTCCAGTTGGGTTTTTAGCTCACCGAAGGGAGCTTAACGTATCACTTGCCGTCCGTCGTCAGTCGTCGTCCGTCGTCGTGAACATTTTTCAAACGACTTCTCCTCTGAAACCACTGGTCCGATTTTCACGAAACTTCATGTGGATGTTCATTACTATATGGCAATTCAGGTTTGTTCAAATGAAATGGCCACGTCCCTTGGGGGCTCTGTATGGGACATAACTCTGATAGCACCGTATATGAATTATTGAAAAATTATTAAAAAATCTTCTTCTAGTAGGCAGAATCTTTTGATACTTGGTATGCAGCATCTTGGTATGGGTCTGATTCAAGTTTGTTCAAATCGGCTCCCTGGATTCATATTTGGGCTCACTGTAGAAGCCCAAATTCGAACTTAGTGCATTTCAGGCAAATTTCTTAAAAAATCTTCTTCTCCAGATCCAACAGGCAGAATCTTTTGATATTTGGTATGCAACATTGTGGGGTGGATCTGATTCAAGTTTGTTCAAATCGGCCTCCTGGATTCATATTTGGGCTCACTATAAAAGCTTGAATTCGAACTTAGTGCATTTCAGGCAAATTTCTTAAAAAATCTTCTTCTCCAGATCCAGCAGGCAGCATCTTTTGATATTTGGTATGCAACATTGTGGGGTGGATCTGATTCAAATTTGTTCAAATCGGCCCCCTTGGTTCATATTTGGGCTCAGTATACTAGCCCAATTTGAACTTCGTGCATTTCAGGCAAATTTCTTTAAAAACCTTCTTCTCAAGATCCAGCAGGCAGAATCTTTTGATATTGGGTATGCAGCATGCTTAGGGGGGTGAGATTCAAGTTTGTTCAAGCCAAGTCTTTGGGTTCAGATTTGGGCTCACTGTGGTAGCCCAAATTATAACTTAGTTCAAAATGAGGAGTTTTCTTTAAAAATCTTCTTCTTCAGAACCAGCAGTCAGAATGTTTTGATATTAGGGAAGTGAGATTCAAGTTTGTTCAAGCCATGACCCTAGGTCCATATTTGGGCTCACTGTGGGAGCCCGAATGATAACTTAGTTAAAAATGAGGAATTTTCTTTAAAAATCTTCTTCTTCAGATCCAGCAGTCGGAATGTTTTGATATTTGGTATGCAGCATCCTTAGGGGGGTGAGATTCAAGTTTGTTCAAGCCATGTCCCTAGGTCCATATTTGGGCTCACTGTGGGAGCTTGAATTGTAACTTAGTTCGAAATGAGGAATTTTCTTAAAGAATCTTCTTCTTCAGATCCAGCAGTCGGAATGTTTTGATATGTGGTGTGTAGCATCCTTAGGGGGGGGGGATTCAAGTTTGTTAAAGCCAAGTCCCTGGGTCCATATTTGGGCTCCCTGTGGGAGCCCGAAATATAACTTAGTCAATATGAGGAATTTTTAGCTCACTGAAGGGAGCTCAACTTATCACTTGCCGTCCGTCGTCATCCGTCGTCGTGAACATGTTTCAAATGACTTCTCCTCTGAAACCACTGGTCCGATTTTCACGAAACTTCATGTGGATGTTCATTACTATATGGTAATTCATGTTTGTTCAAATGAAATGGCCACATTCCTTGGGAGCTCTGTATGGGGCATAATTCTGATAGCACCGTATGAATTATAGAAAAATTGTTAAAAAATCTTCTCCAGGATCAGTGGGCAGAATTTTTTGATACTTGGTATGCAGCATCTTGGTATGGGGCTGCTTCAAGTTTGTTCAAATTGAGTTCCTCAACCAATATTGGGGCTCACTATGGGGGCGTGAATTTTTACTTAGTGCAATTTAAGAAAAAATCTTTAAAAATCTTCTTCTCCAGAACCAATGTGCAAAATCTATTGAAATTTGATATGCAGCATCTTGGTATGGGTCTGATTCAGGTTTGTTCAAATCGAGTCCCTTGATCAATATTTGGGCTCTCTGAAGGGGCATGAATTTTTCCTTAGTGCAATTTAAGAAAAAATCTTCTTCTCCAGAACCAGTGGGCAGAATCTTTTGATATTTGGTATACAGTATCTTGGTATGGGTCTGATTCAAGTTTGTTCAAATGGAGTCCCTTGATCAATTTTGTGGCTCACTATGGGGACCTGAATTTTTACTTAGTGCAGTTTAAGAAAAAAAAATTAAAAATCTTCTTCTCCAGAACCAATGGGCAGGATCTTTTGATATTTGGTATAAAGCATCTTGGTATGGGTCTGATTCAAGTTTGTTCAAATTGAGTCCCTCGATCAATATTGGCTCTCACTAAAGGGGTGTGAATTTTTACTTAGTGCAATTTAAGAAAAAATCTTTAACAATCTTCTTCACCAGAACCAGTGGGCAGAATCTCTAGATATTTGGTATGCAGCATCTTGGTATGGGTTGGATTCACGTTTGTTCAAATTGAGTCTTTTGATCAATATTGGGGCTCACTATGGGGGCGTGAATGTTTACTTTGTGCAATTCAAGGAAAATTCTTTAAAAATCTTCTTCAGAACCATCATGCAGAATATTTTGATATTTGATCAGCAGCATTGTCTCATTCAGCCCTGTTGATGTTTTAGCTCCACAGAGAGTATAGATTTACTCCATAGAACCTTAAGAATAGCTTTTGATAAAATTTGTGTCTTAACAGTATGGAACATTCGGTGAGCACCTAAGGCCCCCTGGGGCCTCTTGTTTTAAAATGTTGCTTTACTCTTGCCAACAAAATATAACATGCCATTGATGTGGCATTTTTAACCTCCAGTCAGTATTTATGTAAATAAATAAAAAAATAAATTTCATTTATACTTCATGCAGAAAATAATTCAAGTAAATTTTGAACATTAGGCATGATTCATCATCTGCTTTTGTTTTGAGAATGCTAGATGATTCAGAGCAGAATATCATTTGGACCATATTTCTTGACATTTCTGACTGAATTATCCAGCTGTATGGTCTGAATCATCCAAAACTAATGGGTCTGAAAGATGCCGCTTTCTTATGGTGCCATCAAAAACTCAGACGGACTTGGGGTTGTTTTCAAGCAAAGTTTTTTGTACAAAACTTTTACATGTTTGCAAAAACGTTCACATGTGATACTGAATAGCGTTGATATTCCTGGTGGCATGGTTATAGTCCTTTTAAAGTCAGTCAATGCTACTACATTGCAGTTGTTCACATCTGCAAGTTTCATGATCGTTTCAAACAACATACCTTTCATATTCAGTGGTACAGGCAGCTGCTCAAGATGAATAATGAAAAGTGTTTGGGAAGTGTGATTGCCAACCAGAAAGACAAAGCCTGAAGTTATTTAGGTGATTGCAGTTTACCTAATTTGTCATTCAGGTTTGCATAAATACCCCAAAACATGTCATCATCCCCAAGAAATCTGTGTTAACCCTATTTTAACACTGTAAACCAATGGCCCAGACTAGCTGGTGCTTAACTCAATGTTATTAAGGGCCAAACACAAATTTTGAACCCTACCAATCCCCAAAATTTGCTTGCAAAACCGAAAATGAAAAGTCCTATCTGGCCCTTCATACATTTACTCTCCGCGCATGTGCAGACGTCAGGAAGTGATTGGAATTGGTGCCAACATCATTCTTTGCTTGACCCTAAAAGTCATCAACAATAAAATGACATGAATTGACTTTATAATATTTATAAAATTATTTTATGTTTCCCAATTTCGGGACATATGCCTGACGTCATCATTTTTAAAAATGATTATTCCACTGTGCGTTAAGTATTCTTTCCCTATCCTTCCATGAACCCTTCCTGTTAAACTCTTAAGCTTTTTGGCTATTTTTTTATTGAAATTTTTTATTAAATTTCTTGGGAGATGAACATTTATTACAGAATTTTATTCTGTTTCTTCCCCAAGGTTATGTCCTCACCCTAGGGGTGTTAGGCTGTTTAGTCCTGCATCTTCTATCCAATGTATCGTTTTTTCTTCATATGAAGATCCAGCTTTGCATTTGATAGCATTTCAGTTGATTCTGATTTTGGGCCTTTTTGTGTGCCTGATGTCTTGTTTACATTGATGTTGTTTACATTATCAATGTCCTCATATACAGGTAGTTTCTATTACTGTAATATACTGTAGAATACATGGATTATTAATCCGGTAGTGTAGTTAAAAAAAATTTGGATTTTGTCCACACTTAGGCTCTATCGGGATGCCCTTGGGCTCTTCATGTTCCCTTTGGGAACATGGGCGTTTTTCGAAAAAAAGTTTTGTTTACAAAAAATATTTGGAATTTAATTATGACTGCTATTATTCATGTATCTCAGTTATATATATATATATTGTTGTGGAGTTTGGAGGACTGATATCGACTGTAGTTGGTACACTCCTGTGGACTCTTGTCATTCTTGTGTTGCACTGGGATGACTGATGTTGGAGCCGGGTGTTGCGGTATGTTGTTGGCGGTGAGGTTCTGAGGATCAGAGCCTCTTACCGCATTTTAATTCATTCTGTCAGTTTCTATTTCAGAGGAACATGAATATGGTGATGATATTCTGACACCCATCCAAGTGTGCTACTGTCGTTGCATGCCGTGGAGCATATCGAGCTAGCTGTAGTGCTCATTATTGCAAAAGTTAGGGCCTTTGGTTAAAGGTTTTAATCTCTTGCAAGCAGCTAGTACGACCGGTGAAGTGGTACTCCGTCTGTAGGTGCCGTGAAACCCGGTAAGTCCATTGTGGTCTAAGAGGTGGATTGGGTAGAGCAAGCACTATAATATAAATAGCTCACCCAGCGACGATGGAAATAGGGAGGAAGTCTGCAAGTTCTTGTACTTGGACCGCGAGCGGAAGAGGCCCCCCCCTCTCTAATATAGCAGCGTCTGGGGTCAGATGTTTTGAAAAACTTGCACAAGCCAGAGCATATGTCCGCCCTGCACTTGGGATACTCTATTTAGTCTGCAGCTGGAGTTGGCTTCAGTCAAGGCTTCCTCCGCTACGTTTCACAAGGCCAAAATGAAGTTTTCTGGTTGGAAATTTGCACAAGACGGAGCATATGTCCGCCCGCCACTTGGGACGCTCCGTCTAGTCTGCAGCCAGGGTTGGCTTCAGTCACAGCTTCCTCCGCTATGTTATTTAAGCACCCACGACCGCATCCTAGCTACCTGACACGAAGAAGGAACCACTGTTCACCCATGAAGTCAGACCCTCCGGTTGCTAGGGAGACGAAGCCTTGATCATCGGGACGCTTGTAGAAAGGGTCCATTTCCGACACACCGTCCCAGGAGCAGCATGCAGCTGAGGAACGGAAATCCACTGCTCCTCAGGCCTCGATGACGGACTTACTGTTGCAGATTGTGCAGCTAATCGCAGCATCCCAGCAAGTGCAGATGCAGTCTCCCTCAGACTCAGAATCTGAGCTGTCGGACGATGCTGGGTTGATCCAGTCATCTGTTCGTGCAGATGCAATGGACCGAGATTCGCAACTGATTCTCTCGGATGGTGAAAGGGATAAGGAAGAGGATTACCCTTCCCTTTCGGAACAGTACATGGTTGCGTTGGCTTTCATCCATCAATACTACCCTGCTTTTGTTCCGCCGAATCAGAATGCTGCGATGACAAGAGAGAAACCGCTGGCGTCGTTAGGCGCAGACTTTATCTGGACAAAGGAGGAAGTCCTTTCTTTTCCAGTTCAGTTTATGCAGGTGTCGCAGGCCTTTGGCCATATAGACGACGCCATATTTATCCTCTTGAGTGTGAGGAAGAAGGTGGTTTCTTATCTTCATCTTCCGTATACATACCGTTTTTTGTACCGTGTTCATTTAAAACGGTCGGGGAAGATGTTCAGAGAGTTTTTCTTCATTTGGATGAGCAGGCCGGGGATCTAGAGGTATCCTTACCTGTATCATTCACTATTTGCCCAGACGCAATCGAGACAGCAATTTCTTCAAATAGAGCGAATTTGGACGTTATGTCTTGCGCAGATCACCTTACAAGAGCTATGGTGCAATGTCTCAAGGGAAAGGAATTTTGAGGACTTTCGTACCTCTCTTAGAGTTCTTTTAGGGCAATTATGTATACCACGTATAACTCCCTAACAGTGACTAATCTGGCATTAATCAGATGTGATGCTGCCCTTTCGTCATCATCACTGATAAGATGACAAGGTGAAAAGCTCTCTCCGAGACGCTCCGGTTTCCGGACATTTTATTTTCAACGACTAGCTTTCGTTAGTCTATGAACAGGCTACTAAGAAAGCGTCTAGTTCTCTGCGTTTGAAGTCGGTATCAACGACCCACTTCAGCAGACAAGAGTAAAGGAGGGCATTCCAGACAAAAATCGTCAAAAGGAAACTCCTCACGAGGGTACAAGCAACCCTCTTATAATTACTCTGGAGGTTGTCAGTATAGCGACTCGAAAAAGGGGTGTAGGTCTGATCGGGACTATAGGTCAGACGAGGTTTTTCGTGGGGAGGACGTGGTTCCTCCTCCCGTAAGCCTCGCAGGTCATACAGGTGATTCTTTAGACCTCTATTGCTGGCCAGTTTGCGGAAGGTTATCAAGCTCCGCAAAAAACAGGATAACAATCACGGAAGATTAGTGGGTGAGAAGTGTAGTCTCGGATGGCTTACGGCTATCATTCCGAGTAAAACCCCACTAACAAGTTGTCCGCATTGGACAAATTATTCAATAAAATTCTTGCATAAGAGAGTTTCTCCTACCGGAGGTATAAGCTCTCTTATCAAAGGAAGCAATGCAGGACATCGAGAATCAGGATTCTCATGATTTTTACAGTCACCTGTTCCTCCTACCAAGCCAGACGGCTCATTCCGACCGGTAAAAGACTTGAGCTGGATAACAAGTTTATCATGGCTCTAAAAGTTTATTTATGGAAATCATTCAGTCGGCAAAAGCGAGCGTTCGAGTGATCGATTATGTGGCAAGCATAGATCTAAGGATCCGTAATTTCATGTCCAGGTACATCCGGCATTCTAAAAGTACCTGCAGTCCGCCGTATAAGGGAAGGTGTGTTAGTTCAGAACAATATGCTTTGGTCTGAATCTGGCCCCCTGGGCATTTCACTTGAATAATGAACTTGGTAATGTCATACTTATGAGCTCACTTGTCTGCGGTAACGTTGGCTTACTTGGACGACCTTCTACAGGGATACGGCAACAGAATTATTCTTCAGAATGATGTTCAGAGTCTGCTTCTATTACTCTGATGTCTTGGTTTCATCGTAAACGAGAAAAAGTCTGATCTAGCTCCGTACAAGTCGTCTATTCACTGGGGATTGAGCTTTGAGACTCACAACAATCCGGTTCGCTTGCCGTTACCCAGAGTGAAATTAATCAGTTGTTATGCTCACTTTTGTCTACACTCAGAGAGGCATTAATAGTGAGGGAATTTATGTGACTGTTGGAGCTGTGTGGAGTGGCTGTGGATCTCATTCCGATGAGCCGACTGTGTGCACGTCCCCTCCAGATATACTTCACTCAGAACTGGAGTGTGAAGACGCTTTCGCTTGAACCAGTATTATTTTAACGGACCAAGTTAAACAAGGGTTCAAATTGGGCAGATATTCAGTGGTTAACTCAGGGAGTTACACTGCAACTGCCGCATCCGGCTTTCACTATTATGACGGATGTGAGCCAGGCGGGTTGGGTCGAGACCCTAAGTCCCGCAGTCTTGAGGTGTCAGGGTCTTTGGGACCCTCGGTTCCAGGAGTAACACATTAACATCAACAAGATGATGTTAATTAGCTAGCGCTACAACATTGGATTCACATAATAACGGACATCCATGTTCAATTTGGTTGGACAACTCGACAGTAGGTTCGTACATCTGGAACCAGGGCCGCACCCATTCATTTCCACTATGCCAACTAACGGAGAAGATTTTCCTATACGTCATGAATCATCATGTTCATCTTTTCATCCGTCATTATACTGGGTCATCTGAACGTACTAGCAGACTCGCTCTCTCGGAAAGGTCGCCTGTTGCAGTTGGAATGGATGCTCAACAAGCGAGTATTTGGACAGTTTTGCTACCAGAGGAATCGCCCCATGATAGATCCATTTGTGACGCACCGGAACAATCAGTTACCGATGTTCGTGTTGCCATGCCCAGGCCGTTGAGCACATGCAGTAGAAGCTCTGCCGATCTCATGGGGATTGATGATAGGATATGCGTATCCTCCAATTCATTTGATTCAGTAGATTATGTTTAAGATCAAACAGTCTCATTGTGACTCCTACTAGTAGCACCTCTATCGTCACAGAAACCTTGGATCAGTCTTCTCAAGTGTCTGTTATGGGACGTTCCCCGGAAGCTTCCTCCACGAGAGGACCTTCTTTATCAGGGGAAGTTTTTGTTCTTCACGTCCTTCTCCACCCATAGTTTCATAATGGAGTCGGTTAGACATGAGGGAACCATCGCAGTATTATTTTATGACTAACACAAGAACGATTAAGTAATGCAGGTGAAGAGGGTTCGACATTCCTTCAAAAGAAAAGGGGGAGGGGATTTTTTTACCTCTCCTCCGGTTTCATAGGTATGTAACTATGAGGGAAGCTGTTTTGTCCGTAATTATATCCTGCATACAGCTGGAGTTTTATTGTGTATGGCGTATGTTTGTGGGGGATATTCTCTCATTCCTAAATACGCCATCCTAATTTTTGGGGCTTAGTCCAGGCTAACCTTAAAAATTGGGAACTCGTTACATCCAATTAGCATAGTCTTCATGCTAAGTATACGGAATTACTTGAACTGGGCTCCTTTTGTATGATATGTCTTCTCTATTACTGTTTGAGAGAAATACATGTAATTCCTAATAATTTTAATTTCCTTTCACCTTGGATTGCAGGATTGGAACTATGTTGATCTACTAATTCTGAAGTCCTAGGCCCTCCACCTTTTTACGATTCAGCTAGTCTGGGCCATTGGTTTACAGTGTAAAAATATTATAAATTCATAGTAATTTGTATATTTTTTATACTTACCAATGGCCCAGATGGAGATGGCCCGCCCATGAGTGGGCACTCATTCCTCCCCGCTGAATTTTCATGTAGTACTCTCTTCTACAAAGAATGATGTTGGCGCCAATTCTGGTCACTTCCTGACGTCTGCGCATGCGCAGAGAGTAAATATCTGGAGGGACAGATAGGACTTTTCATTTTCGGTTTTGCAAGCAAATTTTGGGGATTGGGTGGGGGAGGGGTCAAAATTTGTGTTTGGCCCTTAATAACTTTGAGTTAAGCACCAGCTAGTCTGGGTCATTGGTAAGTATAAAAATATACAAATTACCATGAATTTATAATTTTTTATGCCCCAGTCATAACATGTCTGGAGGCATATAGTTTTACCTATCTGTAATTCCATAATAATGTGCTTGATAGTACGATAATTTCAACAAATATTTTCTGATTGGTTTGATATTCGATATGTGAGTTGTTCTTAAAACTTTTATGATCGAGTTTGAAAACCGGCCTGATATGATGATCAGGAGCAGAGCTTTGTCTCCTAATTAGTCAATTTTAATGAAATTTCATTCATTAGTGCGAAAACTTCAACTAATATTCATTGATTGCCCCAGTATTTAAGTTCAGCTAAAGAATCTACAGGTGAAGTTTGAAAACCAGCCTGGTCCGATGATTAGGGGTGAAGTTACAGATCCTAATTAGTCTATTTTAACAAATGTTTCATTCGTTAGCACAATAACTTGAAAAAATATTTATTGATTGAGCCAATATCCAGTATTTGAGTTTAACCAAAGAATCCACAGGTCAAGTTCAAAAACTAGCCCAGTCCGTTAATTAAGGATGGAGTTATGACTCCTAATTACTCGATTTTAATTGATTTTTCATTTGTTACATGTAGCAGGGTAACTTCAACAAATGTTAATTGGTTGTGCCAATATTTGGTATTTGAGTGTTACTGAAGAATCTACAGGTCAAGTTCGAAAACCAGCCCAGTCCCATAATAAGGGGCAGATTTATGACTCTAAATTAGTCGATTTTAATAAATGTTTCGTTTGGAAGAGCAATAACTTTCAACAAATATTAATTGATTGGTCCAATATTCAGTATTTAAGTTTAACTGAAGAATCTACAAGTCAAGTTTGAAAACACAAAGTGGGGGATCTGTATTGTTACCACCCTCTCCCACTGCCCTATAATGAATAGTCTTCATTTGTGGTTCAGATTGTTCAAGAAATCGTCGCCGAGTGCTAGAATGTTCTATGTCCCACAGGGGACATAGAACATTGTAGCACTCAGACGACGAAATGTGCTAAATATAAAAAGCAGAACTATTGTATTGAAGATTTCTTTCATTTTATTTGGATTTTAGTACAGAACAAGATGTCTTGTGATGATGAAATCAATGAAATCATGTAAGAGAGAGATAAAGTCACTGATGAATGTGCAAGGATCGGTAAGAATCTCTTTACTTATTCTGTCTGTTGACCTTATAAACTACCATTATTGTACCTTGAATTTTGTTTGTAATCCTAGAAATATATTGAATTTTACAGAAAAATTAAACATCTAGAGATTATCACCTTGGGTTGATTTTAGGTTTTTTTTGATGGAATAATTACCATCTACAGATACACTAATTAGAAACTGCAAACCACACACTGGGAGGAGGAGGTGGTAATATACCAGACTACCGATTTGCCAAATAGTCCAACAATGATTTTACACAGAGACCACCCAGTGCAGATATCATGTCGTTGTTCAGCTCTTGGAAAGTGCTGAAATACAGTTTTATACCTATACTGATGGGGGTGAACTAACTAACCTTAACACATAAATAGGAATCCCAATATTAAGTTAGTCTTTAATATTTAATTTGCACTAAATGTCTACCACCTCTTCTTTCCTTTTTTGCTACCAGCATTCCTTTACCCTTTACCAGTCTTTCGATTTTAAGGCGAGCTGTCACTCTTACACACCCCGGTGCAAGCAGTTTTTTTTTTATCTTTTGCGAGTAAACAACAGCGTGCCTTGGCTCTGCCTGACTAGCAATAAAGGTTTGCTCCTGGAAAAAGGGTCAAACACTACAAAACTTGCTCAGAAATGTGAACAATATATCATAAATTATAAACTGTGTATGTAGCATTCCAGTACTTTAAACTAATCACGTTTTGGGTACTCTAAAATGATTCCCAGCAGTTTCATCTTGTGAAACCACTCCTGAGTTTTGTATGTTATCTTTGATGAGCCCTAGAGACATAGAATTTGCAGTGAATTGTGGTTATAAGTTTTCAAGGTGCATCGGGAAATGAAATGCATTATACCAGACTCAAATAAATTTGATTACCACTGTGACAAGTGATAAGCTTATTAAAAAAATGTAATTTTTTTATTGGAATCCCTATTTGCTTTGAAGTGAACAGTGTGCACAAAATATTTCGTAAATGAACAACACTGAAATGTTTTGTAATTTAGTTACAATGAAAATGATCAGTTGCATTAATGGCAGTGAGTTTCTTGCAAGTGGTCAGTACCAGTGTTCCCTTAACTTTATGTTCACAGCACACTTCCTCGGTGTTTCTGAGATGCAAGGAAATCAGATTCACGGATGTCATTCTTGAGAACATTTTTCCGATGCTGGAACTTAATAGCACGCCACACTTCAAATGGTAGCAAGTGGTATACAGCACACTTCCCCTTTTCAAAATTGAAACACTGCTCTTTACCTAATGAAAAATATCAACAAAACCATATGTGTCCCCTCATTGGAATGAGCTTATGGAGCTCATTCCAAAGAGTGGCCACATATGATTTTGTGGAAATGTTTTTTTAATTTGAAATAAATATAACAATTTTTGATTCGTGTGTTTTGGGTAATCATGGTACAACACATATTTCAGTCCATTCACATCCAATGACCCCATTCCTATCCACAACAGTTGAGGTGCATATCTGCCAGCAGTAATGAAATTTTATTACGAAAGAATTTCCTGTGATGACTCTACGCAGTGGACTATCCTTTACAGCTCTCCATATCTGCTGTCGCCAACAGAATTCATCAATGCACATGACAAAAGCAAAATATATAAAAGGATACTGGACAGCAACACTCTTTGCCTCAGATGAAGTTCACCTGTAATAAAATCTGTCAGCAAATACATGATTACTCTACTGCAAGTCTTCTGAGGCTGAAAGCGTTACTTTATTGTGTTATTACTTACATAGGCAGCCAAGACAAGAAATCACTGCAAAGCCACTGGACTCATTATGTGTAAAAGTTAAGACACAGTGAGAATTTCTGGAAGTTCCCCTTTCTTTTGGGGTAATTATTCTCCTCCCTAAAAAGTGACCATTCAGATTTAATTAGTTATCATAACAGTAAAGATGCTGAAAGCTGTTGGCTTGCTTGATTTATCTCTTCTTCTAATTTCTTTGGAGCAGGGACTGGGAACAGATGACAATATACATGTTTTTAGATGGTTTTTAGTTCACCGAAGGGAGCTAAACTTATCACTTGTTGTCCGGCGTCGTGATCATTTTTCAAACGACTTCTTCTCCGAAACCGCTCGGTCGATTTGCTCGAAACTTGGTATGGATGTTCATTACCATATGTCAATTCAAGTTTGTTCAAATGAAATGGACATGCCCACTTGGGGCTCCATAGGGGGCATAACTCCAATAGCACCCTATGTATATTGGAGAAATTACTAAAAAAATCTTCTTCTCACGCACAATTGGGCAGAATCATTTGATATTTGGTATACAGCATTATGGGGAGGATCTGATTCAAGTTTGTTCAAATCGGCTCCCTGGATTCATATTTGGGCTCACTATAGAAGCCCAAATTCGAACTTAGTGCATTTCAGGCAAATTTCTTAAAAAAAACTCTTCTTCTCCAGATCCAGCAGGCAGAATCTTTTGATATTTGGTATGCATCATTGTGGGGTGGATCTGATTCAAGTTTGTTCAAATCGGCCCCCTGGATTCACAGTTGGGCTCAGTATAGAAGCCAGAGTTCGAACTTAGTGCATTTCAGGCAAATTTCTTAAAAAATCTTCTTCTCCAGATCCAGCAAGCAGAATCTTTTGATATTTGGTATGCAACATTGTGGGGTGGATCTGATTCAAGTTTGTTCAAATCGGCCCCCTGGATTCACAGTTGGGCTCAGTATAGAAGCCAGAGTTCGAACTTCGTGCATTTCAGGCAAATTTCTTAAAAAAAATCTTCTTCTCCAGATCGAGCAGGCAGAATCTTTTGATATTTGGTATGCAACATTGTGGGGTGGATCTGATACAAGTTTGTTCAAATTTGCCCCCTGGATTCATATTTGGGCTCACTATAGAAGCTCGAATTCGAACTTAGTGCATTTCAGGCAAATTTCTTAAAAAATCTTCTTCTCCAGCTCCAGCAGGCAGAATCTTTTGATATTTGGTATGCAACATTGTGGGGTGGATCTGATTCAAGTTTGTTCAAATCGGCCCCCTGGGTTCATATTTGGGCTCAGTATAGGAGCCCAAATTTGAACTAAGTGCATTTCAGGCAAATTTCTTTAAAAATCTTCTTCTCAAGATCCAGCAGGCAGAATCTTTTGATATTGGGTATGCAGCATGCTTGGGGGGTCAGATTCAAGTTTGTTCAAGCCATGTCCCTAGGTCCATTTTTGGGCTCACTGTGGGAGCCCGAATGATAACTTAGTTAAAAATGAGGAATTTTCTTTAAAAATCTTCTTCAGATCCAGCAGTCGGAATGTTTTGATATTTGGTATGCAGCATCCTTATGGGGGTGAGATTCAAGTTTGTTCAAGCCATGTCCCTAGGTCCATATTTGGGGTCACTGTGGGAGCTTGAATTGTAACTTAGTTCGAAATGAGGAATTTTCTTAAAAAATCTTCTTCTTCAGTTCCAGCAGTCAGAATGTTTTGATATGTGGTGTGTAGCATCCTTAGGGGGGTGAGATTCAAGTTTGTTCAAGCCAAGTCCCTGGGTTCATATTTGGGCTCACTGTGGGAGCCAGAATGATAACTTAGTTCAAAATGAGGAATTTTCTTTAAAAATCTTCTTCTTCAGATCCAGAAAATGAATGCTTTTGATATTTGTTATGCAGCATCCTTAGTGGGGTAAGATTCGAGTTTGTTCAATCCATGTCCCTAGTTCCATAAAATTTGTCTCTCATGACTTCATTCCTTTGTAGTGTTGATGAACCATGTCTAACAGAATGTGACCCCAAATACTTCTTTGAACCACTTTGGCCGGTGAGCGATTAGGGCTCCTTGGGGTCTCTTGTTAGCTCACCTGACTGAAAGTCAGGGTGAGCTTTTCTTATCACTCTTCGTCCGTCGTCCGTCGTCCTGCGTGAAGGTGGTGTTTGAGCCTCTTTCTCCTAAACCACTGGCCACATTTTAATTAAATTTCATGTAAGTGGTGGTTATATAGGGGCATTTTGATTTTTATCCAAATTAGGTTTCGGCTCATATTGAGCAGAGGTGTGGGGAAAAAATGGCCAAATTTTTTGAAAATCTTCTTCTAATGAACCACCAGTAGTAGAGACTTGATATGTGGTATACAGAGTCCTTTTGAGGTTTAGAATCAAGTTTGTTCAAGAGAAGTTTGTCGGGCATTATTTGCCTTCGTTATGGGAGGGGCAAAAATTTTGGCCACGCCTAAAATTTCTATTTTCTGAACCGTGAGGTCAATTTGAACCAAATTTGATATGAGATGATAATGGGTCATAAGTAGTTGATTGATGCAAAAAAAAATTTTCTCATTGCCCGTGGGAACCTCGGGAGCTAAAAATAGGAAAAACCTTCAAACTGCCATATCTCCAAAACTACACGGCACAGAGAATTCTTATTTTGTATAAAGCTTACTTTTATCCAGTAGAATAGATTGGTTAAAAAAAATCCCTATCGGTTTGATCACAAGGTACTTTTTTCAGGACTTTGAAAAAGTGCTGAGTCAGCACTTTTTAACACTGTAGGCAATGGGAAAAAGATTAAAAAATCTTCTTCTCCAGATCCAGCAGGCAGAATCTTTTGATATTTGGTATGCAACATTGTAGGGTGGATCTGATTCAAGTTTGTTCAAATCGGCTCCTTGGGTTCATATTTGGGCTCAGTATAGGAGCCCGATTTCGAACTTAGTGCATTTCAGGCAAATTTCTTAAAAAATCTTCTTCTCCAGATCCAGCAGGCAGAATCTTCTGATATTTGGTATGCAACATTGTGGGGTGGATCTGATTCAAGTTTGTTCAAATCGGCTCCCTAGATTCATATTTGGGCTCACTATAGGAGCTCGAATTCGAACTTAGTGCATTTCAGGCAAATTTCTTCAAAAATCTTCTTCTCCAGATCCAGCAGGCAGAATCTTTTCATATTTGATATGCAACATTGCGGGGTGGATCTAATTCAAGTTTGCTCAAATCGGCCCCCTGGATTCATATTTGGGCTTACTATAGAAGCCCGAATTCGAACTTAGTGCATTTCAAGCAAATTTATTAAAAAATCTTCTTCTCCAGATCCAGCAGGCAGAATCTTTTGATATTTGGTATGCAACATTGTGGGGTGGATCTGATTCAAGTTTGTTCAAATCGGCTTCCTAGATTCATATTTGGGCTCACTATAGAAGCTCGAAATTCGAACTTAGTGCATTTCAGGCAAATTTTTTTTAAATTCTTCTTCTCCGGATCCAGCTTCAGAATCTTTTCATATTTGGTAAGCAACATTGTGGGGTGGATCTGATTCAAGTTTCTTCAAATCGGCCCCCTGGGTTTATATTTGGGCTTAGTATAGGAGCCCAAATTTGAACTTAGTGCATTTCAGGCAAATTTCTTAAAAAATCTTCTTCTCCAGATCGAGCAGGCAGAATCTTTTGATATTTTGTATGCAACATTGTGGGGTGGATCTGATTCAAGTTTGTTCAAATCGGCCCCCTGGATTCTTATTTGGGCTCACTATAGAAGCCCGAATTCGAACTTAGTGCATTTCAGGCAAATTTCTTAAAAAATCTTCTTCTCCAGATCCAGCAGGCAGAATCTTTTGAAATTTGGTATGCAACATTGTGGGGTGGATCTGATTCAAGTTTGTTCCAATCGGCCTCTGGGTTTATATTTGGGCCCAGTATAGGAGCCCAAATTTGAACTTAGTGCATTTCAGGCAAATTTCTTTGAAAATCTTCTTCTCAAGATCCAGCCTGCAGAATCTTCTGATATTGGGTATGCACCATGCTCAGGGGGGTGAGATTCAAGTTTGTTCAAGCCAAGTCCCTGGGTTCATATTTGGGCTCACTGTGGTAGCCCGAATTATAACTTAGTTCAAAATGAGGAATTTTCTTTAAAAATCTTCTTCAGATCCAGCAGTCGGAATGTTTTGATATTTGGTATGCAGCATCCTTAGGGGGTGAGATTCAGGTTTGTTCAAGCCATGTCCCTAGGTCCATATTTGGACTCATTGTGGGAGCTCGAATTGTAACTTAGTTCAAAATGAGGAAATTTTTATACTGTACCAATGACCCAGACATAGCTGGTGCTAACTCTTAAAATATAGGGCCAAACACAAATTTTGCCCCCCAATCCCCAAAATTTGCATCTAAAACTAAAGAAAACATGTCCTGAAAGGCCCTCCACACTTCGCCCCTACTGCGCATGCGCAGTGTCAAGGACGTTCCGAAATTGGCGCCATTTATCATTCTAAGTTTTGCCCTTCATCAGTTAACATCTGACTGATCTTTGTGCTTTTAAATCTCAGTTTAAATGATGCCAGACACATAAATATTAGTGAAATGGTGATTCTAAGGAGGATAGAGAAGGAGGAGAGGAAAAGAATGTGTGACAGAATATTATCAGGGCTGTAACTTAAAATTTTTTAATGAAATTATGTTAAGTTACCTATTTTCAAGGCAGCAGCCATTTTGTTGTCATTCTGATTATTTAGTTACACTGTTTTTTCAAGTGTTTTCCTCTCTCCCTGTCCTTTAAGTTCCCCCTTGCTATTCTCCCATGCTTTTGGCATAGTTTCTGTAATTATTATTACTAAAATTTCTTGGGAGTTTTAGCTGAATAACAGAATGAATTCTGTTCTTTCCCCATGTTTACGTCTTCACCTACGGGTGGTTAGGCGTTGTGTTCTGCATCTACCATCTGATGTTCTGCAGTTTCTTCCCTGGAAGTCTCTGTTTTGCATCAGATAGTGTATTTTTGGTAACTGATTTCGGGCCTGGGTGCCTGGAGTCTTATTTTAGTGTTTTTACACTCATTGTTTACATTTACAACAGCCCTCTGTGTGAGGGGGTGATTTCTAAAAAATAATATCTTATGTTATTTTAATCATAACTAGATACATTATTATTGTTCGTAAGTGTTGAATAAATTGTTTAAAATATTTTTAAAATTTTTGTCCACACTTAGGCTTGGGATCCATTGGGGCTCAACGTTACTTTTCAGAAACTTGGGCTGTTCTGAAAAATTGACGATCAAGATTAGGGTGATGTATCTGTGATGTCTTCCAACAGTGTGCCTCCGTCGTCACAATTAATGAAGGGCTAGCGGAAAAGTGCTCATGTAATACGCCAATTGCCTAAGAGGACCCTAGTAGGTTCGACGGCCTTTGACGTCCGCTAGCTCGCCCGGTGTAGCGTCCATTCACCGAATGGTTCGGCAGCCGGGTTCGTCCGTTGCGGTCTAGAAGGAATTTTGGGGTGATGCGAGCACTATAAAATTAACTTAATGCACACCCAGTGACGGCGGATCGGAGGGAGAACGGAGGAAGCCTTTTAGTCCGGTTCATAGCTCGTTCCGGTCCATCCGGACGGCAAGCGAGAGAGGCCCCTCTCTCGTTCAACAACATCTGGCCCCAGATGTTGTGGTACAAAATGTGTCGCTAGCGGAGCATACGTCCGTCGCTCGGGACGCTCCGTTGTATAGGCAGTCCGCTGAGACTGCTAAGGCTTCCTCTTCTCGTCAGCGCACACGACCGCACCTTGGCTGCGTGACCGCCGATATATTTCCAGCTTCGCCGATCAAGGATTCTTCGGCGACCAGGTCACACCATCCGGCAGCCAGGGATTCGAGAAAAGTATGCGGGAGCCATCTGATGCGGAGCTGCCCTCGGCGAAGCAGCGATAGACTGCGCCTCCGCAGGTCTCGATGCCGGACATTCTTGTGCACATAGCACAGCTTATCGCAGCATCCCAGCAGCCGACAGAAACGGTGTCGGATCAAGAATTATCCGATAGCGCTGGGTCGGTAGCCGGGGACTCGAGGCCTGCAGACTCCGGACGTTCGCATAGGAAGTGTGCGGGAGTCAACGTACACGGAGCTTCCGGCAATGCATCGTAAGTCCGCTACTGCACAGGCATCGGGAACGGACGTGCTTTCCTTAATAGCACAGTTTATCGCAGCATCCCAGCATCAACTGAATCTGTCGCATATATTTTATCCGACGATGCTGGGTCGGGACGCTCCGCGGAAGCGGGTACGGACGTCCGAAAGTTTCATCCGGTCCGACGGGATACCAAAAGGGATTCGGAGGATTTCAAGCTTTCCCTTTCGGAACAACATATGCTGCGATGACGGATAAGAAACTGATAGCGTCGGTGGACTTAGAAATTTTTGGTTCGGTTCAGGGACATCGTCCCTCAGTTCCGACTTAGTCCAATAATGTCACACAAACTTTCGAATTATTGAACGACGCTATATATATTATTATTTTATGCTTGCTATCCAAGCATTTCTGGTTTCTTGTTCGAAGAGTTATGGAGATGTCTTTCAAAAGTGTGCCTCTGTCGTCATAGTTAATGAAGAGTTAGCGGCAATAAGTGCTCATGGAATATGTCTATCGCTTACGGAGTGACATTCGCTAGCTCACCCGGTGTAGCGTACATTCATCGAATGGTTCGGCTGCCGGGTTCGTCCGTTGCGGTCTAGGAAGGAGATTTGGGTGATGCGAGCACTTTAATTACTTTAGTACTCACCCAGTGACGGCAGATTGAGGACAGATCGGAGGAAGCCTGTTAGTCCGGTTCCTGGCTTGTCCAGGTCCGTCCGGGCTGTGAGCGAGAGAGGTTCCTCTCTCGCCCAACAACATAGGGGACCGCATGTTGTGGTTCAGATTTTTTACATTCGGAGCATATGTCCGTTGCTCGGGACGCTCCGTTATATTGACAGTCCGAGAGACTGTCTTTAATGCTTCCTCATCCTCACAGCAGGGCACACAACCGCACATTGGCTACGTGACCTCGAGTATCCGATCAGTTTCGGCATTCAGTGATTCCACGGCGAATAGGTCGCGCCATCCGGTAGCCAAGGGACACGAGGCCTATACACTCCGTTCGCTCGCATATTGTAAGTATGCACGGGGTAACGATCACGGAGCTTCCAGCGGCAATGCATCGTAAGACCGCTTCTCCTCAGGCCTCAGTGACGGACGTGCTATCCGAGTTAGCACAGTTGTTTCGCAGCATCCCAGCAATTGACAGTTTCTCGGTCGAATCAGGAATTATCCGACGGCGCTGGGTCGGTGCGGTCCGCAGTTGCATCAGCTACGGACAACCAACGCTTTATAGGGTCCGACAGGATGGCGAAAGGGATTCGAAAGATTTCGAGTTTTCCCTTTAGTAGTATCGGAAGATGCCTTTCATATCTTCTGGCATTTCTTCCAGTGATTATTATTTCGGACTTCATTGCTGCGATCTTGGATAAGAGACTTATAGCGTCATTGGACTCGGATTTTTCGATCGGTACAGGGACATTGTCCCTGACTTACCGACGCAGTCCAATATTGTCATTACAACATGTGTTTTATTTTTCGACGCTATATATATATATATATACAAGCCTGCTACTAAGCATGATAGTTTAGTTTCTTGTCCGCGTTGCTCATTTCTGCCATTTTATCATTTTTACAAATAGTTTATTTTGGCAGAGCAGGGCATACCGAGAGTTCATATGCGTCTAGACGGTGTGATTAAAGACTGCATATATTCTTTTTCGCCGTTTATGTCTTTTCCAATTTCAATGTTGGGAACGACATTATGTATAGTAGACTTAACTTAGACGCTTTATTATACGTAATCCGCCTTTCTGAGGCGTTATCATTACGTCTTCAAGAAAAGATTTACGGGATATTATTCTCAATGTAATTTCTTTTGAGGGCAGTAGTTTGTTCACGTATAACTCCGCCCTTCAGTGGCTGATTGGAGTTGGTTAGACGTGACGCAGCCCTAGCTACATCCACACGCGTGGATAGTAAGGTTAAGAACTCTCTCAGAGTCGCTTCGTTCTCGGAGGAGCTTCTCTTCGACGGCAACTTTCCGGCAATCCATGAATTGCTCGATTATACGTTCTCTTGTCTATCTAGTGTTACAAGAGATTCAGACTGGGGCAAACATTCGGTGGTTGACTCAGAGAGTACCGCCGCAGTTGCCGGACCCGAGTGTGGCTGTTATGACGGTTGCCAGTCAAACAGATTGGGATATATACTGATCCCTACGGATTCGAAGTGCCAGGGTCTTTGGGTTCCGCAGTCTTTTAGCTATCAGTTTAACTTCCGCGGAATAATGTTTTTTAGGCTTGCTTTATGTCATTGCATGAACATTATTCAGAAACGCATGCCCAAATTCCTGTCCTTTAATTCGACAGTAGTGGCGTATCTCCGGAACCAGGGAGGCACTCTTTCGTTTCCGTTATTCAATTTAATGGAAAGAATCCGTCTGTTGGTTATAGTACACCAAGTTCAGTTTTGGTCCGTCATATTCCGGGTCGTCTGATTGTTTTATCGGACTCCCGTTCTCTTACGGGTCGCTTGTTGCTGTCAGAATGGACTCTCAACAAACAAGTATTCAATCAGATTTGCTATCTATGGGAGCGCCCAATGATGATTTATTTATGACACAGCTTGCTAATCAATTGCAGACGTATGTGTTGGCTTGTCCAGATCTCTGAGCTAATAGTGTTAACGCTCTATTGATCTATAGGACGGAATGATAGGATACGCGTATCCTCCGGCGCTGTTGTTTTAGCAGGTATTGCTAAGATAAACAACCACAATACATTTCTGTTGATAGCATCTCTATCTTCACAGAGATCATGAGTAATTTACTCTCTTGTCTACTGTGGGTCTTAACGTGAAATCTTCCTCTATGTGAGGATCTTTTTTCACTGGGTAAATCGTGTCATCTTTATCACAACCAGCAAGGTCGCAACCTTCATGTATTCCGTTGTGTGGTCCGTATTGCATTGTAAGCACTGTACTGGACGAGCTTTGGACGCGATTTCTTACTATAGGAGATCCTCTTCTTCGCTATTCTATGCGACTAAAGTGGAGGCTCTTCCGTCGTGGTGTAGGGATCATTATGTTCGTATTGTTGATCCCTCCATACTACTCATTGCTATTTTTTAGTATACTTGTTTCACAAGATCTACTGCAGCCTGTTATTATTTAGGTTATAGGTTTATGTTACCTCATACCTATGCACTCTACGATAGTTTACAATTGAGGCTTTTGTCTCTTTATCTAAGTCAGTTAGTAACTTTTTGATAAATAGACTTAGAATCTTTAGATTAAATTCCTATACGGATTTTAACTTCGGTTCTTATTTAGCTAAGTAATCATTTGAGCCTCTGGAAACAGTAGTTTTCAAATTCTGACCTTTTAGACAGTAATTCTGTTGGTTTCTCTTTTACTGTAGAGTCAGTGAGTTTCATGCACTATCGATGGATGATTTTCACTTTCTTAGTTTCGGAATCAATACTTCCGTTACTATTTAGGTTGGATTGTTGCATAAGAGTTAGGCTCCTATTATCCGGAACCTATTATTTTAAGGTCCTTCCGTCTTCGTATGGGCATAGGCCTTTACTCTTTCCGGGTACAGTTTATGTATTTATAAACAGATATCTGTTTATTACAAGGGCGTAAGCTTCTTCTGTCTTTGATGTCTAGTAGAAGGACGTTACGCTCCATTTTATTGTTAATGGATTCTATTAACTATCGGTACTGCTTATAGTATATCATTGACTTAGCAGTTGTGCTTAAGATTTCGGCTCATGAAGTAAGAGTTCTTCTACTTCTTGGGCTTACATTAATAGTGTCGCTATTATAGATTTTTGAAGGCCGCTCATTGCGCTCAGCCATCCACATTCATGAATTTTATCTTAGAAATATCGAGTCAATTTCTTGAGGCCTCTTTTGTTAGGTCTATTATCTACTGCTCAGAATGTCATTCACTTAACAGTTGCTACTATAGCTAGGTAGGCTGTCTGTTTCGGCAGTGTCTCCTTTCGGCTGCCCTCTTCGCTCTGGGCTATTTGACCCAGGGCAAGAAAAAGGGGGGGGGGAGGGTGTTCCCTTGGGTCACCTGTTTTACTATGAAAACAAGGGGATACCTCCTCCGGAGTTAGTAATTCTGAGCTGTTATTGGGATGGTTGTTTAGTGAGAAGTTTAAGTTTATAAAATTCATTCAAGTCTTAGTTTTTAAAGTATAGCTTTTGAATATTGCATATGTCAACAGACATGATTATGCAATTCTCAGACACTTTTAGGAGTATAAGAGTCTCTATTCTCTAGACTTACTTTATTATTGGCTTACTTTAAAAATTATTAGTATAAGGATTATATTGGATATTAATAGAGTACATGGATGTATGAAGCTCAATTTTGGAAGGTGTTGTATCTTTCTAATTTATCATAAATAAGAAAGATACATGTAAGGCCTATTACTTCTTTTCCCTACAGGGGATGACTCTATTTTATTTTATTGAGCGTATTCCATTTTGCTCTATGTCCTTGGCCCTCCAGCCTTTTTACTATTCAGCTATGTCTGGGTCATTGGTACAGTATAAAAATGTTAAAAAATTTATAGTAATTTATATATTTTTTATACTTACCAATGACCCAGACGGGGATGGCCCTCCCAGGAGTTGGGAACTCTTGCCTCCCCGCTGAGTACATAGCGCTTACCAGGCACTGGTTATTAGAATGATAAATGGCGCCAATTTCGGAACGTCCTTGACACTGCGCATGCGCAGTAGGGGCGAAGTGTGGAGGGCCTTTCAGGACATGTTTTCTTTAGTTTTAGATGCAAATTTTGGGGATTGGGGGGCAAAATTTGTGTTTGGCCCTATATTTTAAGAGTTAGCACCAGCTATGTCTGGGTCATTGGTAAGTATAAAAAATATATAAATTACTATAAATTTTTTAACTTTTCTTTAAAAATCTTCTTCTTCAGATCCAGCAGTCGGAATGTTTTGATATTTGGTGTGCAGCATCCTTAGGGGGTGAGATCCAAGTTTGTTAAAGCCAAGTCCCTGGGTTCATATATGGGCTCCCTGTGGGAGCCTGAATTATAACTTAGTTCAATATGAGGAATATTTTTTAAAAATCTTCTTTTTTTTAGATCCACTGGTCAGAATCTTTGGATATTTGGTATAAGCTTTTCTTAGGAGGAGCAGATGCAACTTGTTGAAATCATTTCTCTGGGTTGATATAAATTTAGGCTACCATGTCAAGTGAGCGCCCTCAGGCCCTTTGGGGCCTCTTGTTTTTATATCCCGCCATAAAATGGCTGGGGGCATATAGTATTACCCTTGTCCATCTGTCATTCCAATTTTCTATCATTCCATCATTCCAAAATAACTGTATTTTTATACTGCAACCAATGGCCCCGACTTAGCTGTTGCAAACTCAATATTATCAAGGACCAAACACAAATTTTGAATTCCCGAATCCCCAAAATTTGCATACAATACCGAAAATTAAAGTCCTATCTGGCCCTCCATACTTCTACTACTTACGCATGCGCAGTACTCAGGGAGAGACCGGAATTGGCGCCAACATCATTCTCATGGCCCTAAGTCAGTAAACATCTCAACTGACATCTGTGCTTTAAATCTCTCTTTTGGTGGATACCAGACACAAATCAATGAAGTATATGGTGGATTCAAGGCAGTAAATGGATGATGGAAGTGAACAACAGTGGTTTGAGATGTTCACGGCTGTAACATTTTAATAAAAGAAAATTATTTCATGTTACCCAATTTCTAGATATACGCCTTCACATCATTAGTTATGCTAATGATTTACCTACTGTTGGTTATGTGTTTCTTCCCTATCCTTCCATGAATCCTCCTGTTAGACTCCTAAGCTTTTAGCTGTTTTTATTGAAATTATTCTGTTAATCCCCATGGTTACGTCCTCACCCTAGGAGTGTTGGGTCATTTTGGTTTTGCATCTTTTATCCGATGTATCGTTTTTTCTTTGTATGAAGATCTAGCCTTGTATCTGATAGCATTTAAATTGGTTACTGACTTTGGGCCTTTTGGTGTGCCTGTTGTTTTGTTTCCATTTTTTTTTCTGTTGATGTTGTTTACATTTGACAATGCCCTTATAATACTTTAGAATTACTCTAGGATACATTGATTTTTATTCCTGTACTGTAGCTCAAAATAAATTGGCAATTGTTCACACTTAGGCTCTATTGGGATGCCCTTGGGTGCATAATGTTCCCTTTGGGAACTTAAGTCATTTTCCCAAAAAAAATTTTGAAATTTTTTTTATAATTGTTTCGAAATTAATTTGATTGCTTTTTTCATGTATTTTTTATGTTGAATTTGTAGGAGTGCAATAGACTCAATTTTTTTGATTGTAATTAATTAAGCTCACTGCTCTAAATGTAAGACGAGGAAGTCTTCCTCAGATTTACTTGCTTGTTGTCTTGCCTGTAGTCTATGCACTCCTACGGATTCTTGCCCTACTTGTGTACATTGGGATGACAGACATTGGAGACGAGTGTTGCGGTATGTTGTTGGCGGTGAAGTTCCTATGCCTGAGCTGTCACCACAGGATAATTTGAGTTTTTCAGAGGAACAAGAACATGGTGATGGTATTGTGACACCCATCCATAATGTGCTACCACTGTCGCGCTCTGATGAGCAAACAGAGCTAGCTGCAAAGGTGCTCATGAATATTAAGCAAGAGATGTGGCCTCTAGTTAGTGCTCTTAATCCTTTGCGAGCAGCTAGCTCGACCGGTGAAGCAGTTACCCTGTAAGTGGGGGCCGGGACACCGGGTAAGTCTGTTGCAGTCGAGGGAAGTATAGAATTGGGTAGAGCGAGCACCTCAAAAACTAAAGCTCACCCAGCGAAGATGGCAAAAGTTTCTCTTAGGGAAACTTGGTGGGGTCTGATAGACCATGAGCTGGAGAGCCCTCTCTAACCTAGCAACATTTGGGACCAAATGTTTTGAGAAACTTGCCTGAGTAGGAGCTAACGTCCACACTCGCCGCTCGAGATGCTCCGTTTAAACTACAGCCAGGGTCGGCTACAGTTAAAGCTTTTTCCTCAGGCAGATGTAGCACACACGACTGCTCACTAGCTACCCGACTACGGATTTCCAGGCAGCCGTCTGAAGACGTACCCAGTCTTCGCTCGTGAAGTCGGCCCATCCGGTAGCTAGTGATCTGAGGCTTCATTCATTGGGACATTCGGAGAAGAGATCTACGTCCAGATCTCCGTCCCAGGAGCAGCAAGCGGTGTAAATACAGAAGACCGCTGCTCCCCAAGCCTATGTAACAGACTTGCTGTCGCACCCTTCTGCAGACTCAGGTGGTGAGCTGTCAGACGGTGCTGTACATTCAGATGCTGTTGACCGAAATTCTCAGCGGAATCAGCCAGATGGTGAAAGGGAGAAGGAGGATTACCCTTCCCTTTCAGAACAACATATGGTAGCGATGAATTTCATTCATCAATACTATCCTTACCTTGTTCCACCTGATCAGCAATCTGTGTCTAAACCGCTGTCTTCTCTAGACAGAGATGTCGTGTGAAGGAAAGATGATGTTCTTTCCTTCCCGGGATTATCTTGGCAAGTGTCAGAGGCCTACGGCCACATTAATGACTCCATTTTCAACCTGGCAAGTTCGAATAAGAAAAGCGGTTTCTTATCTGCATCTTCAATCAGCACGTTATTTTAAAACGGTTGGAAAAGATGTTCAGAGAGCTACTCTGTGTCTGGATGAGCAAGCTGGGAATTTGGATATATCCTTGCCTACATCATTCAATTTACGCTCGGATGTGATGGAATTATCTAATGGAGTGATTCTGGACGCTATGTTATATGCAGATCATTGTAAAGGAATTGAGGATGTTAGTTCCTCGCTAAGAGTTCTTTCCCAAGCAGTCATGTATGCCACGTACCACACCACCCTTTCAGTGGCAAATTGGAGTTGCTTAGACGTGATGCAGCACTTATGTCATCATCAGTTATCGATGACAGGGTGAAAAGCTCTCTCTGAGTCGCTCTGGTCTCCGGACACACACTGTTTGATGACAGGCTTTCCTTAGTCTATGAACAGGCTACCAAAAAGCTTCCAGCACACTGATACTGAAATCAGCATCTCAACAACATGCATCAGCTGGCCGGAGTAAGCAAGGTCTTTCCAGTTCCCAATCATAGAAGGGAGCTCCTCGCGAGGGTCTAGGAAACCCTGTTACAATTAGTCTGGAAGTCATAAGTATAGCGACTCGGGAAAGGGGCTCAAGTCTTATAAAGAAGATAAGTCAGGCGCCCTTACGTCGACAGGATGAGGTTCTTTGTTGGAAGGACATAGTTTCACAGGTAAGTCGTACAGGTTATGGTCTAGACCTCTGTTGGTTTCCAGTTAGCGGAAGGTTATCAACCTCACAAAAAACTGGATGAAAATTATGGAAGATCAGTGGATTAGAATGTAGTCTTGGCAGGCCTGCACCTATCAGTCCAAGCAAAGCTCCACTTACAAGAAGTACGCTTTGGACAAATCTTCTGGCAAATTCTTCCAAGAGAGTCTTGGAGGAAACCCTGTTGCAGTTACTCCGGAGGTCATCAATATAGCGACTCGGGAAAGGGGTGTAAGTCTTATAAAGACTACAAGTCAGATGCCTGCCCCTAGGCTGACGGGACGAGGTTCTTTGTGGGAAGGACATAGTTTCACAGGTAAGTCGTACAGGTTATGGTCTAGACCTCTGTTGCTTTCCAGTTAGCGGAAGGTTATCAACCTCACAAAAAACTGGATGAAAATTATGGAAGATCAGTGGATTAGAATGTAGTCTCGGCAGGCCTGCGCCTATCAGTCTGAGCAAAGCTCCATTTACAAGAAGTACGCTTTGGACAAATCTTCCGGCAAATTCTTCCAAGAGAGTCTTGAAGGAAACCCTGTTGCAGTTACTCCGGAGGTCATCAATATAGCGACTCGGGAAAGGGGTGCAAGTCTTATAAAGACTACAAGTCAGATGCCCCTAGGCTGACGGGACAAGGTTCTTTGTGGGAAGGACATAGTTTCGCCTCCAGTAAGCCTAGCCTCGCAAGTCATACAGGTGATGGTCTAGACCTCTGTTGCTTTCCAGTTAGCAGAAGGTTATCAACTTCGCAAAAAACTGGATGAAAATTATGGAAGATTAGTGGGTGAGAAATGTAGTCTCGGCAGGCCTGAGGCTATCATTCCGAGCAAAGCTCCACTTACAAGAAGTCTGCGTTGGACAAATCTTCCGGCGATTTCTTCCAAAGAGTGTCTCTCCTTGCAGAGGTACAGGCTCTCCTATCAGAGAAAGCAATAGAGGTCGTTGAGAATCAAAATTCTCCAGGTTTTTACAAGTCACCTGTTTTTCGTACCGAAGCCAGACGGATAGTGTATAGATAGGCTGAGACAGCTGTCTTGTTTGGAATAGAGCCATTAAAGGGAATGAGTACGTCTTTTCCCTCTCAGCATTGTATTCCTTGGCATCAAGACTTTAATGCTATTGTGAACGCATAGTAGCCTTATGTACTGTTACAGTAGTCTTTTCTTATACATTAGCAGCTAGTGTTGTAAGTCTCCATTTAGTGACCTTTCAGAGGCCGCAGGTGACACAGATATATCTTTACGCAGATGAAGACTCCTAACTGCGTAGCTACCTTGAGACTACTGTCTCTTTGGGAATTACAGCTGTTAGAATAGCGGCTCGTCATTCCCTACCTTGTGCGACGATAGTTGTAAGTCTCCATTCAGTGAGCTTTCGAGGTCGCAAGTTACACTGAGATATCTGTCTTCACGGAGATGAAGACTTCTAAGTTACGTTTCAGAATGCTGTCTTTTGGGAATAAAATCGCTAAAGGAAAGAGTGCTTTTCGGTTTGTTTTCCTAGGTCTCACAGACTTGAGTCTTATTGTTTACACCACAGTAGCCTAGTTAGAATCATGAGCGGTGTTTTTCAGTAATTATGCAATAACATAACTGAAATAACTTATCTCTTGAGACTACTATTGATGATGCCATATTAACCTAGTGTGATTAGTGAGCGTTTCTTCAAACACCTATACTAAACTCCTCAGGAATATATTTCTTGATATCAGATCGAATGTAAGGAGTTCATCTAGGTTTTTATGATTGGGTGTCGGAACATTGTTTTCGTCTCCCTCTTCAATTCTATCCAATCTATTGTTGTGGATTATATTTCCACTCTGGGGATTGGATATTAGGTCTATATGGTGTATTCTTTGGTCATCACATCCCCTCCATCCTTAGTGGCATTATGCAGTCGGTCAGACGTGAGGGAGCCCTGGAGTTCCTATACTATTGATATCTAACACAAAAGCATTATGAATCATGCCGGGGTACTGTTATTATGTTTGCTTTGACTATAAGCTTTTAGCTGTATTATTCTTATTGAGAATAGCAGCAGCAGTATAGCCCTAATTCTACTGCACCGGCCTTACTTATCTAGCGATTCAAGTAATGCGGGTAAGGGGGGTTCAATGGGTATTATTCGTCAAACCCCACCTTCCCCCACCCCCGCCAATACGTTAAGAGGCGATTACAGGGTAGGACATAGTTTTCTGCCCGTAAGCCTTGTATGCATTCAAGTATATGCATGCCTTTCATGGCTCCTCGGTTGGCAGCTGGATTGTGTTCTAACGGCGACCTCATGGGCACATCCACTATTTAGTTGGTTTGTTTCCTGTGGTGGTTCGTTTATAGTCATATACGAGCATATGATTCGTGGAGAATAAATTGCTAGCCTTCGTGTACATTTGTATCACTCGGTCATACCGTGGATACAGGCTGTATTAGATGAGTACATGCAGGATTCTGTTGCTTGCGTGCATAATATGTATATTTATTATGCAGTCGTATTATTGAATAGATTTTATAAAATTCTTGCTCTGCTTTATAGAATTTTGGGGCTATTTGTATCAGTTATGGAATTGCCAATAGGCTGTCTATGCATACATTCTCAATTTTTGGCTTCATTATTCGGAGTAGTATATTCTTTCTCCGAACAGTCATTGGTTGTAACAGACCAGGGAATAATGAATTATTTGGGGGACGCTCTGCGATGGGTCTGTTAATCATAGCCCATTTCATATTCTAAATTCGGGTTTCTACCAGAGATAGTACACAGGAGAATTCACATTCTCGTATATTCGTACAGTTCAATTGGATTTTCATTATTGGAATTAATTGTACACCTGGACGGGGTCACCAGTTGGTTACCACAGAAGCTTGTTTACTGTAACAGATACTTTCCATTGGGATTCAGTTGGACAAGTGTAAGGTTGTACACGTTATTTCACTGGTTTTCGACCTCTCTACGTATTCTGACTCTGGCATACGTCAGAAGCTTGCACTTTTAATAACCGGGATTGCCATGATACCCTTAGCTACTGAGTTGGCATTAAGCACCAATAATTAATAATAATTAATAACTGGGTGCCTGTTGGGCGAATATATATTGTTTATTTGGTACCGCTTTTCACTGATTCAAGAGCGCTTTAATAATGATGTAACTATGAGTGAAGCTGTTTTTATCTGTAGTTTATTACTGATCTTGGATATAACTTGTTTATTATATATATATGGCATGTGTTTGTGGGGGTTAGTCTCTCACTCTCGAATATGCCATCCTGATTTAAGTGGCTTTGTCCAGACTAGCCTTAAAATTGGGAGCTTGTTACACCCAATTAGCATAATCATTCATGCTAAGAATACGGAATTATTTGGATAAGGCTCCTTATTGATGATATGTCTTTTCTATTATTGTATAGAGAGATATACATGTAATTCCTTTAAAAATTGAGTCTCCTTTTCACCTTGGAATGCAGGCTTAGGAGCTGTATTTGGTCTGCTAATTCTTAAGTTCTAGTTCCTCCGCCTTTTTACGATTCAGCTAAGTCTGGGGAATTGGTTGTAGTATAAAAATATGATAAATTTAAAGTAATTTGTATATTTTTTATACTTACCAATGGCCCAGATGGGGATGGCCCTCTCATGAGTGGGCACTCATACCTCCCCGCTGAGTTATCTTTTTAGTAGGCTTGTCTACAAAGAATGATATTGGCGCCAATTCCGGTCTCTTCCTGAG
Organism: Pictodentalium vernedei; assembly: GCA_031216915.1. Lineage (NCBI taxonomy): Eukaryota > Metazoa > Mollusca > Scaphopoda > Dentaliida > Dentaliidae > Pictodentalium > Pictodentalium vernedei. The sequence goes on along the minus strand of CM062295.1, from coordinate 299,836,164 downwards.
TACTGCGCATACACAAATACTAAAAGTATGGAGGGCCAGATAGGACTTTTAATTTCCGGTATTGTATGCAAATTTGGTGGGTTCAAAATTTTTTTAGCCCTTGATAATATTGAGTTTGCACCAGCTTTGTCTGGGCCATTGGTAAGTATAAAACATATACAAATTACTTTAAATTTATCATTTTGTAGACATTTTTTCACCATACATTAAGATAACTGCCTGATTTCTGGTATGTGGCTTTGTCATGGGTACCTACAAATTGAGTTCGAGATGGGTCCCGGGCAGATGATTTTCACAGAGTTATTGACCTGGAACTTAGTTTGTGATGTGAAAACTCCGAGAATCAGTTTTCCATACTTTTTTTTTGCTCACATGGGCATACATGTCACACTGACATATATAGTTTATTTTTGTTTTCAGAACACATCAGTGTTGTTCCTCAAGTCTTACTTTGAATACCTACGAGGAAATTATCGGAAAGCAATGAAGATGTTGGGTTCTTCACCCCAGTCTGATCTTATCAGTGTATCTGGAGAATGTTTACCAGTAATGTACTACAACAATCTGGGCTGTATACACTTTCAAATGAAGAAACCACACTTAGGAGCATTCTACTTCAGAAAAGCCTTAATAGAAAATGAGATTGCTGTCCGAGAACATACTGCTAGAGAACCAGGTAACTTCACTTACAGATCTGAATTATCTTCCAACACTGAAGATATCTCTATTGGGACAACCAGAACTCGGCAAAGGAAACTAATATATATTACACTACTAAACAAAATATTGGGTTCTCAGTCACCTCCCTCAATACTGAAAAGCTGCCTCATCACTCCTTTTTATGTGTACCCATACTATGTATGGTACACATAATGCCGGCATCCGGGGTGGCCATCCGTCCATCCTTTGTATGTCCATCTGTCTGTCCGTCCGTCCATCTGTCTGTCTGTAGTCTGTCTGTATCCATTTCTTTGGCATTCGATAACATGAAAAATGTTGCTTGGATTGTCAAGTTACTTTATATTTGTGTTCAGGTTACTGATGTGCCGAGCTGTATAGTTTTTGGTGTAAATCTGATAATTTGCTCCTGAGATATTAACCGTTTATCCTTCAAATTGAAACTTCCTCCAAACCGTTTGGCATTTGATAACTTGAAAAAAATTGCTTGGATTGTCAAGTTACTTTATAATTGTGTTCAGGTTACTGATGTGCCGAGCTGTATAGTTTTTGGTGTAAATCTGATAATTTTATCCTGAGATATTAACCCTTTCAGTCCATTTTCGAACGATGTCTCCATCGGAGTGACAAGCAAAGCGAGAGATTGACATTTTGTATTCTGCTCAACTCTTTATCCTTCCAATTGAGAATTCTTTCAATCCCTCTGGCATGAGATCACTCCAAAAATATAAATCCAATTGTCATGTTACTTTACATATATCTTCAGGTTACTGATGTTCCGAGCTGTAGAGTTTTTGGTGTAAATCTGTTATTTTGATCCTGAGATATTAACCGTTTATCCTTCAAATTGAAAATTCCTCCAAACCGTTTGGCATTTGATAACTTGAAAAATATTGCTTGGATTGTCAAGTTACTTTATAATTGTGTTCAGGTTACTGATGTGCCGAGCTGTATAGTTTTTGGTGTAAATCTGATAATTTTATCCTGAGATATTAACCCTTTCAGTCCATTTTCGAACGATATCTCCATCGGAGTGACAAGCAAAGCGAGAGATTGACATTTTGTATTCTGCTCAAGTGATATCGAAGATAAACAGATGAGTTGCTCCCCTTGATGTTCTCATCCTGCAAAGCGCAAAAGTATATTTGCAAACACGATTCAATCTGTTCAGTTCTCATTGAATATGACAGCCAACAAATGCTTCTACTCATAGGGCTGCAATAATGTTTTTAGTCCCCTACCGGCAACGCCGAAGGAGACTATAGGTTTGCACTCTGACCATCTGTCAGTCTGTCAGTCACACTTTAGTTTTCCAGACTTTTTTTGGAAATGCTTGAACCGAATGATTTCATTTTTGGTAACCTACTATAGAACGATGACTTACAGATCAAGTTTGATTTTCATTCTGATTGCATTATTCTTGTGTGAGTTATGGCCCTTGGAAATATGAAAAGCGCCAAAATATCAGTTTTCCGGACTTTTTTTGGAAACACTTCCAAAGGAATGATTTCATTTTTGGTAAACTACTATAAAACGATGACTTACAGATCAAGTTTGAGTTTCATGCTGATTGCATTATTCTTTGTGAGTTATGGCCCTTGGAAATATGAAAAAGCGCCAAAATATCAGTTTTCCGGACTTTTTTTGGAAATGCTTCAACGAAATGATTTCATTTTTGGTAACCTACTATAGAACGATGACTTACAGATCAAGTTTGAGTTTCATGCTGATTGCATTATTCTTGTATGAGTTATGGCCCTTGGAAATATGGAAAAGCGCCAAAATATCAGTTTTCCGGACTTTGTTTTGGATACGCTTCAACGGAATGACTTCATTTTTGGTAACCTACTATAGAACGATGACTTACAGATCAAGTTTCATTTGGTACTTGGCTATGTGTGTCCATGTAACACGTTCACATCTTATGCCCAAGACACCTGACTCTGCTGTATGACTATGAGTTACTAAACTTGATGTGCAGATACACTTTTGCGAGTATGAGTGACACAGATTATAAGAATGTTACGCTGGCCTACCTTTTAGAATATAGGTCATGTTGACTAGATATTGTCCCTGTGACCCAAAAATAATTCCTGTACTATTTGGTTTAGAATTGCTCTGCTAAAGCTATTAAAAAAAATTCTTCTTTCTCAGGCACATCCCTTGTTATTATGCCCGCCTTGTCCGTAACAACATTTTCCCTTGTATCTCAGCCACTGCTACTCCAATTTTAATGATATTGGGTGTTGTGATAGAGCATCATTGGGGAACGATACTTGTGTAGCATGAGTGTCTTCAACACATTTTTTCTAGAGTTATTTTTTCACTCTTTCGACTTAGAAAATTTTTGGCAGGTTGGAGATATTGGCACACGCTTTGCGTTGTCCCTTTTGTTGCAAATCTGCTATATCATTTTTTCACCTGGAAATAACATCAGTGATACTATTTTCCTTATGCAGGATTGAAAATTTAACTAAGCTCACCGATATCTGTCAAACAAGATATAGTTGGTTAAATTTGCTACTGCAGTATGGGAAATTTTCACTGCTGAAAACATTGTTTTTTACCCAGAATAGTGTAATAAGTTAATAAGTAATTCCAACTTATTTCAGAGACTGTGTCATGGATTAATGGGGAAAGAAACCTTCCTCCATCATCACAAAATTAATGGAAAATTGTCTTGAGAAACAAGAATTTTTTTTAATAGGCCTAAACTTGAGATGTGTATACATCTCGGGAAGAGTGTGTGTAACTAGCTTTATCTATGGCATGATGACCTACATTTTAGAAAATAGGTCATTCTGTGTATCTCATCCACCGTCCCCAAAACAATTTGTGTTCATGATTTCTTATCAACCTACCTTGCAATTGTTTACTGCAGGCTTGCACTACAGTGGAAGAACCTAACTCAAATAAAATACTCTCTATTTAATCTTTCCCAAGAGATTTGGGAAAGAAAAGTGGTGTAAAAACACCACGAAAAAATAAGCCAAAACTGGATTGAGCACCATCGGCACACACCCAGTATGGGACGCTCTTCCATAGTACAAATCCACGACTTCCGTAAACCAATGCGCAGTGCTACGTAACAGTGATAATTCAACTCATCGATAATGGTTTTCCTGTGACTGGTTTATGGATCTGAAGATCGTATAATAACAGGACTGTGTTTTGTATATTCTCGTTAATATTTCCAACCACATTCTCATTGTATATTATTTACTATTCCGTTTCGCGAATGTTTTGTTTTCGACATCGTGTCAACGCGGTTCGACAGTGAATTTTATGGTTGATAAATTTAATTGTTATTGGAGTTAGGTGTCAATCAGGGACTGTCTGGACAGGACTTCTTCACTCTGTTGAGGGCTGAATTTCTGTTTTTTTCGGTCCCTGTCGGCCATCTGGGTTCTGTCGTGTACCCACCGTTTTTTTTTTTTGCCACCTTCTCTCGTAGTTGAGGGTGTTCTTCTACTTTCTGTTTCTGTTGAGTTCACCTTTTTCTTCTACTGCTCTCACCTCTGTTATTTCCAGTTCGGTTCCTTTAGGGCAATTCCTTTTGCCCTTGCCTTGGTGCGTTCTCGTGGCCGTCTCTTCCGCATCCGCGGGTGGTGTGGAATGCTGTCGTTTCGGGAGCCTCCCGACTCGACCACGTCTCGTGTGAGTTATACCCCCTCCATGGAGGATGTGCAGCTCCTCCACACCTGCAAGGGGGGCACTGTCATTCCCCCCCCCCTGACTCGACCATGTCTGGTGTGAGTTTTACCCCCTCCGTGGGGGATGTGCAGCTCCTCCCCCTCTGGGGTGGGGAATGCTGTCATTTCGGGGCCGCCCAACTCGACCACATCTGGTGAGAATTGCCCCCCTCTGTGGGGGATATGCAGCTCCTCCCGCACCAGCGGGGGGTGGGGAACTCTGTCGTTTTGGGGCTTCCCGACTCGACCATGTCTGGTGAGAGTTATTCCCCTTCCGTGGGGAATGTGCAGTTTTTTTTACCGTGGTGGATACTGCGGGAGCTGTTGGATTTCTGGTGAAGAGATGCCTGGTTCCGGGACTATGTGCCCTCTCCAGTCAACATCTGAGGTTGTCACTAGGGTTGTGAGTCCTCCTTTGGAGGCCGAGCTAGGTGGCTCTCTCCGCTTTTCCGCCAGTTCCAACAGCTCCTGTCGTATCTGCTGCTACTACTGTTCCGTCTACAATGTCATTGGGCACCATTTTTAGCCGGCCTCGGCTTATCCCTGCAAGGGTCTGCAGGGATGTCTGTAATGTGGTTGTGGGGTATCGGCCTCAGCCTTCCCCGACTTCAACTCGGCGAAGTCGGAAGTGGCTGCTGACTGAACCCCCTTCTGTGTCCTCTGTGCCGTTGAGCACAGTAGTTTTATACCTGCAGTGGTCTGCAGCGGTGTCTGGGAGTGTAGACGTGGGGGTATCGGCCTCAACCTTCCCTGACTTCAACTTGGCGAAGTTGGAAGTGGCTGCTGGCCGGACCCTCTACTGTGGTCTCTGCACCATCGAGTACCACAGTTTTGTCATTGGCGTTTTCTGTCCACTCATTCTGGTCACACGGCCAGTTTTGCGGGACCAACGCCTTCTGTGCAGCCTGGACCTTCTGCCCCGCAGAGGTCTGTGGCAACTCTCTCCAGTTCCCGCTATGTTGATCCTCGGGGTGTGTCATACCCCTATACACGTCTGCCCTCAGATGTTTCAGCTGCCGCCCGTTGCCCTGCTTCAGGTGTATTGGAGGATCTTGACCCTTCGCTGGTTAAGAGGGTCAGGTGTGAAGCCACTTTGCTGGTTCGTTCCCATGTAGAACCGGCTGGTACGGGCAGTGAGCTTAGGGAGGCCCTCTCCTTCCTCACTCAGGTTCTGTCCATGAGCCTTCCTGTTGCTTCCAGCGAGGCAGCGAGTTGTTTCCAGGCTCTCCGATCACGTTGTATCTTCCTCCAGATAGGCTTGACGATGTACAGACTCCTTTGCGTGTACTGTCCAAGGCGCTCATGCATCTTACTCACACGCATGTCTGTGACACAGCTATTTTGGAACTAGTTCAAAGGGACTCTGTGCTGGACACAGGCCGATCCCTTCCTGGGGGCAGCGCGCTGCTCTTCGATCTGCGTCTTTGGCAGGTCTGCTACTGTTCCATGGGTTCCGTGTCGACGGTCCGGGATGACATCCTACGTCATTCCAAAGATCAGCTGCTGCTTCGTCAGCTTGATCAGCCTTCAAAGGGAGGCAGGGACTGTTCAAAGCCTAACAAGTACCCTTCTGCTTCCTCTGCGAAGCAAAGGGCTGATCCTTCTGCCACCGCTTCTGCTTCTTACTCTTGGGGTAAGGGTAAGCGCCGGCAGGCTAGAGGGAAGTCTCAGGATTCTTCATTCAGTGGAGGAGGTGGTTTCTCCTCTCGCGAGTCTCTTCGAGGCTCGAACTGAAGGTCCTCACCTCGATTTGTCCAGGTTGGAGGAAGGATAGCAGAGTTCGCAGACCGTTGGGCCTCCATCACATCCGACCTTGGGTGTTAGATGTTGTTCGGTCCGGGCTGCGAATATCCTTCCAAAGGCACCTCACTCTGTCCAGAGTGCCTCTTCCAACCACAGTTCCTTCAGATGTTTTATGTCGGGAGCTTTTGTCCACATAGATGGACAATCTCCTGGCCAAGGGGGCGATCGAGGTCGTCAAGAACATTCAGTCAGTGGGGTTTTATTCTCACCTGTTCTTGGTGCCGAAGAAGGGTGGCGGACTCCGACCAGTTATCGATCTGAGTATCCTGAACCAGTCTATCATTGCTCCCAAGTTCAGCATGGAGACTTTCAGGTCGGTCCGCGGTTCCATTCACCAGGGACATTTCGTTTCCAGCATCGACCTGCGAGACGCTTACTTTCATGTTCCGATTCATCGGGTGTCACTGATGTATCTCAGGTTTACTTTTCTGGGGCGAGTTTACCAGTTCAAGGCCATGCCTTTCAGCCTCAACCTGGCTCCTTGGGCCTTCACTCGACTGATGTTGCATGTGATAGCCTTCCATGGCACACAGTCCAGGGTGACTACTTCGGCATATCTAGACGATATCCTCCAGAGGCATTCCAATGCTGCCTTACTGGAGTTGGATGTCGATGCTCTGTTGAGTTTGCTCACGTTGCTAGGATTCAGAGTCAATGAGGAGAAGTCGGATCTGGTCCCTTCTCAGTCGTTTTTTCATCTGGGGATGGCCTTCCGCACTCAGTTCAATACGGTGGCGGTTCCCCAGGCCAGGGCTGTGATTCTCTCAGCTTTTGGTCTGACTCTGTTCCCAGTCCACATCTGCGACAGCACGGGGTATTCTCCGGCTGCTCGGTCTCTGCGGTTAGGTGACAGATCTCATTCCTCTAGGTTGGCTGCCTGTCCGACCTCTCCAACACTTTCTGCTCAGTCGTTGGAGACCGAATGTCGATTCTCTGGATCTGGTGCTTCAGTTACCAGAATCTCTTATCCTCACCTTCTTCACTGGACGAATGTTCAGTGGATCATGCAGGGTGTCCTGTTGGACTTACCCACGTCCGATCGCGTTCTGACGGCAGATGGCAGCGATCTCGGATGGGGTGCGACGTTGGATCCTCTAGGTCTTTCCCTTCACAGGATGTGGGACCAGGATCGGGCATCTCTACACATCAAACAGAAGGAGCTTCTTGCTCTTCTGATGAGTTTCAGGCAGTGGATCCCTCACCTGTCGATTCGTCAGGTCCTTCTGTTGTTCGACATTTCAACAGTGGTTGCTTACATTCGGAACCAGGACGGCACACACTCGGTTCCAATGTACAAATTGGCTTGGGATCTTCTACTGCTTGCTCAGGATGTCAACGCCGGGGTGGTTGTTCGTCACATTTCCGGTCGTCTGAACGTCCTAGCCGACTCCCTGTCCCGACGGGGCAGGTTCTTTTCCACCGAGTGGATGCTCCACATGGCGGTGTTCGATCGATCTCTTTGTGACTCATTGGAACCATCAGGTGGACACTTCCGTGTCCCCGTGTCCAGATGCTCTGGCTTTCGCCATGGATGCTCTGGCCCTCCTTTGGGACGGTCTTGTTGTCTACGCCTTCCTGTCGGTTCCGATTCCCTCTCAGGTTCTCGCCCAGATATGAACCTGCAGTCGACGAATCCTTTTGATCACACCTGTCGCCTCGGTGGGTGTGGATCAATCTGCTCTGCTCTCTGTTAGTGGCGGTTTCGGCATGTCTCCCTCTACATCGCTACTTTCTTTGCCAAAGTCGCCTGAGGAGGTTTCAAGTTGAACCGACTTCATTTTTGATTCGCACATGTCTTTTATCGGGTCCTGTGTCCTCCGTAGTGTTTTTTCGAGACAAGCAGTGGAGTTGCTTTTCTTCTTCAAGGAGACACTCACTCCACTGGTTTAGCCTCTTGATGGTGTGCAATCACTCTGTTGCTTCTGTCACTCCTTCGATCACACCGCTTACAAAGTTTCTGGTATATGTTTGTTTCTGGGGGTCTCCAGCAATGGGTACAAGTCCATGCTTCAGAGACCTTTTTCATATGTGGTACTGCATTGTTTCGACACTCATCCTTGCCTCTCCACGCTTGTTCAGCTCTTTTCCTTGAAAAGGCCTAGGACTGTGCAGTATACTCCAAGATGGTCGCTTTCTTGGGCGCTGCTCTGCTTGGGGATGGGGGGCATTTGTGCCTTTCTTTATCCTGGATGGCTATGCGTTTTCTCACATGCCAGATCTCTCCTGCATCCATTTCTCAATGGATTTGTCTTGCTATTCGTGCAGCTTCCTCTCGTCTAGCTACTGGTGATTGTATTACCAATTGTTTTTTCTGTCACGAGGTGCATGCATCGTCTTCCTCTTTTAATAACTCTGTCATGTTGTCGGATGACGGATGTTATACTGGCAGCCTATTGGAGAAATGCTACATTCTCCTTTTATCTGCGACAGTTGCAGGAGCCGGCAGAGGACCTTTGTCCTAGGGGCCCTCTTTCTTTGGCTCGGGCTGTTGTCTATCCCAGCCATTCACCTTTTTTCAGGGTCAGTTCCAGCTCTGTGCTGTTACTGCCCTTTCTGTCTGTGCGTCACACTTCACCATACACCTCATCTTTCTTTGTCTTTTACTAATGTTTGTGATGCTATGGTTTGATAGGCCTAGGGATCTCTTCCTCTGTCCATGGTTCCAGTGCTATTGAGTTATGTGATTCCCCCATCCTATTGTCTATTCAGCCTGTAGTAAAAAAATGCAAGGTAGGTCGATAAGAAATATAAATTTTATAGTAAATTTCCTTTCTTATTATACCTACCGCAATTGTTTACATGGAGGCCCTCCCGTCGTCTTATTCGGGTAAGAATCCTTCCTCCCCACTGATCACATAACTCCTGTGTTGTCGGAATCAAAAGAATGATGATGCACTGCGCATTGGTTTACGGAAGTCGTGGATTTGTACTGTGGAAGAGCATCCCATACTGGGTGTGCGCCGATGGCGCTCAACCCAGTTTTGGCTTATTGTTATGTGGTGTTTTTACACCACTTTTCTTTCCCAAATCTCTTGGGAAAGAATAAATAGAGAGTATTTTATCCAAGTTGGGTTCTTCCACTGAAGTGCAAGCCTGTAGTAAACAATTGCGGTAGGTATAATAAGAAAGGAAATTTACTATAAAATTTATATTTCTACACTATATAGCTTGGCATCCATCGATCCTCCTATCCATCAAAACAATCCTTGCTCATAATCCCAATACTATTTGGTTTAGAGTTACCAAACTTGAGATGCATATCTATCTTATGTGGCAGCATGGCACCGCCTATATGCAGGTCGTGGTGAGCTGCATTTCGGTAATTAGGTAGCACTGTTTGGTGTTCGACAAACAGATACATTAGTTATGTAAAATACTAATCATTTCTATAACTAATTTGTCATTTAATGGATTCATGCTGTATGTTATGGAAGACAAATTTTTCTACAATCATATGTTTCAGGAAAACTTTCTGGAAAGCCTTTACAAGCCTTGGGAATGAGTAAACACTTTGAACTGTTGTACAATATGGGAATACAACTGCTACACAGTGGAAAACCATTGGCTGCATTTGATTGTTTAATAGAAGTAGTCCAGATGTACCAGATAAATCCTCGTTTGTGGCTGAGGCTAGCTGAATGTTGTATAATGGCTAATAAAGAGGTAGTAAACATTTCATTCTATAATTATATTAGTCAGATGGGCTGTTGGTATTCTCCACTCTTTGGATTCATAATTCACCTGTTGTTTTCACCTCTTTTTAGCTCACCTGACTTTCAGTCAGGAGAGCTATAGTGATCACTCACCGTCCGTCGTCCGTGAACATGGTGTTTGCGTCTTCTCCTCCCAAACCGCTGAACCAATTTAATTGATATTTGAGATAATAGTTTGTTATGACATCTCAATTTGATTTTGTTCAAATCAAGTTGCCTCGCCTGTGGGTAGGGCCACACCCAAAAAGTGTGCTGAAATCTTAAAAAATCTTCTTCTCATGAACCAGCAGTAGCAGAGACTTGATATTTGGTGTGCAGCTTCCTTTTTAGGTGTAGACTCAGATTTGTTCAAGAGAAGTTTGTGGGGCTATACTTGGCGTTGTAATGGGAGGGGAAAGAATATTTGCCCCTCCCAAAATTTCTGTTTTCCAAACCGAGAGGCAAATTTTGACCAAATTTGATATGAGGGCTTATTGGATCATAAGTACTTAATTTATGCCAAAAATTTTTTTCCCGTCGCCCCATGGGGACCGCAGGAGCTAAAAACAGAAAAAAATTAAAATGCCCATATCTCCAAAACTACACGGCACTGAGAATTCTTATTTGTTGTGAAGCTTTCTTAGGACCAAAAGAATGGAATGGTCAAAAAAAATTGCCATCGGTTTTATCATGGGTTACTTTTTGTGCTGAGTCAGCATTTTTTAACACTGTGGGTAATGGGAAAAATATATAAGACTACTTTTCTCCCAAAGCACTACTCCAAAAACTTTCAAATTTCACATATAACATCTTTGGAAGATTGTTTCACATGTTTATTGAAATCAATTGCCTGGGTCGATATTTGGGCTCTCTATGGGAGCCCAAATGTTTAAATTAGTGCAGTATGAGGAGTATTTTTGAAAAATCTTCTTCTTCAGCTCTAGCAATAAGAATCTTTTGATATTTGGTATGCAGCATCCTTAGGGGGGTGAGATTCAAGTTTGTTGAAGCCAAGTCCCTAGGTTCATATTTAGGCTGAAAATTTGGGGTCCCGTTGCGAACTTAGAAATTTTGGACCAAAATCCGAAAAAAATTTTTCTTTGTTTTTTCTGCGTTTTGGTCAATTTTAAGACAAAAAAAAAAAAATATATTTTTATACTGTACCAATGACCCAGACATAGCTGGTGCTAACTCTTAAAAATATAGGGCCAAACACAAATTTTGCCCCCCAATCCCCAAAATTTGCATCTAAAACCAAAGAAAACATGTCCTGAATGGCCCTCCATACTTCACCTCTGCTGCGCATGCGCAGTGTCAAGGACGTCCCAAAATTGGCGCCATTATTCATTCTTTGTTTGGCCCTTCATCAGTTAACATCTGACTGATCTTTGTGCTTGTAAATCTCAGTTTAAATGATGCCAGACACATAAATATTAGAGAAATGGTGATTCTAAGGAGGATATAGAAGGAGGAGAGGAAAAATGAGTGACAGAAAATTATCAGGGCTGTAACTTAAAATTTTTTAATGAAATTATGTTAAGTTACCTATTTTCGAGGCAACAGCCTGTTGTGGTCATTCTTGTTATCAAGTTACACTGCTTGTTCAGTGTTTTCCTCTCTCCCTTTCCTTTAAGTCCCCTCTTGCTATTCTCCCATGCTTTTGGCATATTTTCTGTAATTTTATTACTAAAATTTCTTGGGAGTTTTAGCTGGATAACAGAATGAATTCTGTTCTTTTCCCCATGTTTACGTCTTCACCTATGGGTGGTTAGGCGTAGTGTTCTGCATCTACCATCTGATGTTCTTCAGTTTCTTCCCTGGAAGTCTCTGTTTTGCATCAGATAGTGTATTATTGGTAACTGATTTCGGGCCAGGGTGCCTGGAGTCTTGTTTTGGTGTTTTTACACTTATTGTTTACATTTACAACAGCCCTCTGTGTGAGGGGGGATTTCTTGAAAATAATATCTTGATGTTAATTTAATCATAACTAGATACATTATTATTGTTCGTAAGTGTTGCATAAATTGTTTAAAATATTTTTAGAATTTTTGTCCACACTTAGGCTTGGGATCCATTGGGGCTCAACGTTACTTTTCAGAAACTTGGGCTGTTCTGAAAAAATATTTTTTCAAAATTTTTTGATTTCAATTATTTTTTCCATGTTAATGGATCATGTTATTATGTATTTTGATTGTCAGGGGTTGGTGCGAGTACTAGGACTTTGTTTTCTTTTCACAATGAAAGGATATTGTTCAATTGTAATAAGAGGAAATCTTCCTCTGACTTTCATAATCATTGTATAATGTAGTCAGCGTACTCGCACTAACTCCTGTTCTGTATGTGTTAATTTCGATGACAACATGGGAAGCGCGTGTCACGGTATGTTAGTGGAGAATTGGCCATTCTGGTCCTTTCCCCGCAGGGTCACTCTACTTTATCAATCTCTATTTCAGACGATCAAGAACAGGGTGATGTATCCGTGATGTCTTCCAAAAGTGTGACTCTGTCGTCACAATTAATGAAGAGCTAGCGGAAAAGTGCTCATGTAAATACGTCAATTGCCTAAGAGGACCCTAGTAGGTTCGACGGCCTTTGACGTCCGCTAGCTCGCCCGGTGTAGCGTCCATTCATCGAATGGTTCGGCAGCCGGGTTCGTCCGTTGCGGTCTTGAAGGAGTTTTGGGTGATGCGAGCACTATAAATCAACCAAATGCACACCCAGTGACGGCGGATTAGAGGAGAGAACGGAGGAAGCCTTTTAGTCCGGTTCCTAGCTCGTCCAGGTCCATCCGGGCTGCGTGCGAGAGAGGCCCCTCTCTCGTACAACAACATCTGGCCCCAGATGTTGTGGTACAAAATGTTTCGCATTCGGAGCATACGTCCGCCGCTCGGGACGCTCCGATATATAGTCAGTCCGGAAAGACTGTCAATAAGGCTTCCTCATCCTCATGGTAGCGCACACGACCGCTCTTGGCTATGTGACCTCGGATATCCAGTCAGCTTCGCCAATCAGAGAATCATCGGCGACCAGGTCACACCATCCGGTAGCCAGGGACACGAGGCCTGCAGACTCCGGACGTTCGCATAAGAAAGTGTGCGGGAGTCAACGTTCACGGAGCTTCCAGCGGCAAAGCATCGTATGACCGCTACTGCACAGGCCTCGGTGACGGACGTGCTATCCCAAATAGCACAGCTTATCACAGCATCCCAGCAACGACAGAATCTGTCGCATCATGTATTATCCGACGACGCTGGGTCGGGACGCTCCGCGGAAGCAGGTACGGACGTCCGAAAATTTCATCCGGTCCGACGGGATGCCGAAAGGGATTCGGAGGATTTCGAGCTTTCCCTTTCGGAACAACATAAGCTGCTGTGTATGTCATCTGACTTTATCTTCTAGAGGTTCTTTTGTCGGACCAGAATGCTGCGATGCCGGATAAGAAACTGATAGCGTCGGTGGACACAGAATTTTTAGCTCACCAACTTTAGTTGTGTGAGCTTATGGCATGGCTCGATCGGTCGGCGTCGGCGTCAGCGTACATGTCCAATAATGTTAAAGTTTCTGTTTAGGTCACTTATTCGCCCTATTTCCATATCATGGCTTTTATAATGCTGCTATATGATGATTATTATCATTTTACCATGATATAACCCCTCATACCCAACATTTTAGCCATTTTTCTTGACATTTTTATTTGCGTTTAGTTTTCTGTTAGCTCAGAATTTCATGTTTAACTAAGTGTTTAGGTCAGCTGCTGTGCTCCTTCTCTTCCAATGGCACTTATATTCATCATACATGTTCCTCAGTATCATTGTTCCATGATTAACCCCTCATACCCTGCATTTTAAACATTTTTCTTGACATTTTTAGTTGCGTTTAGTTTTCTGTTTAGCTCGGAATTTCATGTTTAACTTAGTGTTTAGGTCAGCTGCTGTGCTCCTTCTCTTCCCATGGCACTTATATTCATTATACATGTTCCTCAGTATCATTGTTCCATGATTAACCCCTCATACCCTGCTTTTTAAACATTTTTCTTGACATTTTTAGTTGCGTTTAGTTTTCTGTTTAGCTCAGAATTTCATGTTTAACTAAGTGTTTAGGTCAGCTGCTGTGCTCCTTCTCTTGCCATGGCACTTATATTCATTATACATGTTCCTCAGTATCATTGTTCTATGATTAACCCCTCATACCCTGCATTTTAAACATTTTTCTTGACATTTTTAGTTGCGTTTAGTTTTCTGTTTAGCTCAGAATTTCATGTTTAACTTAGTGTTTAGGTCAGCTGCTGTGCTCCTTCTCTTGCCATGGCACTTATATTCATCATACATGTTCCTCTGTATCATTGTTCCATGATTAACCCCTCATTCCCTGCATTTTAAACATTTTTCTTGACATTTTTAGTTGCGTTTAGTTTTCTGTTGAGCTCAGAATTTCATGTTTAACTAAGTGTTTAGGTCAGCTGCTGTGCTCCTTCTCTTCCAATGGCACTTATATTCATCATACATGTTCCTCAGTATCATTGTTCCATGATTAACCCCTCATATCCTGCATTTTAAACATTTTTCTTGACATTTTTAGTTGCGTTTAGTTTTCTGTTTAGCTCGGAATTTCATGTTTAACTTAGTGTTTAGGTCAGCTGCTGTGCTCCTTCTCTTCCCATTGCACTTATATTCATTATACATGTTCCTCAGTATCATTGTTCCATGATTAACCCCTCATACCCTGCATTTTAAATGTTTTTCTTCACATTTTTAGTTGCGTTTAGTTTTCTGTTTAGCTCAGAATTTCATGTTTAACTAAGTGTTTAGGTCAGCTGCTGTGCTCCTTCTCTTCCCATGGCACTTATATTCATCATACATGTTCCTCAGTATCATTGTTCCATGATTAACCCCTCATACCCTGCATTTTAAACATTTTTCTTGACATTTTTAGTTGCGTTTAGTTTTCTGTTTAGCTTGGAATTTCATGGTTAACTTAGTGTTTAGGTCAGCTGCTGTGTTCCTTCTCTTCCCATGGCACTTATATTCATCATACATGTTCCTCAGTATCATTGTTCCATGATTAACCCCTCATACCCTGCATTTTAAACATTTTTCTTGACATTTTTATTTGCGTTTAGTTTTCTGTTTCGCTCAGAATTTCATGTTTCACTTAGTGTTTATGTCAGTTTCTGTGTTTTACTTTTACGAGGTTGTGTTTAGGTAAGCTTTGTCGCATGTTATGAGCCTGTTTGATACAGTTCTTGTGTTTGCCAAAGTTACTATCAAAGAAGAATGTTGGTGAGCTATAGGGCGTTGGCGTCCTTCTTGTTTGGTTCGGTTCAGGGACATCGTCCCTCAGTTCCGGCACAGTCCAATAATGTCACACAAACTTTCGAATTATTGAACGACGCTATATATATCATTATATGCTTGCTATTAACAAGCATGTCTGGTTTCTTGTTCGCAAAGTTACGGAGATGTCTTTCAAAAGTGTGCCTCTGTCGTCATAGTTAATGAAGAGCTAGCGGCAAAAAGTGCTCATGGAATATGTCAATCGCCTAGTAGGATCGACGGAGTTGACATTCGCTAGCTCACCCGGTGTAGCGTCCATTCATCGAATGGTTTGGCAGTCGGGTTCATCCGTTGCGGTCTACGAAGGAGTTTTGGGTGATGCGAGCACTATAATTAACTTTAGTACACACCCAGTGACGACGGATTAGAGGACAGATCGGAGGAAGCCTGTTAGTCCGGTTCCTAGCTCGTCCAGGTCCGTCTGGGCTGCGAGCGAGAGAGGTCCCTTTCTCGTACAACAACATATGGGACCGGATGTTGTGGTACAGACATTTCGCATTCGGAGCATATGTCCGCCGCTTGGGACGCTCCGTTATATTGACAGTCCGAGAGACTGTCGATAATGCTTCCTCATCCTCACGGCAGCGCACACGACCGCACATTGGCTACGTGACCCCGAGTATCCGGCCAGCTTCATCATTCAGTGATTTCACGGCGAACAGGTCACGCCATCCGGTAGCCAAGGGACACGAGGCCTATACACTCCGTTCGCTCGTATAATTAATAGAAGTATGCACGTGGTAACGAACATGGAGCTTCCAGCGGCAATGCATCGTAAGACCGCTTCTCCACAGGCCTCAGTGACGGACATGCTATCCAAAATAGCACAGTTTATCGCAGCATCCCAGCAATCGACAGATTCTCGGTCGGATCAGGAATTATCCGACGGCGCTGGGTCTTTGTGCTCCGCTGTTGCATCAGGTTCGGACGACCGAACACTTTATAGGGTCCGACAGGATGGCGAAAGGGATTCGTACGATTTCGAGCTTTCCCTTTCGGAACAACAGAAGCGGCCATACATTTCTTCCGGCATTATCTTCCAGAGGTTGTTCCGTCGGACTACATTGCTGCGATGCTGGATAAGAGACTAATAGCGTCATTGGACACGGAGTTTTGGATCGGTTCAGGGACATTGTCCCTGACTTACCGACACAGTCCATTAGAACATTCGAATTATTTAACGACGCTATATATAAGCTTGCTACCAAGCATGATAGTCTAGTTTCTTGTCCGCAATGCTCTATTCTGCCTTTTATCAATTCTAGGAAATAATCTATATTGGCAGAACAGGGCATACCGAGAGTTCATATGCATCTAGACGGCGGGGCTGAAGACTGGGAATTATCTTTTTCGCCGTCTATGTCAATTCCAACCACGATGTTGGAAACGACAATGATGTCTAATAGACTCAACTTAGACGCTTTATCATACGTAGATCCCCTTACTGAGGCGTTATCATTACGCCTTCAAGAGAAAGAATTCCAGGATATGATCCTCAATGTGATTTCTTTCAAGGGCAGTAGTTTTTCCACGTATAACTCCGCCCTTCAGTGGCAACCTGGAGTTGGTTAGATGTGACGCAGCCCTAGCTACATCCACACGCGTGGATAGTAAGGTGAAGAACTCTCTCAGAGTCGCTTCGGTCTTGGAGAAGCTTCTCTTCGACGGCAACTTTTCAGCAATCTATGAATTGCTCGATATACACGTTCTCTTGTCTATCAAGTGTAGCAAGAGATTCAGACTGTGGCAAACATTCGGTGGTTGACTCAGAGAGTGCCACTGCAGTTGCCGGATCCGAGTTTTATGATTATGACGTATGCCAGTCAAACAGGTTGGGGTACAATATTGATCCCAACGGATTCGAAGTGCCAGGGTCTTTGGGTTCCGCAGTTTCTAGGCAAGCACTTAACTTCCAGAGAATGATGTTATTTAGGCTTGCACTATGTCATTGGATGAACATTATTCAGAAACGCATGTCCAATCCTGTCCGATAATACGACAGTAGTTGCGTATCTCCGGAACCGGGGAGGCACTCATTCGATTCCGTTATTCAATTTAACGGAAAGAATCCTTCTGTTTGTTATAGTACACCAAGTTCTGCTTCGGTCCGTCATATTCCGGGTCGTCTGATTGTATTAGCAGACTCCCTTTCACGTAAGGGTTGCTTGTTGCCGTCAGAATGGACTCTCAACAAACAAGTATTCAATCAGATTTGCTATCAATGGGAGCGCCCAATGATAATTTATTTGCGACACAACTCACAATTCAATTGCAGACGTATGTGTTTGCATGTCCGGATCCCTGAGCTTATGTTGTTAACGCTCTATTGATCTAATAGGACGGAATGATAGGATATGCGTATCCTCCAGCGCTGTTGATTCAGCAAGTTTTGCTAAGATAAACATCCACAATACAATTCTGTTGATAGCATCTCTGTCTTCACAGAGACCGTGGGTAAATTTACTCAGGTGTCTACTGTGGGACTTACCGCAAAAACTTCCTCCATGAGAGGATCTTCTTTCGCTGGGGAAATCGTGTCAACTTCATCACAACCCGCAAGGTCTCAACCTTCACGTATTCCGTTGTGTGGTCCTTCTTGCACGGCAAGCATTGTACAGGACGAGCTATGGACGCGATTTCTTACTATAGGAGAACCTCTTCTTCGCTATACTATGCGGCTAAAGTGGAGGCTCTTCCGTCGTTGGTGTAGGGATCATTATGTTGATATTTTTGATCCCTCCATACTAGACATTGTAACTTTCTAGTTTACTTGTTTGACAAGATCAACTGCAGTCTGTTACTATTAAGGTTATAGGTCTATGTTATCTCATACCTATGCACTCTATGATAGTTTACAATTGAGTCTTATGTCTCTTTATCTAAGTCAGTTAGAAACTTTTCGATAAATAGACCTAGAATCCTTAGATTAAATTCCCATATGGAATTTAGCTTCGGTTCTTATTTAGCTAAGTAATCATTTGAGCCTCTGGATACAGTAGTTTTCAAATTCTGACCTTTTAAGACAGTAATTCTGTTAGTCTTCTCTTTTACTGAGGAGTCAGTGAGCTTCATACAGTTACACTATCAGTGGACGATTCTCACTTTCGTAGTGTCGGAAACACTACTTCCTTTACTACTTAGGTTGGATTTTTAGTTAAGAGTCGGGCTCCTAATAATATCCAGAACCTATTGTTATTAAGGTCCTTCCGTCTTCGTACGGGCATAGGCCTTTACTCTGTCCGGTTAGAGTTTACGTATTTATAACAGATATCAGTTTATTAGTACGGACGTAAGCTTCTTCTGTCTTTGATGCCTAATAGAAGGACATTACGCTCCATTCTATTGCTAATGGATTCAATTAACTATCGGTACTGCTTATGGTATATCATTGACTCAGCAGTTTGTGCTTGAGATTTCGGCTCATGAAGTAAGAGCTCTTTCTACATCTTGGGCTTACATTAATAGTGTCGCTATTATAGATTTTATGAACGCTGCTCATTGGGCTCAGCCATCCACATTCATGAATTTTTATCTCAGAAATATTGAGTCCATTTCTGGAGGCCTCCATTGTTAGGTCTATTATCTACTGCTCAGAATGTCATTCACTTAACAGTTGCTACTATAGCTAGGTAGGCTTTCTGTTCTGGCAGTGACTCTGTCCTGCTGCCCTCTTCGCTCTGGGCTATTTGACCCAGGGCAAGGAGAAGTGGGGGGGGGGGGGGGGAGGGTGTTCCCTTGGGTCACCTGTTTTACCATGAAAACAAGGGGATACCTCCTCCGGAGTTAGTAATTCTGAGCTGTTACTCACTTAACAGTTGCTACTATAGCTAGGTAGGCTTTCTGTTCTGGCAGTGACTCTGTCCTGCTGCCCTCTTCGCTCTGGGCTATTTGACCCAGGGCAAGGAGAAGTGGGGGGGGGGGGGGGGGAGGGGTGTTCCCTTGGGTCACCTGTTTTATTATGAAAACAAGGGGATACCTCCTCCGGAGTTAGTAATTCTGAGCTGTTACTGGGATGGCTTTTAAGTGATAAGTTTATGTTTTAAAAATTCATTCAGGTCATAGTTTTTAAAGTATAGCTTTTGAATATATCACGTGTCAAACGGGCATTATTATACAATCCTCAGACACTTTTAAGGAGTATAAAGAGTCTCTATTCTCTAGACTAATTTTATTTATTGGCTTACTTTAAAAATTATTAGTATAAGGATTATACTGGATAGAGTACATGGATGTTATGATGCTCAATTTTGGAAGGTGTTGTGTCTTTCTAATTTATCATAAATAAGAAAGATACATGTAAGGCCTAATACTCCTTTTCCCCTCGAGGGGATGATTCTATTTTATATAATTGAGCTTATTTGAACTTGCTCTATGTCCTAGGCCCTCCAGCCTTTTTACTATTCAGCTATGTCTGGGTCATTGGTACAGTATAAAAATGTTAAAAAATTTATAGTAATTTATATATTTTTTATACTTACCAATGACCCAGACGGGGATGGCTCTCCCAGGAGTTGGGAACTCATACCTCCCCGCTGAGTACATAGCGCTTACCAGGCACTGGTTATAAGAATGATTAATGGCGCCAATTTTGGGACGTCCTTGACACTGCGCATGCGCAGTAGAGGTGAAGTATGGAGGGCCATTCAGGACATGTTTTCTTTGGTTTTAGATGCAATTTTTGGGGATTGGGGGGCAAAATTTGTGTTTGGCCCTATATTTTTAAGAGTTAGCACCAGCTATGTCTGGGTCATTGGTAAGTATAAAAAATATATAAATTACTATAAATTTTTTAACTTTTCCCCTCAAAATTTGGGGTCCGGGTGGGACCAAAATCCGAAAAAAATTTTTTTTGTTTTTTATGCATTTCTGTCAGTTTTAAGACAAAAAATTTTTTTTCTTTTTTTACCCTGAAAATTTGGGGTCTGGGTGGGACTTAGAAAATTTTGGACCAAAATCCGGAAATTAGTTTTATTGTTTTTTATGCATTTTAAGAAGAAGAAAAAAATTTAGGCTGAAAGTATTTTGTTGGGGAAAAAAATCTGTTTTTTATGTGTTTATCTCAATTTTGGGACGTAAAAGTGCAGGAACTGAAAATAGAAGGAAAATCCTGTGTATTGTGTGGGCACAATCGCTTCATCTAGTTGGTATATGCTTTTCTTAGGAGGGGCGTATGCAGCTTATTCAAGTCAAGTTCCTGGTTTGATATTTAGACTACCATGTCAGGTGAGTGCCCTCAGGCCCCCTGGGGCCTCTTGTATCATGTTGTGAAAATATCAGAGTTTTTAACTGCAAAGTTTTCTCATTATGCCTTTGGGAATTGATTGGAAATTTAACCAAATATATCTTTCAATGAAGATATAATTGCTTTAATCTTAGTCTCAGCTCAGAAAAATATCTTGCTTTCTTCCCATTAAAGGGTTAACTGGTAGAGTGCTAAATTTTTTCTCAGCCTCAAGATGTGTTCACACTTTTTTGTCTTGTTACAATTTATGGGAGAGTGCCATTAGACACTCTCCCATAAATTGTAACGATGCAAATCAGTGGTGATGAAATAAATTTACTTCCAAGAAATAAGACAGACATCTACAGAATATGAAGCCTTCAACTTTAGGTACCTGTAGTTCAGAATAAAGCCCAAATATGGGCTTCCAGCACTCTACCAGTTAATCCTCAGGGGCCTGAAGATTTTTAGACATTTTTACAGCACTTTGACATCTATATTCTGTGGCTTTGCAATTGTTTCTAGTCAAGTCCTTTAATTAACTCTAATAGCACATATTCAAATTTCATTTTTTAAAGCACAAGGGATTTTTTGAAGCACCAAAACCTTAACAGGTAGTATTTAAGATAGTATTTAATTATTTTTGATCCTCATAATCATGCCCATGATCTCCAAAGGAGGTTTTAGGGGTACATATTCGAGGGCTTCATCTGTCCATCCTTCTGTAATTCCATTATTCCTTATTCCATACAAACATTTTGAATTATAACTTAAGCATCTGTTGTTGGATTTTGTTGTCCTGTGGTGTGGTGATCGACCAGCATGTGGGAAAGGATATCTGTATATTGTTGTTTCCGTCCATGCATATACACTGGCCCTTATTACACATAGAAAACACATAGAAAACTTTCCATACAAACGTTTTCATTATAACTGCAGCATTGGTTGGCAGATTTTAAAGTCCTTCAGTATGTTGAGAGACCAGCACACAGGCAAGGATATTATCCTCTTATCACTGGTTTTGTCCAGGCATGTATACCAGAGTTATGATCCTTGTCACACAGAAAACACTTTCTGTACAAACATTTTGCCTTATAACTCAAGCATCAATTGCTGGCTTTTGATGTCCTTTGGTGTCCTTTGGTATGCTGGCAGACTAGCATAGGGGAAAGGACATCCACATATTGTACATTTTGTCCATACATACATACCAGAGTTATGGCCCTTGTTACAAATGTTTTTACCAATGTTCTGCATTTATAACTCAATCATTGGTGGGCAGATTTTGATACCTTTTGGTATGGTGAGTGAACAGCATGGGAGAAAGGACATACACTTTTGTGGTCTTGACCCATGCGTACTTAAGAGTTATGGCCCCTATTCCACTTAGAAAACTTTCCCGCAACTGTTTGCATTGTAACTCAAAGATCAGTTGTTGGATTTTGATGTCCTTTGGTTTTGTGATCGACCAGAATGGTTGGATAGAATATCCGCATATTGCAGCTTTGTATTGCAGGTTTCATGCACCCATACCACAGTTAGGCCCCTTGTTAGACTTAGACTGCCCCTGTGAACTACATGCTTTGTTATATTTTTATACTACAACCAATGGTCTAGACTTAGCTGGTTCAAACTCAATAATATCAAGGGCCAAACACAAATTTTGAACCCCCCCTCCCCCACAATCATCCATACTTTTAGTATTTGCACATGCGCAGTACTCAGGAAGAGACCGGAATTGGCACAAACATCCTTCTTTGTTTGGCCCTAAGTCAGTAGACAATGATCTGACATCTGTGCTTTAAATCTCCTTTTTTGCGGATGCCAGACACAAATCAATGAAAGAATTGGTGGATTCAAGGCTATAAATGGATGATGGAAGTGAACAATGGTGGTTTGAGACGTTCAGGTCTGTAACTTTATACAATAATTATAAAACATCAAACTTTCAGAAGTTGTTTTTAGCATTAAAATACAGGTCAAGTTCGATATTGGTGTTTCTCGGTCCTCTGCTGCAGAGATATGGCCATTTGAAAACACAATTTTTCTAAAAAAATTGGTTTCCGTTCACTTAAAGCTGAACGCCTTGACGGATTGACACCAAATTTTTCAGATGTTGTTTTTAGCAATGAAATACAGGTCAAGTTCGATATTGGTGTTTCTCAGTCGATCCACGGCAGAGTTCTGGCTCTTAAAAAACACAGTCTTTCGAAAAAAGTTGGTTTTCCTTCATTTAAAGTCGAATGCCTTGACGGATTGACATCAAACTTTCAGATGTTGTTTGTAGCAATAAAATACAGGTCAGGTTCGATATTGGTGTTTCTCAGTCCATCCGCTGCAGAGTTATGGCCCTTTGAAAACACAATTTTTGAAAAAAAATTGGTTTTCGTTCATTTAAAGCCGAACGCCTTGACACCAAATTTTTCAGATGTTGATTTTATACACCCGTTTGGAAAAAGGGACGTATTATGTGAATGGTCTCTCCACCCGTCTGTCTGTCTGTCCGTCCATGGACACATTTCATTTCCAGACGATAACTTTAGTTGTAATGATTTGAGCTGAGTTAAATTTGGCATGTGGATTTAGTATGACAAAATACAGGATGGGTTCGATTTCTGTTTCTAGCGGCCCATTTGCAGTAGAGTTATGGCCCTTTATTTATGGGAATTTAGCCCAACTTTTCGTTTCTGGACGATAACTTTAGTTTGCCTTGACCGATTTATTTCAAATTTTCAGTTTTTTGTTTTTGACCACAACATACAGCTCAAGTTCACTTTTGACCACAATCGCATATATCTTTCCAGAGTTATTCCCCTTGAATGATTGCAAATTTGTTGATTTTGTGGTTTCCAGATGATAACTTTAGTTTGCCTTGACCGATTTTTTTCAAATTCTCAGATTTTGTTTTTGACCACAAAGCACAGCTCAAGTTCACCTTTGGCCATAATCGCATGTACCGTTCTATAGTTATTCCCCTTGAATGATTGCAAATTTGTGAATTATGTGGTTTCCGGATGATAACTTTAGTTTGCCTTGACTAATTTGTTTCAAATTCTCAGATTTTGTTTATGACCACAAAGCACAGCTCAAGTTCACTTTCGGCCAAAATCGCATGTACCTTTCCAGAGTTATTTCTCTTGAATTTGTGCATTTTGTGTTTTCCGGATTATAACTTTAGTATGGCCTGATTTTTTATTATACGCCTGTTGAAAAACCGTCGAATTATGGAATCAGTCTGTCTGTCTGTCTGTCCATTTGTCCATCCATCGGTCTGTCTGTTCATCAACATTTGGTTTCCAGATGATAACTTTAGTATTTTTTTTTGATTGACTCCTAAACTTGGTATGTGGTTTAATCAAAACAAAAGACAGGTCAAGTTCGAATATGGGGTGAGTTCGAACTTAAAAGTTCCCCTGAATTATGGACCTTGTTGGACATAGAATGCATCAAATATTTGGTTTCCGGATGATAACTTTTATTATTTGTTTTCCAATTGGTTCCAAACTTGGTATGTTGTTTAATCACAACAAAATACAGGTCAAGTTCGAATATTGGGTTGGTCCAAACAATTTTCACCTTCACCCCAATCCTTACCCCAACCCTTCAAAAATACAAAACGGGCATATATTTTCCTGCTACGCGGGTCTCTTGTTCCCATTTTCGGAACATGCGCCTGACGTCATCATTCTTGCTAATGATTTATCTACTGTTTGTTAAGTGTTCCTTCCCTATCCTTCCATGATCCCTCCTGTTAAACTCCTAAGCTTTTTGGCTGTTTTTATTGAAATTTTTTATTAAATTTCTTGGGAGTTTAAAGTGTGTTACAGAATGTTTATTCTGTTTATCCCCATGGTTACGTCCTCACCCTAGGGGTGTTGGGTTGTTTTGGTCTTGCATCTTCTATCCGATGTATTGTTTTTTTTCGTATGAAGATCTAGCTTTGCATCTGGTATCATTTAAAAAGGTTACTGACTTTGGGCCTGTTGTCTTGTTTCCCTTTTTTTTCTGTTGACGTTGTTTACATTTGACAATTCCCTTAACATGTGGTAATTAGTTTTATAATACTTTAGAATTACTCTAGGATACATTGATTATGATTCCGGTAGTGTAGCTCCAAATAAATGGGCATTTTTCCACACTTACGCTCTATCGTGATGCCCTTGGGCACATGATGTTCCCCTTGGGAACTTAAGCATTTTCAAAAAAAATTGCGAAATTTTTTTTATAATTTCGGAATTAATTTGATTGCTATTTTCATGCATCCTTATCATGTATTTTTGATGTTGAATTTGTAGGAGTACTATCGACTCTTATTTTTGGATTGTAATTAATTATGAAAGCTTACTGATCTAAATGAAAGGCGAGGAAGTCTTCCTCGGATTTACATGTTTGTTGTCTTGCCTGTAGTCGATGCACTCCTACAGATTCTTGTCCTACTTGTGTACATTGGGATTACAGACGTTGGTGATGGGTGTCGCAGGACGTGGTCGGCGGTGAGGTTCAGATGCCAGAGCTGTCACCGCAGGATACTTCCAGTTTTTCAGTTTCTTTTTCAGATGAACAAGTACATGGTGATTGTATTGTGACAGCCATCCATAATGTACTACAGTCGTCGTGTTCTGATGGGCAAACAGAGCTAGCTGCAAAGGTGCTCATGAATATTAAGCAAGGGATAAGGCCTATAGTTAGTGCTCGTAATCCTTTGCAAGCAGCTAGCTCTACCAGTGAAACAGTTACCCCTGTTAGTGGGGGCCGGGTAAGTCCGTTGCAGTCGAGGAAAGTGTAGAATTGGGTAGAGCGAGCACCTCAAAAACTAAAGCTCACCCAGCGACAACGGCAAAAGGAAAGAGGCCTGCAAGTTTCTCTTTGGGAAGCTTGGTGAGGCTGATAGACCAAGAGCGGGAGAGCCTTCTCTAACCCAGCCACATTTGGGGCCAAATGTTGTTTTGAGAAACTTGCCTGAGTAGGAGCTAACGTCTACACTTGCTGCTCGGGATGCTCCGTCTAAACTGCATCCAGGGTCATCTACTGTTACGGCTTCTTCCTCAGGTTCAGATATAGCACACACGACCACACACTAGCTACCCGACTTCGGATATCCAGGCAGCCACCCGAAGATGTACCCAGTCTTTGCCTGTGAAGTCAGCCCATCCGGTAGCTAGTGATCCGAGGCTCCATTCATTGGGACATTCGGAGAAGAGATCAACATCTGGATCTCCATCCAAGGAGCAGCAAGCAGCATAAAAACAGAAGACCGCTGCTCCTCAAGCCTCTGTAACAGACTTTCTGTCGCAGATTGTGCAGCTCATCACAGCTTCCCAACAAGTGCAAGCGCAGCCTTTTGCAGACTCTAGTGGTGAGCTCAGACGGTGCTGGGTTGGTCTGGTCATCTGTACATTCAAATGCTGTCGACCAAAATTCTCAGCTGAACCAATCAGATGGTGAAAGGGAGAAGGTGGAGGATTACCCTTCCCTTTCGGAACAACATATGGTAGCAATGAATTTCATTCATCAATACTGTCCTGACCTTGTTCCACCTGATCAGCAAGGTGTGTCTGCTAGGCAGAAACCACTGTCTTCTCTAGACAGAGATGTCGTGTGAAGGAAAGATGATGTTCTTTCCTTCCTGGGACTATCTTGGCAAGAGTTGGAGGCCTTCGTCCACATTAATTACACCATTTTCAACCTAGCAAGTTCGAATAAGAAAGGCGGTTTCTTATCTGCATCTTCAATCAGCACATTATTTTAAAACGGTTGGAGAAGATGTTCAGAGAGCTCCTCTGCGTCTGGATGAGCTGGCTGGGGATTTGGATATATCGTTGCCTTCATCATTCAGTTTACTCTCGGATGTGACTGAATCTTCTATTTCATCTAATAGAGCGATTCTGGATGCTCTGTCCTATGCAGATCATATCACCAGGGCTCTGGCACAGTGTCTAAATAGAAAGGAATTTGAGGATGTTAGTTCCTCGCCAAGAGTTCTTTCCAGGGCATTTATGTATGCCACGTATCTCTCCGTCCTTTCAGTGGCAAATTTGGAGTTGGTTAGATGTGATGCAGCCCTTGCGTCGTCATCAGTTATCGATGACAGGGTGAAAAGCTCTCTCTGAGTTGCTCTGGTCTCCGGACACACACTGTTTGACGACAGGCTTTCCTTAGTCTATGAACAGGCTACCAAAAAGCTTCCAGCGCACTGCTACTGAGATCAGCGTCTCAACAGCATGCATCAGCTGGCCGGAGTAGGCGAGGTCGTTCCAGTTCCCAATCATAGAAGGGAGCTTCTCGCAAGGGTCTAGGAAACCCTCTTACTGTTACTCCGGAGGTCTCTCTCTGAGTCGCTCTGGTCTCCGGACACACACTGTTTGACGACAGGCTTTTCTTAGTCTATGAACAGGCTACCAAAAAGCTTCCAGCGCACTGCTACTGAGATCAGCGTCTCAACAGCATGCATCAGCTGGCCGGAGTAGGCGAGGTCGTTCCAGTTCCCAATCATAGAAGGGAGCTTCTCGCAAGGGTCTAGGAAACCCTCTTACTGTTACTCCGGAGGTCGTCAATGTAGCGACTCAGGAAAGGGGTGCAAGTCTTATAAAGACTACAAGTCAGATGCCCCTAGGCTGACAGGATGAGGTTCTTTGTGGGAAGGACGTAGTTTCGCCTCCTGCAAACCTCGCAAGTTGTACAGGTGATGGTCTAGACCTCTGTTGCTTTTCAGTTAGCAGAAGGTTATCAACTTCGCAAAAAATTGGATGAAAATTACGGAAGATCAGTGGGTGAGAAATGTAGTCACGACAGGCCTGCGGCTATCATTCCAAGCAAAGCTCCACTTACAAGAAGTCCGTGTTGGACAAATCTTTCAGCGATTTCTTCCAAAGAGAGTCTCTCCTTGCGGAGGTATAGGCTCTCCTATCAAAGAAAGCAATAGAGGTCGTCGAGAATCAAAATTCTCCAGGTTTTTACAAGTCACCTGTTTCTCGTACCGAAGTCAGATGGATAGTGCATAGATAGGCTGAGACAGCTGTCTTGTTTGGAATAAAGCCGTTAGGCCATTAGAAAAAAAACGTCTGTGTTCTCAGGGAATTATACCAAAAAAATTTGACGAGGGAGGGAGGCTTTTTTTTTTTATTTTTTATTCCCAAATCTAAAAAACATACCTCAAAATGAAGTTTCTTGGAATCTGGCCTTGTAAGTTCCTACATTGTACATTTCAACTAGTGTCTTGTTGACATCAAACCTGGTAGGTGCTCATGGAATGCTTACAGTCAATTGGTCACACCATTTTTTTAAGAGTGTCTTCACTATGTTGGTACAAAACCATCAATTCTCAAACTCCTTCATGTGACTCTCACATGTACCTGCTATGATGGTATGTAAACCTAAGCCCTTTGGGAACTATGAGCCATGGTGCTTTGGAGACTGGTACTGACCCAGCAGTAGGCCATCTTCCATTGATTAGCCCATCTCCCAACTTTCATGAAAGGGTACTTTCTTGAGTACTGAATTCCAAAAATAAGCCCACCACTGACTTTTCATCTTTAATACTTTAAATATTATATTTTCCAGGTAAGAAGTTGTCAGGATCTTAACATGATCTGAATAGTTGAAGTCAGCAAAAGAAATGTATTAGATTTTCAATCAGCATATTATTATAAATGTTTAACCCCCTGCACACTGAGGTCAAAATACCAAAATTTCAAAGGCCAGTTTTTCTCATAATGCAACTACATGCAGGAATTTAACCAATTCAATCTTGTAGACAGAGCTCAAGATTGAATTGGTTAAATTTTGGTATTTTCACCTCAGTGTGCAGTGGGTTGATACTGTTTTGCCTTGCAGAGATAATTTTATTCTTTTATCACTGTATAAAATTAAAATATATGTTAAAGTGTTTTGATTTTGTGTTTTTCATTTCAGCTCAATTAAAAAACAGAAAACGTCTGTAGTCTTTGTTATTTTTTTATTTTTAAATCCCCTTCCTTTTTACATCTATTTAAATTTAGTTGGGCATCTCATATAAGTGAAATAACTACCCAAGGGTGGAAACGAATAGGTCTGATTCGGAATTTAAAGTACAGACTTGACAGGAAAGTCTTAGAAAAAATATATTTCTCTTTCGTCCGACCAGCATTAGAATATGCGGATGTGGTCTGGGACAACTGTTCAAGGAATTGGCCTTTTATATGGTACTGGATATTTTTTCAGACAGGGAGAGTATAACATTGTATTGAAATAAAATAAAAAATATATGCTTTGAAACTTTTATTTTGTCAAACTGGTCACATTAAGATAGTATAAAGTTCTTATGAAGACTCTGACACTGTGAGATTTTACAGTAGTAGAAAGGTCACACAATAATGCTGATCACATATTTTCGACTTGTACGACTTCAGAACAGGTGCCCTTAACATGCTACCATAAGGAGACCCTGCTGATCATAGACAAATTTACCTAGGCAGTGGTTTCTAGTCAAGTTTTGGCTGCCTGTTCAGGCAGCCAAGACTTGACTAGAAACCACTGCTTAACCACTGGACGTATAGAGGCTGTTGGCTGGTGGGAATTCAGCATACTTGACCAGGCCCTCAAAGGTTAAACTGATGTCATTGATTGAAGTAATGTCTTTTAGAGCAAACCAGACTCTTTTCTCTGCCATTATAGGCAATAGTTGGAAATGTTTATGTTAAACATCTGCATTTTAGAAGATGAGTAGCTGAAAAATAGTTTGCCATATTTAAACACACACTATGACCATGGCACATATCCAAGACAAACAGAATTGTGCCCTGGATATATACCAAGGTGATAGGTTGCACATTTTCAAGGATTGAGGAAGCTGTATGCAATACATGAACATTGAGAGAACAGTTAACCGCTGTCAAGAGTAAGGTATGTGCACTATCAACATGCAATATTCTTTACAGGTTATTTAATACCCTACAAGGAGTTTTGCATGATGATTGTGCACTTATATGGTACAGGTCAAAATAAGTTGCAGGATCAGCAATGAAATAAATCACTATATTTTTAAACCACCATAAACAATTCACTCTACTTTTCCTACATCAATAACACAAGGTTCTGACATACGTTTTTGGAAAGCCCTCAGATACAAAATGTCAGAACCTGGTTATATCAACACAGAAAGAAGTAGAATACATAGTTAAACTATGTATTCTACTTTTTTCTGTGTTGATATAACCGGGATCTGACATTTTTATCCGAGGGCTTTCCAAACACTTATGTCAGAACCTTGTGTTAATCATGTAGGAAAAATAGAGTGAATAGTTTATGGTGGTTTAATATCTTACAATTTATTTTGACTTATACTATATCCTCATGTACTTTTATACATATGCTTTGGCAATGGGAAGTGTCTCACTTCTTCACTTTCTTGCCACTTTGGGTTTCGTTTTCTTTTTAATTTTGCAACCTTGTTCAGGCTACATTCACTGCAAACTGGATAAGCCTCATTGACTTTAATGAGGGATTTGGAACTTCCACAATAAGAACATATATCTGGGAAAATGGCTGAACTGAAATATGGAATCTCAGTAGGAGAAGTACATTCAAGATTTGGTTTTGCAAACACTTTATCCAGAACAGAATTGAGATTTGTATTACCTTCACGTTTAAGCTCTTGCAGAGATGAGCCACATGTGTAGGTATACAATTCGATTATTCTGTCCAGAATAACAAGTTCCCGTTTCGAAATCATCTTAGACGAATACAGTACCCTACTTTTTTCACATTCTGAGCATTTAACACAACGCTTCACATTTTTTGCGGTTTGCGCAGAAGGGCTGAAAGGTAACTTTAATTTACCCTCAGTGGCAACTAGTGATGGTCGATGTTCTTCACTGGTAACCTCCCCGTAGAGGGTTTCAAACCTCTCATAGTGAGAACTGTCTTTCTCACTCGGTTGTGGGTCTGGTAAATAATGTAAATTTTTATACTGTACCAATGACCCAGACATAGCTGGTGCTAACTCTTAAAAATATAGGGCCAAACACAAATTTTGCCCCCCAATCCCCAAAATTTGCATCTAAAACCAAAGAAAACATGTCCTGAATGGCCCTCCATACTTCACCTCTACTGTGCATGCGCAGTGTCAAGGACGTCCCGAAATTGGCGCCATTAATCATTTCTTTGTTTGGCCCTTCATCAGTTAACATCTGACTGATCTTTGTGCTTGTAAATCTCAGTTTAAATGATGCCAGACACATAAATGTTAGTGAAATGGTGATTCTAAGGAGGATATAGAAGGAGGAGAGGAAAAATGAGTGACAGAAAATAATCAGGGCTGTAACTTAAAATTTTTTGATGAAATTATGTTAAGTTACCTATTTTCGAGGCAACAGCCTGTTGTGGTCATTCTTGTTATCTAGATTACACTGCTTATTCAGTGTTTCCTCTCTCCCTTTCCTTTAAGTCCCCTCTTGCTATTCTCCCATGCTTTTGGCATATTTTCTGTAATTTTATTACTAAAATTTCTTGGGAGTTTTAGCTGGATAACAGAATGAATTCTGTTCTTTTCCCCATGTTTACGTCTTCACCTATGGGTGGTGTTCTGCATCTACCATCTGATGTTCTGCAGTTTCTTCCCTGGAAGTCTCTGTTTTGCATCAGATAGTGTATTATTGGTAACTGATTTCGGGCCAGGGTGCCTGGAGTCTTGATCTAGTGTTTTTACACTCACTGTTTACATTTCTAACAGCCCTCTGTGTGAGGGGGGATTTCTTGAAAATAATATCTTGATGTTAATTTAATCATAACTAGATACATTATTATTGTTCGCAAGTGTTGCATAAATTGTTTTAAATATTTTTAAGATTTTTGTCCACACTTAGACTTGGGATCCATTGGGGCTCAACGTTACTTTTCAGAAACTTGGGCTGTTCTGAAAAAATATTTTTTCAAAAGTTTTTGATTCAATTATTTTTTCTATGTTAATGGATCTTGTTATTATGTATTGATTGTCTGGGGTTGGTGCGAGTACTAGGACTTTGTTTTCTTTTCACAATGAAAGGATATTGTTCACTTGTAATAAGTGGAAATCTTCCTCTGACTTTCATAATCATTGTATAATGTAGTCAGTGTACTCGCACTAACTCCTGTTCTGTATATGTTGATTTCGATGACAACATGGGAAGCGTGTGTCACGGTATGTTAGTGGGGAATTGGCCATTCCGGTCCTTTCCCCGCAGGGTCACTCTACTTTATCAATCTCTATTTCAGACGATCATGATCAGGGTGATGTATCCGTGATGTCTTCCAAAAAAGTGTGCCTCCGTCGTCACAATTAATGAAGAGCTAGCGGAAAAGTGCTCATGTAATACGTCAATTGCCTAAGAGGACCCTAGTAGGTTTGACGGCCTTTGACGTCCGCTAGCTCGCCCGGTGTAGCGTCCATTCATCGAATGGTTCGGCAGCCAGGTTCGTCCGTTGCGGTCTAGAAAGGAGTTTTGGGTGATGCGAGCACTATAAAATAACCAAGTGCACACCCAGTGACGGCGGGTTAGACGGGAGAACGGAGGAAGCCTTTTAGTCCGGTTCATAGCTCGTCCAGGTCCATCCGGGCTGCGAGCAAGAGAGGCCCCTCTCTCGTACATCAACATCTGGCCCCAGATGTAGTGGTACTAAATGTCTCGCATTCGGAGCATACGTCCGCCGCTCGGGACGCTCCGTTATATAGACAGTCCAGAGAGACTGTCAATAAGGCTTCCTCATTCTCATGGCAGCGCACACGACCGCACCTTGGGTACGTGACCTCTGATATCCAGTCAACTTCGCCAATCAGAGAATCCTCGGCGACCAGGTCACGTCATCCGATAGCCAGGGACACGAGGCCTGCAGACTCCGGACGTTCGCATAAGAAGTATGCGGGAGTCAACATACACGGAGCTTCCAGCGGCAAAGCATCGTAAGACCGCTTCTGCACAGGCCTCGGTGACGGACGTGCTATCCCAAGTAGCACAACTTATCGCAGCATCCCAGCAATGACAGAATCTCTGTCGCATAATGTATTATCTGACGACGCTGGGTCAGGACGCTCCGCGGAAGCATCAGGTGCGGCCGTCCGAAAATTTCATACGGTCCGACGGGATGCCGAAAGGGATTCGGAGGTTTTCGAGCTTTCCCTTTCGGAACTACATAAGCTGCTGAATATGTCATCCGACTTCTTCTTCTACAGGTTCTTTGTCGGACCAGAAAGCTGCGATACCGGATAAGAAACCGATAGCGTCGGTGGACTTAGAAATTTTTGTTTCAGTTCAGGGACATCGTCCCTCAGTTCCGACACAGTCCAATAATGTCTCAGATACGTTCGATTTATTGAACGACGCTATATTTATTTTTTATATGCTTGCTATGTACAAGCATGTCTGGTTTCTTGTTCGCAAAATTATTGAGATGTCTTTCAAAAGTGTGCCTCTGTCGTCATAATTAATGAAGAGCTAGCGGCAATTAGTGCTCATGGATTACGTCAATCGCCTAAGAGGTCCCTAGTAGCTATAGGATCGACGGAGTTGACATTCGCTAGCTCACCCGGTGTAGCGTCCATTCATCGAATGGTTCGGCAGTCGGGTTTGTGCGTTGCGGTCTAGGAAGGAGATTTGGGTTATGCGAGCACTATAATTGACTTTAGTACACACCCAGTGATGACGGACTAGAGGAGAGATCGAAGGAAGCCTGTTAGTCCGGTTCCTAGCTTGTCCGGTCCGTCCGGGCGGCGAGCGAGAGAGGTCCCTCTCTCGTGCAACAACATATGGGACTGGATGTTGTGGTGCAGACATTTCACCTTCGGAGCGTATGTCCGCCACTCGGGACGCTCCGTTATATAGACAGTCCGAATGACTGTCGATAATGCTTCCTCATCCTCACACCAGCGCACACGACCGCACATTGGCTACGTGACCTTGAATATCCGGCCAGCTTCGTCATTCAGTGATGCCATGGCGAACAGGTCATGCCATCCGGTAGCCAAGGGACACGAGGCCTACACACTCCGGTCGCTTGCATAATAGAAGTATGCACGGGGTAACGAACACGGAGCTTCCAGCGGCAATGCATCGTAAGACCGCTTCTCCACAGGCCTCAGTGACGGACGTGCTATCCAAAATAGCACAGCTTATCGTAGCATCCCAGCAAACGACAGATTCTCGGTCGGATTAGGAATAATCCGACGGCGCTGGGTCGGTGCGCTCCGCTGTTGCATCAGGTACGGACGACCGAATATTTTATAGGGTCCGACAGGATGGCGAAAGGGATTCGGATGATTTCGAGCTTTCCCTTTCGGAACAACTGAAGCTGCCATATATTTCTTCCGGCATTATCTTCCAGAGGTTGTTCCGTCGGACTACATTGCTGCGATGCTGGATAAGAGACTAATAGCGTCATTGGACACGGAGTTTTTGATCGGTTCAGGGACATTGTCCCTGAGTTGCCGACGCAGTCCAATAATGTCTTTAGAACATTCGAATTATTGAACGATGCTATATATATATAAGCTTGCTATCAACATGCTAGTCTAGTTTCTTGTCCGCAATGCTCTATTCTGCCTTTCGTGAATTCTAGGAAGAAATTGTTTAGTGGCAGAACTGGGCTTACCGAGAGTTCCTTTGCGTCTAAGACGGCGAGACTCAAGACTGCAATTGTCTTTTTCGCCGTCTATGTCAATTCCAACCACGATGTTGGAAACGACAATGATGTATAATAGACTTAACTTAGACGCTTTATCATACGTACACCACCTTACTGAGACGTTATTATTACGTCTTCAAGAGAAAGAATTCCAGGATATGATCCTCAATGGGATTTCTTTCAGGGGCAGTAGTTTTCCACGTATAACTCCGCCCTTCAGTGGCAACCTGGAGTTGGTTAGACGTGACGCAGCGCTAGCTACATCCACGCGCGTGGATAGTAAGGTGAAGAACTCTCTCAGAGTCGCTTCGGTCTCCGAGAAGCTTCTCTTCGACGGTAACCTTTCAGCAATCTTGAATTGCTCGATATACACGTTCTCTTGTCTATCAAGTGTAACAAGAGATTCAGATGTGGGCAAACATTCGGTGGTTGACTCAGAGAGTTCCACTGTAGTTGCCGGATCCGAGTTTTTCGATTATGACGGATGCCAGTCAAACAGGTTGGGACACACATTTTGATCCCAACGGATTTGAAGTGCCAGGGTCTTTGGGTTCCGTAGTTTTTACGCAAGCTCTTTACTTCCAAGGAAGAATATTATGTTGGCTTGCACTACGTCTTGGATGAATTTTATTCAGAAACGCATGTTCAATCCTGTCTGATAATACGACAGTAGTTGCGTATATCCGGAACCAGGGAGGCACTCATTCGGTTCCGTTATTGATTTTAACGGAAAGAATCCTTCTGTTTGTTATAGAACACCAAGTTCTGTTTCGGTTCGTCATATTCTCGGTCGTCGGATCGTATTAGCGACTCCCTTTCACGTAAGGGTCGTTTGTTGCCGTCGGAATGGACTATCAACTAACAAGTATTCAATCAGATTTGCTATCAATGGGAGCGCCCAGTGATAAATTTATTTGCGACACAACTCTCCAATCAATTGTAGACGTATGTGTCACCGTGTCCGGAT
The DNA here is from genome assembly GCA_031216915.1 of Pictodentalium vernedei. Classification (NCBI taxonomy): domain Eukaryota; kingdom Metazoa; phylum Mollusca; class Scaphopoda; order Dentaliida; family Dentaliidae; genus Pictodentalium; species Pictodentalium vernedei. Next base: position 299,801,146 of record CM062295.1, on the reverse strand, counting down.
CCCTGAGCATATGTAGTTAACGCTCTATCAATCTAGTAGGACGCGATGATAGGATATACGTATCCTCCAGCGCTGTTGATTCAGCAAGTATTGCTAGGATTATTCATTCACAATACAATTCTGTTGGTAGCATCTCTGTCCCACAGAGACGGTGGATAAATTTACTTAGATGTCTACTGTGGGACTTACCGCTGAAACTTCCTCCACGAGAGGATCTTTTTTCGCTGGGGAAAATCGTGTCAACTCTATCACAACCCGCAAGGTCTCAACCTTCACGTATTCCGTTGTGCGGTCCTTCTTGCATAGCAAGCACTGTATAGGACCAGCAGTGGACGCGATTCCTAACTGTAGAAGGACCTCCTCTTCGCTATACTATGCGGCTAAAGTGGAGGGTCTTCCGTCGTTGGTGTAGGGATCTTTATGTTGATATTTTTGATTCCTCCATACCAGACATTGCAACCTTTCTAGTATACTTGTTTAACGAAATCATCTGCAGCCAGTTACTTTTATAGGTTATAGGTCTATATTATCTGATACCTATGCACACCATGATAGTTTACAATGGAGCCTAATGTCTCTTTATCTAAGTTAGTTTGAAACTTTTCGATAAGAGACCTAGAATCGTTAGATTAATTCCTATTCGGAATTTAGCTTGGGTTCTTATTAACTAAAGCAACCATTTGAATCCTTGAGACAGCAGTTTCAAATTCTGGTCTTTTAAGGCAGCGATTCTCTTGGCCTTCTCTTCTCCTGAAGAGTCAGTGAGCTTCATGCACTATCGGTGGACGATTCTCACTTTCGTAGTATCGGGAACTCTATTACTTTTACTACTAATGTTGTATTTTTGGTTAAGAATCAGGCTCCTAATGATATCCGGAACCTATTGTTTTTAAGGTCCTTCCGTCTTCGAGCGTGCATAGGCCTTTACTCTGTCCGGATAGACCTTTATGTATTTATTAACAGATCTCAGTTTATCAGTAGGACGTAAAGCTTCTTCTGGCTCTGATGCCTAATAGAAAGGTCATTACAGTCCATTCTATTACTTAATGCATTCAGTTAACTATCGGTACTGCTTAGGATAATCTATCCTTAACTCAGCAGTCTGTGCTTAAGATTTCGGCTCATGAAGTAAGAGCTCTTCTACATCTTGGGCTGACGTATAGTTTTGCTATTATAGATTAAGTAGGCTGCATATTGGTCTCAACCATCCACATTCACGAATTTTTATCTCAGAAATATTGTATCCATTTCTGGAGACCTGCATTGTTTGGGTCCATTATCAGCTGCTCAGAAAGTCGATCACTTAACAATTGCAACTGTAGCTATGTAGGCTTTATGTTCCGGCAGTGACTCCGTCCTGCTGCCCTCTTCGCTCTGGGCTATTTGACCCAGGGCAAGAAAAAGGGGGGGGGGGAGGGAGTTCCCTTGGGTCACCTGTTTTTATTATGAAAACAAGGGGATACCTCCTCCGGAGTTAGTAATTCTGAGCTGTTACTGGGATGGTTTCTTAAGTGAAAGTTATGTTTTTAAATTCATTCATGTCATAGTTTTAAAGTATAGCATTTGAATATGTCATGTGTCAAACGGATGTTATTATACTATCCTCGGACACTTTTAAAAGAGTATAAAGAGTCTCAATTCTTTGGACTAACTTTATTTATTGGCTTACTTTAAATAATTAGTATACGAATTATACTGGATATTAATAGAGAACATGGATGTTATGATGCTCAATTATAGAAGGTATTGTGTCTTTCTAATTTGTCATAAATAAGAAAGATACATGTGAAGCCTATTTCTCCTTTTCTCCTACAGGAGATGACTCTATTTTATATAATTGAGCTTATTGGATTTTTCTCTGTGTCCTGGGCCCTCCAGCCTTTTTACTATTCAGCTATGTCTGGGTCATTGGTACAGTATAAAAATGTTAAAAAATTTATACCCGGTAGTAATTTATATATTTTTTATACTTACCAATGACCCAGACGGGGATGGCCCTCCCAGGAGTTGGGAACTCATACCTCCCCACTAAGGACATAGCGCTTACCAGGCACTGATGGTAAGAATGGTTAATGGCGCCAATTTCGGGACGTCCTTGACACTGCGCGTGCGCAGTAGAGGTGAAGTATGGAGGGCCATTCAGGACATGTTTTCTTTGGTTTTAGATGCAAATTTTGGGGATTGGGGGGCAAAATTTGTGTTTGGCCCTATATTTTTAAGAGTTAGCACCAGCTATGTCTGGGTCATTGGTAAGTATAAAAAATATATAAATTACTATAAATTTTTTAACTTTTCTGAATTCAACAATAGGTAATTTTGGGGGACCACACATGGTACAATCAATGTGACCACATTTCTTTATCATAAACAAATAGTGTCTTCTTACAGTGCAGTGTTCTAAGAAGGCATTTAGTTCAGGTAAATCAGCCAACTCTTTCTGCAAATGATGCTCAGTGGTAACTTTACTATCTACCTTTAGCATTTCTTCCCACAATTTGTTCATAGCTGAGTTGGTTGCAGGATCAGAGTTTTTGAACTTCTTGTCTGTAATGACCAGGCGTTCAAAGAGAGACTTCAATAACTTTGTAACAGGAGCAATACTCTCTTTGTATTCCACAGTCATTGAAGCATCGTCTTTCAACACTTTCCTCACAGCCTTGATTGTATTGAAAGGCTTTAACTTGCGTTCTTTCTCATCGGACATTTGTTGTCTCATCATACCTACTGTATTTAAAGCTAGGTTTAAAGTAGACATTACTCGTTCTGCTGGGTTACACCAAGAAGCCATGGGGGCTGTCCTGAGAGCAATTAGCATATCTAAATCAAGAGCTTTGAATATGCATATCAGAGACAACTGAACCCTGAGGTAGTTTGTACGGTGATCTGGTCCACCATCAGTGGAAATACAGCGAACAGGATTGTTGGCAATTTGCTCTGATCGCAAAATATCAACAAGTTCTGTGGCATGGGGCATGGGACTTGATGGTTGCAAAATTATATCTTTCATGCCGACGTAAACCTGTCCGTGATAGAAGCTACCACTTAATTGATCTGGAATGTCATTAACGAGACAGATACTTGGTACCAGTGAAATCTTTGTAAAGTCATGGTCAGCTACTTGAAAACTTTCATTTATGGATACCAAAACCTTCCTACCATGATCTACAGCTGCTACTGGGCAGTTGGGCTCACCAACACTTATGTGGCGCTTATCATCAAGACACACAAGGGTACAAATGTCCCTATGCAAAATACAAAACTCTTTTAGTTAACGGAATAAAGCCGCACAATAGTGATCATCAGAATGCTTGTTTCTGAACTGACGTGACTGAACCATAAATTTCACGGGCAGGGCCCCAGTATATTGAAGGGAGGCTTTAGCGGATGGGTTCTTTGGGTAAAATTGTAATCTCAACCATTGTAGACTAGGTATTTGAACATTTGGGTCACAAAGTTTGGAAACTTGATCACGTAAGTCACGGATTGATATGGCCTGTGCCAGGTGAGTGATCTGATCATGACGTCTATCATCGACTGCCTCCTCAATGGTAGTTTTTATATAGTCATCACATTTGGCAAAAAACTCAGAATACTTAGAAACTATTCCCGGGTTATGATCACACAAATCACATATAATATCGGGATCCTCTAAGGAAAAGGCAAGTCGGACTCTTTCATCAATTACAGATTGCTCATAATCATGAGAAGCAGAACAGTCACCAGTCAGTGTTTGATAGATATATTTAAGGTACATGGGCTTGACATTTTTTAATAGACCACATTCTAGAATGAATTTTCTCCGTTGTGCATTCGAATGAAACTTTGGAAGGGTTTTTTTAAGTTCTGCAGAAAGTGCATTAGATTTGGTCATTATTTCACTGTCGGAATCATCTGGAGGTATTTTCCAAACAAAATGTAATGTCCCAACATTGTTATGGAATGCAACAGAATAATGAATGCATTTAAAGTTTGTATTTCCCGCTACACAATCCAGGTAGTATCTACGCTGCCAAATATCTGATGGCGTAAAATCATCTAGACTGAATGCTGTGTAAAAATCAACTTCACTGAGTTTTTTATTAAATTTCTTATAACGTTCCAAAGACTTTTCACAAAGTACGGGTTTAATTATAGTAAAATTTTGGGACCCAGAATTTTCTTCCAGGGACCCTCGAACTTTGAACATACATTCTACTTTTTCATTCAAATATTTATGATAAGTCCGAAGACAGTCAGCATATGCTACAATGTCTTCCTGAATTGAAGACCACATGTTTTTTTTCATGAATGGCATGTCCACAATTAACAGTAGTTTATCTGAATGAAACTTCAAATCAACTGCATTCAGTTGCAAAGTCTTTTGTTTGTGTTTGTGAGTCATTGGCATATTGTACCCAACAAATTTGTTTAGTGTATCAGGTAAGTGCAAGGAACGTTGTTCAAATTTCTCCATGTGTGGATCAACAAACCAAAGTACATCAGTTATTGCTGAAACAAACTTTCTTCCTTCGCTTACAAGCGACTGTTGAAATTTCAAACTTTTTTCATTCAAGAAATCAACAAAATCATTGAACAAACGGTTTTTATTATCCAATTTTCCAGATACTGGGTCATATTTATCTGGCAGGGCCAACTTATTTGCTGTGTCCATCATCAGTGTAAACACACTAGATGTTGTACCAGTCGATTCATTTTCATGTGCACTGGAAGTGTCTTTGACTGAAGTCAGTGACGATTCTTTTACTGGGATTGGGATATCAAATTTTACGTATCTCCCGTAATTTTGAATGAGCTCCCCGATTGGGGCGCGCGAATAAACTTTTTGCATTCTGGAGGTTTGCGATTTCCCAATGTAACAAAGTGGTTGAACATCTTTGATTTCGTTTGGAATGTTCAATTCACAAAATTCCCCGTCACTTCGAATTTTTTCGAAGACCTCCCCGATTGGAGTACAAGCACTCATTCCTCCATAGACACTGTAATTTAATAAAACAGTGAGTCCAGACGTTATCAATACGCTAAATAAGCATGCCATTCTTATTTGCTAGCATTTACGATGATGAAAATACTTGAGGCAGAACGAATTAATTAAATATGGCATTTGCGAAAATTGAACAGGAAACAGTGCTATTAAAATATGACCGGTGACACAAAAATTTGACCGGGCAATAAAAAAAAATGATGCGGCAGCTTTTTGATGACGCTGGCGGTACCTGAGAACACAGACTTCTTTTTTTAATGGCCTTAGAGGGAATAAGTACGTCTTTTCTCTCTCGGCATTGTATTCCTTGGCATCAAGACTTTAATGCTATTGTGAACGGATAGTAGCCTTATGTACTGTTACAGTGGTCTTTTGTACATTAGCGGCTAGTGTTGTAAGTCTCCATTTAGTGAGCTTTCAGAGGCCGCAGGTGACACCGGTATGTCTTCACGCAGATGAAGACTCATAACTGCGTAGCTATCTTGAGACTACAGTCTCTTTGGGAATTACGGCTGTTAGAATAGCGGCTTGTCATTCCCTACCATGCGTGACGATAGTTGTAAGTCTCTGATCAGTGAGCTTTCAAGGACACAAGTTACACAGAGATATCTGTCTTCACGGAGATGAAGACATCTAAGCTACATCAGCTAGGCTCAGAACGTTGTCTTTTGGGAATAAAACCGCTAACGGAAAGAGTGCTTTTCGGTTTGTTTTCCTTGGTGTCACAGACTTGAGTCTTATTGTTTACACCATAGTGGCCTAGTTAGAATCATGAGCGGTGTTTTTCAGTAATTATGCAATAACATAACTGAAATAACTTATCTCTTGAGTCTACTCTCTCTTTGGGAATTACAGCTGTTAAAAATAGCGGCTCTTCATTCCCTACCTTGCACGACGATAGTTGTAAGTCTCCATTCAGTGAGCTTTCAAGGTTCCAACTTATACCGAAATATCTGTCTTCACGGAGATGAAGACTTCTAAGCTACGGCTGACATTGTAAGTCTCCTTAGTGAGCTTCTAAGGCCACAGTTATCAGCCTTTTAATTGTCTTCACGTATAGGAAGACCTTTAGTTGCTTCAGCTTGGCTGAGTTCATTGTTCTGTCGGACATGATGTTTTGTCAGAGGAGGTTATTCTCTTCCTACCGGTATTGTTTGGTGTTAGTTATCTGAGGCGATAAGCCCTATTGATGACGCCATATTAACCTGATGTGATTAATGAGCATTTCTTCAAATGCCTATACTAAACTCCTTCTCAGGAATATATTTCCTGATATCAGATCGAATGTAAGGAGTTCATCTAGGTTTTTATGATCAGGTGTCAGAACATTGTTTTCGTCTCCCTCTTCATTTCTATCCAATCTGTTGTTGCGGTTTATATTTCCGCTCGAGGGATTGGATATTATGTCTATATGGTGTATTATTTGGTCATCATATCCCCCTACGGCCTTAGTGGTATTATGGAGTCGGTCAGACGTGAGGGAGCCCTGCGGTTCCTATACTATTTGATAACTAACACAAAAGCATTATGAGTCATGCCGGGTTACTGTTAGTATGATAGCTTTGACTATAAGCTTTTTAGCTGTATTACTCTTATTGAGAATAGCAGCAGCAGTATAGCCTTAATTCTACTGCACCGGCCTTACTTATCTGACGTTTCAAGTAATGCAGGTGGTGGGTGTTCGATGGGAATTATTCGTTGACCCCCCCCTGCCAATATGTTAAGAGGTGATTACAGGGCTGGACGTAGTTTTCTTCCTGTAAGTCTTGTATGTATTCAAGTATATGCATATCTTTCATACCTCCCCGATTGGCGGCTGGGTTGTGTTCTAACTGCGACCTCATGGGCACATCCACTATTTAGTTGGTTTGTTTCCTGTGGTTGTTCCTCTTTGTAAATTATATATGCGCCTTTGATTCCTGAACAATAAATTGCTAGCCTTCATGTACCTGTGTGGCTGACATGTCGGTAGTCTGGGTGACATTCTCCAATGTGGCAATTAGTCCACTCTGAGAAGTTTCGCTCAATGCGGTCTGCCCTTTTCTTATGACTTATGAGTTTATAACTCAGTTTAACTGCATTAATGTCATATTATTCATTCCGTTTCCTGGTTACATTCATATCACTCGGTCATACCATGGATACAGGCTGTATTCAGATGAGTACATGTGGGATTCTGTTGCTCACGTGCATAATATGTTTCTTTATTATGCAGAGCATTATTGAATAGATTCTATAAAATTCTTGCTCTGCTTTTAGAATTCATGAGAATTTTGGGACTATTTGGATCAGTTATGGAAGTTCCAATAGGCCGTCTGTGCATACGTTCTCAATTTTTTGGCTTCATTATTTGGAGTAGTATATTCTTTCTCCAAACAGTCATTGGTTGTAACGGACATAAGGAACAATGAATTATCTGGGGGACGGTCCGTTATGGGTCTGTTAACCATAGCCCATTCAATGTTCTGAATCCAGCTTTCTACAAGAGACGGTACAGAGGTGAATTCACATTCTCATATATTCTCACGGTTCAATTGGAGTTTCATTATTGGAATTAATTGTACACCTGAACAGGGTCACCTGTTGGTTACCTCAGAGGCATGTTTGCTGTAACAGATGAGATACTTTCCATTGGGATTCAATTGGACAAGTGTAAGGTTGTATATGTTATATCACCAGTTTTCAACCTATCTACGTATTCCGACTCAGGCATACATTAGAAGCTTGCGCTGTTAATAACCTGTATCGCCACTCTGGCCTCAGCTACTGAGGTGGTGTTAAGCACCAATAATTGATAATAATTATTAACTGGGTGCCTGTTGGGCGAATATATATAGATTATTTGGTACCACTTTTCACTGATTTGAGAGCGCTTCCCTCTTTGTTTTGAAGAATCTTCCTTCAAAAAAAGAGGGGTCATTTTTCTTCATCTCTTCTGGCTTGATAATAAGTGTGTAACTATGAGTGAAACTCTTTTTGTGTGTAGATACAACTTGTTTATTATATATATATGGCATGTGTTTGTGGGGGTTAGTCTCTCACTCTTGAATATATGCCATCCTGATTTAAGTGGCTTAGTCTGGACCAGCCTTAAAATTGGGGCTTGTTACACCCACTTAGCATAATCATTCATGCTAAGAATACGGAATTATTTGGATATGGCTCCTTATTGATATGTCTTCTCTATTATTGTATAGAGAGACATACATGTAATTCCTTTAAAAATTGAATCTCCTTTTCACCTTGGAATGCAGGCTTAGGAGCTGTATTTGGTCTGCTAATTCTTAATTCCTAGGCCCTCTGCCTTTTTACGATTCAGCTAAGTCTGGGCCATTGGTTGTAGTATAAAAATATGATAAATTTAAAGTAATTTGTATATTTTTTATACTTACCAATGGACCAGATGGGGATGGCCCTTCCATGAGTGGGCACTCATACCTCCCCGCTGAGTTATCACTTTAGTAGGCTCGTCTACAAAGAATGATGTTGGTGCCAATTCCGGTTTCTTCCTGAGTACTGCGCATGCACAAATACTAAAAGTATGGAGGGCCAGATAGGACTTTTAATTTTCGGTATTGTATGCAAATTTTGGGGATTGGGGGGTTCAAAATTTGTGTTTGGCCCTTGATATTATTGAGTTTGCAACAGCTAAATCTGGGCCATTTGTAAGTATAAAAAATATACAAATTACTTTAAATTTCTCATTTTTTGGTCATGGAAATAATATTTTTTTTTGATTGACAGTAGAAAATCGAATAATTTGTATATTGCACATGTTCAGTGGATATGCAGGAGGTATTTAACAGAGTTAGTCTGCATGTATTTATTCAAAATACCAGGCATTTATGCCATCTTTAGGACTGCCAACACTCCATTTAAGTGGATATGCTTTTGGCATTGCAGGATGTGGCATATGCAAAGGCTTCGCATTGCCCTTTTTTCTTGTTATTGTCATTATTTAGATTTTAGAAATGTGCTCATCAATAAATTTTAACAAAACAAATCCATTTGAACAAAATATAAATCCTATTACTGACAACTCCCTTTGTTTCACATTCACTGTTATCTGTAAGTATAACTACCACGAACAATAAGTGTGCATTAGTGTGCCTAAAAAGTTAAAAATCTGTATTTCAGGCCCTCCAGCATGGTCCATTTGGCTGCCATATGCTTTCTTTTTATAACCAATGTAAACTTAAAAACATAAAAATTAAATGGTTTATGTCTGACATTTTACCCAAGTTAATAAAATTGATAAATTTGACCCTTGTCCCTTGAGTGCAACAAGGCTTTGCAATGCTTTAGTATTCCAAGGTCAGCTTGCACTCAAGAGATGAAAGACACCACCACCCATGCTATTCTGTAGATTATGAGGCCTAAAACATAAAACAAACCAAGAAATGATCTTTTGCTGGCAAATAAATAAATAAAAAATAAAATAAAAAAATGCCACCCAAATACAATTTTACAAAAATTGGCCTGAGAAACTTTGTGGGGGGGGGGGGGGGGGGGGGCCTTATTTTAACTATATCTGGGCAGAGTTAGAAGAATATGCAGACATTACTTCCAAATTAATTGCCATGGGCATCCAAGAAAATTGCGACAACAAACAAATGCCACAGAAAAGTGTTTGGAACAGTGTTTCCACTCAAATACAAAGTGCTTGAATTTCTAACCTTTCTTAGAACAGTGCTTGATTTTCCACCACTTCCCTTGAAAAGTTCTTGATCTTTCACCACTTTCCTTATAAAGCCCTTGAATTCAGTTTACCACCCGCCTCAGGAACAAGAAATCTCATGATAACCCACCCCACATATATGCTATGTCCTAAAATTAGTCATGAACCACATCACTTTATTATCTTCATATGTATCTAGCTCACTGGGTTTTCTAGAATGGTGTTGCAAGTTTTAATGAAAATTGTAATTGCATCATTCAGTATAAAACCCTAAAATATTTGAAGATGCCTTTCTGAAAGAACAGCCATTGCTTCCCCAATGAGTTTGATTGGTAACTGTCTTGGAACAAAGTTACGGCTTGCCAGAGACTGTGAATGAGATGTGTCTCATGTATTTAGGTGAACCCTTTACCCAACATAATGAAAAAAAAACCTGCGTTGCATCCTTGGACAAGACACTTTGTCCCGGTTGCCTACTATATGGGGGCACGATGACACTGTGTACTAAAGCATACTGCACGTCGATGGTGCACATGTCTTCAACCGCTGTAACCCTGCTTGAGTGGAGCTTGAACAGAATTAGAATGTTGAGCTAACATTTTGCTCGTCGATGCTCGGTGGTTTTCTCCGGGCCCTCCGTCTTCCTCCACCCGTAAAACTGTCACGGTCACGATTAGCCATCGTGCATAAGTAAGTGACCTTAAACACCAATAAATAAATAAATAATAATGAAAAATACGGCTAGCACTATTCACAGAAATCACCTTTTAATTTTAATTTTTTGTCTCAAAAACATAACTTTTGCCCCTGCATTGGAATGAGCTTGTTGAGCTATGTTTTTGATAAAAAAAATGTGTTTTCAAGAATTTTGTTTGCAAGTTTTGTCTGTCTGTCATGTTAGGTAAAGGGTTAACCCTTTACCTAACATGAAAAGCAGACTACACTTGCAAACAAAATTCTTGAATAACTAATTTCTTTCATTTTTGTCTCAAAAACATAGGTTATGACCCCTCATTGCAACGAGCTCGATGAGCACGTTCCAAAGAGGGGTCATAACCTATGTTTTTGAGACAAAAATGAAAAAAACTGAAAATTAATTGATGATTTTTGTCAATAGTGCTGGCCAGTTTTTGCTGTTAATTTGGGTAAAGGGTTAAACAAAATGTGCTGTAACTATGACTTGTCAGTAACATCAGTGTGTGGTGCATCAAATATGAATTAAAGATATTTTGTATGAAACTTATTAATAGAGTGGAAATTGACCTATGAAATTAATACATGCAGTTAACCCAATTTTATTTTTGTAGAACAATGAAGTTGATAGACAACTTGAGAAGCGCTTAGAAGTAATACAGGGGTCTGTGGGTACTGGTGTTCACAGGAAACTGATTCTAGGACCTGGTATTAAGAGTCAACCACCCAAGTAAGTAAATTGTCAATGGGAAATTAAGCTTGTGGTGATACATGTATTGTGCTTCCATGAGCTATTCTGGAATATTCAGAATGTTGTGACATGTTCATTGAAGATACAGATTATCCTTTTACCCATCGCAGACGATTTCAAAATTTATGATTTTAAATATTTTTTCAAATTTTTCAAATATTCCAATGCTGGATGAGCTCATTCCAATCAGAGGTCACATGATATGGTATTGTTAACATTTTTTTAAAATATTTTTCATTCTGCTCAATTTATATATCATGCTGACGGATGTTGCTGGTTTGTTAGGTAAAGAGTTAATTGGTATTCTGTATGAAATGAAACAATGCCTTTATATAATTTAGAATTGTGCTTGTAGTCAAGTTAGATAAATGGTTTAAGCTAATGAATAACCAGCTTGAGTGAGGAAGTTAACAGGTGATGGTGCCTTTTGTATCATCCTTTTTCATCAAGGAATCAAATGGTTCAGAAACTGACCAAATGGCTTCTTCACTTGAGTGAGAGAGTTCATCTCATAACAGAATCATCTGATGTCAAACTTCTGAAACTTCAGAAAACCTTTCCCATAACGCAGCTTGGAATTTAACCAATTCAGACTTGTCTGACAGAGCTCAATGAGGTCTGTTAAACAAAATTGAATTTGTTAAATTCTTAGTTGCATTATGGGAAAAATTTGAAATTTTGTGGTTTGAGACTTCAACATCAGTGTGCTGAGGGTTAAGTGCTAGAAGCCCTTTTCAATTGGAAACCTGCATTTCAGACTTGTATATAAGATTATTCATTCATTAACCCTTTACCCAACGAATCGGCCACATCCACCCGTGTAATATGCAAATTCAGCAGTTGAAAAAATATTATTTTTTCAAAAAATTGCAAAAAAAACATATCATGCGACCCCTTGTTGGAACGAGCTCGTCGATCTCGTTCCAACGACCGGTCACATGATATGGTTTTGTTGAAATGTTTTGAAAAATTTGAAAAAATGATATTTAAAATAATAAATTTTGATATCGTCTGCGTTGGGTAAAGGGTTAAACATAAGTTTCAGTTCATAAAAAAGATTTCCATACATATTTTTTTTGAAAATGATGACACCATTCTCAAATAAATTGTAAGAAAATGTGTTTATCACACACCTACAGTACAGTCGCCATGGAGTGGTCGAAATCCACGCGTGGGCACTGATGTCCACGCATGCATTTATCAGATAATAAAAATCGTCATCAGCAAAATTTTAATTAATGAAGCACCGGGTTGTACCCGGTGCTTCATTGATTAAAGTTTTGATGATTATTTGCATAATTGGTGTTTAGAATATAATATTATTGCATCCTTGGAAATATTGCCCACCCGTGGAAAGCGAGCAGTCCATGGCAGCCATACTGTATTAATGTAAAACACGGGATTTCCACTGTTCTGCCTGTACGATAAAAATATAGTTGTATCGCCCATGTGGTGATACAAAACATGTTCGATTTCGTTTCCAAATAAACAGAGAAGGAATCCGTCTAAATAAATCACGTCATCATTGGTTGAATGCACCGGAGTTGAGATTGCTTGGAAATTCCAAATTCCTCATTTAGATTTGTTTATACAAGATATTTAAACAATCAGAGTCGAGTCAAAAATCCAAAAAATAAAAATAACATTCTGACTGCTTGTTCCTTGACAAATACTTTTCACAACTGGTCATTTAATGATGGAGTGTTCAAACAGTGATATCTCATTGGCAATACAGGAAACAGAGCAATTATCCATTTGAAAAGTGCTTTTAGTTTTTGTGTAGAGTGGTTGTTACATGGGAGGTATGTAATAAATACAGAACCGCACATACATTTGAATGGGTTAAGAATTATCGCACTCGATTGCTTTGGTCCAGGATATCACTCGAGCCTTTGGCTCTTATGATATCCTGTGCCAAAGTTCTTAACTCATTCAAACATATGTGTGGTCCAGTATATGAACAGTACCTTTCAAATTAATGTAACCATTCCATTGGAAATAGATTACAGTAGAGCTCATTTTTAGCTCAACTTTGGCGAAGCCAAATTTGAGCTTATGCCATGGCCTGTCGTCCGTCTGTCCATCAACAATTGGATACGGCTCGGGCTAGAGGCCGTATTTATGAACCGATCTTTATGAAACTGCTTGGGTACCTTTGTTATGACCGTGGGACGAGAACGAGTGTTTTTGGGTGCGGTCCAAAATTCAAGATGGCTGCCAGCTGCCATTGTGTACCGACGATGCAGAAATCTGTTTTTTGTACAGAACTTCCATATGAAAGCTCTGATTTGAATAATTTTTTGTATGAATGTTTAGTACCATGGGATACATCACATATAATACGGGTTTTTTTCTCGTGCCTAAATTATGCAAATTAGACTAACTTTGATGTTTTTTGGTGTTACTTTCAGCACTGTAAGTGCAAATGCCAATACGGCTCGGGCTAGAGGCTGTATTTATGAACCAATCTTTACGAAACTCCTTGGTACCTTTGTTATCACCGTGGGACGAGAACGAGTGTTTTTGGGTCCGGTCCGAAATTCAAGATGGCCGATGGCAGCCATTTTGTACAAAATTTGGTGCAATCAGATTTTTGCACAGAACTTCCATATGAAAGCGCTGATTTGAATAATTGTTTGTGTGAATGTTTAGTACCATGGGATACATCACATATAATACGGGTTTTTTTCTCGTGCAGAAATTATGCAAATTAGATGAACTTTGATTTTTTCAGTGCTACTTACACACAGTAAGTAAACATGTCAATACGGCTCGGGCTAGAGTCTGTATTTATGAACCGATCTTCACGAAACGTCTTGGGTACCTTTGTTATCACCTTGGGACGAGAACGAGTGTTTCTGGGTGCGGTCCAAAATCCAAGATGGCTGCCAGTGGCCATTTTGTACCGAAATTAGGTCTAATCAGTTTTTTGTACACAACTTCTATACGGCTCAGGCTAGAGGCCGTATTTATGAACCGATCTTTACGAAACTTCTTGGGTACCTTTGTTATCACCGTGGGATGAGAACGAGTGTTTTTGGGTGTGGTCCGAAATTCAAGATGGCCACCAGCAGCCATTTTGTACCAAAATTAGTGCAATCGGTCTTTTGTACAGAACATCTGTATGAAAGTTCTGATTTGAATAAATTTTTGTATGAATGTCTAGTAACATGGAATACATCACATACAGTACGGGTTTTTTTCTCGTGCAGAAATTATGCAAATTAGATGAACTTTGATTTATTCAGTGCAACTTATACACTGTAAGTGCACATGTCAATACGGCTCGGGCTAGAGGCTGTCTTTATGAACCGATCTTCACAAAACTTCTTGGGTACCTTTGTTATCACCTTGGGACGAGAACGAGTGTTTCTGGGTGTGGTCCAAAATTCAAGATGGCTGCCAGTGGCCATTTTGTACCGAAATTAGGTCCAATCAGTTTTTTGTCACAACTTCTACACAGCTCATATTTGTGAACTAATCTTCATGAAACTTCTTGGGTACCTTTGTTTTCACCTTGGGACAGGAATGAGTGTGTTTTGGGGTGCCTTTGTTATCACTGTGCTATGAGAACAAATATTTTGGGGTTCAGTCAGACCCACTCTGGGACTCAAAAGATTTTTTTCTAATTTAGCATCTGACTGTCACCCACCTTTACAGTACTTTATCTATACATTTGTTACAGGCAACGGTCAGTATTTATGTACAGAACGTTACAGTACTTTATATGTACCTTTGTTATCAGGTCATTACCTAGATGTTTGTCATTGCTGTGTCACATACTATACATGTACATGTCTTTGTCTTGACAAGTTGAGCTACAGTGTCATTGACACTTTCATTTTTAATATTGCCTTATAGAATAACTGTGTTAGTTGCATAAAACTTTCAATATCTGAACAATTTACAATACTTTTAGTACAATTGTGACCTGTTAATTGCAGGTTCATGCAGATTCCTGGGCAATTCCCTTTTGACGTCACACCTTACATAAATACAACCAATCGAATTCTTTGTTTCATGAAAGCATGCTAAATCGGCTAAAATCAATATTTATGGAAATATCTAATATTAATTAATTTGAAAGTAAGTTTGTACAAAATGTATGTGGTTGAAATACTGTTCATAACCAGTTGTTTTTCGTTTGTTTGTGTTTTTTCGAAAGAACCCCCTTGTTGACTGTGATGCACGTTTAAAATAACCCAGGAATTCCTGGGCAATTCCCTTTTGACATCACACCTTACATAAATACAACCAATCGAATTCTTCGTTTCATGAAAGTATGCTAAATTGGTGTACTGGGACAATGCGGCAGTTCTATTGGTCACTGATGTAATCTCAACAGAGCACGTGGTCATGTTCCATTTTAATTTTAGCATTCTCCACTTGTGGCATAATGTAAACTATACAATCTCAAACAAACTGAATTGGAAAACAATCAATTGGTTCAATAAAAAAATAAACGCATTGAGCACAAAACAAGGGTGAGTTGGAAAATAATTCTGGTTGTGTTTATCGGGTCAGAGTCAACTCACCCCGGGTTGATGCGCAATGCAAATATTTCTGTCTCTAACAGTTGCTGTCAAAACCGATAGGCTAATAATGCATGGATGCGAGTTACAACCAGCCCCTAAAATTAGGACAAACAGTCAATCAATTGATCACTTAATCGAACTACAGATTGTCCAACTGACCACCCACCAGAGATATCTTGTCCATTCAAAGTCAGCTGTTCTGATTAATGATTATTATTCACTTAGTGTCATAATACTGTCATCCAAACAATTAAATTCAAATGTGCCGTCGCTGATAAAAATTTGCCGTTGCCGAATTCTTGGCGGTGGCAATGTTGTGCCATCGCAATATTTTCCTAATTCCGAGGACTGTAAAACTCTCCCTTCACAAGGTAACCTTGGCTTTAAAAAAAAAAATCAAAAACACTCCTAGTATAAGTATTTAATCTGTTATAATATATTTTGTTTTACTGAATTTAAGAAACGCTGTAAAACAAAATATAATAGAATCAGTTCTCAGTTCTGTCAACTGAATAATTGCATTCTTGATATTTGATGATATATTGGAATATTTTATTCATTCATCTAACAGGGATTTACTCTATGATGTTTAAGCAGTAAATGGTTTGGTGTTTGGCAATTAAATGCAGTTAACAGGGCTATTCTCAAGATCTCAAGCCACCAACATACTTCTGAAAGAAATGTGACGCTGTTATGGCCTGGAACCAGTGTACCACTGAAATAAGTTGTCTCCTATGTTTAGATTCACTCATCTGGAATATTTCAGTTGGTTGGAAAAGCAAACCTATGGTTCACTTTTCCGACCAACTGATGAATTCCAGATGACTGAATCTGAAAAATTTCATTTCTGTGAATCAGAGCTAAAATGTTGCTCAGCAGGACTTGATTTCATTAACATTTTCATTTGGAAATGAAGACTCTCCACAGTTGTAGTTTTATATTTACACCACATATAATTCCACAAATTATGTTGATATCTAGATGTTTTCAAGGAGAATTAAATATTTATTGATTGTATTATCAATAACTGGGGCAGGAAAGAATGCCTGTATATCTTTGCAAGTAAATAAACATCACATTACATCAAGTCGTCCCCGCGTTGTGTCCTTGGGCAAGGCACTTAACCCTGATTGTCCACATGGGGGCATGATTACGCCGTGTACTAAGGTGTACTGCACGTCGATGGTGCACATGTCTTCAACCAATCTAACCCTGCCTGTGCTGCAATGCGGAGTTGCAGTGTTGGGGAGCTGGCAGCTGCTCGTGGTTGCTTGGTGGTTCTCTCCGGCTTCCTCCACCAGTAAAACTGTCACCGGCATGGTATGACTTTGGTTGTTAAAGTGTTGTTAAACCCTAATAAATAAATAAATAAATAACATCAAGTCATCTGTACGCAAATTTCCACAAAAACTGGGTAAACAAACAGCCCATAGCTCCTCTGAAGTCTATTAGAAATAGACTGGAGGCCTGAGGGCCCAAGTTATTCTATGAATGAGTAGCCAATTAAGTGGAACACTTATACTGTCTTTGCAATTAGAGCTGAAACGGTTAACCGGTTAATCGATTAATCAATGATCAACATCTTGATCGATCCAAAAAGTAATTGATCGATTAAACGTTACTTTTGAACTACTGTATTATATGGGTTAACAAAGGAACAAACTTGCTTCAAAATAGGCAGATATTGTCACATTGACTCACATCACTTATATGAGACAGAGTAAAGCATGCAAGTTACTTCCTGACTTACTTGTTTACTTGCATGATCATCTTACTGTATCAGTAGTTGGAAATGGTCATTCTTAACCCTTTTACCATTGTGGATAGCAGACGATACTTGCAAAATAAATTCATGAATTACTAAAAAATTTCAATATTTTTATACTGTACCAATGACCCAGACATAGCTGGTGCTAACTCTTAAAATATAGGGCCAAACACAAATTTTGCCCCCCAATCCCCAAAATTTGCATCTAAAACCAAAGAAAACATGTCCTGAATGGCCCTTCACACTTCACCTCTACTGCGCATGCACAGTGTCAAGGACGTTCCGAAATTGGCGCCATTAATCAATCTTAGTTTGGCCCTTCATCAGTTAACATCTGACTGATCTTTGTGCTTGTAAATCTCAGTTTAAATGATGCCAGACACATAAATATTAGTGAAATGGTGATTCTAAGGAGGATATAGAAGGAGGAGAGGAAAAATGTGTGACAGAAAATTATCAGGGCTGTAACTTAAAATTTTTTAATGAAATTATGTTAAGTTACCTATTTTCGAGGCAGCAGCCATTTTGTTGTCATTCTTGTTATCAAGTTACACTGATTTTTCAGTGTTTTCCTCTCTCCCTTTCCTTTAAGTCCCCTCTTGCTATTCTCCCCATGCTTTTGGCATTTTTTCTGTAATTTTTATTACTAAAATTTCTTGGGAGTTTTAGCTGAATAACAGAATGAATTCTATTCTTTTCCCCATGTTTACGTCTTCACCTATGGGTGGTTAGGCGTTGTGTTCTGCATCTACCATCTGATGTTCTGCAGTTTCTTCCCTGGAAGTCTCTGTTTTGCATCAGATAGTGTATTATTGGTAACTGATTTCGGGCCTGGGTGCCTGGAGTCTTATTTTAGTGTTTTTACACTTATTGTTTACATTTACAATAGCCCTCTGTGTGAGGGGGGATTTCTTGAAAATAATATCTTGATGTTAATTTAATCATAACTAGATACATTATTATTGTTCGTAAGTGTTGCATAAATTGTTTAAAATATTTTTAAAATTTTTGTCCACACTTAGGCTTGGGATCCATTGGGGCTCAACGTTACTTTTCAGAAACTTGGGCTGTTCTGAAAAAATATTTTTTCAAAATATTTTGATTTCAGTTATTTTTTCTATGTTAATGGATCATATTATTATGTATTTTGATTGTCAGGGGTTGGTGCGAGTACCAGGACTTTGTTTTCTTTTCACATTGAAAGGATTTTGATCAATTGTTATAAGAGGAAGTCTTCCTCTGACTTTTATAATCATTCTATATGTAGTCAGTGTCCTCGCACTTACTCCTGTTCTGTATATGATGATTTCGATGACAACATGGGAAGCGTATGTCACGGTATGTTAGTGGGAAAATGGACATTCCGGTCCTTTCCCCGCAGGGTCACTCTATTTTATCAATTTCTATTTCAGACGATCAAGATTAGGGTGATGTATCCGTGATGTCTTCCAACAGTGTGCCTCCGTCGTCACAATTAATGAAGGGCTAGTAGAAAAGTGCTCATATAAATACGCCAATTGCCTAAGAGGACCCTAGTAGGTTCGACGGCCTTTGACGTCCGCTAGCTCGCCCGGTGTAGCGTCCATTCATCGAATGGTTCGGCAGCCGGGTTCGTCCGTTGTGGTCTAGAAGGAGTTTTGGGGTGATGGGAGCACTATAAATCAACCAAATGCACACCCAGTGACGGCGGATTAGAGGGAGAACGGAGGAAGCCTTTTAGTCTGGTTCCTAGCTCGTCCAGGTCCATCCGGACGGCGAGCGAGAGAGGCCCCTCTCTCGTACAACAACATCTGGCCCCAGATGTTGTGGTACAAAATGTTTCGCATTTGGAGCATACGTCCACCGCTCGGGACGCTCCAACATATAGTCAGTCCGGAGAGACTGTCAGTAAGGCTTCCTCATTCTCATGGTAGCGCACACGATCGCTCTTGGCTACGTGACCTCGGATATCCAGTCAGCTTCGCCAGTCAGAGAATCATCGGCGACCAGGTCACACCATCCGGTAGCCAGGGACACGAGGCTTTCAGACTCCGGACGTTCGCATAGGAAAGTGTGCGGGAGTCAACGTACACGGAGCTTCCGGCGGCAATGCATCGTAAGTCTGCTACTGCACAGGCCTCGGGGACGGACGTGCTATCCTAAATAGCACAGCTTATTGCAGCATCCCAGCAACAACTGAATCTGTCGCATAATGTATTATCCGATGATGCTGGTCGGGACGCTCCGCAGAAGCGGGTACGGACGTCCGAAAAATTTCATCCGGTCCGACGGGATACCGAAAGGGATTCGGAGGATTTCGAGCTTTCCCTTTCGGAACAACATATGCTGTTGTGTATGTCATCTGACTTGATCTTCTACAGGTTCTTTCGTCGGACCAGAATGCTGCGATGCCGGATAAGAAACTGATAGCGTCGGTGGACTTAGAAATTTTTGGTTCGGTTCAGGGACATCGTCCCTCAGTTCTGACATAGTCCAATAATGTCACACAAACTTTCGAATTATTGAACGACGCTATATATTTATTATTATCTGCTTGCTATTACCAAGCATTTCTGGTTTCTTGTTCGCAAAGTTACGGAGATGTCTTTCAAAAGTGTGCCTCTGTCGTCATAGTTAATGAAGAGCTAGCGGCAAGAAGTGCTCATGGAATATGTCTATCGCCTAAGAGGTCCCTTGTAGGATCGACGGAGTGACATTCGCTAGCTCACCCGGTGTAGCGTACATTCATTGAATGGTTCGGCTACCGGGTTCGTCCGTTGCGGTCTAGGAAGGAGATTTGGGTGATGCGAGCACTATAATAACTTTAGTACTCACCCAGTGACGGCGGATTGAGGACAGATCGGAGGAAGCCTGTTAGTCCAGTTCCTGGCGCGTCCAGGTCCGTCCGGGCTGTGAGCGAGAGAGGTCCCTCTCTCGTCCAACAACATAGGGGACCGCATGTTGTGGTTCAGATATTTTACATTCGGAGCATATGTCCACCGCTCGGGACGCTCCGTTATATTGACAGTCCGAGAGACTGTCGATAATGCTTCCTCATCCTCACAGCAGTGCACACGACCGTACATTGGCTACGTGACCTCGAGTATCCGACCAGTTTCGTCATTCAGTGATTCCACGGCGAGCAGGTCACGCCATCCGGTAGCCATGGGACACGAGGCCTATACACTCCGTTCGCTCGCATAGTAGTAGTATGCATGGGGTAACGATCACGGAGCTTCCAGCGGCAATGCATCGTAAGACCGCTTCTCCACAGGCCTCAGTGACGGACGTGCTATCCAAGTTAGCACAGTTTTTCGCAGCATCCCAGCAATCGACAGTTTCTCGGTCGGATCAGGAATTATCCGACGGCGCTGGGTCGGTGCGGTCCGCGGTTGCATTAGGTTCGGACGACCGAACGCTTTATAGGGTCCGATAGGATGGCGAAAGGGATTCAGACGATTTTGAGTTTTCCCTTTCGGAACATTGGAAGCTGCCATACATTTCTTCCGGCATTATCTTCCAGTGGTTGTTCCTTCGGACTACATTGCTGCGATGTTGGATAAGAGACTTATAGCGTCATTGGACATGGAATTTTGGATTGGTTCAGGGACATTGTCCCTGACTTACCGACACAGTCCAATAATGTCATTAGAACATGTGTATTATTTATCGACGCTATATATATATATAAGCCTGCTACCAAGCATGATAGTTTAGTTTCTTGTCCGCAATGCTCAATTTTGCCTTTTATCATTTATAGGAATAATTTATTTTGGCAGAACAGGGCATACCGAGAGTTCATATGCGTCTAGACAGCATGGTTAATGACTGCAAATTATCTTTTTCGCCGTCTATGTCTTTTCCAACCACAATGTTGGAAACGACAATGATGTCTAATAGACTTAACTTATATGCTTTATCATACGTAATCCACCTTACTGAGGCGTTATCATTACGTCTTTAAGAGAAAGAATTCCGGGATATGATCCTCAATGTGATTTCTTTTGAGGGCAGTAGTTTGTTCACGTATAACTCCGCCCTTCGGTGGCTACCTGGAGTTGGTTAGACGTGACGCAGCCCTAGCTACATCCACGCGCGTGGATAGTAAGGTGAAGAACTCTCTCAGAGTCGCTTCGGTCTCGGAGAAGCTTCTCTTCGACGGCAACTTTTCAGCAATCCATGAATTGCTCGATTTACACGTTCTCTTGTCTATCTAGTGTAGCAAGAGATTCAGACTGGGGCAAACATTCGGTGGTTGACTCAGTGAGTGCCACTGCAGTTGCCGGATCCG
This sequence comes from Pictodentalium vernedei, assembly GCA_031216915.1. Taxonomy (NCBI): domain Eukaryota; kingdom Metazoa; phylum Mollusca; class Scaphopoda; order Dentaliida; family Dentaliidae; genus Pictodentalium; species Pictodentalium vernedei. Next base: position 299,779,470 of record CM062295.1, on the reverse strand, counting down.
AGTTTTATAATTATGACGGTTGCCAGTCAAACAGGTTGGGATACAATATTGATCCCAACGGATTCGAAGTGCCAGGGTCTTTGGGTTCCGCAGTCTCTAGGCAAGCACTTATCTTCCACGGAATAATGTTTTTTAGGCTTGCTTTATGTCATTGCATGAACATTATTCAGAAACGCATGTCCAAATCCTGTCCGATAATACGACAGTAGTGGCGTATCTCCGGAACCAGGGAGGCACTCATTCGTTTCCGTTATTCAATTTAATGGAAAGAATCCTTCTGTTTGTTATAGTACACCAAGTTCTGCTTCGGTCCGTCATATTCCAGGTCGTCTGATTGTATTATCGGACTCCCTTTCACTTATGGGTCGCTTGTTGCCGTCAGAATGGACTCTCAACAAACAAGTATTCAATCAGATTTGCTATCAATGGGAGCACCCAATAATAATTTATTTACGACACAACTTGCTAATCAATTGCAGACGTATGTGTTTACATGTCCGGATCTCTGAGCTTATGTTGTTAACGCTCTATTGATCTAATAGGACGGAATGATAGGATATGCGTATCCTCCTGCGCTGTTGTTTCAGCAAGTATTGCTAAGATAAACAACCACAATACATTTCTGTTGATAGCATCTCTGTGTTCACAGAGACCGTGGGTAAATTTACTCTGAGGTCTACTGTGGGACTTGACGCGAAAACTTCCTCCATGAGAGGATCTTTTTTCGCTGGGAAAAATCGTGTCATCTTCATCACAACCCGCAAGGTCTCAACCTTCTCGTATTCCGTTGTGTGGTCCTTATTGCATTGTAAGCATTGTACTGGACGAGCTTTGGACACAATTTCTTACTGTAGGAGAACCTCTTCTTCGCTATACTATGCGGCTAAAGTGGAGGCTCTTCCGTCGTTGGTGTAGGGATCACTATGTTGATATTGTTGATCCCTCCATACTAGTCATTGCAACTTCCTAGTATACTTGTTTGACAAGATCTACTGCAGCCTGTTACTATTAGGGTTATAGGTTTATGTTATCTCATACCTATGCACTCTATGATAGTTTACAATTGAGTCTTATGTCTCTTTATCTAAGTCAGTTAGTAACTTTTCGATAAATAGACTTAGAATCATTAGATTAAATTTCTATACGGAATTTAACTTCGGTTCTTATTTAGCTAAGTAATCATTTGAGCCTCTGGAAACAGTAGTTTTCAAATTCTGACCTTTTAGACAGTAATTCTGTTGGCTTCTCTTTTACTGAAGAGTCAGTGAGCTTCATGCACTATCGGTGGATGATTCTCACTTTCGTAGTTTCGGAATCACTACTTCCTTTACTATTTAGGTTGGATTTTTGCATAAGAGTCAGGCTCCTAATAATATCCGGAACCTATTGTTATTAAGGTCCTTCCGTTTTCGTACGGGCATAAGCCTTTACTCTGTCCGGTTAGAGTTTACGTATTTATAAACAGATATCTGTTTATTACTACGGGCGTAAGCTTCTTCTGTCTTTGATACCTAATAGAAGGACGTTACGCTCCATTCTATTGCTAATGGATTCAATTAACTATCGATACTGCTTATGGTATATCATTGACTCAGCAGTTGTGCTTGAGTTTTCGGCTCATGAAGTAAGAGTTCTTCTACATCTTGGGCTTACATTAATAGTGTCGCTATTATAGATTTTTGAAGGCTGCTCATTGCGCTCAGCCATCCACATTCATGAATTTTTATCTCAGAAATATTGAGTACATTTCTGGAGGCCTCTATTGTTAGGTCTGTTATCTACTGCTCAGAATGTCATTCACTTAACAGTTGCTACTATAGCTAGGTAGGCTGTCTGTTTTGGCAGTGACTCCGTTCTGCTGCCCTCTTCGCTCTGGGCTATTTGACCCAGGGCAAGAAAAAGGGGGGGGGGGGGAGGGTGTTTCCTTGGGTCACCTGTTTTACTATGAAAACAAGGGGATACCTCCTCCGGAGTTAATAATTCTGAGCTGCTATTGGGATGGTTTTTTAGTGAGAAGTTTATGTTTTAAAAATTCATTCAGGTCTTAGTTTTTAAAGTATAGCTTTTGAATATAGCACGTGTCAACGGACGTTATTATACAATCCTCAGACACTTTTAAGAAGTATAAAGAGTCTATACTCTAGACTTACTTTATTTATTGGCTTACTTTAAAAATTATTAGTATAAGGATTATACTAGATATTTATAGAGTACATGGATGTATGATGCTCAATTTTGGAAGGGGTTGTATCTTTCTAATTTATCATAAATATGAAAGATACATGTAAGGCCTAATACTTCTTTTTCCCCAGAGGGGATGACTCTATTTTATATATTGAACGTATTCCAACTTGCTCTATGTCCTTGGCCCTCCAGCCTTTTTACTATTCAGCTATGTCTGGGTCATTGGTACAGTATAAAAATGTTAAAAAATTTATAGTAATTTATATATTTTTTATACTTACCAATGACCCAGACGGGGATGGCCCTCCCAGGAGTTGGGAACTCATACCTCCCCGCTGAGTACATAGCGCTTACCAGGCACTGGTTATAAGAATGATTAATGGCGCCAATTTCGGAACGTCCTTGACACTGCGCATGCGCAGTAGAGGTGATGTGGAGGGCCATTCAGGACATGTTTTCTTTGGTTTTAGATGCAAATTTTGGGGATTGGGGGGCAAAATTTGTGTTTGGCCCTATATTTTAAGAGTTAGCACCAGCTATGTCTGGGTCATTGGTAAGTATAAAAAATATATAAATTACTATAAATTTTTTAACTTTCGTCTCAAAAACATAGCTTATGACCCCCCATTGGAATGAGCTCAATGAGCTCGTTCCAATGAGGGTAAATAAGCTATGTTTTTGAGACAAAAATTGAAAACATAATAAATTTGAATGGATATTTTTGTATATAGGCCTCGTCGGTTTTGTTTGTTATGTTGGGTAAAGGGTTCATGCTGTAAATCATCAACGATATGGCAATTATTCAGATATCTATTTGGACAAGTGATTAATCAGTTAACCAAGGTTAATCCACATGATTAATCATTCAAGGAAACCCCTTAACCATTTCAGCTCTATTTGCAATGCTTGTTAGCTCTAAAAAATGGTCTATCATAAATGCTGTAATCTGATGATCTGATTTGATTGGTATATGGTATTTGAAATTAATAGTATAGTGGAATGTTGTTTTCATATTCCATGAAGTAGTATAGTTTCTCTAATTAAGAGTGATGTGACAAGTTCTCCTATTTCTGTTTCTTTTCAGAAATGAAACACCTGCAATCCCAGCTGCAACAATGGAATTTGCAGTACTGTGTTTACGAAATGCTTTACATTTGCTGCCTGATGATCCAGCTGTCGTAGAAAATATTAAAACAGAAGAATCCGAAACAGGGTACTTCTTGATAACTTCTCATAAGGCTCCCCCCCAACCCCCAACCCCCCCCCCCCCCCAAAAAAAAAAACAAAAAAAAACTGGATGTTGCACTTGAAATCCAGAAAAGCTGTGAGACTTAAAACCATAAATGAAACTTAATTGTTTCAAATAGGGTCTGGCAAAATGTGATTTTTTCATTGAGTCATATTCAACAAAAAATTATGCCTCAAAACTGCTTGGTAAAAAAAAAGAGATCCATTACCCTTTATGATGGACTTAGAATTTTGTAGAGATTTGTATTCTTTCTAAATGATGCAACAGATTTTGAATCAAATGAAATAAATGACAGAACTTCGGATTGAATCAAATCGGATTTAAAATCTTTGATGGCCCTCGGTTTCAAAGGGAAATTTATGCACATTTCAGAAGAATTTCATAGATATACAGATTTCCTATATATTATTACCCATGAACAGTGAACATTTCACTTTTTGGCGAGTTTGAATTTATTTGTTACAAAATATTATTTCATTTCAATATGTGCCAAAATACTACTGAAACTGTGAAATTAAACACCCTGTCAACTGGCAGATTGCTAAATTATATTTCAAAAGGTGATTTGTAACCTGAGTTTTTTTTCAAAGATACATGCTTCCAGCAAGTGGAGCCTTAGTTTAGCAAGATTTTGTTAATCAATAATAGTTTTGTTTCTATATATTGGAGAGTGCCTGTTGTAATAAAACAATTTTTAATGAACATTTTTTTATATACTTCTGCACAAGCAACAAGCTAATGCACACAGTATAAAAACACTAAAGTGGTTTTCGGTAGAACACTGATAATAGCTTCTAGCACTCTGCTAGTTAAAACTGCACAAACTAATGATTAATTATGTCACAAATGCCATACAGATTCTGTTATTGCATATTAAATACTTTGTAAATACACAGTGATTAAATTTCTAAACAAGTAACACCCAACATTTACAGTTAAAATCAATTTAATTCTTTCAAGATATGGTCCTTTACACAATATCACTTTTACACAGAATGCTTGATTTTACTTTCTTAAGGCAATACAGGCTGCCAGAATTTATCCTATATTTAATAATGAAATTTACAACATTGCAAATGGCTTTGGTTGTTTCCACAACCTATTAGTTCTAACAAACTCTATGTTTACAGTGCTAGTATTAACTCTTTCAACATGAGAGACCGCTTTTCCAGTCCAGGAACTTTTAAATATTCAGGGCCAAACACAAATTTGCACCCCCAATCCCCAAAATTTGCATCCAAATCAAAAAAACTGATGTCCTATATGGTCCTCCATACTCCATAGTAATTGGCGCCAAGCCTCAGTCTTTGTTTGGCCCTTCAGCCAGTAACATCTCACTGACTTCTGTGCTTATATATGTCAGTTAAAATGATGCCAGACACAATATCATGAAGGAAATGGTGGATCCAAGGATGCAATAAGAGGATGAGAGGAAGAAACAGTGGTTGGATGTGTTCAGGGCTGTAACTTATAATATTTTTATACTGTACCAATGACCCAGACTTAGCTGGTGCTAACTCTAACAAAACCAGGGCCAAACACAAATTTTGCCCCCCAATCCCCAAAATTTGCATCCAAAACAAAAAGAAATCATGTCCTAAAGGACCTCCATACTACGCCTCTACTGCGCATGCGCAGTGACGCAGACGTCCCGAAATTGGCGCCAATTATCATTCTCTGTTTGGTCCTTCATCAGTCAACATCTCACTGATCTTTGTGCTTGTAAATCTCAGTTTAAAGGATGCCAGACACGTAATTTTTGGAGAAAATGTGATTCTAAGGAGGATAGAAGGAGGAGAGGAAAAAGAAGTGACAAAAAATAATCAGGGCTGTACTTAAAATTTTTTGATGAAATTATGTTAAGTTGCCTATTTTCGAGGCATGGGCCTCTTGTTGTCATTCTTGCTAATTGTTGCACTGCTTATTCAGTGTTTCCTCTCCCCTAGCCTTCTAAAGTCCCCCCTTGCAATTCTCCCATGCTTTTGGCATATTTTTGAGAAATTTCATTTCTAAAATTTCCTGGGAGAGTTGCTTGGTTACAGAATGTTTTCTGTTATTTTCCCCATAGTTACGTTTTCACCCATGGGTGTATAACGTTTGTGTTTTGCATCTTCCATCTGATGTTCTGCAGATTCTCCCCTGGGAGTCTCTGTTTTGCATCAGATAGAGTGTAATTTGATGACTGATTCCGGGCCAGTTTTTTCAGTGCCTGGAGTCATGTTTTCTGGTGTTTTTACACTGTTTGTTTACATTGGCAACAGCCTTTTTTGAGGGGGGCTGTTTGCCTTTGCTGTAGTTTATCTCACTATAAGATACATTTATATTATCCGTAAGTGTCTCATTAATTATTTAATATAAATTTAAAATTTTTGACCACACTTTGCCATCGGATCCATCAGGGCTCAATGTTACTTTTCAGCAACTTGGGCTTCGCTGAAAAAATATTTTTTCAAAATTATTTTGATTTGCAATTGTTTTTTCATTTATTAATGGATCATGTTATTATGTATCTTTGTGTCAGGGGTTTTTGCGAGTAACTAGGACTTATTGTTGTTCTTTCACAATGAAGGGACGTTGTTCAAATTGTAATAGGAAGAAATCTTCCTCTGACTTTCATGATCATTGTATTAATTGTAGTCAGTGTTCTCGCATTAATCCCTGTCCTATATGTGAATATTGGGATGAGAAACATTGGAAACGTGTGTCACGATATGTTGTTTCTGGAGAAAGGGCGATGCCGGCTCTTTCTCCGCAAGGTCACTCTACTCTCTCAGTTTCTATTTCAGAGGAACCAGAACAGGGTGATGTTTCCATGTTATCTTCTACAAGTGTGCGTCCGTCGTCACAAATGAATTCAGAGCTAGCGGCAAAACTGCTCATGGAGATTAGACAAATGTCGTCCGCTAGCTCGCCCGGTGTAGCGTCCATTCACCGAATGGTTCGGCAGCCGGGTTCGTCCGATGCAGTCCAAGAGGAAGTTTTGGGTGATGCGAGCACTATAAACATAATAGATGCACACCCAGTGACGACGGATAGTAAGCGAGATCGGAGGAAGCCTTTGAGTCCGGTTCCTAGCTCGTCCAGGTCCAGCCGGGCCGCGAGCGAGAGAGGCCCCTCTCTCGTACAACAACATCTGGGACCAGATGTTGTGGTACAAAATGTGTCTTTAGCGGAGCATACGTCCGTCGCTTGGGACGCTCCGTTGTATAAGCAGTCCGCAGAGACTGTTAAGGCTTCCTCTTCTCGTCAGCACACACGACCGCACCTTGGCTGCGTGACCGCCGATATATTACCAGCTTCGCCGATCAAGGATTCTTCGGCGACCAGGTCACACCATCCGGCAGCCAGGGATTCGAGACCAATGGACTCCGGACGTTCGCATAGGAAAAGTATGTGGGAGCCATCTGATGCGGAGCTGCCCTCGGCGAAGCAGCGAAAGACTGCGCCTCCGCAGGTCTCAACGCCGGACATTCTTGTGCAGATAGCACAGCTTATCGCAGCATCCCAGCAGCCGACAGAAACGGTGTCGGATCGAGAATTATCCGACGGCGCTGGGTCGGTACGCTCCGCCGAAGCATCGGGGGCGGACGACCGGGAACATCATGAGGTCAGACCGGATGGTGAAAGGGATACAGATGACTTGGAGCTATCCCTTTCGGAACAACATAAAGCTGCCGTGGACTTCATTCGGCACTTTCTCCCTCAAGTTGTTCCGTCGGGCCAGACTGCTGCGGTTCCGGACAAGAGAATTATAGCGTCATTGGACTCTGAATTTTTTGAGCGGTTCAGGGACATCGCTCCCGAGTTTCCGTCGCAGTCCAATAATGTTGCAAGAACATTTGAATTATTGAACGACGCTATATTTAAACTTGCTTCCAGGACGGGGAAAGCAGGTTTCTTGTCCGCTAATACTCTCAACCTGCCTTTCATTAATGCAAGGAATAAATTCGATACGGCAGGACAGGGTATACCGAGAGTTCCTCTGCGTATGGACGACGAGGCGGAAGACTTAGAGCTATCATTACCGTCGTCAGCTTCTATTCCAACCGCGGTGTTGGAAACAGCTATTGCATCTAACAGAGCCAATTTAGATGCCTTATCTTACGCAGATCACCTTACTAAGGCATTATCACTGCGCCTTCAGGGGAAAGAGTTTCAGGATATACAATCCTCTTTAAGACTTCTTTCAAGGGCAGTAGCTTATTCCAAGTGTAACTCCGCCCTTTCAGTGGCAAATCTGGAGTTGGTTAGACGTGACGCAGCCCTAGCTACATCCACACTAGTGGATTCTAAGGTGAAGAACTCTCTTAGAGTCGCTTCGGTCTCAGGAGAACTTCTCTTGGACGGCAAGCTTTCCGCTATTTATGATAAAATTACAAAGAAAGCTAAGGATTCTCTGTTGTTCAAATCTGCTCCTAAGAAGTCGGATACAGCAGACACGAATAAGACAGGCACTTCTGGGTCTAATGCGCCCAAGAGAGGTTCCTCTAGAGGTTCCGGTGCGTCCTCTTGGTCTTATTCGAGAGACCGTCAGGATAGCGACTCTCGTTCGGGACGTCCTTCAGGCCGGGACAATCGGTCGGACGCCGCGAGGTGCGGGCCGTGGAAGACGTGGTTTCTCCTACCGCAGGCCTCGCAGGTCCAGGAGGTGATGGCTTAAACCTCTATCGCGTTCCGGTTGGCGGAAGGTTGTCGAGCTTTTCACAAGAATGGGCGTCGATTACGGACGACCCTTGGGTGAGAGGAGTGACTTCGGAAGGTCTAAAGATATCCTTCAAACGAAAGCCTCCATTAACTCGAAGTCCAAAGTGGACTCATCTTCCGTCAAATCCGCAGAAAAGAGACGCTCTGTTATCAGAGGTGCAGTCTCTTTTAATGAAGAACGCGGTAGAGGTCGTAGAAAACCAGGAATCTCCGGGATTCTACAGCCATCTGTTTCTGGTTCCGAAACCAGACGGCTCGTTCCGTCCAGTCATAGATTTGAGCTGGATAAACAAGCTGATCATCGCTCCGAAGTTTTATATGGAGACGATTCGATCGGTCAGAGCGAGTATTCGGGTGAACGATTATGCAACGAGCATAGATCTCAAAGATGCGTACTTTCACGTCATGGTACATCTGACATTCCGAAAGTATCTACGCTTCGCAGTCCTAGGAGTGGTGTATCAATTCCGGGCGATGTGCTTCGGATTGAATCTAGCACCCTGGGCTTTCACTCGGGTAATGAACTCGGTAATGATCTACTTCCGAGCTCATTCGTCTGCGGTAACGTCGGCCTACCTGGACGACATTCTTCAGAGGTACGGCAACGAGTTAACGCTTCAGAACGATGTTCAGAATCTTCTTCTATTGCTCCGACGTCTCGGTTTTATAGTAAACGAGGAGAAGTCGGATCTGGTGCCGCCCAAGTCATTCACTCATCTGGGAATGAGCTTCGAGACGCACAACAATCTCGTTCGTCTGCCATTAACCAGAGCGAAATTAGTCAGTTGTTACGCTCGCTATTGTCTGCACGCAGACAAAGTCACGGCGAGAGAATTTATGAGACTGATAGGTCTGTGCGGAGCCGCCGCGGATCTCATTCCGATGGGGCGGTTACGCACACGTCCTCTTCAAATTTTCTTGACTCAGAATTGGAGTGTGAAAATTCAATCGCTCGATGTCGACGTTCTCTTGTCAGATCAAGTGAAACAAGAGATTCAGACTTGGGCAAACATTCAGTGGTTAACTCAGGGAGTTCCGCTGCAGTTGCCGGATCCGAGTTTTACCGTTATGACGGATGCCAGTCAAACAGGTTGGGGTGCATCATTAATCCCAACGGATTCGAGATGCCAGGGTCTTTGGGATCCGCAATTCCTGTGCAAGCACATAAACATCAAGGAAATGATGTCAATTTGGCTTGCGTTACGTCACTGGATGGACATTATTCACGATGCTCATGTCCAAATCCTATCCGACAATACGACAGTAGTGACGTATATACGGAATCAGGGAGGCACTCATTCAGTTCCGTTGTTCAATCTAACGGAAAGAATCCTTCTGTTTGCGCTAGAACATCACGTTCTTCTTTCGGTCCGTCACATACCGGGTCGTCTGAATGTGCTAGCAGACTCCCTTTCACGAAAGGGTCGCTTGTTGCCGTCGGAGTGGACTCTCAACAAACAAGTATTCAATCAGATTTGCTACCAATGGGAACGGCCAATGATAGACTTATTTGCGACACATCTCAACAATCAGTTGCAGACGTATGTGTCTCCGTGTCCGGATCCAAGAGCATTTGCAGTAGACGCTCTGTCGATCCCTTGGGACGGAATGATAGGATATGCGTATCCTCCAGCGCTGTTAATTCAACAAGTATTGCTAAAGATAAAACAATCTCAATGCAAGATTCTGTTGGTAGCATCTCTGTCGCCACAGAGACCGTGGATAAATCTACTCAGGTGTCTGTTGTGGGACCTACCGCGGAAGCTTCCTCCACGGGAGGATCTTCTTTCGCAGGGGAAATCGCGCCAACTCCATCACAACCCGCAAGGTCTCAACCTTCACGTTTTTCCGTTGTGCGGTCCTTCTTGCATGGCAAGCACTTTACAGGACGAGCAGTGGACGCGATTTCTAACTGTAGGAGGACCTCCTCTTCGCTAAACTATGTGGCTAAGTGGAAGGTTTTTCGTTGTTGGTGTAGGGATCATTCTGTAGATATATTCGATCCCTCTATACCAGACATTGCAAACTTTCTAGTATACTTGTTTGACGAAATCAAACTGCAGCCTGTTACTATAAAGGGTTATAGATCTATGTTATCTGATACCTATGCACATCATGATAGTTTACAAATTGGATCTAATGTCTCTTTATTTAAGTTGGTTAGAAACTTTTCGATAAATAGACCCAGAACTCTTAGATTAATTCCTAAGTGGAATTTAGCTTGGGTTCTTCTTAAATTGAAGGAAAAGCCATTTGAACCTCTTGGGACAGTAGATTTCAAATTCTTATCTTATAAGACAGCTTTTCTCTTAGCTTTCTCTTCTGCTAGAAGAGTCAGTGAGCTTCATGCACTATCGGTGGATGATTCTCATTATCGTAGTGTTGGGAACACTATCACCTTCACTACTAATGTGGGTTTTTTAGCTAAGAATCAGGCTCCTAATAAATATCCGGAACCTATTGTTATTAAGGCTCTTCCGTCTTCAGACGGGCGTAGGCCTTTACTCTGTCCTGTTAGAGCATTACGTATCTATAAACAGAGATCTCAGTTTATCAGAAAGGGATGGAAACGTTTCTTTCTGTCTTTGATGCCTAATAGAAAGGACATTTCAGTCCATTCTATTGCTAGATGGATTCAATTAACTATCCGTACTGCTTATGAAGATTTATCTTCTTCTCAGCAGTCTGTGCTTAAGATTTCTGCTCATGAAGTAAGAGCTCTTTCTACTTCCTGGGCTTATGCTAATAGTGTTGCTATTACAGATTTAATGAAGGCTGCTTATTGGTCTCAGCCATCCACATTTACAAATTTTTATCTCAGAAATATTGAGTCCATTTCTGGAGACCTGCATTGTTTAGGTCCGTTATCTGTTGCTCAGAATGTCGTCCACTAAACAGTTGCAACTATAGTTATGCAGGCTTTCTGTTCCGGCAGTGACTCCGTCTGGCTGCCCTCTTCGCTCTGGGCTATTTGACCCAGGACAAGGGGAAGGGGGAGGGGGGGCGGGTGTTCCCTTAGGTCACCTGCTTTATAGTGAAAAGCAAGGGAATGCCTCCTCCAAGTCAGTATTTCTGAGTCGCTTCCGGGATGGTTTTAAAGTGTAATATTAATGTTAAAATTCATTCATGTCTTATTTTTAAAGTGTAGCTCGGTGTGAAGCATTTGTATATGTCAAGTGTCAAACGGGCTTTAATATACAATACTCGGACACTTTTAAATGACTATAAAGAGTCTCAATTCTCTGGACTACTTTATTTATTGGCTTGCTTTAAAAATAATTAGTATAAGGGTTATACTGGATGTTAATAGAGAACATGAATGTTATTGTGCTCAATTATTAAGGGTAGTGTATCTTTCTAATTTAATATTAAATAAGAAAGATACATGTAAAGCCTAATACTCCTTTTCTCCTTAAGGGGTTACCTCTTTACTATATAGTTGAGCTTATTGGATTTTCCTCTATGTCCTAGGCCCTCCAGCCTGTTTACTATTCAGCTAAGTCTGGGTCATTGGTACAGTATAAAAATGTTAAAAAATTTATAGTAATTTATATATTTTTTATACTTACCAATGACCCAGACGGGGATGGCCCTCCCTGGAGTTGAAAACTCTTGCCTCCCTGCTGAGTACATAGCGCTGACCAGGCACTGCCAGTAAGAATGATAATTGGCGCCAATTTCGGGACGTCTGCGTCACTGCGCATGCGCAGTAGAGGCGTAGTATGGAGGTCCTTTAGGACATGATTTCTTTTTGTTTTGGATGCAAATTTTGGGGATTGGGGGGCAAAATTTGTGTTTGGCCCTGGTTTTGTTAGAGTTAGCACCACCTAAGTCTGGGTCATTGGTAAGTATAAAAAATATATAAATTACTATAAATTTTTTAACTTTTATTATAAATTATTTCATGTTCCCTAATTTCGGGACTTGGGCTTGATATTTTAATTCTTTCTATGAAATCTCCACTGTTTGTTAAGTGTTTCCTCCCTCTCCTTCCTTGAAACCCCCCTAGTTAATCTCCCATGCTTTTGGAACATTTTTGGAAATTTTTTTTTCTTGAAAATTTCTTGGGAGTTTAACTTGGTTACAGAATGTTTATTCTGTTATCCCCATGGTTACGTCCTCACCCTTGGGGTGTTTAGGCATTTTTGGTCATGCATCTACCATCTGATGTATTGCAGTTCCTTCTGATGAAGATTCTGCCTTACATCGGATAGTTTTAAGAATCTGTTACTGACTTATGGCCGTGTTTTTCAGTGCCTGGAGTCTTGTTTCCGGTTTTTATAGACTTTTGTTTACGTTGACTACGGTTACTTTCTTTTAGTAATTCCTTGTCATTTGTTAGGTTAGATATGTAGTCAGGTACATTTGTATACTCCGTAAGTGTAACATTAATTTTTTAGTTTGTTTAAAAAATTTTGTCCACACTTAGGCTTTTTTGGGATCCATTTGGGCTCATCGTTCCCATTGGGAACTTGGGTTCATGTCAAAATTTTTCAAAAAATTTTTTTTTATGAATTATTTTTTCGAAATTTTGTTATGGATTGTATTATTATTATGTATCTTTGTAATATTGAGGGTTAGTGCGAGTACTATGACTTAATAATATTCTTATAATTATGAAAGAATTTTGTTCAAATTGTAAATTGAGGAAGTCTTCCTCGGATTCTCATGCTCATTATGTTTGCTGTAGTCATTGTACTCGCACTAACTCTTGTTCAGTTTGTGCCAATTGGGATGACAAACATTGGAGATGTGCGTCACGGTACATTGTTAGGGGTGAGAGATCGATGCCTGTTCTCTCACCACAAGGTCACTAGTTTTTCAGTTTCTTTTTCAGAGGAACAAGAACATGGTGATGTTTCCGTGATGTCATCTGGAAGTGTGCTGCCGTCGTCGCAAATTAATGAAGAGCTAGCGGCAAAAGTGCTCAATGAAATTAGACAAGTGCCTAGGTCCCAAAAGGGATTTACGGCCTTGTCGCCAGCTAGCTCGTCCGGCGGATCTATCATTCAGCATATGGGTGGTGTGATGCTGGGTAAGCCTGTTGTGGTCCATGAGAGGAAAAAGGGTGTTGCGAGCACCATAATCTCGGATCACGCACACCCTGCGACGACGTAACGGAGACGGAACAAGAGGAAGCCAGTCAGTTCTGTGGTAAGCTCGTTCAGGTCATCCCGGACCGCGAGCGAGAGAGGTCCGTCTCTCTTACAACAGCATCTGGGGCCGAATGTTGTTGTTCAAAACATTCGTCGTAGCATACATCCACACCTCCTGTTTGGGACGCTCCGTCTTACAGACAGCCGGCGTCGGCTAGTCTATCGGCTTCCTCTTCAGCATATCAGCACACACGACCGCACCTTGGCTTTGTGACCTCAGATATCCAGCCTGCTTCGCCGACAAAGGATTCCATGTTGTCTAGGTCACGCCATCCAATAGCCAGGGATACGAGGCCTCAACAGTTGGGACGTTCGCATAAAAGGATTATGTCGGACACACCGTCCCAGGAGCTTCCAGCAGCTAAGCAACAGAGGACCGCAGCTCCACAAGCCTCCATGACGGACTTGCTGTCGCGGATAGCGCAGCTTATCGCAGCATCCCAGCAACCTACGGAACATCCTTCAACAGTTTCTGATCAGGAACTGTCGGATGAAGCTGGGTCGGTTCGTTCCTATGCAAGGTCAGACAGGGACGACCGAGATTCCCATCTAGTCCAGTCGGATGGTGAAAGGGAAATTATGGAGCTGGATTTTTATTACCTGCGTCGCCAGCGGCAGAGCAGGTCTAGTAACCGCTCGACTCCGTCCGTCAGTCCATCTGTCAGTCCGTCCAAAACACTTCTTCCGTCAAAGTTTTCTTGGCTTCTATGAAAGGGAATGATTTTATATTTGGTCTGCTGCTTCATAATGATGAGTTGTATCGTGTATCTAATTTTCAGATCTGCCATGCAGCCACTTCCTGTTTGCCGATACTTTGAAGTCTGTTCATCTCTGTAATCAATTGCATGCAGCGAAGCAGGTCCAGACCCGGTATTGGTCTTGGCTTGTTCCCTTTAGGAACAGCATAAGGTGGCGATGGAGTTTATCCGTCAACACCTTCCAGACGTTGTTCCGTCGGACCAGGTTGCTGCGACAAAGGATAAGAGACCGATAGCGTCATTGGATACTGACTTTTTTGGCCAGATTAAGGAAGATGTTCCTGATTATCCGGTCCAGTCCAGCAATGTCTCACGGACGTTTGACTTGCTTAATGACGCTATTTTTACCTGCGTCGCCAGTGGCAGAGCAGGTCTAGTAACCGCTCGACTCCGTCCATCAGTCAGTCCGTCCATCAGTCCGTCCATCCGTCCGTCCATCAGTCCGTCCGAAACACTTTTTCCGTCAAAGTTTTCTTGGCTTCTATGAAAGGGAATGATTTTATATTTGGTCTGCTACTTCATAATGATGAGTTGTATCGTGTAAGCAATTTTCAGATCTGCCATGCAGCCACTTCCTGTTTGCCGATACTTTGAAATTTGACAGTACCCACTGAACATTGAGATTTTCTGTCAAGGTTTTCTCGGCTTCTATGCAAGGGATTGATTTTATATTTGGTCTGCTGCTTCATAATGATGAGTTGTATCGTGTAAGCAATTTTCGGATCTGCCATGCATCCACTTCCTGTTTGCCGATTCAATTGCATGCAGCGACGCAGGTCCAGACCCGGTATTGGTCTTGGCTTGTTAATTTAGCCTCAAAGACAGGCAAGAACAGTTTCTTATCATCACATGCTCTGGATCTGCCGTTCATCAATAGTAGGAATAGATTTGCAATGGCAGGACAGGGCATACCGAGAGTTCCTCTGCGTTTAGACGATCAAGCTGAGGACTTAGATTTGTCCCTGCCTTCATCTTTTTCTATTCTCCCTAGCAATATGGAGACGACGATTTCGTCTAATAGAGCGAATTTAGACGCCTTGTCATACACAGATCACCTTACCAGAGCGTTAGCACAACATCTCGACGGAAAAGAATTCGAGGACATTCGCTCCTCCTTAAGAGTTCTTTCTAGGGCTGTCGCATTCTCCACGTATAACTCCGCCCTATCAGTGGCTAATTTGGAGTTAGTTAGACGTGATGCGGCCCTGGCTTCATCCACTATAGTGGATTCAAAGGTGAAAAACTCTTTTCAAGTCACTCCAGTTTCCGGGGATTTTCTCTTTGATGGTAAGCTTTCTTTAATCTATGACCAGATTACCAAGAAAGCTTCAGATTCTCTGCTTTTTAAATCCGTTTCTAAAAGACCTGACTCAGCAGAAAAAAGTAAAGCAGGAGCTTCTGGTTCGAGTTCATCCAGGGGAAGCTCCTATAAAGGATATAAAAAAATCCTCTAGCTGTTACTCTAGAGACCGTCAGACTAGCGACTCAGGTAGGGGACGTGGTTCTGGCCGAGACAACCGGTCAGATGCCCCTAGGTTGACAGGACGAGGCGCTGGATGCGGAGGACATAGTTTCTCTTCCTGTAGGCCTCGCAGGTCCAGGAGATGATGGTCAGGACTTCTATTGCAGTCCGGTGGGCGGAAGGCTGACAAAGTTTTTGACCAATTGGTTGTCGATTACAGACGACCGATGGGTAAAAGAGGTTATCTCGGATGGCCTAAAGCTATCTTTCTGAGAAAAACCTCCGCTAACACTAAGTCCGCGCTGGACTCAGCTTCCGTCCAATCTTCAAAAAAGAGATTCACTTCTATCAGCGGTGCAATCTCTTTTGGAGAAGAATGCAATAGAGGTTGTGGAAAACCAGGAATCCCTAGGTTTTTACAGTCACCTGTTCTTGGTACCGAAGCCAGATAGCTCGTTCTGTCCAGTTATAGATCTGAGCTGGATAAAAAAGTTGATCATGGCTCCAAAGTTCTATAAGGAGACCATTCGATCAGTGAGGGTGAGCATTCGAGTGGATGATTATGCATCATGCATAGATCTCAAGGATGTGTTCTTTCATGTCATGGTACATCCGACATTCAGAAAGTACCTTCGCTTCACCGTCCTAGGAGTCGTTTATCAGTTCCGAGCGATGTGCTTCGGACTCAATATAGCGCCCTGGGCTTTCACTCGAATAATGAACTCGGTAATGGCTTATTTCTGAGCTCATTCATCTGCGGTAACGTCGGCCTACTTTGACAACATTCTTCAGAGGTACGGCAACAAAACAGTTCTTCAGAACAATGTTCAGAGTCTGCTTCAATTGCTCCGACGTCTCGGTTTCATTGTAAATGAAAAGAAGTCGGATCTAGCTCCATCCAAGCCGTTCACTCACTTGAGAATGAGCTTCGAGACTCACAACAATCTGGTTCGTCTTCCGTTACCCAGAGCAAAGTTTCTCAGTTGCTATGCTCATTTTGTCTACACTCAGACGTAGTAACAGCGAGAGAATTCATGCAACTGATGGGATTGTGCGAATTGGCGGCGGATCTCATTCCAATGGGCCACATGTGCACACGTCCACTCCAGATATTTTTCACTCAAATTTGGAGTGTGAAGATTCATTCGCTCGAAACAAATGTCGTTTTCTCAGACCAAGTAAAACAAAGGATTCAGGCAGATATTCAGTGGTTGACTCAGGGAGTTCCACTGCAGCTGCCGGATCCGTTTTTACGATTATGACGGATGGGAGTCAAACAGGTTGGGGCGCGACATTGAGCCCAACAGATTCAAGGTGCCAGGGCCTTTGGGATCTGGTGTTCCTGAACAAGTACATAAACATCAAAGAGATGATGTCAGTTTGGCTTGTGCTACATCATTGGATGAACGTAATGCAGAATTCACATGTTCAAATACTGTCGGACAATTCGATGGTAGTAGCGTACATTCAGAACCAAGGAGGCACTCATTCGATTCCGTTATTCGACCTGATGGAAAGAATTCTTCTGTTCTGGAACATCACATTCTTCTGTCTGTCCGTCATATTCCGGGTCATCTGAACGTTCTAGCAGACTCGCTTTCTCCGAAAGGTTGCATGTTACTATCAGAATGGAATCTCAACAAGTGAGTATTCAATCAGATTTGCTACCACTGGGATCAACCAATGATAGACTTGTTTGCGACACACCTCAACAATCAGTTGCAGACGTATGTGTCGCCATGCCCAGATCCTCGAGCGTTTGCAGTAGACGCTCTCTCAATTTCTTGGGATAGAATAATAGGATATGCATATCCTTCAACTCCGTTGATTCAACAGATCTTGCTAAAGATCAAGCAATCGCACTGCAAGATGCTGTTGGTAGCATCTCTGTCATCTCAGAAACCATGGATAAATCTACTCAGGTGTCTGTTATGGGATGTTCCTCCGAAGCTTTCTCCATGGGAGGACCTTCTCTTTCAGGGGAAATCTCGTACGTTGCATCACAACCCGCAAAGTCTCAACCTTCACGTATTTCCGTTGTGCGGTCCTTCTTGCACGGGAAGTGCTTTACAGGACGAGCAGTGGACTCAATTTCTAACTGTAGGAGGGCCTCCTCTTCGCTAAATTATGCAGCAAAGTGGAAGGTTTTCTCGTTGGTGTAAGGATCATTCTATTGATATTTTTTATCCTTCCATTCCAGACATTGCTAATTTTTTAGTCTACTTGTTTGACGAACTCAAACACTAGCCAGTAACCATTAAGGGTTATAGGTCTGTGCTATCGGACACATATACTAATTATGATAGCTTACAGATTGGATCTAATATTTCTTTATCTAAGTTAGTAAAAAACATTTTGATAAATAGACCTAGAACTCTTAGGTTAATTCCTAAATGGAATTTAGCTTGGGTTCTACTGAAGCTCAGAGAAGCTCCTTTTGAACCTCTGAACACTGTAGACTTCAAATTCTTGTCATATAAGACAGCTTTTCTCTTGGCCATTGCTTCCGCAAGAAGAGTTAGTGAGCTTCATGCTCTGTCTATTGATGATTCTCATTATCGTAGTATTGGTAATACTATTACTTTAACTACTAATGTGGGATTTTTGGCTAAGAATTAGGCTCCTAATAAGTATCCTGAGCCTATTGTCATTAGGGCTGTTCCGTCCTTAGATGGCCGTAGGCCTTTGCTGTGTCCAGTTAGAGCTATGCATATTTATTAATGCAGATCAGAGTTTATCAGAAAGGGGCGAAAATGCTTCTTCCTCCCTTTAATTCCCAATAGAAAGGACATTTCTGTTCATTCTATTTCTAGATGGATTCAGTTAGCTATTCATACTGCTTATGAGAGTTTATCTTCCAATCCGCAGTCCGTGCTTAAGATTTCAGCGCATGTAGTTAGAGCACTGTCAACATCTTGGGCTTATTCTAACAGTATTGATATTACAGATCTTATGAAGGCTGCTTACTGGTCACAGCCTTCTACTTTCACTAATTTTTACCTTAGAAATATTGAGTCTATATTTTTATACTGTACCAATGACCCAGACATAGCTGGTGCTAACTCTTAAAATATAGGGCCAAACACAAATTTTGCCCCCCAATCCCCAAAATTTGCATCTAAAACCAAAGGAAACATGTCCTGAATGGCCCTCCACACTTCACATCTACTGCGCATGCGCAGTGTCAAGGACGTTCCGAAATTGGCGCCATTAATCATTCTTAGTTTGGCCCTTCATCAGTTAACATCTGACTGATCTTTGTGCTTGTAAATCTCAGTTTAAATGATGCCAGCCACTTAAATATTAGAGAAATGGTGATTCTAAGGAGGATATAGAAGGAGGAGAGGAAAAATGTGTGACAGAAAATTATCAGGGCTGTAACTTAAATTTTTTTAATGAAATTATGTTAAGTTACCTATTTTCAAGGCAACAGCCATTTTGTTGTCTTTCTTGTTATCAAGTTACACTGTTTGTTCAGTGTTTTCCTCTCTCCCTTTCCTTTAAGTCCCCTCTTGCTATTCTTCCATGCTTTTGGCATATTTTCTGTAATTTTATTACTAAAATTTCTTGGGAGTTTTAGCTGAATAACAGAATGAATTCTGTTCTTTTCCCCATGTTTACGTCTTCACCTATGGGTGGTTAGGCGTTGTGTTCTGCATCTACCATCTGATGTTCTACAATTTCTTCCCTGGAAGTCTCTGTTTTGCATCAGATAGTGTATTATTGGTAACTGATTTTGGGCCAGGGTGCCTGGAGTCTTATTCTAGTGTTTTTACACTTATTGTTTACATTTACAACAGCCCTCTGTGTGAGGGGGAATTTCTTGAAAATAATATCTTGATGTTAATTTAATCATAACTAGATACATTATTATTGTTCGTAAGTGTTGCATAAATTGTTTAAAATATTTTTTAAATTTTTGTCCACACTTAGGCTTGGGATCCATTGGGGCTCAACGTTACTTTTCAGAAACTTGGGCTGTTCTGAAAAAATATTTTTTCAAAATTTTTTGATTTCAATTATTTTTTTCTATGTTAATGGATCATATTATTATGTATTTTGATTGTCAGGGGTTGGTGCGAGTACTAGGACTTTGTTTTCTTTTCACATTGAAAGGATTTTGGTCAATTGTAATAAGAGGAAATCTTCCTCTTACTTTTATAATCATTGTATAGGTAGTCATTGTACTCGCACTAACTCCTGTTCTGTATGTGATAATTTCGATGACAACATGGGAAGCGTGTGTCACGGTATGTTAGTGGGGAATTGGACATTCCGGTCCTTTCCCCGCAGGGTCACTCTACTTTATCAATTTCTATTTAAGACGATCAAGATTAGGGTGATGTATCCGTGATGTCTTCCAAAAGTGTGCCTCCGTCGTCACAATTAATGAAGAGCTAGCGGAAAAGTGCTCATGTAAATACGCCAATTGCCTAAGAGGACCCTAGTAGGTTCGACGGCCTTTGACGTCCGCATGCTCGCCCGGTGTAGCGTCCATTTATCAAATGGTTCGGCAGCCGGGTTCGTCCGTTGCGGTCTAGAAGGAGTTTTGGGGTGATGCGAGCACTATAAATCAACCAAATGCACACCCAGTGACGGCGGATTAGAGGGAGAACGGAGGAAGCCTTTTAGTCTGGTTCCTAGCTCGTCCAGGTCCATCCGGACGGCGAGCGAGAGACTCCCCTCTCTCGTACAACAACATCTGGCCCCAGATGTTGTGGTACAAAATGTTTCGCATTCGGAGCATACGTCCGCCGCTCGAGACGCTCCGACATATAGTCAGTCCGGAGAGACTGTCAATAAGGCTTCCTCATTCTCATGGTAGCGCACATGACTGCTCTTGGCTACGTGACCTCGGATATCCAGTCAGCTTCGCCAATCAGAGAATCATCGGCGACCAGGTCACACCATCCGGTAGCCAGGGACACGAGGCCTGCAGACTCCGGACGTTCGCATAAGAAAGTGTGCGGGAGTCAACATACACGGAGCTTCCGGCCGCAATGCATCGTAAGACCGCTACTGCACAGGCCTCGGTGACGGACGTGCTATCCCAAATAGCACAGCTTATCGCAGCATCCCAGCAACGACTGAATCTGTCGCATCATGTATTATCTGACGATGCTGGGTCGGGACGCTACGCGCAAGCAGGTACGGACGTCCGAAAATTTCATCCGGTCCGACGGGATGCCGAAAGGGATTCGGAGGATTTCGAGCTTTCCCTTTCGGAACAACATATGCTGTTGTGTATGTCATCTGACTTTATCTTGTACAGGTTCTTTCGTCGGACCAGAATGCTGCGATGCCGGATAAGAAACTGATAGCGTCGGTGGACTTAGAAATTTTTGGTTCGGTTCAGGGACATCGTCCCTCAGTTCCGACATAGTCCAATAATGTCACACAATCTTTCGAATTATTGAACGACGCTATATATATTATAATATGCTTGCTATTACCAAGCATTTCTGGTTTCTTGTTCGCAAAGTTACGGAGATGTCTTTCAAAGTGTGCCTCTGTCATCATAGTTAATGAAGAGCTAGCGGCAATAAGTGCTCATGGAATATGTCTATCGCCTAAGAGGTCCCTTGTAGGATCGACGGAGTGACATTCGCTAGCTCACCCGGTGTAGCGTCCATTCATCGAATGGTTCAGCAGCCGGGTTCGTCCGTTGCGGTCTAGGAAGGAGATTTGGGTGATGCAAGCACTATAATAACTTTAGTACTCACCCAGTGACGACGGATTGAGGACAGATCGGAGGAAGCCTGTTAGTCCGGTTCCTGGCTCGTCCAAGTCCGTCCGGGCTGTGAGCGTGAGAGGTCCCTCTCTCGTACAACAACATAGGGGACCGCATGTTGTGGTTCAGATATTTCGCATTCGGAGCATATGTCCGTCGCTCGGGACACTCCGTTATATTGACAGTCCGAGAGACTGTCGATAATGCTTCCTCATCCTCACAGCAGCGCACACGACCGCACATTGGCTACGTGACCTCGAGTATCCGACCAGTTTCGTCATTCAGTGATTCCACGGCGAACAGGTCACGCCATCCGGTAGCCAAGGGACACGAGGCCTATACTCTCTGTTCGCTCGCATAATAGAAGTATGCACGGGGTAACGATCACAGATCTTCCAGTGGCAATGCATCGTAAGACCGCTTCTCCACAGGCCTCAGTGACGGACGTGCTATCCAAGTTAGCACAGTTTATCGCAGCATCCCAGCAATCGACAGATTCTTGGTCGGATCAGGAATTATCCGACGGCGCTGGGTCGGTGTGCTCCGCTGTTGCATCAGGTTCGGACGACCGAATGCTTTATAGGGTCCGACAGGATGGCGAAAGGGATTCGAACGATTTCGAGCTTTCCCTTTCGGAACAATGGAAGCTGCCATACATTTCTTCCGGCATTATCTTCCAGAGGTTGTTCCTTCGGACTACATTGCTGCGATGTTGGATAAGAGACTTATAGCGTCATTGACACGGTATTTTGGATCGGTTCAGGGACATTTTCTCTGACTTACCGACACAGTCCAATAATGTCATTAGAACATTTGTATTATTTATCGACGCTATATATATATAAGCCTGCTACCAAGCATGATAGTTTAGTTTCTTGTCTGCAATGCTCTATTCTGCCTTTTATCATTCCTAGGAATAATTTATTTTGGCAGAACAGGGCATACCGAGAGTTCATGCCGTCTAGACGGCGGGGTTAAAGACTGGAATTTATCTTTTTCGCCGTCTATGTCTTTTCCAACCACTATGTTGGAAACGACAATGATGTCTAATAGACTTAACTTAGACGCTTTATCATACGTAGTCCACCTTACTGAGGCGTTATTACGTCTTCAAGAGAAAGAATTCCGGGATATGATCCTCAATGTGATTTCTTTCAAGGGCAGTAGTTTTTCCACGTATAACTCTGCCCTTCAGTGGCAACCTGGAGTTGGTTAGACGTGACGCAGCCCTAGCTACATCCACGCGCGTGGATAGTAAGGTGAAGAACTCTCTCAGAGTCGCTTCGGTCTCGGAGAAGCTTCTCTTCGACGGCAACTTTTCAGCAATCCATGAATTGCTCGATATACACGTTCTCTTGTCTATCAAGTGTAGCAAGAGATTCAGACTGGGGCAAACATGCGGTGGTTGACTCAGAGAGTGCCACTGCAGTTGCCGGATCCGAGTTTTATAATTATGACGGTTGCCAGTCAAACGGGTTGGGGTACAATATTGATCCCAACAGATTCGAAGTGCCAGGTCTTTGGGTTCTGCAGTCACTAGGCAAGCACTTATCTTCCACAGAATAATGTTATTTAGGCTTGCTTTATGTCATTGGATGAACATTATTCAGAAATGCATGTCCAAATCCTGTCCGATAATACGACAGTGGTTGCGTATCTCCGGAACCAGGGAGGCACTCATTCGATTCCGTTATTCAATTTAACAGAAAGAATCCTTCCGTTTGTTATAGTACACCAAGTTCCGGGTCGTCTGATTGTATTAGCGGACTCCCTTTCACGTATGGGTCGCTTGTTGCTGTCAGAATGGACTCTCAACAAACAAGTATTCAATCAGATTTGCTATCAATGGGAGCGCCCAATGATAATTTTTTACGACACAACTTGCTAATCAATTGCAGACGTATGTGTTCGCATGTCCGGATCTCTGAGCTTATGTCGTTAACGCTCTATTGATCTAATAGGACGGAATGATAGGATATGCGTATCCTCCTGCGCTGTTGTTTCAGCAAGTATTGCTAAGATAAACAACCACAATACATTTCTGTTGATAGCATCTCTGTCTTCACAGAGACCGTGGGTAAATTTACTCAGATGTCTACTGTGGGACTTAACGCGAAAACTTCCTCTATGAGAGGATCTTCTTTCGCTGGGGAAAATCGTGTCATCTTCATCACAACCCGCAAGGTCTCAACCTTCACGTATTCCGTTGTGTGGTCCTTATTGCATTGTAAGCATTGTACTGGACGAGCTTTGGACGCTTTTTTTTACTGTAGGAGAACCTCATCTTCGCTATACTATGCGGCCAAAGTGGAGGCTCTTCCGTCGTTGGTGTAGGGATCACTATGTTGATATTGTTGATCCCTCCATACTAGTCATTGCAACTTTCTAGTATACTTGTTTGACAAGATCTACTGCAGCCTGTTACTATTAAGGTTATAGGTCTATGTTATCTCATACCTATGCACTCTATGATAGTTTACAATTGAGTCTTATGTCTCTTTATCTAAGTCAGTTAGTAACTTTTCGATAAATAGACTTAGAATCATTAGATTAAATTTCTATATGGAATTTAACTTCGGTTCTTTTTTAGCTAAGTAATCATTTGAGCCTCTGGAAACAGTAGTTTTCAAATTCTGACCTTTTAGACAGTAATTCTGTTGGCTTCTCTTTTACTGAAGAGTCAGTGAGCTTCATGCACTATCGGTGGATGATTCTCACTTTCGTAGTTTCGGAATCACTACTTCCTTTACTATTTAGGTTGGATTTTTGGTTAAGAGTCAGGCTCCTAATAAATATCCGGAACCTATTGTTATTAAGGTCCTTCCGTCTTCGTACGGGCATAGGCCTTTACTCTGTCCGGTTAGAGTTTACGTATTTATAAACAGATATCTGTTTATTGCTACGGACGTAAGCTTCTTCTGTCTTTGATGCCTAATAGAAGGACGTTACGCTCCATTCTATTGCTAATGGATTCAATTAACTATCGGTACTGCTTATGGTATATCATTGACTCAGCAGTTGTGCTTGAGATTTCGGCTCATGAAGTAAGAGTTTTTTCTACATCTTGGGCTTACATTAATAGTGTCGCTATTATAGATTTTTGAAGGCTGCTCATTGCGCTCAGCCATCCACATTCATGAATTTTTATCTCAGAAATATCAAGTCCATTTCTGGAGGCCTCTATTGTTAGGTCTATTATCTACTGCTCAGAATGTCATTCACTTAACAGTTGCTACTATAGCTAGGTAGGCTTTCTGTTTTGGCAGTGACTCTGTTCTGCTGCCCTCTTCGCTCTGGGCTATTTGACCCAGGGCAAGAAAAAGGGGGGGGGGGGGAGGGTGTTCCCTTGGGTTACCTGTTTTACTATGAAAACAAGGGGATACCTCCTCCGGAGTTAGTAATTCTGAGCTGTTACTGGGATGGCTTTTTAGTGAGCAGTTTATGTTTTAAAAATTCATTCAGGTCTTAGTTTTTAAAGTATAGCTTTTGAATATAGCACGTGTCATACGGACGTTATTATACATTCCTCAGACACTTTTAAGGAGTATAAAGAGTCTCTATTCTCTAGACTTTCTTTATTTATTGGCTTACTTTAAAAATTATTAGTATAAGGATTATACTAGATATTAATAGAGTACATGGATGTATGATGCTCAATTTTGGAAGGTGTTGTATCTTTCTAATTTATCATAAATAAGAAAGATACATGTAAGGCCTAATACTTCTTTTTCCCTAGAGGGGATGACTGTTTTATATAATTGAGCATATTCCAACTTGCTCTATGTCCTAGGCCCTCCAGCCTTTTTACTATTCAGCTATGTCTGGGTCATTGGTACAGTATAAAAATGTTAAAAAAATTTATAGTAATTTATATATTTTTTATACTTACCAATGACCCAGACGGGGATGGCCCTCCCAGGAGTTGGAAACTCATACCTCCCCGCTGAGTACATAGCGCTTACCAGGCACTGGTTATAAGAATGATTAATGGCGCCAATTTCAGAACGTCCTTGACACTGCGCATGCGCAGTAGAGGTGAAGTGTGGAGGGCCATTCAGGACATGTTTTCTTTGGTTTTAGATGGAAATTTTGGGGATTGGGGGGCAAAATTTGTGTTTGGCCCTATATTTTAAGAGTTAGCACCAGCTATGTCTGGGTCATTGGTAAGTATAAAAAATATATAAATTACTATAAATTTTTTTAACTTTTGGCGACCTCATATGTTTAGGTCCGCTATCTGTTGCTCAGAATGTCGTCCACTAAACGATTACAGCTATAGTTATGTAGGTTTTCTGTTCCAGCAGTGACTCTGTCCTGCTGCCCTCTTCCCTCTTCGTTCCATGGTGATTTGACACAGAGCAAGGGGGAAGGGGGGGGGGGGATGGTGTTCCCTTATATCACCGGCTTTATAGTAAAAGCAAGAGAATACCTCCTCCTGAGTCAGTAATTCTGAGTCGGTGCTGGGATGGTTTTAAAGTGTAAAGCTAATGTCTATCTCATTTATGTAATATTTTTAAAGTGTAGCTCGGTGTGAAGCATTTGTATATGTCACGTGTCATACAAGCATTAATATACAATCCTCAGACACTTTTAAAAGAGTATAAAGAGTCTCATTCTCTTTATTTATTGGCTTTCCTTTAAGGAATTAGTATAATGGGTTATACTGGATGTTAATAGAGATCATCGATGTTATTCTGCTAAATTATTGATTGGTGATGTGTCTTTCGTATTTTTAATAAACAAGAAAGACATGTAAATCCTTTCTCTCCTTTTCTCCTTGAGGGGATAATTCTTTATACATAATTAAGCCTATTGGATTTTCCTTTATGTCCTAGGCCCCCCAGACTTTTTTCTATTCAGCTAAGTCTGGGTCATTGGTTACAGTATAAAAACATGAAATAATTTAAAGTAATTTATATATTTTTTATACTTACCAATGACCCAGATGGGGATGGCCCTCCCATGAGTTTGGAACTCATACCTCCCCGCTGATTATATAACATTTAGCAGGCACTGGTTGTAAGAATGAGGCTTGGCGCCAATTTTGGTACTTCCTTGACACTGCGCATGCACAGTAGGCAAAAGTATGGAGGACCATATAGGACATCAGTTTTTTTTATTTGGATGCAAATTTTGGGGATTTGGGGGGCAAAATGTGTGTTTGGCCCTGAATATTTAAGAGTTAACACCAGCTAAGTCAGGGTCATTGGTAAGTATAAAACATATATAAATTACTTTAAATTATTTCATTTTTTGTCTCAAAAACATAGGTTATGACCCCTCATTGGAACGAGCTCGACGAGCTTATTCCAATGAGGGGTTATAACCTATGTTTTTGAGACAAAAAATGAAAAAATAATGAAAATTAATTGCCGATTTTTTAGAATAGACTGGCTGGTTTTGACCGTTATGTTGGGTAAAGGGTTAATTCACACATGTCTGAATGTTTTTCTCTCTTTCCATCTAAAACTTGATATTACATGCATGTATAAAACTTTTCTTAAATCTCATGTGCACACACATTGCATTGCACTTGTAAGAGATGAGTACAAGAGTCGATTATTACAACACTCACTTGATCTGGTTCATCATATTCTGTCGTGTTAACAAGACCACATCAGCAAAATCAAATATGACACCGTACGAATGGTATTGATCTGATCTCATCAATGAGATGGAATATGACAACCCAGATGAGTTGACTGTTGTAGTAATTTGTTTATTATATGACGATGGATTTTTAAGAATTGAATACAACACTTGACACATAGACACAAAAATGCAATTTTGGAATGTTTGGCCAGTATATTCAGTGCAAAATCACTCCACTTTTTACTCTGTGTTTGTAAAATTGTCACCTTAAAAAGGTTTGCATGGCAGTGACGTCACTTGTTTGAGACCCCAAGTAGAAACCGCAAGCAGGTGGGAAGCTTGCACCATGCATAACTGCAACCTTCTTCGCAATGTTTACCACTAGCATACAATGTGATTGCAATTGCAACAACATTTCGCAGACATCAGGCATGCATTCTGCACACATTACATGCATCCCCACATGCATTGCAGGTATACATGTCGTAAACCTCATGCATGCATCTCAAGAATCCTGCACTCATTGCAAGTATACCTGCATGCATCACCAGCATATATCTTGCATTCATCACAACCATCCCACACACATCGCAACCATCATGCAAACATCATGCAAGTACCATACAAACAAGATTACCCAGTAATAATTAAGAGCAAGGTTAACTGGTAGAGTGCTAAATTATTTTTGGTCATCCAAATTTGTTCAGGTCTCTTTGTCTTGTTACAATTTATGGGAGAGTGCCACTTGGCACTCTCTCATAAATTGTAACAAGGCAAACCCTCGCACACTAAATAATGTTAATTCCAAGCTAATATGAAGCATATCCTCAGAATATGAAGGCATCAAGTTGCAGCACCTGCACTTCAGAATAAAGCCCAAATATGGGCTTCTAGCACTCTACCAGTTAACAAATCAGCCTTACAATTCTATTTCACAACTAAATGCTCTGCACAAAATACAACAGTGAATGAGCCAAACCTATAGATTATTGTTTATATCATATATCATATACCTAGGGGTGTTGAGCCGTTATTGTCTTGCATCATGTAAAGGGTTAATAGAGAGCATGAGACTGCTTGAGTTAAAAAAAATGTTGGTGATTCGATCCTGATGTGAGTTGTGTCATTGGGAAAGACACATTGGGCTGATTGCTTCTGAGGGAGTCTGGTGGTTCTGTCTAGTAAGATATATGGCATGATGATAATACACTTACCTTCTACCACTGTTAACTCTGCTTGCACCTGGTTGGTAAATTGTGTTACTTTAACTCATTTCATATTAATTCTTTAATTCTATTGCGTACATTTTATTCACCAGGAATGATTAATTAGGTGAAGGTGGATGTCAATAGGTGATGTACTAAAGTCACCTATTTTCGCTTCGGCACTCATAAATTGACCACACAGCAAAATTGAAATGAATAAAACAGAAAAAAATACTTGGATATAAGTGAAATATTTATACTAAAGGGCTCTTTTATTAAATATAATTCACTTGTATGCATATTTTTGTGTTTAGTTCATTATGATCAGAGCTTCGATGGCCTATTATTTGACACGGTACGTCTGGAAATTGAAACATTTTCAGCTGCACAATTTTCCAGGATTTTTGTCCAAAACTGATTCCCTTCTGGGAGGCCGGGAACTACACTAAATTTACAGGATTTTCCCGAGCATTCCGGGAGAGATAACATGTCTGTTGTAAATTCTTCACTTCAACCAACTTTGCAATCATCACAACCATTGTGCAATAAACTTGCAACCATAGATAATTCAGCAATGAACCTGCAATCACCCCACATGCATAGTTATTGGTTGGGAAGCATCACACACAAAATGTTGGCATCGCACTCATGTTTTATGCTTCCATCTAGCATGTAATGCTATCTTGAGAAAATGCATGTGAAGCTACTGTATTG
Source organism: Pictodentalium vernedei (assembly GCA_031216915.1). Taxonomy (NCBI): domain Eukaryota; kingdom Metazoa; phylum Mollusca; class Scaphopoda; order Dentaliida; family Dentaliidae; genus Pictodentalium; species Pictodentalium vernedei. Next base: position 299,750,715 of record CM062295.1, on the reverse strand, counting down.
CATGCCAATTCTTCTTGGGACTGGCATGATATGGGAAAGTTTAGACTCACTATCCTGCAAACCATATTTGATCAGCAAACTAAAGTGATACTGAGGCGCTATTTTGGGCAGTCATTTTATAAATTATAATAAAGTTATGACTTATTGCTGAACCACAGCATAACAGCTTTATGAAAGAAACTGAAGAAAAGACTGAATTTTATGGGTTGTTTATCTCTTTATCCATCAGAAATAGAAAAACAATTTTATGAATTGGCTATTTAATTAAAAGAAATTCTTGTATTTTTATGCTTCAACCAATGGCCCAAACTCAATATTATCAAGGGCCAGACACAAATTTTGAACCCCCCAATCCCCAAAATTTGCATACAATACCGAAAATGCGCAGTACTCAGGAAGAGACTGGAATTTGCACCAACATCATTCTTTGTTTGGCCCTAAGTCAGTAAACATCTCAACTGACATCTGTGCTTTAAATCTCGCTTTTGGTGGATGCCAGGCACAAATCAATGAAGTATATGGTGGATTCAAGGCAGTAAATGGATGATGGAAGTGAACAACGGTGGTTTGAGACGTTCAGGGCTGTAACTTTTAAATAATATGAAAATTATTTCCTGTTATCCAATTTCGGGATATACGCCTTGACATCATTAGTTTTGCTAATGATTTACCTACTGTATGTGTTCCTTCCCTATCCTTCCATGAACCCACCGGTTAAACTCCTAAGCTTTCTGGCTGTTTTTTATTGAAATTTTTTATTAAATTTCTTGGGAGTTTAACGTGTTGTACTGAAGGTTTATTCTGTTTATCCCCACTGTTACGTCTTCATCCTAGCTTTGCATCAGGTATCAATTAATTATTTACTGACTTGGGCCTTTTGTGTGCCCTTTGTCTAGTTTCCGGTTTTTCTATCCTGACGTTGTTTACTTTTAACAACTCCCTTAACAGGTAATATTTTTATACTGTACCAGTGACCCAGACTTATCTGGTGCTAAACTCTTTAATTCAGGGCCAAACACAAATTTTGCCCCCCCAATCCCCAAAATTTGCATCAAAAATCGAAAAATACATATCCTATATGGTCCTCCATATATTTACTCCTCTGCGCATGCGCAGTGTCAAGGAGGTCCCGAAATTGGCGCCAATTATCTTTCTTTGTTTGGCCCTCAAAATAGTTACACTTCACTGTTATTTGTGCTTCCAAATCTCAGTTTTCATGATGCCAGACACATTTTGATGAGAGAAATGGTGAAAATAAAGAGGAAATATAAGGAGGAGAGGAAAAAATAGTGCAAGAAAATGTTCAGGGCTGTAACTTATAATTATTTTATGAAATTATTTCATGTTGCCTTTTTTCAAGGCATGGCCCTGGTGTTGTCATTCTTGCTATGTATCATTGTTTGATCAGTGTTTCCTCTCTACCTTCCTTATTCCCCCCTAGCTATTCTCCCATGTTTTGGCTTATTTTTTTATAATGTTCATTACTAAAAATTTCTTGGGAGTTTTGGCTTGGTAACACAATTTTTTCTGTTTTTTCCCCATGTTTACGTCCTCACCCTAGGAGTGTTTAGGCATTTTGGTCTGCATCTACCATCTGATGTTCTACAGTTTGTTCTCTGGAGGCCTCTGTTTTGCATCAGATAGTGTTTTAAATTGGTAACTGATTTCGGGCCAGGTTTTTTCAGTGCCTGGAGTCATGTTTCCGGTTTGTTGACACTTTTGCTTAGATTGACAACAGTTACTGCTGATAGTGATTATTTGTCTTCTGCATCTCTTATTTCATAGCAAGATACATTAATATTGTCTGTAAGTGTTACATTAATTTTATCAAAATGAATTTAAATTTTTGTCCACACTTAGGCTTTTTTGGGATCCATTGGGCTCAGGGTTCCCATTGGGAATTTGGGCTCTTCTGAAAAAAAATTTTTTCAAAAAATTTTTTCTTTTTGAATCATTTTTTCGTAATGATTATAATGGATTGTTTTATTATGTATCTTTATTTTTAAGGATTAGTGCAAGTACTATGATTGTTTCCCTTTTTCACAATGAATGATTATTGTTCAAATTGTAATAGGAGGAAATCTTCCTATGATTCTCATGATCTCTGTATTAATTGTACTCTCTGTACTCGCACTGATCTTTGTTCTGTGTGTTTCAAATGGCATGACAAGCATTGGAAACGTGTGTCACGGTATGTTGTTACTGGAGAGAGGGCCATGTTGGTTCTCTCTCCGCCTAGTCACTCTAGTCTTTCACTCTCTTTTTCAGAGGAACAAGAACAGTGTGATATTTCCGTGATGTCGTCCAGAAGTGTGCCTCCATTGTCACAAACAAGTGAAGAGCTAGCGGCAAAAGTGCTCTTGGAGATCCGTCAATTACCCGAAAGGAACTTGAAGGGGTTGACGTCCACTAGCTTGCCCGGTGTCGCGTCCATTCACCGAACGGGTCAGCACCCGGGTTCGTCCGTTGCGGTCCTGCAGAGAGAGTTGGGTGTTGCGAGCACTATAAAACATCCACGTGAACACCCAGTGACGACGGAAAGGAAGATGGATCAGAGGAAATCTGATAGTCTGGTGTTTAGCTTGCCCAGCTCGGCACGAGCTGCAAGAGAGAGAGGTCCCTCTCTCATACAGCAGCATCTGGGACCAGATGTTGTAGTCCATAGCGTTACGCAGTCGGAGCATACGTCCACCGCTCAGGACGCTCCGGTAAATAGGCAGTCCGGCGAGGCTACCTATAAGGCTTCCTCATCCTCATGGCAGCACACACGACCGCACCTTGGCTACATGACCAGCGATATTCAGTCAGCTTCGCCGACCAGGGATTCGACAGCCAGGGATACAAGGCCTTCTACATCCAGACATTTGCATAAAAGATGTATGCAGGATGCAACGTCCAGGGAGCTTCCGGCGGCTAAATCCAGTAAAACCGCGGCTCCCCAGGCCTCCCTAACGGATGTGCTATCACAGATAGCAAAGATCATCCCAGCATCCCAGCAACCAGCAGAGCCTCTGTCGGAACATGAAGTGTCAGACGAAGCTGGGTCGGTAGGTTCTGCCGCTGGATCGGGTGTGGACGACCGAGATTTCCAAGAGGTCCGGCAGGATGGCGAAAGGGATTCTGATGAGTTAGATATTTCCCTTTCGGAACAACATAAAATAGCTGTAGAGTTCATCCGGCATTACCTTCCAGAAGTTGTTCTGCCGGACCAGAATGCTGCGCAGCCGGATAGGAGGGTGATAGCGCCACTGGACACCAACTTTTTTAATCGGTTTAGGGACATTGTCCCGGAATTTCCGTCACAGTCCAGGAATGTCTCTCAGATATTTGAATTATTAGATGACGCTATTGATAAACTTGCCAACAAGACGGGCAGGTCAGCCTTCCTACCGGCATCTGTTCTACAGCTGCCTTTTATCAATCAAAGGAATAAGTTTGATATGGCAGGTCAGAGCATCCAGAGAGTTCCTCTGCATTTAGACGGCCAGGCTGAAGACCTTGATATATCCATGCCGTCGTCTATGTCACTTCCTTCGTTAACGATGGAAACGACGATATCGTCTAACAGAGCTAGTTTAGACGCTATTTCATACGCAGATCACCTTACTAGAGCGTTGTCATTATGCTTTGAAGGACCAGAATTTCAAGATGTACAGACGTCATTAAGAGTTCTGTCCAGGGCCATAGCTTTTTCCATGTTTAACTCCGCCCTTTCAGTTTCGAATCTGGAGTTAGCTAGACGTGACGCGGCCCTAGCTACTTCCACACGCGTGGACAGTAAGGTGAAAAACTCTCTTAGAGTCGCTTTGGTCTCTGGACAGTTTCTCTTCAGTGGCAAGCTTTCTGAAATATATGATAAATTAACTAAGAAAGCTTCTGATACGCTGCTATTTAAGTCTGCTTCCAAGAAGTCGAAACCAGCAGAGAGGAGTAGGCCAGGCACTTCTGGGACGAGTTCGTCCAGGAGAAGTCCCAATAGAGGTTCCTATGCGTCCTCTAGGTCTTACTATAGAGGCCATCAGAGTAGCGACTCGAGTAGGGGCCGTTACGCTGGCCGAAATAACCGGTCAGATGCCCCTAGGCTGTCGGGGTGAGGTGCGGGTCGCGGAGGACGTAGTTTCTCCTCCCGCAAGCCTCGCAGATCCAGGTGGTGATGGTTTAGACCTATGTCGCGTTCCGGTGGGCGGAAGACTGTCGAGTTTCTCAAGCAACTGGGAATCAATTACGGCAGACCCTCGGGTTCGAGGGGTTATTTCGGAAGGACTAAAGCTGTCCTTCAAAGGCAAACCTCCGTTAACTCGAAGTCCAAGATGGACTCAGCTTCCGTCAAATTGTCAGAAAAGAACGGCACTTCTATCAGAAGTCCAGTCTCTTTTAAAGAAGAACGTGACAGAGGAATCTCCAGGTTTCTACAGCCATCTCTTTCTGGTTCCGAAACCAGACAGCTCGTTCCGTCTAATAATTCAAATTCAAATATCTGAGAGACATTCCTGGACTTAACAGGGCTTGACAATTCACGCGAACGCTCGTAACGTTCGCCTATCGGTTACGCAAAAAATAAATCGGGTGAACGGCGAATCGGTTAACGAAAAAATCCCGTGCCTACCTCTTGAATGAATACAGTCAATACTCGATTTTTCTTGATCTAAATGCGCGTTGAAATCTTCGAAGATTCAAGAAAAAAACTGTCATATTTTCTCGAATTCGTGTCTCTTCAAACATTTGTATTCCCCACTCAACAATTGAAGAAAACATCCGGTGGATATGAAAACATCCGGTGGTTATTATGATGTGAGAAAAACAGCCCCAGCATAAGTTGTACCGCTCATATTCTACACAAACCACAAAGGTGTTCGTTCAACAAAGTTGCAAACGGCTTAACGCGATATGCACGAGACAAACCTGCCTGAACTTGTGAAGTAAAATGTAAGTTGTAACTCGACCCAATCTGGCAATTGTTACTTCGTCCTCAATCTGAATATATCTGCCGGTACGAGTTGTCACGTTTACAATGATGGGATGTCACATTTAATGATTAGCGCCTAAATGATTTGTTGAAAACTTTTTTCGCCTAAAAATAATAATTAAATATTATTACCAATTTGCCAGACGTTAATAAAACAATAAGTTATGTTCAAATAATATTTGAACATAGTTCTTCAGACTCCGTCTACCAACCCAACGTTACCCTTACCGCCCATGGAAAAATCTTGTTAATATCTTTTATCAAAGTTGGAAATCATGTTGAATTCTAGGAATATTTAAACACAGTGCTCCGCATACCGATTGGATGTTACCCTTGCTTGCAGTGGAAATTGGCAATAGAACTTCTAGAAGCTATTCTTTCTTATATCCGTTTACAACAGTGCTGATGGCACCGGGTGGTGGTGGTAATAATAGTATTAGTAATAATGCGATTTTGTCGGGCGCCATAGTTCATTAACGGCCTACAGATAGGTTAATATCTCACGGGCCATTAAAGGCCCTCGACTTCGTCTCGGCCCTCTAATGAACCCTCGGGCTGTCAAACATTTTTGTAGAGCCGTCAATAAACCATAGCACCCTTAAAATCATATTATTGTAAAAATATTAGTCAGCACTGTTGGGGCGGGGGGGGGGGGGGGGGGGGCAAAACAATCTATTATCGGGCAGATATATGATAGGATTTTGAGAGCTCCCACCCCCCCCCCCCCCACCCCCATCTCTCCGTTAAAACAATAATTTGAGTCTTGAATTAAATGATAAACCCACATAATTCATCAATTTTTGGGGGTTTCATCTGGCAGAAATGAGGACGGGGTGCCCTTCTTAAATTCGCATATAATTGTTGGTTTCGGCGGTCGTAGTAGCAAATATAATGGTTGGCAATCAAATCATTAATTTCCGACCACATCTTAAAAAAAAATTGAAAAAGGCTTAGAAGCTCTAGGTGTCCCTATGTTCCAGAAGAAGGTGAGAGGGAGTGCGCCGGGTCCAGAATTTAGTGTACCCTCTTACGGCGCACAACCTACTCCTATCTTCCTTGCAGAAACTGAATAATTTTTATTGCAAGCTGTGCTGACGGAAACCATAGGAATGCCAAATACGGGGCCTAGCTCTGTTCGCCCCCAGAGTGATCATCAGTACAATACCCAGTGTGACGGTTTGACCCTGTAAAATGCTGGGATGTTAGGCTCCTAACTGGGGGTAACGTGAAGTTTTTGGTTTATTCTGTATTATCCCTTCAACTGTATCTCTGGCAGCCCCCTTCCCCCCCGCCCCCCCCCCCCCCCCCCCCCCCCCCCCCGAATTTGCATTACTGTTTTTTTTATATGTACACAGAAACAGGGAGTGCTTGGGAGGGGCCGGACAGCAGTTTTTGGGGGGAAGTAAAATAATAAAATAAAATGAAATAAAACAAAAATAAAAAAAATGAAATAGTCTTGATGTGATTGGCGGAACCTGGGGCGGAATGGACAGTTTTTTTTTCTACTAGGCTAGATAAACTAAAAGTGTTCAACGACTAAAAATTTTACAGGTACGAGTTAGTATTATTGTACATGCAGATGGAAGATAAGATAGTGTGGGTGTGCAGCTGTGAACTTTTAGATTTCAAATAAAGTTATATCAGTGAAATGTCCAACTGTTGGTTTTTCATAAGACTCAGCCTAAGCTTTTGCCGCACTCACAATCACAAAAGATTGCACTGAGAACGAACTGTCCCACCAGTAAAAGACGAATCCTCCCTGGCAGGGCCATATCCAGGACGTTTTTGGTACCGGTATACCGGTTTGGGCGCCCAAATTCAGGGGCCCAAATTCTGTATACCTGCCGAAATTAGGTGACGATTTCATAACTGAATATAAAACAAATAGATTCACAAGGCACACAAAAATATTATTCTTGTAAAAAATCTTGGAAACACCATGCTAAAGATACGATGAAATCGTCATCGGGGTACCCATTGGTGTCCTCGATTCTCAAGAATTATGATCGAATGTATTGGATGATTCGGCTTAGATCTATCGACGATACGGACCAGATTTCTGGATGCTTATTTGGCATCCCATTCTACATGTCTGTCTCTCAATCCCCCCCCCACCCCAAGCTCCATTATTTCAAACAGCAGTCTGCTGTTTGAAATAATAGAGTTTGGGGTGGGGGGTGGGGGTCAGTCCCCCCACCCCCAGACTGGCTTTTCTTTATATTGTAACCTCCGCAGTTATGCCTGTTCCGAATCATTTGTAAACGTATTCCGAATCGTCCATAATCATATAATAGCAAACAGTTCATGATCTTGTCCGAATCGTCCAGAAATTGGGTCCGAATTGTCCACAGATCTGGGCCGAATCGTCCAAAAAATATTGTCCAAATTGTACATGGTCCGAATCGTCCAGACACCAAAATTGTCTGGGTAAATGGAAATTGGGACGAGACGACTTTTTTTTACCTCACTGCTAAACTCTTCAATGCTCTGTTTACAAACTCTTGGTGATTGCAGGTGAAATTAACTGACTGTTAGTATTATATAGTATACATGTACCTAATTCAGATACCGACTGCATTGCACCCCCACGTCTTTGTTACTTAGTGTTGTCAACTTGCCGAATCGGGTGTAAATTTAAATGACATGTATAAAGTTTTAAATATCCGAAAATACGTCATTTCCCTGCATCCGAGTGAAGTGTTACGAAGCGTAATAATTCCCTCAGATGTACGGAAATCGCTTCTTTTCGGTGCCAAAATCAAAAATTTTCTCCACCCGACCAAACCATGGTCGGCCCGGCGATTGCCGTCTTTGATTATTAAAAATGGTACCCATACAGATAACTCAGAATATGAGATATTTTGTTTTTAGAATGATCAATCTGTTGATTCTTTTGAATAAAAGCAATGGTCTTCTATTTAACATAACATTGTATCTATAATGAAAAGACGGGTGGGGTGGGGGTAATAAGAGAACAAAATGAATAAGAAAGAAAACATGTTATCTCTATCAAGTTGATTCTAATTTCTTTATTGCAGTATTAAGAATATAACTTTCAAATTCAATAAAAATGGTACCCATACAGTAATATTGTTATTTAAGGTTCACAGCTGCTACTGACACGGTTGTTTTCCAACAACTTTATTATATCAAACGTAAATCGTGAAATGGTTAACCAAGAGGTTTACCAAAAATTTTAAGGCAACCGATCAAAAGGTTAACGAAAATTGGTTGACGCAACCTCCAAATAGGTTCCCCAAAATTTTGAATTGTCAAGCCCTGACTTAAGCTGGATAAACAAGCTCATCGTGGCTCCAAAGTTTTATATGGAGACCATTCGATTGGTCAGAGCGAGCATTCGAGTGAACGACTATGCGGTGAGCATAGACCTCAAGGATGCGTACTTTCACGTCATGGTACATCCGGCGTTCAGAAAGTATCTTCGCTTCGCTGTCCTAGGTGTTGTTTATCAGTTCCGAGCGATGTGCTTTGGTCTGAATCTAGCGCCCTGGGCTTTCACTCGAGTAATGAACTCGGTAATGACTTATTTCCGAGCTCATTCGTCTGCAGTAACGTCGGCTTACCTCGACGATATTCTTCAGAGGTACGGCAATGAGGTAACGCTTCAGAACGATATGCAGAATCTGCTCCTATTGCTCCGACGTCTCGGTTTCATAGTAAACGAAGAGAAGTCGGATCTGGTGCCGTCCAAGTCATTCACCCACCTGGGGATGAGCTTCGAGACGCACAACAATCTCGTTCGTCTGCCGTTAACCAGAGCAAAATTAGTTGTTACGCTCGCTATTGTCTTCACTCAGACAAAGTTACAGCGAGGGAATTCATGAGACTAATAGGTCTGTGCGGAGCTGACGCGGATCTCATTCCAATGAGGTAGCTACACACTCGTCCTCTCCAGGTCTATCTGACTCAGAATTGGAGAGTGAAGATTCATTCGCTCGAGACGGACACCCTCTTGTCAAGCCAAGTGAAACAAGAGATTCAGACTTGGGCAGACATACAGTGGTTAACTCAGGGAGTTCCAGTGCAATTGCCAGATCCGAGTTTTACGATTATGACGGATGCCAGTCAAACAGGTTGGGGCGAGACACTGAGCCCATCGGATTTGAAGTGCCAGGGTCTTTGGGATCCGCAGTTTTTAAGCAAGCACATCAACATCAAAGAGATGATGTCGATTTGGCTTGCTCTACGTCATTGGATAGACGTTATTCAGAATGCACACATGCAGATTATGTCTGACAATACGACAGTAGTTGCGTATATTCGGAACCAAGGTGGCACTCATTCCATTCCGTTGCTCAATTTAACAGAAAGAATTCTTCTGTTTGTACTAGAACATCAGATTCTTCTCTCGGTTCGTCATATCCCGGGTCGTCTGAACGTCTTAGCAGACTCCCTTTCACGGAGGGGTCGCCTGTTGCCGTCAGAATGGACTCTCAACAAGCAAGTATTCATTCAGATTTGCTACCAATGGGAATGGCCAATGATAGATTTATTTGCAACACATCTCAACAATCAGTTGCAGACGTATGTGTCACCTTGTCCGGATCCTCAAGCGTTTGCAGTAGACGCTCTCTCGATCTCTTGGGACGGAATGATAGGGTATGCGTATCCTCCAGCGCCATTGATTCAGCAGATATTGCTCAAGATAAAACAATCACAATGCAAGATTCTGTTGGTAGCATCTCTGTCTCCACAGAGACCGTGGATAAATCTACTCAGGTGTCTTGTGGGACATGCCGAGGAAGCTTCCTCAACGGGAAGATCTTCTTTCGCAAGGGAAATCGCGCATCCTCCATCACAATCCGCAAGGTCTAAACCTTCACGTATTTCCGTTGTGCGGTCCTTCTTGCACGGAAAACATTTTACAGGACGAGCAGTGGACGCGATTTCTAACTGTGGGAGGACTTCCTCTTTGCTAAACTATGCTGCTAAGTGGAAGGTCTTTCGTCAGTGGTGTGGGGATCATTCCGTAGATATTTATGATCCTTCCATTCCAGACATTGCAAACTTTCTAGTATACTTGTTTGATGAGATTAATCTGCAGCCTATCACCATTAACGGTTATAGGTCTATGCTATCCGATACCTATGCACATCATGATAGCTTAATGATTGGAACTAATGTCTCTTTATCTAAGTTAGTTAGAAATTTTTCGATAAATAGACCTGGAACCCTTAGATTAATTCCGAAGTGGAATTTGGCCTGTGTTCTTTTTAAGCTAAAAGATGCGCCTTTTGAGCCTCTTGACACAGTGGACTTCAAATTCTTAACATATAAGACAGCTTTTCTCTTAGCCTTCTCTTCTGCTAGAAGAGTTAGTGAGCTTTTTGCACTATCTGTGGAGGATTCTCACTACCGTAGTGTTGGTAATACTATTACCTTTACTACCAATGTTGGATTTTTGGCTAAGAATCAGGCTCCTAATAAGTATCCTGAACCTTTTGTTATTAAGGCCCTTCCATCATCTGATGGGCGTAGGCCTTTACTTTGTCCTGTTAGGGCAATACGTATTTACAATCGTAGATCTGAGTTCATCAGAAATTGACGTAAGCGTTTCTTTCTGTCTTTGATACCTAATAGAAAGGATATTATGGTTCATTCTATTGCTAGATGGATTCAATTAACCAGAGTCAGTAATTCCGAGTCTGTACCGGGATGGTTTTAAAGTGTAAAGATAATGTTTAATCATCCATGTAATATTTTTAAAGTGTAGCTCGGTGTGAAGCATTTGTATATGTCATGTGTCAAACGAGCGTTAATATACAATCTTCGGACACTTTTAATGAATATAAAGAGTCTCATTTCTCTGGACTTCCTTTATTTATTGGCTTACCTTTAAAAATATTAGTATATAGGGTTATACTGGATGTTAATAGAGATCATTGATTATTATTATGCTCAATTACTGATCGGTATTGTGTCTTTCTTCTTTAATATAAATAAGAAGGATACATGTAAAGCCTATCTCTTCTTTTCTCCTGGAGAGGATATTCTGTTATAGATAATTGAGCTTATTGGATTTTCCTTTATGTCCTAGGCCCTCCAGCCTATTTACTATTCAGTTAAGTCTGGGTCATTGGTACAGTATAAAAATGTTAAAAAATTTATAGTAATTTATATATTTTTTATACTTACCAATGACCCAGACGGGGATGGCCCTCCCAGGAGTTGGGAACTCATACCTCCCCACTAAGTACATAACCCTTACCAGGCAGTGGTTGTAAGAATGATAATTGGCACCAATTTCGGGACCTCCTTGACACTGCGCATGTGCAGAGGAGTAAATGTATGGAGGACCATATAGGACATGTATTTTTCTTTTTTTGATGCAATTTTGGGGGATTGGTGGGGGGGGGGGCAAAATTTGTGTTTGGCCCTGAATTAAAGAGTTTAGCACCAGCTAAGTCTGGGTCATTGGTAAGTATAAAAAATATATAAATTACTATAAATTTTTTAACATTCAGGGTTTTATTTCATCACAATTATATTAGGATACATTTATTGATATTCTGGTAGTGTAGCTTTAATATTTTGGTGTTTGTCCACAATTTTTGGAAAAAATTTGTTTTGATTTTTTTTGAAATTATTCTACTCCCCGCAAACAAAGTTTGGGGGGGTGGGGGGGGGGGGTGGGTGGGGGGGGGGGGGGGTTATGGGTATATAGGAATCACCCTGTCCGTCCGTCCATCCGCCTGCCCGTCCGTCCGTCTGTACGTCTGTCCATCCTTATAAGCGCAACTCCTAAACCGTTTGAAGAATTTTCATGAAACTTTACACAATGGAAGAACTCCATATGAAGATGTGCATGAAGCAATATAATTCCATTCTGACATTTCCAAGGGGAGATAATCTAACTTATACATTTTAATGTACCAAAAAGGCTACAACTGAGGCGCGGGAGTATCACTTTGTGAGCTTGCTCACAGTACCTCTAGTTTTTGATTGTCTTCGTCATGTATCCTTGTATTGTATGATTATATGTTAGATGTTAGGAGTGCAGTGAACATGTTTGGATTATAATTATTTATGATATTACTGCTCTCAGTGTAGGGTGAATTAGTCTACATCAGATTTACATGCTTGTTGCCTTGCCTGTAGTCACTGCACTCCTACTGATTCATGTCCTACTTGTGTGGTCGGGGTCGACTCATTAGGACACTAACATTGGAAGCAGGTGTCACGCTATGTATTCGCGGTGAAGTTCCGATGTCGGGGATGTCACCGCAAGATAATTCAAGTTTTCAGTTTCTTTTCCAGAGGAACAAGAACATGGTGATGGCATTGCGACACCCGTCCAGAATGTGCTGCCGTCATTGTGTTCTGAGGAGCAAACAGAGCTATCTGCTAAGGTGCTCTTGAATATAAAGGGAATAAGACCTCTTATTCCAGCAGCTAGCTCGACCGATCAGGCGGTTACCTGATAGTGGGAACCGTAATACCGTGTATGTCCGATGCGGTGGAGGAGAGCGTAGATTTGGGTAGAGCGACCACCTTTTAATCAAAAGCTCACCCAAAAGAAGGGACCACTCTTCGCCCGTGAAGTTGGACCATCCGGTAGCTAGGGAGACGAGGCCTTGATCATCGGGACGTTCCGAGATCCATCTCTGACACACCGTCCCAGGAGCAGCAAGCGGATAGGAAACAGAAGACCGCTTCTCCTCAGGCCTCGATGACGGACTTGCTGTCGCAGATTGCGCAGCTGATCGCAGCATCCTAGCAAGTGCAGATGCAGCCTCCCTCACTCAGAATCTGAGTTGTCGGACGGTGCAGGGTCGGTCCAGTCGTCTGTTCACACAGATGCAATGGACTGAGATTCGCAACTGATTCTCTCGGATGGTGAAAGGGATAAGGAAGAGGATTACCCTTCCCTTTTGGAACAGCACAGGGTTGCGATGGATTTCATCCATAAATACTACCCTGAATTTGTTCCGACGAATCAGAATGCTGCGATGATAAGTGAGAAACCGCTGACGTTGTTGGACGCAGATTTTATATGGACAAAGGAAGAAGTTCTTTCTTTTCCAGTTCAGCCTAGGTAGGTGTCGCAGGTCTTCAGCCATGTAGATGACACCATATTCACCTCTCGAGTGTGAGGAAAGGGCGTTTTTTTAACTACATCTTACATGAATATACCGTTTCATGGACTCTGTTCATTTAAAAAACGGTTGGAGAAGATGTTCAGAGGGCTCCTCTGCGTTTGAATGAGCAGCCTTGGGATCTAGATGTATCCTTGCCTGCATCATTCACTATTCGCTAAGACACAATTACAACTGCAATTTCATCAAGTAGAGTGAATTTGGAAGCAATGTCTTATGCAGATCACCTCAACGGGAAGGAATTTGAGGACGTTTGTACCTCTCTTAGAGTTCTTTAGAGGCAATTTGTATACCACATATAACTCTGCCCTTACAGTGGCTAAACTGGAGTTAATCAGACATGATGCTGCCCTTGCGTCGTCATCACTTATAGATGACAAGGTGAAAAGCTCTCTCCAGGTCGCTCCGGTCTCCGGACATACTATTTTGGACGACAAGCTTTCGTCAGTCTATGATCAGGCTATTAAGAAAGCATCAAGTGATCTGCTATTGAAGTCGGCGTCTCATCAACCCGCTTCAGCCGACAAGTGTAAAGGAGGATGTTCCAGATCTAAACTTCAAGAGGGAACTCCTCACGAGGGTACAAGAGGCCCTCTTACATTACTCTGAAGGTCGTCAATATAGCGACTCAAAAAAGGGGCGTAGGTCTGATCGGGACTTTCGGTCAGACGCCCCTAGGCTGACGGGATGAGGTTCTTCATGGGAAGGATGTAGTTTCTCCTCCTGTAAGCCTCGCAGGTCATACAGGTGATGTTCAAGACCTCTATTGCTTGCCAGTTGGCGGAAGGGTATCATCTTCGCTAGAAACTGGACAGCAGTAACAGAAGATCAGTGGTTGAGAAGTGTTGTCTCAGACGGCCTATGGCTATCATTCCGGGTGGCACCCCCACTAACAAGATGTCTGCGTTGGACAGATCTTCCGTCGGATCCTTTCAAAAGAGAGTCTCTCCCAGCAGAGGTACAGGCTCTATTATTAAAGGAAGCAATGGAGGTTGCCGAGAATCAGGATTCTCAGGGTTTTTACAGTCACCTGTTCCTCGTACCGAAGCCAGACGGCTCGTTCCGACCAGTAATAGACTTGAGCTGGATAAACAAGCTTTTCGTGGCTCCAAAATTCTATATGGAGACCATTTGGTCGGTAAGAGTGAGCGTTCTAGTGAACGACTATGCAGCAAGCATAGATCTAAAGGATGCGTACTTTCATGTCCTGGTACATCCGGCATTTAGAAAGTACCTGTGGTTCACCATACAGGGAAGGTGTAGGAGTTCAGAGCAATGTGCTTTGGTCTGAACCTGGCTCCCTGGGCATTCACTCATATATGAACGGTAATGTCATACTTCCGATCTCATTCGTCTGCGGTAACGTCGGATTACTTGGACGACATTCTACAGAGATACGGCAACAGAATTATTCTTCAGAACGATGTTCAGAGTCTGCTTCTTTTGTTCCGATGTCGCGGTTTCATCGTAAACTAGAAAAAGCCGGATATAGCTCCGTCCAAGTTGTTCACTCACTTGGCAATGAGCTTCGGGGCTCACAACAATCTGGTTCGTCAGCCGTTACCCAGAGCGAAATTAGTCAGTTGTTAAGCTCGCTTTGTCTACACTCAGACGCATTAACAGCGAAGGAATTCATACGACTGATGGGGCTGTGCAGAGCAGCTGCGGATCTTATTCTGATGAGCCGCCTGCACACGCGTCCCCTCCATATTTAGGCAGATATTCAGTGGTTAACTCAGGGAGTTCCGCTGCAACTGCCGGATCCGGCTTTCAGGATTATGATGGATGCGAGTCAGACGGGTTGGGGTGCGACCCAAAATCCCGCAGGCTTGAGGTGTCAGGGTCTTTGGAACCCTCGGTTCCTAGAGAAGCGCATAAACATCAAAAAGATGATGTCAATATGGCTAGCGCTACATCATTGGATTCACATACTGTTAATAGCGGACGTCCATGTTCAAATTTTGTCAGACAATTCAACAATAGTAGCTTACATCAGGAACCAAGGCCACACTCATTCGATGCCATTATGCAAATTAACGGAAAAGATTCTCCTATACGTCATGAATCATCATGTTCATATTTCTGTCGTTCATATACCGTGTCACCTGAATGTACTTGCAGACTCGCTCTCTCGGAAAGGTCGCCTGTTGACATCGGACCGGACTCTCAACAAGCGAATATTCAGGCAGATTTGCTACCAGTGGGATCGTCCCATGATAGATCTGAACAATCAGTTACCGACGTTCGTGTTGCCATGCCCAGATCATTGAGCATACGCTGTAGACGCTCTGTTGATCTCATGGGGCGGAATGATAGCTCCTTGAGTTCGTTCCAATGAGAGGTCATAAGCTATGTTTTTGAAAAAAATTAGTTACTCAAGAATTTTGTTTGCAAATGTTGTGTTAGGTAAAGGGTTAAACCCTCATCAGGAAAATTAAAATAGTTATGAACTTATAACATATCTTCGGCAAAAGTTGTTGGTAGGATGTTTTGTATAACCCTTTACCTAACATAACAGCAATACCCAGATAGCTCCATTTACAAAAAGTGTCATTGAGATTTTTTAGCTCACCTTGACAAAGTCAAGCTGAGCTAATCTCATTGCTCTCCATGCGTCGTCCGTCCATCAATCGTCCGTCAACACCATGTTTTGGTCTTCTCTAAAACCCCTGGGCCAATTCAAGTGAAAGTTTGTGTGAGTGATGGTCCCAAAGGGGCATTGCATTTTTAGCTCAACTTGACAAAGTCAAGCTGAGCTATTGTCATCACTTCTCGTCCGTCGGCGTACGTATGTACGTACGTTAGTATGTTAGTATGTTAGTACGTTAGTACGTACATCCACAATTTCCTTTGGCACACCTCACAGGTCGCATTTATGATCAGATTACTTTGAAACTCCTTATGCTTGTTTGGGGTGACCTCTAGATGGGAGCTATCGATTTTCTTCAATTTCCGTCAAAAAATGTTGCCGCGGCCAATGTTCTTAGAACTTAGTTTAGTCAAACCACAATATTTCCGTTTGGCACACCCTACAGGGCGCATTTAGGATTTGATTGCTTTGAAACCTGATACGCTCATTTAGGGTGACCTCTAGATGGGAGCTATCGATTTTCTTCAATTTCCGGCAAAAAATGTTGCCAAGGCCAACGTTCGTAGAACTTAGTTTAGTCAGACCTCAATATTTCCCTTTGGCACACCCTACAGGGTTCATTTACAATCAGATTGCTTTGAAACCTGGTATGCTTGTTTGGGAAGACCTCTAGATGGGAGCTATCGATTTTCTTCAATTTCTGTCGAAAAATGTTGCCGCGGCCAACGTTCTTAGAACTTAGTTTAGTCAGAAGACTCAATATTTCCCTTTGGCACACCCTACAGGGTACATTTATGATCGGATTGCTTTGAAACCTGGCATGCTTGTTTGGGGTGACCTCTAGATGGGAGCTATCGATTTTCTTCAATTTCTGTCT
Organism: Pictodentalium vernedei; assembly: GCA_031216915.1. Classification (NCBI taxonomy): domain Eukaryota; kingdom Metazoa; phylum Mollusca; class Scaphopoda; order Dentaliida; family Dentaliidae; genus Pictodentalium; species Pictodentalium vernedei. The sequence goes on along the minus strand of CM062295.1, from coordinate 299,734,165 downwards.
AAAAATGTTGCCGCGGCCAACGTTCTTAGAACTTAGTTTAGTCAAACCACAATATTTCCCTTTGGCACACCCTACAGGGCACATTTATGATTTGATTGCTTTGAAACCTGGTATGCTTATTTAGGGTGACCTCTAGATGGGAGCTATCAATATTTTTATACTGTACCAATGACCCAGACATAGCTGGTGCTAACTCTTAAAATATAGGGCCAAACACAAATTTTGCCCCCCAATCCCCAAAATTTGCATCTAAAACCAAAGAAAACATGTCCTGAATGGCCCTCCACACTTCACCTCTACTGCGCATGCGCAGTGTCAAGGACGTTCCGAAATTGGCTCCATTAATCATTCTAAGTTTGGCCCTTCATCAGTTAACATCTGACTGATCTTTGTGCTTGTAAATCTCAGTTTAAATGATGCCAGACACATAAATATTAGTGAAATGGTGATTCTAAGGAGGATAGAGAAGGAGGAGAGGAAAAATGTGTGACAGAATATTATCAGGGCTGTAACTTAAAATTTTTTAATGAAATTATGTTAAGTTACCTATTTTCGAGGCAGCAGCCATTTTGTTGTCATTCTGATTATTTAGTTACACTGATTTTTCAGTGTTTTCCTCTCTCCCTGTCCTTTAAGTCCCCCTTGCTATTCTCCCATGCTTTTGGCATAGTTTCTGTAATTATTATTACTAAATTTTCTTGGGAGTTTTAGCTGAATAACAGAATGAATTCTGTTCTTTTCCCCATGTTTACGTCTTCACCTACGGGTGGTTAGGCGTTGTGTTCTGCATCTGCCATCTGATGTTCTGCAGTTTCTTCCCTGGAAGTCTCTGTTTTGCATCAGATAGTGTATTTTTGGTAACTGATTCCGGGCCTGGGTGCCTGGAGTCTTATTTTAGTGTTTTTACATTCATTGTTTACATTTACAACAGCCCTCTGTGTGAGGGGGGGATTTCTTGAAAATAATATCTTGATGTTATTTTAATCATAACTAGATACATTATTATTGTTCGTAAGTGTTGAATAAATTGTTTAAAATTTTTTTAAAATTTTTGTCCACACTTAGGCTTGGGATCCATTGGGGCTCAACGTTACTTTTCAGAAACTTGGGCTGTTCTGAAAAAATATTTTTTCAAAATATTTTGATTTCAATTATTTTTTCTATATTAATGGATCATATTGTTATTATGTATTTTGATTGCCAGGGGTTGGTGCGAGTACCAGGACTTGTTTTCTTTTCACATTGAAAGGATTTTGATCAGTTGTAATAAGAGGAAGTCTTCCTCTGACTTTTATAATCATTCTATATGTGGTCAGCGTACTCGGATTAGCTCCTGTTCTGTATCGTATGATTTCGATGACAACATGGGAAGCGTATGTCACGGTATGTTAGTGGGGAATTGGACACTCCGGTCCTTTCCCCGCAGGGTCACTCTACTTTATCAATTTCTATTTCAGACGATCAAGATTAGGGTGATGTATCTGTGATGTCTTCCAACAGTGTGCCTCCGTCATCACAATTAACGAAGGGCTAGCAGAAAAGTGCTCATGTAAATACGCCAATTGCCTAAGAGGACCCTAGTAGGATCGACGGCCTTTGACGTCCGCTAGCTCGCCCGGTGTAGCGTCCATTCATCGAATGGTTCGGCAGCCGGGTTCGTCCGTTGCGGTCTAGAAGGAGTTTTGGGGTGATGTGAGCACTATAAATCAACCAAATGCACACCCAGTGACGGCGGATTAGAGGGAGAACGGAGGAAGCCTTTTAGTCCGGTTCATAGCTCGTTCTGGTCCATCCGGACGACGAGCGAGAGAGGCCCCTCTCTCGTACAACAACATCTGGCCCAGATGTTGTGGTACAAAATGTTTCGCATTCGGAGCATACGTCCGTCGCTCGGGACGCTCCGACATATAGTCAGTCCGGAGTAGACTGTCAATAAGGCTTCTTCATTCTCATGGTATCGCACACGACCGCTCTTGGCTACGTGACCTCGGATATCCAGTCAGCTTCGCCAGTCAGAGAATCATCGGCGACCAGGTCACACCATCCGGTAGCCAGGGACACGAGGGCGGCAGACTCCGGACGTTCGCATAGGAAAGTGTGCTGGAGTCAACGTACACGGAGCTTCCGGCGGCAATGCATCGTAAGACCGCTACTGCACAGGCCTCGGGAACGGACGTGCTTTCCTAAATAGCACAGTTTATCGCAGCATCCCAGCATCAACTGAATCTGTCGCATATTTTTTATCCGGCGATGCTGGGTTGGGACGCTCCGCGGAAGCGGGTACGGCCGTCCGAAAATTTCATCCGGTCCGACGGGATACCGAAAGGGATTTGGAGGATTTCGAGCTTTCCCTTTCGGAACAACATATGCTGTTGTGTATGTCATCTGACTTGATCTTCTACAGCTTCTTCGTCGGACCAGAATGCTGCGATGCCGGATAAGAAACTGATAGCGTTGGTGGACTTAGAAATTTTTGGTTCGGTTCAGGGACATCGTCCCTCAGTTCCGACATAGTCCAATAATGTCACACAAACTTTCGAATTATTGAACGATGCTATATATATTATTATTATATGCTTGCTATTACCAAGCATTTCTGGTTTCTTGTTCGCAAAGTTACGGAGATGTCTTTCAAAAGTGTGCCTCTGTCGTCATAGTTAATGAAGAGCTAGCGGCAATAAGTGCTCATGGAATATGTCTATCGCCTAAGAGATCCCTTGTAGGATCGACGGAGTGACATTCGCTAGCTCACCCGGTGTAGCGTGCATTCATCGAATGGTTCGGCTGCCGGGTTCGTCCGTTGCGGTCTAGGAAGGAGATTTGGGTGATGCAAGTACTATAATTACTTTAGTACTCACCCAGTGACGGCAGATTGAGGACAGATCGGAGGAAGCCTGTTAGTCCGGTTCCTGGCTTGTCCAGGTCCGTCCGGGCTGTGAGCGAGAGAGGTCCCTCTCTCGTCCAACAACATAGGGGACCGCATGTTGTGGTTCAGATATTTTACATTCGGAGCATATGTCTGTCGGTCGGGACGCTCCGTTATATTGACAGTCCGAGAGACTGTCGATAATGCTTCCTCATCCTCACAGCAGGGCACACGACCGCACATTGGCTACGTGACCTCGAGTATCCGATCAGTTTCATCATTCAGTGATTCCACGGCGAATAGGTCACGCCATCCGGTAGCCAAGGGACACGAGGCCTATACACTCCGTTCGCTCGCATATTGGTAGTATGCACGGGGTAACGATCACGGAGCTTCCAGCGGCAATGCATTGTAGGACCGCTTCTCCTCAGGCCTCAGTGACGGACGTGCTATCCGAGTTAGCACAGTTGTTTCGCAGCATCCCAGCAATCGACAGTTTCTTACTCGAATCAGGAATTATCTAACGGCGTTGGGTCGGTGCGGTCCGTGGTTGCATCAGGTACGGACGACCGAACGCTTTATAGGGTCCGACAGGATGGCGAAAGGGATTCGAAAGATTGCGAGTTTTCCCTTTCGTAGCATCGGAAGCTGCCATTCATATCTTTTGGCATTATCTTCCAGTGATTGTTATTTCGGACTACATTGCTGCGATGTTGGATAAGAGACTTATAGCATCATTGGACACGGAATTTTGGATCGGTTCAGGGACATTGTCCCTGACTTACCGACACAGTCCAATAATGTCATTACAACATGTGTTTTATTTTTCGACGCTATATATGCATATAAGCCTGCTACCAAGCATGATAGTTTAGTTTCTTGTCCGCAATGCCCATTTCTGCCGTTTTATCATTTATACGAATAATTTATTTTGGCAGAGCAGGGCATACCGAGAGTTCATATGCGTCTAGACGGCGTGGTTAAAGACTGGAAATATTCTTTTTCGCCGTCTATGTCTTTTCCAACCACAATGTTGGAAACGACAATGATGTCTAGTAGACTTAACTTAGACGCTTTATCAAACGTAATCCACCTTACTGAGGCGTTACCATTACGTCTTCAAGAATAGATTTACGGGATATTATTCTCAATGTGATTTCTTTTGAGGGCAGTAGTTTGTTCACGTATAACTCCGCCCTTCAGTGGCTGATTGGAGTTGGTTAGACGTGACGCAGCCCTAGCTACATCCACGCGCGTGGATAGTAAGGTGAAGAACTCTCTCAGAGTCGCTTCGTTCTCGGAGAAGCCTCTCTTCGACGGCAACTTTTCAGCAATCCATGAATTGCTCGATTTACACGTTCTCTTGTCTATCTAGTGTTACAAGAGATTCAGACTGGGGCAAACATTCGGTGGTTGACTCAGAGAGTGCCACTGCAGTTGCCGGATCCGAGTGTTATAGTTATGACGGTTGCCAGTCAAACAGATTGGGATATAATATTGATCCCAACGGATTCGAAGTGCCAGGGTCTTTGGGTTCCGCAGTCTCTAAGCAAGCTATTATCTTCCGCGGAATAATGTTTTTTAGGCTTGCTTTATGTCATTGCATGAACATTATTCAGAAACGCATGTCCAAATCCTGTCCGTTAATTCGACAGTAGTGGCGTATCTCCGGAACCAAGGAGGCACTCATTCGTTTCCGTTATTCAATTTAATGGAAAGAATCCGTCGGTTGGTTATAGTACACCAAGTTCTGTTTCGGTCCGTCATATTCGGGGTCGTCTGATTGTTTTACCGGACTCCCGTTCACTTAGGGGTCGCTTGTTGTCGTCAGAATGGACTCTCAACAAACAAGTATTCAATCAGATTTGCTATCTATGGGAGCGCTCAATGATAATTTATTTACGACACAGCTTGCTAATCATTTGCAGACGTATGTGTTGGCTTGTCCGGATCTCTGAGCTAATGTTGTTAACGCTCTATTGATCTAATAGGGCGGAATGATAGGATACGCGTATCCTCCGGCGCTGTTGTTTCAGCAGGTATTGCTAAGATAAACAACCACAATACATTTCTGTTGATAGCATCTCTATCTTCACAGAGACCGTGGGTAATTTACTCTGATGTCTACTGTGGGATTTAACGCGAAATCTTCCTCAATGAGAGGATCTTTTTTCGCTGGGTAAATTGTGTCATCTTTATCACAACCCGCAAGGTCGCAACCTTCACGTATTCCGTTGTGTGGTCCGTATTGCATTGTTAGCATTGTCCTGGACGAGCTTTGGACGCGATTTCTTACTATACGAGATCCTCTTCTTCGCTATTCTATGCGGCTAAAGTGGAGGCTCTTCCGTTGTTGGTGTAGGGATCACTATGTTCTTATTGTCGATCCCTCCATACTACTCATTGCAACTTTTTAGTATACTTGTTTGACAAGATCTACTGCAGCCTGTTATTATTAAGGTTATAGGTTTATGTTACCTCATACCTATGCACTCTATGATAGTTTACAATTGAGTCTTATGTCTCTTTATCTAAGTCAGTTAGTAACTTTTTGATAAATAGACTTAGAATCTTTAGATTAAATTCCTATATGGAATTTAACTTCGGTTCTTATTTAGCTAAGTAACCATTTGAGCCTCTGGAAATAGTAGTTTTCAAATTCTTACCTTTTAGACAGTAATTCTGTTGGCTTCTCTTTTACTGAAGAGTCAGTGAGTTTCATCCACTATCGATGGATGATTTTCACTTTCGTAGTTTCGGAATTACTACTTCCTTTACTATTTAGGTTGGATTTTTGCATAAGAGTTAGGCTCCTAATATCTGGAACCTATTGTTTTTAAGGTCCTTCCGTCTTCGTACGGGCATAGGCCTTTACTCTGTCCGGTTAGAGTTTATGTATTTATAAACAGATATCTGTTTATTACTACGGGCGTAAGCTTCTTCTGTCTTTGATGCCTAATAGAAGGTTGTTACGCTCCATTCTATTGCTAATGGATTCAATTAACTATCGGTACTGCTTATGGTATATCATTGACTCAGCAGTTGTGCTTAAGATTTCGGCTCATGAAGTAAGAGTTCTTCTACATCTTGGGCTTACATTAATAGTGTCGCTATTATAGATTTTTGAAGGCTGCTCATTGCGCTCAGCCATCCACATTCATGAATTTTTATCTCAGAAATATCGAGTCCATTTCTGGAGGCCTCTATTGTTAGGTCTATTATCTACTGCTCAGAATGTCATTCACTTAACAGTTGCTACTATAGCTAGGTAGGCTGTCTGTTTCGGCAGTGACTCCGTTCTGCTGCCCTCTTCGCTCTGGGCTATTTGACCCAGGGCAAGAAAAAGGGGGGGGGGGGGGAGGGTGTTCCCTTGGGTCACCTGTTTTACTATGAAAACAAGGGGATACCTCCTCTGGAGTTAGTAATTCTGAGCTGTTATTGGGATGGTTGTTTAGTGAGAAGTTTATGTTTTAAAAATTCATTCAAGTCTTAGTTTTTAAAGTATAGCTTTTGAAAATAGCACGTGTCAACAGACATGATTATGCAATCCTCAGACACTTTTAAGGAGTATAAGAGTCTCTATTCTCTAGACTTACTTTATTTATTGGCTTACTTTAAAAATTATTAGTATGAGGATTATATTGGATATTAATAGAGTACATGGATGTATCACGCTCAATTTTGGAAGGTGTTGTATCTTTCTAATTTATCATAAATAAGAAAGATACATGTAAGGCCTATTACTTCTTTTTCCCTAGAGGGGTTGAATCTATTTTATATTATTGAGCGTATTCCATCTTGCTCTATGTCCTTGGCCCTCCAGCCTTTTTACTATTCAGCTATGTCTGGGTCATTGGTACAGTATAAAAATGTTAAAAAATTTATAGTAATTTCTGTATTTTTTATACTTACCAATGACCCAGACGGGGATGGCCCTCCCAGGAGTTGGGAACTCTTGCCTCCCCGCTGAGTACATAGCGCTTACCAGGCACTGGTTATAAGAATGATTAATGGCGCCAATTTCGGAACGTCCTTGACACTGCGCATGCGCAGTAGAGGTGAAGTGTGGAGGGCCATTCAGGACATGTTTTCTTTGGTTTTAGATGCAAATTTTGGGGATTGGGGGGCAAAATTTGTGTTTGGCCCTATATTTTAAGAGTTAGCACCAGCTATGTCTGGGTCATTGGTAAGTATAAAAAATATAGAAATTACTATAAATTTTTTAACTTTCTTCAATTTCTGGCAAAAAATGTTGCCGCGGCCAACATTCTTAGAACTTGGTTTAGTCAGAAGACTCGATATTTCCCTTTGGCACACCCTACAGGGCACATTTATGTTCGGATTGCTTTGAAACCTTTCATGCTTGTTTGGGGTGACCTCTAGATGGGAGGTATCGATTTTCTTCAATTTCCATCAAAAAATGTTGCCGCAGCCAACATTCTTAGAACTTAGTTTAGTCAGACCACAATATTTCCCTTTGGCTCACCCTACAGGGCTCATTTATGATTAGATTGCTTTGAAACCTGGTATGCTTATTTACGGTGACCTCTAGATGGGAGCTATCGATTTTCTTCCATTTCCGTCAAAAAATGTTGCCACGGCCAACGTTCTTAGAATTTAGTCTAGTCAGACCACAATATTTCCCTTTTGTACACCCTACAGGGCACATTTATGATCAGATTGCTTTGAAACCTGGCATGCTTGTTTGGGGAGGCCTCTAGATGGGAGCTATCGATTTTCTTCGGTTTCTGTCCAAAAATGTTGCCACTGGCAAAAAAACTGACATTGGTCCCAATGATCTTCAATTTTGCCATTTCATTTATAACTTACCAAGTTCAAGTTTGTCTAGTTGAGCTACAGTGTCATTGACACTTTCATTGTTCAACTCAACATGCCCAGCCCCATAGGGAGGGGGTGGTGGAAAATGCTCCAAAATATTTTTAAAATCTTCTCATGAACTAGTGATTTACAATGACTTGATATGTGTTATGGAGCTTCCTTTTGAGGTGAAGAATTAAATAAATATGTTAAAATAAAGCCCATTGGTTCATATTTGGGCTCAATACAGGAGCCCGTATATGGGGAATATTCTTTCAAAATAATTTTCTGCAGAACCACCAGTCAGAATCTTTTAATGTTTCGTATACGTCATTGGTATGAGGGTCAGATTCAAGATTGTTCAAACCAAGTCCCTAGCTTAATATTTGGGCTTCCTATGGAAGTATGGGGGATAATTTTAAAAAATCTTCTTCTTCAAATCCACCAGTCAGAATGCTATCATATTTGGTATACAACATCTCTAGAGGGGACAGATTCAAATTTGTTCAAATCGGGTCCCTAGGTATATATTTGGACTCATTAGCCCAAATTTTAACTTATGCAATATGAGGAAATTTCTTTAAAAATCTTCTTCTTCAGAATAAAGCCCATTGGTTCATATTTGGGCTCAATACAGGAGCCTGTATTTTTAACTTAAGGCTATATGGAGAATATTCTTCTGCAGAACCACCAGTCAGAATCTTTTAATGTTTGGTATACATCATTGTTATGAGGGTCAGATTCAAGATTGTTCAAACCAAGTCCCTAGGTTAATATTTCTATGGAAGCCCAAATTTTAACTTAGTTCAGTATGGGGGATAATTTTAAAAAATCTTCTTCAGATCCACCAGTCAGAATGCTTTCATATTTGGTATACAACATCTCTAGAGGGGACAGATTCAAATTTGTTCAAATCGGGTCCCTCTTTTATATACTTGGACTCACTAGCCCAAATTTTAACTTATGCAATATGAGGAAATTTCTTTAAAAATCTTCTTCTTCAGATCCACCAGTCGGAATGCTCTGAGAAAGAGATTTTTAACATTTTTAGGCCTTATTCAAGATTTGTTTACAAGTTTTGTTTTCTGTCTGTGTCAAGTAAAGGGTTAATTTATCTATTTTTATATGTAATAGTTATATTTTTATATTTAAGTTATGATTCATACTTATATTTTAGGAAACCCAATGTAGAGTCCCCATTAATTCCTGCACCACCAGCAAACCCCATGAGGGCATGTGAGGTCGCCAACTTAAGGTAAGATATGTGTTTCATCTTTAACCCTCTTAACCCCTTCTTTCTGAAGGTGATTGTCCAACATAATAACTCTTCGCACTCTGATGTCAAAGTACCAAACTTTCATGTAGCAAATTTTTCCCATGATGCAACTAAGAGTTTAACCAATTTAAACTTGTTTGACAGAGCTCCATGAGCTCTGTCAAACAACATTGAATTGTTTAAATTCTTAGTTGCAGTATGGGGAAAATCTGCAGATTGAAATTTTGATATTTAGACATCAGAGTTCGGAGAGTTAAGTAAAGCAAATTATTAAGTATATTTTTATACTGTACCAATGACCCAGACTTAGCTGGTGCTAACTCTTTAAATTTCAGGGCCAAACACAAATCCCCAACCCCCCCCCCCCCCCCCCATCCCCAAAATTTGCATCAAAATCCAAAAAATCCTAGTCCTATGTGGTCCTCCATACTTCTGTCCACTGCGCATGCACAGTGTCAAGGAAGTACCGAAATTGGCGCCAAATCTTCAATCTTTGTTTGGCCCTTCAATCAGTAACATCTCACTGATATCTGTGCTTATAATCTCAGTTAAAATGATGCCAGACACAAAATCATGAAAGAAATGGTGGATCTAAGGATGAAATAAGAGGATGAGAGGAAGAAACAGTGGAAGGATGTGTTCAGGGCTGTAACTTATAATTTTTATGCAAAATTATTTCATGTTCCCTAATTTCGGGGCATGGGCCTGATGTTTTCATTCTTGCTATGAAATTTCCACTGTTTATTCAGTGTTTCCTCTCTTCCTTTCCTTGATACCCCCCTTGCTATTCTCCCATGCTTTTGGCATAATTTTTGTAATTTTTTTTACTGAAATTTCTTGGGAGTTTTTGGCATAGTAACAGAATGTTTATTCTGTTTTTCCCCATGGTTACGTCCTCACCCTAGGGGTGTTTAGGCGTTTTGGTCATGCATCTACCATCCGATGTACTGCAGTTTCTTCTGTGGAAGTTTCTGTTTTACATAGGATACTGTTTAAAATTGGTTACTGATTTTACATATTTTCAGTGCCTGGAGTCTTGTTTCCGGTTTTTATTCACTTTTGTTTACGTTGACAACGGTTACTTCTAACAGTGATTCCTTGTCTTCTATTAGGTTCTGTTCATAGCCAGATACATTAATATTACCGTAAGTGTAGCATTAATATTTTTATACTGTACCAATGACCCAGACATAGCTGGTGCTAATTCTCAAAAATCTAGGGCCAAACACAAATTTTGCCCCCCAATCCCCAAAATTTGCATCAAAAACCGAAAATAACATGTCCTAAATGGTCCTCCATACTTTTCCTCCACTGCGCATGCGCAGTGTCAAGGAGGTCTCGAAATTGGCGCCAATTATCATTCTTTGTTTGGCCCTTCATCAGTTCACATCTGACTGATATTTGTGCTTGTAAATCTCAGTTTAAATGATGCCAGACACATAAATATTAGAGAAATGGTGGATCTAAAGAGGAAATAGAAGGAGGAGAGGAAAAATTAGTGGCAGGAAATAATCACGGCTGTAACTTAAAATTTTTTTTATGACATTATGTTATGTTCCCTAATTTCAAGGCATGGGCTTGTGGTTGTCATTCTTGCTATAAAGTTACACTGCTTGATCAGTGTTTCCTCTCTCCCTTTCCTTTAGTCCCCCCTTGCTATTCTCCCATGCTTTTGGCATATTTTCTGTAATATTATTACTAAAATTTCTTGGGAGTTTTGGCTTGGTAACAGAACGAATTCTGTTTTTCCCCATGTTTACGTCCTCACCCATGGGTGTTTAGGCGTTGTGTTCTGCATCTATCATCTGATGTTCTGCAGTTTCTTCCCTGGAAGTCTCTGTTTTGCATCAGATAGTGTTTTAATTGGTAACTGATTCGAATCCCACCTGCGGCAACCACGTTGTGTCCTTGGGCAAGACACTTCACCCCCATTGCCCATCTGGGGGCACGGTGATGTCGTGGACTAAGGCGTAATGCACGTCGATGGTGCACTTGTCTTCAACCAATACTAACCCTGCTGGTGTGGAGTTAGTATGTTGGGGAGCTGACAGTTGCTCGCCGTTGCTCGGTGGTTCTCTCCGGGTACTCCGGCTTCCTCCACCCGTAAAACTGTCATGGTCATGATTAGCCACAGTGCAGAAATATATGGCCTTAAACCCCAATAAATAAATAAATAAATTGGTAACTGATTTCGGGCCATGTTTATCAGTGCCTGGAGTCATGTTTCCAGTTTTTATACTCTTCTTGTTCACATTGACAACGGTTTCTGTTGAGAGTGATTTCTTCTCTTTGTATTAGTTTAATCATAACAAGATACATTATTATTATACGTAAGTGTTGCATTAATTTTTTTGAAATATTTTAAAAAATTTTGTCCACACTTAGGCTTTTTTTGGGATCCATTGGGGCTCAACGTTACTTTCAGAAACTTGGGCTTTTCTGAAAAAATATTTTTTCAAAAACATTTTTTGATTTCATTTATTTTTTCTATATGTTAATGGATCATGTTATTATGTATCTTTGTTTTCAGGGGTTGGTGCGAGTACTAGGACTGTTTGTGTTCTTTTCACAATGAAAGGATATTGTTCAAATTGTAATAAGAGGAAATCTTCCTCTGACTTTCATAATCATTGTATTAATTGTAGTCAGTGTACTCGCACTAACTCCTGCTCAGTGTGTGTCAATTGGAATGACAAACATTGGAAACCTGTGTCACGGTATGTTGTTAGCGTGGATAGGGCCATGCCGGTCCTTTCTCCGCAGGGTCACTCTAGTTTTTCAGTCTCTTTTTCAGAGGAACAAGAACAGGGTGATGTTTCCGTGATGTCTTCCAAAAGTGTGCCTCCGTCGTCAGTTAAATGAAGAGCTAGCGGCAAAGGTGCTCATGGAAATACGTCAATTGCCTAAGAGGTCCCTAGTAGGATCGACGGCATTGGCATCTGCTAGCTCGCCCAGTGTAGCGACCATTCATCGAATGGCTCGGCAGCCGGGTTCGTCCGTTGCGGTCCAGGAAGGAGATTTGGGTGATGCGAGCACTATAATAACACAAAGTGCACACCCAGTGACGATGGATCAGAGGATGGAAACGACGAAGCCTATTAGTCCGGTTCCTAGCTCATCCAGGTCCATCCAGGCTGCGAGCGAGAGAGGTCCCTCTCTTGTACAACAACATCTGGGACCAGATGTTGTGGTACAAAACGTTTCGCATTTGGAGCATACGTCTACCACTCGGGATGCTCTGTTATATAAACAGTCCGGTGTGACTGTCAATATGGCTTCCTCATCCTCACGGCAGCGCACACGACCGCACCTTGGCTACGTGACCACGGATATCCAGCCAGCTTCGCTGATCAGGTATTCCACGGCGACCAGGTCACGCCATCCAGTAGCCAGGGACACGAGGCCTGTAGACTCCGGACGTTTGCATAAAAGAAATATGCAGGAGTCAACGTCCAGGGAGCTTCCAGCGGCAAAGCAACGTAAGACCGCTGCTCCACAGGCCTCAGTGACAGACGTGCTATCACAAATAGCACAACTTATTGCAGCATGGCAGCAGACGACAGAATCTCTGTCAGATCTGGAATTATCCGACGACGCTGGGTCGGTACGCTCCACTGAAGCATCAGGTACGGGCGACCGAGAACTTTAAATGGTCCGACAGGATGGCGAAAGGGATTCAGAGGATTTGGAGTTTTCTCTTTCGGAACAACATAAAGCTGCCGTAGATTTTATCCGGCATTATCTTCCAGAGGTTGTTCCGTCGGACCAGAATGCTGCGATGTCGGATAAGAGACTGATAGCGTCACTGGACACAGAATTTTTTGATCGGTTTAGGGACATCGTCCCTGAGTTTCCGACACAGTCCAATAATGTCACAAGAACATTTGAACTTTTGAATGACGCTATATATAAGCTTGCTACCAAAACGAGCAAGTATGGTTACTTGTCCGCAAATGCTCTACATCTGCCTTTCATCAATTCAAGGAATAAATTTGAAACGGCAGGACAGGGCATACCGAGAGTTCTTCTGCATCTAGACGACCAGGCTGAAGACCTAGAATTGTCTATACCGTCGTCTATGTCAATTCCAACCACGACGTTGGAAACGACAATAATGTCTAATAGAGTTAACTTAGACGCTTTATCATATGCAGATCACCTTACTAAAGCGTTATCATTACGTCTTGAAGGGAAAGAATTCCAGAATATACAATCCTCCTTAAGAGTTCTTTTGAGGGCCATAGCTTATTCCACGTATAACTTCGCCCTTTCAGTGGCAAACCTGGAGTTGGTTAGACGTGATGCGGCCCTAGCCACATCCACGCGCGTGGATACTAAGGTGAAAAACTCTCTCAGAGTCGCTCCGGTCTCCGGAGAGCTTCTCTTCGACGGCAAGCTTTCAGCAATCTATGATCAGATAACTAAGAAAGCTTCGGATTCTCTGCTATTCAAATCTGCTTCTAAAAAGTCGGATACAGCAGAAAAGAGTAAGACAGGCACTTCTGGGACAAGTACTCCCAAGGGAAGTTCCTATAGAGGTTCCTATGCGTCCTCTAGGTCTTATTCTAGAGACCGTCAAGGCAGCGACTCACGTAGGGCACGTTATACTGGCCGAGATAACCGGTCAGACGTCCCTAGGTCGACGGTGCGAGGTGCGGGGCGTGGAGGACGTAGTTTCTCCTTCCGCAAGCCTCGCAGGTCCAGGAGGTGATGGTATGAACTTCTGTCGTGTTCCGGTAGGCGGAAGATTGTCGAGTTTTGTAAACAATTGAACGTCAATTACGGACGACCCCTGGGTTCGAGGGGTAATTTCGGAAGGACTAAGAATATCCTTCAAACAAAATCCTCCATTAACTCGAAGTCCAAAATGGACTCAGCTTCCGTCAAATCTGCAGAAAAGAGAAGCTCTTCTATCAGAAGTACAGTCTCTTCTGAAGAAGAATGCAGTAGAGGTCGTAGAAGACCAGGAATCACCGGGTTTCTACAGCCATCTGTTTCTGGTTCCGAAACCAGATGGCTCGTTCCGTCCAGTCATAGATCTGAGCTGGATAAACAAGCTGATCGTCGCTCCGAAGTTCTATATGGAGACAATTCGATCAGTCAGAGCGAGTATTCGGGTGAACGACTATGCTACAAGCATAGATCTCAAGGATGTGTACTTTCATGTCATGGTACATCCGACATTCAGAAAGTATCTACGCTTCGCAGTCCTAGGAGTTGTATATCAGTTCCGAGCGATGTGCTTCGGTTTGAACCTAGCGCCCTGGGCTTTCACTCGAATAATGAACTCGGTAATGATGCATTTCTGAGCTCATTCGTCTGCGGTAACGTCGGCCTACCTGGACGACATTCTTCAGAGGTACGGCAACGAGTTAATGCTTCAGAATGATGTGCAGAATCTGCTTTTATTACTCCGACGTCTCGGTTTTATAATAAACGAGGAGAAGTCGGATCTGGTGCCGTCCAAGTCATTCACCCACTTGGGAATGAGCTTCGAGACGCACAACAATCTCGTTCGTCTGCCATTAACCAGAGCGAAATTAATCAGTTGTTACGCTCGCTATTGTCTTCACTCAGACAAAGTCACAGCGTGAGAATTCATGAGACTGATCGGTCTGTGCGGAGCCGCTGCGGATCTCATTCCGATGGGGCGGTTACGCACTCGTCCTCTCCAAATTTTCTTGACTCAGAATTGGAGAGTAAAGATTCATTCCCTCGATATAGACGTTCTTTTGTCAAATCAAGTGAAACAAGAGATTCAGACTTGGGCAAACATTCAGTGGTTGACTCAGGGAGTTCCACTGCAGTTGCCGGATCCGAGTTTTACTATTATGACGGATGCCAGTCAAACAGGTTGGGGTGCAACATTGATCCCAACGGATTCGAAGTGCCAGAGTCTTTGGGATCTGCAGTTTCTAGGCAAGCACATAAACATCAAAGAAATGATGTCAATTTGACTTGCGCTATGTCATTGGATGAACATTATTCCGAAAGCACATGTCCAAATCCTGTCCGACAATACAACAGTAGTAGCGTATATTCGGAACCAGGAAGGCACTCATTCCATTCCGTTATTCAATTTAACGGAAAGAATCCTTCTGTTTGTGCTAGAACACCAAGTTCTACTTTCAGTCTGTGATATTCCGGGTCGTCTGAATGTATTAGCAGACTCCCTTTCACGGAAGGGTCGCTTGTTGCTGTCAGAATGGACTCTCAACAAACAGGTTTTCAATCAGATTTGCTACCAATGGGAGCGGCCAATGATAGCAATGATAGACTTATTTGCGACACAGCTCAACAATCAGTTGCAGACGTATGTGTCACCATGTCCGGAGCATATGCAGTAGACGCTCTATCGATCTCGTGGGACGGAATGATAGGATATGTGTATCCTCCAGCGCCGTTGATTCAGAAGATATTGCTAAAGATAAAACAATCTCAATGCAAAATTCTGTTGGTAGCATCTCTGTCTCCACAGAGACCATGGATAAATCTACTCAGGTGTCTGCTGTGGGACATACCGCGGAAGCTTCCTCCACGAGAGGATCTTCTTTCGCAGGGGAAATCACGTCAACTTCATCACAACCCGCAAGGTCTCAACCTTCACGTATTTCCGTTGTGCGGTCCTTCTTGCACGGCAAGCGTTTTACAGGACGAGCAGTGGACGCAATTTCTAACTATAGGAGGACCTCCTCTTCGCTAAACTATGCGGCTAAGTGGAAGGTCTTTTGTCGTTGGTGTAGGGATCATTCTGTTGATATTTTTGATCCCTCCATTCCAGACATTGCAAACTTTCTAGTATACTTGTTTGATGAGATCAAACTGAAGCCTGTTACTATTAAAGGTTATAGGTCTATGTTATCTGATACCTATGCACACCATGATAGTTTACAAATTGGATCTAATGTCTCTTTATCTAAATTAGTTAGAAACTTCTCGATAAATAGACCTAGAACACTTAGATTAATTCCTAAATGGAATTTAGCTTGGGTTCTTCTTAAACTAAAAGAAAAACCATTCGAGCCTCTTGAGACAGTGGACTTCAAATTCTTATCTTATAAGACAGCATTTCTCTTAGCTTTCTCTTCTGCTGGAAGAGTCAGTGAGCTTCATGCACTATCTGTGAACGATTCTCACTATCGTAGTGTCGGGAACACTATTACCTTTACTACTAATGTTGGTTTTTTGGCTAAGAATCAGGCTCCTAATAAATATCCGGAACCTATTGTTATTAAGGCCCTTCCGTCTTCAGACGGGCATAGGCCTTTACTCTGTCCGGTTAGAGCTTTATGTATTTATAAACGAAGATCTCAGTTTATCAGAAAGGGACGAAAATGCTTCTTTCTGTCTCTGATGCCTAATAGAAAGGACATTATGGTCCATTCTATTGCTAGATGGATTCAATTAACTATCCGTACTGCTTATGATAATCTATCTTCAACTCAACAGTCTGTGCTTAAGATTTCGGCTCATGAAGTAAGAGCTCTTTGTACATCTTGGGCTTACGCAAATAGTGTTGCTATTACAGATTTAATGAAGGCTGCATATTGGTCTCAGCCATCCACATTCACGAATTTTTATCTCAGAAATATTGAGTCCATTTCTGGAGACCTGCATTGTTTAGGTCTGTTATCTGTTGCTCAGAATGTCATCCACTAAACAGTTGCAACTATAATTATGCAGGCTTTCTGTTCCGGCAGTGACTCTGTCCTGCTGTCCTCTTCGCTCTGGGCTATTTGACCAAGGGGAAGGAGGGGGGGTGTTCCCTTAGGTCACCTGCTTTATAGTGAAAAGCAAGAGGATACCTCCTCCGGAGTCAGTAATTCTGAGTCGGTACCGGGATGGTTTTAAAGTGTAAAGCTAATGTTTAAATTCATTCATGTCATATTTTTAAAGTGTTGCTCGGTGTGAATTTGTATATGTCACGTGTCAAACGGGCGTTAATATACAATCCTCGGACACTTTTAATGATTATAAAGAGTCTCAATTCTCTGGACTTACTTTATTTATTGGCTTACTTTAAAAATAATTAGTATAAAGGGTTATATTGGATGTTAACAGAGAACATGGATTATTATGCTCAATTATGAAAGGTGTTGTGTCTTTCTAATTTGTCATAAATAAGAAAGATACATGTAAAGCCTAATCCTCCTTTACTCCTCGATAGGGGATAACTCTATTATATATAGTTGAGCTTATTGGATTTTCCTCTATGTCCTAGGCCCTCCAACCTTTTTTCTATTCAGCTATGTCTGGGTCATTGGTACAGTATAAAAATGTTAAAAAATTTATAGTAATTTATATATTTTTTATACTTACCAATGACCCAGACGGGGATGGCCCTCCCAGGAGTTGGGAACTCGTACCTCCCCGCTGAGTACATAGCGCTGACCAGGCACTGCTTGTAAGAATGATATCTGGCGCCAATTTCGAGACCTCCTTGACACTGCGCATGCGCAGTGGAGGAAAAGTATGGAGGACCATTTAGGACATGTTATTTTCGGTTTTAGATGCAAATTTTGGGGATTGGGGGCAAAATTTGTGTTTGGCCCTAGATTTTTGAGAATTAGCACCAGCTATGTCTGGGTCATTGGTAAGTATAAAAAATATATAAATTACTATAAATTTTTTAACTTTTTAGATACGTTTTAAAATTTTTGTCCACACTTAGGCTTTTTGGGGATCCATTTGGGCTCATCGTTCCCTTTGGGAACTTGGTCTGATCTTGAAATTTTTTCGAAAAAATTTTTCTTTTGAATTATTTTTCGAAATTTTTGTAATGGATTATATTATTATGTATCTTTGTTTTTCAAGGGTTAGTGCGAGTACGATGACTGTTTAATATTTTTTCTAATATGAAAGAATATTGTTCAAATTGTAAATTGAGGAAGTCTTCCTCGGATTCTCATGTTCATTGAATCATTGTATTTGCTATAGTCAGTGTACTCGCACTAATTCTTGCTCAGTGTATGCCAATTCAGATGACAAACGTTGGAGACGTTTGTCACAGTATATTGTTAGTGGTGAGAGGTCCATGCCTGTCCTCTCGCCACAGAGTCACTCTAGTTTTTCAGTTTCTTTTTCATAAGAACAAGAACAGGGTGATGTTTCCGTGATGTCTTCAAGAAGTGTGCTTCCGTCGTCGCAATTAGATGAAGAGCTAGCGGCAAAAGTGCTCAACGAAATTCGACAAGTGCCTAGATCCCTAGTAGGATCGACGCCCTTGTCGCCCGCTAGCTCCTCCGGTGAAGCAATCACTCGAGAAATGGGTGTTGTGACGCCGGGTTTGTCTGTTGCAGTCCAGGAGAGGAGATCGGGTGTTGCGAGCACTATAAACTCGGATTGTGCACACCCGGCGATGACAGATCGGAGAATGGAACGGAGGAACCCAGACAGTCCAGTAGCTAGCTCGTTCAGGTCCACCCGGACCGCGAGCGAAAGAGGTCCCTCTCTCTTACAGTAACATCTGGGCCCAGATGTTGTTCTACGTAATGTTCGTCAGTCGGAGCATACGTCCATTCCTCCTGCTCGGGACGCTCCGTCGCATAGACAGTCCGGCATGGCTAGTCTACTGGTTTCCTCATCCACACGTCAGCACACACGACCGCACCTTGGCTACGTGACCACAGATATCCAGCCTGCTTCGCCGACCAGGGATTCCACGTCGACCAGGTCACACCATCCGGTAGCCAAGGACACGAGGCCTTACCAGTCGGGACGTTCGCATAAGAAGTATGCATGAATTACCATCCCAGGAGCTTCCAGCGGCTAAACTACGTAAGACCGCGGCTCCACAGGCCTCCGTGACGGAGTTGCTATCACAGCACAACTCATCACAGCATCCCAGCAACCTTCAGAAACTCTTTCAGATCAGGAACTGTTTGAAGAAGCTGGGTCGGTACGCTCCCTTGCAGAGTCAGAAAGGGATGACCGAGATTCACATGTGGTCCAGAAGGATGGTGAAAAGGAATCAGCGGAGCTGGAATTTTCCCTTACCCAACAACATAAGATGGCCATAGATTTCATCTGGCAACACCTTCCAGAAGTTGTTCCTCCAGACCAGAGTCCTGCGATACCAGATAATAGACTGATAGCGTCACTGGACAAAGACTTTTTCGGCCGGAATAAGGATATTGTGCCTGAGTTTCCGACCCAGTCCAGAAATGTCACACGGACATTTGAACTTCTGAATGACGCTATATTCAGGCTAGCCTCTAAGACTGGCAAATCCAGTTTCTTATCGCCTCATGCTCTACATCTGCCATTCATCAACAGTAAAAGTAGATTTCAAATGGCAGGACAGGGCATTCCGAGAGTTCCTCTGCGTTTAGACGACCAGGCAGAAGACTTGGAGTTGTCATTGCCGGCATCTACGTCAATTCTCTCCAGTACGTTGGAGACGACAATCTCGTCTAACAGAGCCAGTTTAGACGCCTTATCTTATGCAGATCACCTTACCAGAGCGTTATCACAATGTCTCGATGGAAAAGAATTCCAGGATGTTCAAACTTCCTTGAGAGTTCTTTCGAGGGCCATAGCATTTTCCACGTATAACTCCGCCCTTTCAGTGGCAAATTTGGAGTTAGTCAGATGTGATGCTGCCCTGGCTTCATCCACAAGAGTGGATACTAAGGGGAAAAACTCTCTTCGAGTCGCTCTGGTTTCAGGAGAGCTTCTCTTCGATGGTAAGCTTTTGCTAATCTATGATCAGATTACTAAGAAAGCTTCCGACTCTCTGCTTTTTAAGTCCGTTTCGAAAAAAAACGGACTCAGCAGAGAGGAGTAAGTCAGGAACTTCTGGGGCGAGTGCGTCCAAGGGAAGTTCCTATAGAGGATCTAAGAAAACCTCTACGTCTTACTCTAGAGTCCGTCAGAGTAGCGACTCAGGTAGGGGCCATAATGCTGGCCGAGACAACCGGTCAGATGCCCCTAGGTCGACTGGTCGAGGTGTGGGTCGGGGAGGACGTTTCTCCTCGCGCAAGCCTCGCAGGTCCAGGAGGTGATGGTCAAAACCTCTATTGCGCACCAGTTGGCGGAAGGCTGTCAAGATTCTTAACCAATTGGTTGTCAATTACGGACGACCCATGGGTTCAGGGGGTTATTTCGGAAGGTCTAAAACAGGCCTTCAAGGAAAAACCTCCATTAACACGAAGTCCACGTTGGACTCAGCTTCCGTCAAACCTTCAGAAGAGAGATTCGCTTCTGTCAGAGGTGCATTCTCTTCTGGAGAAGAACGCAATAGAGGTCGTAGAAAACCAGGAATCTCCCGGTTTCTACAGTCACCTGTTCCTGGTTCCAAAACCAGATGGCTCGTTCGTCCAGTTATAGATTTAAGCTGGATAAACAAGCTGATTGTGGCTCCCAAATTTTATATGGAGACCATTCGATCGGTAAGAGCGAGCATTCGAGTGAACGATTACGCAGCGAGCATAGATCTCAAGGATGCGTACTTTCATGTCATGATACATCCGGCGTTCAGAAAGTACCTCCGCTTCTCTGTCCTCGGGGTCGTTTATCAGTTCCGAGCAATGTGCTTCGGAAAGGCCATATGTTGCCGTCAGAAGGGACTCTCAACAAACTAGTATTCAATCAGATTTGCTACCAATGGGATCGTCCTATGATAGACTTGTTTGCGACACATCTGAACAATCAGTTGCAGACGTATATGTCGCCATGCCCAGATCCTCGAGCGTTTGCAGTAGAGACGCTCTCTCAATCTCTTGGGACGGAATGATAAGATACGCGTATCCTCCAGCTCCGTTGATTCAACAGATATTGCTAAAAATCAAGCAATCTCACTCCAAGATTCTGTTGGTAGCATCTCTGTCACCCCAGAGACCATGGATAAATCTACTCAGGCGTCTGTTGTGGGACATTCCTCGGAAGCTTCCTCCATGGGAGGACCTTCTTTAGCAGGGGAAATCGCGCACACTGCATCAAAAGGTCTCAACCTTCACGTCTTTCCATTGTGCGGTCCTTCTTGCACGGCAAGCATTTTACAGGACGAGCAGTGGATGCAATTTCTAACTGTAGGAGGACCTCCTCTTTGCTAAATTATGCTGCTAAGTGGAAGGTTTTCTCTTGTTGGTGTAGGGATCATTCTGTTGATATTTATGATCCCTCCATTCCAGACATTGCTAATTTTTTGGTCTACCTGTTTTACGAGATCAAACTGCAGCCAATAACTATTAAGGGTTATAGGTCTGTGCTATCGGATACTTATTCTCATCATGATAGCTTACAAATTGGATCAAATGTCTCTTTATCTAAGTTTGTTAAAAACTTTTCGATAAATAGACCTAGAACCCTTAGGTTAATTCCTAAATGGAATTTAGCTTGGGTTCTTCTGAAGCTAAAAGAAGTGCCATTTGAACCCCTTGACATGGTAGACTACAAATACTTATCTTATAAGACAGCTTTTCTCTTAGCCTTCTCTTCTGCTAGAAGAGTTAGTGAGCTTCATGTACTATTGTAGTGTTTGTAATACTATTACTTTGACTACTAATGTTGGATTTTTGGCTAAGAATCAGGCTCCTAATAAGTACCCTGAACCTATTGTTATTAAGGCTCTTCCGTCCTCAGACGGCCATAGGCCTTTGCTATGTCCAGTTAGAGCTATGCGTATTTACAAACGTAGATCTGAGTTTTTCAGAAAGGGACGAAAACGTTTCTTTCTGTCTCTGCTGCCTTATAGAAGGGACATTACGGTCCATTCTATTTCAAGGTGGATTCAATTGACTATTCGTATTGCTTATGGAAATTTATCTTCTACTCAGCAGTCTGTGCTTAAGATTTTGGCGCATGAAGTGAGGGCTCTGTCTACATCTTGGGCTTATGCTAATAGCGTTGCTATTACCGATTTGATGAAGGCTGCATACTGGTCTCAGCCTTCTACGTTCACAAATTTTTACCTTAAAAATATTGAGTCTATTTCTGGCGACCTGCGTTGTTTAGGTCCGTTATCTGTTGCTCAGAATGTTGTCCACTAAACAGTTGCAACTATAATAATGCAGGCTTTCTGTTCCAGCAGTGACTCTGTCCTGCTGCCCTCTTCGTTCTGGGGTAATTGACCCAGAGCAAGGGGAAGGGGGGATGGTGTTCCCTTATATCGCCTGCTTTATAGCGAAAAGCAAGGGAATACCTCCTCTGGAGTCAGTAATTCCGAGTCGGTGCTGGGATGGTTTTAAAGAGTAAAGCTAATGTTTTTTTCTCATTTATGTAATATTTTTAAAGTGTTGTTTGGTGTGAAGCATTTGTATATGTAATGTGTCATACGAGCGTTAATATACAATCCTTGTACACTTTTAAATGAGTATAAAGAGTCTCATTCTCTGGACTATCTTTATTTATTGGCTTTCCTTTAAAAAATTAGTATAATAGGTTATACTGGATGTTAATAGAGATCATTGATGTTTTTGTGCTCAATTACGGAATGGTATTGTGTCTTTCTTATTTTGCATAAACAAGAAAGATACATGTAAATCCTGTTTCTCCTTGAGGGGATAATTCTGTTTACATGTAATTGAGTCTATTGGATTTTCCTTTATGTCCTAGGCCCTCCAGCCTTTTTTCTATTCAGCTATGTCTGGGTCATTGGTACAGTATAAAAATGTTAAAAAACTTATAGTAATTTATATATTTTTTATACTTACCAATGACCCAGACGAGGATGGCCCTCCCATGAGTTGGGAACTCATACCTCCCCGCTGATTACATAACACTTACCAGGCACTGGTTGTAAGAATGAAGATTTGGTGCCAATTTCGGTATTTCCTTGACACTGCGCATGCGCAGTGGACAAAAGTATGGAGGACCACATAGGACATGGATTTTTTTTATTTTGATGCAAATTTTGGGGATCGGGGGGCAAAATTTGTGTTTGGCCCTGAAATTTAAAAAGTTAGCACCAGCTAAGTCTGGGTCATTGGTAAGTATAAAAAATATATAAATTACTGTAAATTTTTTAACTTTTTGCAGATGTAGTGAAAATTAGTAATAACTGGCTGGCCCACCCATCCAAGGATGGAAAAATTGCTGCCTTGCCTGTCCAAGGATGGAAAAATAGCTGTCACACATGTACAATGGAGGAAAAGTAGCCCATTGCATATCAAAGGATATAACCAAGGATGGAATTCCTAGCTGGATAGAATCACTTCCCATTTATATAATAGATGTGATCATACATCCCTGTATGGGCTGAAGGATAAAAATATTACTGTCATCTTGCACTTTTCTTTGAAATAATATATGCACTATCAGGCAACAGGACTTCGTTCTAATTCCAACACATTTATTACAAACAAAGACTGATATTGACACTTGAACATTGCAGATGCTGCCTTGATGCACTCAAAAGCCGATATATATGTGGAATAACCCTTTTTTAATTGGCAGACTAAGATTCTTGATGTTCCTGTTAACCCTTTGCCAGTTGTAACAGCCTAAAACACAGTACTAAATCGCCATTTAAATTTTATTATATTTTTATACTAAAACCAATGGTCCAGACTTAGCTGGTGCAAACTCAATAATATCCAGGGCCAAACACAAATTGTGAACCCCAAAATTTGCACACAAATCCAGAAATTAAAAGTCCTATCTGGTCCTCCATACTTTTCTGTACTGCGCATGTGCGGTAACCAGGAAGGTGCCGAAACTGGCGCAAAGCATCATTCTTTTGTTTGGTCCAAGACAATAAACATCTGTGCTTTAAATCTCATTTTTAGCTTAACTTGACAATGTCAAGATAAGTGATTGCCATCACGTGTGCGGAAGTCTGTTAGTCTGTGAGTCTGTTCACATTTTCCTTTAGAACAGGCTACACCCCGTAGTTTTTGTCCGATCGTCATGAAATTTCATATGCAGGTTTGAGGTCATGTCTAGATGAGAACGTTCCCTTTTGGTCACGATCTGTCAACCGTGATGGCTGTCCGAGCCCAAAACCCCAAATCTGTTGGCACAGTCTACAGGTCATATTTTTATACTGTACCAATGACCCAGACATAGCTGGTGCTAACTCTTAAAATATAGGGCCAAACACAAATTTTGCCCCCCAATCCCCAAAATTTGCATCTAAAACCAAAGAAAACATGTCCTGAAAGGCCCTCCACACTTCGCCCCTACTGCGCATGCGCAGTGTCAAGGACGTTCCGAAATTGGCGCCATTAATCATTCTAAGTTTGGCCCTTCATCAGTTAACATCTGACTGATCTTTGTGCTTATAAATCTCAGTTTAAATGATGCCAGACACATAAATATTAGTGAAATGGTGATTCTAAGGAGGATAGAGAAGGAGGAGAGGAAAAAAATGTGTGACAGAATATTATCAGGGCTGTAACTTAAAATTTTTTAATGAAATTATGTTAAGTTACCTATTTTCGAGGCAGCAGCCATTTTGTTGTCATTCTGATTATTTAGTTACACTGTTTTTTAAGTGTTTTCCTCTCTCCCTGTCCTTTAAGTCCCTCCTTGCTATTCTCCCATGCTTTTGGCATAGTTTTTGTAATTATTATTACTAAATTTTCTTGGGAGTTTTAGCTGATTAACAGAATGAATTCTGTTCTTTTCCCCATGTTTACGTCTTCACCTACGGGTGGTTAGGCGTTGTGTTCTGCATCTACCATCTGATGTTCTGCAGTTTCTTCCCTGGAAGTCTCTGTTTTGCATCAGATAGTGTATTTTTGGTAACTGATTTCGGGCCAGGGTGCCTGGAGTCTTATTTTAGTGTTTTTACACTCATTGTTTACATTTACAACAACCCTCTGTGTGAGGGGGGGATTTCTTGAAAATAATATCTTGATGTTATTTTAATCATTACTAGATACATTATTATTGTTCGTAAGTGTTGAATAAATTGTTTAAAATATTTTTAAAATTTTTGTCCACACTTAGGCTTGGGATCCATTGGGGCTCAACGTTACTTTTCAGAAACTTGGGCTGTTCTGAAAAAATATTTTTTCAAAATATTTTGATTTCAATTATTTTTTCTATATTAATGGATCATATTGTTATTATGTATTTTGATTGCCAGGGGTTAGTGCGAGTACCAGGACTTGTTTTCTTTTCACATTGAAAGGATATTGATCAATTGTATTAAGAGGAAGTCTTCCTCTGACTTTATAATCATTCTATATGTGGTCAGTGTACTCGCATTAACTCCTGTTCTGTATCGTATGATTTCGATGACAATATGGGAAGCGTATGTCACGGTATGTTATTGGGGATTTGGACACTCCGGTCCTTTCCCCGCAGGGTCACTCTACTTTATCAATTTCTATTTCAGACGATCAAGATTAGGGTGATGTATCTGTGATGTCTTCCAACAGTGTGCCTCCGTCGTCACAATTAATGAAGGGCTAGCGGAAAAGTGCTCATGTAAATACGCCAATTGCCTAAGAGGACCCTAGTAGGTTTGACGGCCTTTGACGTCCGCTAGCTCGCCCGGTGTAGCGTCCATTCACCGAATGGTTCGGCAGCTGGGTTCGTCCGTTGCGGTCTAGAAGGAATTTTGGGGTGATGCGAGCACTATAAATTAACCTAATGCACACCCAGTGACGGCGGATCAGAGGGAGAACGGAGGAAGCCTTTTAGTCCGGTTCATAGCTCGTTCCGGTCCATCCGGATGGCAAGCGAGAGAGGCCCCTCTCTCGTTCAACAACATCTGGCCCCAGATGTTGTGGTACAAAATGTGTCGCAAGCGGAGCATACGTCCGTCGCTCGGGACGCTCCGTTGTATAGGCAGTCCGCGGAGACTGCTAAGGCTTCCTCTTCTCGTCAGCGCACACGACCGCACCATGGCTGCGTGACCGCCGATATATTACCAGCTTTGCCGATCAAGGATTCTTCGGCGACCAGGTCACACCATCCGGTAGCCAGGGACACGTGGCCTGCAGACTCCGGACGTTCGCATAGGAAGTGTGCGGGAGTCAACGTACACGGAGCTTCCGGCGGCAATGCATCGTAAGACCGCTACTGCACAGGCCTCGGGAACGGACGTGCTTTCCTTAAAAGCACAGTTTATCGCAGCATCCCAGCATCAACTGAATCTGTCGCATATATTTTATCCGACGATGCTGGGTCGGGACGCTCCGCGGAAGCGGGTACGGACGTCCGAAAGTTTCATCCGGTCCGACGGGATACCGAAAGGGATTTGGAGGATTTCGAGCTTTCCCTTTTGGAACAACATATGCTGTTGTGTATGTCATCTGACTTGGTCTCCTACAGCTTCTTTCGTCGGACCAGAATGCTGCGATGCCGGATAAGAAACTGATAGCGTCAGTGGACTTAGAAATTTTTGGTTCGGTTCAGGGACATCGTCCCTCAGTTCCGACATATTCCAATAATGTCACACAAACTTTCGAATTATTGAACGACGCTATATATATTATTATTTTATGCTTGCTATAACCAAGCATTTCTGGTTTCTTGTTCGCAGAGTTATGGAGATGTCTTTCAAAAGTGTGCCTCTGTCGTCATAGTTAATGAAGAGCTAGCGGCAATAAGTGCTCATGGAATATGTCTATCGCCTACGGAGTGACATTCGCTAGCTCACCCGGTGTAGCGTACATTCATCGAATGGTTCGGCTGCCGGGTTCGTCCGTTGCGGTCTAGGAAGGAGATTTGGGTGATGCGAGCACTTTAATTACTTTAGTACTCACCCAGTGACGGCAGATTGAGGACAGATCGGAGGAAGCCTGTTAGTCCGGTTCCTGGCTTGTCCAGGTCCGTCCGGGCTGTGAGCGAGAGAGATCCCTCTCTCGTCCAACAACATAGGGGACCGCATGTTGTGGTTCAGATATTTTACATTCGGAGCATATGTCCGTCGGTCGGGACGCTCCGTTATATTGACAGTCCGAGAGACTGTCCCTAATGCTTCCTCATCCTCACGGCAGGGCACACGACCGCACATTGGCTACGTGACCTCGAGTATCCGATCAGTTTCATCATTCAGTGATTCCACGGCGAATAGGTCGCGCCATCCGGTAGCCAAGGGACACGAGGCCTATACACTCCGTTCGCTCGCATATTGGTAGTATGCACGGGGTAGCGATCACGGAGCTTCCAGCGGCAATGCATCGTAAGACCGCTTCTCCTCAGGCCTCAGTGACGGATGTGCTATCCGAGTTAGCACAGTTGTTTCGCAGCATCCCAGCAATTGACAGTTTCTCGGTCGAATCAGGAATTATCCGACGGAGCTGGGTCGGTGCGGTCTGCGGTTGCATCAGGTACGGACGACCGAACGCTTTATAGGGTCCGACAGGATGGCGAAAGGGATTCGAAAGATTTTGAGTTTTCCCTTTAGTAGTATCGGAAGCTGCCTTTCATATCTTCTGGCATTATCTTCCAGTGATTGTTATTTCGGACTTCATTGCTGCGATCTTGGATAAGAGACTTATAGCGTCATTGGACTCGGATTTTTCGATCGGTTCAGGGATATTGTCCCTGACTTACCGACGCAGTCCAATATTGTCATTACAACATGTGTTTTATTTTTCGACGCTATATATATATATATATACAAGCCTGCTACCAAGCATGATAGTTTAGTTTCTTGTCCGCGTTGCTCATTTCTGACATTTTATCATTTATACGAATAGTTTATTTTGGCAGAGCAGGGCATACCGAGAGTTCATATGCGTCTAGACGGTGTGGTTAAAGACTGCATATATTCTTTTTCGCCGTTTATGTCTTTTCCAATTTCAATGTTGGAAACGACATGATGTATAGTTGACTTAACTTAGACGCTTTATCATACGTAATCCGCCTTACTGAGGCGTTATCATTACGTCTTCAAGAAAAGATTTACGGGATATTATTCTCAATGTAATTTCTTTTGAGGGCAGTAGTTTGTTCACGTATAACTCCGCCCTTCAGTGGCTGATTGGAGTTGGTTAGACTTGACGCAGCCCTAGCTACATCCACATGCGTGGATAGTAGGTTAAGAACTCTCTCAGAGTCGCTTCGTTCTCGGAGGAGCTTCTCTTCGACGGCAACTTTTCAGCAATCCATGAATTGCTCGATTTACACGTTCTCTTGTCTATCTAGTGTTACAAGAGATTCAGACTGGGGCAAACATTCGGTGGTTGACTCAGAGAGTGCCACCGCAGTTGCCAGACCCGAGTGTGGCTGTTATGACGGTTGCCAGTCAAACAGATCGGGATATAATACTGATCCCTACGGATTCGAAGTGCCAGGGTCTTTGGGTTCCGCAGTCTCCTAGCAATCAGTTTTCTTCCGCGGAATAATGTTTTTTAGGCTTGCTTTTTGTCATTGCATGAACATTATTCAGAAACGCATGCCCAAATCCTGTCCTTTAATTCGACAGTAGTGGCGTATCTCCGGAACCAGGGAGGCACTCTTTCGTTTCCGTTATTCAATTTAATGGAAAGAATCCGTCTGTTGGTTATAGTACACCAAGTTCTGTTTTGGTCCGTCATATTCCGGGTCGTCTGATTGTTTTACCGGACTCCCGTTCTCTTACGGGTCGCTTGTTGCTGTCAGAATGGACTCTCAACAAACAAGTATTCAATCAGATTTGCTATCTATGGGAGCGCCCAATGATGATTTATTTACGACACAGCTTGCTAATCAATTGCAGACGTATGTTTTGGCTTGTCCAGATCTCTGAGCTAATGTTGTTAACGCTCTATTGATCTATAGGACGGAATGATAGGATACGCGTATCCTCCGGCGCTGTTGTTTCAGCAGGTATTGCTAAGATAAACAACCACAATACATTTCTGTTGATAGCATCTCTATCTTCACAGAGATCATGGGTAATTTACTCTCTTGTTTACTGTGGGTCTTAACGTGAAATCTTCCTCTATGTGAGGATCTTTTTTCACTGGGTAAATCGTGTCATCTTTATCACAACCCGCAAGGTCGCAACCTTCATGTATTCTGTTGTGTGGTCCGTATTGCATTGTAAGCACTGTACTGGACGAGCTTTGGACGCGATTTCTTACTATAGGAGATCCTCTTCTTCGCTATTCTATGTGGCTAAAGTGGAGGCTCTTCCGTCGTGGTGTAGGGATCATTATGTTCATATTGTTGATCCCTCCATACTACTCATTGCAATTTTTTAGTATACTTGTTTCACAAGATCTACTGCAGCCTGTTATTATTTAGGTTATAGGTTTATGTTACCTCATACCTATGCACTCTACGATAGTTTACAATTGAGTCTTTTGTCTCTTTATCTAAGTCAGTTAGTAACTTTTTGATAAATAGACTTAGAATCTTTAGATTAAATTCCTATATGGATTTTAACTTCGGTTCTTATTTAGCTAAGTAATCATTTGAGCCTCTGGAAACAGTAGTTTTCAAATTCTGACCTTTTAGACAGTAATTCTGTTGGTTTCTCTTTTACTGTAGAGTCAGTGAGTTTCATGCACTATCGATGGATGATTTTCACTTTCGTAGTTTCGGAATCACTACTTCCATTACTATTTAGGTTGGATTTTTGCATAAGAGTTAGGCTCCTATTATCCGGAACCTATTATTTTAAGGTCCTTCCGTCTTCGTATGGGCATAGGCCTTTACTCTTTCCGGGTACAGTTTATGTATTTATAAACAGATATCTGTTTATTACTATGGGCGTAAGCTTCTTCTGTCTGTGATACCTAGTAGAAGGACGTTACGCTCCATTTTATTGTTAATGGATTCTATTAACTATCGGTACTGCTTATGGTATATCATTGACTTAGAAGTAAGAGTTCTTCTACTTCTTGGTCTCACATTAATAGTGTCGCTATTATAGATTTTTGAAGGCCGCCCATTGCGCTCAGCCATCCACATTCATGAATTTTATCTCAGAAATATCGAGTCCATTTCTGGAGGCCTCTATTGTTAGGTCTATTATCTACTGCTCAGAATGTCATTCACTTAACAGTTGCTACTATAGCTAGGTAGGCTGTCTGTTTCGGCAGTGTCTCCGTTCTGCTGCCCTCTTCGCTCTGGGCTATTTGACCCAGGGCAAGAAAAAGGGGGGGGGGGGGGGAGGGTGTTCCCTTGGGTCACCTGTTTTACTATGAAAACAAGGGGATACCTCCTCTGGAGTTAGTAATTCTGAGCTGTTATTGGGATGGTTGTTTAGTGAGAAGTTTAGGTTTTTAAAATTCATTCAAGTCTTAGTTTTTAAAGTATAGCTTTTGAATATTGCATATGTCACGGACATGATTATGCAATCCTCAGACACTTTTAGGAGTATAAGAGTCTCTATTCTCTAGACTTACTTTATTTATTGGCTTACTTTAAAAATTATTAGTATAAGGATTATATTGGATATTAATAGAGTACATGGATGTATGAAGCTCAATTTTGGAAGGTGTTGTATCTTTCTAATTTATCATAAATAAGAAAGATACATGTAAGGCCTATTACTTCTTTTTCCCTACAGGGGATGACTCTATTTTATTTTATTGAGCGTATTCCATTTTGCTCTATGTCCTTGGCCCTCCAGCCTTTTTACTATTCAGCTATGTCTGGGTCATTGGTACAGTATAAAAATGTTAAAAAATTTATAGTAATTTATATATTTTTTATACTTACCAATGACCCAGACGGGGATGGCCCTCCCAGGAGTTGGGAACTCTTGCCTCCCCGCTGAGTACATAGCGCTTACCAGGCACTGGTTATTAGAATGATTAATGGCGCCAATTTCGGAACGTCCTTGACACTGCGCATGTGCAGTAGGGGCGAAGTGTGGAGGGCCTTTCAGGACATGTTTTCTTTGGTTTTAGATGCAAATTTTGGGGATTGGGGGGCAAAATTTGTGTTTGGCCCTATATTTTAAGAGTTAGCACCAGCTATGTCTGGGTCATTGGTAAGTATAAAAAATATATAAGTTACTATAAATTTTTTAACTTTTAGCTCAACTTTGACGAAGTCAAATTTGAGCTATTGTCATGGCCCGTCGTCTGTCCGTCCGTCCGTCCTTCTGTCTGTCCGTCTGTCTGTCCGTCTGTCCGTACGTCAACAATTGGCTATGGCTCGGGCTAGAGGTCGTATTTATGAACCGATCTTTACGAAACTTCTTGTGTACATTTGTTATGACCCTGGGACGGGAACGAGTGTTTTTAGGTGTGGTCCGAAATTCAAGATGGCTGCCAGCGGCCATTTTGTACCGATGATGCAAAAATCAGTTTTTTGTACAGAACTTCTGTATGAAAGTTCTGATTTGAATAAAGTTTTGTATAAATGTTCAGTACCATGGGATACATCACATATAATACGGGTTTTTTTCTCGTGTGTAAATTATGCAAATTAGACTGACTTTGATTTATTTAGTGTTACTTTCAGAGCTGTAAGTGCCAAGCTGCTATGGCTCAGGCTAGAGGCCGTATTTATGAACCAATCTTTACGAAACTTCTTGGGTACCTTTGTTATGACCGTGGGATGAGAACGAGTGTTTTTGGGTGCAGTCCGAAATTCAAGATGGCTGCCAGCAGCCATTTTGTACTGACAATGCAGAAATTTTTTTTTTGTTCAGAACTTCCATATGAAAGCTCTGATTTGAATAATTTTTCGTATGAATGTTTAGTACCATGAGATACATTACATATCATATGGGTTTTTTTCTCGTGCTTATATTATGCAAATTAGACTAACTTTGATTTATTTAGTGTTACTTTCAGCACTGTAAGTGCAAATCCCTATACGGCTCGGGCTAAAGTCTGTATTTATGAACCGATCTTCACGAAATGTCTTGGGTACCTTTGTTATCACCTTGGGATGAGAAAGAGTGTTTCTGGGTGCGGTCCAAAATTCAAGATGGCTGCCAGTGGCCATTTTGTACCGAAATTAGGTCTAATCAGTTTTTTGTACACAACTTCTATACGGCTCAGGCTAGAGGCCGTATTTATGAACCAATCTTTACGAAACTTCTTGGGTACCTTTGTTATCACCGTGGGATGAAAACGAGTGTTTTTGGGTGTGGTCTGAAATTCAAGATGGCCACCAGCAGCCATTTTGTACCAAAATTAGTGCAATCAGTCTTTTGTACAGAATTTCTGTATGAAAGTTCTGATTTGAATAAATTTCTGTATGAATGTTTAGTAACATGGAATACATCACTTATAGTACAGGTTTTTTTCTCGTGCAGAAATTATGCAAATTAGATGAACTTTGATTTATTCAGTGCTACTTATACACTGTAAGTGCACATGTCAATACGGCTCGGGCTAGAGGCTGTATTTATGAACCGATCTTCCCCAAACTTCTTGGGTACCTTTGTTATCACCTTGGGATGAGAACGAGTGTTTCTGGGTGCGATCCAAAATTCAAGATGGCTGCCAGTGGCCATTTTGTACCGAAATTAGGTCCAATCAGTTTTTTGTCACAACTTCTATACAGCTCATATTTGTGAACTGATCTTCACGAAACTTCTTGGGTACCTTTGTTTTCACCTTGGGACAGGAATGAGTGTGTTTTGGGGTGCCTTTGTTATCACTGTGCTATGAGAACAAATATTTTGGGGTTCAGTCAGACCCACTCTGGGACTCAAAGATTTCTTTTCTAGTTTAGCATCTGACTGTCACCCACCTTTACAATACTTTACCTATACATTTGTTACAGGCAACGGTCAGTATTTATGTACAGACCGTTACAATACTTTATATGTACCTTGGTTATCAGGTCATTACCTAGATGTTTGTCATTGCTGTGTCACATACTATACATGTACATGTCTTTGTCTTGACAAGTTGAGCTACAGTGTCATTGACACTTTCATTATGGAGGGATTTCATTGTAACTTGGTAGGTTGACTCCATATTATGTCTAGGTGAGAACATCCCCTTTTGGTTGCGATTGATCAACTCTGATGGCTACAGGGGTCCAAAGCCCGAAAACCTTTAGCACAGTCTACAGGTCATATTTATGAAGGGATTTCATTGTAACTTGGTAGGATGACTCCAGATAATGTCTAGATGAGAACGTCCCCATTTTTTTGCGATCATTCAGCCATGATGGCTGCCCGAGCCCAAAACCCAAAAACCTTTAGCACAGTCTACAGGTCGTATTTATGGAGGGATTTCATTGTAACTTGGAAGGTTGACTCCATATAATGCCTAGATGATAACATCCCCTTTTGGTCGCAATTGGTCAACTGTGATGGCTACAGGTGCCCGAAGCCCGAAAACCTTTAGCACAGTCTACAGGTCATATATATGAAGGGATTTCATTGTAACTTGGTAGGATGACTCCAGATAATGCCTAGATGAGAACGTCCCCTTTTGGTTGCAATCATTCAACCATGATGGCTACCCAAGGTCAAAACCCGAAAAACTGTAGCACAGACTACAGGTCATATTTATGAAGGGATTTCATTGTAACTTTGTAGGATGGCTCAGTATAATGTCTAGATGAGGACGTCCCCTTTTGGTTGTGATCAGTCAACCATGATGGCTACACAGGCCTGAAGCCTGAACACCTTTAGCACAGTCTACAGGCCGTATTTATGAAGGGATTTCATTGCAACTTGATTCTCAATTATCACAATTATTGTCTTATTTCATAATCATTTCATAAACATTGAACATTATCCTTTTCAACAAACACAACACACAGACAAGTTAAGCTACAGTGTCATTGACACTTCATTGAAGATGCCAGACACAAAAAAAATGATGTTTATGGTGGATTCAAGTCTGTAACAGGATGCTGGAAGTGAACAATGGTGGTTTTAGACGTTAGGACTGTAATTTTAAAATAATTATGTTAAATTATCATGTTTCCCATCATTCTTGCTAACGATTAACCTACTGTGTGTTAAATGTTCCTTCCCTCTCCTTCCATGAATCCTCCTGTTAAACTCCCAAGCTATTTGGCTTTTTTTATTGAAATTTTTTATTAAATTTCTTGGTAGTTCAATGTGTTCTTCGGAAAGTTTATTCCGTTTTTCTCCATGGTTACATCCTAACCCTATGTGTGTTTCGGACATTTGTAGTCTTGCATCTTCTACCAGATGCATTGTTTTTTCTTCCTATGAAGATCTGGCTTTGCATCAGGTAGTGGTTGAGTTTCGGGGCCAGATCATGAGCGGGAGACCCCTCTCTGTCCCATCACCAGTCGGGGTCGACTGTTTCCATTCCGAGAAACTAAACTGAGTCGGAGCTAACGTTCTCGTTTGCGGTTCAGGACACTCCTTCTACACTGCAGCTGGGGTCGGTGGCAGTTACGGCTTCTTTCTCATCTTTGACAAAGTACATTAGACCGCTCACTAGCTGTCTGACTTCGGATTTTCAGGCTGTTTCGTGAAGACGTTCCCAGTCTTTGTGACCCACCGCAGTCGGTCCATCCAGTAGCTAGTGCTTTGAGACTTGCACATGCAGGACATTCATCGAAAAGTTCTGGGGACACATCTCCATCCCGCGAGCAGCATGCTGCAAAAAAAACAGAAGACCACTGCACCGCAAGCCTCAGTTAAGGACCTGCTCTCACCTTCCCGGGTCAGTCTGTTCATGTGTCGGAGGCAGACATGTTAACCTCCAGAATAATTTTTCAGGGAACCTGAGGGTGATTTTCAGGGAAATGGGATGGATTTCAGGGAAAAGTTTGCGCGGGGACAAAATAAAAGAAAAAACTTGTGAATTTTCAGCTCATTGACCACTATGAACACCAGGTTATATCCAGAACTAGTTGTCAACTATGCTGATGCATTTATGCTATGTTAAAAAATCATAAAATAACTGTTGATTTGACCCCCCCGCCCCCACAGGATCCTCTTCTTTGTGAGCCCCCCCCCTCCCACCACCACCCACCCACACTGTCCCACAGAGCACCTCTACCTGTGGTTTGCTCTTATCAAAATCTACTTAGCTAATAATTTCCCAAGTCTGGAAATGTTAACAGGACAAGATGTCCTGATGTTCAGTTACTTCAAGAACATTAGTACTAAGAAAGTATCTTGATCAAACGTCATGCATGTGGGACATTTGTGCCCTACACAAAAGTTTTCTTTTCATCATTGAAGGGGTGATTGAAGGGGTGATTTTCAGGGAAATGGGATGGATTTCAGGGAAAAGTTTGCGCGGGGACAAAATAAAAGAAAAAACTTGTGAATTTTCAGCTCATTGACCACTATGAACACCAGGTTATATCCAGAACTAGTTGTCAACTATGCTGATGCATTTATGCTATGTTAAAAAATCATAAAATAACTGTTGATTTGACCCCCCGCCCCCCCAGGATCCTCTTCTTTGTGAGCCCCCCCCCTCCCACCACCACCCACCCACACTGTCCCACAGAGCACCTCTACCTGTGGTTTGCTCTTATCAAAATCTACTTAGCTAATAATTTCCCAAGTCTGGAAATGTTAACAGGACAAGATGTCCTGATGTTCAGTTACTTCAAGAACATTAGTACTAAGAAAGTATCTTGATCAAACGTCATGCATGTGGGACATTTGTGCCCTACACAAAAGTTTTCTTTTCATCATTGAAGCATTTTTTTTTAATTCCTTTCAAAATTTTCTGGGTACAGATGGCCAACAGTTAACAGTTCTGTAGTCAGCACAACAGAATAAATGTAGTGTTAGAAAATAAGTCCATTGTGTTTAAATATGCATAATAATATGTCATAATTTTTTTGCATCCTAAGCAACTTTAACCTACTTTTAAACTGTGCTAAATAGTTGTTGTTTATGTTTTGATTTTGGAAAAGGGATGAGAATTAAAGCTATTCTATGAAGAAATAAATAAATATATATTATTTAATTATATTTTAATTTCCAAAAAATGCATTTAAATGAAGGTGGAGTTTTCAATTTTTTGAAATTTTGAAAGTAAGTCACCTATTTTCACTTCGACACTCGCACATTGATCACGAATCTCCGAAAAAAAACCCCAGAAATAAACATGAACACAGTTGAAATATATATATATATATCATAAAATACCCTTTTCTTAAATAAATTTAACTTAAATCCATATTTTACTGCTTCGTGAGTTTTTACCAGAGGTTGAAATGCATGTGATTTGACTCCGAACGTTTTTCATAAGTTACAACGGGAACGAAATATTTGACTGTTGTTTTCCGGGATTTTTGGTCCAAAACTGATTCCCGTCCGGGAGGCCGGGAACTACACTGAAATTCCAGGATTTTCCCGGGCATTCCGGGAGAGTTAACATGTCTGGTCGGAGGCCTTCGGCCAGATTGATGACGCAATCTTTAGCCTTGCGAATTCAAAAAAGAAAAGAGGTTTCTTGTCTACATCTTCTCTACATATACCGTTTCCTGGACCATGTTACTTAAAAACGGTAAGAGAAGATGTTCAGAGAGCTCCTCTGCATCTGGATGAGTGGGCTTCAGATCTAGAAATCTCGCTACCCGCATCATTCAATGTTCATTCCGAGGTGTTGGAATCTTCCATTGATTCCAGTCGCGCGATTCTGGACACTGAGTCCTACGCAGATCATATCACCAGGGATCTGGCTCAACGCCTCAGTGGTAAAGAATTCGACGACATTAATCCGTCGCTCAGAGTTCTTTCTAGGGCAGTTATGTATGCCACGTATCACTCTGCCCTTTCAGTGGCTAATATGGAATTGATTAGACGTGATGGAGCCTTAGCATCGTCGTCATTGATAGACGATTGAGTGAAAAGCTCTTTCAGAGTTGCTCCGGTTTCCGGTCATACCTAGTTTGATGACAAGTTATCCTTTGTGTACGAGGAAGCAACCGAAAGAGAGCTACCAACACTTTGTTGCTGAGGTCAGTTTTGCGGCAGCAGTCGTTTGCTGGACATGGTAGGTGAAGGTGCTCCACTACGCAGTCATTGAAAAGGAGCTTCACGCGTGGTTCTAAAAAACTCTCTTACGGATATTCGGGAAACCGTCAATATAGAAACTCTGCAAAGGGGCATAAGTCTTACAAAGACTTTAAGTCAGACACCCCTAAGTTGATGGCTTGAGGTGCTTCATGGGGAGGACGTAGTTTCTCTTCCCGGAAGCCTTGTAAGTCATACAGGTGATGGTCAAAACCTCTATTGCTCTCCAGTTGGCGGAAGGTTATCAAACTTCGCGAGAAACTGGATGGAAGTAACGGAAGATCAGTGGGTAAGAAATGTAGTCAGAACGGGTCTTCGGCTATCCTACCGATCAAAACCTCCACTTACAAGAAGTCCGCGTTGGACAAATCTTCCGGCAAATCCTTCAAAAAGGGAGTCTCTTCTTGCAGAAGTTCAATCTCTCTTAGTAAAGGAAGGAATAGAGGTCGTAGAGAATCCCAATTCTCCAGGATTTTACAGTCACCTGTTTCTTGTGCCAAAGCCAGATGGCTCGTTCCGACTGGTGATAGATTTCAGCTGGATAAACAAGTTGATAATAGCCTCAAGATTCTATATGGAAACCATTCGATCGGTAAAAGCGAGCATTTGAGTGAATGATTTTGCGGCAAGCACAGACCTGAAGGACGCGTACTTTCACGTCTTGGTCCATCCGGCTTTCAGAAAGTACTTGTGCTTTGCCGTTCAAGGGAAGGTTTACCAGTTCAGAGCGATGTGTTTCGGTCTGAACCTGTCCCCTTGGACGTTCACTCGAATAATGAACTCGGTCATGTCATACTTCCGAGCTCATTCGGCAGTAGTAATGTCGGCTCACTTGGACGACATTCTTCACAGATACGGTGACAAACACGCACTTCAGAATGATGTGCAGAGTCTGCTTCTGTTATTCCGACATATTGGTTTCATTGTAAATGAAAAGAAGTTGGATTTAGCGCCGTCCAAGTCCTTCATTCACTTGGGAATGAGCTTCAAGACTCGCATCAATCTGGTTCATCTGCCAGTAACCACAGTGAAATTAATCAGTTGTTATGCTCACTTTTTTCGAAACTCTCTCATAGCATCAGCAAGGTAGTTTATGCGACTGATGGGACTGTGTGGAGTGGCTGCAGACCTGATTCTGCTAGGTCGCTTATGCATGCGTCCTCTCCAGATTTTCTTCACTCAGAACTGGGGTGTCAAGACACATTCGCTCAAAAGCCAGATTGTTTTATCAGACCTAGTAAAACAAAAGGTTCAGATTTGGGCAGATCTCCAATGGTTGACTCAGGGAGTTCCAGTTCAAGTACCGGATCCGGTCTTCACTATTATGATGGACGCAAGTCTGACGGTTTGGGCACATCCCAGATTCCCGCAGACCTGAGGTATCAGGGTCTTTGGGACCCTTGTTTCTCAGAGAATCACATAAACATCTAAGAGATGATGTCCATTTGGCTAGCACTAAAACATTGGATTGCTCACGTAGCGAACGTCCATGTTCAGATTTTGTCGGACAATTCCACAGTAGTGGTTTATCTCAGGAACCAGGGCGACACTCATTCAATTCCTCTGTTCGAATTAACAGAGAAAATTCTCCTATTTGCTCTGAGTCATCACGTTTATCTCTCAGTCCGTCATTTTCCGGGTCACCTGAACGTAGTAGCAGTCTCGCTCTCAAGAAAAAGTCGCCTGTTGCCATCGGAATGGACACTCAACAAACGAGTATTCAGGCAGATTTGCTACCAGTGGAATCATCCCATGATAGATCTCTTTGCCACAAACCTGAACTAGCAGCTTCCAATGTTTGTGTCGCCATGTCTGGATTATCGAGCGTATGCAGTAGACACTCTATTGATCTCATGGAACGGAATAGTAGGATATGTATTTCCTCCAAGATTCTGTTAAAAATCAAACAAGATTCTGCTGGTAGCACCTCTGTCAGCTCAGAAACCTTGGATCAATCTTGTCAGGTGTCTGTCCTCAGAAGCTTCCTCCTCCCTCTCAAGGACCTTCTGTATCAGGAAGTCCCATGCACTGCATCACAACCCAGGAGGTCTCAACTTTCACGTATTTCCATTGTGCAGTCCTTCTTGCACGGAAAGCAGTTTTCAGGATGAGCAGTGGACGCAATTTCCAACTAGGAGGACATCCTCTTCATTGAATTACGCAGCGAAATGGAGAGTCTTCTTTCGTTGGTGTGCAGATCAATCCATCTACCTCAAATTGCCAATTTTGTGGTCTACCTGTTTGGCGTATTAAAACTGCAGTCTGTTACTATTAAGGGCTATAGGTCTATGTTATCAGACACAAGTGCTCATCATGATAACTTGGCTATTGGATTAGATCCTTCTTTATCCAAGCTAGTTAGAAATTTCTCTATTAATAGACCTAGAACCCTCAGATTAATTCCTAAATGGAATTTGGCTTGGGTTCTCTTGAAGCTTCAGGAAGCTCCCTTTGAGCCATTAGTTGATGTAGAATTTAATTTCCTGACTTATAAAATGGCATTTCTCTTAGCCTTTGCTTCAGCCAGAAGAGTTAGTGAGTGAGCTTCATGCATTATCTGTAGAAGATTCCCGTTTCCGTAGTGTGGTGAAGTGAGATTCTTGGCTTAGAACCAGATTGTGGATAAGCAGGCCAGAGCCTATTATTATTAAGGCTTTACTGTCTTCGGACAACCGTAGGCCAATGTTGTGTCCAGTGAGAGCGATACGCATTTATAAATGTCGATCTAGCTTTATTAGAAAAGGAAGAAAGAGATTTTTTCTTTCTCTTATGCCTAACAGAAAGGATATTTCTGTTCATTCAGTTGCTAGGTGGATTCAATTGGCAATATGAATTGCTTATGAGAATCTATCTTCAGACCAACGTTCTGTCAATAACGTTTCAGCGCATGAGCGCATGAGGTTAGAGCACTGTCTTCTTCTGGGGCTTTTTCCAATAGTGTTGTCATTACTGATTTAATGAAGGCAGCTTACTGGATGCAACCATCTTCAATTTACTAAATTAGAAATTTAGAGTCTGTCTCCAGTGACCTTAGATCCTCTTTCTGTCGCACAGAATGTTGTCCATTAATATTACATCTCCTAGATGCCTTAGGCAGTCTGCTCTAGCACTGATGCTGTTCCACTGCCCTCTTTGTTCTGAGGATTCTTCCTTCAGAACAAGGGAAAGAGGGGGGAGGGGGGTACAGTTTTTTCCTTAGTATCATCTGGCTTTATAGTGAAAAGCAAGGGAATACCTCCTCCACTGACAGTAGTCCAGCGACGGTACTGTGTAGTTTTAATGTGTAGCTCGGTGTGAAGCAACAATTATGTCTCATTTATGTATTGTTTTTAAAGTGTAGCTCATTGTGAAGCATTATGTGTATGTCACGTGTCATACGAGCGTTTATGTACAATCCTCAGACAGTTTGAAATGAATATAAAGCATCTCATTCTCTGGACTAGCTTTATAATTGGTTTTCTTCACCGAATTAGCAGAACAGGTTATGCTGGCATTAAATGGAGAATTTATTATGTATTACTCCTGTATATTGTTGGTGTTATGATGTTCTCTTTTTTTTATATAAGAGAAAGACTTATGTAATTCCTCTTTCATCTCCGATTCTCCTGTAGGAGCTATAGTTTTAATTGGAGTAATAGAGCGATTGTAAGTCTTCTAAAGTCCTAGGCCCTCCAGCCTTTTTACTATTCAGCTAAGTCTGGGCCATTGGTTTTAGTTTAAAAAGATGATAAATTTAAAGTAATCTGTATATATTTTTTATACTTACCAATGGCCCAGACAGGGATGGCCCTCCCATAAGTGGGCACTCATACCTCCCCGCTGATTTATAATTTATAATAATTTCATGAATTGTTACAAAAGACTGAATCAAGAAAAATG
Source organism: Pictodentalium vernedei (assembly GCA_031216915.1). NCBI lineage: Eukaryota > Metazoa > Mollusca > Scaphopoda > Dentaliida > Dentaliidae > Pictodentalium > Pictodentalium vernedei. The sequence goes on along the minus strand of CM062295.1, from coordinate 299,693,560 downwards.
ACTGAAAATAGCTTCAGTGATCATTGTTCTTACATTTCTTTTTTGACAAGTGAGATTCTACGGGGTTGTGGGGAAGAAATTAATAGACTAAGATTTTTTACCGGATGGGGATCCAGCTGCAATCCAGTCGAAATTCTCTGTTTGGTTTTGTGATCACTTTGGGTAACAGAATGAACGTTTGAAAATCTGTTCATGAAATGCAAGCTGACATGTTTTCACTTTTTCTGTGTGGTATCATGAAGTTCGTTTTTAGTTTAACTTGACCAAGTCCAGATAAGCTATTGCCATCACGCTTGGGGAAGTCTGTGAGTCTACTCACATTTTCCTTTAGCACAGACTACACTCCATAGTTCTTGTCTGATCATCACAAAATTTCTTATGCATGTTAGAGGTCATTTCTAGATGAGAACACCCCCTTTTGGTTGTGATCAGTCAACCATGAAGGCCACCCGAGCCCAAAAGCTGAAAACCTTTGGCACAGTCTACAGGTTGTAGCACAGTCTAGAGGTTGTATCTTTGAAGGGATTTCATCGTAACTTGGTAGGATGACTCTGTATAATGTCTAGATGTGAACATTCACTTTTGGTCTTGATCTGTCCACCTTGACGTCTGCCCAAGCCCAAAACCCAAAAACTTTTAGCACAGTCTACAGGTCATATTTAATATGGGTTTTTTTATTGTAACTTGGTAGGATAACTCCGTATGATGTCTAGATGAGAGCTTCCCCATTTAGTCGCGATCTGTCAACTGTGACAGCTGCTTGAGCCCAAAACCCGAAAACCTTTAGCACAGTCTACAGGTCGTATTTATGGAAGGATTTCATTGTAACTTGGTAGGATGACTCTATATAATGTCTAGATGAGAACGTCCCCTTTTGGTTGCGATCGGTCAGCTGTGATGGCTACAGGGGCCCAAAGCCCAAAAACCTTTAGCACAGTCTACAGGCCGTATTTATGAAGGGATTACATTGTAACTTGGTAGGATGGGTCCAGATAATGTCAAGATGAGAACGTCCCCGTTTGGTTGTGATCATTCAACTGTGATGGCTACCCGAGCCCAAAACCTGAAAACCTTTAGCACAGACTACAGGTCATATTTATGAAGTGATTTCATGGTAACTTGATGACTCAGTATAATGTCTAGATGAGGACATCCCCTTTTGGTTGTGATCGGTCAACCGTGATGGCTACACAAGCCGAAGCCTAAAACCCGTTAGCACAGTCTACAGGTTGTATTTATGAAGGGATTTCATTGTAGCTTGATACGATGATTCGGTATAATGTCTAGATGAGAATGTCCCGTTTCAGTCGTGACAGCGACAAGGGCCCAAAGCCTGAAAACCTTTCGCAAGTCTACAGGTCATATTTATAAAGGGATTTCATTGTAACTTGGTATGATGACTCAGTATAATGTCTAGATGAGAACTTTCCCTATTGGTCGCAATCTGTCAACCTTGATGGCTGTCCAGGCCCAAAGCCTGAAAACCTTTCGCACAGTCTACAGGTCATATTTATGAAGGGATTTCATTGTAACTTGGTAGGATGACTCAGTATAATGTCTTGAGGAGAACTTCTCCTTTTAGTCCCAATCTGTCAACCGTGATGGCTGCCCAAGCCCGAAAACATTTTTAGCACAGTCTACAGGTCGTATTTATAAAGGGATTTCATTGTAACTTGGTAGGATGACTCAGTATAATGTCAAGATGAGAACGTCCTATTTTGGCCATGATTGGTCAACCGTGATGGCCGCAAGGCCTGAGACCTAGATCTGTTTAGCACAGTCTACAGTTCATATTTATGAAGTGATTTCATTGTAACTTGGAAGGATAACTCGATATGATGTCCAGATGAGACTATCCTATTTTGGTCACGATCATGATCAATCTGCCGTTACCGCCACCTGGTCACGCGACCTGGATTAATTTTGTACTGTCTACAGATTCTTTTTATAAAAGGATTTAATTGTAACTTGGTGGGATAACTTGGTATGATATCTAGATGAGGCAGTCCTATTTTGGTCATGATCAGTCTACCCTGACTGCTGAGTCGTCATGTGACCAAGATTCCTTTAGCAAAGTCTACAAGTTATATTTATGAAGGGATTTCATTGTAACTTGATAGGATGACTCGTTTTGGAATAATTTGACTGTAACTTGGTAATTTTGGTTGACATACATTAACCCACCCCTCAGTTCTTTAGTACAGTCTACACATCAATTATTTTTATTGAAAACATACCATACAGGGAACAGAAATTAACATATTCTCAATTATCACAATTCTTGTCATATTTCATAATCCCTTCATAAACATTGAACATTATCCCTTTCATCAAAAACAACACACAGTCATGTTAAGCTACAGTGTCATTGACATGAATGTGCCAGAGATTTTCAACTGACACTGAGGAAGTGATGCAGTTTTAAATGATGTGATGCTTGAGCTGAAGTATGAAATTATCTTTTAATGAAACACTCATAAAAAATACTGTCATATGTTTAACATATTTGTCATGTTAAGTAACAAGTTTGTTCATATCTAGTGATAGGCCAGTATGGGTGTTATAAGCCACTGCCAAATGCAACATTGACCTATGATATCTGCCTTCCTTGATACATAATGATATACCCCCAAACTCAACTAATACAGGTTTTAACTCGGTTGATACAAGTTACCTGGGCAATTATCTCACAGGATTCTTCTTTTACCAGGTACTGCCATCAACACATGCACATTCAACTTGCCATAACGTTGTTTATACTTCACTCGCTGTTTCTTTATATTTTGAAGTGATAAATTTGAACTTGTATTAACCCTTTACCCAACACATAGGATATCAGAATTTATTCTTTTAATTGTTAAACAGAACCCTATGTTTTGACCCCTCATTCGAATGTGCTCGATGAGCACATTCCAATGAGGGGTCACATGATATGATTTTGCTAAAAAAAAATTGTTTCTATTGTTTCATTTATAAATTATGTGTGCGAATTCGTCCAATTCTTTAAGTAAAGGGTTAAACTAAAATTTGTACAAAATATTAGATTCAAGAGCATATTTTTTCCTGAAACCAAACGCAGATGTGTTGATCAGTGAGAGGGAATTGAATGCCAAATTCAGCGAATCAACAAACAAAACTGTGAGGTGTTTCTATTTGATTCATATACAGAACCACACACATGTTTGAAAGGGTTAAGAATTATTGCACGAGATTGCTTTGGCCCAGGATATCGTGAGAGCAGAAGGCTTGAGTGATATCCTGGGCCAAAGCAATCGAGTGTGATAATTCTTAACCCATTGAAACATATGTGCGGTTCTGTATTTATCACACACCTCCCATGTAACAACCAGTCTACACGAAAATTGAACTACGAGCACTTTACAGATGGATAATTAATGCGTTTCCTTCATTACTAACAGGACATCACTGTTAGTTGGCAGGGTACCAACCCTAATTTGCCTATTTAATTTTTACGGCATTGAATCGGTCGAAACCAATGGACACCGATCAGTGTCACGGTCACGATGATCAAACTTCAAATATTGACTAAACTGCAGGGAATAATGCAACAAAAAGTGTTTAAACAGCTAATATGTGTCGCACTCTCCATCCTTATATGACTAGTTGTGGAAAGTATTTGTCAAGGAGGAACAAGCGGTCAGAATGTTGTTTTTATTTTGTAAATTTTTGACTCGAATCTGATTGTTTAAATATCCTGGGTAAACAAATCTAAATGAGGAACTTGGGATTTCCAAGCATTCTCGACTCAGGTGAATTCAACAAATGAATGACGTTATTTATTTAGATAGGTTCCTTGTCTGTTTACGTTGGAAATGATATTGAACATGTCTTGTATCACCACTTGTGCGATACAACATTATTTTTATCGCATAGGCAGAACAGTAGAAATCCTGTGTTTTACATTAATAGGGGTGTGATAAAATGATTGAACTGAACTGTGACAAATACACTTACAGTCAGAAATTGTCAGAATATAAAAAACTAATCCCCCCCCCTCCCCCTCCAAACAGGACAATAGTCAGCATCAGCCTGATGGTAACTGTAACTTGTCGAATGTAAATAATATCTTGTCCAACTAACTCTCTCCACTAGAACAACACTTGTGTGGCTTTAAAATTTAAGCCTCTAATTAATAAACATGTTATAGTTTTATGTTACCTCGGGCTGATATCAAGGCTCATATAAAATCAAACAAGTAATAGTCAGTCTGGAAATAAGCAATCTGTCATTTGCAGAATGAGGTCCCCAGAGGGTGAATTTGCTGATGTTATCCTATAGAGTGGGTTAGAATCCCCCAATTTATCCTCTGGGTACTTCTTTGTGTTTAGGCCTGAGACCTTGATTCAGAGTGAGGTTCACAGAGGGTAAATTTAGTAATGCTACCCTGCTGTGTAGGGTAACATCACTGAATTCACCCCCTGGGGACCTTATTCTGCACCTGACAGTCTGCTTATTTCCAGACTTGGTAACAACCTCTTAATACATACTGATAAAGTTGAGGTGTTACAATGGAATGACGTTCAATTTGGTTTGCACATACCATATATGTCTGTGTTTAAGTCGCACCTCATATTTTCAGCCAAAATGTCACCGCTGCGACTATTACCTTTGTATAAGTCGCACCCCCAATTGTGAGAATAGCCGGTACACAAGAACAACTGCGGCTCGTGACTGAGTGTGGGCTTGTACAACACAAAATTATGTGAGTATCAGAACATGTGAACGGTTTGGGTTTCTTATTATTTCTTCATTTCAGTAATATTTATCTCATATTAAATGAAAGAAATAAAGTAATAATAAAAATTATATGGTGTTATTTAATTTACTTTGTCCATTTATTCCCTGTGTGATACTTGTTAATGTTGTAAATCCATAATATTTTGCACATTCCGTACTGACACGAGGGAGAGATCATACTCGGTACTAAATGGAGATGAGAGGTCCAGTAAGGGATCAAGGAACAGAACAGTGAATGGAGTCATTGTGTTATGGTGATGTTTAACATAAAAGACCCAAGTTACAAGTCCAAATTATTTATTTTATAGAAATTAAATATAACAATACATGTATAGCATTTAACAGTTGGAACATTTACAACGAGAACATAAATTAAAGATGTACAATGAATGAAAGATACAATCTACCCCTTCCCACCTAATATAAACGAAATCCAATCTGGACACTGATTCGTAAAACAACAAACTCAGAAAATCATTGTTGACCTGCTTGAGTTTTAATCAATCAACAATTACTTGTAGTATAATGGATAGTAAATTTGCAGGTAGAATGTGTACAGTATCAAGCGAAAAAAGTTGAAAATTATCTTACTGGGATATATATTAACTTGTAAACTCAAGGCAGTGCTTTAAAAAATAATGAACTCTCCCAGACAAATTTTTGGAAGCTCTAGCGAAATATGCCATGGCTTGCTGTGCCTTTTCCAAAAAATTGTTAATATCTGTTGAAGAGACTTTCACAGATTTTCAGTCCGAAGAATATCCGATGAATATTCACAATTTCAGAAGAAAGCATGAGAAGCTCTAGCAAACTTTAAGCTGATGGATTACAGAGCTGTAGTCCATGAGCTGAGAATATGCCGTGGCTTGCCGTGCTTTTTTCCCCCAAACTGTGAATATCTGTTGAATTGAGAATCTAAATCAGACCCCTTCCCGCCCCCCCCCCCCCCTCCTTACACAAACACAATTATTAATAAAACAGACCCCCCTCTCCCAACAGTGTCTTGCCATGTTTTTTTCAACAACCAAAAATTATCCATATCTGTCGAATGGTGAATCCCCCCCTCCCCCCCACGTACTCAAACACAGTTAATTCACAGATTTTCAGTCCGAAGATTATCCGATGAATATCCACCCCACCCCACCCCACCCCACCCCCCCCCCCTTACACAAACACAATTATTAATAATTCTAAGCAAAAAATTCATTACAAAAACAGTACAAATCTTACATATTAAAAAATAACTCACTCTCGTTATCACTGTTATAATCTATGAACAATTGGAACCATTCCTCATAAGACAAGCCATCATAATACACATCACATATCGAACTACCACTTGCAATCTCAGCAGCCTCCAACTCTCCATCACTCTCATGCACTCCTTCATTTACTTTCTCACACTCATCACTAACTTTCTCACACTCATCACTAACTTTCTCCTTTATAAACTCACTATATAACTCATCATCCTCCGTTCCATCCTCCGTTGCATTCAAAATACAACACTTTTTGAAATACCTCACAACTGCGGGCTCAATTTCATCCCACGACTCATTGACCCACTTCGTAACTAAACCCAAAGAAGGTCTCTTCAGATTTCCACAAGGCGTGAATGCTTTCTCTTCAGAACCACACATCCACTCACACCATTTCTTTCTCATACTACACTTGAATGGCTTATTCAGACACACATCTAATGGCTGTAGCACACTCGTCATTCCACCTGGTATCACACCCAAATCACACCGCAAATGCTTACTCTTCTCTTTCACACTATCACACATATGCGCTTGAAAACTGTCTAAAACTAACAAAGATCTCTTTCTCAGCAGACCACCTGGTTGAGTAGCCTACACACTTTCAAACCAGTCAATCATACCACTCTCATCCATCCAGCCCTTGGGCTGCACCCTAACATTCACTCATCATTTAAATTTTTCTTTAGGTATAGTCTTTCTTTTAACTGGTTGAGGGCTAGATTATTTTTTGGTGAAATTAATTTGTTATTCATCATTTGTTTTATTACAAATTATTGGGGAGGCACTCACCAATAATTTGTAATAGAACAGATTCATATGAACAAAAGTTTATTTGCCTTTGACTGAATATGAAGCATAAGCAAGGAAAACATGGGCTTTTGCATTGGTACCCTCGTTTTTTTCAAAGCCCCGATAGTGGCTTCTTGCACTCAACCAGTTAAAAATAACTGTGGGCTTGAGTTTTGTGCCATCAACCATACAACATATAACCACTGTGAAATGCGATTTTTCATGGCCCGTCATCTTCATTTGTACAGTCTTTGACCCTAATCTGTTTACTGTTTTTTCTGGCGGCATATTGAAAAACATTGGCAATTCATCCATATTGCCTATCTGAGAAAGTTTATAGCCATGTCCCTCTCTTAACTTGATAATAAATCTCTGGAATTCAATAGTTTTCTCTTCATAATCTCATGGCATTTTCTGGGAAATTCTTATCTTCTCCCTTAAAGACAAACCATGTCTTTTCATAAATCCTCTCACCCAACATGCAGACCCCTTAAATTCCACACACTTGAGTTTTCCAGCGAGCTCAAACACTTCAAGCCTTTCTGGAAATGGGCAAAGCCTGGGCCCTCATGTCCTCAAACCAGGTCAGTAGTAAGTTTTCCAACTCAGGCCAATTGGCAGTCCTCCCTCTGTTGGCCCTTTTGTCTCGCCACGTCTCTAGGAGAACACCTTTGTTCTTTCTCCGGTCTCTATTTTTTCGCTCACTGCAAACTCTCTTTCAGTGGCTCGATTCCCTTTCTCTTCCCACATATTCAATAACTTTTACTTTAAAACCTGTCTCATAACTTTGGCGCTTTCGTTTTAATCCACGTTTGGCATCCATAATTTATCAATTGATTTGCAAAAGTTGTTTGATGGAATGAGTTTTCACCAGTGCATATATAGTATTCGTGGGGGGCAATGTTTTTTCAGTATCTCTTTGAAAAAATAACCGGACATATGGCCTATGGTTTGTTTTATATATGTTTTTTTTAAAACCTTTGATAAGTCAGCTGCCACATGGCTGTGTGTCTTACCAGTATTTTTGTGCCGCCGCCCCATGAAGTGGGGAGCGACATATAGGGATTACTTTTGTTGTCTTGCGTCGTCGTCCGCGTCACACTTTCTCTTATCCGCCACTCCTCTTTAACCTATGAATGGATTTTGATGAAACTTTCAGTGATTCTTTATCACATCATGGCATTGTGCACCTCCTATTTTATTTTTTGATCCGCTATATTTTTTCCAGAGCTATGCCCCTTTTCCACTTAGAATTCTGTCTGAAACTCCAGGCTTCTCTTATCCGCCATTCCTCTTTAACCTATGAATGGATTTTGATGAAACTTTCAGTGATTCTTTATCACATCATGGCATTGTGCACCTCCTATTTTATTTTTTGATCCGCTGTATTTTTTCCAGAGTTATGCCCCTTTTCCACTTAGAATTCTGTCTGAAACGCCAGGCTTCTCTTATCCGCCACTCCTCTTTAACCTATGAATGGATTTTGATGAAACTTTCAGTGATTCTTTATCACATCATGGCATTGTGCACCTCCTATTTTATTTTTTGATCCACTGTATTTTTTCCAGAGTTATGCCCCTTTTCCACTTAGAATTCTGTCTGAAACGCCAGGCGACACACTTCCATGGAAGACTCACATCTAAGTTATTTATTCTGATCAAAGAACATAACTCATAGAGATGAGCTTGGTATCAGTACATCACATATACAAACATTGACTAGTACTCAAAAGAAATGCTGCTGTAATAATTATTAGGTTTGATACACAGACCAATGATGAAAGGGGAATAACTGCATATTCCTTCTGACATGGGAATTCCCCTTCAGTTTCGAAATTGCACATGTTGCGTTAAGCATCCATTTGTTTGCAGAGAAATAAATATTAGCAGGGGGATTATTCATTACTCTGTAGAACCGTTGAGTCTCTGTCTGTCTGTCTGTCTGTCAGTCCATCCGTCCGTCCGTCTGTCCGTCCATCCGTCGTCCATATCCATTTCTCTGGCATTCAATAACTTGAAAAATATTGGTTGGATTGTCAAGTTACTTTACATTTGTGTTTAGGTTACTGATGTGCCAAGCTGTATAGTTTTGGGTGTAAATCTGATAATTTGATCCTGAGATATTAACTCTTTATCCTTCAAATTGAGAATTCTTCCAATCCCTTTGGCATGAGATAACTCAAAAAATATCAATCCAATTGTCATGTTACTTTATATATATCTTCAGGTTACTGATGTTCCGAGCTGTATAGTTTTTGGTGTAAATCTGTTATTTTGAGATATTAACCCTTTATCCTTCAAATTGAAAATTCCTCCAATCCCTTTGGCATTTGATAACTTGAAAAATATTGCTTGGAACGTCAAGTTACTTTATATTTGTGTTCAGGTTACTGCTGTACTGAGCTGTATAGTTTTTGGACGTAAATCTGTTATTTTGATCCTGAGATATTAACCCATTATCCTTCAAATTGAAAATTCCTCCAATCCCTTCGGCATTCGATAACTTGAAAAATATTGCTTGGATTGTCAAGTTACTTTATATTTGTGTTCAGGTTACTGATGTGTCGAGCTGTATAGTTTTTGGTGTAAATCAGATAATTTGATCCTGAGATATTAACCCTTTATCCTTCAAATTGAAGATTCCTCCAATCCCTTTGGCATTCGATAACTTGAAAAATATTGCTTGGAACGTCAAGTTACTTTATATTTGTGTTCAGGTTACTGATGTGCCAAGCTGTGTAGTTTTTGGTGTAAATCTGTTATTTTGATCCTGAGATATTAACCCAGCTGTATAGTTTTTGGACGTAAATCTGTTATTTTGATCCTGAGATATTAACCCTTTATCCTTCAAATTGAAAATTCCTCCAATCCCTTCGGCATTCGATAACTTGAAAAATATTGCTTGGATTGTCAAGTTACTTTATATTTGTGTTCAGGTTACTGATGTGTCGAGCTGTATAGTTTTTGGTGTAAATCTGATAATTTGATCTTGAGATATTAACCCTTTATCCTTCAAATTGAAAATTCCTCCAATCCCTTTGTCATGAGATAACTCAAAAAATATCAATCCGTTTGTTATGTTACTTCATATATGTATTTAGGATACTGATGTGCCGAGCTGTATAGTTTTTGGTGTAAATCTGATAATTTGATCCTGTGATATTAACCCTTTATCCTCCAATCCATTTCTTCGGCATGCGATAACTCAATAAATATTAATCCGATTATCAGGTTACTTTATATATGTATTCAGGTTACTGATGTGCTGTGCTGTGTAGTTTTTTATGTAAATGTAATAATTTGATCTGGAGATATTAACCCTTTATCCACCAAATTAGGAACTCCTCCAATCCATTTCTATATGTACCCATACCATGTATAGTGTACATAATGTCGGCATCCAGGGTGGCCCTCCATCATACAGCTTTCTACTAGTTGTGCATATGGGTACACATCAGCCTATTTTTCAGAATTTTAATCACCTCATAATTTTTATGGTTCCATCCCATAGTGCACCTCACCTTCACTGCATTACATATCTCACGGGCAAGCTGAGGGAAAGTTGACAAGTAAACAACACAGGCAGTAGATATCTGGGTTTGTTTTTTTTATTGAATTTCATTTAACAAACAGCTATAATGAACATATATTTTTTATTTTTTTTTTATTTCTCAATGAACATTTAACTTCAAATCATGCATTAAACAAAATAAACATTCTTGGTTACAATCAATATCATTTCCCCGAGTTGTAAGAATATCGATGCAGTGTTCATTTCGGTCAAACTTTTGGTTTTGGTGGTAAACAGCCTCTAAAAAATACTTACCTGTGTATAAGTCGCACCCGATTTTTAGTTGTATGTTTTGAAGGTAAAAAAGTGTGACTTATATACAGACACATACAGTAAGTTGAATTTATACTAGATTTTCCATCCAAGTTTCAACCAACAGCACATGAACTGTTAACTGATAGAAAGCTAAAACATTTATAGTCAAAATTAGTGCATCAATAATTGTTATGTAACAATTTATTGGAGACTACCTGGCAAACAATGAATTTCTTATTTGTATCATATTCATCTTTTTATTTTGTAGATGTTCCATATTAACTGCTTATGCATACACCGCTTTATACTTGAACGACTACATAGTGGCTCTCCAACATGCAGAAGCCTTATTAAAGCAAACAAAGCTATCTGGGGCTCAGAGGTTTGTTTCATATTTTATTATATTGTTTTGTATAAATCATATTGTTGGACTTTGGGCTTGCAGAAATAGGAAAAATATATGGAAAGCTCAAAAAGACAAGATTGAGTTCTTTTTTTCTGAGTGTCCAAATTTAGTTTTAGTCAAGGCTGTACGTCATCCTGAAATTCTTGAAAAAGTATGGAAATTTGTGTCAGTCTGGAAAATGCATTGGAAAGTATGAGAAAAAAATCAATTCAGGCCTTGAAGGTATTGAGGAAATGAATTTTTTTTAATAAAGTTGGGATTATTTGAAATTAAAAAAAAATGCCATTAACTGGTTGAGGGCCAGATTAATTTTGGTGGCTTAAATTTGTTATTCAGAATTTGTTTAATTACAAATTGTTGGAGAGTGCCCACAGGCACTTTCCAATAATTTGTAGTAGAACAAACTTATGTAAACAAAATATTATATTTTTTATACAAACAAAATATTATTTGCATTTCACTGAAAACATGAGCAAGGAAAATATTTACTTTTGCTTTATTACTCTCATTTCTTTTAACCCTTTACTAACATGAAAAGCAGACGACACTTGCAAAAAAAATTCTTGAATAACTATTTTTTTTCATTTTTTGTCTCAAAAACATAGGTTATGACCCCTCGTTGGAACGAGCTCGACGAGCTCGTTCCAACGAGGGGTCATAACCTATGTTTTTGAGACAAAAAATGAAAATATTTTGAAAATTAATTGGCGATTTTTGAGAATAGCGCTGGCCGGTTTTGGCCGTTACGTTGGGTAAAGGGTTAAAGCCCAGATAGTGGTTTCTAGCACTCAACCAGTTAAAGTACCCCATAATTTAATACTCTGTCTACTCAAACAAAATTCAGAATTTGCCAAAATTAAAAACTTGAATGTCAGAATTTTTACCTGCGTCACCAGCGACAGAACAGGTCTAGTAACCGCTCGACTCCATCCGTCAGTCCGTCCAAAACACTTTTTCCGTCAAGGTTTTCTTGACTTCTATGAAAGGGAATGATTTTATATTTGGTCTGTTGCTTCATAATGATGAGTTGTATCATGTAAGCAATTTTCAGATCTGCCATGCAGCCACTTCCTGTTTGCCGTTACTTTGAAATTTTACTGTACCCACTGAACATTGAAATTTTTCGTCAAACTTTTCTCAGCTTCTATGCAAGGGATTGATTTTATATTTCATCTGGAGCCTGATAATGATCAGTTGTATCGTGTATGCAATTTTCAGATCTGCCGTGCAACCACTTCCTGTTTGCCGATTCAGTTGCATGTAGTGACGCAGGTCCAGACCCGGTATTGGTCTGTCTTGTTTTATAAAAAAGAAGAGAATTTGCACAAGGTGTTAGAGATTTACGGAATCAGAAACAGTTAACCAATCTGTCAATAAAATCCAACATGCCTCACTCATCACATCTTGAATGATTCCATTCTTCCTAAACTTTCATGAGTGGCAAATTCTAAGAGCTGCACCCATTCAAATATGGAACACACATGTTTCGGTGTTAATGAAAACTGTCCAGCCTTCCGAATCACATGTTTTAACAGAAAAGAGAAATTTGGGGGAAGTGTAAATTCAGAATTGCAGCCTCAGAATAAAAAGAACAATGATGCTCAAAAGCCAGCTGGAAAGTTTGTTGCCTTCTGTGCAGTAAAAATGGGGACAACAGTTTTTAGTGACCATATGGGGGAAAAAAATTGACGTTCTTGTGACTTAGTTTTGAAAACAATGTTCAGCCTTCCATTACTGTCTTTTGGTCCAAATTTTCAGCAGTGAAATTTTCTTTAGTGGATGTGGACAATTGGCTAATGTGTCTGGAAAAATGAGTGGAAATTTTTTGTTAGCAAGAATATGAACCTTGTGTACTATGAAATTTATTCGTAGGTAAAGAGAGAGCAGAATGACCAGGCTTCAACAAATGAAATAATTTTTCTGCCTACTTTTTGAGGCAAAAATTGAAATAACAAAAGTTGAAAGGTGCTTTTTGAGAATAGCACTTACCTGTTTTGGCAGTTACTTTAGGTCAAAGGGTAAAGCAACCTGCAAAAAATTGTTATCCTAAGTTTTACTGACAAATCAGGTAGTGGAGGGTGTGTAGCAAACTTCCACCCAACTCGAAAAAAAATCTTCTGCTGATGAACTGTGCTGTAAGTTGATACCTTTTGAGGTATAGAGTGCAGTTTGTTCAAAGGAAATTTGATGGTAATTATTTGCATTCATTTTTTGAGGGGGGGGGGGGGGGGGGGGTGCAGGTTCTTTGGTCCCAACAACATTTTCTATTTTCATAATTTTTAATACTCAAAGTTTGCTAAGCACCAAGTACATGTTTTATGTTTTAGTTGAAATATTGTAATGAAAAGTGTCTATATTTTTTATTTAATTATATCTTTAATGATTTAAGTACAGAAATTAAGATTTTATTTGTGTTTGACATTATTTTTTAGCTTCTGAATACGATAACCATGGAAAATTGATATTTTTGATAAAAGAGGAAATTTTTCAATATGCCAAAAAGTTGACAGAGCGAACTGGTATGGCTTCAATATCGATTATGAGACCTATTACTGTTAATTATCTTGCTGGCCAGTCCATACGCTCAATCCCCTCCCTCTGTCGGTATTCCCAGACAGCATGGGCAACATGAGGACTGGCATTATCGTCCATCAGAATGAATCTTATCACACACTGCAACTGCATACAATCTGACGTGGACATCCAGGATCTCATCAATATACCGTTGTGCACTCAATGTACCACGTTCAAGGGCACAGAGCTCTGTGGGTCCATCTCTGCTGATGCCGCGCCAGACCATGATTGATCCTCCACCACAGCGGTCATGCTCAGCAATGTTGGCTGCATGGAATCGCTCTCCTGGTCTTCTCCACACCCTAGAATGCCTATCTGTGTGGTCTAGGCAGTACCTTGACTCATCTGTAAAAAGGACAGGTCGCCAATCTTCTCTGGTCCATCCTACGTGGTCCATGGCCCATTCATATCGTGCCTGGCGGTGGTTCTGGAACAGCGGAATGTGAATACATGGTCTCCTCGATCGGAGACCACCTTCGTGCAACCTTGCCTGGATAGTCTGCATCGAAACATTTACCCCGGATGCATTCTGAAGATCACTGCGAAGCTGGGTTGCTGTGGCAAAGTGGTTCCTACAGGCCTGAATGATTAAAAACCAGTCTTAAGCTGCAGATCTTGCCCTGTCTCTGCCACCACCATGCCATCTTACTGGTGTGCCACACTGCTGAAATCTTGCCCAGGCTCCGGTGATCACCGTATGGTGCACACCAAGGGCTTCACCAACCTGATGATGGGTAGCCCCTTGCTCCACCATCCCTACAGCCTGCCACATTTCTGCTTCAGACAAATGTCTAGGGGGTCGCGGTGTTTCAGTAGGTAGAGGTGCAGGCTGCAAGCCGAGAGGTCCGCGGTTCGAATCCCACTTGCGGCAACTGCGCTGTGTCCTTGGGCAAGACACTTCACCCCCATTGCCTACGTGGGGGCACAGTGACGTTGTGTACTAAGGCGTACTGCACGTTGATAGTGCACCTCTCTTCAACCAATGCTAACCCTGCTGTGGAGTTGGTATGTTGGGGAGCTGACAGTTGCTCGCCATTGCTCGGTGGTTCTTTCCGGGAACTCCAGCTTCCTCCACCCATAAAACTGTCACGGTCATGATTAGCTATTAGAAATATGTGACCTTAAACACCAATAAATAAATAAATAAATAGACAAAATTAATGTCTTCGTACATTTGCACATTTTTATACTGTACCAATGACCCAAACTTAGCTGTGCTAACTCTAAAATATCTAGGGCCAAATGCAAATTTTACCCCCCAATCCCCAAAATTTGCATCTAAAACCAAAAATTACATGTCCTATATGGTCCTCCATACCTTTACTCCACTGTGCATGCGCATTGTCAAGGAGGTCTCGAAATTGCCGCCAAAAGTCATTCTTTGTTTGGCCCTCAATACAGTTACACTTCACTGTTGTTTGTGCTTGTAAATCTCAGTTTTATGATGCCAGACGCATAATTATGAGAGAATTGGTGGATATATGGTGGAAATAGAAGGTGGAGAGGAAAAAACAGTGGATACAAATGTTCAGGGCTGTAACTTATAATTTTTTTACGAAATTATTCATGTTACCTATTTTCGAGGCATGGCCTTGTTGTGGTCATTCTTGCTATGAATGTACCATTGTTTAATCAGTGTTTCTTCTCTCCCCTTTCCTTTATTCCCCCCTAGCTATTCTCCCATGCTTTTGGCTTATTTTTGTAATGTTTATTACTAAAATTTCTTGGGAGTTTTGGCTTGCTAACAGAATTATTTTCTGTTTTTTCCCCCATGTTACGTCCTTACTCTAGGGGTGTTTAGGCATTTTGGTCTGCATCTACCATCTGATGTTCTGCAGTTTCTTCTCTGGAAGCCTCTGTTTTGCATCAGATAGTGTTTTAATTCGTAACTGATTTAGGGCCATGTTTGTTTCAGTGCCTGGAATCATGTTTCCGGTTTGTTGACACTTTTGCTTATGTTGACACCTGTTACTTCTGACAGTGATTACTTGTCTTCTGCTTAATTTAGTTCATAATAAGATACATTAATATTGTCCATAAGTGTTACATAAATTTTTCAAAATGATTTTAAATTTTTGTCCACACTTAGGCTTTTTTGGGATCCATTTGGGCTCAAGGTTCCCATTGGGAACTTGGGCTCTTCGGAAAAAAATTTTTAAAAATTTTTTTTCTTTTTGAATAATTTTTTCGCAATGTTATAATGGATTATTTTATTATGTATCTTTGTTTTCAGGGTTTGGTGCGAGTACTTTGACTGTTTACTTTTTCAATTTGAAAAATTTATTGTTCAATTGTAATGGGAGGAAATCTTCCTCTGATTTCGGTATTAATTATAGTCAACGTACTCGCACTAACCCTTGTTCAATGTGTATTAATTGGGATGACAAATGTCAGAGGCGTGTGTCACAGTAGGTTGTTAGTGGGGAGAGGACCATGCGGCCCTCTCTCTGCCAGGTCACTCTAGTTTTTCACTCTCTTTTTCAGAGGAACAAGAACAGGGTGATGTTTCCGTGATGTCGTCCAAGAGTGTGCTTCCGTCATCACAATTAAGAGCTAGTGGCAAAAGTGCTCATGGATATACGGCAATTGCCTAAGAGGCCCCTAATAGGTTCGACGGCGTTGATGTCAATGTCCGCTAGCCCGCCCAGTGTCGCCCCCATTTACCGAATGGGTCAGCACCCGGGTTCGTCCATTGCAGTCTAGGAAGGAATTTCGGGTGTTGCGAGCACTATAAACATAGCATGTGCACACCTAGTGACGACAGAACAGAGGATAGTACGGAGGAAGCCTGTTAGTCCGGTTCCTAGCTCGTCCAGGCCCATCCGGACCGCGAGCGAGAGAGGCCCCCTCTCTCTTACATCAACATCTGCACCGCGATGTTGTTGTATGTTCGTTCGATAGTCGGAGCATACGTCCACTCCTGTTCGGGACGCTCCGTCGCATAGACAGTCCGACGCGGCTGTTCTATTGGCTTCCTCATCCTCATGTCAGCACACGCGACCGCACCTTGGCTTTGTGACCACAGATTCCGGAGGACGTTCATATATGATATAAGGCAGGAAGGAACGTTCTGGGATCTTCTGCTTCGCCGTCCAGGGATTCCACGTCAACCAGGTCACTACAAGGACACGAGGCCTTTCCAGTTGGGACGTTCACATAATATATAAATGCAGAAATGAATGTTCCTGGAGTTTCCAGCGGCTATTTACATAAGACCGCGGCTCCACAGGTCTCTTTGACGATCAAGAACAGAGTAATGTTTCCGTGATGTCTTCAAAGTGTGCTTCCGTCGTCACAATCAAATGAAGAGCTAGCGGCAAGAGTGCTCATGCAGATACGTCAATTGCCTAAGAGGTCCCAAATAGGATCGACGGCTTTGGCATCCGCTACCTCACCCGGTGTAGCGACCATTCAGCGAATGGCTCGGCACCCGGGTTAGTCCGTTGTGGTCCAGGAGGAGGTTTGGGTGATGCAAGCACTATAAATACACGTGCCCACTCAGCGACGACGGATACGAGGATGGTACGGAGGAAGCCTATTAGTCCAGTTCCTAGCTCGTTCAGCTCGGCACGGGCTGCGAGCGACAGAGGTCCCTCTCTCGTACAACAACATCTGGGTACAGATGTTGTCATACAGAATGTTCCTTAGTCGGGGCATACGTCCACCGCTCGGGATGCTCCATGATATAGACAGTCCGGAGAGACTGCTTTATTGGCTTCCTCATCCTCACGGCAGTGCACATGCCCGCACCTTGGCTACGTGACCAGTGATATCCAGACAATCTCGCCGACCAGGAATTCATGCCGACTAGGTCACGCCATCTGGTATCCAAGGATACACGACCTTCATACTTCAGACGTTTGCATTATAAAGTATGCAGGAGTTAACGTCTTAGGAGCTTCCAGCCGCTAAATATTGTAAGACCGCAGCTTCACAGGCCTCTGTTACGGACGTGCTACTGCAGTTAGCACAAATTGTCGCAGCATCCCAGCAACCGACAGAAACTCTATCGGATCAGGAATTATCCGTAGTAGCTGGGTCGGTATGTTCCACTGCAGGTGCTGACATGGATGACCAAGTATTACAAGTGGTCCGACTGGATGGCGAAAGGGATATGGAATAGTTGAATTTTTCCCTTTCGGAACAACATAATTGCTGTGGAGTTCATCCGGCTTTAATTTTCTGACGTTGTTCCTCCGGACCAAAATGCTGCGTTGCCGAATTAAAGACTGATAGCGCCACTGGACACAGATTTCTTTAATCGGTTCAGGAACATCATCCCTCAGTTTCCATCTCAGTCCAGAAATGTCTCGGAGACATTTGAATTTTTAGCTGTGACTAGCAGCCCTATAAGTGGCAATGTCGGTCTGTCTGTGGGTCTGTCTGTCAGTCTGTCTGTGACCAACGAGTTTCAAAACTCAATAACTTTTGAAATACTTGATGGAAGGACTATATTTGACATGTAAGTGTATCTTATTGATGTCTAGCCACTGTTCAATGCATGTATTGTTCCAAATATTTTTCTTGGAGTTATGGCAATTGATGGACTTGGAATTTTGTGAGATTGCACCACCCGTCGCAGTTACGGCGTCGATGTTGCGATTTTTATATGACGCTATATATAACTTGCTATTAATAGAGCAAGTCCGGTCTCATATCGGCAAGTGCTCTTCATCTGCCTTTCATCAATTCATGGAATAATTTGAAACGGTAGGACAGGGCATTCCAAGAGTTCCTCTGCATCTAGACGCCCAGGTCTAAGTCCTAGAGTTGTCTATACTTTCGTCTATGTCTATTCCAACCATGTTGGAAACGTTAATATCGTCTAATACGGCAAGCTTAGACACATTATCGTACACAGATCACCTTACCAGAGCGTTATCATTACGCCTCAAGGGAAAAGAATTCCAGGATGTATATCCTCCTATAAATTCTTTCAAGGGCCTCATGTAGAACTCCGCCCTTTAGTGGCAATATGGAGTTGGTTAGATGTGACACGGCCCTGGTTACATTCACATGTGTGGATTTTAAGGTGAAAAACTCAGAGTCGCTCCGGTCTCTGGAGAGTTTCTCTTCCACGGCAAGCTTTCCGCAATATATTATCAGATAACTAAGAAAGCTCGATCTCTCTGCTATTCAAATCTGCTTCCTATAGTCGGATTCAGCGGAGAAAGTAGGACAGGCACTTCTTGGGCGAATACGCCCGAGGGAAGTTCCAATAGAGGTTTCTATGCATCCTCTAGGTCTTACTCTAGAGACCGTCATGGTAGCGACTCAGGTAGGGGCCGTAATTCTGACTGAGACATCCGGTCAGACGCCCCTAGGTCGACGGGGTGATGTGCGGGCTGTGGAAGACATGGTTTCTCCTTCCGCTAGCCTCGCTGGACCAGGAGGTATTGGTCTTATCCTCTATCGTGTACAGTGAGTGGAAGACTGTCGAGTTTCTCAAACTTTTGGAAGTAGTTTACGGACGTCCCTTGGTTTCGAAGGGTGATTTCAGTAGGACTATATTGTCCTTCAAACGTAAATTACGTTAACTCGAAGTCCAAGATGGACTCAGTTTCCGTCAAGTACGCAGGAAAGAGGCTTGCTTCCACTAGAAGTCCAGTCTCTTTTGGTGGGATTGCGATAGAGATCGTAGAAATCTAAGAATTTCCAGGTTTCTACAACCATCCTTTCTGGTTCCAACCAGACAGCTCGTTCCATCCACTCATGATCTGAGCTGGATAACAAGCTGCTTGTGGCTCCAAATATTTATATGGAGTCTATCCGATCGGTCAGAGTGAGTATTCAGGTGTACTACTATGCTACATGCATAGATTTCTAGTTGCGTACTTTCACGTCATGGTACATCAGGCGTTTAGAAAGTATCTTTGCTTCTTGATCATAGGAATTTTGTATCAGCACCGAGCAATCTGTTTCGGTATGAATCTAGCCCCTGGGCGTTCACTCGAATATCGAACTCGGTAATGATGCATTTCCGAGCTCATTCGTCTACCTGGACGACATTCTTCAGAGGTATGGCAATGAGTTAACGCTTCAGAACGATGTGCAGATTCTGCTTCTATTGATCCGATGTCTCGGTTTCTTAAGTAAACGAGGAGAAGTCGGATCTGGTTTCGTCCAAGTCATTTACGCACCGGGGGATGAGCTTCGAGACGCATTACATTCTTGTTTGTCTGCCATTAACCAGAGCGAAATTAATCAGTTGATAATTCCCTATTGTCTTCAAAAGACAAGGTCTCAGCGAGAGATCTCATGAGACTGATATGCTTATGCGGAACTGCCGCGATTTTATTCCGATGGGGCGGTTACGCATTGGTCCTCTACAATTTCTTTTAATTCACAATTAGAGGGTGAGGATTCTTTTGCTCGATACGGATATCTTCTTGTCAAATCAAGTAAATAAGAGTTTCAGATTTGGGCAAGTTTTCAGTGCTTAACTCAGGTAGTTCCACTGCAATTGCCGGATCCGAGTTTTACAGTTTTGATGGATGCTACTCAAACACGTTGGGTCGTTTTATTGAGCCCAACGGATTTGAAGCGCCAGGGTCTTTTGATTCTATAGTTCCTTATCAAGCCCTCAAACATCAAGGATGATGTCATTTTGGCTTGCGCTACGTTATTGGATGACGTTATTCAGAATGCTCATATGCTAATTCTGTCCGACAACTCGACGGTATTAGCGTATTTTCGGAATTATAGAAGCACTAATTCCATCCTGTTATTCATGTTGATGGAATGAATCTTTCGGTTGGTACTAGAACATCAAGTTCTCTTATCGGTCCGTCATTTTCCAGGTCGTCTGAACATTTTAGCGGACTCCCTTCAAGGAGGGGCCGTTTGTTGCCGTCAGAATGGGCTTTCAACAAACGAGTATTCAATCAGATTGCTACCAAGGAGAGCGGTCTATGATCGACTTATTCGCAACGCATCTCAGCAATCAGTTGCAGACGTATGTGTCAATGTTTGGATCTTCGAGTGTTTGCAGTAAACGCTCTATCGATCTTGTGAGACGGAATATAAGATATGCACATCTTCCAGCGCCATTGATTCAGCAGATATTGCTCTAGTGTAATTTTTTCAATGCAAATTCTGTTGGTAGCTTCTCTAGCTCCACAAAGACTGTGGACAAATTTACTTAGGAATCTGTTGTGGGACATGCCGTGGTAGCTTTCTCCACATTTTGGTCCATTCTATAGCCAGATGGATTCAATTTACTATCAGTACTGCTTATGATAATATCTTCAATCAGCAGTCTGTGCTTTAGTTTTAAGCTCATGAAGTAAAAGTTCTTCTACATCATGGGCTTAAGCTTTTAATGTTGCTCTTACAGATCTAATGAGGGCTGCATATTGGTCTTAGCCCTCCATTTTCACGATTTTGTATCTGAGAATATTGAGTCCTTTTCTGCAGATCTACATTGTTTAGGTCCGTTATTTTTTACTCGAATTGTCGTCTACTAAACAGTGGCAACTATGTGTGTATAGGCTTTCGGTTCCGGCAGTGACTCTGTCCTCCTGCTCTCTTTGCTCTGGAGTATTTGATCCAGGGCAAGGGAAAGGGGCAGTGGGGGGGGGGGGTTCCCTTAGGTCACCTGCTTTATAGTGTAAAGCAAGGGAATACCTCCCTTGGAGTCAGTAATTCCGAGTTGGTTCCGAGATGATTTTTAGGGTAAAGCCTATGTTTACTCATCGGTGTAATTTTTTAGTATTGATTGGTGTGAAACATTTGTATATATCACGTGATTAATTGGACGTTAATATACAATCCTTGAATACTTTTAAATGAGTATATAGAGTCTCATTTATCTAGACTCCCGTATTTATTGGCTTTCCTTAAAAAATATTAGTATAAAGAGTTATACTGGATGTTTATAGAGATCATTGATGTTATTGTGCTGAATTACAGAATAGTGTTGTGTCTTTCTTTTTTGATACAAATAAGAAAGATACATGTAAACCTATCTCTCCTTTTCTCCTTATGGGAATAGGTCTGTTATGGGTAATTGAGTCTATTGGATTTTCCTTATGTCCTAGACCCTCCAACCTTTTTACTATTCAGCTAAGTCTGGGTCATTGGTACAGTATAAAAATGTTAAAAAATTTATAGTAATTTATATATTTTTTATACTTACCAATGACCCAGACGGGGATGGCCCTCCCATGAGTTGGGAACTAATACCTCCCCGCTGAGTACATAACGCTTACCAGGCACTGGTTGTAAGAATGACTTTTGGCGGCAATTTCAAGACCTCCTTGACACTGCGCATGCGCAGTGGAGTAAAGGTATGGAGGACCATATACGACATGTAATTTTCGGTTTTAGATGCAAATTTTGGGGATTGGGGGGTAAAATTTGCGTTTGGCCCTAGATATTTTAGAGTTAGCACCAGCTAAGTCAGGGTCATTGGTAAGTATAAAAAATATATAAATTACTATAAATTTTTTAACTTTCCATATTCAGTCATTAAATCACAAGGGTTTGTGTTGAAATGAAGATTGAATACCCTACACATATCATGTACATGTAGACAGTACACGGAAACATCATGAAAATCAAGGGGTACATGCTTTCCAAGACTGTCGCGAAAAGTCTGCCTGTCAAGAGAGCTAATGTAAACACTGTGGACCATCTCAATACATTCCTAAATCATATTCACCAAAAATATCGCAAATATGTCACAAGCAAATTTCACAATGATGTGTCAAATATGTGGTGTTTAGCAGACTTTGAGTAGTATAAAAGAATAGTTCAATATTTCAGACATCTTCTTTCCATAACTGCACAGCACTTGCATTAAGTTTTGGTCTGAAGCATTCTTAGGATGGGAAAAATCAAACTTATCCAAAAAAACCTTGAATCCCACCTGCAGCAACCACATTGTGTCCTTGGGCAAGACACTTAACTCCTATTGCCCACATGGGGGCATGGTGGCATTGTGTACTAAGATGTACTGCATGTCGATGGTGCACTTGTTTTCAACCAATGCTAAGCCTGCTTGTGTGGAGTTAGTATGTTGAGGAGCTGACAGTTACTCGCTGTTGCTTGGTGGTTCTCTCTGGGTACTCCAGCTTCCTCCACCCGTAAATCTGTCATGGTCATGATTAGCAATTGTGCTGAAATATGTGACCTTAAACACTAATTAATAAATAAATAAATAAATAAATCCCAAAAACTTTGAACAGTTTTATTATGGGGTGCCATATCACACAGTATGCTTTGGGGAATTTGTTTGAAAAATTTCTAAAAAAAAAAAAATAAAGCTTTTGGTTCTCATGTGGGTTGGGTAATTGGTTAACACTGAGGGAGATGTCACAGCTCTCAGATGTTAACACTGAGAGTAATGGTAAAACTGGTCCTCAGTTTACTAAACTGTGGAGCAAAATATTCAAAAATAGGTTCCCATGATAGTTCTTCCCGAACCATAATTGGTTGAGTGAAGCCACTGTCAGAGCTTTAAAAAAAACAAGGGAACCAGTTTCCTCATTTGTGCTCCATATTTAGTCAGACTCAAATAATATTTTGTTTATACAAATTTGTTCTAATACAAATTATTGCAGTGTGCCTGCTGGCACTCTCCAATAATTTGTAATAAAACAAATTTTGGTTTAACTATTGTGACCGTCAAAAATAATACAGTCCTCAACCAGTTAAAATAGGATGCATGGGGTTCCCAGACATTAGTTTCCGTTAATTTTTTAAATCTGAAAGAGAGGAAAAGTATTAATTGTGCACAAAAATTCCAGGAGGTATATCATTTTTACCAATTACAGATCACCTAAACTCTTAATCTGCCAAGTATTTTTAAGATATTTTTCATCAAATCTAGCCATGGCTACTATGGAGCAGTCATGACTAGATGTGATGAAAAATTAATCTAAATTTAACTCCAGAAATCATTGGTGAAAAAATCCATTCAATTTACAAGGGAAAATTTTATTAAATGTGCCCAAATAATATTGATTTCAGTGACAAGCAGCATGCAAAGAGTTAGTAATTCTGGCTAATTCCAGTGTTTAAATCTTAATCCGCTGAGTATTTTAAAAGTATTTTTCATCAAATCTAGTCATGGCCTCTTCAAAGCAGCCATGACAAGCTTGAGGCAAAATTCCTGAAAATGTGATGGAAGAAATCAATGTTCAAATAACTAATACAATTTTGGGGGGAAATTTGTTAAATGTGCTCAAATGTTACTTGTTTTAGTGGCAAATGATTTCCTGCCCTGGGCAGGAATATCTCCCATCAGTTTTAAAGGCATTAGAGGACCTTTTTCCTGAATAAGGACTCTTGGAAACTAATAAAGTGCACAAAAATACCAGAGGGTATATAATTTTTACCAACTACAGATCACTATAAGTAATTCCAGATATTTCCAGTGGTGAAGGGAATGCACCCCGATATTGTCAACAATACCCATTTCAGATGATAATTTTTTTTACCCATTTCAGATGAGAATTAATTGTGAAGTTTTCACCCCAAAATGTTGTTTTTCTAGAAAGATGCCCACTGTAAGGTTTTCTAGTTTGAAAAGTTGTTTTGAAAGCATAAACATGTTTTTTCTTTGAAGGCAGTGAAGTTTACCGATCTGACATGACTTCTTCGCCCAAGTCGCCTGGTCAGCTAGTCTCTGTGTCACAGCTGATGTAATTCTATCTTTTTTTTAGGAACAAATCAGTAAAAAATCATTGAAAATATAGAGAGTAATCGCTTGACTGGACTGGTTATGTGAAATAATTCATGAGAGGTGAGGGACGTTGTACAAACACGAGTGTGCGAATGTGCACAAGTGTTTTACAATATAGTCCAATGCCTCGAATGAATTTCACGTAACCAGTCCAGTCAAGCGATTACTCTGTTTAATACTTTTCACTATTAATGATAATTATATTAATTAACCCGTTACCTGGAGTAATGTCCAAAAACGGCCAGTGCTGTTCTCAAAACTCGCCAATTAATATTTTTAGCTCATCTTGACAAAGTCAAGCTGAGCTAATCTCATCGCTCTCCGTCCGTCGTCTCTCGTCCGTCGTCCGTCAACACCATGTTTTGGTCTTCTCCTCCAAAGCCACAGGGCCAATTCAAGTGAAAGTTTGTGTGAGTGATGGTCCCAAAGGGGCATTTCATTTTTGTTCAACTCAGCATGCCCAGCCCCATAGGGAGGGATTGGGGGAAAATGCTCCAAAATATTTTAAAAATCTTCTTCTCAAGAACCAGTGTGTTCAATGACTTGATATTTGCTATGGATCTTCCAGGGTTTTTTTGACCGACGAGAGGGGCCGAATATCGGCCCCATTCCCAATTGAAAATAGTCACTTTTTTTCACAATTTGCTCCCCAAAATTCCCAATTCACGGCAGTTGAGAATTCATTTCTGTGTGACCAGTCGATTATTTTTAAGTGACCAGCACTGAATAATATTTGCCAGTGGACTTCGCAGTGTGAATTGTTTCAGTACGAAGGGTATTCACTTGTGTTGTTTTGAAACCATTTGACAGTGTCAAGGAGCTTCCTTGACAGTGTGTTCCTAGAATCAGCGCTCTAAATTAGCTCCCTTGATGTGCATAGAATCACAACTGAATGACGCGACTCGCTGTGCATGAGTCAAAGTGACAAAATGCATCGCTGTCAACCATAACAGCTCACGAATGGTACCTAAATTTTGTTACAGGTGAGTTCCGTGCTTCTTAAAGCACAGTACCAATTTTTAGGTTCAGCTCACGTCTGAAATCCTGTCTGGTAACCTGTATTTTATTCAAACCGTTCCCCAGGTCTGATACTCCTGCTGACTGATGTCATGAAATCTGAATAGACTTTCGTCCCCAGAACGAACCGTCCACAATTATTTTACCCAAACCGTCCACCAGGCCAAGTACTCCTGCTGACTGAACTTGGCTTGCTTAGGTGAGGACTTATGTATGTGGGTGATCATTAACCAATCCTTTTTCATCACTAGGATTGATTAATCACCAGTACAATTTAATAATTCTAAGCAGCCAATGGGTAAATACAATTATACAACAGGTTTTCATTGATTAATAGACTGATTTTTCACAAGGATATGCTAGTAAGTTTATTTATTTCTTGTTGATAGTCGCTCAGATAAATTCCCACTTGTGGCCTCTGCGACGCAAATTTTCCCAATTGGAAAGGCCCCTGGACCCTTTCGCAAAAAGGGTAGAAAAATCCCTGGCTTCCATATGAGGTGTAGAATCAAGTTTGTTCAAATGAAGTTCGTGAAGTAATATTTGGCTTTGTAATAGGAGGGGTAAGATTTTTGGCCCTGCCCAAAATTTCTATTTTCTGAACCGATGGTCCGGTATGAACCAAATTTGGTTTGTGGTAGTATTGGGTCATAAGTACTTGACCCATGCAAAAAAAAAAATTCCCGCATCCCCATGGGAAACCTGGGAGCTAAAAATAGAAATATTTTCAAATGCCCATATTTCCCAAACCCCACGGAACAGAGAGCTTTTATTTGGTATGAAGTATCCTTATGACCAGTAGAATTGAACAGTAAAAAAAAATTGCCATCGGTTATGTTAGGGTGTTCTGTAATGGGCATCGAAAAAATGCTGAGTCAGCATATTTGCAAAAATTAAAAAAAATCTTTTCTCCAGAACCAATCATCA
Organism: Pictodentalium vernedei; assembly: GCA_031216915.1. NCBI lineage: Eukaryota > Metazoa > Mollusca > Scaphopoda > Dentaliida > Dentaliidae > Pictodentalium > Pictodentalium vernedei. The sequence continues at coordinate 299,667,315 of CM062295.1, read as the reverse complement.
GAATCTTTGATATTTGGTATACAGCATTCATAGGGGGGGTCAGATAAAAGTTTGTTCAAATAAAGCTCATTGGTTCATATTTGGGCTCTCTACAGGAGCCCGAAGTTTTAACATAGGGTAATATGGGGAATATTCTTTAAAAATCTTCTTCTTCAGAACCACCAGTCAGAATCTTTTAATATTTGGTATACATCACTGATATGAGGGCCAGACTCTAGATTGTTCAAACCAAGTCCCTAGGTTAATATTTGGGCTTCCTACGGAAGCCCAAATTTTATCTTTGTTCAATATGGAGGGTAATTTAAAAAAATCTTCTTCTTCAGATCCATCAGTCAGAATGCTTTGATATTTGGTATGCAACATCTCTATGGGGGTCAGATTCAAGTTTGTTCAAATCAGATCCTTAGGTATATATTTGGGCTCACTATGGTAGCCCAAATTTTTACTTAGTGCAATATGAGGAAATTTCTTTAAAAATCTTCTTCTTCAGATCCACCAGTCGGAATGCTTTTATATTTGGTATACAGCATCTCTAGGGGGTTCAGATTCCAGGTTGTTCAATTCGAGTGCCTAGGTTAATATTTGGGCTCCATATGGGAACATGAAAGTTAACTTAGTACAATATGAGGGAATTTCTTCAAAAATCTTCTTCTTCAGATTCACTTGTCAGAATGCTTTCACATTTGGTATACAACATCTCTAGGGGGGTCAGATTCAAGTTTGTTCAAATCGGATCCATATGTTAATATTTGGGCTCGCTATGGTAGCCCAAATTTGAACTTAGTGCAATTCGAAGAAATTTCTTTACAATTTCTCTTCTTCAGATCCAACAGTCAGAATGCTTTCATATTCGGTACACAACATCTCTAGGGAAGTCAGATTTAACTGTGTTCAAATCAAGAGCCTGGGTTAATATTTGGGCTCTCTATGGGAGCTGGAATTGGCCATTTTGCTGAAGAATTAAAAATTTTGTATTCAGTACCCTCTAGAGGTACTAAGATTAATCCACATAGGTTGTATCAAGGGGCTTCATAGGGGAGCTCTACATTTTACTTATGATCAACTGAAGAAAAGGCATGATGCCCAGATTATTTTTGTCACTCCTGAGGGACTCAAGGATTGACAGTGTAGCCTATGGAGATGGCTTGCTTAATGTAGACTCATTCTTGGACTCCGTTTAAATTGTGTTTTGTACAAGATGAGCGCTTCAGGCCCCATGGGGCCTCTTGTTATACTGTGCCAATGACCCAGACTTAGCTGGTGCTAACTCTAAATTATTCAGGGCCAAATACAAATTTTGCCCCCCCCCCCAATCCCCAAAATTTGCATCCAAATCAAAAAATCCATCCAAATCAAAAAATCCAATGTCCTATATGTCCATTGTCCTATATGGTCCTCCATACTTTTGCCTACTGTGCATGCGCAGTGTCAAGGAAGTACCGAAACTGGCGCCAAATCCTCATTCTTTGTTTGGCCCTTCTATCAGTAACATCTCACTGATATCTGTGCTTATAATCTCAGTTACAATGATGCCAAACACAAAATCATGATGGAAATGGTGGATCCAAGGATGAAATAAGAGGATGAGAGGAAGGAACAGTGGATGGATGTGTTCAGGGCTGTAACTTATAATTTTTATGTAATATTATTTCATGTTCCCTAATTTCGGGGCATGGGTCTGATGTTGTCATTCTTGCTATGAAATCTCCACTGTTTGTTAAGTGTTTCCTCTCTCCCTTTCCTTGAAACCCCCCCTTGCTAATCTCCCATGCTTTTGGTATAATTTTTCGAAAAATTTTTATTGAAATTTCTTGGGAGTTTTAGCTTAGTTACAGAATGTTTATTCTGTTATCCCCATGGTTGCGTCCTCACCCTTGGGGTGTTTAGGCATTTTGGTCATGCATCTACCATCTGATGTATTGCAGCCTCTTTGGTGGAAGATTCTGTTTTACATTGGATAGTGTTTTAAATTGGTTACTGATTTCGGGCCATGTTTCTCAGTGCGTGGAGTCTTGTTTCCGGTTTTTATTGACTTTTTTTTACGTTGACAACAGTTACTTTCTGTTAGTGATTCCTTGTCTTCTGTAAGGTATATTATATAGTCAGATACATAAATATTATCCGTAAGAGTAACATTAATTTTTAGAAATGTTTTAAAATGTTTGTCCACACTTAGGCTTTTTTGGGATCCATTTGGGCTCATCGTTCCCATTGGGAACTTGGGCTCATGTCAAAATTTTTTCGAAAATTTTCTTTTGAATTATTTTTCAAAATTTTGTTATGGATTGTATTATTATGTATCTTTGTATTTTCGAGGGTTAGTGTGAGTACTACGGCTATATAATATTTCTTTTAATTACGAAAGAATATTGTTCAAATTGTAATTCGTGGAAGTCTTCCTCCGATTCTCATGCACACTGTATTTACTGTAGTCACTATACTCACACTAATTCTTGTTCAGTTTGTGCTAGTTGGGATGACAAACATTGGAGATGTGTGTCACGGTATATTATTAGTGGTGAGAGGTCGATGCCGGTCCTCTCACCACAGGGTCACTCTAGTTTTTCAGTCTCTTTTTCAAAGGAACAAGAACAGGGTGATGTTTCCGTGATGTCTTCCCGGAAGTGTGCTGCCGTCATTGCAAATCAATGAAGAGCTAGCAGCAAAAGTGCTCAAGGAAATCAGACAAGTGCCTAGATCCTTAGTAGGATTGACGACCTTGTCGCCAGCTAGCTCGACTAGTGGATCTCACTCGTATGTGGGTGATGTGACGCCGGGTATGTCTGTTGCGGCCCAGGAGAGGAGAAAGGGTGTTCCGAGCACGATAATCTCGGATCACGCACACCCTGCGACGACGAATCGGAGGATGGATCAGAGGAAGCCAGTCAGTCCGGTAGCTAGCTCGCTCGTTCAGGTCTACCCGGACCGTGAGCGAGAGAGGCCCCTCTCTCTTACAACAACATCTGGGGCCAGATGTTGTTGTGCATAACGTTCATCAGCCGGAGCATACGTCCACTCCTCCTGCTCGGGATGCTCCGTCGCATAGACATCCGGGGTCAGCTAGTCTATTGGCTTCCTCTTCCACATGCCAGCACACACAACCGCACCTTGGCTTCGTGACCTCAGATATCCAGTCTGCTTCACCGACGAAGGATTCCATGTCGTCTAGGTCACTCCATCCGATAGCCAAGGATACAAGGCCTCACCAGTTGGGACATGCGCATAAAAGGATTATGCAAGAGGTACCGTCCCAGGAGCTTCCAACGGCTAAACAACATAAAACTGCAGCTCCACAGGCCTCCGTGACGGACTTGCTATCACAGATAGCACAACTTATCGCAGCATCCCAGCAACCTTCAGAAACGGTTTCAGATCAGGAACTGTCGGAGGAAGCTGGGTTGGTACGTTCCTCTGCAGTGTCAGACAGGGACAACCGAGATTCGCATCTGGTCCAGTCGAATGGTGAAAGGGAATCTGCGGAGCTGGATTTTTCCCTTCTGGAACAGCAGAAGGTGTCGGTAGATTTTATCTGTCGACACCTTCCACAGGTTGTTCCATCGGACCAGAGAGCTGCGATACCAGATAAGAGACTGATAGCGTCACTGGTTACAGACTTTTTTGGCCGGACTAAGGATGATGTTCCTGAGATTCCGGTCCAGTCCAGCAATGTCTCACCGACGTTTGAATTGCTGAATGACGCTATCTTTAGGCTAGCCTCTAAGACAGGCAGAGCCAGTTTCTTATCGCAACATGCTCTACATCTGCCGTTCATCAACAATAGGAATAAATTTGAAACGGCAGGAAAGAGAGTTCCTCTGCGTTTAGACGACTAGGCCGAAGACTTGGAATTGTCTTTGCCGACGTCTATGTCAATTCTCTCCAGTATGTTGGAGACGACAATATCGTCTAGCAGAGCCAGTTTAGACACCTTATCATACGCAGATGACCTTACCAGAGCATTAGCGCAACGTCTCGATGGTAAAGAATTCCAGGATGTTCAAACTTCCTTGAGAGTTCTTTCTAGGGCAGTTACATTTTCCACGTATAACTCCACCCTTTCAGTGGCAAATTTGGAGTTAGTCAGACGTGATGCTGCCCTGGCTTCATCCTCTAGGGTGGATTCTAAGGTGAAAAACTCTCTTCGAGTCACTCCGGTTTCAGGAGAATTTCTCTTTGATGGTAAGCTTTCATTAATCTATGATCAGATTACCAAGAAAGCTTCAGATTCTCTACTCTTTAAGTCGCTCCGGTTTCAGGAGAATTTCTCTTTGATGGTAAGCTTTCATTAATCTATGATCAGATTACCAAGAAAGCTTCAGATTCTCTACTCTTTAAGTCCGTCAGAGTAGCGACTCAGGGGACGTAATGATGGCCGAGACAACCAGTCAGATGCCCCTAGGTCGACTGGTCGAGGTGCTGGAAGGGGAGGACGTAGTTTCTCCTCCTGCAAGCCTCGCAGATCCAGGAGGTGAAGATCAGAACCTCTATTGCGCTCCAGTGGGCGGAAGGCTGTCATGATTTTTAACCAATTGGTTGTCAATTACAGACGGCCGATGGGTACAGGAGGTTTTTTCGGAAGGTCTAAAAATGTCCTTCAGGGGAAAACCTCCACGATGGACTCAGTTTTCAATCAACCCTCAGAAGAGAGATTTGCATCTATCAGAGGTGCAATCTCTTCTGGAGAAGAATGCAATAGAGGTCATAGAAAACCAGGAATCTCCCGGTTTTTACCATCATCTGTTCCTGGTACCAAAACCAGACGGCTCGTTCCGTCCATTTATAGATCTAAGCTGGATAAAGAAGCTGATCATGGCTCCGAAGTTTTATATGGAGAGCATTCGATCGGTGAGCGCGAGCATTCGAGTGACCAATTATGCTGCGAGCATAGATCTGAAGGATGCATACTTTCACGTCATGGTACATCCTACGTTCAGAAAGTACCTTCGCTTCGCCATCCTAGGAGTCGTTTATCAGTTCCGAGCAATGTGCTTCGGACTGAATCTAGCGCCTTGGGCTTTCACTCGAATAATGAACTCGGTAATGACCCATTTCCGAGCTCATTCGTCTCCAGATATTCAGTGGTTGACTCAAGAAGTTCCACTGCAACTGCCACTGCCGGATCCGGTTTTTACCATTATGACGGATGGGAGTCAAACAGGTTGGGGCGTGACATTGAGCCCAACAGATTCGAGGTGCCAGCATCTTTGGGATCTGCAGTTCCTGAACAAGCACATAAACATCAAAGAGATGATGTCAATTTGGCTTGCGCTACGTCATTGGATGAACATAATTCAGAACGCTTGTTGCCGTCACAATGGACTCTCAACAAGTAATTATTCAATCAGATCTGCTACCAATGGGATCGTCCAATGATAGACTTGTTTGCGACGCTTTTCAACAATCAGTAGCAGATGTATGTGTCGCTATGCCCAGATCCTCGAGCATTCACAGTAGACGCTCTCTCGATCTCTTGGGACGGAATGATAGGATATGTGTATCCTCCAGCTCCGTTGATTCAACAGATATTGCTAGAAATCAAGCAATCTCACTGCAAGATTCTGTTGGTAACATCTCTGTCGTCCCAGAGACCATGGATAAATCTACTCAGATGTCTGTTATGGGACATTCCTCGGAATCTTCCGACCTTCTTTCACAGGGGAAATCGCACACACACTGCATCACAACTCGCAAGGTCTCAACCATCCCGTATTTCCGTTGTGCGGTCCATCTTGCAAGGCAAGCAATTTACAGGATGAGCATTGGATGCAGTTTCTAACTGTAGGAGGGCCTCCTCTTCACTAAACTATGTGGCAAAGTGGAAGGTTTTCTCTCGTTGGTGTAAGGATCATTCGATTGATGTTTATGATCCCTCCATTCCAGACATTGCTAATTTTTTGGTATACTTGTTTGACGAGATCAAACTGCAGCCAGTAACTATTAAGGGTTATAGGTCTATGCTATCCGATACTTATGCTCATCATGATAGCTTACAAATTGGATCTAATGTCTCTTTATTAAAGTTAGTTAAAAACTTTTCAATAAATAGACCTAGAACCCTTAGATTAATTCCTAAGTGGAATTTAGCTTGGGTTCTTCTGAAGCTCAAAGAAGTGCCATTTGAATCCCTTGATATGGTACACTTCAAATACTTATATTATAAGACAGCTTTTCTCTTAGCCTTCTCTTCTGCTAGAAGAGTTAGTGAGCTTCATGCTCTATCTGTTGATGATTCTCACTATCATAGTGTTGGTAATACTATTACTTTAACTACCAATGTGGGATTTTTGGGCAAGAATCAGGCTCCTAATAAGTACTCGGAGCCGATTATTATTATGGCTCTTCCGTCCTCAGATGGCCATAGGCCTTTGCTGTGTCCAGTTAGAGCTATGCGTATTTACAAACGCAAATCCGAGTTTATCAGAAAGGGACGAAAACGTTTCTTTCTGTCTCTGCTTCCAAATAGACATTATGGTCCATTCTATTTCTAGGTGGATTCAGTTGACTATTCGTACTGCTTATGAAAAATTATCTTCAAGTCAGCAGTCTGTGCTTAAGATTTAAGCGCACAAAGTTAGAGTGCTGTCTACATCTTGGGCTTATGCTAATAATATTGCTATTATGGATATGATGTAGGCTGCATACTGATCTGAGCCTTCTACGTTCACAAATTTTTACCTTAGAAATATTGAGTCTTTTTCTGGCGACCTTAGATGTTTAGGTCTGTTATCTGTTGCTCAGAATGTCGTCCACTAAACAGTTGCAACTATAGTTATGCAGGCTTTCTGTTCCAGCAATGACTCTGTCTTGCTGCCCTCTTTGTTCTGGGGGTGATTAACACAGAACAAGGGGAAGGGGGGGGGGATGGTGTTCCCTTATATCACTGGCTTTATAGTGAAAAGCAAGGGAATACCTCCTTCTGAGTCAGTAATTCCGAGTCGGTGCTGGGATAGTTTTAAAGTGTAAAGCTAATGTCTATCTCATTTATGTAATATTTTTAAAGTGTAGCTCGGTGTGAAGCATTTGTATATGTCACGTGTCATACAAGCATTAATATACAATCCTCGACCACTTTTAAATGAGCATAAAGAGTGTTATTCTCTGGACAATCTTTATTTATTGGCTTTCATTTAAGAAATTAGTATAATGGGTTATACTGGGTGTTAATAGAGATCATTGATGTTATTGTGCTCAATTACGGATTGGTAATGTGTCTTTCTTATTTTGTATAAACAAGAAAGATACATGTAAATCCTGTTTCTCCTTTTCTCCTTGAGGGGATAATTCTGTATATGTAATTGAGCCTATTGGATTTTCCTTTATGTCCTAGGCCCTCCAGCCTTTTTTCTATTCAGCTAAGTCTGTGTCATTGGTACAGTATAAAAATATGAAAAAATTTATGGTAATTTATATATTTTTTATACTTACCAATGACCCAGACAGGGATGGCCCACCCATGAGTTGGGAACTCATACCTCCCCGCTGATCATATAACATTTACCAGGCACTGGTTGTAAGAATGAGGATTTGGCACCAGTTACGGTACTTCCTTGACACTGCACATGTGCAGTAGGCAAAAGTATGGAGGACCATATGGGACATTGGATTTTTTTATTTGGATGCAAATTTGGTGGATTGGGGGGGTGCAAAATTTGTGTTTGGCCCTGAATAATTTAGAGTTAGCACCAGCTAAGTCTGGGTCATTGGTAAGTATAAAAAATATATAAATTACTATAAATTTTTTCATTTTCATTATTTTTTCATTTTTTGTCTCTAAAACATAGGTTATAACCCCTCATTGGAACGAGCTCGTTCCAATGAGGGGTCATAACCTATGTTTTTGAGACAAAAAATGAAAATAATAGTTTATCAAGAATTTTTTTTGCAAGTGTCGTAAGGTAAAGGGTTAAAAAAACAAAAAGCAATGAAGTCCCCATTACACCCACGGCAAACCGTCTTCGTTTTTGGATACATGACACAATTGTTGATTGCATAATTCACTTGTGAAGTTATCTTTTATCAAACTCGGAAATCCTGGTAAATCACACTTTGGAAAGTAATAAATTAAGGTAATTTACAGACAAAGATGTCATCAGCTGTATTCTGATTTCATTTTATCTTCTTCAACCACACAATCCTCTTTGTTCCCATTGGTTGGAAAATATGGCTACCAGAGACATTCTCTGATTCTGACTGATGGATTTTGCAAAAATCTTCCCCTCTGAAAAAGTCAAATGTTTTGAAACTTCACATGATTGAGGACTGGGACACCTACCAATGATCCTCATGTTATGTTGGTGTAATGTTGCAAACATGGCCACAATTGCAGTTCATAGTTACCATGGAAAGCCTATGGGAAACCACATTTTTATATGTAGTTCCAGGTGAGTGATTACAGGCTCTTTAGAGCCTCTAGTTTATAAAGGCATCTGCCACTATTTTACAAATAAAGAGTTGTGCATTATGCAAACTGACAATACTTTCAGGTATCTTGGACATATGTATATGGCGGAATCTCTGGTGGCTCTTGACAGAATAGCTGATGCCGTCCAGCATTTGAATCCAGATAATATTACTGACATTAATACTAGTCCACCAGAATGTAAAATAGATCAAGGTGAGCAGAAAATTTTCCGGTAGGCTTAAAAAAATTTAAATAAAATATGATATATAATGGAGGTTAGTCCATGTTCAAAGGTCCTTTTGATTGTAAGTAGTTGCTAAAATTAATTTAAATCTGTTTCTCAAGCTTTCGTTCAGGATCATTTTGAGTACTCCATGCTTTCTTTTTATCACCTCTGCAAACTTATGTTGTAGAGAATGGGAAGCTTTCATTGCTTTTCAGAAAATTGCTGAACCTTGTAAATCCTTTATAATCTTTGCATGTGCCTCAAATTCTGTGAGAAGCAGACATTAAGGTTACATATTTATACCCCCACAAAACGAAGTTGGGTTTTTTGGGGGTGGGGGGGGGGGGGGGGGGACTGTATATAGGAGTCAACTTGTTCGTCGGTCGGTCTGTCGTTGTTGTCGGTCCGTTGCACATGTAAACTTGTGGAGCGAACAACTTCCACAGTTTTAGCCACATTTTCATGAAACTTCACAAAAATGATCATCATGATGAGGGGAAGTGTGTAACATAATTTTTTTCACACTCGGTTTCAAGATGGCCGACTGGTGGCCATATTGGATTTTGCAAAATACTTGTGGAGTGAACTACTTCTACAGTTTTTGCTGCATTATGATGAAACTGAGTGTAAATGATCGACATGATAAGGAGCAGTGCATGACATAATTTTTTCCCAATCGGGTTCAAGATGGCCAATTGGTGGCCATGTTGGATTTTTTTACTTACAAAATTTGAATGCCTCTTTCATTCACCCACACTTGGTGGTATGCCATGGTGGGGGTATACACCTCATCATATTTTTACACTGTAAACCAATGGCCCAGACTAGCTGGTGCTTAACTCAAAGTTATTAAGGGCCAAACACAAATTTTGAACCTCCCAATCCCCAAAATTTGCTTGCAAAACCAAAAATTTAAAAGTCCTATCTGGCCCTCCACACATTTACTCTCCACGCATGCGCAGACGTCAGGAAGTGATCGGAATTGGCGCCAACATCATTCTTTGTTTGGCCCTAAAGTCATCAACAATGAAATAATGACATCTGTGCTTTAAAATCTCCTTTCTTGAGGATGCCAGACACAAATCAATGCAAGAATTGGTGGATACAAGGCTGTTATTGGATGAAGGAAGTGTTCAACGGTGGTTTTGGATGTTCAGAGCTGTAACTTTATAATATTTATAAAATTATTTTATGTTTCCCAATTTCGGGACATATGCCTGACGTCATCAGTTTTGAAAATGATTATTCCACTATTTGTTAAGTATTCCTTTCCTATCCTTCCATGAACCCTTCCTGTTAAACTCTTAAGCTTTTTGGCTAATTTTTATTTAAATTTTTTATTAAATTTCTTAGGAGTTTAACATTTGTTACAGAATCTTATTCTGTTTCTCTCCCAGGGTTACGTCCTCACCCTAGGGGTGTTAGGCCATTTAGTCTTGCGTCTTCTATACGATGTATCGTTTTTTCTTCGTATAGAAGATCTAGCTTTGCATCTGATGGCATTTCAATTGATTCTGACTTTGGGCCTTTTTGTGTGCCCGATGTCTTGTTTTCATTGAAGGTGTTTACATTGTCAACGTTCTCATATATAAGTAGTTTTTTTATATTCTATTACGGTAGTATACTGTAGAGGAACATGAACATGGTGATGATATTCTGACACCCATCCAAGTGTGCTACCGTCGTCGCGCTCCGTGGAGCATATAGAGCTAGCTGCAGTGCTCATTATTGCAAGAGTTAGGACCTTTGATTAAAGATTTTAATATTTTTATACTGTACCAATGACCCAGACATAGCTGGTGCTAACTCTTAAAATATAGGGCCAAACACAAATTTTGCCCCCCAATCCCCAAAATTTGCATCTAAAACTAAAGAAAACATGTCCTGAAAGGCCCTCCACACTTCGCCCCTACTGCGCATGCGCAGTGCCAAGGACGTTCCGAAATTGGCGCCATTAATCATTCTAAGTTTGGCCCTTCATCAGTTAACATCTGACTGATCTTTGTGCTTATAAATCTCAGTTTAAATGATGCCAGACACATAAATATTAGTGAAATGGTGATTCTAAGGTGGATAGAGAAGGAGGAGAGGAAAAGAATGTGTGACAGAATATTATCAGGGCTGTAACTTAAAATTTTTTAATGAAATTATGTTAAGTTACCTATTTTCAAGGCAGCAGCCATTTTGTTGTCATTCTGATTATTTAGTTACACTGTTTTTTAAGTGTTTTCCTCTCTCCCTGTCCTTTAAGTTCCCCCTTGCTATTCTCCCATGCTTTTGGCATAGTTTCTGTAATTATTATTACTAAAATTTTCTTGGGAGTTTTAGCTGAATAACAGAATGAATTCTGTTCTTTCCCCATGTTTACGTCTTCACCTACGGGTGGTTAGGCGTTGTGTTCTGCATCTACCATCTGATGTTCTGCAGTTTCTTCCCTGGAAGTCTCTGTTTTGCATCAGATAGTGTATTTTTGGTAACTGATTTCGGGCCTGGGTGCCTGGAGTCTTATTTTAGTGTTTTTACACTCATTGTTTACATTTACAACAGCCCTCTGTGTGAGGGGGGGATTTCTAAAAAATAATATCTTTATGTTATTTTAATCATAACTAGATACATTATTATTGTTCGTAAGTGTTGAATAAATTGTTTAAAATATTTTTAAAATTTTTGTCCACACTTAGGCTTGGGATCCATTGGGGCTCAACGTTACTTTTCAGAAACTTGGGCTGTTCTGAAAAAATATTTTTTCAAAATATTTTGATTTCAATTATTTTTTCTATTTTAATGGATCATATTATTATTATGTATTTTGATTGCCAGGGGTTAGTGCGAGTACCATCATTCTATATGTGGTCAGTGTACTCGCATTAACTCCTGTTCTGTATCGTATGATTTCGATGACAATATGGGAAGCGTATGTCACGGTATGTTGTTGGGGATTTGGACACTCCGGTCCTTTCCCCGCAGGGTCACTCTACTTTATCAATTTCTATTTCAGACGATCAAGATTAGGGTGATGTATCTGTGATGTCTTCCAACAGTGTGCCTCCGTCGTCACAATTAATGAAGGGCTAGCGGAAAAGTGCTCATGTAAATACGCCAATTGCCTAAGAGGACCCTAGTAGGTTCGACGGCCTTTGACGTCCGCTAGCTCGCCCGGTGTAGCGTCCATTCACCGAATGGTTCGGCAGCCGGGTTCGTCCGTTGCGGTCTAGAAGGAATTTTGGGGTGATGCGAGCACTATAAATTAACTTAATGCACACCCAGTGACGGCGGATCGGAGGGAGAACGCAGGAAGCCTTTTAGTCCGGTCCATAGCTCGTTCCGGTCCATCCGGACGGCAAGCGAGAGAGGCCCCTCTCTCGTTCAACAACATCTGGCCCCAGATGTTTTGGTACAAAATGTGTCGCAAGCGGAGCATACGTCCGTCGCTCGGGACGCTCCGTTGTATAGGCAGTCCGCTGAGACTGCTAAGGCTTCCTCTTCTCGTCAGCGCACACGACCGCACCTTGGCTGCGTGACCGCCGATATATTACCAGCTTCGCCGATCAAGGATTCTTCGGCGACCAGGTCACACCATCCGGCAGCCAGGGACATGAGGCCTGCAGACTCCGGACGTTCGCATAGGAAGTGTGCGGGAGTCAACGTACACGGAGCTTCCGGCGGCAATGCATAAGACCGCTACTGCACAGGCCTCGGGAACGGACGTGCTTTCCTTAATAGCACAGTTTATCGCAGCATCCCAGCATCAACTGAATCTGTCGCATATATTTTATCCGACGGTGCTGGGTCGGGACGCTCCGCGGAAGCGGGTACGGACGTCCGAAAGTTTCATCCGGTCCGACGGGATACCGAAAGGGATTCGGAGGATTTCGAGCTTTCCCTTTCGGAACAACATATGCTGTTGTGTATGTCATCTGACTTGGTCTTCTACAGCTTCTTTCGTCGGACCAGAATGCTGCGATGCCGGATAAGAAACTGATAGCGTCGGTGGACTTAGAAATTTTTGGTTCGGTTCAGGGACATCGTCCCTCAGTTCCGACATAGTCCAATAATGTCACACAAACTTTCGAATTATTGAACAACGCTATATATATTATTATTTTATGCTTGCTATCCAAGCATTTCTGGTTTCTTGTTCGAAGAGTTATGGAGATGTCTTTCAAAAGTGTGCCTCTGTCGTCATAGTTAATGAAGAGTTAGCGGCAATAAGTGCTCATGGAATATGTCTATCGCCTACGGAGTGACATTCGCTAGCTCACCCGGTGTAGCGTACATTCATCGAATGGTTCGGCTGCCGGGTTCGTCCGTTGCGGTCTAGGAAGGAGATTTGGGTGATGCGAGCACTTTAATTACTTTAGTACTCACCCAGTGACGGCAGATTGAGGACAGATCGGGGGAAGCCTGTTAGTCCGGTTCCTGGCTTGTCCAGGTCCGTCCGGGCTGTGAGCGAGAGAGGTCCCTCTCTCGCCCAACAACATAGGGGACCGCATGTTGTGGTTCAGATATTTTACATTCGGAGCATATGTCCGTTGGTCGGGACGCTCCGTTATATTGACAGTCCGAGAGACTGTCTTTAATGCTTCCTCATCCTCACAGCAGGGCACACGACCGCACATTGGCTACGTGACCTCGAGTATCCGATCAGTTTCGGCATTCAGTGATTCCACGGCGAATAGGTCGCGCCATCCGGTAGCCAAGGGACACGAGGCCTATACACTCCGTTCGCTCGCATATTGGTAGTATGCACGGGGTAACGATCACGGAGCTTCCAGCGGCAATGCATCGTAAGACCGCTTCTCCTCAGGCCTCAGTGACGGACGTGCTATCCGAGTTAGCACAGTTGTTTCGCAGCATCCCAGCAATTGACAGTTTCTCGGTCGAATCAGGAATTATCCGACGGCGCTGGGTCAGTGCGGTCCGCGGTTGCATCAGCTACGGACGACCGAACGCTTTATAGGGTCCGACAGGATGGCGAAAGGGATTCGAAAGATTTCGAGTTTTCCCTTTAGTAGTATCGGAAGATGCCTTTCATATCTTCTGGCATTATCTTCCAGTGATTATTATTTCGGACTTCATTGCTGCGATCTTGGATAAGAGACTTATAGCGTCATTGGACTCAGATTTTTCGATCGGTTCAGGGACATTGTCCCTGACTTACCGACGCAGTCCAATATTGTCATTACAACATGTGTTTTATTTTTCGACGCTATATATATATATATATATACAAGCCTGCTACTAAGCATGATAGTTTAGTTTCTTGTCCGCGTTGCTCATTTCTGCCATTTTATCATTTATACAAATAGTTTATTTTGGCAGAGCAGGGCATACCGAGAGTTCATATGCGTCTAGACGGTGTGATTAAAGACTGCATACATTCTTTTTTGCCGTTTATGTCTTTTCCAATTTCAATGTTGGGAATGACATTATGTATAGTAGACTTAACTTAGACGCTTTATTATACGTAATCCGCCTTACTGAGGCGTTATCATTACGTCTTCAAGAAAAGATTTACGGGATATTATTCTCAATGTAATTTCTTTTGAGGGCAGTAGTTTGTTCACGTATAACTCCGCCCTTCAGTGGCTGATTGGAGTTAGTTAGACGTGACGCAGCCCTAGCTACATCCACACGCGTGGATAGTAAGGTTAAGAACTCTCTCAGAGTCGCTTCGTTCTCGGAGGAGCTTCTCTTCGACGGCAACTTTTCGGCAATCCATGAATTGCTCGATTTATACGTTCTCTTGTCTATCTAGTGTTACAAGAGATTCAGACTGGGGCAAACTTTCGGTGGTTGACTCAGAGAGTGCCGCCGCAGTTGCCGGACCCGAGTGTGGCTGTTATGACGGTTGCCAGTCAAACAGATTGGGATATAATACTGATCCCTACGGATTCGAAGTGCCAGGGTCTTTGGGTTCCGCAGTCTTTTAGCAATCAGTTTAACTTCCGCGGAATAATGTTTTTTTAGGCTTGCTTTATGTCATTGCATGAACATTATTCAGAAACGCATGCCCAAATTCCTGTCCTTTAATTCGACAGTAGTGGCGTATCTCCGGAACCAGGGAGGCACTCTTTCGTTTCCGTTATTCAATTTAATGGAAAGAATCCGTCTGTTGGTTATAGTACACCAAGTTCAGTTTTGGTCCGTCATATTCCGGGTCGTCTGATTGTTTTATCGGACTCCCGTTCTCTTACGGGTCGCTTGTTGCTGTCAGAATGGACTCTCAACAAACAAGTATTCAATCAGATTTGCTATCTATGGGAGCGCCCAATGATGATTTATTTATGACACAGCTTGCTAATCAATTGCAGACGTATGTGTTGGCTTGTCCAGATCTCTGAGCTAATATTGTTAACGCTCTATTGATCTATAGGACGGAATGATAGGATACGCGTATCCTCCGGCGCTGTTGTTTTAGCAGGTATTGCTAAGATAAACAACCACAATACATTTCTGTTGATAGCATCTCTATCTTCACAGAGATCATGAGTAATTTACTCTCTTGTCTACTGTGGGTCTTAACGTGAAATCTTCCTCTATGTGAGGATCTTTTTCACTGGGTAAATCGTGTCATCTTTATCACAACCAGCAAGGTCGCAACCTTCATGTATTCCGTTGTGTGGTCCGTATTGCATTGTAAGCACTGTACTGGACGAGCTTTGGACGCGATTTCTTACTATAGGAGATCCTCTTCTTCGCTATTCTATGCGGCTAAAGTGGAGGCTCTTCCGTCGTTGGTGTAGGGATCATTAGGTTCATATTGTTGATCCCTCCATACTACTCATTGCAACTTTTTAGTATACTTGTTTGACAAGATCTACTGCAGCATGTTATTTTTAAGGTTATAGGTTTATGTTACCTCATACCTATGCACTCTACGATAGTTTACAATTGAGTCTTTTGTCTCTTTATCTAAGTCAGTTAGTAACTTTTTGATAAATAGACTTAGAATCTTTAGATTAAATTCCTATACGGATTTTAACTTCGGTTCTTATTTAGCTAAGTAATCATTTGAGCCTCTGGAAACAGTAGTTTTCAAATTCTGACCTTTTAGACAGTAATTCTGTTGGTTTCTCTTTTACTGTAGAGTCAGTGAGTTTCATGCACTATCGATGGATGATTTTCACTTTCATAGTTTCGGAATCAATACTTCCGTTACTATTTAGGTTGGATTGTTGCATAAGAGTTAGGCTCCTATTATCCGGAACCTATTATTTTAAGGTCCTTCCGTCTTCGTATGGGCATAGGCCTTTACTCTTTCCGGGTACAGTTTATGTATTTATAAACAGATATCTGTTTATTACAAAGGGCGTAAGCTTCTTCTGTCTTGATGTCTAGTAGAAGGACGTTACGCTCCATTTTATTGTTAATGGATTCTATTAACTATCGGTACTGCTTATGGTATATTATTGACTTAGCAGTTGTGCTTAAGATTTCGGCTCATGAAGTAAGAGTTCTTCTACTTCTTGGGCTTACATTAATAGTGTCGCTATTATAGTTTTTTGAAGGCCGCTCATTGCGCTCAGCCATCCACATTCATGATTTTTATCTTAGAAATATCGAGTCCATTCCTGGAGGCCTCTATTATTAGGTCTATTATCTACTGCTCAGAATGTCATTCACTTAACAGTTGCTACTATAGCTAGGTAGGCTGTCTGTTTCGGCAGTGTCTCCGTTCGGCTGCCCTCTTCGCTCTGGGCTATTTGACCCAGGGCAAGAAAAAGGGGGGGGGGGGGGGAGGGTGTTCCCTTGGGTCACCTGTTTTACTATGAAAACAAGGGGATACCTCCTCCGGAGTTTGTAATTCTGAGCTGTTATTGGGATGGTTGTTTAGTGAGAAGTTTAGGTTTTTAAAATTCATTCAAGTCTTAGTTTTTAAAGTATAGCTTTTGAATATTGCATATGTGATCGGACATGATTATGCAATCCTCAGACACTTTTAGGAGTATAAGAGTCTCTATTCTCTAGACTTACTTTATTTATTGGCTTACTTTAAAAATTATTAGTATAAGGATTATATTGGATATTAATAGAGTACATGGATGTATGAAGCTCAATTTTGGAAGGTGTTGTATCTTTCTAATTTATCATAAATAAGAAAGATACATGTAAGGCCTATTACTTCTTTTTCCCTACAGGGGATGACTCTATTTTATTTTTATTGAGCGTATTCCATTTTGCTCTATGTCCTTGGCCCTCCAGCCTTTTTACTATTCAGCTATGTCTGGGTCATTGGTACAGTATAAAAATGTTAAAAAATTTATAGTAATTTATATATTTTTTATACTTACCAATGACCCAGACGGGGATGGCCCTCCCAGGAGTTGGGAACTCTTGCCTCCCCGCTGAGTACATAGCGCTTACCAGGCACTGGTTATTAGAATGATTAATGGCGCCAATTTCGGAACGTCCTTGGCACTGTGCTTGCGCAGTAGGGGCGAAGTGTGGAGGGCCTTTCAGGACATGTTTTCTTTAGTTTTAGATGCAAATTTTGGGGATTGGGGGGCAAAATTTGTGTTTGGCCCTATATTTTAAGAGTTAGCACCAGCTATGTCTGGGTCATTGGTAAGTATAAAAAATATATAAATTACTATAAATTTTTTAACTTCTTACAAGCAGCTAGCTCGACCGGTGAAGCGGTACTCCATATGTGGGTAAGTCTGTTACGGTCTAGGAAGTGGATTGGGTAGAGCAAGCACTATAATATAAATAGCTCACCCAGCGATGACGGAAATAGGGAGGAAGTCAGCAAGTTCTTGTACTCAGCGAGGTCTGATAAACTGCGAGTGGGAGAGGCCCCCCCCCCCCCCCCCCCTCTCTAATCTAGCAACGTCTGGGGTCAGATGCTGTTTTGAGAAACTTGCACAAGCCGGAGCGTATGTCCGCCCTCCACTCGGGACGCTGTGTTAGTCTGCAACTGCGGTCGGCTTCAGTTAAGGCTTCCTCCGCTACGTTTCACAAGGCTGAAATGAAGTTTTCTGGTTGGAAACTTGCACAAGACGTAGCATATGTCCGCTCGGGATGCTCCTTCTAGTCATCAGCCAGGGTCGGCCTCAGCCACGGCTTCCTCCACTACATTATTTAAGCACACACGACCGCATCCTAGCTAAACAACTTCGGATATCCAGCCTGTTGCACGAAGAAGGAACCACTCTTTGCCTGTGAAGCCGGACCATCTGGTAGCTAGGGAAACGAGGCCTTAATCATCGGGACATTCAGAGAAAGGATCTGTTTCCGACACACCGTCCCAAGAGCAGCATGCGGCTAAGGAACGGAAGACAGCTGCTCCTCAGGCCTCGATGACAGACTTGCTGTCGCAGATTGCGCAGCTGATCGCAGCATCCCAGCAAGTGCAGACGCAGCCTTCCTCAGACTCAGAATCTAAGCTGTCGGGTGGTGCTGGATTGGTCCAGTTGTCTGTTCACGCAGATGCAATGGACTGAGATTCGCAACTGATTCTCTCGGATGGTGAAAGGGATAAGGAAGAGGATTACCCTTCCCTTTCAGAACAGTACATGGTTGCGATGGCTTTCATCCATCAATACTACCCTGATTTTGTTCCGCTGAATCAGAAAGCTGCGACGTCAAGAGAGAAACTGCTGGCGTTGTTAGGCGCAAACTTTATCTGGACCAAGGAGGAAGTCCTTTCTTTTCCGGTTCAGTTTATGCTGGTGTCGCAGGCTTTCAGCCATACAGACGCCGCCATATTTATCCTCTTTGAGTGCGAGGAAGACGGTGGTTTCAGTCTTCACCTCTGAAGTCAGGTCATCTGGTAGCTAGTACATCGAGGCATGAATATGCAGAGCATTTGAGACGTCCGGCGAAAAGATCTGGGGACAGATCGACATCCCGAGAACATCATGTGGCAAAGAAAGATAAGACCGCTGCTCTGCCAGCCTCAGTTATGGACTTGCTGTCGCAGTGTGACCATCAGCAGACTCCGGGAGTGAGCTGTCGGACGGTGCTGAGTCGGTATAGTCATCTGTTCGTTCGGCGGGAGCCGACCGAATTTCACAGCCTGACCAAGCGGATGATGATAGGGAGGTGGAGGAAGATTCTCCAACCTATACAGAACAACATATGGATGCAATGAATTTCATTCATCAGTTTTTAGCTCACTAGAGGGAGCTTAACTTACCACTTGCCATCCGTCATCGTCCATCATGAACTTTACATTATCAACTTCTCCTCCTAAACAACTGGACCAAATTGAACCAAATTTGGTGTGCATGTTCCTTATCATATGTCAATTCAAGTTTGTTCAAATAACCTTGCCGTGCCCACAGGGGACACCACAAGGGGCATTACTCTGATAGCACCCATAATTTTTTTTTAAAAATGAAAAAAATCTCCAGAACCATCATCTAGAATCTTTTGATATTTGATATATAACATCTCTTGGGGGGTCAGATTCAAGTTTGTTCAAACCGAGTCCATGGGTTAATAATTGGGCTCCCTGTAGGAGCCCAAATTTTAACTTAGTGAAAATTGAGGAAATTTCTTTAAAAATCTTCTTCAGATCCACCAGTCAGAATGCTTTCATATTGGGTATACAACATCACTATTGGAGCCAAAAGTTTAACTTCGTGCAATTTGAGGAAATTTCTTTAAAAATCTTCTTCAGATCCACCACTCAAGAATTCTTTCATATTTGGTATGCAACATCTCTAGGGGGTCAGATTCAAGTTTGTACAAATCAGGTCCCTTGGAGTCCAAAGTTTAACTTCGTGCAATTTGGGGAAATTTCTTTAAAAATCTTCTTCTTCAGATCCACCAGTCAGAATCCTTTCATGTTTGGTACACAACATCTATAGAGGGTCAGATTCAAGTTTGTTCAAATCGAGTCCCTGGGATTATATTTGGGCTCCCTATGGGAGCCTGAATTTTGACTTTGTGCAACATGAGGGAATTTCTTTAAAAATCTTCTTCTTCAGATTCACCAGTAAGAATCCTTTCATATTTGGTATACAACATCTTGAGGTGGGTCAGTTTCAGGTTTGTTCAAATCGGTTACCTGGGTAAATATTTGAGCTCCCAATATCAAGTAAGTGCAATATAAGGAATTTAAAAAAATCTTCTTCTTTAGTCCCTGTAGTCAGAATGTTTTCATATATGGTATACAACATTTCTAGGGGGGTCCGATTCAAGTTTGTTCAAACCTAGGTCATGGTTTGATATTTGGGCTCCCTACGGGAGCCCATATTTTAACTTAGTGCAAAAAAAAGGAAATATCTTAAAAAAATCTTCTCTTTCAGATCCACCAGTCAGAATCCTTTCATATTTGGTATACAACATCTCTAGGAGGGTCAGATTCAAGTTTGTTCAAATCTGGTCCCTTGGTTGATATTTGGGCTTCCTATGGGAGCCCGAATTTTAACTTAGTGCAATATAAGGAAATTTCTTTTAAAATCTTCTTCTTCAGATCCACCAATCAGAATCCTTTCACATTTGGTATACAACATCTCTAGGTGGGTCAGATTCAAGTTTGTTCAAATCGGGTCTCTGGGTTAATATTTTGGCTCCATATTTGAGCCCAAAGTTAAACTTAATTCAATGTGAGGACATTTCTTTAAAAAAACCTTCTTCTTCAGATCCACCAGTCAGAATTCTTTCATATATGGTATATAACATCTCAAGTGGGATCAGATTCAAGTTTGTTCAATTTGAGTCCCTGGCTTATTATTTGGGCTCTCTATGGGCAGGGTGGGGGTGGCAGGGGGAGCATGTTAGGTTCAGGTTTGTTCAAATCCATTCCTTAGTATTTTTTCCATAAAATTTGCCTTTCATGACTTCATTCCTTTGCAGTGTTGATGAACCATGTCTAACTGAATGTGACCCCAAATACTTCTTTGAACCACTTTGGCAGGTGAGCAATTAAGGCTCCTTGGGGCCTATTGTTTCCTGAACTAGTTCCATCGGGTGAGCAAGCTGTGTCTGCTAGGCAGCGATTGCTTTCGTCCCTAGATAGGGATACCCTGCAGAGGAAAGAGGACGTTCTATATTAAACCTAGCAAGTTCAAGAAAGAACTATCCTTTCTTATCAGCATCTTCCATTCGCATACCATTTCCTGGACCTAGCAAATTAAAAACAGTTGGTGAAGATATTCAGAAAGCTCCTCTGCGTTTGGATGATCGGGCTACAGATATGTACATATCGTTACCTGCATCATTCAATGTCCGCTCAGATTTGATCGAATCTACAATTGATTCTAGTCCAGCAATTCTGGACGCTATGTCTTACACAGATCATATCACCAGGGCTTTGGACCATTGTCTTGTTGGGAAAGAATTTGACGATATTAATGTGTCTCTCGAGTTCTTTCAAGGACAGTTATGTATGCCGCACATCATTCCGCCCTTACAGTTGCAAATATGGCATTGATAAGACGTAATGGAGCCTTAGCATCGTCTTCCTTGATTGATGATCAGATGTTGAGCTCTCTTAGAGTCGCTCTGGTTTCTGGACATTTAGAAGTTAGAAATTTCTCTATCAATAGACCTAGAACCCTCAGATTAATTCCTAAGTGGAATTTGTCTTGGGTTCTTTTGAAGCTTCAAGAAGTTCCTTTTGAGCCGTTAGATGATGTAGAATTTAAATTTATAACTTATAAAACTGCTTTTCTCTTAGCCTTCGCTTCTGCCAGAAGAGTTAGTGAACTCCATGCTTTAGCTGTCGAAGATTCCCATTACCGTAGTGTGGGTAATAGTATTACTCTTACTACAGAAGTGGGGCGCGGTGGCTCAGTTGGTAGAGGTGCAGGCTGCAAGCCGAGAGGTCCTCGGTTCGAATCCCACCTGCGGCAACCGCATTGTGTCCTTGGGCAAGACACTTCACCCCGATTGCCTACATGGGGGCACGATGATGCTGTGTACGTACTGCACGTTGATGGTGCGCATGTCTTCAACCAATCTAACCCTGCCTGTGCTGCGGTGCAGAGTTCAGAGTTACGATGTTAGAGAGCTGACAGCTGCTCGTCGTTGCTCGGTGGTTCTCTCCGGGTACTCCGGCTTCCTCCACCCGTAAAACTGTCACGGTCACGATTAGCCATTGTGCATAAGTATGTGACCTTAAACACCAATAAATAAATAAATAATAAATACTACAGAAGTGGGATTCTTGGTTAAGAATCAGATTCCGGATAAGCGGCCGGAGCCTATTGTCATTAAGGCCTTACCGTCCTCGGACAACCGTAGACTGCTGTTGTGTCCAGTGAGAGCATATATAAACATCGATCTAGCTTCATTAAAAAAGGAAGAAAGAGGTTTTTCCTTTCACTTATACCTAACAATGATATTTCTGTTCATTCAGTCGCTAGATGGATTCAACTGGCAGTAAGAATCGCTTACGAGAATATATCGGATGTTCTGTCAATAAGATTTCAGCACATGAAGTTAGGGCACTGTCTTCTTCTTGGGCTTATTCAAATAGTATTGCTATTACTGATTTAATGAAGGCAGCTTACTGGAATCTCCAGTGACCTGAGGTCCTTGGGTCCTCTTTCTGTTGTACAGAATGTCGACCAATAATAATACATCTCAGTGATCTAGCTTTATTACAAAAGGAAGAAAGAGATTTTTTCTTTCTCTTATGCCTAACAGAAGGGATATTTCTGTTCATTCGGTTGCTTGGTGGATTCAATTGGCAATATGAATTGCTTATGAGAATCTATCTTCAGATCAACGTTCTGTTAATAAGATTTCAGCGCATGAGGTTAGAGCACTGTCTTCTTCTTGGGCTTATTCCAATAGTGTTGCCATTACTGATTTAATGAAGGCAGCTTACTGGACGCAACCGTCTTCATTTACTAAGTTTTACCTTAGAAATTTAGAGTCTATCTCCGGTAACCTTAGATCCTCTTTCTGTCGCACAAAATGTTGTCCATTAATATTACATCTCCTAGATGCCTTAGGCAGTCTGCTCGAGCACTGACTTCGTTCTGCTGCCCTCTTCGTTCTGAGAAATTTTTCTTCAGAACAAGGGGAAGTGAGGGGGGGGGGGGGGGGTAGTTTTTTCCCTTTATAACATCTGGATTTATAGTGAAAAGCAAAGGAATACCTCCTCCAGTGTCAGTAGTCCAGCGTCAGTGCTGGGTAGTTTTAATGTGTAGCTCGTTGTGAAGCAACAATTATGTCTCATTCATGTATGCTTTTAAAGTGTAGCTCAGTGTGAAGCATTTGTATATGTTACGTGTCATACGAGCGTTAATATACAATCCTCGGACACTTTTAATGAGTATAAGGCATCTCATTCTCTGGACTTCCTTATAATTGGTTTCCCTCACCGCATTAGCATAAAGGGTTATGCCTGCATTGAATGGAGAATTTATTATGTCTTACTCCAGTGTATATTGGGTGTTATGTCATTCTCTTTTTTTGTTGGGAAAAGAGATAGACATGAGTAATTCCTATGTCTTCTCCTATTCTCCTGTAGGTGCTGTTCTTTATTATGGAGTAATTGAGATACTACAGCCTTCTAAAGTCCTAGGCCCTCCAGCCTTTTTACGATTCAGCTAAGTCTGGGCCATTGGTTATTAGTGTAAAAATATGATAAGGCCATAAAAAAGAACCTCTGTTTCTTGGGCCTGCGCGCATGGTCATTTTGGCTGCACATGCAACCTTTTTATGACACCAAAAAATCTTCAAAAAAAATTTGAGATATTGTGCTCATTTCGGTAAATCGATATCGATGCGTTGGCGAATTTTAAATTAACACACTTCAAGCTTATTCTACATCATACTTTAATAAAGTGGGTGGGTTTTAGCAATATTCACGACAAAAAGTGTTTTATTCTGTGAAAGGTAAGTCATAATGACAGCAAGAAGGAGGTGTCTTTCAGTCTGACAACAAACAGTCACAGAGGGGAATGGTCAATTCGCACCACGTTTGATTCGCACCAACCCTCAGAAAGTCTGCAAAGTCAGGTGCTATGTTGAATGGAACACAGTCTCCTGGCATTTATTTTTAGTAACATTTGTATTGTAAATGGCCGTCAATGGGAATTTGTGTACTGTTATTTGAAACCGTTAACGAGTCGTCGAGTTTCGCAGTTAATTTAAATAAACGCATTTGAGATGCAGGATAATTGGATAACTAATAGTAACTGTTGCTTGATATAAAAGTAACAGTCATAGTTGAAAATAAATCGCATATAGGCAGGTATGTGCGGTGAATTGGTTAAGGGGACGTCCAACCTAACTTTGGTCAAATTTCATGCAATTTTCTAGTCTAAAAAAGACCCAACATGAATAATCCCAATAAATTATATACGAAAATGCTTGGAATGAAACATAGAACATGTGGAAACTGGAATTTGCCATGGAACTGCCGCCATGTGTAAATAGCACCACCTGAAAGTCTGCTTTTGAAGAGAACAAAAGTTTTACAATAAAATACCTCAAAATAAAATAACAGCTGTAGTCTATAAACACTGAAGTACAAAAATCTTTTCTGAATTCATGAAAGTAATAAAGATTGAGACCAAATGTTATAAGTGGAGTGCTCACTGATTGAAGGCATACATTTTCTTTTGTTTATGTTTTGATTTGGGGAGTTCAACAAAGGTGAACTTGAGGTAGTCCACCAGAAGAAGTATGGAAGGACAAAAGAGTGTCTCCCAATATAAAGATGTATGTGTCACTGTGGTGGTTTGGAAAGAAACTATGATATTCTCTTATGTAGAATGCACTGCAAAGTCATACATTGTAGTTGAATAAATATATTTACAAACCCCTTGCACTGTAACCCTTTTTATCCCATGCATCAATTTTATAGTGATTAAATTGTTAAATTTGTTTGGTTTATCAATAAGTATCATAGCTTTGTTTACTCTTGGACAGCAATACACTCATGATATCTGTTGGAGAAGAAATAAGGGTATCTGTAACCTGTCACTGCAATAACCATCTAATGTACTTAAAAGTACATTGTTATTCAAAACACATCAAATCAACCTTACATAACCATTATTGCATGTACTTTCCCCAAGGAGGCTTATTGGCATATTGAGATCAGAAGGGCACATCCAGAGGGTCTCACATATTTTTTTTCAAGAACGCAGTACACAAAGCAATCCCCCAAAAGGTGACAAGTGAGCTCCATTTGACAAATAATATCCCGGGGGAAAGGTGGGGGTGGGGTGGGGGGGTTGGGAGTGGGGGGGCTCTCTTCCTTGTATGAGTCTACCTCAGGCACTCCAGGCATATGCCTTTTTAGCTCACCGAAAGGAGCTTAACTTATCACTTGCCGTCGTCCTTTGTCGTCATCCATCGTCGTGAACATTTTTCAAATGACTTCTCCTCTGAAACCACTGGTCCGATTTCCACGAAACTTCATGTGGATGTTCATTACTATATGGCAATTCACGTTTGTTCAAATGAAATGGCCACGACCCTTGGGGGCTCTGTATGGGGCATAACTCTGATAGAACCGTATGAATTACAGAAAAATTATTAAAAAATCTTCTTCTCCAGAACCGGTGGGCAGAATCTTTTGATACTTGGTATGCAGCATCTTGGTATGGGGCTGATTCAAATTTGTTCAAATCGAGTCCCTCAACCAATATTGGGGCTCACTATGGGGGCGTGAATTTTTACTTAATGCAATTTAAGAACAATTTTTAAAAATCTTCTTCTCCAGAACCAATGGACAGAATCTTTTGATATTTTGTATGCAGCATCTTGAAGTGGGTCTGATTCAAGTGTGTTCAAATTAAGTCCCTTGATCAATATTGGGGCTCCCTATAGGGGCATGAATTTTTCCTTAGTGCAATTTAAGGAAAAATCTTCTCCAGAACCAGTGGGCAGAATCTTTTGATATTTGGTATACAGCATCTTGGTATGGTTCTGATTCAAGTTTGTTCAAATCGAGTTCCTCGATCAATATTGGGGCTACCTATGGGGGCATGGATTTTTACTTGGTGCAATTTAAGAAAGAATCTTCAAAAATTTTCTTCTCTGGAACCAGTGGTCAGAATGTTTTGATATTTGGCATGCAGCATCTTGGTATGGGTCAGATTCACGTTTGTTCAAATCGAGTCCCTCGATCAATATTGAGGCTCCCTATGGGCCGTGAATTTTCACTTAGTGCAATTTAAGAAAAAATTCTTTAAAAATCTTCTTCTCCCCAACCAGTGGGCAAAATCTTTTGATATTTGGTATGTAGCATCTTAGTAAGGTTCTGATTCAAGTTTGTTCAAATTGAGTCCCTCGATCAATATTGGGTCTCACTATGGGGGCATGAATGTTTACTTTGTGCAATTCATGGAAAATTCTTTAAAAATCTTCTTCAGACCCATCATGCAGAATCTTTTGATATTTGATCAGCAGCATTGTCCCATTCAGTCCTGTTGATGTTTTAGCTCCACAGAGAGTATAGATTTACTCTGTAGATCCTTAAGATTAGATTTTGATAAAATTTGTGTCTTAACAGTATGAAACATTCGGTGAGCGCCTAAGGCCCCCTGGAGCCTCTTATATTTATTTGAAACAATGACAAGACTTTCGTCCTTTTCACGAAGCCAAATTTGAGCTTATGCCATGGCCAGTCGTCCGTCTATCAGTATGTCCCTCAGCAATTCAATACGGCTCGGGCTAGAGGCCGCATTTATGAACCGATCTTTACAAAACTTCTTGGGTACCTTTGTTATCACCGTGGGACGAGAACGAGTGTTTTGGGGTCCGGTCCGAAATTCAAGATGGCCGCTGGCAGCCATTTTGTACAAAATTAGGTGCAATCAGATTTTTGCACAGAACTTCCATATGAAAGCTCTGATTTGAATAATTTTTTTTTGAATGTTTAGTACCATGGGATACATCACATATAATAGGGGTTTTTTCTCGTGCGTAAATTATGCAAATTAGACTAACTTTGATGTTTTTTTTGTGTTGAATAATCCTGCAAGCACATTTCTAAGTCACAAGGCAGTAATGCGTGTACTAGCAGCCAATCACTGCGAGTTTCGTTTGGAATCCCCTGGTATTTCTTCCAAAGAAAATGTCCTATTTTTATTAGCTTAACTTTCACGAAGCCAAATTTGAGCTTATGCCATGGCCAGTCGTCCGTCTATCAGTATGTCCCTCAGCAATTCAATACGGCTCGGGCTAGACACCGTATTTATGAACCGATCTTTACAAAACGTCTTGGGTACCTTTGGTATCACCGTGGGACGAGAACGAGTATTTTGGGGTACGGTCCAAAATTCAAGATGGCAGCCATTTTGTACAAAATTAGGTGCAATCAGATTTTTGCACAGAACTTCCATATGAAAGTGCTGATTTGAATCATTTTTTGTGTGAATGTTTAGTACCATGGGTTTTTTTCTCATGCAGAAATTATGCAAATTAGATGAACTTTGATTTTTTCAGTGCTACTTACACACAGTAAGTACAGATGTCAGTACGGCTTGGGCTAGAGTCTGTATTTATGAACCGATCTTCACGAAACGTCTTGGGTACCTTTGTTATCACCTTGGGACGAGAACGAGTGTTTCTGGGTGCGTTCAAAAATTCAAGATGGCTGCCAGTGGCCATTTTGTACTGAAATTAGGTCTAATCAGTTTTTTGTACACAACTTCTATATGGTTCTGGCTAGAGGCCATATTTATGAACCGATCTTTACGAAACTTCTTGGGTACTTTTGTTATCACCGTGGGATGAGAACGACTGTTTTGGGGTGTGGTCCAAAATTCAAGATGGCCACCAGCAGCCATTTTGTACCAAAATTAGTGCAATCAGTCTTTTGTACAGAACTTCTGTTTGAAAGTTCTGATTTGAATAAATGTTTGTATGAATGTTTAGTAACATGGAATACATCACATATAATACAGGTTTTTTTCTCGTGCAGAAATATGCAAATTAGATGAACTTTGATTTATTCAGTGCTACTTATACACTGTAAGTGCACATGTCAATACGGCTCGGGCTAGAGGCTGTATTTATGAACAGATCTTCACAAAACTTCTTGGGTACCTTTGTTATCACCTTGGGACGAGAACGAGTGTTTCTGGGTGCAGTCCAAAATTCAAGATGGCTGCCAGTGGCCATTTTGTACCGAAATTAGGTCCAATCATTTTTTTGTCACAACTTCTATACAACTCGTATTTATGAACTGATCTTCACGAAACTTCTTGGGTCCCTTTGTTTTCACCTTGGGACAGGAACGAGTGTGTTTTGGGGTGCCTTTGTTATCACTGTGCTATGAGAACAAATATTTTGGGGTTCAGTCAGACCCACTCTGGGACTCAAAGATTTCTTTTCTTGTTTAGCATCTGACTGTCACCCAACTTTACAATACTTTACCTATACATTTGTTACAGGCTATGGTCAGTATTTATGTACAGACCGTTACAATACTTTATATGTACCTTTGTTATCAGGTCATTACCTAGATGTTTGTCATTGCAGTGTCATATACTATACATGTACATGTCTTAACAAGTTGAGCTACAGTGTCATTGACACTTTCATTTAATTTCCGTAGACGGCAGTGTCATTGGCCGAAAGTGTCCATGTGACTAACTACGCATGCTTAGTGCATGCCTTCCACCTCAGCTTGTTTCAAATTCGAGGTAAACAGAATTGCTTCAGTTCCAGCAGTCAGCTATTCATTAAATGCCTCCACAGAATATAAATGATGACTTGGCAGAAACCTGCAAACACACGTATCTTGAACTTTACTATGATTCACACAGCAAGAAAGTAAATAGAATACAATAATTACCCAAATTTAAGCCAAGTGTATCGAGCCTGATTAACGTGAAACAACTCACAGCCAACAGCGATGGGCAATTTGAGAATTGCATATCGCAGTAAAACCGAGTTTTCGGTATACCAATTAAACAATTATTTGCCAGTATCGGTAACGGTATTGAAAATATTAACGAATATAATCGGTATACCTGAAATAAAGCCCAGTCCTAGTGTGTAGCATAACTTAGTCAGTATGAGGAATTTTTCTTTAAAAATCTTTTTCTTCAGATTCAGCAGTTGGAATGTTTTGATATTTGGGATGCAGCATCCTTAGGGGGTGAGATTCAAGTTTGTTCAAGCCAAGTCCCTGGGTTCATATTTGGGCTCACTGTGGGAGCCCGAATGATAACTTAGTTCAAAATGGGTAAAATGATTCTGGATGGTCATTCAAAAGTTAGTGGACAGAAATAAGGAAATAAAAAAAATCAAATAATGAATCTTGTTATTTATGCAGAAAAAATAAAACTTTTTGAGGTATGTTGAAGTAGGAATCGATCTTTCGGACGACAGGAAATTGCACCTTTTAATGCCAAATTAAACATTTTTCCCATGCTAGGCCTAACCATGGTCACTTGGGAGGGGGGGGGGGGATAAAATGATTCTGGATGGAAAAATGATGGGATTATGTCCAGAGATGTTTCATCCCGAGACGGTTCACCCTGTGTCATAATTTTCATGAAAAAACAAACATTCAAACCCCTCTTCATTTATGACCCAACACCCCTACAGTGAATAACCAATATATTTGCGAAGTTTTACATGGTCCACCAGGCATTTATATGGGGGTCGAATTACCACAAACAACCTCTCGGGGAGAAATAAAAGGAAAAAAAAAAAAATGCCCACCTGCATGCTTTTTGGGGAAAAAATGGCCTGAGAAACAGACAATCAACTTTTTATGGCCTAAATTTAAAGTAATTTATATATTTTTTATACTTACCAATGGCCCAGATGGGTATGGCCCTCCCATGAGTGGGCACTCATACCTCCCCGCTGATAGATATGTATAACATTTAGCAGGAATAACTAGGAAGAATGATGTTAGTGCAGTTTCGGTCATTTCCTGGATACTGCGCATGCGCAGTAAGCAAAAATATGGAGGACCAGTTAGGACTTATCTTTTTCGGTTTTCTATGCAAATTTTGGGGATTGGGGGGTTCAAAATTTGTGTTTGGCCCTGGAAATTAAAAAATGTTTGCACCAGCTAAATCTGGGCCATTGGTAAGTATAAAAAATATACAAATTACTTTAAATTTGTCATTTTTCAAAATATTCTTCAACTTTCTTTTACTGATTTTTATTGAAACAGAATTCATAAATGTGTGCTGGCACTATTTAGTAGACAGTATTACTATGATACTGTTGATTTCTAACTTAACCCTGCACATATGGTTTCAGAGAAGTAGATATGGATTTCCAGCAATTATGGCTGGAATATTATGAAATGCAGTCTGTCTGTCCATCCATCTGTCCATTGTATCGTCCATCCATCCGTTCATCCATTCCTTCATCTGTCTGCCGGCCTGTCTGTACACCTGCCCACGTGTCCGCCCATATGCCTGCTGGTGTGCTGGAAACCTGTCTGCCCACCCTGACATCGACTTTAACCATACATCATTCATGCCAATAATGTGAAAGAGGACAGCCGGAACAGTTGGTAGACATAATTTTCTATCGATTATGCACTTACTATAGCTTTAAAAACCTACCAACTCTATATGAAAGCGGGTGCCTGAAAAAAAAGCGAAATAGGTGAATCTCTCGATTTCTGGAAATCGTAAAATGGTGGATTTTCTAAAATCTTTTCCTCTGAAACTACAAGTCCAAATGTTTTTAAACTTCACATGCTGACTGGGACACCCACTTCCAAAGATACTCATTTAATGTTGATCGGGTTGCAAACATGGCCGCAATTGCAGCCTGTAGTTACCATGGAAACCCTATGGAAAATCACATTTTCATCTTCTTCTCTGGAACTACTGAGCCGATGTGAACCAAACTTGGCAGGAGTGGTCTTTGGGAGGTCCTCTACAAACTATTCTCATTTTTTTCCTGTCGGATGAAAAACATGCCACCAGAGGCATTTTGGGGTTCTGAGTGGTCGATTTTGAATTCCTTGCCTTCAAAACCTAGCTTATGGCCCATCATTGGAATGAGTTTGATGAGCTGAATCCAGTGAGATGTCATGAGGTGTGTTTTGAAAGCAAAAATTGAAAAGAAATAAAGTTTATATAGTGATTTTTTTTGTAAATGGTGCTGACCATGCATAACACATTCTGTTGAGTTAAAGGGTTATTTTTATACCTTAATCAACTAACTATTCCCAATGTATTACTGAAAGTTCTATGAAATCATTTGCTTGTCAGAATCTGGTGACTCCAAGAAATGGTTTGCAAAAAAGTCTCTGGGTTCATCTTTGGGTTCCCTATGGGAGCCTGAATTTTAAGTGCAATATGAGAAAACTTCTTTGAAAATTTTCTTTTTCAGATCCACCAGTCAAATCAATTGATATTTGATATACATCATCCTCGTGGGAACAGGTAGATTCAATTTTAGCCCCTGGTCACATTTCGGCTCCCTCTGGAAACCCAAATTTTGAGTTAGTGCAATAGGAGGAAAATTCTTTAGGAATCTTCTTCAGATCCACCAGTCAAAATCATTTGATATTTGATATACAACATTATTTGGGCAAATTCAGGTTTGTTCAAAAAGTCTCTGGATTCCTGTTTAATCCTGACTTTATCTGAGTGTGATATGAGGAATATTCTTCAAAGTTTTTATTCTTCAGATCCACCAGGTATCTTTTGATATTTGATAATAGCATTATTGCCACTCCAAGATTAAAGATTAAAGTTTGCTTAACTGGTAAAGTGCTAAGTTATTTTTGGTCCTGGAAATTTCTTTGTGCATCTTTGCCTTGTTACAATTTATGGGAGAGTGTCTATAGGCACTCTCCCATAAATTGGGACAGGGCAAATCCTAACAGATAAAATAATATCACTTCAAAAATAACATGAAGCACATCCACAGAATATGAAGCCTTTAAATTGCAATACCGGGACTTCAGAATAAAGCCCCAAAATGGGCTTCCAGCACTCTACCAGTTAAGGCATTACATTTTACTTATTTTGGGGCACCAGGGGGATTTAAAATTTAACATAGCTCCCTTGTTAGTTTAAATGAACTCCACCCACAAATGATGGAGTGTGGTAAAATAAAATCAGATGTAGATGTGGTGGGTAATATTAATTTTGGTTCAAATGGGGTCAAACAGGCTGCATGATAACTTGTTGGGTGGCGATGGGGTCCACAGAGTGAAATTTTATTTTTATTTTTTTTTTGAAATGAGTATTTAAGGATTTTGAGTGACTTTATGCAAAAAAATGTTCACCCTGTTGATCCCATTGGGTATGTGGGTGGAGTTGGTGGGATGAGGGTTCATTGGGTAGATTGTTTTGCTTTAAAATGAGTTTTGAAGTATTTTGAGTAATTTCGTGCACAAAAAACAACCTTTGTTGGTGAAAAGTTATAAATCACTCGGAAGCTTTTAACTGGTTAAGGGCTAGATTATTTTTGATGGTCTGAATTTGTTATTCAAAGTTTGTTTTATTACAAATTATTGGAGAGTGCCCAAAGGCACTCTCCAGTAATTTATAATAGAACAAATTTATACAAACAAAACATTATTTATATTTTACTGAATATGAAACAAGGGCAAGGAAAATGTTGGCTTTTTCTCTGGTACCATAATGTTTTTTAACCCCTTTGTGTCTCGTCGGCGCGTGTCGCGCTAGTGGTAAACTGACACTACAAACCCATCGGCGCACTGCGCACCGATGGCATAGTAATGCATCTACTCTTACCTCAGTCCACATGTGCTATCTATATCAGTCCACAGAAGTAATTTCATGCCCGAATGAATTTAGAGTTGTTTCCCTTTTGTTGATTGGCTACAGTTTTAGTGCATATTGCACCAGAATCACAGTAATTCCACGGACGAATATGACTAATGATAGCAACATGGAACAGGATTCTGCGGTACAGTCTGGCTCAAATCAAGCTGACACACATGACACTGCTATGAGAGCTGGACGTTCAGATGATGTTGCCAGTAATAATCTAAATGACTGAGAGAGTCCTTGAATGTCTGGGATAGGACTGGCCAGTGGGAGGGGAAACAGCAGAAAAAGAAGTGCTGATCAGGGACATGGCAGAATACGAGGGAATTGGCGTAGTTGTGGAATTGGTCCAATTTTTCAATGGGAAAAATGCACAGATTTTGTTCCACTAGATATCCATGTTCTGAAGCTGGGAAGATAAATTTTGACTTACCTTACAATCCAACTGAATGGGACTATTTATACCTTTATCTAACGGACGAGATGATCCCGAAATTAACCCCAATTTCCCAAGTCTGCTTGGCCAGTTTGGCTGAGTCGCGAAAGGGTTAAAGCCCTGATAGTGGCTTCAAGCTCTCAACCAGTTAAAGCTCACATCTCTATGTCATGGATTACTGACACATTGACTGTCTCCTGATATCACAATAAATGTCCGAGAGTTTCATGCCAATGGTAAAAATATTATCCACAACCCTAGGAAGTCACAGCAAGGTGGTGGTGTTGGTGAAATTTCTGACAATGCCATAAAGGTTAAGTGAACAACATGTCAGACTTAATCCACATTTGAGTACGTTATCACATTATGACTATTGGTTCGCAATCAGATCATGTCATTGTCATTTACCAACATCCAAAGAGCTAAAAAAACAACACATTTTCAACTATTTTATCAGCAAATTCGGAGACTTTCTTGGTTGCATCACAGCCTCACCAGGACAATTTCTCATCAGAGGTGACATCAGTAGGGAAAGATAGTACTAGAGATTCTTCTAAACTTAGTGATCTATTCTGATTTCAGCTCCCTGAATTTACACCAACATGTCCTTGGTGCCACAAACAAAAGTAGCCTCGTATTGGATTTACTAATCACAGATATTCTGACTCTCCCTGCAGGAACCCGGGAAGTGAAGCAGTGCCTGTTCACTGCGGAAAACAGGCTCTGTTTTACTGGTAAAATAGGACTCAGTCACCAGTGCTTGGGAGGTGCAAACCCTCTCTAAAATGGGCAACATGGCTTATTAACTTCACCTCTGGTCTTGAGTTGATACTCATGTTGTGGTCATGATTAGCCATTGTGCCAAAATATGTGACCTTAAACACCAATAAATAAATAATATTCTGACTCTGATCTTATCAAAGGAGTAACAATTGTTTATGTTGCAATGTCAGACCATTTTATAATTCTCTTTGACTTGACACTCCCATATCTTTTACCAGTCTGAAAGAACATTACATACCGTAAATACCGTAATGTTGACCATGTCCTATTTGCAAAGGCTCTTGTCTCCAAACAATCATTTCTATGATGGGAGGATGACCCATGGATGACATTGAATGTGTCATTATTACTTTACTTCAGAAAATTATTGATAGGTTCCTGCCAATGAAAAGTCACACATTTAGTATATGTTCTCCTTGGGTCACTGATGAGAGCAGGAATGCCAGATCCTCCAGACATAAACTTTAACATCAGTGGTGAGAAACGAATCTGTCTATCCATGGAGAGATGTTTGTCAGGCAATGATATGCTGTTAACAAACTTCTTAAATCAGCAAAGCAGATATACTTTTGCAATTTAATTTCTGATAATGTAAATTTTCCACATGTTCTCTCCACTATCATTGAGAAGCTCTTTTGCATCAACAAAAGACAACCATACAGGTCCATACTATCTGAACAGTCATCTGAGGTCCTTGCAAATCAGTTTTTTAGTTTCTTTGTTGAAAACATCAAAGATATCAGAGCATCGCTTAAAGTAATTGCACTCTCTGATTTTTCCCAGACAAGTAATATGGCACACACCTGCTTAAGGCGGTTGCACAGCTTGCTCATTTCAAACTTTTAACACTTGAAGATATCCACAAGCAGATATCCATGGCACCATCTAAAAATGAGCATCAGACGTCATTCCAACATACTTGTTAAAAGCATGTCTTTCCGAATTGGGTAAACCAATTTTAAAACTAGTAAATGCCTCACTACACTCTGGTGTCTTTCTACAAATATGAAGCATGCTTTCGTTAACCCTTTACCTAACATGAAAAGCAGACGACACTTGCAAAAAAAAATCTTGAATAACTAATTTTTTTCATTTTTTGTGTCAAAAACATAGATTACATGACCCCTCATTGGAACGAGCTCGTTCCAACGAGGGGTCATAACCTATGTTTTTGACACAAAAAATGAAAAAAATAATGAAAATTAATTGGTGATTTTTGAGAATAGTGCTGGCCAGTTTTGGTCATTATGTTGGGTAAAGGGTTAAGACACTTCTCAAAAAAACATTGCTAGACTTGGAGATTTTGAAAAACTACTGACCATTCACTAATCTTGCATTCCTATCCAAGAATATTGAGCTTGCCAAAATGATTATTGTTACCAAAATACTGGAGGCACAAGTACTCCTCTTGCACCCCATCTGTGTATGCCTATGCTAGTAAGTCCAGTGTCTTGACAGTGGTTTCTAGACAGATCTTCACTGCCTGTGTAGGCAGCCAAGATTTGCCTAGAAACCACTGTTTGGAAGATACATATTTTGTCTGAATGACTTTCCAATGATCGATTCATCATGGATGCTGGTTTAAAATCAGATTAATTAATTGTTTGAGTGGGATCCTTTACGATTAAACATCTGGGCAGATCTATTTATATTGAGTCTACAATAACAGAGAAAATCATTTGAGGAGTTTATGGTTAAAAGATTTGACCCCCCACCCATCTTGATCTTTTCAATAAAAACATAGAGATGTTGGTGGCAAATTACCCTTTGACAGTGGTTGAATACTTGATATTTCAGAGTAATTTCTGTATACCATCTTTTATTTGTAGAAAAAATGGACAAAGGAGAACGGGATAAGAATGACAAAGAAGTCTTTGAACAAACTGATACTAAAGGTAAATTTTTAATTATCTCATGCCAATTTGAGAAAATATTCAAAATGCAGCTTGTGCATTAGGAGTTTCCTTAAGTTTTTAGCTCACCTACATCTGTAAGATGTGGTGAGCTATTGTGATAACCTCGGGCGTCAGCGTCGGCGTCCGGCGTGTCCAATATTGTAAGAGTTAATGTTAAGGTGAATTTCTCAAGCATCAGTGGGCTCAGGCCTTTGATATTGCATATGTAGGTTCTAGGGGACTATTAGAACAGTATTTAACCCTGAAACTACGACTTTTTTCCAAATTTCAGCTAAAATTTTCTGCCAAAAGTTGTTGTAAGAATTTGCGTTTAGGTGTTGTAAGAATTTGTGTTAAAGTCAGCTTTTGTGCAGATTGTGCTGGTTTAACTTCTCATTACTGTTGATTTTCATATTTCAGTAACAACTGTAGGTATTAACCCTACTGTATGCAGAAATTTAACGAAAATTTTCTTTTTTTTCACTCAAAATTTTCATGTTTTTCTCGGACTTAGTAAATTTTAAGTTGTAAAACTTTGTGTTTAAGTGAGTTGTGTTTCTGTGTGTCTTTCCAGGTGATTAATATTCTACACTTGGGTTACTGAACTCCATTGCAGTAATATTTAACCCTCATTACATGCATATTTGAGGAATTTGAGGCTGATTTTCTGCCAAAACTTGTTGTAAGAATTAGCGTTTAGGTGTTGTAAGAATTTGTGTTAAAGTCAGCTTTTGTGCAAATTGTGGTGCTTTAACTTCTCATTACTGTTGATTTTCATATTTCAATAACAACTGTAGGTATTAACCCGACTGTATGCAGAAATTTAACGGATTTTTTTTTTTTTTTTAGTCAAAATTTTCATGTTTTTCTCGGACTTAGTAAATTTTAAGTTCTAAAAGTTTGTGTTAAGGTGAGGTGTTAAGCTGAGTTCTCAAAGATCAGTGGGCTCAGGCCTTTGATATTGCATATGTAGGTTGTAGGGGACTATCAGAACAGTATTTAACCCTGATACTACAACTTTTTTCCAAATTTCACCTAAAATTTTCTGCCAAAAGTTGTTGTAAGAATTTGCTTTTAGGTGTTGTAAGAATTTGCGTTAAAGTCAGCTTTTGTGCAGCTTGTGCTACTTTAATTTCTCATTACTGTTGATTTTCATATTTCATTAACAACTGTAGGTATTAACCCTACTGTATGCAGAAATTTAATGGAAATTTTCTTTTTTTTCAGTCAAAATTTTCATGTTTTTCTCGGACTTAGTAAATTTTAAGTTGTAAAACTTTGTAAACTTTGTGTTTAGGTGAGTTGTGTTTCTATGTTTGTTTCCAGGCGATTAATATTCTACGCTTGGGTTACTGAACTCCATTGCAGTAATATTTAACCCTCATTACATGCATATTTGAGGAATTTGAGGCTGATTTTCTGCCAAAACTTGTTGTAAGAATTAGCGTTTAGGTGTTGTAAGAATTTGTGTTAAAGTCAGCTTTTGTGCAGATTGTGGTGCCTTCATCTCTCATTACTGTTTATTTTCTCATTTCAATAACAACTGTAGGTATTAACCCTACTGTATGCAGAAATTTAACTGATTTCTTTTCTTTTTTTCAGTCACAATGTTCACGTTTTTGTCTGACTTACTCAATTTTAAGTTCTAAAAGTTTGTGTTAAGGTGAGGGGGATTTTTGGGACTTATATTCACTTTCTTTAAAAAAAAATTTTTTAACTTTTTTTTTTTAATACTTTCTCATACTTGTTACTAGTAACATTAAGGCTTATTTTAGTTGTTGATGTGATGTATTTTTGTTGGGACTTATAGTCACTTTCTTGAATGAATGTTTTTCCGCAACTCCTCTTTAACCAATGAATGTACTTACAATTTCAGTGATTTATGAAAGCCTTGAATGAATGTTTTTCCGCAACTCCTCTTTAACCAATGAATGTACTTACAATTTCAGTGATTTATGAAAGCCTTTCCTAATTCTTATTTATGATTTAATATCTGGCCTCACCATTCATATTCTTAATCATAAACATTTCTAAAAGAAAAAAAATGCTTTTATATCCAATGATTTTATGTTGAATTGATATATAATAAGTGCAGAAATATAGACTTTCCAAAGCCATCACATAAACCACATTAATCATTTGATGCCTAGTTAATGATTTATATTAACTAAATATTAGGCATGTTACATTGGAACGACATTATCAAGCGCGAATGTAGGTGAGCGTTGGGATGTAACATCCCTCTTGTTGAACATTGTAATTGCCTTTAAATAATTTTTAAAAGCTCTTGTATATGTTCCGAATAAATAATTTGCCTGAAAAGTGATTGAAATTCCTTAAAAAAGATATTTCTGAAATAAAACAGAGACAGTTTGCTTTTTAATAATTTTCATTTGACTTGTGAGAAAAACTGTATGGGTTTTTCTTGCCAAAAAGTCGTACCCAACTCAGTTTGAATAATATGAATGATGGAATTTCCTTTCTCCATTTGAACTTTCCGAAGGTGTTTTACCCTTTATTCATCCAATTCTGACAGAAAACCCAATAAAAATGACAATCTTGTCTGCCTCCTTTACAATATAAACCCTTTGTTCAATGCAGACGAAATCAAAATTTATTACTTTAAATATTTTTTCCAAATTTTTCAAAAACTTTAAACAAAACCATTCCAAGTGACCCTTCAATGGAACGAGGTCATTCCAGTGAAGGCTCACATGATATTGTTTTGTTGAAAATTTTTGAAAAATAATTTTTTTTCCACAGCTTAATTTGTTAATTATGCAGGCAGATGTTTCCAATTCATTAGGTAAAATCACAACTGAGCGACTAGTTCCCTTCTGGGAAAATGTTCACAGAAGTGACATCTCCCACAGTATAACAGTCATTTCACTATGATGGCAAACCCTGCACCATTTATTTAATAATATCCATCGAGAGCTGTTAACCATCAAAGCTCTTTATCTGACTTTTACATACTTTGGGGAGTCTGGCAGTTGCTTGCCTTTGCTTGGTGGTTCTCCCCTGGGTATTTCAGCATCCTCCACCCATAAAACTGTCTGACATGAGGTGACCCTGGCTGTCGAAAGTATTGTTAAACCCAATAAATAAATAAATCTGACTTTG
Organism: Pictodentalium vernedei; assembly: GCA_031216915.1. Lineage (NCBI taxonomy): Eukaryota > Metazoa > Mollusca > Scaphopoda > Dentaliida > Dentaliidae > Pictodentalium > Pictodentalium vernedei. Next base: position 299,628,803 of record CM062295.1, on the reverse strand, counting down.
ACAAACTCTGTGTTCTCAGAACAGGTACTTTAGGATACAATGAATAAAGGGTTCTGTGAATTATAGTCAAATTACTTTGGTTGTGGTTTCTTGAAACTGAAATCACTGCTAAGCTGCTAAACTCCCAGGAAAATTTCCCTGACCCTTAGGGCTTAAACCTTGAAAGCCTAATTCCAACTTCGATCAGATTTTATTGCACACAAACAGGTGCTTGCCAACATGCAGTCAGTGGATGAAAAGCAAGTTTTACTTATAAAACTTTCGCAGTTGTTTGTAAGCAAGTCTTTATAGGCAGCCAAGTCTTGCATAAAAACAACTGTAAACAAGCCAGAAAATAAGAAGACTGTCATCTGCAAAATGACATCTGCAAAATCATCACTAAATTTACCCTCTGTGAACCTCAATCTGAATCAGGTTCTCAAAACTAAACAGAAAGAGGTACCAAGAGGATAAATTGGCTCAGTGTATGGGATAGCATCATCAAATTCACCCTCTGGGGACCTCATTCTGCAAAATGTTGGACTGCTTTTTTTCAGGCCCTACTGTAAAGCCACAGGATGTAGATACATAAACCATATAAAAAGTAGGTAAAAATCTCCAGGCTTTTAAGGGTTAAAAGAGGCTCTATATAATTCCATTATTGAACACATAATTTTAGAATCCTGTAGTTTATCAAGATTTTTCTAGATGGGCATTTGCTAATCTCCTTATTTACACCAGGTGGACCATGGAGAGTGAGGGCAATTTCACCCCTCAAAATGACATGCCAGTACGAAATTGACTCTTTATGTCAGTGGGAGTTTTCCCAAAACTATGTCAAAGGTCAAATCTATTATCACCAGTGAAAACTGTGATGTATATTTTTATGCTGTACAAATGACCCAGACTTAGCTTGTGCTAACTCTAAAATATTTAGGGCCAAACACAAATTTTGCCCCCCAATCCCCAAAATATGCATGCAAAACCAGAAATTAGAAGTCCTATCTGGCTCTTCATACATTTTACCTTCCACGCATGCGCAGACTTCAAGAAGTCACCGAATCTGGCGCCAATAAATCATTCTTTGTTTGGCCCTTCAATCAGTAACATCTCACTGATATCTGTGCTTATAATCTCAGTAAAAATGATGCCAGACACAAAATCATGAAAGAAATGGTGGATCTAAGGATGAAATAAGAGGATGAGAGGAAGAAACAGTGGAAGGATGTGTTCAGGGCTGTAACTTATAATTTTTATGTAAAATTATTTTATGTTCCCTAATTTCGGGACAGGGGCCTGATGTTTTCGTTCCTGCTATGAAATTTCCATGGTTTGTTCAGTGTTTCCTCTCTCCCTTTCCTTGATACCCCCTTGCTATTCTCCCATGCTTTTGGCATAATTTTTGTAATTTTTTTTACTGAAATTTCTTGGGAATTTTTGGCATAGTAACAGAATGTTTATTCTGTTTTTCCCATGGTTACGTACTCACCCTAGGGGTGGTTAGGCGTTTTGGTCATGCACCTACCATCCGATGTACTGCAGTTTCTTCTGTGGAAGTTTCTGTTTTACATCGGATAGTGTTTAAAATTGGTTACTGATTTTGGGCCATTTTTTCAGTGCCTGGAGTCTTGTTTCCGATTTTTGTTCACTTTTGTTTACATTGACAACGGTTTCTTCTGACAGTGATTCCTTGTCTTCTATTTAGTTCTGTTCATAGTAAGATACATTATTATTGTCCATAAGTGTAGCATTAATTTTTAGATATGTTTTAAAATTTTTGTCCACACTTAGGCTTTTCGGGGATCCATTTGGGCTCATCGTTCCCTTTGGGAACTTGGGCTCATTTTGAAATTTTTTCGAAAAAATTTTTCTTTGGAATTCTTTTTCGAAATTTTATAATGGATTATATTATTATTATGTATCTTTGTTTTTTCAAGGGTTAGTGCAAGTACGATGACTGTTTAATATTTTTTCAAAATGAAAGAATGTTGTTCAAATTGTAAATCGAGGAAGTCTTCCTCTGATTCTCATGTTCATTGTATTTGCTGTAGTCAGTGTACTCACACTAATTCTTGCTCAGTGGGTGCCAATTTGGATGACAAACGTTGGTGACATGTGTCATGGTATATTGTTAGTGGTGAGAGGTCCAGGCCGGTCCTCTCGCCACACGGTCACTCTAGTTTTTTCAGTCTCTTTTTCAGAGGAACAAGAACAGGGTGATGTTTCCGTGATGTCTTCAAAAGTGTGCTTCCGTCGTCGCAATGAAGAGCTAGTGGCAAAGTGCTCAACAAAATGCGGCAAGTGCCTAATAGGTCCCACATAGGATCGACGGTCACTTGTCGCCCGCTAGCTCCCCTGGTGAAGCAATCATTCACGAAATGGTTGTGATGCCGGGTTCATCCGTTGCGGTCCAGGAGAGGAGAAGGGGTGTTGCGAGCACTATAATCTCGGGTCACGCACACCCAGCGATGACAGATCAGAAGAAGCCAGTCAGTCCGGTAGGTAGCTCATCCAGGTCTACCCGGACCACGCGAGAGAGAAGCCCCCTCTCTCTTACAACAACATCTGGGCCCAGATGTTGCTGTATGTAACGTTCGTTAGTCGGCGCATACGTCCACTCCTCCTGCTCGGGACGCTCCTTCGCATCGTCCAGGTCTACCTCTCTCTTGCAGATGTTGTGGTACGTACGTTTGTCAGTCGGAGCATACGTCCACTCCTCCTGCTCGGGATGCTCCGTCACATAGACAGTCCGTCACGGCTAGTCTAATGGCTTCCTCATCCATCTCGTCAGCACACACGACCGCACCTTGGCTACGTGCCGCAGATATCCAGCCTGTTTTGACGTCCAGAGATTCCATGTCGACCAGGTCACGCCATCCGCTAGCCAAGGACATGAGGCCTTACCAGTCGGGACGTTCACATAAGAGAAGTATGCAGGAATTCCATCCCAAGAGCTTCCAGCGGCTAAACTACGGAAGACCGCAGCTCCACAGGCCTCCGTGACAGACTTGCTATCACAGATAGTTCAACTCATCGCAGCATCCCAGCAACCATCAGAAACTTTTTCAGAGCAGAAACTGTCTGAGGAAACGGGATCGGTACGCTCCCCTGCAGGGTCAGAAAGGGACGACCGAGATTCACATGTGGTCCAGTCGGATGGTGAAAGAGAATCAGCGGAGCTGCTGAAATTTTTCCTTTTCTGACCAGCATAAGGTAGCCGTAGATTTCATCCGACAGCACCTTCCAGAAGTTGTTCCTCTGGACCAGAGTGCTGCGATACCTGATAAGAGACTGATAGCGTCACTGCAGTGACACAGATTTTTCGGCCGGAATAAGGATATTGTGCCTGAGTTTCCGACCCAGTCCTGATATGTCACACGGGAAACATTTGAACTTCTATATGTCGCTATATTTAAGCTAGCCTCTAAGACTGGCAAATCCCGTTTCTTATCGCCTCATGCTCTACATAATTCCAACGGTGAAATAGTTACTCAGCCCTTGAGATCTATGATGCCAGGTGCAGACGATCTGGGATAGATAAAGTGAGATCATATAGGGTGGAGCGATCTATATGATAGGCAAGTATGCTCACCCAGTGACGACGGAAGGAGGAAACTGATAAGGTCCCAGATCAGCTAGTCTTATGGTTTCCTCTTCATTCTGATAAGTGATCTTTATATTACACAGGGCTATAAAACCCGATGAGTGGTGTCAGTTCCCTGTCTCCGGTTTAACGGTTAAGATTGGATACTTGGACCGTGACTCCGGATGTGTTGCATTTGCATTGTATTTAAAGCTAGTGGGTAAGTGCTATGAATTTTAATAAGACAAGGGCTAAGTTTCACGGAGGCTTGTCCCTTGTCGAAATCAGCTCGCTCATCCGGCAGATCTCACTCCTATGTGGATGATGTGATGCCGGGTATGTCCGTAGTGGTCGAGAGAGAATAGGGTGTAGCGAGCACTGTGGATCGAATCCATGCTTCCCTAGTGTTGATGGAAAGAAGAAGACGACAAGTTCTGAGGTATGCATGTCCAGTAAAGAGAAAAGAAGAGGATCAAGCACTCCCGTCCGCACCTTGGCTAAGTGACTCAGGTTTCCCGGTCTTTGTCGTCAAAGGTCCATCTTTAGTAAGAAGTCGCACCATCTGGTAGCCAAGGAGATGAGGTTTCATTCATGGGGTCATCCGCAGTAATAACTACATCGGACTCCCTGTCCTCAGACCTCTGTAACGGACTTGCTGTCGCAGTTGCACAACTATTCGCAGTATTCCTGCTAAGGCAGAGGCACTCAACGTCGATCTCAAAATTTTGAGCTGTTGCATAGTGCTTATTTGGTCCAGTCACCTACCTGTTTAGATGCTAGTGACTGTGATTCTATCTGATTTAATCGTATTATGGATAGGATAACTTTCCTTCCGGAACAACTCTTGGATGATATAGATATCATACATTATCATTTCCTTGATCTTGTTCCAGTGATTCAATTACTGCAAGCAATTTTGAGAAACCGCTAGCGTAGTTAGGTGCTGACTTCTCCGGTTAAGAGCAGGGTAGTAAGATCTCTTTCCGGTTAAGTCTACATGGGTGTCATAGATCTTCGATTCTGTATACGACACCATTTATATTATCTTCTGGTGGAAAAGTAATTTGGTTTCTTATCTTCTTCCTCTGTATATTTCTATACTGTACCAATGACCCAGACTTAGCTGGTGCTAACTCTTAAATTCTAGGGCCAAACACAAATTTTGCCCCCCCAATCCCCAAAATTTGCACCAAATCCAAAAAATAGTCCTATGTGGTCCTCCATACCTTTGTCCACTGCGCATGCGCAGTGTCCAGGAAGTACCAAAATTGGAGCCAAATCCTCATTCTTTGTTTGGCCCTTCAATCAGTAACATCTCACTGATATCTGTGCTTATAATCTGTGAAAATGTTGCCAGACACAAAATCATGAAAGAAATGGTGGGTCTAAGGATGAAATAAGAGGATGAGAGGAAGAAACAGTGGAAGGATGTGTTCAGGGCTTTAACTTATAATTTTTATACAAATTTATTTCATGTTCCCTAATTTCGGGGCATAGACCTGATGTTTACATTGTTGTTACGAAATTTCCACAGTTTGTTCAGAGTTTCCTCTCTCCATTTCCTTGATACCCCCCTTGCTATTCTCCCATGCTTTTGGCATAAATTTTGTAAATTTTTTTACTGAAATTTCTTGGGAGTTTTGGCTTGGTGACAGAATGTTTATTCTGTTTTTCCCCATGGTTATGTCCTCATCCTAGGGTGGTTAGGCGTTTCGGTCATGCATCTACCATCCGATGTACTACAGTTTCTTCTCAGGAAACCTATGTTTTACATCGGATAGTGTTAAAATTGGTTACTGATTTCGGGCCATATTTTCAGTGCCTGGAGTCTTGTTTCCAGTTTTTATTCACCTTTTGTTTATGTTGACAACGGTTTCTTCTGACAGTGATTCCTTGTCTTCTATTAGTTCTGCTCATAGCCAGATACATTAATATTGTCCGTAAATGTAACATTAATTTTTAAACATGTTTTAAAAATTTTTGTCCACACTTAGGCTTTCTTGGGATGCATTTGGGCTCATCGTTCCCATTGGGAACTTGGGCTCATCTTGAAATTTTTTCGAAAAATCTTTTTCTTTTGAATTAATTTTCGAAATGTTTGTAATGGATTATTATTATTATGTATCTTTGTTTTCAGTTGTTGGTGCGAGTACGATGACTGTTTAATATTTTTTCAAAATGAAAGAATATTGTTCAATTGTAAATCAAGGAAGTCTTCCTCTGATTCTCATGTTCATTGTATTTGCTGTAGTCTGTGTACTCGCACTAATTCTTGCTCAGTCTGTGCCAATTCAGATGACAAACGTTGGAGACATGTGTCACGGTATATTGTTAGCGGTGAGATGTTCATGCCGGTCCTCTCTCCACAGGGTCACTCTAGTTTTTTCAGTCTCTTTTTCAGTGGAACAAGAACAGGGTGATGTTTCTGTGATGTCTTCAAAAGTGTGCTTCTGTCGTCGCAATAATGAGCTAGCTGCAAAGTGGAATGCGGCAAGTGCCTAAGAGGTCCCACGTAGGATCGATGGTCACTTGTCGCCCGCTAGCTCCCCCGGTGAAGCAATCATTCATAAAATGGTTGTGATGCCGGGTTCGTCCGTTGCGGTCCAGGAGAGGAGAAGGGGTGGTGTTGCGAGCACTATAATCTCGGATCACGCACACCTGGCAACGATGGATCAGAGGATGGAACGGAGGAAGCCAGTCAGTCCGGTAGCTAGCTCGTCCAGGTTTACCCAGACCACGAGCGAGAGAAGTCCCCTCTCTCTTACAACAACATCTGGGCCCAGATGTTGTTGTATGTAACGTTCGTTAGTCCTCCTGCTCGGGACGCTCCGTCGCATAGACAGTCTGACACGGCTTGTCTATTGGCTTCCTCATCCTCACATCAGCACATACGACCGCACCTTGGCTATGTGACCGCAGATATCCAGCCTGCTTCGCCGACCAGGGAGTCCATGTCGACCAGATCACACCATCCGCTAGCCAAGGACACGAGGCTTTTCCAGTCGGGATGTTCGCATATGAGAAGTATGCAGGAATTAACGTCCCAGAAGCTTCCAGTGGCCAAATTACGTAAGACCGCGGCTCCACAGGCCTCTGTGACGGACTTGCTATCACAGATAGCTCAATTCATCGCAGCATCCCAGCAGCCATCAGAAACTTTTTCAGTAAAGAAACTGTCTCAGGAAGCTGGGTCAGTTCGCTCCCCTGCAGAGTCAGAAAGGGATGACCGAGATTTTTATGTGGTCCAGGCGGATGGTAAAAGGAAATCAGCGCAGCTGAAATTTTCCCTTTCCGAACAACTTAAGGTGGCAGTAGATTTCATCTGGCAACACCTTTTAGAAGTTGTTTTTCCAGACCAAAATGCTGTGTTACCTGATAAGAAACTGAAAGCGTCACTAGACACAGATTTATTCGGCCGGAATAGGGACATTGAGCCTGACTTTCCGACCCAGTCCAGAAATGTCACGGACATATGTACTTCTTAATGACGCTATATTCAAGCTAGCCTTTAAGACTGGCAAATCAGGTTTCTTATCATCTCATGCTCTACAGCTGCCTTTCATTAATCATAGAAATAGATTTGAAACGGCAGGACAGGGCATGCCGAGAGTTCCTCTGCATTTAGATGACCAGGCAGATGACTTGGAATTGTCATTGCTGGCGTCTATGTCTATTTATCCAGTACGCTTGTGACGACTATCTTGTCTAACATAAAAATCAGTTTAGACGCATTATCTTACGCAGATCACCTTACCAGAGCGTTATCATTAAGTCCCGAAGGAAAGAATTCCAGGATGTTCAAAACTTCCTTGAGAGTTCTTTCGAGGGCCATAGCATTTTCTACGTATAATTCCACCCTTTCAGTGGCAGTATGGAGTTACTCAGATGTGATGCTGGCCTGGCTGTGTCCACAAGAGTGGATAGTAAGGTGAAAAACTCTCTTCCAGTTGCTTCGGTCTCAGGAGAGCTTCTCTTCGACGGTAAGCTTTCTACAATCTATAATCAGATTACTAAGAAAGCTTCAGATTCTCTGCTTTTAAATCCGCTTTGAAAAAGTCGGACTCAGCAGGGAGGAGTAAGGCAGGCACTTCGGGGGCGAATACGTCTAAAGAAAGTTCCTATAGAGGATCTAAGATAGCCTCTATGTCTTACTCCAGAGACCGTCGGAGTAGCGACTCAGATAGTGGTTGTAATGCTGGCCGAGATAACTGGTCAGACGCCCTTAGGTCGACTGGGCGAGGTGCAGGTCGTGGTTCTCCTCCTGCAACCCTCGCAGGGCCAGGAGGTGATGGTCTAAACCTCTATTGCGTTCCAGTGGGTGGAAGGCTGTCGAGATTCTTAACCAATTGGTTGTCAATTACGGACGACCCATGGGTGCAAGGGGTTATTTCCGAAGGTCTAAAACTGTCCTTCAAGGAAAAACCTCCCTTAACTCAAAGTCCATGCTGGTCTCAGCTTCCGATAAACGTTCAGAAGAAAGATTTGCTTCTATCAGAAGTTCAATCTCTTCTGGACAAGAATGCTATAGACGTCGTAGAAAACCAGGAATCACCCGTTTTCTACAGTCTCCTGTTCCTGGTTCCAAGACCAGACAGCTCGTTTCGTCCAGTTATAGATCTAAGCTGGATAAACAAGCTGATCGTGGCTCCAAAATTTTATATGGAGACCATCCGATCGGTCAGAGCGAGCATTCGAGTGAACGATTATGCTGCGAGCATAGATCTCAAGGATGTGTACTTTCGCGTCATGGTACATCCAGCGTTTAGAAAGTACCTTCGCTTCGCTGTCCCAGGAGTTGTTTTCAGTTCCGAGCAATGATGCTCTGGTCTGAATCTAGTGCCCTGGGCTTTCACTCGAATAATGATCTCGGTAATGACTCATTTCCAAGCTCATTCGTCAGTGGTAACCTTGGCCTACTTGACGACATTCTTCAGTGTTACGGCAGCAAGTTAACGCTTCAGAATGATGTTCAGAGTCTGCTTCAATTGCTCCGATGTCTCGGTTTGATCGTAAACGAAAAGAAGTCGAATCTAGTGCCGTCCAAGTCATTCACCCATGTGGGAATGAGCTTAGAGACGCACAACAATCTCGTTCGTCTGCCGTTAACCAGAGCGATATTAGTCAGTTGTTACGCTCGCTTTTGTCTTCACTCAGATGTAGTAAGAGCGAGAGAATTCATGAGACTGACAGGTTTGTGCGGAGCCACTGCGGATCTTATTCCGATGGGGCGGCTACGCACTCGTCCACCCCAGATATTTTTTACTCAGAATTGAAGTGTGAAGACTCATTCGCTTGAAACGAACATCGTCTTGTCAAATCATGTGAAACATGAGATTCAGACTTGGGCAGATATTCAGTGGTTAACTCGGGGAGTACCACTGCAACTTCCAGATCCGATTTTTATGTTATTGACGGATGTGAGTCAGACAGGTTGGGGCGCAACTTTGAGCCCATCAGACTCGAGGTACCAGGGTCTTTGGGATCCGCAGTTCCTAAACAAGCACATAAACATCAAAAGATGATGTCAATTGGCTTGCGCTACGTCAGTGGATGAACATCATTCAGAATTTCGCATGTTCAATTTCTGTCCAACAATTCGACAGTAGTAGCGAATATTCGGAACCAGGGAGGCACTCATTCCATTCCGTCGTTCAGTCTAACGGAAAGAATCCTTCTGTTTGTCCTAGAGCATCAAGTTCTTCTATCGGTCCGTCATATTCCGGGTCGTCTGAACGTTCTAGCGGACTCCCTTTCTCGGAAAGGTTGTATGTTGCCGTCAGGATGGACTCTCAACAAACGAGTATTCAATCAGATTTGCTACCTATGGGATCGTCCTATGATAGACTTATTTGCGACATATCTCAACAATCAGTTGCAGACGAATGTGCCATCATGCCCAGATCCTCGAGCATTTGCAGTAGACGCCCTCTCGATCTCTTGGGACGGAATGATAGGATACGCTTATCCTCCAGCTCCGTTGATTCAGCTGATATTGCTAAAATCAAGCAATCTCACTGCAAGATCCTATTGGTAGCATCTCTGTCACCCCAGAGACCACGGATAAATCTACTCAGGTGTCGGTTGTGGGACATTCTGCAGAAGCTTCCTCCACGGGAGGACCTTCTTTCGCAGGGGAAATTGCGCACACTGCATGTCAACCCGCTAGGTCTCAACCTTCACATATTTCCGTTGTGCGGTCCTTTTTGCACGGCAAGCATTTTACAGGACGAGCAGTGGACGCAATTTCTAACTGTAGGAGGACCTCCTCTTAGCTAAAAATTATGCTGCTAAGTGGAAGGTTTTCTCGATGGTGTAGGGATCATTCTGTTGATTTTATGATCCCTCCATTCCAGACATTGCTAATTTTTTGGTCTACTTGTTTGACAAGATCCAACTGCAGCCAAATACTATTAAGGGTTATAAGTCTATGCTATCGGATACCTATCCTCATCATGATAGCTTACAGATTGGATCTACTGTCTCTTTATCTAAGTTAGCATAAAACTTTTCGATAAATAGACCTAGAACCCTAAGGTTAATTCCTAAGTGGAATTTAGCTTGGGTTCTTCTGAAGCTAAAAGAAGCGCCATTTGAACCTCTTGATACAGTGGATTTCAAATACTTATCTTATAAGACAGCTTTTCTCTTAGCCTTCTCTTCTGCTAGAAGAGTTAGTGAGCTTCATGCACTATCTGTCGATGATTCTCACTATCGTAGTTTTGGTAATACTATTACATTGACTACTAATGTTGGATTTTTGGCTAACAATCAGGCTCCTAATAGGTACCCTGAACCTATTGTATAGGCTCTTCCGTCTCCAGACGGTCATAGGCCTTTGCTTTGTCCAGTCAGAGCTATGCGTATTTACAACGTAGATCTCAGTTTATCAGAAAGGAACGTAAGCGTTTCTTTCTGTCTTTGCTGCCTAATAGAAAGGACATTACAGTCCATTCTATGGCAAGGTGGATTCAATTAACTATCCGTAAATTATGATAAATTATCTTCATCTCAGCAGTCTGTGTTTAAGAGTTAGGCGCATGAAGTAATAGCGCTGTCTGTATCTTTGGCTTATGCTAATAGTGTTGCTATTACCTAATTTTTATCTTAGAAATATTGAGTCCATTTCTGGCGACCTGCGTTGTTTAGGTCCGTTATCTGTTGCTCAGAATGTTGTCCACTAAACAGTTGCAACTATAGTTATGCAGGCTTTCTGTTCTGGTAGTGACTCTGTCCTGCTGCCCTCTTCGTTCTGGGGTATTTGACCCAGAGCAAGGGGAAGGGGTGGGATGGTGTTCCCTTATATCACCTGCTTTATAGTGAAAAGCAAGGCAATACCTCCTTTGGAGTCAGTAATTCCGAGTCGGTGCCGGGATGGTTTTAAAGTGTAAAGCTAATGTCTATCTCATTTATGTAATATTTTTAAAGTGTAGATTGGTGTGAAGCATTTGTATATGTCACGTGTCATACGAGCGCTAACATACAGTTCTCGGACACTTTTAAAAGAGTATGGCACATACAGTTCTCGGACACTTTTAAAAGAGTATTTTTCTCATTCTCAGTATGCCTTAATTATTTTTAGGGTCTAGACTGGACTAGTCTCTAAAATTGTTTATTTGTTACATCTCAATTAACATGATTTTATGCTTAGATTTAGGATGTACATAATTGATACATATTAGGTTATGTCTCTTCTATTATGGTATTAAGAGACATACATGTAGTTCTTATTTCTTCATCATGGATTGAAGGATTTGATCTGTGTTGATCTACTATTTCCGAAGTTCTAGACCCTCCGCCTTTTTACGATTCAGCTAAGTCTGGGGCATTGGTACAGTATAAAAATGTTAAAAAATTTATAGTAATTTATATATTTTTTATACTTACCAATGACCCAGACGGGAATGGCCCTCCCATGAGTGGGCAGTACTGGGCACTCATACCTCCCCGCTGAATTATTATTATCTTTTTATACAAAGAATGATTTATTGGCGCCAGATTCGGTGATTTCCTGGAGTCTGCACATGCGCGGAAGGTAAAATGTATGGAGGGCCAGATAGAAACAGGCACGCGCCAGTAATTTGTAATGGAACATATTTTTATAAACAAAGTATTATTTACGTTTGACTGAATATAAAACATGAGCAAGGAATATATTGGCTTTTGGTCTGGTACCCTCATTTTTTTGAAAGCCCTGAAAGTGGCTTCTAGCACTCAGCCAGTTAAGATTCCTTAAGATTCTCTTTGCCTTGTATACATGTATTCTCAAATGGCTTTTGGATTTTTTCATCCAGGTAGATTTTGCATTCTGATACCTCAGTTGAACATTGTGAAAATTCAGATAAAAATGATCATGGGAAATAATGGGAAAGTTGTAGAATTTCACATCTCAATGAGTGTACAGATCATGGTTCTATTGAAAAGGGCTGAAAGTTGCTTAGTGGTTTTACACTGTATGCATTAGTGTGCTGTTTGCACAGAAAAAAAGTATCTATAAAATTGTTTTGATACACTTTATTGGAGAGTGCCAGTAGGGACTCTCCAATTAACTGTAACAAAACAATTATAAAAATCTTACTAAACCCTTTGATAGTAGCATGTATCTGAATAAAATATTTGTGTTACAATAATTTTGCCCTCTTCCAGTTAACCCTCAGGGACCTGAAGAATTTTATACATTTTTTCTACACTTTTGACAGTCTACATCCTGTGACTTTGTAGCTGTTACATCTATGTAAGTCTTGGCTGCCTATATCGGCCGCCAAGACATGCATAGAAACAACTGCCGAGCCACTTAGAATGTAGCTGGCAATTTTTCCCAGACATCATATTAGGGCACCGATTCTGTTGCAAACAGTCATGAAAGTCAGAATTAGGATCTTAAGGGTTAATGGCATGTGAACTATGTTTTGATGACTGTTTATATTTAAAATTATTTGGTGCCACCCCCCCCCCCCCCCCCCAACACACACATGCATGCACACGCACACACTCTTGCCCACAAGATGAAGCATAACAGGACTGAAATAGTGTTCAACCGATGATCGAAATCGGCCACCCCAATCGGCCGATTGTGGGCAATCAGACAACAACAGCAACGGCTCCTGGAACATCGGTTCAACCAATTGTTGCCAAGCATTTTTTGTGATGATGCATGAACTACATCTTATTATCTTCTGTAATTGTTAATGTAAAATGATGTCAATGATACCATTAAATAAAGTTGAAAAACCACCACAATGTGTATTCTTAACCTCTCTGGGTACCCCTTTACTGGACATTCAAGTTAAACGACATGTAAAGCTTACAATTGAGCATACTTGCGGCAATTGTCAGTTCCTACCGGAAAACTGAAGGTGGCACTCCATTGACTGATATCGCAGTAAAAACTACCAGTTGCGCGCATTTGGGTGGTAAACGTAGCTCTGAGAGCCACGTTTACCGCCCAAGTTTGAGCCACTGGTAGTTTTACTGGACCTGAGTCAACAGAGTTTAGCACTGTGAAATATGTTCAGTTTTATGTAGTTCTTTCAAGTCTCGAATTTTCTAGTAGTGAACGGACTGTAAACCCATAAAATAAGTTCAATTTAATGAAGTTCTTTCAAGCTTCGACTTGTCTAGTAGTGCACGGTATTACAATCGGAATCGGCCAATTGTGAGCTCAAATAACCTGTAATCGGTTAGCGGCCATTTTTGGTAAACGGTTGAGCACCAGACTGAAACTTGGTTGGTTCTTATCATGTTTCTGCCAGAGTACAAAACCTTTTGCACCAGATAAGACTGTTATACATGTGCAACCATTTACAAAGGATCCCACGTATAATGTGTTTTGTTAACTTTTATCATGTCATCATTTTTCACTTTAGTGCTGTATCCTTGGTCTCCAAGAGATGTACAAAGAGCCAAAGCAATCATGCAGTTCAATTTAGCAACATCCCATGCTATCAGAGGAGAATATGATAAAGCTATGGCTAATCTAACCGAGGTCAGTAGCAACAATTTTGATTATTTTTAGCAATATATATTTCCAATAAGAAAAGAACATGTCACATTAATATTGGGTACATAGATAAAAAGAAGATGGATTCAGCAGGAAGCTAAAAATCTTATGCAAAGCTGTTTCCTTAAATTTGTATTCACTGTAGTAAAGTAAAGAAGTAAAGAACTGTTTTTATCCTTGGACAGGTCAAATAATCTAAACATGTTGTTCTCTTAAAAAAAAAATCTTGTAAATTGAAAAGTTGATTGATCAATTCGATATATACAACTAACGGGAATATTCCTTTATGCTAAGTTTCCTCAATTCCCTATACTCATATTTGTACAGGTTTGTGGAAGTGCTTCAAGTTTGAAAATTAAATTCCAGGCCCTTGAAAATGTTAGAAAATAGATTTTCTTGCAAAAAAACTAGATTTTCATACTGTACCAATGACCCAGACATAGCTGGTGCTAACTCTTAAAATATAGGGCCAAACACAAATTTTGCCCCCCAATCCCCAAAATTTGCATCTAAAACCAAAGAAAACATGTCCTGAATGGCCCTCCACACTTCACCTCTACTGCGCATGCGCAGTGTCAAGGACGTTCCAAAATTGGCGCCATTAATCATTCTAAGTTTGGCCCTTCATCAGTTAACATCTGACTGATCTTTGTGCTTGTAAATCTCAGTTTAAATGATGCCAGACACATAAATATTAGTGAAATGGTGATTCTAAGGAGGATAGAGAAGGAGGAGAGGAAAAATGTGTGACAGAATATTATCAGGGCTGTAACTTAAAATTTTTTAATGAAATTATGTTAAGTTACCTATTTTCGAGGCAGCAGCCATTTTGTTGTCATTCTTGTTATTTAATTACACTGATTTTTCAGTGTTTTCCTCTCTCCCTTTCCTTTAAGTCCCCTCTTGCTATTCTCCCATGCTTTTGGCATAGTTTCTGTAATTATTATTACTAAAATTTCTTGGGAGTTTTAGCTGAATAACAGAATGAATTCTGTTCTTTTCCCTACGTTTACGTCTTCACCTACGGGTGGTTAGGCGTTGTGTTCTGCATCTACCATCTGATGTTCTGCAGTTTCTTCCCTGGAAGTCTCTGTTTTGCATCAGATAGTGTATTTTTGGTAACTGATTTCGGGCCTGGGTGCCTGGAGTCTTATTTTAGTGTTTTTACACTCATTGTTTACATTTACAACAGCCCTCTGTGTGAGGGGGGGGATTTCTTGAAAATATATATCTTGATGTTATTTTAATCATAACTAGATACATTATTATTGTTCGTAAGTGTTGAATAAATTGTTTAAAATATTTTTAAAATTTTTGTCCACACTTAGGCTTGGGATCCATTGGGGCTCAACGTTACTTTTCAGAAACTTGGGCTGTTCTGAAAAAATATTTTTTCAAAATATTTTGATTTCAATTATTTTTTCTACATTAATGGATCATATTATTATTATGTATTTTGATTGCCAGGGGTTGGTGCGAGTACCAGGACTTTGTTTTCTTTTCACATTGAAAAGATTTTGATCAATTGTAATAAGAGGAAGTCTTCCTCTGACTTTTATAATCATTCTATATGTGGTCAGTGTACTCGCATTAACTCCTGTTCTGTATCGTATGATTTCGATGACAACATGGGAAGCGTATGTCACGGTATGTTAGTGGGGAATTGGACATTCCGGTCCTTTCCCCGCAGGGTCACTCTACTTTATCAATTTCTATTTCAGACGATCAAGATTAGGGTGATATATCTGTGATGTCTTCCAACAGTGTGCCTCCGTCGTCACAATTAATGAAGGGCTAGCGGAAAAGTGCTCATGTAAATACGCCAATTGCCTAAGAGGACCCTAGTAGGTTCGTCGGCCTTTGACGTCCGCTAGCTCGCCCGGTGTAGCGTCCATTCTTCGAATGGTTCGGCAGCCGGGTTCGTCCGTTGCGGTCTAGAAGGAGTTTTGGGGTGATGCGAGCACTATAAATCAACCAAATGCACACCCAGTGACGGCGGATTAGAGGGAGAACGGAGGAAGCCTTTTAGTCCGGTTCATAGCTCGTTCTGGTCCATCCGGACGGCGAGCGAGAGAGGCCCCTCTCTCGTACAACAACATCTGGCCCCAGATGTTGTGGTACAAAATGTTTCGCATTCGGAGCATACGTCCGCCGCTCGGGACGCTCCGACATATAGTCAGTCCGGAGAGACTCTCAATAAGGCTTCCTCATTCTCATGGTAGCGCACAGGACCGCTCTTGGCTACGTGACCTCGGATATCCAGTCAGCTTCGCCAGTCAGAGAATCATCGGCGACCAGGTCTCACCATCCGGTAGCCAGGGACACGAGGCCTGCAGACTCCGGATGTTCGCATAGGAAAGTGTGCGGGAGTCAACGTACACGGAGCTTCCGGCGGCAATGCATCGTAAGACCGCTACTGCACAGGCCTCGGGGACGGACGTGCTTTCCTAAATAGCACAGCTTATCGCAGCATTCCAGCAACAACTGAATCTGTCGCATATGTTTTATCCGACGATGCTGGGTCGGGACGCTCCGCGGAAGCGGGTACGGACGTCCGAAAATTTCATCCGGTCCGACGGGATACCAAAAGGGATTCGGAGGATTTCGAGCTTTCCCTTTCGGAACAGCATATGCTGTTGTGTATGTCATCTGACTTGATCTTCTAGAGGTTCTTTCGTCGGACCAGAATGCTGCGATGCCGGATAAGAAACTGATAGCGTCGGTGGACTTAGAAATTTTTGGTTCGGTTCAGGGACTTCTTCCCTCAGATCCGACATAGTCCAATAATGTCACACAAACTTTCGAATTATTGAACGACGCTATATATTTATTATTATATGCTTGCTAGTACCAAGCATTTCTGTTTTCTTGTTCGCAAAGTTACGGAGATGTCTTTCAAAAGTGTGCCTCTGTCGTCATAGTTAATGAAGAGCTAGCGGCAATAAGTGCTCATGGAATATGTCTATCGCCTAAGAGGTCCCTTGTAGGATCGACGGAGTGACATTCGCTAGCTCACCCGGTGTAGCGTACATTCATCGAATGGTATGGCTGCCGGGTTCGTCCGTTGCGGTCTAGGAAGGAGATTTGGGTGATGCGAGCACTATAATTACTTTAGTACTCACCCAGTGACGGCAGATTGAGGACAGATCGGAGGAAGCCTGTTAGTCCGGTTCCTGGCTTGTCCAGGTCCGTCCGGGCTGTGAGTGAGAGAGGTCCCTCTCTCGTCCAACAATATAGGGGACCGCATGTTGTGGTTCAGATATTTTACATTCGGAGCATATGTCCGTCGGTCGGGACGCTCCGTTATATTGACAGTCCGAGAGACTGTCGATAATGCTTCCTCATCCTCACAGCAGGGCACACGACCGCACATTGGCTACGTGACCTCGAGTATCCGATCAGTTTCATCATTCAGTGATTCCACGGCGAACAGGTCACGCCATCCGGTAGCCAAGGGACACGAGGCCTATACACTCCGTTCGCTCGCATATTAGTAGTATGCACGGGGTAACGATCACGGAGCTTCCAGCGGCAATGCATTGTAGGACCGCTTCTCCACAGGCCTCAGTGACGGACGTGCTATCCGAGTTAGCACAGTTTTTTCGCAGCATCCCAGCAATCGACAGTTTCTTAGTCGAATCAGGAATTATCTGACGGCGCTGGGTCGGTGCGGTCCGCGGTTGCATCAGGTACGGATGACCGAACGCTTTATAGGGTCCAACAGGATGGCGAAAGGGATTCGAAAGATTTCGAGTTTTCCCTTTCGTAGCATCGGAAGCTGCCATTCATATCTTCCGGCATTATCTTCCAGTGATTATTATTTCGGACTACATTGCTGCGATGTTGGATAAGAGACTTATAGCGTCATTGGACACGGAATTTTGGATCGGTTCAGGGACATTGTCCCTGACTTACCGACACAGTCCAATAATGTCATTAGAACATGTGTATTATTTATCGACGCTATATATACATATAAGCCTGCTACCAAGCATGATAGTTTAGTTTCTTGTCCGCAATGCTCATTTCTGCCTTTTTATCATTTATACGAATAATTTATTTTGGCAGAACAGGGCATACCGAGAGTTCATATGCGTCTAGACGGTGTGGTTAAAGACTGGAAATATTCTTTTTCGCCGTCTATGTCTTTTCCAACCACAATGTTGGAAACGACAATGATGTCTAATAGACTTAACTTAACGCTTTATCATACGTAATCCACCTTACTGAGGCGTTATCATTACATCTTCAAGAGAAAGAATTACGGGATATTATCCTCAATGTGATTTCTTTTGAGGGCAGTAGTTTGTTCACGTATAACTCCGCCCTTCAGTGGCTGATTGGAGTTGGTTAGACGTGACGCAGCTCTAGCTACATCCACGCACGTGGATAGTAAGGTGAAGAACTCTCTCAGAGTCGCTTCGTTCTCGGAGAAGCTTCTCTTCGACGGCAACTTTTCAGCAATCCATGAATTGCTCGATTTACACGTTATCTTGTCTATCTAGTGTTGCAAGAGATTCAGACTGGGGCAAACATTTGGTGGTTGACTCAGAGAGTGCCACTGCAGTTGCCGGATCTGAGTTTTATAATTATGACGGTTGCCAGTCAAACAGGTTGGGATATAATATTGATCCCAACGGATTCGAAGTGCCAGGGTCTTTGGGTTCCGCAGTCTCTAAGCAAGCACTTATCTTCCGCGGAATAATGTTTTTTTAGACTTGCTTTATGTCATTGGATGAACATTATTCAGAAACGCATGTCCAAATCCTGTCCGTTAATTCGACAGTAGTGGCGTATCTCCGGAACCAGGGAGGCACTCATTCATTTCCATTATTCAATTTAATGGAAAGAATCCTTCTGTTTGTTATAGTACATCAAGTTCTGTATCGGTCCGTCATATTCCGGGTCGTCTGATTGTTTTACCGGACTCCCGTTCACTTATGGGTCGCTTTGTTGCCGTCAGAATGGACTGTCAACAAACAAGTATTCAATCAGATTTGCTATCAATGGGAGCACCCAATGATAATTTATTTACGACACAACTTGCTTGTCAATTGCAGACGTATGTGTTTGCTTGTCCGGATCTCTGAGCTAATGTTGTTAACGCTCTATTGATCTAATAGGACGGAATGATAGGATATGCGTATCCTCCTGCGCTGTTGTTTCAGCAAGTATTGCTAAGATAAACAACCACAATACATTTCTGTTGATAGCATCTCTGTCTTCACAGAGACCGTGGGTAAATTTACTCTGTTGTCTACTGTGGGACTTAACGCGAAATCTTCCTCAATGAGAGGATCTTTTTTCGCTGGGTAAATCGTGTCATCTTTATCACAACCCGCAGGGTCGCAACCTTCACGTATTCTGTTGTGTGGTCCTTATTGCATTGTAAGCATTGTACTGGACGAGCTTTGGACGCGATTTCTTACTATAGGAGAACCTCTTCTTCGCTATTCTATGCGGCTAAAGTGGAGGCTCTTCCGTCGTTGGTGTAGGGATCATTATGTTGATATTGTTGATCCCTCCATACTAGTCATTGCAACTTTTTAGTATACTTGTTTGACAAGATCTACTGCAGCCTGTTATTATTAAGGTTATAGGTTTATGTTACCTCATACCTATGCACTCTATGATAGTTTACAATTGAGTCTTATGTCTCTTTATCTAAGTCACTTAGTAACTTTTTGATAAATAGACTTAGAATCATTAGATTAAATTCCTATATGGAATTTAACTTCGGTTCTTATTTAGCTAAGTAATCATTTGAGCCTCTGGAAACAGTAGTTTTCAAATTCTGACCTTTTAGACAGTAATTCTGTTGGCTTCTCTTTTACTGAAGAGTCAGTGAGTTTCATGCACTATCGGTGGATGATTTTCACTTTCGTAGTTTCGGAATCACTACTTCCTTTACTATTTAGGTTGGATTTTTGCATAAGAGTTAGGCTCCTAATTAATATCCGGAACCTATTGTTATTAAGGTCCTTCCGTCTTCGTACGGGCATAGGCCTTTACTCTGTCCGGTTAGAGTTTATGTATTTATAAACAGATATCTGTTTATTACTACGGGCGTAAGCTTCTTCTGTCTTTGATGCCTAATAGAAGTACGTTACGCTCCATTCTATTGCTAATGGATTCAATTAACTATCGATACTGCTTATGGTATATCTTTGACTCAGCAGTTGTGTTTGAGATTTCGGCTCATGAAGTAAGAGTTCTTCTACATCTTGGGCTTACATTAATAGTGTCGCTATTATAGATTTTTGAAGGCTGCTCATTGCGCTCAGCCATCCACATTCATGAATTTTTATCTCAGAAATATTGAGTCCATTTCTGGAGGCCTCTATTGTTAGGTCTATTATCTACTGCTCAGAATGTCATTCACTTAACAGTTGCTACTATAGCTAGGTAGGCTGTCTGTTTCGGCAGTGACTCCGTTCTGCTGCCCTCTTCGCTCTGGGCTATTGGACCCAGGGCAAGAAAAAAAGGGGGGGGAGGGTGTTCCCTTGGGTCACCTGTTTTACTATGAAAACAAGGGGATACCTCCTCCGGAGTTAGTAATTCTGAGCTGTTATTGGGATGGTTGTTTAGTGAGAAGTTTGTGTTTTAAAAATTCATTCAAGTCTTAGTTTTTAAAGTATAGCTTTTGAATATAGCATGTGTCAACGGACATGATTATACAATCCTCAGACACTTTTAAGGAGTATAAAGAGTCTCTATTCTCTAGACTTACTTTATTTATTGGCTTACTTTAAAAATTATTAGTATAAGGATTATACTAGATATTAATAGAGTACATGGATGTATGATGCTCAATTTTGGAAGGTGTTGTATCTTTCTAATTTATCATAAATAAGAAAGATACATGTAAGGCCTAATACTTCTTTTTCCCTAGAGAGGATGACTCTATTTTATATAATTGAGCGTATTCCATCTTGCTCTATGTCCTTGGCCCTCCAGCCTTTTTACTATTCAGCTATTTCTGGGTCATTGGTACAGTATAAAAATGTTAAAAAATTTATGGTAATTTATATATTTTTTATACTTACCAATGACCCAGACGGGGATGGCCCTCCCAGGAGTTGGGAACTCTTACCTCCTCGCTGAGTACATAGCGCTTACCAGGCACTGGTTATTAGAATGATTAATGGCGCCAATTTCGGAACGTCCTTGACACTGTGCATGCGCAGTAGAGGTGAAGTGTGGAGGGCCATTCAGGACATGTTTTCTTTGGTTTTAGATGCAAATTTTGGGGATTGGGGGGCAAAATTTGTGTTTGGCCCTATATTTTAAGAGTTAGCACCAGCTATGTCTGGGTCATTGGTAAGTATAAAAAATATATAAATTACTATAAATTTTTTAACATTCAGGTTATTGTGGTTTGGCCACACGAGCAAATAATATTTTTTGGGTGTTTGTTAATGTGACAGGCACCAACCAGTCTTTCGATAATGAAAATGGAGTGCTGTATACAGCTCACTAAGGTTCCGCTCTACAGTTTCGCACTTTTTTCTAAACATAGGGCATATGTTGAAACTAAGGCCATGTAAAATAGAGATATATGTTTAGTGTCAGATATATGATTACATTAGGCTTTTTGTTGGACAAGAGAATTTGAAGTTTTGGTCCCAAAGTTGGAGTCAGATACATAGGGGTAAATTACCAGATGAATTATGGGAAACAGTGGCTTCGAAAAATTGGCTATTTTTTTAAATGTAATTTTTACACGGGATTGTTACCAGACAGGTAACTAAAAAGTGAAACGGAAACATATTATTTATTTATTTATTTATTGGTGTTTAAGGTCACATACTTATGTACAGTGGCTAATTGTGACCATGACAGTTTTACGGGTGGAGGAAGCCGGAGTACCCGGAGAGAACCACCGAGCAGCAATGGGCAACAACGGAAACATATAAAAAATTTTTTGGCATTTTAGAAACAGGGGATGCTCTGCTCTGGGGTAGGTAGGTAGGGTCGGTGGGAAAATTCTGCTTTTGAGGCTGCTGGGTGGCTGAAAATGACTAGTTTCGGCATTTTTTCATGCAATTTTTCAGGTTGAAGTCTTGCCTTTGACAATAAATTATTCCAGCCACATTCAGATTGTTTATTTCTACTTAGTCAGATAGTGTTATATGTTTTTTGTGGATTTGGGAAATGTAATACATGTTATGGGTTGGATAACTAAGTTACAGAATATTTGCATTTGAAGAGAGTGTATGACATGTCATTTTTGGAAATGCCTGGAAAACTGTGGAGCGGAACCTAACATATGAAACGAACATGCTATTGTTCAGTCCCTGCATAATTCATCGGGTATTGTTCACATTTCCGTGCACACATTGTATCATATGGCCTCTTTCCATGAATGGAATTTTAACCCTTTACAGAAAATTCATGATATCAGAATTTTGGGTTGAGTTGTGTGAACAACCAAGACCTATGGTTTGGCGACGGATGGTCTGCGTCTGGGCGGTCATCCGGGTGTCCTCACACTGTTAGCACAATAACTTGAACAAACTGTTTCATTTGACAAATATTTGTCATACAGGTCTTTTGCAGTAAAATTTCAAGCTAGTTCAAAAACTGATGAATAAAATGTGGACACTCTCTTCAAGCCTGTTGAGACCAAGTGGTTTAAGAGTACGCAGTGTGTAAATCCAGTATTTTTATACTGTAAACCAATAGCCCAGACTAAGCTGGTGTTAACTCTTAAATATTCAGGGCCAAACACAAATTTTGCGTCCAAAATCCCCAAAATTTGCATCCAAAACCAAAAAACTAATGTCCTATATGGTCCTCCATACTTTTGTCTACTGCACATGTGCAGTGTCAAGGAAGTACCGAAATTGGTGCCAAGCCTCATTCTTTGTTTGGCTCTTCTGTCAGTAACAACTAACTGACTTCTGTGCTTGAGAATCTGTTTTTATGATGACAGACACAAAGTAATGGTGATTTTGGTGGATCAAAGGATGAATTAAGAGGATGAGAGGAAAAAACAGTGGTTGGATGGTTTCAGGGCTGTAACTTATCATTTTTATTGAAAATTATTTCATGTTCCCTAATTTCAGGACATGGGCCTGATGTTATCATTCTTTCTATGAAATTGCCACTGTTTGTTAAGTGTTTGCTCCCTCTCCTTCCTTGATACCCCCCTGTTAAGCACCCATTGTTTTTGGAAATTTTTTTGTTGAAAATTTCATGGGAGTTTAACTTGGTTACAGAATGTTTATTCTGTATATCCCCCTGGTTACGTCCTCACCCTTTGGGTGTTTAGGCATTTTTGGTCTTGCATCTACCATCTGATGTATCGCAGTTTTTTCTGATGAAGATTCTGCCTTACATCGGATAGTTTAAAAAATCTGTTACTGACTTCGGGCCGTGTTGTTCAGTGCCTGGAGTCTTGTTTCCGATTTTTATAGCATTTTGTTTACATTGACAACGGTTACTTTCTGTAAGTAATTTCCTAGTCATTATGATGTTAGGTCTTTAATCAGATACATTATATACTCCGGAAGTGTAGCATTAATTTTTTAGAATCATGTAAAAAAATTTGTCCACACTTAGGCATTTTTGGGATCCATTTTGGCTCATCGTTTCCTTTGGGAACTTGGGCTCATATAAAAAAAATTCGAAAATTTTTTTATGAATTATTTTTCGAAATTTTTGTATTGGATTGTGTTATTATGTATCTTTGTCATAATGTATCTTTGTCATATTATGATGAGGGTTAATGCGAGAACTGTGGACTTGTAATTTTTGGCATAATGAAAGAATATTGCTCCAATTGTAAGTCCAGGAAATCTTCCTCCGACTCTCATGTTTATTGTGTTTGCTAT
This sequence comes from Pictodentalium vernedei, assembly GCA_031216915.1. Taxonomy (NCBI): domain Eukaryota; kingdom Metazoa; phylum Mollusca; class Scaphopoda; order Dentaliida; family Dentaliidae; genus Pictodentalium; species Pictodentalium vernedei. The sequence continues at coordinate 299,605,408 of CM062295.1, read as the reverse complement.
AGTCAATGTTCTCACACTTACACTTGTTCTGTTTGTGCCAATTGGGATGACAAACGTTGGAGACGTGTGTCACGATATGTTGTTAGTGGTGAGAGATCCATGCCTGCTCTCTTACCACAAGGTCACTCTAGTATGTCAATTTCTTTTTCAGAAGAACAAGAACATGGTGATGATGTATCGGCGATACCATCAGGAAGTGGGCTACCATTGTAGCAATCTAACACAGAGCTAGTGGCAAAAGTGCTCAAGGAAATTAGACAAGGGCCTAGATCACTGATCATGGGATTTACGTTCTTTTCGCCAGCTAGCTCTACCGGTGCTTCTATCACTCAGAATATGGGTGTTATGACACCGGGTATGTCCATAGTGGTCGGGGAAAGGAAAAAGGGTGTTGCAAGCACTATAATATCGGAACATGCTCACCCTGTGACTACGGAACAGAGGAAGCCAGTTAGTTTGGCGGTCGGCTCGTCCAGGTCTTCCGGGACCGCAAGCGAGAGAGGTCCCTCTCTCTTACAACAACATCTGGGGCCAGATATTGTTGCTCAGAACGATCGTCAGTCGGAGCATACGTCCATGCCTCCTGTCCGGGATGCTCCGTCAAATAGGCTGCCGGGGTCGGCTAGTCTATCGACTTCCAGTTCGTCTTCAAAGCACACACTAACGCACCTTGGCTATGTGACTATGGAGATACAGCCTGCATCACCGAAGAAGGATTCGAGAAAGTCACGCCAACCAATAGCCAAGGAAACGAGGCCACATGAATTGGGACATCCGCATCAAAGGAGTATGGAGCATACAGAGCCTGAGCCAGAAAGATCGCTGCTCCTATGGCCTCTGATATGGACTTGCTGTCGCATATAGCACAGCTCATTGCAGCATCCCAGCAAGCTACGGTACATCCTACGACAGTTGACGATGTTGAACTGTCGGATGAAGCTGGGTCAGTACATTCCTCTGCTCATTCAGATAGGGATGACCGAGACTCAAATCTGGTCCAGTCGGATGGTGAAAGGGAATTGAGTGAATTAGAATTTTCCTTTTCGGAGCAACACAAGGTAGCGATGAATATTTTTATACTGTACCAATGACCCAGAGTTAGCTGGTGCTAACTCTTAAAAATTCAGGGCCAAACACAAATTTTGCCCACCAATCCCCAAAATTTGCATCAAAATCCAAAAAATCAATGTCCTATATGGTCCTCCATACTTTTGTCCACTGTGCATGCGCAGTGTCAAGGAAGTACCGAAATTGGCGCCAAATCTTCATTCTTTGTTTGGCCCTTCAATTAGTAACATCTCACTGATATCTGTGCTTATAATCTCAGTTAAAATGATGCCAGACACAAAATCATGAAGGAAATGGTGGATCCAAGGATGAAATAAGAGGATGAGAGGAAGAAACAGTGGAAGGATGTGTTCAGGGCTGTAACTTATAATTTTTAGCTCACCTGACTTTCAGTCAGGAGAGCTATAGTGATCACTCACCATCCGTCGTCCGTGAACATGGTGTTTGCGCCTTCTCCTCCCAAACCGCTGAACCAATTTAATTGATATTTGAGATAATAGTTTGTTATGAAAAATCAAGTTGCCTCGCCCATTGGTAGGGCCACACCCAAAAAGTGTGCTGAAATCTTAAAAAATCTTCTCATGAACCAGCAGTAGCAGAGACTTGATATTTGGTGTGCAGCTTCCTTTTGAGGTGTAGACTCAAATTTGTTCATGAGAAGTTTGTGGGGCTATATTTGGCATCGAAATGGGAGGGGCAAGAATATTTGCCCCTCCCAAAATTTCTATATTTTTATACTGTACCAATGACCCAGACATAGCTGGTGCTAACTCTTAAAAATATAGGGCCAAACACAAATTTTGCCCCCCAATCCCCAAAATTTGCATCTAAAACCAAAGAAAACATGTCCTGAATGGCCCTCCATACTTCACCTCTACTGCGCATGCGCAGTGTCAAGGACGTCCCAAAATTGGCGCCATTAATCATTCTTTGTTTGGCCCTTCATCAGTTAACATCTGACTGATCTTTGTGCTTGTAAATCTCCGTTTTAATGATGCCAGACACATAAATATTAGAGAAATGGTGATTCTAAGGAGGATATAGAAGAAGGAGAGGAAAAATGAGCGACAGAAAATTATGAGGGCTGTAACTTAAAATTTTTTAATGAAATTATGTTAAGTTACCGATTTTCGAGGCAACAGCCTGTTGTGGTCATTCTTGTTATCAAGTTACACTGCTTGTTCAGTGTTTTCCTCTCTCCCTTCCCTTTAAGTCCCCTCTTGCTATTCTCCCATGCTTTTGGCATATTTTCTGTAATATTATTACTAAAATTTCTTGGGAGTTTTAGCTAGATAACAGAATGAATTCTGTTCTTTTCCCCATGTTTACATCTTCACCTATGGGTGGTTAGGCGTAGTGTTCTTCATCTGCCATCTGATGTTCTGCAGTTTCTTCCCTGGAAGTCTCTGTTTTGCATCAGATAGTGTGTTATTGGTAACTGATTTCGGGCTATGGTGCCTGGAGTCTTCTTCTGGTGTTTTTACACTTATTGTTTACATTTACAACAGCCCTCTGTGTGAGGGGGGATTTCTTGAAAATAATATCTTGATGTTTATTTAATCATAACTAGATACATTATTATTGTTCGTAAGTGTTGCATAAATTGTTTTTAGAATTTTTGTCCACACTTAGGCTTGGGATCCATTGGGGCTCAACGTTACTTTTCAGAAACTTGGGCTGTTCTGAAAAAAATATTTTTTCAAAATTTTTTGATTTCAATTATTTTTTCTATGTTAATGGATCATGTTATTATGTATTTTGATTGTCAGGGGTTGGTGCGAGTACTAGGACTTTGTTTTCTTTTCACAATGAAAGGATATTGTTCAATTGTAATAAGAGGAAGTCTTCCTCTGACTTTCATAATCATTGTATATGTAGTCAGTGTACTCGCACTAACTCCTGTTCTGTATGTGTTAATTTCGATGACAACATGGGAAGCGTGTGTCACGGTATGTTAGTGGGGAATTGGCCATGCCGGTCCTTTCCCCGCAGGGTCACTCTAGTTTATCAATCTCTATTTCAGACGATCAAGAACAGGGTGATGTATCCGTGATGTCTTCCAAAAGTGTGCCTCCGTCGTCACAATTAATGAATAGCTAGCGGAAAAGTGGTGATGTAAATACGTCAATTGCCTAAGAGGACCCTAGTAGGTTCGACGGCCTTTGGCATCCGCTAGCTCGCCCAGTGTAGCGTCCATTCATCGATTGGTTTCGCAGCCGGATTCGTCTGTTGCGGTCTAGAAGGAGTTTTGGGTGATGCGAGCACTATAAATCAACCAAATGCACACCCAGTGACGGCGGATTAGAGGAGAGAATGGAGGAAGCCTTTTAGTCCGGTTCCTAGCTCATGCAGGTCCATCCGGACTGCGAGCGAGAGAGGCCCCTCTCTCGTACAACAACATCTGGCCCCAGATGTTGTGGTACAAAATGTTTCGCATTCGGAGCTTACGTCCGCCGCTCGGGACGCTCCGATATATAGTCAGTCCGGAAAGACTGTCAATAAGGCTTCCTCATCCTCATGGTAGCGCACATGACCGTTCTTGGCTACGTGACCTCGGATATCCAGTCAGCTTCGCCAATCAGAGAATCATCGGCGACCAGGTCACACCATCCGGTAGCCAGGGACACGAGGCCTGCAGACTCCGGACTTTCGCATAAGAAGTATGCGGGAGTCAACGTACACGGAGCTTCCAGCAGCAAAGCATCGTAAGACCGCTACTGCACAGGCCTCGGTGACGGACGTGCTATCCCAAATAGCACAGCTTATCACAGCATCCCAGCAACGACAGTATCTCTGTCGCATTATGTATTATCCGACGACGCTGGGTCGGGACGCTCCGTGGAAGCAGGTACGGACGTCCGAAAATTTCATCCGGTCCGACGAGATACCGAAAGGGATTCGGAGGATTTCGAGCTTTCCCTTTCGGAACAACATGAGCTGTTGTGTATGTCATCTGACTTTATCTTCTAGAGGTTCTTTCGTCGGACCAGAATGCTGCGATGCCGGATAAGAAACTGATAGCATCGGTGGACACAGAAATTTTTGGTTCGGTTCAGGGACATCGTCCCTCAGTTCCGACACAGTCCAATAATGTCACACAAACTTTCGAATTATTGAACGACGCTATATATATTATTATATGCTTGCTATTAACAAGTATGTCTGGTTTCTTGTTCGCAAAGTTACTGAGATGTCTTTCAAAAGTGTGCCTCTGTCGTCATAGTTAGTGAAGAGCTAGCGGCAATAAGTGCTCATGGAATACGTCAATCGCCTAAGAGCTCCCTAGTAGGATCGACGGAGTTGACATTCGCCAGCTCACCCGGTGTAGCGTCCATTCATCGAATGGTTCGGCAGTCGGGTTCGTCTGTTGCGGTCTAGGAAGGAGATTTGGGTGATGCAAGCACTATAATAGACCTTAGTACACACCCAGTGACGACGGATTAGAGGACAGATCGGAGGAAGCCTGTTAGTCCGGTTCCTAGCTCGTCCAGGTCCGTCCGGGCTGCGAGCGAGAGAGGTCCCTCTCTCGTACAACAACATATGGGACCGGATGTTGTGGTACAGGTATTTCGCATTTGGAGCATATGTCCGTCACTTGGGACGCTGTGTTATATTGACAGTCCGAGAGACTGTCGATAATGCTTCCTCATCCTCACAGCAACGCACACGACCGCACATTGGCTACGTGACCTCGAGTATCCGGCCAGCTTCGTCATTCAGTGATTCCATGGCGAACAGGTCACGCCATCCAGTAGCCAAGGGACAAGAGGCCGATACACTCCGTTCGCTCGCATAATTGAAGTATGCACGGGGTAACGAACACGGAGATTTTTATACTGTACCAATGACCCAGACATAGCTGGTGCTAACTCTTAAAATATAGGGCCAAACACAAATTTTGCCCCCCAATCCCCAAAATTTGCATCTAAAACTAAAGAAAACATGTCCAGAGAGGCCCTCCACACCTCGCCCCCACTGCGCATGCGCAGTGTCAAGGACGTTCCGAAATTGGCGCCATTTATCATTCTAAGTTTGGCCCTTCATCAGTTAACATCTGACTGATCTTTGTGCTTTTAAATCTCAGTTTAAATGATGCCAGACAAATAAATATTAGTGAAATGGTGATTCTAAGGAGGATAGAAAAGGAGGAGAGGAAAAGAATGTGTGACAGAATATTATCAGGGCTGTAACTTAAAATTTTTTAATGAAATTATGTTAAGTTACCTATTTTCAAGGCAGCAGCCATTTTGTTGTCATTCTGATTATTTAGTTACACTGTTTTTACAAGTGTTTTTCCTCTCTCCCTGTCCTTTAAGTTCCCCCTTGCTATTCTCCCATGCTTTTGGCATAATTTCTGTAATTATTATTACTAAAATTTCTTGGGAGTTTAGCTGAATAACAGAATGAATTCTGTTCTTTCCCCATGTTTACGTCTTCACCTACGGGTGGTTAGGCGTTGTGTTCTGCATCTACCATCTGATGTTCTGCAGTTTCTTCCCTGGAAGTCTCTGTTTTGCATCAGATGGTGTATTTTTGGTAACTGATTTCGGGCCTGGGTGCCTGGAGTCTTATTTTAGTGTTTTTACACTCATTGTTTACATTTACAACAGCCCTCTGTGTGAGGGGGGGATTTCTAAATAATAATATCTTTATGTTATTTCAATCATAACTAGATACATTATTATTGTTCGTAAGTGTTGAATAAATTGTTTAAAATATTTTTAAAATTTTTGTCCACACTTAGGCTTGGGATCCATTGGGGCTCAACGTTACTTTTCAGAAACTTGGGCTGTTCTGAAAAAATATTTTTTCAAAATATTTTGATTTCAATTATTTTTTCTATATTAATGGATCATATTATTATTATGTATTTTGATTGCCAGGGGTTAGTGCGAGTACCAGGACTTGTTTTCTTTTCACATTGAAAGGATATTGATCTATTGTTTTAAGAGGAAGTCTTCCTCTGACCTTATTATCATTCTATATGTGGTCAGTGTACTCGCATTAACTCCGGTTCTGTATCGTATGATTTCGATGACAATATGGGAAGCGTATGTCACGGTATGTTGTTGGGGATTTGGACACTCCGGTCCTTTCCCCGCAGGGTCACTCTACTTTATCAATTTCTATTTCAGACGATCAAGATTAGGGTGATGTATCTGTGATGTCTTCCAACAGTGTGCCTCCGTCGTCACAATTAATGAAGGGCTAGCGGAAAAGTGCTCATGTAATACGCCAATTGCCTAAGAGGACCCTAGTAGGTTCGACGGCCTTTGACGTCCGCTAGCTCGCCCGGTGTAGCGTCCATTCACCGAATGGTTCGGCAGCCGGGTTCGTCCGTTGCGGTCTAGAAGGAATTTTGGGGTGATGCGAGCACTATAAAATTAACTTAATGCACACCCAGTGACGGCGGATCGGAGGGAGAACGGAGGAAGCCTTTTAGTCCGGTTCATAGCTCGTTCCGGTCCATCCGGACGGCAAGCGAGAGAGGCCCCTCTCTCGTTCAACAACATCTGGCCCCAGATGTTGTGGTACAAATGTGTCGTTAGCGGAGCATACGTCCGTCGCTCGGGACGCTCCGTTGTATAGGCAGTCCGCTGAGACTGCTAAGGCTTCCTCTTCTCGTCAGCGCACACGACCGCACCTTGGCTGCGTGACCGCCGATATATTACCAGCTTCGCCGATCAAGGATTCTTCGGCGACCAGGTCACACCATCCGGCAGCCAGGGATTCGAGACCGATGGACTCCGGACGTTCGCATAGGAAAAGTATGCGGGAGCCATCTGATGCGGAGCTGCCCTCGGCGAAGCAGCGATAGACTGCGCCTCCGCAGGTCTCGACGCCGGACATTCTTGTGCACATAGCACAGCTTATCGCAGCATCCCAGCAGCCGACAGAAACGGTGTCGGATCGAGAATTATCCGACAGCGCTGGGTCGGTAGCCGGGGACTCGAGGTCTGCAGACTCCGGACGTTCGCATAGGAAGTATGCGGGAGTTAACGTACACGGAGCTTCCAGCGGCAATGCATCGTAAGTCCGCTACTGCACAGGCCTCGGGAACGAACGTGCTTTCCTTAATAGCACAGTTTATCGCAGCATCCCAGCATCAACTGAATCTGTCGCATATATTTTATCCGACGATGCTGGGTCGGGACGCTCCGCGTAAGCGGGTACGGACGTCCGAAAGTTTCATCCGGTCCGACGGGATACCGAAAGGGATTCGGTGGATTTCAAGCTTTCCCTTTCGGAACAACATATGCTGCGATGCCGGATAAGAAACTGATAGCGTCGGTGGACTTAGAAATTTTTGGTTCGGTTCAGGGACATCGTCCCTCAGTTCCGACATAGTCCAATAATGTCACACAAACTTTCGAATTATTGAACGACGCTATATATATTATTATTTTATGCTTGCTATCCAAGCATTTCTGGTTTCTTGTTCGAAGAGTTATGGAGATGTCTTTCAAAAGTGTGCCTCTGTCGTCATAGTTAATGAAGAGTTAGCGGCAATAAGTGCTCATGGAATATGTCTATCGCTTACGGAGTGACATTCGCTAGCTCACCCGGTGTAGCGTACATTCATCGAATGGTTCGGCTGCCGGGTTCGTCCGTTGCGGTCTAGGAAGGAGATTTGGGTGATGCGAGCACTTTAATTACTTTAGTACTCACCCAGTGACGGCAGATTGAGGACAGATCGGAGGAAGCCAACAACATAGGGGACCGCATGTTGTGGTTCAGATATTTTACATTCGGAGCATATGTCCGTTGCTCGGGACGCTCCGTTATATTGACAGTCCGAGAGACTGTCTTTAATGCTTCCTCATCCTCACAGCAGGGCACACGACCGCACATTGGCTACGTGACCTCGAGTATCCGATCAGTTTCGGCATTCAGTGATTCCACAGCGAATAGGTCGCGCCATCCGGTAGCCAAGGGACACGAGGCCTATACACTCCGTTCGCTCGCATATTGGAAGTATGCACGGGGTAACGATCTCGGAGCTTCCTGCGGCAATGCATCGTAAGACCGCTGCTCCTCAGGCCTCAGTGACGGACGTGCTATCCGAGTTAGCACAGTTGTTTCGCAGCATCCCAGCAATTGACGGTTTCTCGGTCGAATCAGGAATTATCCGACGGCGCTGGGTCGGTGCGGTCCGCGGTTGCATCAAGCTACGGACGACCGAACGCTTTATAGGGTCCGACAGGATGGCGAAAGGGATTCGAAAGATTTCGAGTTTTCCCTTTAGTAGTATCGGAAGATGCCTTTCATATCTTCTGGCATTTCTTCCAGTGATTATTTTTCGGACTTCATTGCTGCGATCTTGGATAAGAGACTTATAGCGTCATTGGACTCGGATTTTTCGATCGGTACAGGGACTTTGTCCCTGACTTACCGACGCAGTCCAATATTGTCATTACAACATGTGTTTTATTTTTCGACGCTATATATTTATATATATACAAGACGGCTACTAAGCATGATAGTTTAGTTTCTTGTCCGCGTGGCTCATTTCTGCCATTTTATCTTTTTTACATATAGTTTATTTTGGCAGAGCAGGGCATACCGAGAGTTCATATGCGTCTAGACGGTGTGATTAAAGACTGCATATATTCTTTTTCACCGTTTATGTCTTTTCCAATTTCAATGTTGGGAACGACATTATGTATATTAGACTTAACTTAGACGCTTTATTATACGTAATCCGCCTTACTGAGGCGTTATCATTACGTCTTCAAGAAAAGATTTACGGGATATTATTCTCAATGTAATTTCTTTTGAGGGCAGTAGTTTGTTCACGTATAACTCCGCCCTTCAGTGGCTGATTGGAGTTGGTTAGACGTGAGGCAGCCCTAGCTACATCCACGCGTGGATAGTAGGTTAAGAACTCTCTCAGAGTCGCTTCGTTCTCGGAGGAGCTTCTCTTCGACGGCAACTTTCCGGCAATCCATGAATTGCTTGATTTATACATTCTCTTGTCTATCTAGTGTTACAAGAGATTCAGACTGGGGCAAACATTCGGTGGTTGACTCAGAGAGTGCCGCCGCAGTTGCCGGACCCGAGTGTGGCTGTTATGACGGTTGCCAGTCAAACAGATTGGGATATATACTTATCCCTACGGATTCGAAGTGCCAGGGTCTTTGGGTTCCGCAGTCTTTTAGCTATCAGTTAACTTCCGCGGAATAATGTTTTTTAGGCTTGCTTTATGTCATTGCATGAACATTATTCAGAAACGCATGCCCAAATTCCTGTCCTTTAATTCGACAGTAGTGGCGTATCTCCGGAACCAGGGAGGCACTCTTTCGTTTCCGTTATTCAATTTAATGGAAAGAATCCGTCTGTTGGTTATAGTACACCAAGTTCAGTTTTGGTCCGTCATATTCTGGGTCGTCTGATTGTTTTATCGCACTCCCGTTCTCTTACGGGTCGCTTGTTGCTGTCAGAATGGACTCTCAACAAACAAGTATTCAATCAGATTTGCTATCTATGGGAGCGCCCAATGATGTTTTATTTATGACACAGTTGGCTAATCAATTGCAGACGTATGTGTTGGCTTGTCCAGATCTCTGAGCTAATACTGTTAACGCTCTATTGATCTATAGGACAGAATGATAGGATACGCGTATCCTCCGGCGCTGTTGTTTTTAGCAGGTATTGCTAAGATAAACAACCACAATATATTTCTGTTGATAGCATCTCTATCTTCACAGAGATCATGAGTAATTTACTCTCTTGTCTACTGTGGATCTTAACGTGAAATCTTCCTCTATGTGAGGATCTTTTTTCACTGGGTAAATCGTGTCATTTTTATCACAACCAGCAAGGTCGCAACCTTCATGTTTTCCGTTGTGTGGTCCATATTGCATTGTAAGCACTGTACTGGACGAGCTTTGGACGCGATTTCTTACTATAGGAGATCCTCTTCTTCGCTATTCTATGCGACTAAAGTGGAGGCTCTTCCGTCGTGGTGTAGGGATCATTATGTTCATATGGTTGATCCCTCCATACTACTCATTGCTATTTTTTAGTATACTTGTTTCACAAGATCTACTGCAGCCTGTTGTTATTTAGGTTATAGGTTTATGTTACCTCATACCTATGCACTCTACGATAGTTTACAATTGAGTCTTTTGTCTCTTTATCTAAGTCAGTTAGTAACTTTTTGATAAATAGACTTAGAATCTTTAGATTAAATTCCTATACGGATTTTAACTTCAGGTTCTTATTTAGCTAAGTAATCATTTGAGCCTCTGGAAACAGTAGTTTTCAAATTCTGACCTTTTAGACAGTAATTCTGTTGGTTTCTCTTTTACTGTAGAGTCAGTGAGTTTCATGCACTATCGATGGATGATTTTCACTTTCATAGTTTCGGAATCAATACTTCCGTTACTATTTAGGTTGGATTGTTGCATAAGAGTTAGGCTCCTATTATCCGGAACCTATTATTTTAAGGTCCTTCCGTCTTCGTATGGGCATAGGCCTTTACTCTTTCCGGGTACAGTTTATGTATTTATAAACAGATATCTGTTTATTACAAGGGCGTAAGCTTCTTCTGTCTTTGATGTCTAGTAGAAGGACGTTACGCTCCATTTTATTGTTAATGGATTCTATTAACTAGCGTACTGCTTATGGTATATCATTGGCTTAGCAGTTGTGCTTAAGATTTCGGCTCATGAAGTAAGAGTTCTTCTACTTCTTGGGCTTACATTAATAGTGTTCTATTATAGATTTTTGAAGGCTGCTCATTGCGCTCAGCCATCCATTCATGAATTTTATCTCAGAAATATCGAGTCCATTTCTGGAGGCCTCTATTGTTAGGTCTATTATCTACTGCTCAGAATGTCATTCACTTAACAGTTGCTACTATAGCTAGGTAGGCTGTCTGTTTCGGCAGTGTCTCCGTTCGGCTGCCCTCTTCGCTCTGGGCTATTTGACCCAGGGCAAGAAAAAGGGGGGGGGGAGGGTGTTCCCTTGGGTCACCTGTTTTTACTATGAAAACAAGGGGATACCTCCTCCGGAGTTAGTAATTCTGAGCTGTTTTTAGGATGGTTGTTTAGTGAGAAGTTTAAGTTTATAAAATTCATTCAAGTCTTAGTTTTTAAAGTATAGCTTTTGAATATTGCATATGTCAACGGACATGATTATGCAATTCTCACACACTTTTAGGAGTATAAGAGTCTCTATTCTCTAGACTTACTTTATTATTGGCTTACTTTAAAAATTATTAGTATAAGGATTATTGGATATTAATAGAGTACATGGATGTATGAAGCTCAATTTTTGGAAGGTGTTGTATCTTTCTAATTTATCATAAATAAGAAAGATACATGTAAGGCCTATTACTTCTTTTCCCTACAGGGGATGACTCTATTTTATTTTATTGAGCGTATTCCATTTTGCTCTATGTCCTTGGCCCTCCAGCCTTTTTACTATTCAGCTATGTCTGGGTCATTGGTACAGTATAAAAATGTTAAAAAATTTATAGTAATTTATATATTTTTTATACTTACCAATGACCCAGACGGGGATGGCCCTCCCAGGAGTTGGGAACTCTTGCCTCCCCGCTGAGTACATAGCGCTTACCAGGCACTGGTTATTAGAATGATAAATGGCGCCAATTTCGGAACGTCCTTGACACTGCGCATGCGCAGTGGGGGCGAGGTGTGGAGGGCCTCTCTGGACATGTTTTCTTTAGTTTTAGATGCAAATTTTGGGGATTGGGGGGCAAAATTTGTGTTTGGCCCTATATTTTAAGAGTTAGCACCAGCTATGTCTGGGTCATTGGTAAGTATAAAAAATATATAAATTACTATAAATTTTTTAACCTTCCAGCGGCAATGCATCTTAAGACCGCTTCCCCACAGGCCTCAGTGACGGACGTGCTATCCAAAATAGCACAGTTTATCGCAGCATCCCAGCAAAACGACAAATTCTCGGTCGGATCAGGAATAATCCGATGGCGCTGGGTCGGTGCGCTCCGCTGTTGCATCAGGTTCGGACGACCGAACACTTTATAGGGTCCGACAGGATGGCGAAAGGGATTCGGACGATTTCAAGCTTTCCCTTTCGGAACAACAGAAGCTGCCATACATTTCTTTCGGCATTATCTTCCAGAGGTTGTTCCGTCGGACTACATTGCTGCGATGCTGGATAAGAGGCTAATAGCGTCATTGGACACAGAGTTTTGGATCGGTTCAGGGACATTGTCCCTGACTTACCGACACAGTCCAATAATGTCTTTAGAACATTCGAATTATTTAACGACGCTATATATAAGCTTGCTACCAAGCATGATAGTCTAGTTTCTTGTCCGCAATGCTCTATTCTGCCTTTTTTCAATTTAGGAAATTATTTATATTGGCAGAACAGGGCATACCGAGAGTTCATATGCGTCTAGACGGCGATGCTGAAGACTGGGAATTATCTTTTTCGCCGTCTATGTCAATTCCAACTACGATGTTGGAAACGACAATGATGTCTAATAGACTTAACTTAGACGCTTTATCATACGGAGACCACCTTACTGAGGCGTTATCATTACGTCTTTGAGAGAAAGAATTCCAGGATATGATCCTCAGTGTGATTTCTTTCAAGGGCAGTGGTTTTTCCACGTATAACTCTGCCCTTCAGTGGCGACCTGGAGTTGGTTAGACGTGACGCAGCCCTGGTTACATCCACCGCGTGGATAGTAAGGTGAAGAACTCTCTCAGAGTCGCTTCGGTCTCGGAGAAGCTTCTCTTCGACGGCAACTTTTCAGCAATCTATGAATTGCTCGATATACACGGTCTCTTGTCTATCAAGTGTAGCAAGAGATTCAGACTGGGGCAAACATTCGGTGGTTGACTAAGAGAGTGTCACTGCAGTTGCCGGATCCGAGTTTTATGATTATGACGGATGCCAGTCAAACAGGTTGGGGTACAATATTGATCCCAACGGATTCGAAGTGCCAGGGTCTTTGGGTTCTGCAGTTTCTAGGCAAGCACTTAACTTCCAGGAAATGATGTTATTTAGGCTTGCACTATGTCATTGGATGAACATTATTTAGAAACGCATGTCCAATCCTGTCCGTTAATACGACAGTAGTTGCGTATCTCCGGAACCAGGGAGGCACTCATTCGATTCCGTTATTCAATTTAACGGAAAGAATCCTTCTGTTTGTTATAGTACACCAAGTTCTGCTTCGGTCCGTCATATTCCAGGTCGTCTGATTGTATTAGCAGACTCCCTTTCACGTAAGGGTCGCTTGTTGCCGTCAGAATGGGCTCTCAACAAACAAGTATTCAATCAGATTTGCTATCAATGGGAGCGCTCAATGATAATTTATTTGTGACACAACTCACTATTCAATTGCAGACGTATGTGTTTCCATGTACGGATCCCTGAGCTTATGTTGTTAACGCTCTATTGATCTAATAGGACGGAATGATAGGATATGCGTATCCTCCAGCGCTGTTGATTCAGCAAGTATTGCTAAGATAAACATCCACAATACAATTCTGTTGATAGCATCTCTGTCTTCACAGAGACCGTGGGTAAATTTACTCAGGTGTCTACTGTGGGACTTACCGCGAAAACTTCCTCCATGAGAGGATCTTCTTTCGCTGGGGAAATCGTGTCAACTTCATCACAACCCGCAAGGTCTCAACCTTCATGTATTCTGTTGTGTGGTCCTTCTTGCACGGCAAGCATTGTACAGGACAAGCTATGGACGTGATTTCTTACTGTAGGAGAACCTCTTCTTCGCTATACTATGCGGCTAAAGTGGAGGCTCTTCCGTCGTTGGTGTAGGGATCATTATGTTGATATTTTTGATCCCTCCATACTAGACATTGCTACTTTCTAGTATACTTGTTTGACAAGATCAACTGCAGCCTGTTATTATTAACGTTATAGGTCTATGTTATCTCATACCTATGCACTCTATGATAGTTTGCAATTGAGTCTTATGTCTCTTTATCTAAGTCAGTTAGAAACTTTTCGATAAATAGACCTAGAACCCTTAAATTCCTATACGGAATTTAGCTTCGGTTCTTATTTAGCTAAGTAATCATTTGAGCCTTTGGAAACAGTAGTTTTCAAATTCTGACCTTTTAAGACAGTAATTCTCTTAGTCTTCTCTTCTACTGAAGAGTCAGTGAGCTTCATGCACTATCGGTGGACGATTCTCACTTTTGTAGTATCGGAAACACTATTTCCTTTACTACAAATGTTGGATTTTTGGTTCTAATAAATATCCGGAACCTATTGTTATTAAGGTCCTTCCGTCTTCGTACGGGCATAGGCCTTTACTCTGTCCGGTTAGAGTTTACGTATTTATAAACAGATATCAGTAGTTTATTAGTAGGACGTAAGCTTCTTCTGTCTTTGATGCCTAATAGAAGGACATTACGCTCCATTCTATTGCTAATGGATTCAATTAACTATCGGTACTGCTTATGGTATATCATTAACTCAGCAGTTTGTGTTTGAGACTTCGGCTCATGAAGTAAGAGCTCTTTCTACATCTTGGGCTTACATTAATAGTGTCGCTATTATAGATTTTATGAAGGCTGCACATTGGGCTTAGCCATCCACATTCATGAATTTTTATCTCAGAAATATTGAGTCCATTTCTGGAGGCCTCCATTGTTAGGTCTATTATCTACTGCTCAGAATGTCATTCACTTAACAGTTGCTACTATAGCTAGGCAGGCTTTCTGTTCAGGCAGTGAGTCTGTCCTGCTGCCCCCTTCGCTCTGGGCTATTTGACCCACGGCAAGGAGAAGTGGGGGGGGGGGGGGGGGAGGGTGTTCCCTTGGGTCACCTGTTTTATTATGAAAACAAGGGGATACCTCCTCCGGAGTTAGTAATTCTGAGCTGTTACTGGGATGGTTTTTAAGTGATAAGTTTATGTTTTAAAAATTCATTCAGGTCATAGTTTTTAAAGTATAGCTTTTGAATATATCACATGTCAACGGGCGTTATTATACAATCCTCAGACACTTTTAAAAGAGTATAAAGAGTCTCTATTCTCTTGACTAACTTTATTTATTGGCTTACTTTAAAAATTATTAGTTTAAGGATTATACTGGATATTAATAGAGTACATGGATGTTATGATGCTCAATTAGGGAAGGTGTTGTGTCTTTCTAATTTATCATAAATAAGAAAGATACATGTAAGGCCCAATACTCCTTTTCCCCTCGAGGGAATGACTCTATTTTATATAATTGAGCTCATTGGAATTTCCTCTATGTCCTAGGCCCTCCAGCCTTTTTACTATTCAGCTATATCTGGGTCATTGGTAAAGTATAAAAATGTTAAAAAATTTATAGTAATTTATATATTTTTTATACTTACCAATGACCCAGACGGGGATGGCCCTCCCAGGAGTTGGGAACTCATACCTCCCCGCTGAGTTCATAGCATTTACCAGGCACTGGTTATAAGAATGATTAATGGCGCCAATTTCGGGACGCCCTTGACACTGCGCATGCGCAGTAGAGGTGAAGTATGGAGGGCCATTCAGGACATGTTTTCTTTGGTTTTTAGATGCAAATTTTGGGGATTGGGGGGCAAAATTTGTGTTTGGCCCTATATTTTTAAGAGTTAGCACCAGCTATGTCTGGGTCATTGGTAAGTATAAAAAATATATAAATTACTATAAATTTTTTAACTTTCCAAACCGAGAGGCAGATTTGGACCAAATTTGATATGAGGGCTTATTGGGTCATAAGTACTTAATTTATGCAAAAAAAAAATTTCCTGTCGCCCCATGGGAACCGCAGGAGCTAAAAATAGAAAAAAATTAAAACGCCCATATCCCCAAAACTACACAGCACTGAGAATTCTTATTTGTTGTGAAACTTCCTTAGGACCAACAGAATGGAATGGTCCAAAAAAATTGCTATTGGTTTTATCATGGGGTACTTTTTGGGGATTTTGAAAAAGTGCTGAGTCAGCATTTTTAACACTGTGGGTAATGGGAAAAACATGTAAGACTACTTTTCTCCCAAACCACTGCTCCAAAAGCTTTCAAATTTCACATGTAACATCTTTGGAAGATTGTTCACATGTTTTTTGAAATCAATTCCCTGGGTCCATATTTAGGCTCTCTATGGGAGCCCAAATGTTTAAATTAGTGCAGTATGAGGAATATTCTTTAAAAATCTTCTTCAGATCTACCAATAAGAATCTTTTGATATTTGGTATGCAGCATCCTTGGGGGGGGGGGGGGGGGGGGGGGAGGGAGGGGGGGGAGAGATTCAAGTTTGTTCAAGCCAAGTCCCTGGGTTCATATTTAGGTTGAAAATTTTGGGCCCCATTCCGGAATTTTTTTTTTTGTTTTTTATGCGTTTCGGTCAATTTTAAGACAAACCCCAAAAATTTTTTTACACTGAAAATTTGGTGTCCGGGTGGGACTTCAAAAATTTTGGACCAAAATCCGAAATTTTTTTTTATTTTTTATGCGTTTTCGGTCAATTTTAAGACAAAAAAAAAATATTTTTTTACACTGAAAATTTGGGGTCCGGGTGGGACTTCGAAAATTTTGGACCAAAATCCGAAAAATTGTTTTTGTTTTTTATGCGTTTCGGTCAATTTTAAGACAAATAAAAATTATTTTTTTTACACTGAAAATTTGGGGTCCGGGTGGGACTTAGAAAATTTTGGACCAAAATCCGGAAATTAGTTTTTTGTTTTTTTATGCGTTGTAAGAAGAAAAAAAAAATTTTGGCTGAAAATATTTTGTTTGGGAAAAAAATCTGTTTTTTATGCGTTTATCTCAATTTTGGGACGTAAAAGTGCAGGGACTGAAAATAGAAGGAAAATCTTGTGTATTGTGTGGGCACAATTGCTTCATCTACTTGGTATATGCTTTTCTTAGCAGGGGCGTATGCAGCTTATTCAAGTCCCTGGTTTGATATTTAGACTACCATGTCAGGTGAGTGCCCTCAGGCCCCCTGGGGCTGGGGCCTCTTGTTATCTAAAATTATTTCATGTTCCCTAATTTCGGGGCATGGGCCTGATGTTTTCATTCTTGCTATGAAATCTCCACTGTTTCTTCAGTGTTTCCTTTCTCCCTTTCCTTGATACCCCCTTGCTAATCTCCCATACTTTTGGTATAATTTTTGAA
Source organism: Pictodentalium vernedei (assembly GCA_031216915.1). Classification (NCBI taxonomy): domain Eukaryota; kingdom Metazoa; phylum Mollusca; class Scaphopoda; order Dentaliida; family Dentaliidae; genus Pictodentalium; species Pictodentalium vernedei. The sequence continues at coordinate 299,588,229 of CM062295.1, read as the reverse complement.
ATTTTTTTATTGAATTTCTAGGGAGTTTTAGCATAGTTACAGAATGTTTATTCTGTTATCCCCATGGTTACGTCCTCACCCTAGGGGTGTTTAGGCGTTTTGGTCATGCATCTACCATCTGATGTACTGCAGCTTCTTCTCTGGAAGATTCTGTTTTACATCGGATAGTGTTTTAAAATTGGTTACTGATTTCAGGCCATATTTTCAGTGCCTGGAGTCTTGTTTCCGTTTTTTATTGACTTTTGTTCATATTGACAACGGTTACTTCTGACAGTGATTCCTTGTCTTCTGTAGGGTTCAGCTTATTGCCAGATACATTAATATTGTCCGTAAGTGTAACATTAATTTTTAGATATGTTTTAAAATTTTTGTTCAAACTTAGGCTTTTTGGGGATGCAGTTGGGCTCATCGTTCCCTTTGGGAACTTGGGCTCATGTCAAAATTTTTTCAAAAATTTTGTCTTTTGAATTATTTTTCAAAATTTTTGTAATGGATTATATTATTATTATGTATCTTTGTATTTTCAAGGGTTAGTGCGAGTACTACGGCTGTTAATATTGTTGTACGCCCGTTTTGAAAAAACAGGTCGTATTATGGTCTGTCCATCCGGTCACACGTCGTACGATAACTCAAGAACGCTTTGAGAGATTTTCGTGATTTTTGGGTAGGTGGTGTATATCGATGGATGGAAGCTCCCTTTCGTTTAGTGTTGCCATTCGATTAATCATTCCAGAGTTCTGGGACTTTATTACTTAGAAAATTGTTGATTTTTTACACGTCGTACGATAACTCGAGAACGCTTTGAGAGATTTTCGTGATTTTTGGGTAGGTGGTGTATATCGATGGAGGGAAGCTCCCTTTTGTTTAGTGTTCCATTCGATTAGTCATTCCAGAGTTATGGGACTTTATTACTTAGAAAATTGTTGATTTTTTACACGTCGTACGATAACTCGAGAACGCTTTGAGAGATTTTCACGATTTTTTGGTGGGTGGTTTATGTTGATGGAAGGAAGCTCCCTTTCGGTTGGTGTTGCCGATCGATTAGACATTCCAGAGTTATGGGACTTTATTACTTAGAAAATTGTTGATTTTTTCTTGAAGTTATGATCTCTATAGACATAAGATGTATACATGAAATTCAAATAATTTTATTTCCAAATTATTGAACACAGTATGTTGTTGGTTATGATTATTGTACAAGAATATAAAAAAAAAACCTGACAAGTACACATGTATACTCATATTGTGTGCTTCCCTCTTGTAATTTATAACAGGCGTATCATGCGCTCATGGCGCAGCTCTTTATTTTAAATATGAAAGAATATTGTTCAAATTATAAATCGAGGAAGTCTTCCTCTGATTCTCATGCTCATTGTAATTGCTGTAGTCAATGTACTCGCACTAATTCTTGCTCAGTGTGTGCCAATTGGGATGACAAACGTTGGAGACGTGTGTCATGGTATATTGTTAGTGGTGAGAGGTCCATGCCGGTCCTCTCGCCACAGGGTCACTCTAGTTTTTCAGTCTCTTTTCAGAGGAACAAGAACAGGGTGATGTTTCCGTGATGTCTTCAGGAAGTGTGCTGCCGTCATCGCAATCAAATGTAGAGCTAGTGGCAAAAGTGCTCAAGGAAATTCGAAAAGTGCCTAGATCCTTAGTAGGATTGACGACCTTGTCACCAGCTAGCTCGCCTTGTGAAGCTATCACTCGTCCGTTGCAGTCCAGGAGAGGAGAAGGGGTGTTGCAAGCACTATAATCTCGGATCACGCACACCCGGCGACGACGGATCAGAGGATGGAACGGAGGAAGCCAGTCAGTCCGGTTGCTAGCTCGTTCAGGTCTACCTGGACCACGAGCGAGAGAGGCCCCTCTCTCTTACAACAACATCTGGGGCCAGATGTTGTCGTACATAACGTTCGTCAGTCGGAGCATATGTCCACTCCGCCTGCTCGGGACGCTCCGTTGCATAGACAGCCGGGCGCGGCTAGTCTATTGGCTTCCTCTTCCACACACCAACACACACGACCGCACCTTGGCTACGTGACCTCAGATATCCAGCCTGCTTCGCCGACCAAGGATTCCACATCGACCAGGTCACTCCATCCATTAGCTAAGGACACGAGGGGACGTTTGCATAAAAGAATTATGCAAGAGGCACCATCCCAGGAGCTTCCAGCGGCTAAACAATGTAAGACCACAGCTCCACAGGCCTCCGTGATGGACTTGCTATCACAGATAGCACAACTCATCGCAGCATCCCAGCAACCTTCGGAAACTCTTTTAGATCAGGAACTGTCTGAGGAAGCTGGGTCGGTACGCTCCCCTGCACTGTGAGATAGGGACAACCGAGATTCACATTTGGTCCAGGCAGATGGTGAAAGGGAATCTGCAGAGCTGGATTTTTAGCTCAACTTTGGCGAAGCCAAATTTGAGCTTTTGTCATAGCCCATCATCCGTCGTCCGTCTGTCAACAATTGGATACGGCTCGGGCTAGAGGCCGTATTTATGATCCGATCTTTACGAAACTTCTTGGGTACCTTTGTTATGACCGTGGGACGAGAACGAGTGTTTTTGGGTGCGGTCCAAAATTCAAGATGGCTGCCAGCCGCCATTTTGTACCGACAATGCAGAAATCTGTTTTTTGTACAGAACTTCCATATGAAAGCTCTGATTTGAATAATTTTTTGTATGAATGTTTAGTACCATGGGATACATCACATATAATACAGGGTTTTTTTCTTGTGCGAAATTGTGCAAATTAGACTAATTTTGATGTTTTTTTGGTGTTACTTTCAGCACTGTAAGTGCAAATGCCAATATGGCTTGGGCTAGAGGCCGTATTTATGAACCGATCTTTACGAAACTTCTTGGGTACCTTTGGTATCACCGTGGGACGAGAACGAGTGTTTTTGGGTCCGGTCCGAAATTCAAGATGGTAATCGGCAGCCATTTTGTACAAAATTAGGTGCAATCAGATTTTTGCACAGAACTTCCATATGAAAGCGCTGATTTGAATAATTTTTTGTGTGAATGTTTAGTACCATGGGATATATCACATATAATACGGGTTTTTTTCTCGTGCAGAAATTATGCAAATTAGATGAACTTTGATTTTTTCAGTGCAACTTACACACCGTAAGTGCACATGTCAATATGACTCAGACTAGAGTCTGTATTTATGAACTGATTTTCACAAAACTTCTTGGGTACCTTTATTATCACCTTGGGACGAGAATGAGTGTTTCTGGGTACGGTCCAAAATTCAAGATGGCTGCCAGTGGCCATTTTGTACCGAAATTAGGTCCAATCAGTTTTTTGTCACAAGTTCTATACAGCTCGTATTTATGAACTGATCTTCACAAAACTTCTTGGGTACCTTTGTTTTCACCTTGGGACAGGAACGAGCGTGTTTTGGGGTGCCTTTGTTATCACTGTGCTATGAGAGCAAATATTTTGCGGTTCAGTCAGACCCACTCTGGGACTCAAAGATTTATTTTCTATTTAGCATCTGACTGTCACCCACCTTTACAATACTTTACCTATACATTTGTTACAGGCAACGGTCAGTATTTATGTACAGACCGTTACAATACTTTATATGTACCTTTGTTATCAGGTCATTACCTAGATGTTTGTCATTGCTGTGTCACATACTATACATGTACATGTCTTTGTCTTGACGAGTTGAGCTACAGTGTCATTGACACTTTCATTCCCTTTCAGAACAACATAAGGTGGCCGTAGATTTCATCCAGCAACACCTTCCAGAAGTTGTTCCTCTGGACCAGAGAGCTGCGATACCAGATAAGAGACTGATAGCGTCACTGGACACAGACTTTTTCGGCTAAAGACGTCACGCCTGAGTTTCCGGCCCAGTCCAGAAATGTCTCACAGACGTTTGAATTGCTGAATGATGCTATTTTTAGGCTAGCCTCTGGCAGCCTGGCAGATCCAGTTTCTTATCATCTCATGCTCTACATCTGCCGTTCATCAACAGTAGAAATAAATTTGAAACGGCAGGACAGAGTGTTCTTAGAGTTCCTCTGCATTTAGACGACCAGGCAGAAGATTTGGGGTTGTCACTGCCGGCTTCTATGTCGATTCTCTCCAGTATGTTGGAGACGACAATCTTGTCTAACAGAGCCAGTTTAGACGCCTTATCTTACGCAGATCACCTTACCAGAGCGTTATCACAACGTCTCAATGGTAAAGAATTCCAGGATGTTCAAACTTCCCCGAGAGTTCTTTCGAGGGCAGTCGCATATTCCACATATAACTCTGCCCTTTCAGTGGCAAATTTGGAGTTACAGACGTGATGCTGCCCTGGCTTCATCCATGAGGGTGGATTCTAAGGTGAAAAACTCTCTTCGAGTCGCTCCGGGTTCAGGAGAGTTTCTCTTCGATGGTAAGCTTTCACTAATCTACGATCAGATTACCAAGAAAGCTTCGGACTCTCCGCTCTAAGTCCGTTTTGAAAAAAACAGACTCGGCAGAGAGGAGTAAGTCACGGACTTCTGGGGCGAGTACGTCCAAGGGAAGTTCCTATAGAGGATCTAAGAAAGCCTCTATGTCTTACTCCAGAGACCGTCAGAGTAGCAACTCAGGTAGGGCTGCAATGCTGGCCGAGACAACTGGTCAGATGCCCCTAGGTCGACTGGTCGAGGCACGGGGTCGGGGAGCACGTAGTTTCTCCTCCCGCAAGCCTCGCAGGTCCAGGAGGTGAAGGTCAGAACCTCTATTGCACGCCAGTGGGCAGAAGGCTGTCGAGATTCTTAACCAATTGGTTGTCAATTACAGATGACCGATGGGTTCAGGAGGTTATTTCAGAAGGTCTAAAACTGTCCTTCAGAGAAAAACCTCCAGTAACACGAAGTCCACTATGGACTCAGCTTGCGTAATACCTTCAGAAGAGAGGTTCGCTTCTATCAGAGGTGCAATCTCTTTTGGAGAAGAACGCAATAGAGGTTGTAGAAAACCAGGAATCTTCGGGTTTTTTCAATCACCGGTTCCTGGTACCAAAACCAGACGGCTCGTTCCATCCAGTTATAGATCTAAGCTGGATAAACAAGCTGATCGTGGCTCCCAAATTTTATATGGAGACTATTCGATCGGTGAGAGCGAGCATTCGAGTGAACGATTATGCTTCGAGCATAGATCTCAAGGATGCGTACTTTCACGTCATGGTACATCCGGCGTTCAGAAAGTACCTTTGCTGCGCTGTCCTAGGAGTCGTTTATCAGTTCCGAGCAATGTGCTTAAGACTGAATCTAGCGCCTTGGGCCTTCACTCGAATAATGACTCATTTCCGAGCTTATTTGTCTGCGGTAATGTCGTCCTACTTGGACGACATTCTTCAGAGGTATGGTAACAAATTAACGCTTCAGAACGATATTCAGAGTCTGCTTCAACTGCTCCGATGTCTCGGTTTCATAGTAAATGAAAAGAAGTCAGATCTAGTTCTGTCCAAGTCGTTCATTCACTTGGGAATGAGTTTCGAGATGCACAACAATCTGGTTCGTCTGCCGTTACCCAGAGCGAAATTAGTCAGTTGTTACACTCGCTTTTGTCTACACTCAGATGTAGTAACAGCGAGAGAATTCATGCGACTGATAGGTTTGTGCGGAGCCGCCGCGGACCTTATTCCGATGGGGCGCCTAAGCACTTGTCCACTCCAGATATATTTTACTCAGAATTGGAGTGTGAAGATTCATTCGCTCGAAACCAACATCGTCTTGTCGAACCAAGTAAAACAAGAGATTCAGACTTGGGCAGATATTCAGTGGTTAACTCAGGGAGTTCCACTGCAACTGCCAGATCCGATTTTTACGATTATGATGGATGCGCGTCAAACAGGTTGGGGCGAGACTTTGAGCCCAACAGATTCGAGGTACCAGGGTCTTTGGGATCCACAATTCCCGAACAAGTGCATAAACATCAAAGAGATGATGTCAATTTGGCTTGTGCTACGGCATTGGATGAACATTATTCAGAATTCACATGTTCAATTTCTGTCCGACAATTCAACAGTAGTAGCGTATATTCAGAACCAGGGAGGCACTCATTCCATTCCATTGTTCAACTTAACGGAAAGAATCCTTCTGTTTGTCCTAGAGCATCAGGTTCTTCTATCGGTCCATCTTATTCTGGGTCATCTGAACATTCCAGCGGACTCCCTTTCTCGGAAAGGTTGTATATTGCCGTCAGAATGGACTCTCAACAAACAAGTATTCAATCAGATCTGCTGCCAATGGGATTGTCTGATGATAGACTTGTTTGCGACGCATCTCAACAATTAGTTGCAGACGTATGTGTCGCCATGCCCAGATCCTCGAGCGTTCGCAGTAGACGCTCTCTCGATCTCTTGGGACGGAATGATAGGATACGCGTATCCTCCAGCTCCGTTGATTCAACAGATATTGCTAAAAATCAAGCAATCTCACTGCAAGATTCTGTTGGTAGCATCTCTGTCACCCCAGAGATCATGGATAAATCTACTCAGGTGTCTGTTATGGGAAATTCCTCAGAAGCTTCCTCCATGGGAGGACCTTCTTTCGCAGGGGAAATCGCACACACTGCCTCACAACCCGCAAGGTCTCAACCTTCACATATTTCTGTTGTGTGGTCCTTCTTGCACAGCAAGCAATTTACAGGACGAGCAGTGAACGCAATTTCTAACTATAGGAGGACCTCCTCTTCGCTAAATTATGCTGCTGAGTGGAAGGTTTTCTCTCGTTGGTGTAGGGATCATTCTATTGATATCTATGATCCCTCCATTCCAGACATTGCTAATGTTTTGGTCTACTTGCTTGACGAGATCAAACTGCAGCCAATTACTATTAAGGGTTATAGGTCTATGCTATCGGATACTTATGCTCATCATGATAGCTTACAAATTGGATCTAATGTCTCTTTATCTAAGTTAGTTAAAAACTTTTCGATAAATAGACCTAGAACCCTTAGGTTAATTCCTAAGTGGAATTTAGCTTGAGTTCTTCTGAAGCTAAAAGAAGCACCATTTGAACCCCTGGATACGGTAGACTTCAAATACTTATCTTATAAGACAGCTTTTCTCTTAGCCTTCTCTTCTTCTAGAAGAGTTAGTGAGCTTCATGCTCTATCTGTTGATGATTCTCACTATCGTAGTGTTGGTAATACTATTACTTTGACTACTAATGTTGGATTTTTGGCTAAGAATCAGGCTCCTAATAAGTACCCTGAGCCTATTGTTATTAAGGCTCTTCTGTCCTCAGACGGCCATAGGCCTTTGCTATGTCCTGTTAGAGCTATGCGTATTTACAAACGTAGATCTGAGTTTATCAGAAAGGGACGAAAACGTTTCTTTCTGTCTCTGCTGCCTAATAGAAGGGACATCTCAGTCCATTCTATTTCCAGGGGGATTCAATTGACTATTCGTACTGCTTATGAAAAATTATCTTCTTCTCAGCAGTCTGTGTTTAAGATTTCAGCGCATGAAGTTAGAGTGCTGTCTACATCTTGGGCTTATGCTAATAGTATTGCTATTAACGATTTGATGAAGGCTGCATACTGGTCTCAGCCTTCTACATTCACAAATTTTTACCTTAGAAATATTGAGTCTATTTCTGGCGACCTTCGTTGTTTAGGTCTGTTACCTGTTGCTCAGAATGTCGTCCACTAAACAGTTGCAACTATGGTTGTGCAGACTTTCTGTTCCAGCAGTGACTCTGTCCTGCTGCCCTCTTCGTTCTGGGGTGATTGACCCAGAGCAAGGGGAAGGGGGGGGGGGGGGGGGGGATGGTGTTCCCTTATATCACTGGCTTTATAGTGAAAAGCAAGGCAATACCTCCTCTGGAGTCAGTAATTCCGAGTCAGTGCTGGGATGGTTTTAAAGTGTAAAGCTAATGTCTATCTCATTTATGTAATATTTTTAAAGTATAGCTCGGTGTGAAGCATTTCTATATATCACGCGTCATACGAGCGTTAATATACAATCTTCGGACACTTTTAAATGAGTATAAAGAGTCTCATTCTCTGGACTATCTTTATTTATTGGCTTTCCTTTAAAAAAATTAGTATAATGGGTTATACTGGATGTTAATAGAGATCTTTGATGTTATTGTGCTCAATTACGGATTGGTAATATGTCTTTCTTTTTTTGTAAAAGAAAGATATATGTAAATCCTGTTTCTTCTTTTCTCCTTGAGGGGATAATTCTGTTTATATGTAATTGAGCCTATTGGATTTTCCTTTATGTCCTAGGCCCTCCAGCCTTTTTTCTATTCAGCTAAGTCTGGGTCATTGGTACAGTATAAAAATCTGAAAAAACTTATAGTAATTTATATATTTTTTATACTTACAAATGACCCAGATGGGGATGGCCCTCCCATGAGTTGGGAACTCATACCTCCCCGCTGATTATATAACATTTACCAGGCACTGGTTGTAAGAAGGAAGATTTGGTGCCAATTTTGGAACTTCCTTGACACTGCGCATGCGCAGTGGACAAAAGTATGGAGGACCAAATAGGACATTGATTTTTTGGATTTTGATGCAAATTTGGGGGATTGGGGGGGCAAAATTTGTGTTTGGCTCTGAATTTTTAAGAGTTAGCACCAGCTGAGTCTGGGTCATTGGTAAGTATAAAAAATATCCAGATGTTATTCCTCCGAATCAGAATGCTGCGACAAAGAATAAAAAACTGCTAGCGTCTTTGGACTCCGATTTTTTCGGCTGGGTTATGGAAGATACACCAGTTTACCCGGTTCAGTCCAGTAATGTGTCTCGCACTTTTGAACTGATAAATGGCACTATACTCAATCTATCCTCGTGACTGAGGAAAAGCAGTTTTTTTATCTACATGTGCTCTATCAATAATAGAAATAAATTTAAAATGGCAGGTCAGGGTATATTGAGAGTTCCTCTGCATTTAGACGAATAGGCTGAGGACTTAGATTTGTCCTTACCCTCATCTTTTTCTGTTCGCTCGGATACTATGGATACAAGGTTATTCTCCAATAGAGCAAATCTAGATGCTGTATCTTATGCAGATCACCTTACTAGAGCATTAGCACAACGTCTCAGTGGAGAAGAATTTGAGGATGTTCGTACCTCATTAAAAGAGTTATTTCTAGGGCTATAGCTTATTCCACATATAATTCTGCCTTATCAGTGGCTAATTTAGAGTTAGACGTGATGCAGCCCTAGCATCATCATCCCTGGTGGATGTTAAGGTGAAAAACTCTATTCAAGTCACCCCGGTATCCGGTGACCTTCTCTTTGATGGCAAGCTTTCATTGATCTATGATCAGGTCACTAAGAAAGCATCTGAAACTCTGCTTTTGAAATCAAGTTTCAAGTAAAACTGGTTCAGCAGAGAAGGGTAAAGGAGGAGCTTCAGGACAAAATACATCCAAAGGAAGCTCCTATAGAGGATACAAGAAATCCTCAGGTAGTTACCCTAGAGATCTTCAAAGTAGTGACTCAGGTAGGGGACGTGGGTCTGGCCGAGACTACCGGTCGGATGTCCCCAGGTCGGCGGGCCGGGGTGCTGCACGGGGAGGACATAGTTTCTCTTCCCGTAGGGCTCGCAGGCGCAGGAGGTGATAGTCAGGATCTCTATTGTGGTCCTGTTGGCTGAAGACTGTCAAGGTTTCTGATAAATTGGATTCCAATTACAGAAGACCTATGGGTCAGAGGGGTTATCTCGGAAGGCCTAAGGCTATCATTCCGAGAGAAACCTCCGTTAACACAAAGTCCACGCTGGACTCAGCTTCCGACCAACCCTCAAAAAAGTGATTCCCTCCTATCAGAGGTAAATTCTCTTTTGGAGAAAGACGCAATAGAGGTCGTAGAAAACCAGGATTCACTGGGTTTTTAGTCACCTGTTCCTGGTGCCGAAGCCAGATGGCTCGTTCTGTCCAGTAATAGATTTGAGCTTGATAAACAAACTGATCGTGGCTCCAAACTTTTATATGGAGACCATTCGATCAGTAAGAGCGAGCATTTGGGTGAGCGACTATGCATCAAGCATAGATCTAAAGGATGCGTACTTTCATGTCATGGTAAATCCAGCATTCAGAAAGTACCTACGGTTCGCCGTCCTAGGGGTCGTTTCTCAGTTCCAAGCGATGTGCTTCGGACTCAATATAGCACCCTGGGCATTCACTCGAATAATGAACTCGGTAATGGCATATTTCCAGGCTCATTCGTCTGTGGTAACATCGGCCTATTTGGACGACATTCTTCAGAGATACGGCAACAAAATGGTTAATCAGAATGATGTTCAGAGTCTGCTACAATTCCTCCGACATCTCGGTTTCATTGGAAACGAAAAGAAGTCGGATCTAGCTCCGTCCATGTCATTCATAGACTTGGGAATGAGCTTCGAGACTCACAACAATCTGGTTCATTTTCCATTACCCAGAGCAAAATTAGTCAGTTGTTATGCTCGCTTTTGTCTACACTCAAACACATTAACAGCAAGGGAATTTATGCGACTGATGGGGCTGTGCAGAGCGGCTGTGGATCTCATTCCGATGGGTCGCTTACACACGTCCACTCCAGATATTCTTTACTCAGAACTGGAGTGTGAAGACTCATTCGCTCGAGACCAGTATTGTTTTAACGGACCAAATAAAACAAAAAGTTCAGATTTGGGCAGACATTCAGTGGTTAACTCAAGGAGTTCCGCTGCAGCTGCCAGATCCGGTTTTTACGATTATGACGGATACGAGTCAAGCACGTTGGGGCGCGACCCTGAGCCCGACAGACTCGAAGTGTCAGGGTCTTTGGGACCCTGTGTTCCTGGACAAACATATAAACATCAAAGAAATGATGTCAATATGGCTAGAACTACGTCATTTGATGAACATAATACAGAATTCACATGTTCAAATACTGTCGGACAACTCAACAGTAGTAGCATATATTCGGAACCAAGGAGGCACACATTCGATTCCATTATACGAACTAATGGAGAGAATTCTTCTGTTTGTCTTGGAACATTACGTTCATCTATCGGTCCGTCATATACCGGGTCGTCTGAACATTCTAGCAGACTCGCTCTCTCGGAAAGGTCGCATGTTGCCTTCGGAATGGACTCTCAACAAGCGAGTATTCAGGCAGATTTGCAGTGCAAGATACTGCTGGTAGCATCTCTGTCGTCTCAGAAACCATGGATAAATCTACTCAGGTGTCTGTTATGGGACATTCCCTGGAAGCTTCCTCCACGGGAGGACCTTCTTTATCAGGGGAAGTCACGCACACTGCATCACAACCCACAGGGTCTCAACCTTCATGTATTTCTGTTGTGCGGTCCTTCTTGCACAGGAAGTGCTTTACAGGACTAGCAGTGGTCGCAATTTCTAACTGTAGGAGGGTCTGCTGCTTCATAATGATGAGTTGTATCGTGTAAGCAATTTTCAGATCTGCCGTGCAGCCACTTCCTGTTTGTCGATATTCTTTGAAATTTTACTGTACCCACTGAACATTGAAATTTTCCGTCAAGGTATTCTCTGCTTCTATGCAAGGGATTGATTTTATATTTGGTCTGCTGCTTCATAATGATGAGTTGTGTCGTGTATGCAATTTTCAGATCTGCCATGCAGCCCCTTCTTGTTTGCCGATACTTTGAAATTTTACTGTACCCACTGAACATTGAAATTTTCTGTCAAGGTTTTCTCAGCTTCTATGCAAGGGAATGATTTTGTATTTGGTCTGCTGCTTCATAATGATGAGTTGTATCGTGTAAGCAATTTTCAGATCTGCTGTGCAGCCACTTCCTGTTTGCCGATACTTTGAAAGTTTACTGTACCCACTGAACATTGAAATTTTCCGTCAAGGTTTTCTTGGCTTCTATGCAAGGGATTGATTTTATATTTGGTCTGCTGCTTCATAATGGCGAGTTGTATTATGTATGCAATTTTCAGAGCTGCTGTGCAGCCACTTCCTGTTCTGCGATACTTTGAAATTTTATGGTACCCACTGAACATTGAAATTTTTCGTCAAACTTTTCTCGGCTTCTGTGCAAGGGATTGATATTATATTTCATCTGGAGCCTGATAATGATCAGTTGTATCGTGTATGCAATTTTCAGATCTGCTGTGCAGCCACTTCCTGTTTGCTGATTCAATTGCATGCAGCGATGCAGGTCCAGACCCGGTATTGGTCTTGGCTTGTTATACTTACCAATGGCCCAGACGAGGATGGCCCTCCCATGAGTTGGGAACTCATACCTCCCCGCTGATTATATACATTTAGCAGGCACTGGTTGTAAGAATGAGGCTTGGTGCCAATTTCGGTACTTTCTTGACACTATGCATGCACAGTAGACAAAAGTATGGAGGACCATATAGGACATTAGTTTTTTGGTTTTGGGGATTTGGGGGGCAAAATGTGTGTTTGGCCCTGAATATGAGTTAGCACCAGCTTAGTCTGGGCCATTGGGAAGTATAAAAAATATATAAATTACTTTAAATTTTTTCATTTGTTTTTGGTAGCTTCCTTGTTTTACCGATCTTTCTGAATCAAGGATTTGTGTAATGCAAATGCTTATATCATCAAAACGGGCATGGCCTTATTTTTTGTTACAGATTTTTAGGCCTTAATTAGTTAATGTTTACAAATTTTGAGCTTGTCAGCATAGTAACTTGAACAAACGTTTCTGATTTAACTAATATTTGCCATACAGATCTTCTGCAATAATATTTCAAGTGAGCTTGAAAACTGGCCCCACCCAATTTTTTGTTACAGAGTTATGGGCCTTAATTAGTCAACTTTTACAAATTTTGAGCTTGTTAGGGCAATAACTTCTCTGATTTGACTAATATTTGCCATACAGGTCTTTTGCAATAATATCTCAAGTGAGTTCGAAAACTAGCCAGGTCCAATTTCTCATTATAGAGTTATATGGGCTTTAATTAAATAATTTTTATATTAGTTTAATATTTGATCGATCATATTGAAAAGGTTTACTGCGTGATAAATACTCTAGTAGAATCTGATAAAATCCTGTTAATTTAACCCTTTAGTCCTCAGATTAATTTTATGTTCATAACAACTGTATGTACATGCACGCAGCTATAGGTGACTTAACAGTGTTTCTACATCATTGTTGGCTGCTTGTATGGACAGCCAACAATGATGTAAATACACTGTCAACATAAATTCAGTCATCAACCATGCAAAGTTTCAAAAACATTTGGCCCTGTGGTTTTAGAGGAGAATATTTTTCAAAATCCACCAATCAGAATCAAAAAATGCTTCTGGCATCCATGTTTTTTGATGCACAGTAACAAAAATGAGGAGCATTTGTAGAAGACCTTCCATAGACTATTCCTGCCAGGTTTGGTCCAAGTCGTTAACCATGCAAAATTTCAAGACATTTGGCCCTGTGGTTTCAGAGGAGGAGATTTTTCAAAATCAACCAATCAGAATCAAAGAATGCCTCTGACGGCCATGTTTTCAAACCCATGGGATCAAAATGACGATCGTTTGTAGAGGACCTCCCATAGACTATCCCCGCCAGGTTTCGTTCATGTCGGCTCAGTAGTTCCAGAGAAGATGATGAAAATGTGATTTCTCATAGGGTTTCTATAAGCCATAATGGCGGCCATGTTTGTGACCCGATCAACATTAAAGGAGGATCGTTGGTAGAGGGGGTCCCAGTCATCATTTATGTGAAGTTTCAAAACATTTGGCCTGGCAGTTTCAGAGTAGAAGATTTTTGAATAACCACCAACCAGAATCAAAGAATGTCTGACAGAAACAAAATGAGGATCGTTTGTACAGGACATCCCATAGACCATTCCTGCCAAGTTTGGTTCACACCAGCTCAGCGGTTACAGAGAAGAAGATGAAAATGTGAAAAGTTTACAGGTGCCAGATGATGGTCCGGATGCCAAGTGATGAGAAGAGCTCACATGGCCTCTTAGGCCGGGTGAGTTAATAAAAAATCAAGTGGCGACATTGAATGGGTGGGGTCTATTCCTCAGATAAACTGTTAAGAATGCTTTTTGTTGACTGAGGCCGATGTCTCGGAATTGACATGCTCAAATTTTCTATATTTCAGAGTTCAAAGTTTATAGGAACCCCTCTCCCTAATCAGATGTATTTGTTGAAACTTTACTTAGATTTAATTGAAGGTTGGTATAGCATTAGTTTTAACATTAAATTTTGGTTCTATACATGCCTTCTTTTGTAATACAGTGGAGACCACTTAATTTGATATCTCTTAACTGAATAACCCTTTTAATTGAATATAATTTCCCAACACAAAACCATTTACCATACCTCCAGTACAAATTTGACCTGTTAATTGAATATAGTTTCTAGAGTAAACTCCTGTTAATTGAATAAAAAATCTTGTAACCTGTCAAAAAATTACCCTGACTCCTCCCAGTTTTCCTTTGTTTATAGACCTATATGGCCTCAGTACATCCAATACAGACATTTAATATATTATATCTTGTCTGACAGAGCTCATGGAGCTCTGCCAAACAAGATATAATTGAATAAATGCTAAGTTTATCTCCAGAATACAGGAAAGTGACACAATCCCTGTTAATGGAATACTCCTGTTAATTGAATAATTTGCATTGGCAAAGTGGCTATTCAATTAACAGGGTTCCACTGTACCACAAGATATGTGTGCTTGCTTCTGTGTGTTGTACAAGAAAAAGGGTATTTAATTGTTTTCTTTAACCCATAACCTAATAACATTAAGGAACAAATGTCCAGTGCGCTTCAAAAAGTCATCATTCAAATTGAATTAATTTTTCAATTTTTGCCTCCAAAATATGACTTATGACACTTCCTAGGAATAAGCTCATTGAGCTCATTCCTTTAGAGATCATAAGCTATGTGTTTTGGGAAAAAAATGAAAATGTTTAGTTATTCAAGAAATCTTTTTTAAGTGTCCTCTATTTTTGACCGCTCCAGTCTCCTGTTGATCCAGTGGTGAGAGAAATCAACCATGCTACTGTGTAAATTTCTCCCAGGTTTGTGGGAGAAAAATGAGTAAGAAGGCCATAGGCTACTTTTAGTGGGAAGATTACTCTCATTGTTTGCGTGCATGGGAGTGTCTCAGAGTCAGCGTCTGCTAGAGTAACCTCTGTGAAATGCTCATTGAATTAGATGCTGGTTCTCCCTTGTTAGGGATTGTACATGATTGTTTCAGAATGGGTACAAGGCTCTAGTTTTTAGCTTAACTTGACATAGTCAAGATAAGCTATTGCCATCACGCGTGTGGGAGTCTGTTAGTCTGCGAGTCTGTTAGTCTGTGACGTCTGTTCACATTTTCCTTTAGCACGGGCTACACCCCGCAGTTCTTGTCTGATCGTCACGAAATTTCATATGCAGGTTTGGGGTCATGTCTAGATGAGAACGTCCCCTTTTGGTCTCGATCGGGCAAACGGTATGGCTGCCTGAGCCCAAAACCCGAAAACCATTAGCACAGTCTACAGGTCGTATTTACGAAGGGATTTCATTGTAACTTGGTAGGATGCCTCTGTATAATGCCTAGATGAAAACATCCCCTTTTGGGCATGATCTATCAACCGTGATGGCTGCCCAAGCCTGAAACCCAAAAACTTTTAGCACAGTCTGCAGGTCATGTTTAATGTGGAGGGATTTCATTGTAACTTGGTAGGATGACTCCTTGTGATGTCTAGATGAGAATTTCCCCATTTGGGCATGATCTGCCAACCGTGACGACTGCCCGAGCCCAAAACCCGAAAACCTTTACTACAGTCTACAGGTCATATTTATTGAGGAATTTCATTGTAACTTGGTGGGTTGACTTCATACAATGTCTAGATGAGAAAGTCACATTTTGGGCATGACTGGGCAACTTTGATGGCTACAGGGGCCCAAAGCCCGAAAACCTTTAGCACAGTCTAGAGGTCATATTTATGAAGGGATTTCATTGTAACTTGGTAGGATGACTCCAAATAATGTCTAGATGAGAACGTCCCATTTTGATCGCGATCATGCAGCCTTGATGGGTGCCCGAGCCCAAAAACCTTTAGCATAGGCAAAAGGTCATATTTAAGGGTGGATTTCATTGTAACCTGTTAGGTTGACTCCATGTAATGCCTAGATGATGACATCCCCTTTTGGTCGTGATTGGTCAGTTGTGATGGCTACTAGTGCCCGAAGCCCGAAAACCTTGAGCACAGTCTACAGGTCATATTTATGAAGGGATTTCATTGTAACTTCTTAGGATCACTCCAGATGATGCCCAGATGAGATTGTCCCCTATGGTTGCGATCATTCAGCCATGATGGCTGCCCGAGCCCGAAGCCCGAAAACCTTTAGCACAGTCCACAGGTCATATTTATGAAGGGATTTCATTGTAACTTGGTATGTTAGCTTCATATAATGTCTAGATGAGAACGTCCCCTTTTGGACATGATTGGGCTACTGTTATGGCTAAAGGTGCCCGAAGCCCGAAAACCTTTAGCACAGTCTACAGGTCATATTTATGAGGGGATTTCATTGTAACTTGGTAGGATGACTCCAAATAATGTCTAGATGAGAACGTCCCATTTTGGCCATGATCGTTCAGCCTTGATGGGTGCCCGAGCCCAAAAACCTTTAGCATAGGCAAAAGGTTATATTTATAGAAGGATTTCATTGTAACCTGTAAAGTTGACTCCATATAATGCCTAGATGATGACATCCCCTTTTGGTCGTGATTGGTCAACTTTGATGGCTACAGGTGCCCGAAGCCCGAAAACCTTGAGCACAGTCTACAGGTCATATTTATGAAGGGATTTCATTGTAACTTCACAGGATCACTCCAGATGATGCCCAGATGAGATTGTCCCCTTTGGTTGCGATCATTCAACCATGATGGCTGCCGAAGCCCGAAAACCTTAAGCACAGTCTACATGTCATATTTATGAAGGGATTTCATTGTAACTTGGTAGGTTGACTTCATGTAATGTCTAGATGAGAACGTCCCCTTTTGGACATGATTGGGCAACTTTGACGGCTAAAGGTGCCCGAAGCCCGAAAACCTTTTGCACTGTCTACAGGTCATATTTATGAAGGGATTTCATTGTAACTTGGTAGGATGACTCCAAATAATGTCTAGATGAGAACGTCCCATTTTGGCCGTGATCATTCAGCCTTGATGGGTGCCCGAGCCCAAAAACCTTTAGCATAGGCAAAAGGTTATATTTATAGAAGGATTTCATTGTAACCTGTTAGG
This sequence comes from Pictodentalium vernedei, assembly GCA_031216915.1. Lineage (NCBI taxonomy): Eukaryota > Metazoa > Mollusca > Scaphopoda > Dentaliida > Dentaliidae > Pictodentalium > Pictodentalium vernedei. The sequence goes on along the minus strand of CM062295.1, from coordinate 299,571,038 downwards.
TTGACTCCATATAATGCCTAGATGATGACATCCCCTTTTGGTCGTGATTGGTCAACTGTGGTGGCTACAGGTGCCCGAAGCCCGAAAACCTTGAGTACAGTCTACAGGTCATACTTATGAAGGGATTTCATTGTAACTTCGCAGGATCACTCCAGATGATGCCCAGATGAGATTGTCCCCTTTGGTTGCGATCATTCAACCATGATGGCTGCCCGAGCCCGAAGCCCAAAAACCTTTAGTACAGTCTACAGGTCATATTTATGAAGGGATTTCATTGTAGCTTGGTAGGTTGACTTCATATAATGTGTAGATGAGAACGTCCACTTTTGGACACGATTGAGCAACTGTGACGGCTTCAGGGGCCAAAAGCCCGAAAACCTTTAGAACAGTCTACAGGTCATAATTATGAAGGGATTTCATTGTAGCTTGGTAGGATGACTCCAAATAGTGTCCAGATGAGAATGTCCCCTTTTGGTTGCGATCATTCAACCATGATGGCTGCCAGAGCCCAAAACCCAAAAACCTTTAGCACATTCTACAGGTCATATTTATTAGGGGATTTCATTGTAACTTGGTAGATTGACTTCATATAACGTCTAGATGGGAACGTCCCCTTTGGACGCAATTGGGAAACTGAAGCAACAGGGGCCCGAAGCCCGAAAACCTTAAGCACAGTCTACAGGCCATATTTATGAGGGGATTTTAATGTAACTTGATAGGATGACTCGTTTTGGAATAATTTCACTGTAACTTGGTAACTTTTGTTGATATATGTTAACTGTGAGGGCCACATACATTAACTGTGAGGTCATATTAACTCACACCTCAGCTCTTTAGTACAGTGTACACCTCATATTATTTTTATCATAAACATAGCACACAGGGAACAGAAATGAACATATTCCCAATTATCACAATTCTTGTCTTATTTCATAATCCTTTCATAAACATTGAACATTATCCTTTTCATCAAACACAACACACGAGTTAAGCTACAGTGTCATTGACACTTTCATTTTCAGAAAATGAAATGATTCTATATTTGAAGAAAATAGAAAATTTTTTTTTTTTCTGAATTAGAAATCCTAGTGCTTTGAGAAAAGATGTTTACTCGCAACCGCTTCGCTAAAAAATCCTGCTTGTTTCTTGCTACAGCACAATTTGTTCAACTTACGTCATCGCTGTTCGAGCCTTTCCATTTGGGTGAATTATGGTTGAGTGAGATTGCTATTAATCCGTAACCCCATCCTTAAAAAATTCCAAACACTTTCGTGTTCTCCCCTCTAATGCATTCCAATTCTGCCTCGCTGCCCAAGACTTTCCATGTCTCTATCTTTGTGTAAATTATGATCGGGCAAGAATGCTTTAGGAGGTTTTCACTAGTCTTCAAGGCAATTATTGGGTCACTGCAATGACAACACTCGCTTCGAGTTATATATTTTCTTTTGAGAAACATCACATTTGTTTTACAATATACACGATTTGTGAGATATATTAATTATTACTGTGTTAAATTTTTTGGTCCGAAAAAGGCAACTATTTTAAAGACAGGATTTGAAGGAAAAATAAATAACCAGTCATGTGCAATTTTTATCTCAGTTTTTAAAAGGCTTTTTGCAATACTTTGATCATTGTATGGTTTGTCATTTATGGCGGCGTATTAGTGCCATGTAATTTTTAGCTAACATTGACAAAGTCAAGATAAACTAGAGAATTGTAATTTGTTGGACAAATTACGGGCTTTCCCAACTTTATAATGTGAAAAGGCAAACTGTATTGTACACAAAACTATCGATCAGTTTTGAAAACAGAAAATTTAGTGGAAATCAAAGTTTTTGTGATGCTATTAGTATTTTTTCTACTAGATATTTGAGATACAGCAGGACACCAAAACATTTAACACCAAATTTGCTCTTCGATAATTACAGAATATTTTCATAGAAAGCAAAACAAGCGATGTCCTTTCTGCTTTGGAAAAAATTAGTACATATGAATTATGGGCGTATGGGCCGGGGTTTCATGAAGGACTGTGCCCCGACCCACCCCTGAGTCAGGAAGGAGCCGATTTTTCAGCCAATATGCCAGCGGTTCTCTCCAGGTAATCAATGGGAGGGACCACCCCCCCCCCCTCCCTCCCATACCCACATTTGGCATTTCCTCCTGAGATTCAACATTTTTGGGCTAAAAGGGTTCATCCCCCCCCCCTTCCTGAAAAATAGCCCTGTACGCCTATGCAATGAATAACTGGACTTGAATAAATACCTATATTTTTATACTGTACCAATGACCCAGACTTAGCTGGTGCTAACTCTAACAAAACCAGGGCCAAACACAAATTTTGCCCCCCAATCTCCAAAATTTGCATCCAAAACAAAAAGAAATCATGTCCTAAAGGACCTCCATACTACGCCTCTACTGCGCATGCGCAGTGACGCAGACGTCCCGAAATTGGCGCCAATTATCATTCTCTGTTTGGCCCTTCATCAGTCAACATCTCACTGATCTTTGTGCTTGTAAATCTCAGTTTAAAGGATGCCAGACACGTAATTTTTGGAGAAAATGTGATTCTAAGGAGGATAGAAGGAGGAGAGGAAAAAGAAGTGACATAAAATAATCAGGGCTGTACTTAAAATTTTTTGATGAAATTATGTTAAGTTGCCTATTTTCGAGGCATGGGCCTCTTGTTGTCATTCTTGCTAATTGTTGCACTGCTTATTCAGTGTTTCCTCTCCCCTAGCCTTCTAAAGTCCCCCCTTGCAATTCTCCCATGCTTTTGGCATATTTTTGAGAAATTTCATTTCTAAAATTTCCTGGGAGAGTTGCTTGGTTACAGAATGTTTTCTGTTATTTTCCCCATAGTTACGTTTTCACCCAGGGGTGTATAACGTTTGTGTTCTGCATCTTCCATCTGATGTTCTGCAGATTCTCCCCTGGGAGTCTCTGTTTTGCATCAGATAGAGTGTAATTGATGACTGATTCCGGGCCAGTTTTTTCAGTGCCTGGAGTCATGTTTTCTGGTGTTTTTACACTGTTTGTTTTCATTGGCAACAGCCTTTTTTGAGGGGGGCTGTTTGCCTTTGCTGTAGTTTATCTCACTATAAGATACATTTATATTATCCGTAAGTGTCTCATTAATTATTTATTATAAATTTAAAATTTTTGACCACACTTTGCCATCGGATCCATCGGGGCTCAACGTTACTTTTCAGCAACTTGGGCTTCGCTGAAAAAATATTTTTTCAAAATTATTTTGTTTTGCAATTGTTTTTTCATTTATTAATGGATCATGTTGTTATGTATCTTTGTGTCAGGGTTTTTTGCGAGTAACTAGGACTTATTGTTCTTTCACAATGAAGGGACGTTGTTCAAATTGTAATAGGAAGAAATCTTCCTCTGACTTTCATGATCATTGTATTAATTGTAGTCAGTGTTCTCGCATTAATCCCTGTCCTATATGTGAACATTGGGATGAGAAACATTGGAAACGTGTGTCACGATATGTTGTTTCTGGAGAAAGAGCAATGCCGGCTCTTTCTCCGCAAGGTCACTCTACTCTCTCAGTTTCTATTTCAGAGGAACCAGAACAGGGTGATGTTTCCATGTTATCTTCTTCAAGTGTGCGTCCGTCGTCACAAATGAATTCAGAGCTAGCGGCAAAAGTGCTCATGGAGATTAGACAAATGTCGTCCGCTAGCTCGCCCGGTGTAGCGTCCATTCACCGAATGGTTCGGCATCCGGGTTCGTCCGATGCGGTCCAAGAGGAAATTTTGGGTGATGCGAGCACTATAAACATAATAGATGCACACCCAGTGACGGCGGATAGTAAGCGAGAACGGAGGAAGCCTTTGAGTCCGGTTCCTAGCTCGTCCAGGTCCAGCCGGGCCGCGAGCGAGAGAGGCCCCTCTCTCGTACAACAACATCTGGGACCGCACCTTGGCTGCGTGACCGCCGATATATTACCAGCTTCGCCGATCAAGGATTCTTCGGCGACCAGGTCACACCATCCGGCAGCCAGGGATTCGAGACCGATGGACTCCGGACGTTCGCATAGGAAAAGTATGCGGGAGCCATCTGATGCGGAGCTGCCCTCGGCGAAGCAGCGAAAGACTGCGCCTCCGCAGTTCTCGACGCCGGACATTCTTGTGCAGATAGCACAGCTTATCGCAGCATCCCAGCAGCTGACAGAAACGGTGTCGGATCGAGAATTATCCGACGGCGCTGGGTCGGTACGCTCCGCCGAAGCATCGGGGGCGGACGACCGGGAACATCATGAGGTCCAACCGGATGGTGAAAAGGATACGGATGACTTGGAGCTATCCCTTTCGGAACAACATAAAGCTGCCGTGGACTTCATTCGGCACTTTCTCCCTCAAGTTGTTCCGTCGGGCCAGACTGCTGCGCTTCCGGACAAGAGAATTATAGCGTCATTGGACTCTGAATTTTTTGAGCGGTTCAGGGACATCGCTCCGGAGTTTCCATCGCAGTCCAATAATGTTGCAAGAACATTTGAATTATTGAATGACGCTATATTTAAACTTGCTTCCAGGACGGGGAAAGCAGGTTTCTTGTCCGCTAATACTCTCAACCTGCCTTTCATTAATGCAAGGAATAAATTCGATACGGCAGGACAGGGTATACCGAGAGTTCCTCTGCGTATGGACGACGAGGCGGAAGACTTAGAGCTATCATTACCGTCGTCAGCTTCTATTCCAACCGCGGTGTTGGAAACAGCTATTGCGTCTAACAGAGCCAATTTAGATGCCTTATCTTACGCAGATCACCTTACTAAGGCGTTATCACTGCGCCTTCAGGGGAAAGAGTTTCAGGATATACAATCCTCTTTAAGACTTCTTTCAAGGGCAGTAGCTTATTCCACGTGTAACTCCGCCCTTTCAGTGGCAAATCTGGAGTTGGTTAGACGTGACGCAGCCCTAGCTACATCCACACTAGTGGATTCTAAGGTGAAGAACTCTCTTAGAGTCGCTTCGGTCTCAGGAGAACTTCTCGTTGACGGCAAGCTTTCCGCTATTTATGATAAAATCACAAAGAAAGCTAAGGATTCTCTGTTGTTCAAATCTGCTCCTAAGAAGTCGGATACAGCAGACACGAATAAGACAGGCACTTCTGGGTCTAATGCGCCCAAGAGAGGTTCCTATAGAGGTTCCGGTGCGTCCTCTTGGTCTTATTCGAGAGACCGTCAGGATAACGACTCTCGTTCGGGACGTCCTTCAGGCCGGGACAATCGGTCGGACGCCCCGAGGTCGACGGGGCGAGGTGCGGGTCGTGGAAGACGTGGTTTCTCCTACCGCAGGCCTCGCAGGTCCAGGAGGTGATGGCTTAAACCTCTATCGCGCTCCGGTTGGCGGAAGGTTGTCGAGCTTTTCACAAGAATGGGCGTCGATTACGGACGACCCTTGGGTGAGAGGAGTGACTTCGGAAGGTCTAAAGATATCCTTCAAACGAAAGCCTCCATTAACTCGAAGTCCAAAGTGGACTCATCTTCCGTCAAATCCGCAGAAAAGAGACGCCCTGTTATCAGAGGTGCAGTCTCTTTTAATGAAGAACGCGGTAGAGGTCGTAGAAAACCAGGAATCTCCGGGATTCTACAGCCATCTGTTTCTGGTTCCGAAACCAGACGGCTCGTTCCGTCCAGTCATAGATTTGAGCTGGATAAACAAGCTGATCGTCGCTCCGAAGTTTTATATGGAGACGATTCGATCGGTCAGAGCGAGTATTCGGGTGAACGATTATGCAACGAGCATAGATCTCAAAGATGCGTACTTTCACGTCATGGTACATCCGACATTCCAAAAGTATCTACGCTTCGCAGTCCTAGGAGTGGTGTATCAATTCCGGGCGATGTGCTTCGGATTGAATCTAGCACCCTGGGCTTTCACTCGGGTAATGAACTCGGTAATGATCTACTTCCGAGCTCATTCGTCTGCGGTAACGTCGGCCTACCTGGACGACATTCTTCAGAGGTACGGCAACGAGTTAACGCTTCAGAACGATGTTCAGAATCTTCTTCTATTGCTCCGACGTCTCGGTTTTATAGTAAACGAGGAGAAGTCGGATCTGGTGCCGTCCAAGTCATTCACTCATCTGGGAATGAGCTTCGAGACGCACAACAATCTCGTTCGTCTGCCGTTAACCAGAGCGAAATTAGTCAGTTGTTACGCTCGCTATTGTCTGCACGCAGACAAAGTCACGGCGAGAGAATTTATGAGACTGATAGGTCTGTGCGGAGCCGCCGCGGATCTCATTCCGATGGGGCGGTTACGCACACGTCCTCTTCAAATTTTCCTGACTCAGAATTGGAGTGTGAAAATTCATTCGCTCGATGTAGACGTTCTCTTGTCAGATCAAGTGAAACAAGAGATTCAGACTTGGGCAAACATTCAGTGGTTAACTCAAGGAGTTCCGCTGCAGTTGCCGGATCCGAGTTTTACCGTTATGACGGATGCCAGTCAAATAGGTTGGGGTGCATCATTAATCCCAACGGATTCGAGATGCCAGGGTCTTTGGGATCCGCAATTCCTGTGCAAGCACATAAACATCAAGGAAATGATGTCAATTTGGCTTGCGTTACATCACTGGATGGACATTATTCACGATGCTCATGTCCAAATCCTATCCGACAATACGACAGTAGTGGCGTATATACGGAATCAGGGAGGCACTCATTCAGTTCCGTTGTTCAGTCTAACGGAAAGAATCCTTCTGTTTGCGCTAGAACATCATGTTCTTCTTTCGGTCCGTCACATACCGGGTCGTCTGAATGTGCTAGCAGACTCCCTTTCACGAAAGGGTCGCTTGTTGCCGTCGGAGTGGACTCTCAACAAACAAGTATTCAATCAGATTTGCTACCAATGGGAACAGCCAATGATAGACTTATTTGCGACACATCTCAACAATCAGTTGCAGACGTATGTGTCTCCGTGTCCGGATCCAAGAGCATTTGCAGTAGATGCTCTGTCGATCCCTTGGGACGGAATGATAGGATATGCGTATCCTCCAGCGCCGTTAATTCAACAAGTATTGCTAAAGATAAAACAATCTCAATGCAAGATTCTGTTGGTAGCATCTCTGTCGCCACAGAGACCGTGGATAAATCTACTCAGGTGTCTGTTGTGGGACCTACCGCGGAAGCTTCCTCCACGGGAGGATCTTCTTTCGCAGGGGAAATCGCGCCAACTCCATCACAACCTGCAAGGTCTCAACCTTCACGTTTTTCCGTTGTGCGGTCCTTCTTGCATGGCAAGCACTTTACAGGACGAGCAGTGGACGCGATTTCTGACTGTAGGAGGACCTCCTCTTCGCTAAACTATGCGGCTAAGTGGAAGGTTTTTCGTCGTTGGTGTAGGGATCATTCTGTAGATATATTCGATCCCTCTATACCAGACATTGCAAACTTTCTAGTATACTTGTTTGACGTAATCAAACTGCAGCCTGTTACTATAAAGGGTTATAGATCTATGTTATCTGATACCTATGCACATCATGATAGTTTACAAATTGAATCTAATGTCTCCTTATCGAAGTTGGTTAGAAACTTTTCGATAAATAGACCCAGAACTCTTAGATTAATTCCTAAGTAGAATTTAGCTTGGGTTCTTCTTAAATTGAAGGAAAAGCCATTTGAACCTCTTGGGACAGTAGATTTCAAATTCTTATCTTATAAGACAGCTTTTCTCTTAGCTTTCTCTTCTGCTAGAAGAGTCAGTGAGCTTCATGCACTATCGGTGGATGATTCTCATTATCGTAGTGTTGGGAACACTATCACCTTCACTACTAATGTGGGTTTTTTAGCTAAGAATCAGGCTCCTAATAAATATCCGGAACCTATTGTTATTAAGGCTCTTCCGTCTTCAGACGGGCGTAGGCCTTTACTCTGTCCTGTTAGAGCATTACGTATCTATAAACAGAGATCTCAGTTTATCAGAAAGGGACAGAAACGTTTCTTTCTGTCTTTGATGCCTAATAGAAAGGACATTTCGGTCCATTCTATTGCTAGATGGATTCAGTTAACTATCCGTACTGCTTATGAAGATTTATCTTCTTCTCAGCATTCTGTGCTTAAGATTTCTGCTCATGAAGTAAGAGCTCTTTCTACTTCCTGGGCTTATGCTAATAGTGTTGCTATTACAGATTTAATGAAGGCTGCTTATTGGTCTCAGCCATCCACATTTACGAATTTTTATCTCAGAAATATTGAGTCCATTTCTGGAGACCTGCATTGTTTAGGTCCGTTATCTGTTGCTCAGAATGTCGTCCACTAAACAGTTGCAACTATAGTTATGCAGGCTTTCTGTTCCGGCAGTGACTCCGTCCGGCTGCCCTCTTCGCTCTGGGCTATTTGACCCAGGGCAAGGGGAAGGGGGGGGGGGGGGGGGGGGCGGGTGCAGACAGTGCTATTTTTAAGTGGCCAAAGCACATGTTTCATTAAGTCCCAGAACATAAGTAAAGCCAAATTTATTGATAAAACATCTCTGCATATAGCAAAGCAAAGTGTCTCAAATTAACCCATTCCAAAATGATAGTAGAAAGTAACCAAAGTTGGATAATTTGGGTATTTCCAAATGGTACACTTATTCTCACTCTCATTGTGCTTGTGCTTGAGGGTTAAATCTGAGATTGAAAAGGTATACCAATCTTACTCAGGGAAGGCGAGTACAGAAAAGTACGAAATTAATCAGAAAATGAATTTTGTCTGACGGTACTAATATTTGTACGAGCAAAACTGGTACTGGATTTATTTATTTATTTATTTATTAGGTTTTAACGACACATTAACAGCCAAGGTCATATTATGTCGGTGACAGTTGTATGGGTGGAGAAAGCCGGCATACCCAGAGAGAACCACCGAGCAATGACAAGCAGCTGCCAGCTCCCCAATATAGTGCCTCCGCACTGTAGCATAGGCAGGGTTATAATTGGTTGAAGACATGCGCACCATCAACATGCAGTATGCCTTAGTACACGGCATCATGGTGCCCATGCGGACAGTCGGGGTGAAGTGATTGGGACATAATTGGAATATATCCGACAGATACAATGTCGGATATATTCCAATTATGTCCCGATCATGCAAGGCAGCAACTTGAAATTCTCAGAATGTTTCCCACTGTCCCTGCTCGACAGTTTAGTATCTTTGTCAAGTGCCGAGACCGCGTGGAAATACCGTGGATCAGGTGGAAACCGAGGGCACGATTCGTCCCTACTTTATTCTCAATTCAACGACTTTTCCATTCATTATTTACCTGTCACCGGCTGAGTTAGGTATTATATTTGTCTATTTGATGAATTTTTCAACCTTAACTATTTGCGGCTTCATGTTGCACCACCTTTGGAAGGCTGCACGGTTACCAATATATTCAGGGATTGATTTTACGAAAATAACTATTATTCCGACTATACCCACATGGGAACTCCTAAATATGCCAAGGGTTAAACTTTTGATAATGACGTATAAAACAGAAGTTGCCATGCTATGCTTGCTGCATGCAGGCATAGAAAACATTCAGTGCTCAATGAATTGGGAATGGAGTAAATTGTCACTTAAACCTACGAAATTCTGAAAAAATGAGTTTTTTCGACGGCATCTACCATTATGCATCTGAGACAGGGATTGCGTTAAACTTTACAGCAACCTTATAACATAAAATATTCTTGGAATTGAACTGTGAATCCGAATTTCGAAAGCATTTTCGGATATTCTATTCCAAACTACCACTGCACGCTTATCAATATTCTGTGATTTTATAAAAATTAAAATTATTCCGACCATACCCATATGGGCAGTCTCGAATCTGCCAACGGTTAAACTTTTAATAATGACATATAAAACAAAAGTTGTCATACTATGACTGCTGCATACAGCCATAGAAAACGTTCAGCGCTCAATCAATTAGGAATGGAGTAAATCGTCACTTAAACTTACCAAATTCTGAGAACGAGAGTTTTTTGGACTCCACCTATCTTTATGCAAACAGAACGAGCATAGGGTTAAGCTTTACAACCAAATTTGCAACAGCAAATATGCTCGGTAGGCAATTGTAAATACGAACATGTAAATCATTTTTCGATATTCCTTTCCAAAATGGAAGAAAAGTGAGCTCCAAATTAGCCAATTTTATGAAGAATTTTAGGGCACTCAAATTCAAGGCCCGAAAACTGGGTGAAGGTTAAAACTTTGAATAAAATATATAACAGCAAAATTGTTCTTGGATGAAGGCCCAATCCTCTCATGGAAAAGGTTTTGAGACAATATGGCTCCAGTGCTGAGAAAGTGCATGTAAACGTTGGCGAAAATAACAATTATTCTGACAGTACCCTTATGGGAAGTCTCAAATCTGCCAAGGGTTAAACTTTTAATAATAATATATTGAACAAAATTTGTCATACTTTGACTGCTGTAAGCAGCTATAGAAAACATTCAGAGCTCAAGCAATTAAAAATGGAGTAAATCGCCACCTAAATTTACCAGATTCTGAAAAAATTGGAATTTGTTTGGACTGTACCTACTTTTATGCAACCAGAATGGGATAGGGTTAAACTTTACAACCAAACTAACACAGCAAATATGCTCGATAGTCAATTGTGAACACGTACATGAAAAGTGTTTGAAATTAACCCTTTTCAAAATAATAGAAAAGGCAACCAAAAATGGCTAATTTTGGCATTTTCAAATGGAACTCTTATTCTCGGCCTCATTGTGCTAGAGGGTTAAATCTGAGATTAAGAAGTAAACAGTAACTTTCTTCCACAATCATTGTTGCATCTAACCATTCCGAAATAATTATTACAACTACCTTGTAATTAGAAAAAATTGCTCTTGAAGTTGGCAAAAATAACAAATATTCTGACAGTACCCTTATGGGAAGTCTCAAATCTGCCAAGGGTTAAACTTTTAATAACATATAGAACAAAATTTGTCATACTTTGACTGCCGCAAGCAGCTATAGAAAACATTCAGAGCTGAAGCAATTAAAAATGGAGTAAATCGCCACCTAAACTTACCAAATTCTGAATAAATTGGAGTTTTTTTGGACGGTACCTACTTTTAAGCAATCAGAATGGGATAGGGTTAAACTTTACAACTAAACTTACAGCAGCAAATATGCTCAGTAGTCAATTGTGAATACGTACATGAAAAGTGTTTGAAATTAACCCCTTTCCAAAATGATGGAAAAAGCAATCAAAGTTGGCTAATTTTGGCATTTTCAAACGGTACTCTTATTCTCACCCTCATTGTGCTTGGGGGTTAAATCTGAGATTAAAAAGTAAACAGTAACTTTCTTCCGCAATCATTGTTGCATCTAACCAAATCAAAATAATTGATACAACAACCTTGTTATTAGAGAAATTTGCCCTTGAAGTCGGTCAATTTTGAAGAAAAATTCTATATTCATGTCATTTTTGGCCAGTCGGGGTTAAAGTTGAAAGATCTGAGTGGTGATTGTGGTGTATCCTATTATGATCTAAATGTGTGGAAAATTTGAGCTAAATAACTGTAAACAATTTTGAGACATTCGAAAAATGCTGAAATTTTGAAGGTTTTGGCAGAATATTTTGAAAAGATGCGTTTTCACAGATATGACGATACCGCATTTCACTAGATTTTATGACATTACATAAGTGTGCCAAATTTGGTCAAAATTGTATAGCTTGTTTTCGAGCAGCTCAAACAAAATTCAGGGAGGAAAAAAAAAAAAAAAATAGAGAAGAAAAATTTTGAAAAAGAAGAATAACAATAGTGTTTCCCAAACTGGGTTTGGGAAAGCCTAATTATTGCCATCACACATGTTCACATTTTCTTTAGCACAGGCTACACCCTGTAGTTCTTGTCTGATCACCACAAAATTTCATATGCAGGTTTGAGGTCATGTCTAGATGAGAACATCCCCCTTCGTTGCGATCGGTCAACCGTGACGGTTCCGTGGGCCCGAAGCACGAAAACCTTGAGCACATTGTATAGGTTGTATTTATGAAGGGATTTCATTGTAACTTCGTAGGATGACTCTGTATGATGTCTGGACGAGAAAGTCCTTTTTTGGCTGGGTTCAGTCAACCATGACGACCGCAGTGGTGCATTACCTAGTTTACTTTAGTACAGTCTACATGTCCACAGCTTGCATTTATGAAGGGATTTCATTGCAAATTTGTAGGATGACTCATTATAATGCCAAGATGACAACGTCCTATTTTGACCATGATAGGTCAACCGCGATGGCCTCACAGTCCTGTGACCTAGATTTGTTTAGCACCGTCTACAACTCATATTTACTAAATGATTTCATTGTAACTTGGAAAGATAACTCGGTATGATGTCTCAATGAGACTTCCCTATTTTGGTCACAATCGGTCAGCCTTTACTGCCATCTGGTCATGTAACCTAGCTTACTTTAGCACTCTCTACAGGTTGTTTTTATGGAGGGATTTCATTGTAACTTGGTAGGATAACTTGGTATGATATCTAGATGAGACTTTCCTATTTTGATCATGGTCAGTCAACTATGACTGCCGAACTGTCATGTGTTCTTGATTCCTTTAGCAAAGTCTATGAGTTATATTTATGATGGGAATTTATTGTAACTTGATAGGATGACTCGTTTTGGAATAATTTTACTGTAACTTGTTAACTTTTGTTGATATACATTAACTGTGAGGGACCATTAACCCAGACCATAATTCGTTAGTACAGTCTGCACCTCAAATTATTCTTATTGAAAACAGCATACAGGGAACAGAAATTAACATATTCTCAATTATCACAATTCTTGTTGAATTTCATAATCCTTCCATAAACGTTGAACATTATCACGCAGTCAAGTTAAGCTACAGTGTCACTGACACTTTCATTATTATACCCCATGCAACGAAGTTGCAGGGGTATAATGTTTTTGACTGGTCCGTCCGTCAGTCTGTCAGTCCGTCATTCAGGCCTACTTGTTTTTCGGACTTTTTTTCTACACGCTTCCAGTTATTGAGCTGATTTTTGGTATGTGAGTCTAACATGGTGGCCTACAGAACAAGTTTGCATTTTGTTCCGCTCCACTGATTTTTACCAAAATTACGGCCCTTAGACTCTGAAAAATGGATCAAAATTTACAGTTTTCCGGACTTTTTTTCTACACGCTTCCAGATATTGAGCTGATTTTTTAGTATGTTAGTCTGACACAGTGGCCTACAGATCAAGTTTGCATTTTGTTCTGCTCCACTGATTTTTACCGAAATTACGACCCTTAAACTTTGAAAAGTTCATCAAAATTACAGTTTTGCGGCCTTTTTTCCTACACGCTTCCAGATATTGAGCTGATTTTTAGTATGTTAGTCTAACATGGTGGCCTACAGAACAAATTTGCATTTTGTTCCTCTCCACTGATTTTTACCGAAATTACGGCCCTTAGACTCTGAAAAGTTCATCAAAATTACAGTTTTGCGGCCTTTTTTCCTACACGCTTCCAGATATTGAGCTGATTTTTGGTATGTTAGTCTAACATGGTGGCCTACAGAACAAGTTTGCGTTTTGTTCTGCTCCACTGATTTTTACTGAAATTACGGCCATTGAACTTTGAAAAGTTCATCAAAATTACAGTTTTGCGGACTTTTTTCCTACACGCTTCCAGATATTGAGCTGATTTTTGGTATGTTAGTCTAACATGGTGGCCTACAGAACAAGTTTGGGTTTTGTTCCGCTCCACTGATTTTTACCAAAATTACGGCCCCATACACTGTTTTCAGCAGTATTCCTAGAATCTATGTTGATTTTTAAAAAATGATTAGAGCTTGAAATATTGGGGCGCGTGGGGTATGTGAGCGTGCTCACTAAGGTTCTATATTTTAGCCTGAGAGAGCAATTTTTAGCTCACCTGACTTTCAGTCAGGATAAACTAGAGTAATCACTCACCGTCTGTCATCCTTGAACATGGTGTTTGCACTTGCCCCTCCTAAAATGGCTGAACAAATTTTAGTTAAATTTGAGGTGATTGCTTGTTCTGACATCGCATTTTGTTTTTGTTTTTTTCAGATCAACTTGCCCAGCCCCATCGTGTGTGTATGTATGTCTGTGTGTGTGGGGAGGGGGGGGGGGGGGGGAATCCTCCAAATTTTTTTTTTTTTTTGGGGGGGGGGGGGGGGGGGGGGAATCCTCCAAATTTTTTTGTTCCAAATTTGGTATGTGATATTATTGAGTCATAAGTACTTGACCCTTGCATAAAAAATGTTCTTGTGTCCTCGTAAGAGCCCCAGGAACTAATAAGAGAAATATTTCAAATGCCCATATTTCCCAAACCACACGCAACATAGAACTGTTATTTGGTATGAAGCCTCCTCAGGACCAGTAGAATTGAATGGTAAAAAACATTGCCAGCGGTTGTGTCAGGGTGTTCTGTAGGTGTGTGTGGGGAGGTGGTACTCAATGAGTCGGCATATTTGCAAAAATTAAAGACGACTTTTTCTCCAGAACAACTGATCAGAATCTTTTGACATTTGGTATTCTGCATCCATGGTTCATATTTGGGCTCACTACAGGAATACAAGAATTTTTATCTTTGGGCAATATGGGGAATATACTTTTTAAAAATCTTCTTCAGAACCACCAGTTAGAATCTTTTAATGTTTTAACGTCATTGTTATGAGGGTCAACTTCAAGATTGTTCAAGTCAAGTCCCTTGTTTAATATTTGGGTTTCCTGTGGGAGCCCAAATTTTAACTTAGTGCAATATGAGGGAATTTCTTTAAAAATCTTCTTCAGATTCACCAGTTAGAATGCTTTCATTTTGAGCTTAACTTGACATAGTCAAGATAAGCTATTGCCATCACGCGTGCGGAAGTCTGTTAGTCTGTGACGTCTGTTCACATTTTCCTTTAGCACGGGCTACACCCCGCAGTTCTTGTCGGATTGTCACGAAATTTCATATGCAGGTTTGGGGTCATGTCTAGATGAGAACGTCCCCTTTTGGTCGCGATCGGGCAACCGGTATGACTGCCCGAGCCCAAAACCCGAAAACCATTAGCACAGTCTACAGGTCGTATTTATGAAGGGATTTCATTGTAACTTGGTAGGATGCCTCTGTATAATGCCTAGATGAGAACGTCCCCTTTTGGGCATGATCTATCAACCGTGATGGCTGCCCAAGCCCGAAACCCAAAAACTTTTAGCACAGTCTGCAGGTCATGTTTAATGTGGAGGGATTTCATTGTAACTTGGTAGGATGACTCCTTATGATGTCTAGATGAGAATTTCCCCATTTGGGCATGATCTGCCAACCGTGACGACTGCCCGAGCCCAAAACCCGAAAACCTTTACCACAGTCTACAGGTCATATTTATTGAGGAATTTCATTGTAACTTGGTGGGTTAACTTCATACAATGTCTAGATGAGAAAGTCACCTTTTGGGCGTGATTGGGCAACTGTGACGGCTACAGGGGCCCAAAGCCCGAAAACCTTTAGCACAGTCTAGAGGTCATATTTATGAAGGGATTTCATTGTAATTTGGTAGGATGACTCCAAATAATGTCTAGATGAGAAAGTCCCATTTTGATCGTGATCATGCAGCCTTGATGGGTGCCCGAGCCCAAAAACCTTTAGCATAGGCAAAAGGTCATATTTATGGAAGGATTTCATTGTAACCTGTTAGGTTGACACCATGTATTGCCTAGATGATGACATCCCCTTTTGGTCGTGATTGGTCAGTTGTGATAGCTACTAGTGCCCGAAGCCCGAAAACCTTGAGCACAGTCTACAGGTCATATTTATGAAGGGATTTCATTGTAACTTCTTAGGATCACTCCAGATGATGCCCAGATGAGATTGTCCCCTATGGTTGCGTTCATTCAGCCATGATGGCTGCTCGAGCCCGAAGCCCGAAAACCTTTAGCACAGTCTACAGGTCATATTTATGAAGGGATTTCATTGTAACTTGGTAGGTTAACTTCATATAATGTCTAGATGAGAATGTCCCCTTTTGGATATGATTGGGCTACTGTGAGGGCTAAAGGTGCCCAAAGCCCGAAAAACAGTCTACAGGTCATATTTATGAGGGGATTTCATTGTAACATGGTAGGATGACTCCAAATAACATCTAGATGAGAACGTCCCATTTTGGCCATGATCATTCAGCCTTGATGGGTGCCAGAGCCCAAAAACCTTTAGCATAGGCAAAAGGTTATATTTATAGAAGGATTTCATTGTAACCTGTAAGGTTGACTCCATATAATGCCTAGATGATGATCCCCTTTTGGTCGTGATTGGTCAACTGTGATGGCTACAGGTGCCCGAAGCCCGAAAACCTTGAGCACAGTTTACAGGTCATATTTATGAAGGGATTTCATTGTAACTTCGCAGGATCACTCCAGATGATGCCCAGATGAGATTGTCCCCTTTGGTTGCGATCATTCAACCATGATGGCTGCCCGAGCCCGAAGCCTGAAAACCTTAAGCACAGTCTACAGGTCATATTTATGAAGGGATTTCATTGTAACTTGGTAGGTTGACTTCATATAATGTCTAGATGAGAACGTCCCCTTTTGGACATGATTGGGCAACTTTGACGGCTAAAGGTGCCCGAAAACCTTTTGCACTGTCTACAGGTCATATTTATGAAGGGATTTCATTGTAACTTGGTAGGATGACTCCAAATAATGTCTAGATGAGGACGTCCCATTTTGGCCGTGATCATTCAGCCTTGATGGGTGCCCGAGCCCAAAAACCTTTAGCATAGGCAAAAGGTTATATTTATAGAAGGATTTCATTGTAACCTGTTAGGTTGACTCCATATAATGCCTAGATGATGACATCCCCTTTTGGTCATGATTGGTCAACTGTGATGGCTACAGGTGCCCAAAGCCCGAAAACCTTGAGCACAGTCTACAGAGCACAGTCTACAGGTCATATTTATGAAGGGATTTCATTGTAACTTCTTAGGATCACTCCAGATGATGCCCAGATGAGATTGTCCCCTTTGGTTGTGATCATTCAACCATAATGGCTGCCCAAGCCCGAAGCCCGAAAACCTTTAGCACAGTCTACAGGTCATATTTATGAAGGGATTTCATTGTAACTTGGTAGGTTAACTTCAGATAATGTCTAGATGAGAACGTCCCCTTTTAGACATGATTGGGCTACTGTGACGGCTAAAGGTGCCCGAAGCCCAAAAACCCTTAGCACAGTCTACAGGTCATATTTATGAGGGGATTTCATTGTAACTTGGTAGGATGACTCCAAATAATGTCTAGATGAGAACGTCCCATTTTGGACATGATTGGGCAACTTTGACGACTAAAGGTGCCCGAAGCCCAAAAATCTTTTGCACTGTCTACAGGTCATATTTATGAAGGGATTTCATTGTAACTTGGTAGGATGACTCCAAATAATGTCTAGATGAGAACGTCCCATTTTGGCCGTGATCATTCAGCCTTGATGGGTGCCCGAGCCCAAAAACCTTTAGCATAGGCAAAGCCGGAAAACCTTAAGCACAGTCTACAGGTCATATTTATGAAGGGATTTCATTGTAACTTGGTAGGTTGACTTCATATAATGTCTAGATGAGAATGTCCCCTTTTGGACATGATTGGGCAACTTTGACGACTAAAGGTGCCCGAAGCCCGAAAATCTTTTGCACTGTCTACAGGTCATATTTATGAAGGGATTTCATTGTAACTTGGTAGGATGACTCCAAATAATGTCTAGATGAGAACGTCCCATTTTGGCCGTGATCATTCAGCCTTGATGGGTGCCCGAGCCCAAAAACCTTTAGCATAGGCAAAAGGTTATATTTATAGAAGGATTTCATTGTAACCTGTTAGGTTGACTCCATATAATGCCTAGATGATGACATCCCCTTTTGGTTATGATTGGTCAACTGTGATGACTACATATGCCCGAAGCCCGAAAACCTTGAGTACAGTCTACAGGTCATATTTATGAAGGGATTTCATTGTAACTTCGCAGGATCACTCCAGATAATGCCCAGATGAGATTGTCCCCTTTGGTTGTGATCATTCAACCATGATGGCTGCCCAAGCCCTAAGCTCAAAAACCTTTAGCACAGTCTACAGGTCATATTTATGAAGGGATTTCATTGTAACTTGGTAGGTTGACTTCATATAATGTCTAGATGAGAACGTCCCCTTTTGGACACGATTGAGCAACTGTGACGGCTTCAGGGGCCCAAAGCCCGAAAACCTTTAGAACAGTCTACAGGTCATAATTATGAAGGGATTTCATTGTAGCTTGGTAGGATGACTCCAAATAGTGTCCAGATGAGAATGTCCCCTTTTGGTTGCGATCATTCAACCATGATGGCTGCCAGAGTCCAAAGCCCAAAAACCTTTAGCACAGTCTACAGGTCATATTTATTAGGGGATTTCATTGTAACTTGGTAGATTGACTTCATATAATGTCTAGATGAGAACATCCCCTTTAGACGCAATTGGGAAACTGACGGCTACAGGGGCCCGAAGCCCGAAAACCTTTAGCACAGTCTACAGGCCATATTTATGAGGGGATTTTAATGTAACTTGATAGGATGACTCATTTTGGAATAATTTCACTGCAACTTGGTAACTTTTGTTGATATACGTTAACTGTGAGGGCCACATACATTAACTGTGAGGTCATATTAACCCACCCCTCAGCTCTTTAGTACAGTGTACACCTCATATTATTTTTATCATAAACATAGCACACAGGGAACAGAAATGAACATATTCCCAATTATCACAATTCTTGTCTTATTTCATAATCCTTTCATAAACATTGAACATTATCCTTTTCATCAAACACAACACACAAGTTAAGCTACAGTGTCATTGACACTTTCATTGGTATACAACATCTCTATGGGGATCAGATTCAAGTTTGTTCAAACCAAGTGCTAGGGTTAATACTTGGGCTCCCTATGGGAGCCTGAATTTTAGCTTAGTTCAATATTTCTTGAAAAAAACTTCTTTTCCAGAACCATCTATTAGAATCTTTTGATATTTGGTGTACAACATCTCAGATTCAAAATTGTTCAAATCGGGTCACTGGATTAATATTTGGGCTCTCTGCTGGAGCCCAAAGTTTAACTTAGGTGCAATATCAGGAATATTCTTTAAAAATCCTCTCTAGAATCACCAGTATACAGCATCCTGAGTAGAGATCAGATTCAAGGTTGTTCAAATCAAGTCCCTGGGTTGATATTTGAGCTCCCAATGGTAGGGCAAATGTTAACTTAGTCCAATATGAGGAATAGTCTTTAAAAACCTTGTCTTGAACCACCAGTCAGATTCTTTTGATATTTGGTACACAGCATCCATGGGAAGGGGGGTTTTCAGATTCAAGTTTGTTCAGGTCAAGTCCTTTGGTTCATATTTGGGCTTTCTGTGTGTGCCAAAGTTTTAACTTAGTGCAATATGAGGAATAGTCTTTGAAAATCTTCAAAAAGCACCTTGTATTTGGTATACAGCACTGATGGGGTGGGGCGGGGGGGGGGGGGGGGGGAGGGGGGGCTGATTCAAGTTTGTACAGTTGGTACAAATGAAGTTCCTGGGTTGATATTTGAGTCTAGAAAATCTGGGCATTATTTCTGAGGTAGCATCTGAACACTGGAGAAAATCATCTGACATGGATAAATAATTACTTTACTTCATTCCTCTATAGTGTTAACTAGCCACAGATGCTAATTAAATCCTTCTTTAAACAACTTTGTCAGGTGAGCACCTCAGGGCCCCCCCCCCCCCCCCCCCCCCCCCCCCCCGCGGGGGGGTAGCCTCATTTTTTTTTTTAAATAGTCTCCAAAGCAACACATACTCATTTTTCAAACCCTTTGCTAGTAAGCTTTGTACCAACAGTACTTACTAAGATATGGCATCTATGACTTTGCAGTGATAAGCACTCCTGTGTGATGAATATTGTTTGAATGATAAATACTGTGTTTAGTAATTTCGTGATCATCTTATTTTCTGCATATTAAAAAGATTACATAACTTGAGATTGGTAGTATTGTGTTCAGCTTATGCATGCATATATGATTTTTATGTTGTTTTTCTCATTACAGGAAGAAGAAAGATGGCTCAAGTTGTTATAAAAGAACATTTCGGTCATGTTACACCTAACAGGATAGAGGTGAAGGTGAATGCAAAACCTGGAGGCTGGAATGATAGCAGTCCCCCTTGAATGATTAATAAATGTTTACTGTCATTGGCACATTCTGAATGTAGAAAGGCTCTACTCTTTTTGTGTATCCTCAGTTGAGGTGGAATGTTCAGATATCTCCTGCAGGCACCACAAAACTGGGAATGCATTAACCTCTGTACTTTTTCAGGTGTCAATGGTTTACATGCAGTGCAATAAAATTGGTATTGAACGTCTGTAACAAAGCCCTTGAAAAGCAGCAAAGCAAAGTCTCCTGTTAGGACTTTCAACCAAAAGTAATTTGTTGTGTTCCATTTACTTGCAACTCCAGTGAATAACCCAGTTAATTGAATATAATTTCCGAACATCAAACCAGTTACTATACCTTCAGTACAAATTTGATCTGTTAATTGCATATAGGGTATAGTGTAATCTCCTGATAACTGAATAAAAATATTTGTGATCTGTCGAAGATTTATTCTGACAACCTCTGACTTTCCTTTGTTTTTATACCTATTTGGCCATAGAGCTCTGTCAAACAAGATGTAAAAGAATGAATGCTCAGTTTATCACTTGATTATAGAAAAATACCCAAACTCTTGTTAACCCTTTACCCAACATGAAAAGCAGACAACACTTGCAAAAAAAATTTTTGAATAACTAATTTTTTTCATTTTTTGTCTCAAAAGCATAGGTTATGACCCCTTATTGGAATGAGCTCGACGAGCTCATTCTAACGAGGGGTCATAACCAATGTTTTTGAGACAAAAAATGAAAAAATAATGAAAATTATTTGGTGATTGCTTAGAATAGCGCTGGCCGGTTTTGGCTGTTACATTGGGTAAATGGTTAATTGGATATTTTATACAGGCAAAGTGTCCCTGTGGGAACCCCAGGAAGTGAAGCAGTGCTTGCTTATTGTGGTAGGCAAGCTCTGTTCTACTGTTAAAATAGGATGCGGTCACCTTTGCCTGGTGGAGTGAAAGTTCTCTAAAATGGGCAATGAGTTTAAACGGTTGGCTGGACTTGAATTTATATCAGTTTTGCATTCATGATTAGCCATTGTGCAGAAACATGTGAACTTAAACACCCACAAAATAATAAATAATACTGGTAAAGTGTCTATTCAATTAACAGGGTTCTGATGTACTTGCATTTTGATGTTCACTTTGCATTGTGTTGCCTCACACTTAATCTCTGAAATCAATCACTTGAATTAAGGGGTGCATGGAATGTTTTGCATGAGTGTGTACTACTGTTGTTACCAACGTGGCACTGGTAGTATACAGTTGTTTCAAACATTCTACTTGCGTCAAAATTCAAGTGGACAAGAAAAAAACTAATGCTGAAGAAAACCCACGCTCAAGCTCACACACTCACACACACTCAGATCTTGAACCTGAGCTTTTTTGCTTTCCCTGTCCTGATATTTATTACATGCCTATTCTGTGTAATCCTCATCTACAGCAACACTAAACCATGTGAAAAATAAAAATCTGTTCTGCACATATGTGCGGAACTGAAAACGTTGACAGACTATTTTTAAATAGAAGTGAAACTTCACTGTAATTTTCTACAAATTGTGCAACGCAATTATAATTTGAATCACTAGTGATAGCTGAAAATCATCACCTGAGTTCCAATGTGTTCTATGTGCCAGTAGGCACATAGAACACATTTGAACTCCAGAGACGAAATAGTAATACGGGTTCCCCTCGCAAATTTGGTTGGCGATAAAATGTGTTCTTTTTGTTCATAGTTGTCAGATGAATTTGGTTGGCGATAATATGTATTCTTTTTGTTGATAGTTGTTAAATGAATTGCCGAATGTCCTAATAATTGTTTTTATAGATGTGTAGGCATGTAATAAACACAGAACGACACGCGGTCTCGAGTTTCATCCTTCCGCAACGGCACAAGTGCCATATTTCTTAACCCATTCACACGCGTGTGTCGTTCTATGTATGTAGTGCTGTGCCAATCCTAAAATAGATACCCCACTTGATCTACTATGAAGTCACCTTTGGAAACCTGGAAAGTGGAGCAGTACACGATTACCAGAGTAAACAAGTTCTGTTTCACTAGTTGGTAAAGTAGGGTAACCATTGTCTGGAGCTGAAGTTTTCAACAGTGGCATCACACAAAGAATAAAACAAATAGACATTGCCACATGCGAGTGAAACCTGTGCATCAAACGCTCTTCAACTGTTCAGAAATGGGGTTTAATCCCAGGAACTGGAATTTTCCAGTTCGCATTTTTTAAAGTTGGTCACAATACAAGGAATTTTCTGGTTCTCGTTTCTGAATATCAGTCCTGATACCTGGGAAATTCATAGGACAGAACTGGGAATCAAAGGTTGTGTTCCGCATTAATCTATAACCTTTGATTTCCAATTCAAGTCTATGAAGTTCCCAGGCATTAGGACTCATTTTTAGAACCGGTTACCAGGAAATTCCCATTCATGAGATTAAACCATAGCTCCAATGGCAGTGCTGGTCTCCGAAGAAATTGATATTCGTCCTAATCTCATAAACTATAATATGCAATCATTGATATCATAGCCTGTAAATTTTCAGGATATCATGATTGACTTTCAAAACGGGAGCCACAGAGCACTCAGTTAAGATTGTTGTATGTCTCCACTTTTAAAGTCAAGTAGCTTTGATATCTTACTCTGCCTACCTCACATTGAGTATTTTCAAAAATTAGGTTTATATGGTGTTACTGACCATATTATAAGGGATCTATGTTACCTTTCGATAAACATTCAAAATTGATGCTCTGTATTGTATATGCAGATTTGGGATGTGGAGAGGAGTGATATCCAGGCCTGGATATCTTCTTCCCTCCACCCATTAAACTTTTTTTTCTTGTCAACTCAGTGATATTTGATGTCAAAAATATCAACCTTCAAATTTTTCCTATAACCCAACTGGGAATTTAACCAATTCAGTCTTGTTTGATACCTCATCCCGCAATGTTACACAAGATTAAATTGGTTGAATTCCTAGTTGTATTGTGGGAAAAAGTTACTGCTTGAATTTTGGTATTTTGACCTTGGTGTGTAAAGAGTAAATTATCACACTGAGAGTTCAGGTCACAGAGGAACCAATTAATTTAAACCAGTGAGTAAATATTCAGCATTTTTATATGAAGGTTCTGACGATTTTATTCTAGTCCCTGGAGTAACATGGGAAAATATGGATTTATTATTTTCGGACATTTTTTTTGTTTTTTACTCCTCAACTGGTAGATGCCTCTGACATTTGATTACATTATAGAATTATGAAATTTATTTCTGAGAGATTTCTAACGAACAATGATTTTGAATTTCTCTTGGTTATTCAGAAATCTCATCTGTCAAGGCATAGATTCTGTAAGTCGAATGGAGAAATTTCAGCATGTATCGCGAGGGTCATAACAAATACCTACTGGCCTGTAACTAGCCTGGAATATCATGTGCATTAAAATGTGGCTGTTTTATGAATTGCTTTGCATGATATTCAGGTAGGATAATTTACAAGAGATTGCACCGAAGGTGCTGACATACCTCCACCAGTGTCAATTTGAGGGATAAGGCTGTGTCAGATGGACAATATCTCTCACCCATTGGACCGACCCAGCCACCAATCTCAAGGGGAAAAAGTTTTTTGCGTAAAATCATTGAAATCTTTCACAAAACCCATTTTAAAACCGAAAAACAAAGTAACAATATGGAGTCATGTAATTTTAAGAAGAGCGTGCCAAGCATGACATATGCACCCCCTCTCCTCTCAAAATGCTAAGATGGACTTATTTTCAACACTTGGTATACACACGAAGGGGTTTATTGTCTTTGTTTTACAGCAGGGAAAAAATCCAACTTAGTAGAAATTGTGAGATCCACATAACCTGTTGCCAATAGTTTGTCAATCAGACCATTGACATGGGAGATGTGAAACTATTGTCCTTTGTTTTACAGCAAGAACTTAATTCCCCCACACTCCCAGAGGTAATTATGAAGGCCACAAACACCTGTTACTGAAGTCTAGTGACAATTAAACCATCCACATAAGAGAATCTAGAACAAAGACATAATGCCGCCTGTTGTGATTTGCATGTATTACTTGTTTTACTGCAGAGACATGAAAGCCAACCCTCAGTCACCATTATAATGTCCACATCCACCCATGGGCAAAGTTTGATGATTGGACCATCCAGTGGGAGATGTCAAATGCACCCACAAACAAATCATTCTCAAACATGCCGAACAGACAAAAATTGGCTATTTTGTACACTCTAAGGATCATAAATCATGAAAAAAATTATGGACAGCAACATGACATATGTTTCTGAAAGAGCTCATCATACTGAACACCTGTACACAATTCCATCAATATCCAAGCACTAATGTTCAAGTTAAGACTTGAAAAGACATCGAATGGGCAAAGTCAAAAAAGGGGAATAACTTTAGAAAGTGGAATGTAAGAAACATCTTTAGAGATTTGTTTGAAAGCCTTTCCCATGACCAATCTTCCTGAGATCCGACAACCCAAACCAGAGATACAACAAGGCAAACAGACAAAAAATTGGCAATTTTGTACACTCTAAGAGCCATAATTCCTGATAAAAATATGCGGACAGCAAAACGGCTTATGTTTCTGAAAGAGCTCATGATACTGAACACCTGTATGAAATTTCATCAAAATCCAAGCACCAGTCTTTAAGTTATGACCTGAACGACATACGGAATCCATGCATGCATGGACAGATGAATTCCAGTATACCCCACTTTGTTTTTTTTTTTGGAAGTGGGGGGGTATAATGATATGAGTCGTTAATACATATGTGGATGCTATCTCTCCTGCCAACAATTCAAGAATAATTGCAGCTGAGAAAGCATCCTTAAGGTATCGATATCCAGGGAAGTGACACACAGTTGAAATATTCAGCTGATTGTGAATTGTATTTCACTCTGTGTAAGGAAATCAGCATGAACTATTTGAGAGGTTGTTTTTTTTTAATCGGTCAATGAATATAAGTAAACTCATTAGACATCCACAATCTGCTTAGTTGTTTTCAAACTGTTTTTTGCCTAATATGTTTTCCATGCCCACTCGAACATATGCCTATTTAGACCCTTTTTACCCACCAACAGGGGCCGTGGAACGATTTTCAAAGTTAGGGGGGCTGGATTGGGCTATGGATGTCGTCGGTATGACGGGCCGACCATGGTTCGGCCCGTGGCACGAAAATTTTAATTCCAGGGTCCCAAACCCCCTTTTCCATGCATCTGAGCGGATAATTTGAGATTTTTCAGGAGATGTATTTGAAAGATTCACCACTTTTGAGAGCCGTTAAAAAACATCGGTAAAGCATACAGGTGAGGTCTATTTATCAGCTTTGGTCGTAACGACCAAAGCTGATAAATAGACCTCACCTGTATGCTTTACCAGACGTTAACAGCAGTTATACTGTCCGTGGATTATCTTGTCTGGGGGTGGATTGGGTACTTGGATGTCTGCAAGATTACAATCTATTAAAGTTAACCGATTTTTTAACAGACTGTATACATTTTAGCGTTTGCTGCCACTTACTGCAAAATTTGATCCAAAATCCATCGAAACTGAACCAGTACGAGAAACATAGCTGGCAAAAATATGGGGGAGGCTCTGGATCCACCCCTTGTTTCACCAGTCACTGTTGTGTTAAAATATATGCATACAAAAAAAACATGGCCCGGCAAAAAAAAGTGGTGGGGCTGAAGCCTCCCCCCCCCCCCCCTGCAGCCCCTGACCAACAAACTGATGGTCATCCTCCCACACACCATATTTGGCCATCACAGTACCACCTTCCATTAGACCTCTCCCAGAAACACTTTTGAAATTGGAATGGCAAACTATGTATTCTTGTGATCTTCAAGTCAAATTATGGTCAGTACAAATAAGCTAAGCTGTATGTGGATTTGTAGGTTTTATCAGGTGTTTGTGTCAAGGGATTCTCCCTTTGGAACCTTTGTCCATTTTTCCTGTGTAACAAGCTTCCATATCTGTGTATCCATATTGTAGCTTGGAAACAATGAGATGTTTCGGCTGACCAGAACACTGGCCAGTTAGATCTCGTCCATCAGCCCAAACCAAACAACCCTCCTAGTGCTGAACTCTTACCCTGCATAGAATCTTCTATAATTTTTCATGAAATCAAGTCATGGCTGCTGTAAAACAGCCATGACTTGAATTGATGAGAATTTAATAGTCTCCCATCAAGAAATCATTAATAAAGGATTACCATTTGTACAGATTTCTTTTTTTAACGACAGCCAGAATTTGGCTTCTAGCAGGTAACAGGATACTTTTGTACTGGGCAGGAAACTCTGCCTACTTGAGGTAAAGATTTAAATTCCTATCCCCTTGTCAAGTATCTTGTTGGGAACAGTTTTCTTGCATTATCTTGGTCCAAGTTAATCAGCCAGTGTAAATTTACACAGACCAGCAGCGATTAATAACTCTAGTTGTTGACCAACTGGCCCATGAAAATGGTTGTACTTGCTGTCATCAATACCAAAATGACACTTGAAACCACAATTGGGAGAGTGGCTGAAAAAAAGATATGAATTTAATAAATGAATATTCTCATAACTGAGAATTCAAAAGTTGACAAGTTGTCATATGGATGCAACTATTTCTTTACTGGGGTTTGATGACACTTTCAACAGCCAGGGTCATATGTGTGATAGGTGGGGGAAGCCAGTCTCAATCTCCAGAGAGAACCGAGCAATGGCAAAGAACTAGGACTCTCCAAGTTACTAACCTGGCACAAGCAGGTATAGCATTGGGTAAAGGCAAGTGCACCATCTTCATGCCCTACACCTTACTACACATCACCGCCGTGCACCCAGGGATGAACTGTATTGTCCCACGGATGAACTGTATTGCCCAAGGATCCAGATCGAATCTCTTGTCCAATGTTCTTACCAATGCACTCATCCGTATGTAGTTAACTGGTAGAGTGCTAACTCACTTATTAATGGTCATTTGTAAAGTGAGTACTTTTTTTAAAAAATATCGCACTATGAGCAAAAGGATCCTTAGTTTAGCAAGTTGTTGCTCATAAATAATTGTTTTGTTGCAATTTATTGAAGGGCAAAAATGGCACCCTCCAATAAATTGCAACAAAATTTTCTATTAATATTTTTCTTCCATTGCCGAGCCAACAACAAATTAGTGCAAACAGAGTAAAGCCACTACAGTGGTTTTCAGCACTTTTCAGTAGAGCTCTGATAGTGGCTTCTAGCAGTTAATCATACTGGTTAACTCTTACTGATACAACAGGAGGATTTGACTGGAAGACAACAATGAATAAGGAAAAATTTCATTTTTTCCTTGACAAACACAGCTTATGACCACTCCTTAAAATGAGCTTGGTGTGGGGTCACAAACTATACACCGGACACAACCTCGGCAAGTGGAGCCTTGCTTGTTTGCTGGGGTAAACAAGTTCAATTTATTTATTCGAGTTTAACACATCAACAGCCAGGGTCACCTCTTGTCCGGCAGTTTTATGGGTGGAGGAAGCCGGAGTACCTGGAGAGAACCACTGAGCAATGATGAGCAACTGCCAAACTCCCCAACGTACTAATTCCACACAAAGCATGGGATGAAGTGCCTTGCAACGTCGAGCCTGGTTAATCCTCGGATGGGTGACCATCTGAGCGATCGATTCGGACTCCCACATTGTGTCCTTGGGCAAAGCACTTAACCCCGATTGTCCACATGGGGGCACGATGACGCCGTGTACCGCACGTTGATGGTGTGCATGTCTTCAGCCATTTTAACCCTGCCTGTGCCGCAGTGCAGAGTTCAGAGTTACAATGTTGGAGAGCTGACAGCTGCTCACCGTTGCTCGGTGGTTCTCCCTGGGTACTCCAGCTTCCTCCACCCATAATACTGTCACTCACATGATATGACCCTGGCTGTTAATTTGTCGTTAAAACTCTAGTAAAAAAGAAAGGTATCCCTGGTGGGATCAACCCGTGGACCTTTCGGTTTGAAGTCCAATCCCATAACCACTGAGCCACCGGTCAACAAGTTCTGCTTTACTGGTAAAATGGGACCAGGTAACTCGC
The DNA here is from genome assembly GCA_031216915.1 of Pictodentalium vernedei. Classification (NCBI taxonomy): domain Eukaryota; kingdom Metazoa; phylum Mollusca; class Scaphopoda; order Dentaliida; family Dentaliidae; genus Pictodentalium; species Pictodentalium vernedei. The sequence continues at coordinate 299,542,813 of CM062295.1, read as the reverse complement.
ACCTAGGATGGAAATCCTTTGAAATGAGCAACATAGGTATAAACGACTTGAGTAAACTTGACATCACACCTATATTGCGGTCATGATATATAGCCACAGATACTAACTGTGACCAATAAATAAAAAAATTTCAGTCATTCCACTTTTTGTACACATACCAGTAAACGGAAACTTCCAAGGATCGATGGATGGTGCAGGTGTTACTTCAGTGAATAAGAAACACAATATCCAGTGCTGCATTCACAAAAGACAGAAAATTTAAAACGGATTGTGAACAGTCACGATCCACTCATAATACTCTGTCCTCTCACTTGCCAACAACACTGAAGAATCTCACATACTGCAAATGAAAGGAGAGAACATTAAATTTTGAGTCACTGGAGTATCTGTGTCTCGATCAGATGACACATTTGTGATCACAGTACTGTACACTACAATATCACAGCTAAGGCTAAATAAGGCCAATGAGTTCGCACAGCAAACAGATGCTCCCTGAACGCCAAGGGTGGCTATACCTCCACCCCCAATGCCAAAGCATGAGTTTCTAGTCATTTGTTTTTGTTGATACTGAATTAATCAATATCTTATCTCCATTGAACCATAGCACCAATACAGTAGACCACCACATGTGTCCATGGCACACTAATGCCTCTGCTTTTTGATAAACTATAATAAACTATATTTTAGGTGGTTAACTGGTAGAGTGCTGGGAGCCCATATTTGGACTTCATTCTGAAGTGCAGGTGCTGCAACTTAAAAGCTTCAAATTCAGTTGCTGTACTTCATATTATCTTTGAAGTGATATTATTTAGCCTGTTAAGATTTGTCTTGTAACAATTTATAGGAGAGTGCCTCCCCTGTAAGTTATAACGAGGCAAAGACATGTGAAAAAATTTTGGTAGCCAAAAATAATTTTGTACTCGACCAGTTAACAAAGTCCAAAAAGGGGCCATAACTCAAATAAACAAGAGGCCCCAGGGAGCTTAAGGATGCTCACCTGACAAGGTAGACTAAATATCAACCCAGGGAATTGATTGCAACAAGTTGCATTTGCCCCTCCTAAGAAAAGCTTATACCAAATATCCAAAGATTCTGACCAGTGAATCTAAAAAAAAAAAGATTTTTAAAGAATATTTCTCATATTGAACTAAGTTATAATTTTAGCCCAAATATGAACCCAGAGACTTGGCTTTAACAAACTTGAATTCCCCCCCCCCACCCCCCCTAAGGATGCTGTACACCAAATATCAAAACATTCCAACTGCTGGATCTGAAGAAAATTCCTCATTTTGAACTAAGTTATAATTCGGGCTCCCACAGTGAGCCCAAATATGAACCCAGGGACTTGGCTTGAACAAACTTGAATCTCACCCCTTAAGCATGCTACATACCAAATATCAAAAGATTCTGATTGATAGATCTGAAGAAGATTTTTAAAGAATATTCCTCATACTGCACTAATTTAAACATTTGGGCTCCCATAGAGAGCCTAAATATGGACCCAGGGATTTGATTTCAATAAGCATGTGAAACAATCTCCCAAAGATGTTATATGTGAAATTTGAAAGCTTTTGGAGCAGTGGTTTGGGGGAAGAGTAGTCTTAAATGTTTTTCCCATTACCCACAGTGTTAAAAAATGCTGACTCGGCACTTTTTCAAAGTCCCAAAAAAGTACCCCATGATAATAGCAATTTTTTTTTACCGTTCCATTCTGTTGGTCCTAAGGAAGCTTCACACCAAATAAGAATTCTCAGTGCCGTGTAGTTTTGGAGATATGGGCGTTTTAATTTTTTTCTATTTTTAGCTCCTGCAGTTCCCATGGGGCGACGGGAAAAACAATTTGGGCATAAATTAAGTACTTATGACCCAATGAGCCCTCATATCAAATTTGGTTCAAATCTGCCACTCGGTTTGGAAAATAGAAATTTCGAACAGGGCGAAAATTCTTGCCTCTCCCATAACAAAGGCAAATATAGCTCCTCGAACTTCTTTTGAACAAATCTGAGTCTACACCTCAAAAGGAAGCTGCACACCAAATATCAAGTCACTGCTACTGCTGGTTCATGCGAAGAAGATTTTTTAAGATTTAAGCACACTTTGGGCCTGGCCCTACCGAGGGGCGAGGCAACTTGATTTAAACATCAAATTGCGATGTCATAACAAACTATTATCTCAAATATCAATTAAACTGGTTCAGCAGTTTGGGAGAAGACGCAAACACCATGTTCACAGACTACGGATGCTGAGTGATCACAAAAGCTCTCCTGACTGAAAGCCAGGTGAGTTAAAAATATTATTGCACCACACTCAAAATCAAACCCGTCTGGTATATTGTCTACAGTAAGCTATCTTCCAATTTTGATTGAAATCCGACACCAATAACTTAAGTTACCACTCGGAAACCAATATCAACATGTCTTCTAAGTCAGAAAAGGGCCATAACTCTACCAAATGAAAGTGTCAATGACACTGTAGCTCAACTTGACTGTGTGTTGTGTTTGATGAAAAGGATAATGTTCATTATGCAGTGTTTTTATCTGTAGTACCAGGCACCCAGACTTAGTGGTATGTTTTTTCTGATAACTGTTGGAGTGTTCAATTACTTTTGATAAATTCAAATGAAAGTGTCAATGACACTGTAGCTTAACTTGTGTGTTGTGTTGGATGAAAAGGATAATGTTCAGTGTTTGTGAAAGGATTATGAAATACAACAAGAATTGTGATAAATGAGAATATGTTAATTTCTGTTCCCTGTATGCTATCTTTTCAAAAAAAATAATTTGAGTATAGACTGTACCACAGAATTGAGGAGTAGGTTAATATGGCCCCCTCAGTTAATGTATGTCAACCAAAGTTACCAAGTTACAGTGAAATTATTCCAAAACGAGTCATCCTATCAAGTTACAATGAAATCCCTTCATAAATATGGCCTGCAGACTGTCTTACAGGTTTTTGGGCTTCAGGCCTGTGTAGCCATCATGGTTGACTGACCGCAACCAAACGGGGACATCCTCATCTAAATATTATACTGAGTCATCCTACCATGTTACAATGAAATCCCTTCATAAATATGACCTGCAGTCTGTGCTAAAGGTTTTCGGGTTTTGGGCTCGGGCAGCCACCACAGCTGAATGATTATGACCAAAAGGGGACATTCTCATCTAGACATTGTCTGGAGTCATCCTACCAAGTTACAATGAAATCCCTTCATAACTACAACCTGTGGACTGTGCTAAAGGTCTTGGGCTTCAGGCCCCTGTACCCGTCACAGTTGACCAATTGCAACCAAGAGGATGTTCTCAGCTAGACATAATATGGAGTCATCCTACCAAGTGACAATGAAATCCCTCCATAAATATGACATGTAGACTGTGCTAAAAGTATTCAGGTTTTGGGCTCAGGTAGCCGTCACAGTTGACAGACATCATACGGAGTCATCCTACCAAGTTATAATGAAAGCGTTCCATATTCGGGCTTGGGCAGCCATCTTGGTTGACAGATCATGACCAAAAGGGGACGTTTTCATCCAGACATTACACTGAGTCATCCTACCATGTTACAATGAAATCCCTTCATAAATACAGCCTGCAGACTGTGCTAAAGGTTTTGGGCTCAGCCATCCATCACGATTGACCGACCAAATGGAGCATTCTCATCTACACATAACCACAAATGTGAATATGAAATTCCATGACGATCAGACAAGAACTGCGGGATGTAGCCTGTGCTAAAGGAAAATGTGAACAGACTTCCGCACGCATGATGGCAATTGCTTATCTTGACTTTGTCAAGTTAAGCTAAAAATGCCGGACCAAGCCCACTTTCAATCCCATCCTGTTTTATGTGGTTATAAACCTATGTATAAAATTTTGTTTCATTTCCTTCAGGCAAACTAAAGTTATCCAGAAACCAATATCAACATATCTTTTAAGTTGAAAAAGGCCCATAACTCTGTCAAAAAATATTGGACACAGTCCACTATCAATCCCAACCTGTATTATGTAGTCATAAATCTACGTATAAAATTTTGTTCCTTTTCGTTCACTCAAACTAAAGTTATCATTTGGAAACCAATATCAACATGTTTTCTGAGTTGGAAAAGGGCCATAACTCTGCCAAAATATACCAGACCAAGCCCACTATCAATCCCAACCTGTATTATGTGGTTAAAAACCTATATATGAAATTTTGTTTCATTTCGTTCAGTCAAACTAAAGTTATCGTCTGGAAACCATCATTTGTTTTGGACCTTAAGGACAGACGGACAGGGTGGTGACTATATGCTCCCCCGAGAAAGTTCAGGGAGCATAAAAAACTGTTTTGAGTCTCGGGCAATCCCTCATGGAAATTAAACACCACATCCCCCCCCCCCCCCATCCCACTGGAATATAGCTAAGTATCAGTCATCTTCGTCGTCTCACAAAAAGTCTGGTTTTGAGGGAAATGGTACATAAATAATATTGAAAATAAAGACCAAGTGTAACTTCCACTATATTAACATGGACAGCATCGACACCCTATGGCACACTAATTCAAGTCTCACTCATCACTACCACTGTTGAAACCAAATTTTAAAGTTTCCAGGCAATGTCAACGATGAGCTGTTGCTAGCGGCTACCTCTGCAGTGCCTAGTACCGATAAATCTTGCACCATTTCTATTTTTGAACTGGGTAATATTCCAGCTACGTCATCAAGGCATGCCTTTGATAAAGGCATGTCTTGATGATGTGGCTGGAACACTTTATCAATTGGGACTTGAGCCATCACAGTCTGAACAAATGAGGTTTGCAGCATCTCCTTCCCAGTCTGTAATCTTCAAGTTCAATCCGATTTTGAAAAGATTTGATTCAATTTGAGATTCAATTCGAAGTAAAAATGTGTAAGTCGCAGGACTCTAACTATGGGGCAGGGTATTAAGAAGTACTGCATGTTGATGCTACATGCCTTTCAATGATGCTAATCTTGCCTGTGAGATGGATAGTAAGATGGATATTGTATCTAAATCTGATAAAATGAAACTATGTGTAAATGGAATCGGTGGCAGCACCAGGATTTTGATTTACTGTGGGGGGGGGGGGGGGGGGGGCTAAGTAAGATATGGGGGTCTAAGTTTGAGATGTCAAAGGCATCTTCCAAAGGCCGCAGGCCTGAGCTGGGGGATGGTATTAAATATGCTGAAAATTTTGGTCAATAAAGGGCAATGAAAAATTATTGTTTTCATCATCTGTATGTGTGTTGCTCAGCATCAATGTGTGTGTGTGTGTGTGTATCCATGCTCTACATTTCAATTCTCTTCATCACAAACTGTAGCAGGAAATTGATTAGTCGATGAAGGGCAATGACTCGGTCAAAAGAGGTTTTTTTTCTTGATAATCTGTACACATGTAGCACATTGTGAAATTTTCAGTTTGTGGGTAACAAAGTCCAATCTCTACATTCAAAACTATAGGAGTTGATTACCCATAATTTCAAAATATTCAAAATTTTTAAATGTCATCAAGGAGAAATAGCTCTGTCAAAAATGATTCTTCCATTCCCTCTGAAATGTCAGGGATAACAAAAACTTATCGGTGGAGAGGGGCAAATATGCATGGATGCGATAGTTTCTTGTGTTACAGTTCGAAAGGTAACATTTTTAGCTTAACTTGACATAGTCAAGATAAGCTATTGCCATCACGCGTGTGGAAGTCTGTGAGTCTGTTAGTCTGTGAGTCATTTTCCTTTAGCACGGGCTACACCCCGCAGTTCTTGTCTGATCGTCACAAAATTTCATATGCAGGTTTGGGGTCATGTCCAGATGAGAACGTCCCCTTTTGGTCGTGATTGGGCAACCAGTATGGCTGCCCGAGCCCAAAACCCGAAAACCATTAGCACAGTCTACAGGTCGTATTTATGAAGGGATTTCATTGTAACTTGGTAGGATGCCTCTGTATAATGCCTAGATGCGAACGTCCCCTTTTGGGCATCATCCGTCAACCATGATGGCTGTGCAAGCCCCGAAACCCAAACACTTTTAGCACAGTCTGCAGGTCATGTTTAATATGGTGGGATTTCATTGTATCTTGGTAGGATGACTCCTTATAATGTCTAGATGAGAATTCCCCCATTTGGGCATGATCTGCCAACCGTGACAACTGCCCGAGCCCAAAAACCTTTAGCACAGTCTACAGGTCATATTTATTGAGGAATTTCATTGTAACTTGGTGGGTTGACTTCATATATTATCTGGATGAGAAGGTCCCCTTTTGGACAGGATTGGGCAACTGTGACGGCTACATGGGCCCGAAGCCCGAAAACCTTTAGCACAGTCTACAGGTCATATTTATGAAGGGATTTCATTGTAACTTGGTAGGATGACTCCAAATAATGTCTAGATGAGAACGTCCCATTTTGATCGCGATCATTCAGCCTTGATGGGTGCCCGAGCCCAAAAACCTTTAGCATAGGCAAAAGGTCATATTTATGGAAGGATTTCATTGTAACCTGTTAGGTTGACTCCATATAATGCCTAGATGAAGACGTCCCCTTTTGGTTGCGATTGGTCATCTGTGATGGCTACAGGTGCCCGAAGCCTGAAAACCTTGAGCACAGTCTACAGGTCATATTTATGAAGGGATTTCATTGTAACTTCGTAGGTTGACTTCATATAATATCTAGATGAGAACGTCCTCTTTTGAACACGATTGGGCAACTGTGACGGCTACAGGGGCCCGAAGTCCGAAAACCTTTAGCACAGTCTACAGGTCATATTTATGAAGGGATTTCATTGTAGCTTGGTAGGATGACTCCAAATAATGTCTAGATGAGAACGTCCCCTTTTGGTCATGATCATTCAGCCTTTATGGCTGCCCGAGCCCAAAGACCTTTAGCATAGGCTATAGGTCATATTTATGGAAGGATTTCATTGTAGCCTGTTAGGTTGACTCCATAAAATGCCTAGATGATGACATCCCCTTATGGTCGTGATTGGGCAACTGTGATGGCTACAGGTGCCCGAAGCCGGAAAATCTTGAGCACCATCTACAGGTCACATTTATGAAGGGATTTCATTGTAACTTTGTAGGATCACTCCAGATGATGCCCAGATGAGAATGTCTCTTTTGGTTGCGACCATTCAACCATGTCTAGATGAGAACATCCCCTTTGGACGCAATTGTGAAACTGACGGCTACAGGGGGCTGAAGCCCGAAAACCTTTAGCACAGTCTACAGGCCATATTTATGAAGGGATTTCAATGTAACTTGATGGGATGACTCGTTTTGGAATAATTTCACTGTAACTTGGTAACTTTCGTTAATATACGTTAACTGTGAGAGCCACATACATTAACAGTTAGGTCATATTAACCCTCCGCTCAGCTCTTTAGTACAGTGTACACCTCATATTATTTTTATCAAAAATATAGCATACAGGGACCAAAAATGAACATATTCCCAATTATCACAATTCTTGTCTTATTTCATAATCCTTTCATAAACATTGAACATTATCCTTTTCATCAGATACAACACACAAGTTAAGCTACAGTGTCACTGACACTTTCATTTGAATTTATCAAAAGTAATTGAACACTCCAACAGTTATCAGAAAAGACATACCACTAAGTCTGGGTGCCTGGTACTACAGATAAAAACACTGCATAATGTTGAATGCACATGCCAATGGTAAATAAACACAAGACTTATACAACATTAGATGGTTTGGTCTGATGTTGAGTCACACATACACAGTAATTACGAACTGGTGGGACAATCAATTTGCCCATAATGTTTTCACAATGTGACAGTATTATGGAATAAGAGGCCCCACAGGGCCTGAAGTGCTCATCTTAAACAGAACACAATATAAACAGAGTCCAAGAATGAGTCTAGATTAAGCAATACATCTCCATAGGATACATTGTCAATCCTTGAGCCCCTAGGGAGTGACAAAAATGGTCCGAGCATCATGCTTTTTCTTCAGTTGATCATAATGTAGAGATCCCCTATGAAGTCCCTTGATACAACCTATGTGGATTAATCTTATTTACACACCTTCAGAGGGTACTGAATACAAAATTTCTAATTCTTCCATCTACATGGCCAATTCAGACTCCCATAGGGAGCCCAAATATTAACCCAGGCTTTCAATTTGAACAAAGTTGAATCTGACCTCCCTAACGAAGATGTTGTGTACCAAATATGAAAGCATTCTCACTGTTGGATCTGAAGAAGAGAAATTTTAAAGAAATTTCTTCATATTGCACAAAGTTAAAATTTGGGCTACCATAGCGAGCCCAAATATTAACCTCTGAATCCGATTTAACAAACTTGAATCTGAGCCCCCCCCCCCCCCCCCCCCCCCCCCCCCCCTAGAGATGTTGTATACCAAATATGAAAGCATTCTGACAAGTGAATCTGAATCCGAAGATTTTTGAAGAAATTTCCTCATATTGTACTAAGTTAAATTTCAGGTTCCGATATGGAACCCAAATATTAACCCAGGAACTCGAATGGAACAAACTTGAATCTGACCCCCTTAGAGATGTTGTATACCAAATATGAAAGCATTCCAACTGGTGGATCAGAAGAAGAAGATAGTTAAAGAAATTTCCTTATATTGTACTAAGTTAAAATTTGGGCTACCACAGCGAGCCGAAATATATACCTAGGGATCCGATTTGAACAAACTTGAAACTGAACTCCCTAGAGGTGTTGCATACCAAATATGAAAGCAATCTGACTGATGAATCTGAAGAAGAAGATTTTTAAAAATTATCCCCCATCCTGAACTAAGTTAAAATTTGGACTTCCATACAATGTCCAAATATTAACCTAGGGACTTTGTTTGAACAATCCTGAATCTGATCCTCATAACAATGATGTATACCAAACATTAAAAGATTCTGACTGGTGGTTCTGAAGAGGATTTTTAAAGAATATTCCCCATATTACCCTATGTTAAAAATTCTGGCTCCTGTATTGAGCCCAAATATGAACAAATGGGCTTTATTTTAACAAACTTGTATCTGACCCCCCTATGAATGCTGTATACCGAATATCAAAAGATTCTGATAACTGGTTCTGGAGAAAAAAGATTTTTTTTAATTTTTGCAAATATGCTGACTCAGCATTTTTTCGATGTCCTCTTCAGAACACCGTAACATAACTGATGGCAATTTTTTTTACCATTCAATCCTACTGGTCCTAAGGATGCTTGATACCAAACAACAGCTCTCTGTTCTCTGTGGTTTGGAAAATATGGGCATTTGAAAATATTTCTATTTTTAGCTCCGGAGGTTCCCATAGGGATGCAGGATTCTTTTATTTTGCATGAGTCAAGTACTTATGACCCAATAATACAACATATCTAATTTGGTTCAAATCGGACCAACGGTTCAGAAAATATCAATTTAGGGCGGGGCAAAAAAGCATACCCCTACCATTACAAACCCAAATATTGCTTCACGAACTTCGTTTGAACAAACTTGATTCTACACCTCAAAAGGAAGCTCCATAACAAATATCAAGTCAATGTACCCACTGCTTCATCAGAAGAAGATTTTAAAAATATTTTGGAACATTTTCTCCCACCCTCTCCTTATGGGGCTGGGATTGTTGAGTTGAACAAAACTGCAATGCCCCTTTGGGATCATCACTCACACAAACTTTCACCAGAATTGGTCCAGTGGTTTTGGAGAAGACCAAACATGGTGTTGACAGACGACCGACAGGCGGAGAGCGATGAGATAAGCTCGGCTTGAATTTGTCAAGATGAGCTAAAAACTCTTGTACAACAGGATGAAAAGGAGTTTCCAACAGGCTTTGAAACATTAAGCCTAAGGTACACAAAATTTCTTGAAGTGATGTAAATTGCTAACAATTGCTAACAAAGTTGAAGAATGTAGTCTTCATAACCCTAGATTATTGCCTCATTGTCAGATGGCTGTTCCCAATCTGTTAATACTGAGACAACAGGGGCATCAATCCTACCATAAAATCTGTTCCCCACGCAAAGGCAGAAATGTGTGAAAATTAATTTCAATCCAACAAATAAAGACACTGCTAGGGCACCAAATGTGTTGGATGGCTATATATTAATAATAACCCAAAATGACTAAGAAAAATAATTCTTAACTATTTAACTGGAACATTTATTCTGCCATAGGATCTGTATCCCCATAAGAGCTACCATGCTCCCACCCAGAACTTTTAATTTCATCTAAATTTAGGAGAATCCATTTGGATTCTCCCAAAAATGGCTGCGAGAATCCACACCTGCTAGGAGTGTCCCAGGATTCCAAGAGGCCACCATGGCTGAACCTGTTGTATACTGATAACACACACGTTAACCCTTCACCCATCACATCTTTTAAAACATAAACTGAATTTGATAATTTTTTTAAAAAATAAACAATATTTTACCCACAAAACCTTACAAATATGGATGTCAATGGAACTGGCTCATCGAGCCAGTTTCAATGACGGCCATATTTGTTCAATTTTATTGACAAAGTGTTAGGATATTGGTTAATTTGCAGCTGCTATGTTAGGTAAAGGATTAAATTGCTCAATTCTTTTCACACGAATTCTAGCAGAAGGGCAGCGAGAATCTACATGGATTCTCAATGGTTTTGTTGTGCATCTTGCATGAATCAATTCTCAGATTCTCGTTGAAATATAAGAACTGTCCCACCATTTGCTGGATGTCAAAAAACATCTGATTCTGACTCTGGAGCTTCAGCAGTAAACATGTTGAACAGACATAGTTATTTATTTATTTGAGGTTGATGACACTTTTGACAGCCAGGGTCACCTCGTGTCAGACAATTTTATGGGTGGAGGAAGCCAGAATACCCAGAGAGAACCACCAAGCAACATCAAACAACAGTCAGACTCCCCAACATACTAACTTCACACAAGCAAGGTTGGCATTGGTTGAAGACAAGTGCACCATCGACGTGCAGTATACTTTAGTACACAGTGCCACCATGTCCCCACATGGGCAATCGGGATGGAGTGCCTTGCCCAAGGACACAACACAGTTACCCCTGGCAGGAATCGAACTGTGAACTTTTCAGTTTGAAGTCCAGAACTGAAACCACTGAGCCACTGTGCTCCCTGTACGGACATAATGCATTGGAGACAAACATATTAACAATGAATGTTGGTTTTTGTTTTTTGGGGGGTTTAACAAAACTTTCGACAGCATGGTCACATCGTGAGACAGTTTTATGGGTGGAGGAAGCTGGAGTACCCTGCAGAACCACCAAGCAGTGGTTCATAACTCAGACTCCCCAAGGTACCAACTCTGCACAAGCAGGGTTAGCAGCTGGCAAGTTCACTATTGATGTGCAAGTTCGCCTTAGTACACAAAACCACCATTCTCCCACGTGGGCACGCAGTTTTAAGTGTCTTGCACAAAATCACAATCAGGCTACCACTGATCAGGATCAAACCACTAACCTTTCGGTTTCAAGTTCAATGCTTTAACCACTGAAGCCACCACGCTCCCAATGAATGCATGTTCAAATGAATGAAGCTCTTTACCACACAGTTCTTCAGATGGGGCATAATAATCCGAAGCATAAAGGGGATAATGTTGTGGCAATAGTATACCCTTTGAAACTCCTGATTATTAAACCCACTCCTGAATGGCTATGTTCTAGAACATTGTTGCCTGGTGATATACAGGCCCTAGAATGTTTTTAATTCACGAGAATCGGTTTTGAATCTCACAAACATCTGATGAGGGCCGCTGAGCAGAATGGGCATTACGGGCTCTGCAAGTGCTGAAGGTGTGAAGTGATAAGAGTGGGGGAGGGGGAGGGGTGGTTGTTCTCTCCCAGATTTTTTTTTTTAAATTAGTGCTTGTAGAAGCATTCTCCTACATTTTCCTGACAATATCTGCTCAATTACTTCCTTGCAGTTTCGGTAATTTATTACCTGTATTTCTGTGTGTGTGGTGTATTTTCTCTCCAAAGATAATCATGACCACCGCGATACAGGAAAGACAATGGAAAACCAACAAACTGGAACAAGTGTGGAGTTTTTTTTTATGAGAGGAACCTGGTCAATAATGCAACAATGTACTCTTGGCATCTCCACCAGCGGCGGAGGCCCATACCAAAAGCCTACTCATGACTCCCCCCCCCCCCCCCCCCCCCCCCCCCCCCCCCCCCCTTGTGGGAGAATCAGTTTTCAGTTCTCAAGTAATTTAGTATCAGAGAGGTACTTTCATACTCTTCTGGGTTTAAATAAGTAATATTCCAAAGTAAAACACAAACCTATTGTTATATATTTACTAGAGTTTAAAACCCTGAAGGGCCTAATTCCAATTTTGGGGAGTTACTTGTCTTACATGTACACAAGGTCCTACATATAAGCTTTTGGTGGCCTTGATGACGGCAGTTACAGTACCTTGGCAGAGGTTTCTACTTCTAGTGAAGTCTTGGCTGCTTGCAGAGGCAGCCAGGACTTCACTAGACACCAGTGACAAGTCAAAGTGTTGTTACCTTTGCGAGGAAGCACAAAATAAATACAATTATCCAGGCCTTTAATAACACTTTCAGAATCTAGGAAATGAACATATTGCGAGAATCAAAGTTGAATCTCATCATTTTCATTTCGAGAATCATTTAGTCTCTGGTATACTTTGATATATATGATACTGTATAATACATCATTAGAGGAGATATGAAATAAACCATGGAATTCTGACAGAATAGTTCTTTTATTATTTGAAATACTAATATTCACTCTACTTATGCATGTAAAAAAATAATAATTTTTGACTTTTTTCATCATAGAAGATATACAAATTTCCCATTAAAATATATAACTTAAACCTTCACCAAATGAATAGCATTATTGACAAGTTGGAAAAAAAATTATTTAAATAGAAATTTCAACAAAATCATAACGTGTGACTGCCCCATTGGAAGGACCTCGCCAAGCTCGTTCTAATGGGGGAGGGGGGTCATATATGGTTTTATGTGGAAAAAATTGGGAAAGATATAATAATGAAAACAACAAATTTTGATATTGTTTGTGTTGGGTGTTAACCAATCCCAATACCTGAAGTGCCCATTTCAGGTACCTTAGTGATGTGATCACTCTTCCAACAACCTTTTTGTGAATTTTTCTCGTTTTTCACACAGTGATAATATCAGCCTATGACATTAATTCTGAGAAACTCCTTCTTAGAGAAAGAAACTTTGTCAGAACATGAATTAATCAGGGGAGAAAATGTAAGGAAAGATATTTCATAGTGGTAAAAGGTCTGTATCAACTAGGCAAACAACCATTTTGTTGACCAAATGGATCCCTCAAGAGAAATGAGGCAACCAATTTGTCTACATTAAGTGATAGAATACTGATAGCCCAAATGAGGGTTGATGTACAGCAAACTGGCACAATAAAGTTCTCATAATCTTAGCAGGTTCTTGATACTCGGCTGGAAGCAACTGCTATTCTGTTACTCTAGATTTGTTCTGTTATAGTTTATTGGAGAGTGTCTTTCCAATAGATTTGAACAGCAATGAGCAAATTCTGACTGCCAGAAATAATCTAGAACTCTGCCAATTAACAAAGATCACATTCAGAATCTATGATATCCTGACCACGACACAGGAATGAAGTCATGATAGGCCAATTGTTTATGCCCGTAATGTCCACTTCAGGTTGCAATAAAAACATTCCTAGATTTTCATCCCTGCCCACCACTATTTTTTCAACCCGTCCCAATTTTTTTTTATTAGTGTTTTAATAATTTTTTGTCACATTGTCTCCTTTTAGGATAACCACTAGAAAATTACTCTTATAATAATTTTCTCTTCTTTGATAATTTCAACACTTGACATCATTTCTTGGGAAGTGCTGAAGGAGAGCTTCCCAAAAAATGATGTCAAGTAATGGAATTATCAACTGAGTGAAATGTGATCAAAATGTTCTTATGGTTATCCTACAACTTATTTCTGCTGGAACTTTATATATGACCCAAGTAGCTTTTGGAGCCATTCGTGGAGTCTTATTACTCAAATTTTATTCTCATTTAACTGAGTAATCTCTTGTTACAGGTTTTAGACCCATGTCCCCCCCCCCCCCCCCCCCCCACCCCCATTCCCCCAACCCACCAGTTCTTATTCAGTCTCCGGGTGAAATAAAAAATAAAATTTACCCGCCGCCTCAGTTTGAAATGAAAGTGTCAATGACACTGTAGCTCAACTTGTCAAGACATGTACATGTATAGTATGTGACACAGCAATGACAAACATCTAGGTAATGACCTGATAACAAAGGTACATATAAAGTATTGTAACGGCCTGTACATAAATACTGACTGTAGCCTGTAACAAATGTATAGGTAAAGTATTGTAAAGGTGGGTGACAGTCAGATGCTAAACTAGAAAAGAAATCTTTGAGTCCCAGAGTGGGTCTGACTGAACCCCAAAATATTCGTGATAACAAAGGCACCGCAAAACACACTCATTCCTGTCCCAAGGTGAAAACAAAGGTACCCAAGAAGTTTCGTGAAGATCAGTTCATAAATACGAGCTGTATATAAGTTGTGGCAAAAAACTGATTGTACCTAATTTCGGTACAAAATGGCCACTGGCAGCCATCTTGAATTTTGGACCGCACTCAGAAACACTCGTTATCGTCCCAAGGTGATAACAAAGGTACCCAAGAAGTTTCGTGAAGATCGGTTGATAAATACAGTCTCTAGCCCGAGCCGTATTGACATGTGCACTTACAGTGTATAAGTAGCACTAAATAAATCAAAATTCATCTAATTTGCATAATTTCTGCTCGAGAAAAAAACCCGTATTGTATGTGATGTATTCCATTTTACTAAACATTCATACAAATTTTATTCAAATCAGAACTTTCATACAGAAGTTCTGTACAAAAGACTGATTACACTAATTTTGGTACAAAATGGCTGCTGGTGGCCATCTTGAATTTCGGACCACACCCCAAAACACCCGTTCTCATCCCATGGTGATAACAAAGGTACCCAAGAAGTTTCGTAAAGATCGGTTTATAAATACGGCCTCTAGCCTGAGCCGTATAGAAGTTGTGTACAAAAAACTGATTAGACCTAATTTCGGTACAAAATGGCCACTGGCAGCCATCTTGATTTTCAGACCGCACTCAGAAACACTCATTCTCGGCCCAAGGTGATAGCAGAGGTACCCAAGAAGTTTCGTGAAGATCGGTTGATAAATACAGCCTCTAGCCCGAGCCGTATTGACATGTGTACTTACTTGTGTAAGTAGCACTGAAAAAATCAAAGTTCATCTAATTTGCATAATTTCTGCACAAGAAAAAAACCCGTATTATATGTGATGTATCCCATGGTACTAAACATTCATACAAAAAATTATTCAAATCAGAGCTTTCATGTGGAAGTTCTTCGCAAAAATGTGATTGCCCCTAATTTTGAACAAAATGGCTGCCAGTGGCCATCTTGAATTTCGGACCGCACCCAAAAACACTCGTTCTCGTCCCACGGTGATACCAAAGGTACCCAAGAAGTTTCGTAAAGATCAGTTTATAAATGCGGCCTCTAACCCGAGCCGTATTGGCATTTGCACTGACAGTGCTGAAAGTAACACTAAATACATCAAAGTTAGTCTAATTTGCATAATTTACGTACGAGAAAAAAACCCGTATTACATGTGATGTATCCCATGGTACTAAACATTCACACAAAAATTATTCAAATCAGCGCTTTCATATGGAAGTTCTGTGCAAAAAAAAAACAGTTTTCTGCATCGTCGGTACAAAATGGCAGCTGGCAGCCACCTTGAATTTCGGACCGGACCCAAAAACACTCGTTCTTGTCCTACGGTCATAACAAAGGTACCCAAGAAGTTTCGTAAAGATCGGTTCATAAATACGGCCTCTAGCCCGAGCCGTATCCAATTTCTGACGTACGGCCAGACGGACGCTCCAACATTTCGAGTTTATGGGCTACCAAAAAAACATTTTGTAAGTCCAAAACCTTATTTTACCCAGAACCCCACCCCCTCCACCCTAAAACTTATATTTAACCCTAACCCCACCCTCCACCCAAAAACCACACCCTAACCGTACCCCACCCTGACCCTAAACACTAAAAGACCACCCCTGACCCTAACCCCCACCCACCCCCGGGACCAAACCCCCCCAACCTTAAGCCCTACTCTGGGGCTACCCCTAACCCACCCCTGACCCAACCCTCACCCTAGCCAAACCAATTGGATTAGGAGCTATTTTTTGGTTTAGGGGGCTACTAAAACTAAAACCCCACCCGACCCCAACCCTAACCCCACCCCCCCCCCCCCCCCGGACCTAACCCTCCCCCAACCTTAAGCCCTACTCTGGGGCTTCCCTTAACCCCACCCTGCTCCTAACCCTAACACTACCTTAATTTGGAGGTAGCCCCTAATAATAATATTCCCTAAACCCCCAATGTTGGCCCGGACAGACGGATGATGGGCCATGACAAAAGCTCAAATTTGGCTTTGCCAAAGTTGAGCTAAAAATGAGTTGGATGAAAATCTAGGAATTTTTTTATTGCAGCCATGGAGGACTTCCACCTCTGGCATCAGTTACAGGGTACTATTTTCCCACAGTAAACAAGCATACATGAGCCACAAACTGCGAGAAATTGGCAGAGCTGTGTAGTGTCAAACCCAAACCTTCATTTCAATCCTCCACCCTCATGGGGACATGGAATACAGGTAGGTTGTGTACAGATTCGTGTGCAAAATATGACCAAAAGTAGTGTAGACTAAAACTAAAAATATTTACACAGAAAGAGGGCGAAAGAATTGCAAACGATGGGTCACCCACAACCTCTTAACCCTTGTGAGGTTTTCATGTTGTGGGTGAAATACTCTCGCCTGCGTAATAATAATGATGGCTGAATAATAGTGATGTCCTGCATTTCCAGTTAATATTAGTGACTGACTGTTAATGATGAAATTTTCACTCTTTATCTCATTTTCAAATAATAGTGATGGCCAAAATTTTTCTTCAAAATTAAAACAGAGGTGCCCACTTCATTGGATACCTCTTTACTGAATAACCTGGTAAACTGAATATAATTTTCAAAACACAAAACCATTTATCATACCATCTGTACAAAGTTGACCTGTTAATTGCATATAGGTTATTGAGTAAACTCCTGTTAACTGAATAAAAAATATTGTAATATGTCAAGAAATTACTCTGATGAACATGAAATTCCCTGTTCAAAGACCAATTTGGTTTCTGTTCATCAAAATTTTGAATACTGGCATTTAACCTATTATATCTTGTTTGACAGAGCTCTCTGAGCTCTGTCAAACAAGATATAATAGCAGGCCTGGGGGATTACTTTGAAAATGTAATAATTATAATTAATTGAAATTTTCAGTATATGATTATGATTACAATTACTCCATTTTTGAAAAGTAATGATGATGATAACAATTACTTTTAAAAAGTAATCGATTACATTACTGATTACTTTCTATTTTATTTCAGTGGGAGGTAGTTGATTATTACACTAGCCCTCGTGGGAAGCATGGGAAGTAAAGAAGTGCTTGCTTACTACGGTAAACAAGTTCTGTTTTACTGGTAAAATAGGACTGGTAATCAATGCCTGGGGTGGACGTATCTAAAATGCACCTCAAGTTACCATAAACTCCAATAATTATTCCAATACTGGCAACTCCACATTAGTGTTCAACCGATGATCGACCACCCTAATCGGCCAATTGTGGGCAATCGGATCACATCAGCAACTGCTCCTGGAACATCGGTTCAACTAATTGTTGTCAAGCATTTTTGTGAAGATTCATTGAACACATTTTATCATCTTCCTCAATTGTTCAATTGTTAATGTAAAATGATGTCAATGATACCCTTCAATAAAGTTGAAAACCACCAGTATGTGTATTCTAAATCTCTCTAGATACCCCTTTATGGGATATACAAATTAAATGACATGTAAAGCTTAGGACTGAGCGTACTTGCAGCAATCGCCAGTTCATACGGGAAAAGTGAAGGTTACACTCTATTGACTCAGGTCACAGTAAAAATTACCAGTTGCACACACTTGGGTGGTAGAATGGCTCTGAGAGCCCAAGTGTGTGCGACTGGTAATTTTACTGGACCTGAGTCAACACAGTTTAACACTGTGAAATATGTTCAATTTAATGTAGTTCTTTCGAGTCTCGACTTATCTTGTAGTGAACGGACTGCAAACCCGTAAAATGTGTTCAATTTAATGTAGTTCTTTCGAGCCTCGACTTGTCTAGTACTGCACGGTATTACAATCGGAGTCGGAATCGGCCAATTGTGAGCTCAAATAACCTATAATCGGTCAACGACTATTTCGGGTAATCGGTTGAACACAACTTTAAATTATAGGATAGTCACAAGACTTTTTCCCTTTTTTCTTTTGTAGACAACTCCATCAATTGCAATCAAAATAAGTATCCATAAAGCAATCCATCTACTAGTGTTAACTATGCCATTCAAATATGAGTCACTAATTGTGAACAAACCAGTAGCTGAGTGTACCACAATAAAACAAATGCCAAGTATTTTCTCAATACAGATTATAAGCAATTGTTGTAAGAACAAAAGCACTGATTTGAGAAGGTGTCAGCCTAATGTATTAAAATTGGTTAACAAAGTGCTGATCATTAGTTAAATTAATGCTTCTTCAATGGAAATTATACATGTACAGAACAAAATTTAACTATGTTATAAACTGTCATAACTTGACATGTATATGAAAACACCTTCTGGTGTAGACTGCATGTATTTAATGTCTAATAATTAACAAATACTGGGAAAGAGGTGAACATACAGGCAGTAATAACGGCTCAGCCGTGATCTTCTACCAGGAAGAACTGTCTTCACAAACTCAACTAAATCACTAAAATTTAATCTCTAAAACAAATACTGGGAAAGAGAAGGTGTACGTACAGGCAGTAATAACGGCTCAGCCGTGATCTTCTACCAGGAAGAGCTGTCTTCACTGACTCAACTAAATCAGGAGGAGGTAAGGGCAGGAAACACCCCCGGTGTGGTACTTTGGTAAAGGCCTGCCCCCTCCCTCCAATTCTAAGCTGAAAAAATCAATCTGGAAAATCATAAACTGAGCAAAAGAATTTTACAAGCTGTCCCAGTGATCGACAACCATCCATAAATGCAATCACATATTTTTGTCTATCTTAAAAATCAACTAATTCTGCCTTTTTCTTTTACCGATTCCAGGACAAAATGCCAATGGACAAAATGCCAATCAGACAAAATGCCAATGGACAAAATGCCTATGGATAAAATGCCAATCAGACAAAATGGCAATCAGACAAAATGCCAATCGAATCTAATACTGAAGTACAAATAAGCAAAACATAAAGTGAATTAAAAGTTAAATTTTCCAAGGATAATAGCACTTAGCTATACAACATTTTTCACCATTTTCACCAACAAATAACATAACTTTACATAATATTACACGTACACAACATTTTTTACACTCTTCTCTCTGTTACTTTTATTGATATGTGCCAGCCTTTTATTTTTCTGAGTATACTTGTGGTTACTGAATATAGTTTCTAAATAGACTTCCATTTGCAATACCTTCAATGCTTTAAAATGCATGTAGGTTAAACCTTTACCTAACGTAACGGCCAAAACCGGGCAATATTATACTCGAAAATCACTATTCAATCTTTTTTTTTATACTTTCCTTTTTTGCTTCCAAAACATAGGTTATGACCCCTCACTGGACCGAGCACATCAAGCTCGTTCCCATGAGGAGTCCTAACCTATGTTTTGGAAGCAAAAAAGGAGAAATTTTAGTTGCACAAGAAATTTTTTTACGAGTGTTGTCTTCTACTAGCGTTAGGTAAAGGGTCAATACCATTAACACAATACCGTGCACACATCCAGCAAGCACTAGCCACAGCCCAAGCGAAAAACAAACGGCCCATTTATTAATGCCAAAGAGATGGTGGATTGTTCTGCCTCTCCTCCAGGCGTTCGTTATCCATGTGTGGTCGCGACCGACTGGGAGAGCAGTCAATCCCCAAAGAGAAAGAAAGAAGAAAAAGAGGTGACAGTTTCATGGGTTCACCTTTCCGCCCTGCTATATTGAAAAAAATGGGGGGGGGTGGG
Source organism: Pictodentalium vernedei (assembly GCA_031216915.1). Classification (NCBI taxonomy): domain Eukaryota; kingdom Metazoa; phylum Mollusca; class Scaphopoda; order Dentaliida; family Dentaliidae; genus Pictodentalium; species Pictodentalium vernedei. The sequence goes on along the minus strand of CM062295.1, from coordinate 299,522,668 downwards.
GGTGGGGGGTGGGGGGGGGGGGGTGGGGGTCCAGAATAAATAAATAAAAAATATTGCTGAAAAAAAGAGAGAAATACTAACTTGAGAAAATAAAAAGGCCCAGCCAACTGAAGAGGCAAATTTTGAGGAGTAGCAGGATCTGACCCATCATCCCAAAGGGTGGTATCCAGCCGATGGGATGGGCACAGCTATGTGTATGGTCCATAGCTTTGGAATGATTTCAGCATTATTAAATATAAAAGCGTTACTAAATAAATAGAAATAAGTCGAAACAGCCAGAGTCGGACTCAGCCAAGTGGCCTGATGCGCAGCAGCCCGTTCTATTCTTGGGTTTCCCAGCTACACTCCCATATATCCCGTCCCTGATCTGTCCACTGTCCCAAGTTATTTAGTGTAGCAAAAAGAAAAAACAACAGTTGAAGGAAAGACTCGTCGATTGTCATTTTGTCAATGATATCATGGTTATAATATTGCAATAGAAAAGAAAGAAATGACAAAAAAAACATCCATTGGCATTTTGTCCATTTTATACTTTGTCCATTGGCATTTTGTCTGATTGGCATTTTGTCCATTGGCATTTTGTCTGTTGGCATTTTGTCCATTGGCATTTTGTCCCCATACCTCTTTTAGTAGGCACCCCAATAACCGCTATGGAAACTATAACCAATATGGAACACAGTAACTGCTATTGACTCTGTACCCCGCTACTACGCCTTTTTGTAAGCGTCTGTAATGCATTTTTGACCCAGCCAAATAGGTTCCAAAGCAGGCCTGCCACAGAACCAGGGAAGTTTGGGTCTTTCTATGGGTGGTCCCTGAACGGGACCGTTGTTGTCATCTATCCAAAAACACATCCAACTGTTAAGCCAGAGAAACTGATTAAAATAGCCTGAGGCAGATTATACTTGCCAATGATGGCCCACCATTGCTCCATGATCTATCTTCTAAGTGGCAGAACCCGAAAAAACACCACAGCACCCTCAGGGAGAGGTAGCCCCTTTGTGAGAGGATCCCCTTTCGCTCTGGTCCTCACCCGAGGGTTCAGTCAACGACCTACACAAAGACAACCCAACACCCTTCCTGATCATCTAGCCTAAGACATCTGCTGAGTACTCGATCCTTTTCCTCCTTCCACACGCCTAGACATGTAGCTTCCTGATCTCAACAGTCACAGAGGTTCGAAAAGGGCTTGCCCTACAGCATCCCTGCGTGCCTTCGGTGCATGAAACCATTTCATCCAGACTGCATGTATTAATATTTTTTGTGGCAGCAAGTCATGGTGAAAGATATATTCTCATATGGCCGAATCAAAAAAGATTAAATAAAAGTTCCACCCACATGGGAGAGTATTTTAAAGGAGAATGTAAAAACATTGAAATGGCAAGATAGCTACTCATTATTGAATACTTATTGTCTTTGGTAAAGGAGATTGTGAAAACTTTGTAATGACAACATGGCTACTCATTATTGAATACTTATATCCAGGGACGTGGCGACAGGGGTGTGGGGGTCTGGGGGGGAGGGTATGGGTGGCAGTCCCACCCCCCCAATCATGGCCAAAATGTCCTATAGTTCTATCTGGATTTTAGGGCTTCTTTGGTGATGCTGATGTCTCCTTTACTTCCCAAAATCCCAACTCGGTTTAAAATTGGCAAAAATTCCAACTGTTACTAATTACAACTACAGTGTACGCATTATCGAGCTTCATAAGTATGCTTGACGTCAATCAAAATGCGATTTCTACAGTACGTTTACTCATTGTAATAAAAAAAATCCCCGAAATGCACTTCAAGAAAATGTTAGGAGAGTTCGAATTACTCAAAGTTCTCAGCTTGAGCATTTGTTTAGCACATATTCAATTCCCAGAATAATACCAAAATATCAATAATCACATGTCTTTTGAATAATAAAATGTTATATTTCAAGAAAGGATGTCTTTTTTAACTGGTGTGGGGGCAAAACATCCGAGGGGCGAAATGTCCGAGGGGCGAAACGTCTGGGAGGTGAAATGTCCATGGGGCAAAATGTTCGGGGGCGAAACGTTCGGGGGCGAAATGTCTGGAACCCTGATAATTCTCTCATAAATGTGTTGGCATTTCAGTTACTGGATTCAATTTTATGCCCCCTTTCATGACCATTTTCAAAATTTTTCTCAGTAGTGAATTTCCAACTAGGGGGAGGGACCGGGATGGGGTTTTCCCCCTCCTAGTCCCTTGCACTAGTTGGAAATTCACAACCCTACACCCACCCACCCCAATCGGAAACCTTTAGCCACATCCCTGCCTATTATATCTTTGGTGACCACCTTCTCTTAGATCTTTTTTTATTTTTCTGAAACTTTAAGCAAATAATTATGTAATTTTATAACAATATAAACAGCACTGTGTTGACAATTAGCTTGATGTTGAGAGTGTACTAACAATCAAAACAGTTTTTGATGAACATTAAAATAAAGAATCATAGCAAAACATTAAATATTCATTGTCTAGAACTGTTGATTCATCATTAACTCTTAGAAGCTGGGGAATCAGAATGAATTTATTGAACATGACACACCACGAAAAACTTACAGTAAAGCAGGTGCTTCTAGTCAAGTGTCGTCTGCCTATTAACACTTGACTAGAAGCACCTGCTCAGTATTTAATACTCCCCCAGCCCAAAGATAGCCAAACCGTCACAGCCAGATTACCTGCAGTATTACATCACAGGCAAGAAAACTCCGCTTCTAAGAGTTGAACAAATTAGTATTTATGACCACAATTATTCAAACCTGTTTGGATGTTAACTTCAAATTATCAAATTGATGTTAGTCAGATGTTCATGGCTGGATCATTTCAGAAGCTGTTGCCACATTTTCTGACTTTCTGTAGAGCACAAAATATCATATTAGGGGCAAGACATTTCTCAAAAGATAAATTTTGATGGGTTTTTTAAAAGCTTGTATACACAATTTAAAGAAAAGTAATCACAGAAGTAATCATGATTACTGTCAATTTATAATGTAATTGATTACTTTTGATTACTTGTAATCATGAAATGCCTCGATTACTGATTACACACGATTACTTGAAAAATAGTAATCGATTACAGATGACTACAATTACCAGTGGCGTAGAGAGCTTTTCGCAGGTGGAGAGGCAAGCCCAAAATTTTCCGACAGACCGAAAATTTTACGACAGTGTGACAACAACAAAACCCCAAACAAACAGAAAGAATCTGTTGTTTACTGCAAATGTACTGAAAATTGGTCTTTTTTACCCCAAATGGCATGTTTTTATCCCCAAAACCAGCATTTTAATGTTATTAGGCATAAATTCGCCTAAAAATGGTCCCAAAAAATTTCCGACAAAACTTCTGGTGGGGGGCCTCTCCCCCGGCCCCCCTTTATCTACGCCACTGATGATTACCCCAGCACTGCATAACTGAATAAATAACTAGTTTATCCCTAGAATACAGGATTGTAATTAAATCCCTGCAGCGGCAACTTCGTGACCTTGCTCTTCTTGAATATGATGAAGGGACCTTTAGTCTACACAGAGTCTGTCTCTCTCCACACAGAGGGCAGCCGTTTTACATCCCCACCCGATAGGATGCCAAGGACGGTACACTGAGACAGCAGCAATCCCACAAGTGATGCTGACATAGAGTGTTCGGACACCTCGAGAACTTTCCCAGACTGAGGATCAATTCCAGAACCTCCGGCATGAGAACCAGCATACTTATCCACTCGGCCACCATTTACTCAACCTTTCTCTTGCTTACTGGTAAAAGTCTTAAAAAGATTACCTTGCCCCTTGAACACTTATGTCCAAATAAAAGTGGCTGTAAACGATGATAAACGTTCACACAAATAAAAAATTAGAATTTCCAGTACTTCAGTTGTCTAAGCAAGCAAACTAAAAGAAATGAGCCTGAAAAACAAAAGATAATGCCTAAATTGGTACCCGTTACTGATGTTACATAGATGGGGGGAATAAATTAGTTTGATATATTTCTATTATTTGCTGGCTGTTAGCAACACCCCACTTCCTCCTGAAAAAGTCATCTGTAGGCCTATAATTATCCCAAATGGGTCCCTCCCACCAACAAAACTGTCAATACCACTGAAAACTGTACGCATGGAAACAGTTACAAAAAACCTACAAGCTTGCTGCTGAATCCACGACTCCATGTGCTATTTGTAATGCTACAGTTTATATTTTTCTGAAATAAATATTGTTTAAACTAACTGTACTCATTTCCCTAAACTGGGGCTCATATGTCCTCTAACATGTGTACATGTCATGTCATCTCTCACCCTGCTCGTAAGTCGCAATCACAGAGAAAATTCATTTCACCACAAATTTTGAGAGCAAGTTTTGAACTCACTAAAATAAGCCTGCTGTGTAGCAAATTAAAACAAAAAATTCAATCTTGTTTGACAAAGCTCAATGATTGATTTGGATAAATTCCAAGTTGCATTGTGGGAAAAAATTTCTACCTGAAATTTTGATATCAGTGTTCAGGGAATTAAAACTAAGGTTGGCTGGAAAAAAATGTTATTTTCTGCGTGCCTTAATTTCTTTTATATAGGCCTGTTATCCTATTTACTTATTTTATTTATTGGTGTTTTAAGGGCATATATTTCTGCACAATCGCTAATCCTATCCGCAAGATTCAGATAAAGTCAAGTCCAGCCAATTGATTATTCAATGTTGCCCCCTTAGAGAACTTCCAAGTTCCACCCCAAGTATTGGTGACTGGTCCAATTTTACCAATAAAACAGAGCTTGTTTACCAGTCACCAAACACTGCTTGAGTCTGATTCATACTGGTTGTTCTGGAGAAGAGGATTTTAAAAGATTCCTCCTCCCACTGGACTAATTTAAAATTTGGGCTCCCATTGGCAGCTCAGATATTAACCTTGACTGGAACAAACTTGAAACTGAAACCTCCAAGGATGTTTTTGTTGTAGACCAAATAGCAAAAGATTCTGAGTGGTAATTCTTGTCAAGAAGATTTTAAACAATATATCTCATATTGCACTAAGTTAAAATTTGGTCTCCCATAGAGAGCCCAAATAAGAACCCAGAAACCTGATTTAAACAAATTTGAACCATTATTTGAACAAACTTGAATCCCACCTCCCCCACCCCCAGAACAAATTGTATACCTGATATCAAATATGAACCCAGGGACTTCATTTGAACAAAATTGAATCCCCCCCCCCCCCCCCCCCCCCCAGGATGCGATATACCAAATATCCATTGGTTTTGACTGATTGATCTGTGGAAGACTTTAAAGTTTATTCCTCATATTGCACATGTTAAAATTCAGGCTCCCATAGGCATAGGGAGCCCAAATATTAACTCAGGGCCTTGATTTGAACTTGAATCTGACTTCTATAAGGATGTTGTATACCGAATAACAAAAGATATTGACTGATGGATATGAAGAAGAGTATTTTTAAAGATTATTCCTCATATTACACAAGTTAGAACTTGGGCTCCCAAAGGAAGCCTAAATATTAACCCAGCGAGTTGATTACAAACTTGAAGCTGACCCTAATAATGATGTTAGATAACAAATATCAAAAGAATCTGAATGGTGGTCCTGGCAAAAAAGATTTTTAAAGAATATTCCTCATACTGCAATAAGTTAAAATTTGGGCTCGAACAGGGAACCCAAATACCCAGGGCCATGATTTGTACAAACTTGAATCTGAGCACCCTAAGGATGTTGCTTACCAAATATCAAAAGAGTCTGATAAGTGGTTCTGAAATTTTTTTTTTTAATTTTGAAAAATTTTGTAATCCCTTTGACTCAACTGCTTGCATTTTTGTTTTACCACTTTATTCTATTGGTTTTAAGGATGCTTCATACCACATAACAATTCCCTGTTCTGTGCAGCTTGGGAGATTTAGGCATTTAAAACATTTTTATTTTTAGCTCTTAGTGGGGTTCCCAGGAGCATGCCGGAAAACTTTGTTCTACATGTATCCAATATCTATGACTTAAAAAAAACACATACCAAATTTGGTTCAAATCAGTTCTGATTAGTTCAGAAAATAAATATGTTGGGCGGTGCCAAAAATCTTACAACAACCATTACAAAGGCAAATATTTCCCTATGAAGTTTGTTTGAACAAACTTTATTCTACACATCAAAAGAAACCTCTGCACCATATATCAAGCTATTGTACCAATTGGTTCATGTGGTTTTTTTTAAAAATTGGGAGCATTTTCCCCACCCCCTCCCTGCAGTGTGAGGCAACTTGATTTGAACAAAAGCAAAATGTGATGTCACAACAATCACCTCAAATTTCACTGAAATCAGTTGAACAGTTTGCTGGGGTTTTTTGGTGAGGGGGGGGGGGGGGGGGGGCACTACACTGTATTCAAGGATGGAGAGTGATCTCTATTGCCCACCCTGGCTTTCAGTCGGGTAAGCTAAAATAAGCAGTAAGTCTAATCAGTCACATACAATGAAGGGATTATTTTGGGTACTCACATGGGCCATTTATGAGACTCTTTCCAAACGACATTTGGGCATAATTTTTCCCAATTCTTAGCCCTAGATTTTCCAATCTCAGTCCTCACTCAAACAAACAAAAATTTAATGGTGCCCTGAACTGGGTAGTCATAACTCATATGGTCTCAGAAAACCAATGGGTTTTCTGAGGTCTTATGACCACCTGCCAGTAGTTCAGGACACCAATTTAGTCTAGCAAACTATACTTCGCTATGTATGCACAAGTATATTGCCAAGGCTAGTATGATGGACTAGACTATCAATTGTATATTAAATTTAAATTGTTTGCCAAACGATGGCTCTTAACCCTTTACCCAACGCAGACGATACCAAAATTTATTGTTTTAAATATCATTTTTTCAAATTTTTTCCAAAAATTTCAACAAAACCATATCATGTGACCCCTCGTTGGAACGAGCTCGTTCCAACGAGGGGTCACATGATATGGTTTTGCTGAAATTTTTTGAAAAATAATATTTTTTCAAATGCTGAATTTACATATTACACGGGCGGATGCGGGCGATTCGTTGGGTAAAGGGTTAATTCAAAGGCAAATGACAAGTTCTTCTTTTATAGTATAAGAAAAATTTGAGACTACTGAAAGTGCGCAAACATTATTCCATGTGACTAGTTTGTTTTAAAACTTAATTGTAGTATCCATGCAGTTGCTTACATGTAGATATCAGTCTTAACCCTTTAACCAACGAATCGCCTGCATCCGCCAGTGTAATATGCAAATTCAGTAGTTGGAAAAAATATTATTTTTCCAAAAATTTCAACAAAACCATATCATGTGACCCCCTCATTGGAACGAGCTCGTTCCAACGAGGGGTCACATGATATGGTTTTGTTGAATTTTTTTGAAAAATTTGAAAAAAATGATATTTAAAAAAATAAATTTTGATATCGTCTGCATTGGGTAAAGTGTTAATGTTCTCTGTTCGATTCAAATGTAAAATTTCTTAGTCTTTGTATGTTTTTTCAACACCAAAATAAATTCCAAATTGGAGCCCCATGATGCAAATTTTCCCAATGGGATGGGCCCCAGCCCCTTGCCCAAAGAGGGCAGAAGGTACAGGCTACTATGAAGTGGAAAGCTGGTGGAGTAACTAATGCCTTAAGTTAATAATGCCATGTTTTTGTCATAAGTTACCACAACATGACAGTATCAAGCAAAAACTTTGGCTAAGCACTTGTACAACAGAAAGTTCATTTATATAAATGATGAGCAGGACTTGAGCATGAAGGTACATATACCTATTGGGGAAAACATTTTTAAAAACTCCCTTTTTCTGGCAAGGAAGCATTGCTTTTAACATGCAAGAGTATTCTCCTCATAACACTTGATTACTGCCTCATTACTGCCAAACTGCTGTTGCAATCTGCAAGGCTTGAAATAAGTGGTGGGACAAGAACAATGACCGACACCAAACTTATTTTGACTACACACTTTGAAATCCATTTTGACAGATGCAAAATTCTGCTCAATATTAGATTCTGAGATTAAAAAACACTGGTAATTCCATATAAACTTAACCCTTTGAGCACTGGTGGTATCTTCCATGTCAGTTGAAATGCAGCAATTAGAAGAGTTCATATTCATTATTTGGAGGTAGACCAATCAATACTTTCAACATGCAACCCAAGGCGGCACGTTAAAAATATTGGTTGGTCTCACCCACCCGTAAATTAGCAGGCATCCTATTTAATGTGAGCATGGCGTACTATGTCCCTGGGCCGGTAAGGCCTCTTGTGTTCAAAGGGTTAAATTCCATTGCGAATCAACAAGTCATTTCCTCATTTAGTAGCCACCATTCCTTATTTAGTAGCAATATATATACACGACCTACACAAATTAAAATGACCTGTACCAACTACTTGAGGTAGGACATTTTGACCTGCATTGGAAAAAAAATTATTTCGAGCCTTGGCAATCTAGCAATAATGAGGCAATAATCCTGAATAATCTAGTGTTAATTAGGGGATAATGTTGCCCAATGGCTAATGCTATACTTTGTTATAGGCTGTACTTTACATGTAATACAAATTTATAATTGATAAAAAATATATGAATAATTAAAACTGAAATCATGATGGGATAACATTTCCAGTTTGTTAAAATAATACAGTGGAGCCCACTTAATTGGATATCTCTTACCTGAATAACCCTGCTAATTGAATATAATTTCCCAACACAAGACCATTTACCACACCTCTAGTACAAATTTGATCCGTTAATTGAATATAGGTTATGGAGTAAACTCCTGTTAATTGAATAAACAAGAGGTCCCACGGGGCCTGAAGCACTCATCTTGAACAGAACACAATATAAACAGAGTCCAAGAATGTGTCTACATTAAGCAATCCATTTCCATAGGATACACCATCAATCCTGGAGCCCCGCAGGAGTTACAAAAATAATCCTGGCATCATGCCTCTTCTTCAGTTGATCATAACGTAAAATGAAGAGCTCCCCTATGAAGCCCCCTGAAACAACCTATGTGGATTAATCTTAGTTACACACCTCTAGAGGGTACTGAATACAAAATTTTTAGTTCTTCAACAACATGGCCAATTCCGGCTCCCATATGGCTCCCATAGGCAGCCCAAATATTAACCCAGGCTCTCGATTTGAACACAGTTGAATCTGAATTCCCTAAGAGATGTTGTGTACCAAATATGAAGGCATTCTGACTGTTGGATCTGAAGAAGAGAAATTTTAAAGAAATTTCTTCATATTGCACTAAGTTAAATTTGGGCTATCATAGCTAGCCCAAATATTAACATATGGATCCGATTTGAACAAATTTGAATCTGACCCCCCTAGAGATGGTGAATACCAAATATGAAAGCATTCTGACTAGTGTATCTGAAGAAGATTTTTGAAGAAATTCCCTCATATTGTATTAAGTTAAATTTCAGGTTCCCATATGGAGCCCAAATATTAACCCAGGCACTCGAATTGAACAAACTTGAATCTGACCCCCCCCCCCCTCCCCTAGAGATGTTGTATACCAAATTTGAAAGCATTCCGACTGGTGGATCTGAAGAAGAAGATTTTTAAAGAAATTTCCTCATATCGCACTAAGTAAAAATTTGGGCTACAATAGCAAGCCCAAATATATACCTAGGGATCTGATTTAAACAAACTTGAATCTGACCCCCCTAGAGATGTTGCATACCAAATATGAAAGCAATCTGACTGGTGGATCTGAAGAAGATTTTTTAAAATTATCCTCCATATTGAACAAAGTTAAAATTTGGGCTTCCCGAAAGATTTTTAAAGAATATTCCTATATTACCCTATGTTAAAAATTCGGGCTCCTGTATTGAGCCCAAATATGAACAAATGGGCTTTATTTTAACAAATCTGTATCTGACCCCTCTATGAATGCTGTATACCGAATATCAAAAGATTCTGATGATTGGTTCTGGAGAATTTATTTATTTATTGGTGTTTAAGGTCACATATTTCCTCACAATGGCTAATCATGACCACGACAGTTATACGGGTGGAGGAAGCCGGAGTACCCGGAGAGAACCACAGAGCAACAGCGAGCAACTGTCAGCTCCCCAACATATACTAACTCCACACAAGCAGGGTTAGCATTGGTTGAAGACAGGTGCACCATCGACGTGCAGTACGCTTAGTGCACAGCGTCACCATGCCCCCACATGGGCAATGGAGGTGAAGTGTCTTGCCCAAGAACACAACGCGGTCGTCGCAGGTGGGATTCGAACTGAGGACCTCTCGTCGGCTTGCAGTCTGCACCTCAACCTACTGAGCCCCCCCCCCCCCCCCCCCCCCCCCCCCCCCCCCCCAGATCTGGAGAAAACATTTTTTTAAATTTTTGCAAATATGGTGACTCAGCATTTATTTGATGCTCATTACAGTACACCCTAACATAACCGATGGCATTTATTTTTACCATTCAGTTCTTCTGGTCCTGAGGATACTTCATACCAAATAACAGCTCTCTGTTCCGTGTGGTTTGGGAAATATGGGCGTTTGAAAATATTTCTATTTTTAGCTCCCAGGGTTTCCATGGGGATGCAGGAAATTTTTTTTTGCATGAGTCAATACTTATGACCCAATAACACCACATACCAAATTTGGTTCAAACCGGACCATGGGTTCGGAAAATAGAAATTTTGGGCAGGGCCAAAAATCTTACCCCTCCAATTACAAAGCCAAATATTGCTTCACGAACTTCTTTTGGACAAACTGGAATCTACACCTCAAAAGGAAGCTCCATAAATATCAAGTCATTGTACACACTGGTTCATGAGAAGATTTTAAAAATATTTTGGAGCATTTTTCCCCACTCTCTCCCTATGGGGCTGGGCATGCTGAGTTGAACAAAAATGCAATGCCCCTTCGGGATCATCACTCACACAAACTTTCACTTGAATTGGCCGAGTGGCTTTGTAGAAGAACACCAAAACACGGTGTTGATGGACAACGGACAGGCGGACGACGGATGGAGAGCGATGGGATTAGCTCAGCTTGACTTTGTCAAGATAAGCTTAAAATCTTGTAACCTTTTTCGAGAAATTACCCTGACTCTCCCCAGTTTTTCTTTGTTTATAGACCTATTTGTCCTCAGAACATCCAATACAGGCATTTAATCAGTTATATCTTGTTTGTCAGAGCTTATGGAGCTCTGTCAAACAAGATATAATAGAATAAATGCTAAGTTTATCTCTAGGAAACAGGAAAGTGACACAATCCCTGTTAATAGAATACTCCTGTTAATTGAATAATATTCATTGACAAAAAGGCTATTCAATTAAAAGAGTTCCAATGTACTTAACTTCACGCTGCCAGCTTGTGTGTATCTCAAATTTTCTTACCTTTATGTCAGAATAATCTTCCAACTTTTAAACAAATATCAATATTTCAAATTGCCAACTTGGCTGTGGTAAAAGAGATAAGAGGTTATTCCTTTTTTCATTTCATTGCTTTCAGCCAAAAAATATGTAGAAAATACTTGTTAGAGATGGGCAGTATTGGAATTTTAAGTACGGTATCGGTTTCGGTATTTTTATGGGAGTATACCTTGGTATTGGTTCAGTATTCGGTATCTGACTTGACTGAGATTTGCTGATAGTACTAAAGAGGAAATCACATCAGGAAATAAGTTGTTGCAGTATCATTCTACCACAAAGCTATAAATGACACTGCCAATGAGCTCAACAGTGGTATTCTTTTACGACCACAAATCTCCAGTAATTTTGTGACTTGTTCTAAATGCACCTTAATGTTTAACCCTTTACCTAACGAATCGCCCGCATCCGCCCGCGTAATATGCAAATTCAGCAGTTGAAAAAAATATTATTTTTCAAAAAATGTCAACAAAACCATATCATGTGACCCCTCGTTGGAACGAGCTCGTCGAGCTCGTTCCAACGAGGGGTCACATGATATGGTTTTGTTGAATTTTTTTGAAAAAATGCTATTTAAAATAATAAATTTTGATATCGTCTGCGTTGGGTAAACTGTTAAAAGACCTATTTCAGGCTTTTGCGATCTCAAAGCATGTGCAATGAACATGCCATCTTTAGGAGGTCCTGCTGATAACAGACAACATACCTGGGCAGTGATTTCTAGTCAAGTCTTGGCTGTCATAACAGGCAGCCAAGACTTGACTAGAAATCACTGCTGTACAGGTTGCAGTCTAGTGGGAATTCAGGACAGTTGCCCTGTCCATTGATTGTTAACAAAACTGAAAAGAAAATCAGTCACTTCTTTCATGAAAGTGAACCTTTCAACTATTATCAAGCCTCAACATGAACTTATAAATAGCAAATGTAGGAAAATTTAGATGGTTTTGGTGTTCATTGATTGGTTCAGTTTGGTTTTTCGGTATCCCCATATCAGTATTGGTTCTATTTTTTCAGTCTGATCGTCTCCAGCTCTTATGTGAAAAATACATTTCAGGGCTTATATTTCATCTAAATTTGTGAGAATCCATTTGGATTCTTGTGAAAATGGTTGCGAGAATCCATACCAACTATGAGTGTCCCAGGATCCCATGACGCCACCATGGTTGAACCACTGTTGTATACTGATAACACATGTTAACATTTTACCCAAAACACCTTTTTAATTTTTAAAACTAAATTTGATAATTTTTAAATAATAAATAATAAATAGATGATAAAATAATTAAATGAACAATATTTACCAATAAAATCTTACAAATATGGCTGTCGTTGGAACCGGTGTGACAGGAATGATAGTCCGTAGGAAAATTAGTCCCTCTGGACTATTATTCCGCGGAATTATAGTCCTAGGTCTAACATTTCTAGGAATAGTAGTCCGCCGGACGTTCCTACGGACTTCCATTCCTTTTACACCGGTTCCAAAGACAGCCATATTTGTAAGATTTTATTGACATAGTGTCAGGATATTTCAGGTCAAAATTAGCCTTCTGCTGGTTAATTTGTTGCCACTGTGTTAAATAAAGGGTTAAATTGACTCAATTTTTTTTCACACGAATCCTAGCAGAGGTGCCGCAAGAATCTACATGGATTCTCGCAGGTTTTATTGCGTGAATCTTTGTGCGAATCAATTCTCAGATTCTCGTCGAAATTTTAGCCCTGCATTTTAAAGTTTGACAAAAACTAATGATGATGTAGAGTAGAAAGGGTATTTTTAAATCTCTTGCTTCCAAACCAGGCTGTTTGCCAATTAGAGCTGGGTACTTTTTTGGTTTTCCAGTTCGGTTCTGGTTTTGTGGCAAAGTGGAAAACCAAACCACAAGACCCAGCAAAAAGTGGCAAAACGCTTTTACTGTGTTTGTGCATAAACTGATCAAACTATCCTATTGCAAAGGAATTCGACTAATGGCACCTGTGGACTCTCGTCATTTAATCTATCCAGCAAAGGAGCGAATATGTGGTGTTCTCAGTCACATTTTTGTCCTTACTGACTTGTCCACCAGACAAGTCAATACTCTTGTGTGCCTAATAATCATACATGTATGATTATTCTTTTTCGAACAAAATTCCCACCTGTATGATCCTTATTTTGCCCTGTATGATTATTAATTTTTAGCAATCGAATGTGCAGAGCGGCCGCTTAACTCAAGAATTTCACCAAAACAAACTAGTAAGGTACATGTTACGTACAAGCAAGCACAGGATGCAATGGAAATGTTAATTGGTAGAGATCTGGAAGCATATATTTGGGCTTTATTTTGAAGTACTACTAACATAATTTTAAGACCTAGTAAACATAATTTTAAGACCTAGTACCCAGTGGATGTGCTTCACACCATCACTGAAAGAGAATTAATTAGTCTATAAGGTTTTGCCGTGGTGCAATTTATGGGAGAGTGTCTGTAGGCACTCTCCCATAAACTGCAACAAGTCAAATCCATGTGAAAATTTTTATAACCAAAGTAATTTAGCCCTTCACCACTTCAAGAGCATCAGACTTCTGTGGTATAAAAATGGCTCTGAGCATAGCGGCTGGCTCACATCTTGGAATTTTCCACCCTATACTACTATTCGACCCTATACTATTATTAATTTTCAGGAGATTTTCCACCCTGTACTATTATTAGGCACTCGAGAGTAAGTGAGAAAATGTGACAAGGAGAACGCAACAGAGATTAGGCCTAAAAAAAGTTAAAAATCTGTTTCTCAGGCCCTCCTGCATAGTCATTTTTGGCTGCCTCATGCTCTCTTTTTATAACCAATGCAAACATAAAAAAATAAAAAAATAAATTGTTTATGTCTGATTTTTACAAGTTAATAAAATTGATAAATTTTTCCCTTGAGGGCAACAAGGCTTTGCAATGCTTTACCTTCCTACACTCGAGGGACAAAATACACCACCACCCATGCTATTCTACAGATTATGAGGCCAAATACATAAAACAAAGCAAGATCATGGACTTTTGATGGCAGAGCTCGTTGCAATGAGGGGTCATAAGCTGTATTTTTTAGATAAAAATTGAAATTTTTTAGTAATTTATGAATTTATTTTGAAAGTATCGTCTACTACCTGCAATGGATAAAGGGTTAAGAATGACCATTTCCAGCTACTGATACAGAATGATGATCATGCAAGTAAACAAATTTCTATGTCAGCAAGTAACTTGCATGCTTTTTTCTGTCTCATATAATTGATGTGAGTCAGTGTGACAATGTTTGCCTCTTCTGGAGCAAGTTTGTTCCTTTGTTAACCCATATAATACAGTAGTTCAAAAGTAACGGTTAATCAAACAATTACTGTTTTTGATCGATCAAAATGTTGATTATTGATTAATAGGTTAACCATTTTAGCTCTCAAAAGCATGATTTGAAAGCAAAAATGATTTTTGAAGTTTATGTATTGAAAACTTGTAAAGTGCCATCTACTACTTACGTTAGGTAACATGTTAAAGTTTAGCTTGCTCTTGAAATAACTGACCAAGCTTTTGAGCCAACATGATATTTCCTTTCAACTTCAATCTACCAGCGAAAAATGCCTTTTGTGGATTGAGTTTTCCTGAAACCAAATCAAGCAAATCATCATCAGCAATTGTCAAAATGCAATCAGCTTTCAGCTTTTCCGGTTCTCCCCGATAAACTTTTCCACTTCCAGACTTCATATCCACAGTCCACTGTGACACCTGTTTACCTCCCTTGGTTATATTATACTGGAATACTGCATTTATTTTTTTCACAAGCTCTGGTTTTGAGCCAATTTGTTTTTTCATTTCTTCAAACAATAAATCACTTTTTAATCCCTTGTCTCCATCACTTAATGGTCTCTCTTCAGGAAGTGATGGAATCAAGTCTACATAAGCGCCAGTCAGACAAACATTTTCATTCTCAAGTACTCGACACTGAAAATGAATTCTCTGTCCTTCTTTCCACATGTCTGTCTGGATTGTTTGCCCTGGAAGAACAGGTTTGGAAAACCTGCATTTAATCGCTCTAATTTTGGATACATCATTGTGGGCATATTTCTTTAGGACATGTCTTGTTGCATAACCAAATGAACAAAGGCCATGTAGAATGGGTGTCTGAAATCCTCCCATTGCAGCAAAACTAGGGTCAATGTGCAATGGATTACGATCACCAGTTAGTCTATATAATGCAGCTTGATTTATGCTGGTTCGTTCTTGAACTGTTGCGTCTGGTTTACGAGATGGAGGTTCTACTGTTGTTTTAGCTTCAATAGAACTTCTTGTTCCCCCCAAAATTGCCAGCTCCAACAACAAAAGTAGTGAACTGATTGAAAGCTATCTTTTCTTTTTTTTCATTAAATGTTTCAGCATTACAAATGATGATGCAGCCAGAACCTTTATCTAACACATCAACAATACAACCAGTTGTTGTGAAGGTACCACAACTTGGAAGACTACCATATAACTCAATATACTGTTCACCATGTAGAATTTTGGATGGATCAACTTCCAGTCCAGGTGCTTCAGTCATACGCATCAATGCTCCCAGTGCAGGTAGTACAGCAAATGTTGGTAACACAGATAACTGATCTGAACCTTCATATAGGAAGTTCAAATAGTCTTGCTCACATGTTGATACTCCAACTCCAAGAGCATATAAAATGACATCTTTCTCTGTATAACTAAAAGACAGTGGACCAAATTTAAATCCTTTGGCAAGCTCTGGGTTAATTTTCCTGTTGCCAGTTGTTCCAACAGTTTTAGTCATCTCTGGCTGTACTTCTGATGACTCAATGTCTTGAATGGTTTTATATACAATGGCTGTAGCCTCCATAGTTGTTTTGGGGTTTGTAAATTCAGTGAAGTCTGTAATCTGTTCCCATTTGTCCCTCACTCCTTCTGCCATCATTGTTCTTCCTTTTTGCCTAATTACTGCTCCCTTTGACCGCTGCCATTGCAGTTTAGCCATCCATCCACCACCTACTTCAAAAAGACCTCCACTTTCTGTACAGCTCTCATGACTGAGATAAACTACTAAGGGACAAACATATTCTGGTTTCAAAGATTCGATTACATCAGAAGGCATTACAGTTGCAGTAAGACGAGATCCAGCAGTAGGGGCGATTGCATTACAAGAAATGTTATCTTTTCTTCCTTCTATAGACAATGTGTTACTCAGGCCAAGCAAACCAAGTTTTGCAGCAGAGTAATTTGCCTGTCCAAAGTTACCATGGATACCAGCATTTGACGCTGTCATTATTATCCTTCCATACTTTTGCTTTTTCATGTGTGGCCAAGCAGCTCGTGTCACCAGGAATGACCCCCGAAGATGCACTCGATGAATGATATCCCAGTCTTCATCGCTGATCCGTGCAAATGACTTGTCCCTCAGAATTCCAGCATTATTTATAACAACATCAATTCTGCCGAATGTGTTCAGTGCTGTCTGCACAACCTTTTCTCCATTCTCCACAGAATCATAATTTGCTACGGCCTTACCACCATTCGTGCGAATTTCTTGCACAACCTCGTCGGCAGGTCTGGCCGCTTTTCCCCCGCCACGGATGTCACCTCCCAAGTCATTTACTACAACCGAAGCTCCTCGTCGTGCAAATGCAAGTGCATACTGTTTTCCAAGTCCTCCGCCGGCACCAGTCACCAACACCACACGCCCATCAAATCTCAATTCATTGGCCATTCCAAATTAAAGTAAAATAGATCGCCCACGGTCTTCGGATAAATATGAAGTGTGGTGTAATGAACGAACATGAAATGGACCTTGAAATGGACCTTGAACTGGGCCGCCACGGTGTACACAGTTGTTGACACAAAACGATTTGTAAAACTCAGCCAGTGCAAATAAAGTAAGGGGGTAATTAATTTCGCAACTCCGAATACGAATTTTTACCCAAGTGACGTGCCACGAATAAATCGGTTGTAATAAAGCGGTATCTCAATTAGAGAAAGAGACTGCAGGCAGAATATAATTGGTCTGTGCGAAACAAACGGGATCAGGTGATTTCGGACCTTTGCAACTTCGGACCAAAGCAGTGGCGGAGCTAGGAATCTCAAAAAGGGGGTCTGAACAATATGGGTGGGGGGGGGGGGGGCACGGCATAACATGTCATAGGCATGTTCCGAGGGACCGTGTGGGTAGAGCGTTTGGGAGGTGATGTTCCACACCCCAGAGCGGGTGTCCGGGTCCCTCCTGGAAAAAAATGAAAAATCCATTGCTCCGAGATCGAACTTGGGGTAAGGTTTGCTTGCAGCTGGAGGTAATTATCTGTGTCAGGAATGTTCTCCAACACCAAACACTGTATCAGTGTTTTTGCCTCAATCTAGATGTAACATGTGATAGATAGGTGAAAATAGTTGACAGGCCTGCAACCAGGGTCGGGCATCGGGGGGGGGGGCATGTGGGGGACCACCTCCCCAACCTGGATATAATCCCATCATTTTCCATCCAGAATCATTTTATCCCCCCCACCCCCCAAGTGACTAAAGTTCACTAATTTGGATACATTTTGCCAAGCACATGTGCGCCCGGTCGACCATGGTTCGACCCGGCATGGGAAGAATTAGAAATTTTGCTTTAAAAGGCGCAATATCCTGTCTTCTGAAGGATCAATTCCTACTTCAACATACCCCAAAAAGTTTTTTTTTTTTTCTGCTCAAATAACAAGATTCATTACTTTATTTTTTTTATTTCTGCCCACTAACTTTTGAATTACCATCCTGAATCATTTCACGCCCCCCCCCCCCCCCAACTCCCCCTCATAGTGACTAAGTTCCACTAATTTGGATACACCGTGCCAAGCACATGTGCGCCGGGTCGACCAAGCATGGGAAATTTTTTAATTTGGCATTAAATGGAGCAATTTCCTGTCTTCTGAAGGATCAATTCCTGCTTCAACATACCCCAAAAAGTTTTATTTTTTCTGCTCAAATAACAAGATTTATTATTTGCAATTGTTTATATCTGCCCACTAACGTTTGAAGGACCATTCAGAATCATTTTATCCCCCTCCACCTCCTCAAAGTGACTAAATTCCACTAATTTGGATACTCTTTGCCAATCACATGTGCTCCAGGTCCACCATGGTTCCACCCGGCGTGTACAAAGTTTAAAATTTGGCATTAAAAGGAGCAATTTCTTATCTTTGTCCCATGGAAAGCCTCTGTTTGCGAGAGCATTTCTCCTACTTTCAATTTCCAGTAACAACTCATATTGGTCCGGGTTTTGGGGGCTGGTATATTCATTAATCGTCCATGGCCACCCTGTGGTGCCGTTTGTTTGATCCAAATCGGACCAGAAATGCCATTTCCGGAGCTCACGCTACTTTGGGTCCCAATTTCGGATAATTGAATAATATTGGTCCGGGTTTTGGGGGCTGGTATATTCATTAATCGCCCATGGCCACCCTGTGGTGCCGTTTGTTTGATCCAAATCGGACAAGAAATGCCATTTCCGGAAGTCACGCTACTTTGGGGCCAAATTTCGGATAATTGAATAATATTGGTCCGAGTTTTGGGGGCTTGTATATTCATTAATCGTCCATGGCCACCCTGTGGTGCCGTTTGTTTGATCCAAATCGGACCAGAAATGCCATTTCCGGAGGTCACGCTATTTTGGGGCCAAATTTTGGATAATTGAATAATATTGGTCCGGGTTTTGGAGATTAATCGTCCATGGCCACCCTGTGGTGCCGTTTGTTTGATTCAAATCGGACCAGAAATGCCATTTCCGGAGGTCACGCTACTTTGGGGCCAAACTTCGGATAATTGAATAATATTGGTCCGGGTTTTGGTGGCTGGTATATTCATTAATCGTCCATGGCCACCCTGTGGTGGCGTTTGTTTGATCCAAATCGATAAAAATATAAAAGTCGAATGTTGAATAAGGAATAAGTAACTGTTGTCACGTACCTAGCTTTTGGTGATTATAGTGGAAACCGATCATACACAAGATGGTAGTGCCTATGGACAAGTCAGCAGCAGTGGACGAGACACCACCACAGAGATAATGGGTACTAGGAACCATAACTATCTTCAAATAGATATCCCCCAAAAGGTTTCCTCCATAAGTGATCCTTAAAAGGTATCCTCAAAATGTATCCTCAAAAGTTATTCTCAAAAGGTAACCTCATATTGTATACATCACCGTGTCAGAAGTATCCTGAGATACCCAGATGGGGATAAGAGGAATGGTGAATTATACCTTACTGGGGGATTTACCCGTGGCCTCATACGATAGAAGTGGGGATTCTACAACCATAGGCAGACCATAGAAAGGGATTCCACGAAATGTGGCCGTTCGATACCCAGATGAGGTTAAGAGGGATGGTAGATTATACCTTACTAAGGGATTTCCTCGTGGCCAACATGGCCTCATACGAGAAAAGGGGGATTCTCTGACCACAGATATTTTCCAAAAAGGGATTCTCAAAAAGATATTCTACGAAATGTGGTAGTTAAATACCTAGATGATGATAAGGTTGATAGTAGATTATACCTCATTGGGGGGGGGGGGGGGTCCTCCTGGTCCTCATGGCTTCATACGACCAAAACGCGATCTATAGGCATAGACGGACCACGGGAAGGGATTCTACAGAACGTGGTATTTAAATTCCTAGATGAGGATAAGAGGGGTGGTAGATAATGCCTCATTGAGGGATTTCCTCGCGGCTCCCATAGACTCATGCGACAGAAAAGGGGTGCCGATGGCCGGTCGTTCGTTAGTTAGGGGTGCGGGAATTAGGGTGCCATGGGACGTGGTGGTAAATTGGAGTAACCCGGATAGATGAAACGTGTATTAGGGTGTTCGGATGAAGAATAAAAAATACCCGGAATAGGGTTAGCACCACCAGAACAGACAGACAAGAAAATCTAAAAATAGTAACCAATAAGCCAGGACTGTTCCAACTAGAAGGTATTCCTACGATACTGGCGTATACGCGGGAAAAACCCAACTCTCTCAACAAGGACTCAATGGCCCTCCTGCAGGGGAAGTGATCCCCCACTAGTCCTTGGATAAGAACAAGAGGAGTTTGAGATTAAACAAAGTACGAATACGCCTTATACCACTGCGTGCTACTCTTATAGGTCCAAACTGGGGCTTATATCACAGGGCTTTTAAATTTTAAAAATAAGTAAACAATTCGAGTTATTTAGAATAAATGCAAGAAAGAAACTTTTTAATAATCAGTGTGAGTAAACTGGGTAAGCGCATTAATTTAATTATGTTCGTATTCGGAAAGTGTTCTTTGTTCAGTCGCTGTCATGCAGGGACTGTGTAAACAATGCATTCCAAATTAGAACTTATTGAAAAGTCAGTTCATGTCACTGCAAGTCATCAAAGCCGTCTTTTCTAAATTAGCACCTTTGCCCAAATAAAGTTTTTGATTGGTGATGCGTGCGCCTATATAAGACCCCTCGAGTTAAGTTCAAGACAGACAGCAAAGGGGTAATTATTAATGGCAAAAAATACGAAACCGAGGAATATCGTGTTCTTCCGCAACCCGTTCAGTGTCATAAGTCTCAGAAATTTGGGCACTTGTCACACAAATGCAACGGGGAGCAACGATGTATGAAATGCGGTGACAAACACATCGCGAAGGCATGTAGTGCTAAAACTCTGAAATGCCCAAATTGCGGTGGTCAACACCCCAGCAACTACCGGGGTTGTAGCCACTTCAAAAAAGTTAAAACAAACATCCAGCTTAAAGCTCTAAATGTAAGTAATGTCGAGAACTCATCTTCCCCTTATTCCACGTGTACTCCAATGGCTGGCTCTATTTTCAGCATAATGAAGAAACACTTAGACACCAGTCTTTCGGACGTTTGCAAAGAGATTAGTAAAACAGCCTCTAAGTTATATAATACTCAAATATCTCACACGCTATTAGAAGCGGCCGTCAACAGAATATAATTATGTAACAATATTACAAATAGTAATTAAACTTAAATAAACTTAGTACAGTTATTCCTAAACCATTCATGGATACACTAAAAATAGTCCAGCGGAACGCTCGAAGCGTTAATCAGAAAAATTTGCAAATGTCACATTATTTAAAAAATATGGACGTAATTGGAATTAGCGAAACCTAGCTTAAACCAAACAAACAATTCTCGTTATGTGGTTTTGATATTATTAGAAGAGATCGCCCCGCCCTGAAAGGCGGCGGTGTCGCTCTGTTAATAAGGCAGGAGATTAAATACAAATCAATACCATGCGACCACCTCAATGCTGAAGTGATTGCAGCTGAAATTGAACTTGACCACAAACACGTGGCCATCATATCATATTATAACAAGCCGCAAGCAACAGTAGACAGTAAAGTATTTGAATTTTTTACCAACAAGTACAAGCACTGCATATTCTTGGGTGATTTCAATTCCAAACACCAGGTATTCGGTTGTCATAAGACTGAGCCTAATGGTGACGCCCTTTTCCATACCATTGAAGAACTCGATCTATTCGTGGTAAATAACGATCAAGACGTAACATACATAAGCAACAACCCACTCCATCAATCAGATATCCTAGACTTGATTATCACCAGCAAATCACTAACCAGCCAAATGCAAGACATATTTGTAGGAGATGATGATCTAGGCAGTGATCACCTGCCGGTTCACGCCACTCTGAAATGTAATACTGGTCCCGCAAGGTATCCTCCCGTGAATAGGAGGAACCTATCAAAAATTGACTGGAACCTCTTCAGAAACATTATCGAAGTAAAAATAAAGGCAAATGACCCCTCAAATGTTCATGAACTAGAAAAAGCCTCCACCCACCTTAACGAGGTTATCAACAGTACGCTAGATGAAATCTGTCCCAAGTAAACAGTAAAGACGCGGATAAACAGAATAACCCAAACAACTCTTCAAATAATCAAACAAAAAAGAAAAGCCTTCCGGGCTTACCAATCAGAGAATGATCAAATGAAAAGAGCAGAACTTAAAACCGCGTATAATCGCCTTCATGGGGAAGAAAAAAAGGCCGTAGCTAACGACAATCGCGTGAGATGGGAAAAAGCAACCGAAAACCTAAATGGGCTGAGAGAACCTAAGAGGTTCTGGGATACATTTAAAACTCTTACTGGCCAAAAGAGCAAAATTGCCAATAATAATGCGCTAAAGACTAGCGACGGATCTATGGCCATAGACGACAAGGCAAAGGCCAGTGCTTTTGCCGAACTTCTAAAGAAGGCACATCGTCCACAAGAAGGGAACAGATATGACAACGATTTTAAGGTACGAGTAAATAAATTTGTCCAAGATAACATCTCAATCTTCAATGAACCGAACTTCGACCAAAGGCATGAAGACGGGAACGACCATGAATTAACCGAACCAATAAGCGTAGAAGAGGTCATGAGTATAATCAGAAAATGCAGGTCATCTTCGTCCCCAGGAGAAGACGAAGTCTCTTACAAAATAATGAAACAGTGCCCCAACATCTTCTACTGCAGACTTACCAAACTCTTAAACTGCTGTCTCTCCTGTGGGTACTTCCCAAAATGCTGGAGAGTGGCCACGGGAGTCATGATACCTAAACCCGACAAAGACCTTACCAACCCTTCTAACTACCGCCCAATCAGCTTGCTTAGCTGTGTTGGGAAAATATTTGAGCGGATTCTCACTACGAGACTTCGCAGTTATCTCGAATCAATCAATTTTTTCAACAAATGGCAAAGAGCGTATGGGAGTCAGAAAGAGGGAATCGAACACGTATATAGTCTGGTCGATTATATGAAAACAGCATTTAGTCAAAACGAAATCGGAACCGCGCTTTTCTTGGATGTAGAAAAAGCGTTCGACTCGGTATGGCACAATGGCGTGAGATATAAACTAGCGAAAATGGGATTACCCACTAAAATTCTAAGGATCATATCATCATTTCTAACTGACCGAAAAATCAAGGTGAGGGTTAATCGCGAGGTGTCAGAGGAAGTAATACTCGAAGCGGGAACACCACAAGGGTCGGTTCTAAGTCCGCTTCTTTTCATAATATATGTGAATGATATAGAAAAAGTAGGGAAAAACTTTGTTGAACTATCGCAGTTCTCAGACGACAAAGGCATTTGGACAGCCAGCAAGTCCAGAAACATAATTAAAAATCGTCTACAGGATACCATTCGCGATCTTGAGAGCTGGTGTGCCCTGTGGCGCATCAAACTCAATGCCGCCAAAACTCAAAAAATTACGTTCTTCAAAAAGCAAAGGAAAAAACCAGTCCCGAGTATCGATCTCCAGTTATACGACCACAAACTAGAAGCAAACAAAGAGGCCAAATTTTTGGGATTTATCCTAGATAGCAATCTCAGTCTAACAGTCACGTAAACTCCATTACGGTTAGGGCTACTAAACGTATCAATTTTCTGAAGATGATCAGAGGTAGAAATTGGGGAGCAAACAAAGATGTGCTTCTCAAGCTCTACAAAACATTTATACGCCCGGTACTAGAATACGGTGCCATAATAACAAGCGACCTAAGCAAAACCAACATTCAGAAGCTACAGAGGGTTCAAAATTATGCCCTGCGAGTGGCACTATGCAAACCGAAATGGACACCGATAAAGGAACTTCACGAGCTAGCAAAAATATAAACTATTGATACGCGATTAAAAGACCTACAAACCAAAACCCTCAACAGACTTCAAGATAGTGAATTAATGGTTGAGCTGAACGAACACCGATCCCTTAACAGAAAAACAAAATAAGTTTCCAGAAAATAAAAAAAAAAAAAAAAAAATAATAATAAAATAAAATAAAATAAAAATTATACAATATAACTAAATCGCGTGGAGTCAGTGAGGATTGCCTCGCTACTCATTGGGAACTTTAGGATAGAGTCTGTGAGGACTGCCTCGCAACTCTGCTGAAGCGAGATTGAAACGCGTTTAATAAGATCTATATAACAAAACCCTCCACATACTCCAGGATAGTGAATCAATGGTGAAGCTGAACGAACACCGAACCCTAAACAGAAAAACAAAATAATCCACAGTAAATTAAAATTACTCAATAGAATTAAAATGTGTGGAGTCAGTGAGGATTGCCTCGCTACTCATTGAGATCTTTAGGATTGAGTCTGTGAGGATTGCCTCGCAACTCTCCGTGTGGGGAGTGGGCTCCGAAGAAACACACCCCTTACCCCATCCATAGCAACAATCACACAGCAGGCACAATATACAATAGCGGATACCTATCTTTCTCTCTACCTTTTACTTTTCTAACTGAACATTCTCAAATTTTCTTGCAACACTCTTATCAAGAAGACGCATGGAAATGGTAGACAAAGCGTAGGAGGAATTGATGCAACCTACCTTTCTGCAACATATACAAGAAACCACCAAACGCTAGGCAAGGATTGAAACAAGCTTGTCTGGCTGGGAACGAGTGTACATTTGATATAAATAAACATTTGAATAAAGATTTAACAGCCCTTTTAAGGGCTTGAGGGTGTGTGTCAGTGAGTGTTTTTTTTTTTTTTTGGGGGGGGGGGGGGGTGGGGTGGAGGAGGTCATTTGGAATTCCCGAAGGATAACCAGATACCTCAAAATCACATACGGCATCCTATCTCCCAGAAGGCTTGATGGATGACTCCCGGTTTCTTAAAACTAAACTGTTGGAGCTTTCTCCACTTCTTTTTTGTAACCGCTATGGTCATATACCGGAGCCGCTACCAAACCGGCGTTGCTGTTTGGTTTTCTTTTCTCTTCTTCCCTTAAACTTGCCATCGCACAACATTACATTCTGGCTCGCCACCATGGTGGGACTCAAACCTCTACCATCGCCGAACTGGAACCGAATAGAGCTCGCTCTCTAATAGTTTTAAAGGCGTTGAGGGATTGAGTATTGACCATCTAACACTCCAGCGTAAACTGCCGGGTATTCTAACCGCGTGCATAACCCCCTCAGACTCCATTTTGGGCAATAGGAAAGCTAGGCCTGTGTGATCCAAGGGAAAAAAAATAAGATTAACCGGGTCGCAAGGGATTTGTAAATCCCACATCGTCCCTGCGCGCCTTCGGCGCGCTAAAACCTTTCATTCATTCTCCAAGACAGACTCGCTAGGATGGAATAATCGTTGGTTCGCGCGGTGCAGTAAAGAGTTAAGGTTTTTGTGTGGTTCCGGTAAGCCGTCATTTGGACGACAGGATTCCCGATCTGATGATTTGCATCGAGGGGAGACGCTGTAGAAGAATCGATGAGTATATGTAGTATTTAGTTTATAGTATTTTGTTGTGATAACACGTCGTAGTTACATAGTTATTAGTTAACAGGTTTAAGTGTATTAGTGAATCTGTGTTATTAGGTAATCAGTTGTTATTATTGCGAGTTAGAAGCACTATTAGCAGGAATTGTAGGTGATAAGATATTCTAAAGGGTGAAATTTAGTATTAAAGGTAATTCCCCATAATGTGGTAGGCGCAACAGGATAAATGCGCGCATGAGCGGTTGGGTGAAAGATTTCATGATTTCTTATCAGTGGTCGCAGCTTCGACCTTTCTCTACGAATATAAGTTTGGGAAACAATTTAATTTTAGATGATATTTTAGTACTTGTTTTCGGTGGGATTCAGTGACTAGTCACAAAACTCATTTCATTTGTTTAGGATTTGTTGGCTATTTGTAAATAAGAGTATAGAAGATTTATATATAAAAATTGTTGGATTGTTAATAGTCTTTATCTTATTAATGAAGAAGCCCTGAGTACCCTAGGAATTGATGGAACCTCAGCCCCGCCAAGAAATTAGCCCGTGCTAGGTCATTACCGTTGAAAGCAATTGATTAAAGCGCGGCGCTACTCTGTGGCTTGTGAATAAGCAATTGCGATCTACAAAAGTGAGCTAGTGAAAATCCCCTGTCCACGGTGAAAGAGTATCTTAGGTCCCCAGCAAAATTGATCAACCCCAGCCTTGGCCCTCCGCTAACAAGCGCCCTCTGGCAAATAAATATTCACTCTCTCCAAGACGTTGCCACGGCGGCGTTCCAGGGGACAATAATTTCTATTTATCAGAAAGTGCTAACACCTGTATAGACACCTGAATGAGCGATTCCCCAGTGGAAGTAACGCGTGGTTCCACTTTACAGGCGGACCGTTTGGTCATACTTAGCTAAGTCCGCTTTGGGAGTTTTAGGTGTTTTTTGGTGATATGGGGAAATTGTCGGGTCTATTTGTGTAGTTAGGTTTATTCTTATACAAGGAACAGACCCCTTAAACATACATATGTTCTTTAAGAAGCCTTCCGGGCTCATAGTAGCCACGTGCTACCATAGAATAGAAGATGGTGGCCTCCAGTATACAAAATGGACGACGGGAACACGTATCACCCTAATAACAGGCGCACCGACACCACGTATCACTATCGTAATTACGGCACAACATGGCCGCCTACGCGGGCTACTATGACAACACAACATGACGCCACTGGGTTACGTGACATGCAGTCACTTCCGGGATCCACAAGATGGGGCCTGAAAACCACATTACATACTACTAACAGCAGAAATTTTAGAAGTCAAGACATTTTATACGGCAGCGTAGAACCGCCACATCATTGTAAATTTTCACGGATTACTAATCTGTTTTTACATATTACTAATCTGTTTTTACAATTACTGTCTGACCAATCACAGTCTTATAATACGAACACTGTGGTTGGCTATTGTTACAAAAAACAAACTATTTCACGGATTACTAATCCGTTTCCACGGATTAAAAAAAATTACCATGTCACTTCCCCGGCCCCATTGGGACAGGAGTCACCTGCGACCCAAATGTAAATGTAGACATTTATTTATTCACTCATTTACTTTGGAATTTTCTCCGCAAACAAATCCAATGAAAATGCGTTTAAAATAAGAAAAAGACGGAGAAAATAATTTTCACTACGGAGAAAAATTGAAGAGAATTTTTTCCGCGGTGAAAATAATTTTCTCGGCAGAGAAAACATTTTCTTCGAGGTGAAAATAACTTTTTTCGTGGAGAAAATCAGGAGAGAATTCTATGGAGCCCCCGAAGTGACATGGTAGAAATATTTATTTCGTGGCCACGAATTAATATTTCAGGAGATGATCACTGAGAGTAACCAATCTTTTGGGCCCAATGCACCCTCTGCCCGTAATTAACTCGGGCCAAACTGAAGTCGATTCATCCCAAACAGAAGTCGTGTAGCAGTTACTTATTATTTTCATATCTGTTGAAATCAGATATGTCTTACAGATACAAAATTAAAACTAATTCGGAGCTTCCCACACCACGCCAATAGGGGTATCGATGAGCTGAGTTTCGTCGGCCAACTAATGGACGCGACCGGTCGCGTGTGTTTGTGTGGGGGGATGCCATCGTACACTGTTTCATGCCTGTAAAATAAATTTGCCCCTCCCTCACTAGCTTTGGTGGCTCGGCCCTGGTTCACAAACGCGTATGTTCTCGCGGTAATCACATTAATTATTTATTATTATTATTTATTGGTGTTTAAGGTCACATATTTCTGCACAATGGATAATCATGACAATTTTACGGGTGGAGGAAGCCGGAGTATCCGGAGAGAACCATTGAGCAACGGCGAGCAACTGTCAACTCCCCAGCATACTAACTCCACACAAGCAGGGTTAGCATTGGTTGTAGTGCACCATCGACGTGCAGTACGCATTAGTACACAACGCCACCGTGCCTCCACGTGGGCAATGGGGGAGGGGGGGGGGGGGGTGAAGCGTCTTGCCCAAGGACACAACGCGGTTGCCGCAGGTGGGATTCGAACCGAGGACCAATCACCATTATAACATACCCGTTTGTGAAATATATACTTGTATATGTTTTAACATACGCGTATATTTCAAGAACAAACTGACAAAATCTATCAGTATTCTGTTGAAGCAAACATTGCAAAAATAGACGTATTCGATTTTGCTTACATGAGTGCCTCGAATATTATACGTGTATACTATTGAAATACGTGTATACTCGTATATTGTGAAAATAAAAACGATTTTTTTCTTGAATGACTCAAATAAACAGCATACCGGTACACTTATATTGAAATAAACGCGTATATCAAATTATATGTCTGTTTGATGGGTGGCGCCGGGTGGGTTCAGAGGGGGCTACAGCCCCTTCCCCCACCCCAACTCCACTCCCGTAGAGGTGGAGCCCTCCCGTCGGGGAATCTTGTAAATTTCGTCGGGGAAAATGTAAGCATGTATAATATAGGCTAGCCTCTGGCGTCCCTGTCGGCAGTCGGCGAAATTGTTTGGTGGATAAGTGCACGATAGTCTACAACACCAGTTCTGGAGTCAAGTTATTGGCATCTTGGGAGCATTTTCCCCCTTTTTTAGATAACTCTAGCCTCCCTCATCCACGCCTGTCGAGGACTCTATCCCCTCTGTCGGGAAAATCCCGACGCCACCCCTGGTCTATATTATTGGAATATACGCACATATTATTGAAACATAGGCCTACGCAAATATAATTGAAATACGCGCATAATTTATAATAATATACGCGTATGTCATTTGAATGACCCAAGAAAAAAGTATATAGGCAATAGAAACTGTATTGGGTGGAGTTCGCTGCTTATCCTCGAGTGAGAAGCGGTGGATTATTTCTACGAGGCGTCAGCCGAGTGAAAACTTGTTTGTTGGGGGAATTGACACTGAACCTCGTGTCAAACAACATTGGCCATTGAGAACCGCCGTTATATAGCTGTTTTTAATCTGTAAAAACAGATTAGTTATTTGTAAATACAGATCAGTAATCCGTGGAATAATCTGTAAAAATAGATTAGTAATAGAGCATGGAGGTTTTTCGGTTCGGTTTCGGTTTTTGCCGCAAATCGAAAAACCGAACCGACGGGCGCCAAAAAAAAACCCGACCATACGGTTTTTGCATACTTTGACGTTAAACTTCGAAATTTACAACGATTCCTTCGTCAAGGGGGAGGAACTGTTCCTTGAAAGAGACTCTTGTTCCGACTTTTTAACCAGTTCTTTACCGATTTGTTACAGTTCGCTAGCGAATGAATTTCTGACAGAAAGTTGAAAAATGGAAGGTTGCAGGTACATATTAACATCATTTGAGCCAAATAAGTTTCGTATCAAATAAAACTATATCTCCGCTGTCCATTTGAAGGACAAGATGAAACAAAGGGGACAAATTGTAAAGTTGTCATGCGTTTTAACAGAAGCTATATTTTGTACAGAAATCCCATTGTCTATACAGTAATTTTGTAAGCCTCGTTTTCTTCCATATAAATATTTTCTTCAATGAAATCTGGGGTATCCGGCAAGATATAACCCAACCCAAGGGATCCGGACGACAGTAGTATGTCATGCACGTTTGAGGGAAAGGTTGGGGACCCCGGTGGGGGACCCCGGAAGTGACGTCATGTCACGTGACCTAGTGGCGCCATGTTGTGTTGTCATGGTAACCCGCGTGAGCCGCCATGTTGTGACGTCATCTCTATAGTGATACGTGGTGTGAGTGCGCATGCGCAGCGCGTGTTGTTAGGGTGATACGTGTTTCCGTCGTCCATTTTGTATACTGGAGGCCGCCATCTTGGTTTCTATGGTAGCACGTGATTGCTATGTTACCTAAGGCCAACAATAGGACAGGGGTATGTTTTAGGGGTATGTTCGATTGAATCGGAGTAAATCTGATTACCACTAACAACCCGACAATCCCCCAAATCACCAAAATCCACCCAAAATCACCGAAATTAACTTTATTTTCCCATTTTATCGGCTTTATTGACTTAGCGCGTAGTGCCATAGTACTAAGGGGGTATAAGGGGTGCGTTCGATTGAACAGGAGTAATGTTCTGGCTTAGAATTCTCCCAGAATCCCTTTTTGGATCCCTATCCCATGACGTTTTTCCCCTATTAAGAATAGCACGTAGTGCTATAGGACAAATTTACCCAGAATTCTCTGCTTCTATCTATATATGCAATACTTTTCGTCTACCTGACCATGTTCCTTTGTTCTAGAGTATACTCCGGTAGCGTAGAAGAGCCTATTATTTGGAACAGCTTTACTTATTATTACTATATTTAGCTATTCTAGTCTATTCTTGTTAGTTCTGACCCTATTCCAAGTACTCTTGTTGTTTCATTTATATAACTAACCAATCAGATTGCTTGATTTCCAATAACCTGTATGCAGAGTTATCTCCCTTCTGTACAACAAAAGCCTATATCCAATGGCAATATCCCCAGGCACCCCAATTTTAGGGAAACACCCGTGGCTATGGAATCCTTTTTTTTGTCATATGTGCTTATGTGAAAAAGCACAATGTGACCTAGCACAAAGGCACATGTTTTATGTGCCGATATGTGCTTATGTGAAAAGGCACAATGTGACACAATGTGCCCTATCACATAGGCACATACGGGTATTTGAGGATACCTTTGGCCTGGTATTGTATTATTTGAGGATACCTATCGAGGATACCTACTGGAGAATCCCTTTTTGTCATATGTGCTTATGTGAAAAGGCACAATGTGACACAATATGACCTATCACATAGGCACATGCTTTATGTGCCGATATGTGCTTATGTGAAAAGGCACAATGTGACACAATATGCCATATCACATAGGCACATACGGGTATTTAAGGATACCTATGGCCTGGTATTGTATTATTTGAGGATACCTATCGAGGATACCTACTGGAGAATCCCTTTTTATCATATGTGCTTATGTGAAAAGGCACAATGTGACACAATATGACCTATCACATAGGCACATGCTTTATGTGCCGATATGTGCTTATGTGAAAAGGCACAATGTGACACAATATGCCATATCACATAGGCACATACGGGTATTTAAGGATACCTATGGCCTGGTATTGTATTATTTGAGGATACCTATCGAGAATACCTATCGAGGATACCTTTTGGAGAATCCCTTTTTTGTCACATTAGGTTATGTAAAAGCCCTCAATGGGTCTAATGTAGTATTACCAACTGCTTCCATCTTGTCGCCAAAGCTCCAAGGCCTTTACAGGTCTATGGCCTATCTGTCCTATCATTAGCTTCTACAACATTCTTGTTCCATTGCGGTCTTGTACCAGTACTATGGCTTCTGTTATTCTGCCCCATATCTCATCCATTACTTCCTAGCTATACCTATCTCAGTTTCGACTATAACAGTGATCAAGGTTGAATCAGATTTCCCCTGTATACATATAAGGCATTCCGTAATTAAGATTCCTTGCCGAGTCCGTAAAATTTGGATTTCGTGTTTTAACATCAACACTCGAAGGTATGGAAAGGGATTGATAACAACCAATTCAACAATGACTACAAGACTCTGAACAGATACAACCAGTCACTACAAAACAACGAAGTAAACATAACAAATTGAAAGAATGTCAAACTAGTCGGATTGATCGAACTAGTCGGACAGACAGAACACAACTAAGTGAATCCAACACAACCAAGATCGAAGTGAACAGAACTGATTTATGAACAGATACAAAACAACTGTTCGAATGAAGTGAACGAAGATCTAACAGAACCAAGATCGAAGTGAACATAACAAAGTTTTCACCTGAATGAACTGTAATCCCTAAATATAACCCAATGTTAACCCCCTTGAATTGAACAACCCTGAATGAACCCTTTGAACTGAACAAAGTTTTCAACTGAATGAACTTTATGTAATTAAAAACCCTTTGAACTGAACGAATGAACTATAACCCTAATGAATGTATATATACTTAACCCCTTTGAGCTGAATGAACTATATTTTTTAACTATATCCCAATATTAACACCTTTTGAATTGAATGGGCTTTTAAACTTAATGAACTACAACCCATAAAACTAAATTCTTCCAATAGGGAAGGGGAATACCCTCGAGTGTTGATGTTAAAACACGGAATCCAAATTTTACGGACTCGGCAAGGAATCTTAATTACGGAATGCCTTATATGTATACAGGGGAAATCTGGTTCAACCTTGATCACTGTTATAGTCGAAACTGAGATAGGTATAGCTAGGAAGTAATGGATGAGATATGGGGCAGAATAACAGAAGCCATAGTACTGGTACAAGGCCGCAATGGAACAAGAATGTTGTAGAAGCTAATGATAGGACAGATAGGCCATAGACCTGTAAAGGCCTTGGAGCTTTGGCGACAAGATGGAAGCAGTTGGTAAGACTACATTAGACCCATTGAGGGCTTTTACATAACCTAATGTGACAAAAAAGGGATTCTCCAAAAGGTATCCTCGATAGGTATTCTCGATAGGTATCCTCAAATAATACAATACCAGGCCATAGGTATCCTTAAATACCCGTATGTGCCTATGTGATATGGCATCTTGTGTCACATTGTGCCTTTTCACATAAGCACATATCGGCACATAAAGCATGTGCCTATGTGATAGGTCATATTGTGTCACATTGTGCCTTTTCACATAAGCACATATGATAAAAAGGGATTCTCCAGTAGGTATCCTCGATAGGTATCCTCAAATAATACAATACCAGGCCATAGGTATCCTTAAATACCCGTATGTGCCTATGTGATATGGCATATTGTGTCACATTGTGCCTTTTCACATAAGCACATATCGGCACATAAAGCATGTGCCTATGCGATAGGTCATATTGTGTCACATTGTGCCTTTTCACATAAGCACATATGACAAAAAGGGATTCTCCAGTAGGTATCCTCGATAGGTATCCTCAAATAATACAATACCAGGCCAAAGGTATCCTCAAATACCCGTATGTGCCTATGTGATAGGGCACATTGTGTCACATTGTGCCTTTTCACATAAGCACATATCGGCACATAAAACATGTGCCTTTGTGCTAGGTCACATTGTGTCACATTGTGCTTTTTCACATAAGCACATATGACAAAAAAAGGTTTCCATAGCCACGGGTGTTTCCCTAAAATTGGGGTGCCTGGGGATATTGCCATTGGATATAGGCTTTTGTTGTACAGAAGGGAGATAACTCTGCATACAGGTTATTGGAAATCAAGCAATCTGATTGGTTAGTTATATAAATGAAACAACAAGAGTACTTGGAATAGGGTCAGAACTAACAAGAATAGACTAGAATAGCTAAATATAGTAATAATAAGTAAAGCTGTTCCAAATAATAGGCTCTTCTACGTTACCGGAGTATACTCTAGAACAAAGGAACATGGTCAGGTAGACGAAAAGTATTGCATATATAGATAGAAGCAGAGAATTCTGGGTAGATTTGTCCTATAGCACTACGTGCTATTCTTAATAGGGGAAAAACGTCATGGGATAGGGATCCAAAAAGGGATTCTGGGAGAATTCTAAGCCAGAACATTACTCCTGTTCAATCGAACGCACTCCTTGTACCCCTTAGTACTATAGCACTACGTGCTAAACCGATAAAATGGGGAAATAAAGTCAATTTCGGTGTTTTGGGGTGGATTTTGGTGATTTGGATGGATTGTCGGGTTGTTTGTGGTAATTAGATTTACTCTTCTACAAAGGAACATACCCCTAAAACATACCCCTGTCCTATTGTTGGCCTTAGGTAACATAGCAATCACGTGCTACCATAGAAACCAAGATGGCGGCCTCCAGTATACAAAATGGACGACGGAAACACGTATCACCCTAACAACACGCGCTGCGCATGCGCACTCACACCACGTATCACTATAGAGATGACGTCACAACATGGCCGCTCACGCGGGTTACCATGACAACACAACATGGCGCCACTAGGTCACGTGACATGACGTCACTTCCGGGGTCCCCCAACCTTTCCCTCAAACGTGCATGACATACTACTGACGACCGAGATTTTGAGCTCTAAACATTCATGCAAAACGCGCCAGTTCACTACTGATCAGATCGGTTCGCATTGTTTGAGATCAGTTCGCTGCGAGACTTATTTTATGTCTGTATATGATCATATTTACTATGTTTTGCATACGATCAATAGATGTGTGCCACTCGTGAGATATTATAGTTGTAGTACAGTACAATATAGGTGATGCTGCCCTCGTATATAGTCAAAATACAACACGCGAACGATCTAAAATAAAATGTAGGACAGGACGTTATTGTCGTATATTAGGCCTAGGTAATGAATAAAATAGGATGTTCATGTAATATGAATTCATGAAATTCACCAGCATTTTACATTTAGCCTCCACTTAATATATACCTTAGCCCAAACAAAAATCCAACATATTATAATATATAAAAGCTATATAAAAGCTACATATATAGCAACTTCTATTATATGACTCTAAATTTATCCCATAAAATCCTATAGAAACTAAAAAGTCATAAAACCTAATTGTCTGCCCAACCCCCAATTTGTTTCTACTTTAGCGGGGCTATCACGTGAACTGTACCGCCGAGGCCATATTCATAAAATGTTTGCTGCTTAATTTTGAGACTGACAAGAGGATTTATCCACCTTTGAAAGTTGATGAATCTTCGTCTCAAACTCAAAACCATGCAACGTAACATGTATAGTATCACACGGCTTGTTGCAAAATTGGTAAGTAGACCAGCAAAGACAGGTGTAATAAATATTGGGTGGAGAAAACGATTGTTTGAGCAGGCACATTGCGACATTGTGAATTATGATGTATATATAAAATCACACTCAGTAGTTTAAAGTCACAAAATTATTGCAAAACGTACCCACAGCAGTCCTGGTCGCTAATATGACAATTTTAAACAAAATGTGGCAGTGCTCGGGCGAATCAACACAATATCGCTCACAATATCGTTGTTAAAATCGTCACTTATGCTGCCAAGATAAATGGATGATTTTCGGTGAAATGAACTGGAGCCTACGATTTTTCTTGTTGAGCGAACTGGATCTTCACTTTTAGCGAACTGGAGCTTACACGAGGTTCAACTTGATAGCATTGTAGAGGATTACATTTCGACTGTTCATTCTAAATTTGCATGCAATATTAAAACAAGGTATTTTTGTACTGCTGGGTGAAACTCTTCACCTCTGTAACATCAAGTGGCCTCTAAAATGTCGGCGTATCACCAGTCTTCAATTTTTTTTCAGTGAAAATCTAGTGATAGTGGACATTTTTACTGTGTAAACTTAGATAATAATCTATAATGATTCGAGAGGTCCAGTGAGGGATCGAGGAACAGGACAGTGAATGGAGTCCCTGTATTGTGGCGATGTTAAACATAACAGAAAAGTTACAACTCCATTTATTTATTTTATCGAAATTAAAACTGAACACAGAATAACAAAATAGGTGTATAATGGATAGCAGTGGTGGCGCCAGGATTTCGATTGGGGGGGGGGGGGGGGATAAGTAAGATGCGGGGGTCCAAGGTCGTGATGCCCATGACATCTCCCGAAAGGTTGTAGGCCTGAGCCAGGGGTGTGGGCTGGGAGAGTGTGACCCCCACCCGTTAATTTGGGATCTGTGGGCACTGCCCCAAGATTAAAAAAAATCATATTTGGATAATTTGGACGCTATGGGAGCGATATCTGAGAGTTTCTACAACGGCTGACGTGGTCTTCAAAGGCACCCAGATTGTGTCAGATAGCAATTTGAAGTTTGGTTTTGGGGGCCTGCCGGAAAAGGGGGGGGGGGTAGGGGCTACCCCCTCCCTTTAGCGCTGCCACTGATGTATAGCATTTACCAAACAGAACGTATACAACAAGAAAATAATCATATGACATACAATCTACCCCAAATTGATATTAACACTTCGTCAACTGAGTGCAAGAGAAGTGTGCTATGTCCCTGCAGTACTGCCAGTGGGACATAGCATACTTTAAATAGCTCTCAGGTGACATTTCTGTGGTCTTTTCTAGTACAACGATAGTGATTTAGATTTTAAAATTGAAGGGCCTGGAAATAATACCGAAAAATCGAACCGAAACCGAGTTTTTAAACAAAAGAAAACCGAAACCGAACCTGGAAAAAACCTCCATGCACTAATTTGTAATCTGTAAAAACAGATTAGTAGGCCTAATCCGTGGAAATTTACAACGATGTGGCGGTTCTGCGCTGCCGTAATTATGCAATTTTATCCGTCCTGTTGCTTTTCAAATACCGGTCGGAGAAATGACTTCGTCGATTCAGTCAAAACGACTTCTAGTTGCCGATCTTACCGGGTTGTCGCAGACAACATGCAGCATTTATTGTAGGCCTACAATAACGTTGTATAGGCCTAGATCCAGCCTCAAAATAGGATGTTCCACATTCCAAAATCAGCCGGGACCAAATATGAACCCAAATCAACTGGGCTGAGTGAATATGAACCCAATCGAGTTCAAATTCACTCAGTTAACTCAGAACTTTGATTTGGGCTGACTTTTAGTCCAACTGATTTCAGGGTGAAGATAGTGCCATTTTGGTGTGTAGGCCCACCTCTAAACATTTCAACGGAGAATTCCCTGGACCTCCACCAATAGAAGGAGACCCCATCCCATCCCAGGACTCACTCAGTGGTTAGGATTGCGAGGGTATTAAAATACCCCCCCCCCCCCTCCACACACCTCCATATAGGGACTATATGCCTTCCCCACTCCGTGCTGTGCGTCTGTGTTTGTTTTGGCTCCCTGCACAATTCATCATTTGCTGTGTCACTGTCAGCACACACGTACAGTTTGGACGAACTGCATGATTTATTTTTTTAATTTTTTTTCAGCTTCAGAACATCGACGGTGCAGACAAACTTGTGGAGATCCTTTTGTTGATTATTCCTGGCTTTAATTGACAAACTAATTAGTAGTGGGCCTTATCATAATTTACATAAAGACATGTTTCCAAGCAAAAGCTTCCACACGAAGTGAAAGTATTTAATACTTTATTCACCAGTGCAACGGGGGTTTGCCCAGCCACGTTTGTACGTGAATGACCGATTTTTTCTTTGACCGAGTTCTCGTAAGAAGTTCTCGCGAGGTGTTTGCGTTCATGCGTAGTAAATATCTTAACAAATGAATGACTCGTAGTGACCGTCGCTACATTCATGTTTTTTCTTCACGCATGCCTGCTTGTGTGGATTGGCAATCTGGGCAAATTGATTGGATCAAGCCGAATTGAATGACAGGTCAGTTGGTGAATTAGGTCACGCATTTTTACGTTAACAATAGATGGCGCTTGTGTGCACACGGGGAACAACTTGAATGCACGATGCAAAAAGTGGGTGATTTGTACATCAATATATATATATATTCACAGAACTGGATGCTTTTATTTGGTAATTATGACTAATTTAAACTCATCTTCAAGTTTCGTAGTATATGTGGAATCGCAATGCAACGATTTCGTGCACACGTAAAATATTTGTCATGTGATATTGGTTCAAACCACGCTAAATGTAGTTTAGAATAGGAATCGACATGATAGGGTTGAACGACCGAGTTTCGTTTGGACATACAAATCTCGAAATGTGAAAGAAATAAAATTGACTTTCTGCAACATTTCTACCTCATAAATGATCTACCTCGCTGATGGCAGCCTATTCCGACACGATCGGTGATCACTTGTCCTGTACTTTGTGCCTGAATCGAGTGGACGATCCTCGCATTTTACCATGTCTGCACTCGTTTTGTCGACGTTGTTTAGAACAGTCAGCACGCACAGCACAAATTCAGGGAATTCCATTTGTCTGCCCAGACTGCCACTGTTCAGTGCACTTGAACTCCGGAGGTGTGGAAGCACTACCATCGAATCTGTTGATAAGCAATCTACTAGATGTGATGGTGTCACATGATGATGATGATGATGATCATTGCAATGGCACATCAGAGAGGGAAAGACGACCAGCTCGATGGTGCAGTTCCTGTGATGAAGGAAATACCGCTACCTCAGTATGTAAGAATTGCAACGAATATTTATGTGATAATTGTGTAAAAGCACACCAGAGAGTCCGACTCACTAAAGATCATAATATAGAATATTTAATAGGCAGCAAATATTTGGTTGAAAACCAAACTAAATCACGTTCCTCACCGCTTACTCATCAAATAGACACCTCCCCTGTTATCTGTGAGATACATCCTCATGAAGTTCTACGACTTTTCTGTGATTTCTGTTCAAAAGCAATATGTCGAGAATGTACAATGTCAATGCATGTTGGACACAATTTTATCTACCTCCAAGATGCCGTGGAGAACTCCAAAACTGTCACAATGAAGCTTCTAGTGGATGCAAAAGTGGGCATCAAGGCACTTGAAGAAAGTATATGTTTAACTCAAACAATGTCTGAAAATGTAGAAATCCAATCACGTGCAGTAGCAGCTGAAGTACGTTCTGTAACACGACATCACATGGCAGCTCTTGAAGAAAGGGAGAGAGATCTTCTACGCAGAATTGAAAAAATTAGGCAAGTAAAAGGAAAATCATTGCATCTACAGGTTGAAGATCTGCGTCATGGACTTTCGTCAATGCTTTGTACAGTGGATGAGGTTGAAAAACTTCTTATCTCAGGAAATGAAATAGATATCCTTAAAACCAAAGACAGGATGGTTGTGGAAATGCAAAATATGAGACGTCTTAGGGGCCACTTACAACCTCACGAAGATGATAATATTGTCTTCACTCCACCAGACCTTGCGTTATATAATGCGATAAGTAAGTTAGGTTTTATTACAAGTAGTGCATATGCTCCTAACTGTGTTGCATCTGGTGATGGGCTTAGGAAGGCTCTTCAAGGTAAGGTAGCTTTATTTATTGTTCATACAAAGGATCACCATGGAGAGGCAAGAGTGGTTGGAGGTGACCCAGTAGAGGCGATTATACAGAGTCCTGAGGGGAAGCTTTATAGAACTGAAGTAGTAGATCGGCAGAATGGAACATACACTGTCACATATCGACCACATACTGAGGGGCATCACATTATTTCTGTAACCATTCATGGTAAACATATTAAAGAAAGTCCATTCAGTGTTAATGTTAGTAGTGGCCGGAATTATGCAACAATTGGAACTGTTTTACATCAGTTTGGAGGTGAGGGCGATGCATCAGGTCAGCTCTGTCGGCCATGGGGAATACATTGTCATAATGATGGATTCATCGTGATTGCTGATCGTAGCAACAACCGAATTCAAGTGTTCAATTCTGATGGTACATTTCATCACAAGTTTGGAAGTCCTGGAACAAGCAATGGACAGTTTGATAGGCCTGCTGGTGTTACATCTGACAGTCAAGGCAGATTAATTGTTGCAGATAAAGACAACCACAGAATCCAGGTTTTTGATATTGACGGAACATTTTTAATGAAGTTTGGTGAGAAAGGAAACAAACATGGACAGTTTAACTATCCATGGGATGTTGCTGTAAATAATGAAAGTCATATTCTTGTGTCTGACACAAGAAATCATCGTGTTCAACTGTTTTCATCTGATGGCCAGTTTCTGAACAAATATGGATTTGAAGGTGCATTGTGGAAACATTTTGACTCTCCAAGAGGTCTTTGTTTCAACAATGAAGGCTTTGCTGTTGTCACCGATTTCAACAACCATAGACTTTTAGTTATCAATCCCGATTTTCAAGCTGCTCGATTTCTTGGCTGTGAAGGGAGTGGAAATGGACAGTTTCTGAGACCACAAGGTGTTGCTGTGGACCAAGAGGGAAACATTGTCGTTGCTGACTCAAGAAATCACCGCATTCAGGTTTTTCAGCCAAATGGGAATTTCCTCTGCAAATTTGGCTCTCCTGGCTCAGGTCCTGGGCAGCTCGATCGACCATCAGGATTATGCATTTCTCCAGATGGTTTAATTATTGTTGTAGATTTTGGAAATAACCGTGTGCAGATTTTTTAATGTCTTTATTTGTTAAAACAGCTCTTGAAATTTTATGAGAATGATTGGTTACGCCACTTATTGTTAAAGTTACACCCATGTTTGTGCACCATGTGATTTGGTGCTATGGTGCAGTACAGTCACCGTGGACTGGTCGTAATCGACGAGTGGGCAGTGATCTCCATGCATGCGTTTGCCAGGTAATAAAAATCATCAGCAGCAAAATTTTAATTAATGAGGCACCGGGCTGTTCCCGGTGCTTCATTAATTAAATTTGTGATGATTATTCATATAATTAGTGTGGAAATCTAATATTATTGTGTCCGTGGAAATACTCCCCCCCCCCGTGGAAAGTGACCAGTCCACAGCGTCTGTACTGTACATACATGTATTGAGTGAACATCTTTTTATATTTATACCTAACTTGATAGTCCAGTAGGAATTCCCAGCCCTTGAAGCAAGTTGGCAATCAGTGATCCATTAACTGCAGATTTATTTGTTGTGTCCTCTGCTCATTAATGTCAGAATACCGAAATTTCAAGCGGCATATTTTCCACACACTGCAACCTGGTATGTAACCAATCAGGTCTGGCATTTTCAGGAGAGCAATTTATTTGCTTGGCTTAAAAAAATTAAGGAGGACAAAAACTAGCCTTCCTGGCCTTGGAAAAAAAATGACTACCATAACAGTCTATTTCTAAAACCCACGTCTTTTCAGATCTCTTGCTATGTTAGTGGTCTCTGTAAGATGAATACACTGCTCCTCCCACACCTCCAGGCCTTGCCTAGGCCCAGAGGCGTGGGAGGGGCAGTGTAGCCATCTCACAGAGACTACCTTGTTAGAAGCACCAAATAAAATGTTCAAAGCCCACAATGCAGGTTGCAGAATTCATTAATAGTAAACATTTTGCCACTTTTAGCCTTTCTAAGCTTGAGTGCTAATCGCTCCCCTAGGTCATGTGAGGAGAGCGATATTTAGTCCTCATGCATTTTTAGAATGCCAGGCCTGACCAATTCAAATTTGTTTGAGGAGGGCTCATTGAGCTCTGTCAAACAAGATAGATTGAAGACCTGGAGGCTGGAAATAACCTGCAGACGATCGTTTAGGTTACGTCAGTTGAAAGATATGCAAGTGAACTACAGGCTACAACAAAGTAATACAACATAACTTGATTAAATTATGAATCTGCATGTTTTACCAGAAAGACTTCACAATCATTCGGAACTATGTTGCCTCAAAGGTTGAGCATTGCATCCATATTATGAATAGAATGGCATGTTGTTTCCATCTTGAAAGAATTTCCGTCTGAATAAATAGCAACAATTACTGTGTGATCTCAGTATAGTGAGATCCCGCAATTTGTTGTTGATATTTTTTTTGGTGGAAATCCTGTTAAGATTTTGAATCCCACATGCGGCAACCACGTTGTGTCCTTGGGCAAGACACTTAACCCCATTGCCCAAGTGGAGACACAGTGATGATGTGTTCTAAGGCACACTGCACGTCGATGATGCACTTGTCTTCAACCAGTGCTAACCCTCCTTGTGTGGAGTTAATATGTTGGGGAGTCTGCCTGTCTCTCTGACAGTTGCTTGCTATTACTCGGTAGTTCTCTCTGGGTACTCTGGCTTCCTCCACTTTTAAAACTGTCTGACACGAGATGACCCCTTTCTGTCAAAAGTGTCGTTAAACCCCATTAAATACATAAATTCCTAGTTGCTTTATGTGAAAAATTTGCATCTTGAAATTTTGTTATTTCGACATTAGGGTTGCAGAGGATTGCGGTATTAAGAATTAAGCATTTTAAAGGTACCGGTACAGATGAATGGTCACTTATGACATTGTTGGGTGACAGTGTAGCAAGTTTTTATAACTGCACATGTACTGAATGTGGAGTGTGGATAATCAGGCCAAAAAAAAATAATACCTGTGCTTAGGGTAACTCTTCCGGCCCTAAAAACATGTGGGTATATTTTGTAAAAATGTGCATGTATGCAAAGAAAATTTAAATGCAAAATTGAAACAAAAATTTTGTTATCCATTACATATATATAAATGGAAAATGTGTGATTGATTCCTGCTAGATATTCAATCTTTGATTATCTCCCTGCAACTAGAATGTTCCATTGTGCAGGCAATACTACCCGTCCTGGGTTGGGTCAGCCTGTTAGTATAGTTGAAACTAAAACTCCTGTCACAATTACCTTAGAGAATGCAGTAGTCTGAAATATTCAAGAGTGCTTGCACTGTGTAATGCAAAATATAAATTATATAATGAACTATTAGCGTGGTCGGTAGTGAAATCACAAACTGAACCAATCAAACAGAAAGAAAATATTGAGACTGCAGTATATGGAGGTGGGTTACTTCTAAATTGCCGTGGGATAGGTTTTTTCACTTAGTACTAGTAATTACAGTTAAAACTAGAAGTCCTGTCACAAACTGTGCACTTATCTAGGCTTAATTGCGCGCAGTTGCCATATTGAATGGCGTCCAAAGCACGGCAGGTTTTCCAGATTACTCATAGCAAATACGGGCAATGTTTCTACCAATGGACCTCCGGGTTACCCGGAGGTCCATTGGCTGAAACATTGCTTGTGCACAGGCCATATTTTCAGAATTTGATAGCCTCACTATGGTCATATCGCGTAGATTAACGCGCATCTCGACACGCTATTTGTGTGCATTTAAGGACAGGACTTTTAGTTTTAACTGTATTTACAACATCTGAGGACAAAACACAAGAAACACTGGCAAACTTTCATCACATGGACCCATAGGTTGCACCTGGTGGTCCATGTGATGAAAGTTTGCAAGTGCACTTACTCAGCACTCTGTTACTCCAAAATAGTGCACAACCTAGTCGCAGGATTTCTAGTTCCAACTGTAGCAGTACGCAAAATTTGATGAGAATGCTCATTTCGTTTGCGTGATGATGCAAATTTAAAGCAACAGGAACGGATTGGGCGGTTAGCCAAAAGTTGCATCTTGAATGGTAAAGTCTGAGTAACTTAACTGGTAGAGTGCTAAATTTTTTCTCAGCCTCAAGATTTCTTCACACATTTTTGTCTTGTTACAATTAATGCCTATATGCACTCTCCCATAAATTATAACAATGCAAATCGACGGAGGTGAAGTAATTTTACTTCCAAGATAATATGAAGGACATCCACAGAATATGAAGCCTTTAACTTTAAGTATCTGCAGTTCAGAATAAAGCCAAAATA
Organism: Pictodentalium vernedei; assembly: GCA_031216915.1. Classification (NCBI taxonomy): domain Eukaryota; kingdom Metazoa; phylum Mollusca; class Scaphopoda; order Dentaliida; family Dentaliidae; genus Pictodentalium; species Pictodentalium vernedei. Next base: position 299,479,268 of record CM062295.1, on the reverse strand, counting down.
TGAGCTTCTGGCACTCTACCAGTTAACCAGCCTTTCTTGTGTCTTTATAGATTTTTAGACTTTTGCCTTGATGGGCTATATGTATTTCAAATTTCAATTCCCAAGAATTTTTATGTAGCCGAGCATTCGGTTAGCCATCTCCAAACCATGTTAATGGTCAGTCGTTTTAAGTCATTTTTCTAAATTTTGCACACTGCTGTTGGAAATGAAGCACAAGCTGAGTCATGTTTTATAATGGTCTTGGGCCTTTTCAGTCACCAGTGTACACCAAGAAATGTACATGTATCGGTCCATTGAATATACATCAGTGACATTTTTTCTTTTCTGAACTAACTCATAGAACACTATTACAAAAAAATATTTCTTAAGTTAATACAAAAATCCCTATCTACGGACCCTAGTTTTTTTTACAAGGTTACCATAAACACAGGTATTTTGTCTGACCTCACCATACAACATGATGAGTGGAGTATCCTGCCAGGTAATAGTTCAAACTGTGTACATGTCAGTAAGGGTAAGGAGCCAAATTTCAGCGAATGAACCCCTGGGTTGAACCAGGAGGTCCATTCCATTGGCTGAAAGTTGTCTTGATTTTCTATGCTTTTTTTTACATATATCTTAAAACTTATTGTTGGGGTGGAAAGTACTGGAAACTCCACTCTTTGGGTGTTTTTGGTGATAATCCACCCTGGCCAAGCCATATAGACCCTTAATGTAGTGGTTAAAGTACCAGGGCCGATTTGAAAGGCCTAGAATACCAAGTTATTTATTTTTCATACACAACATTTGGCAAGGGGAGTGCCACTAAAACAGACTAAAAGTCTAAAAATACAAATACATGCACACGTTGAGTGGAGTTTTCACCCAGGCAGTAACTCATAATCCGTGAGAAAGGGTAAGAAGCATACATGTGAACAAGGTTTCAGTTAACTGAACATTACTTTTTCTTCTTAACTCTCTGAACTCTGATGTCAAAATGGGAAAGTTTTCAGCAGCAAATATTTCCCGTAATATGCAATTTGATATTTACCAAATACATCTTGTTTGACAGAGCTCAGTGAGCTCTGTCAAACAAGATATTATTGGTTAAATTTATGGTTAAACTTGAGAAAAACAGAGCGATAGGAAAAAATTCTGTTGCACTACCAACGTGGTAGGGGTTAACAGATTTGAAAGTAGAAAGTCAGCTTTGCTGGTGCCCAGCACTGTGAGTGCACAAACAATGGGCATCTTTCTTGATTAGATAACATTCTTGTCTTGAAACAATTGCACCCGTGGGTTGAAGTTTCATAGATAAAATATTGTGATACCGAATGAAGAAATAAAAGAGAAAATAGTAACTGAGATGCAGTGTTCTCACATTTCTTTTTTGACAGCTGACATTGTACAGTGTTGTGGGGGTGTGGCTATAGCCCCCACCAGTGGGGTCTACCCTTCATCCACCCTCTGGGGACAATGCCTCCTTTATTGTGGCTTGTCAGTAATACCCTATATCCTGTAGTAAATAAGTTCTGCTTTAAAGCAGAACTTATTTACTACAGGATATAGGGTATTACTGGTAAAATAGGACCCTGAAACCAGCGCCTGGGGTGGAAGTCCTCTAAAGTGGGTAGGTATAAATGATTGGCTGCACTTGACTTCATACATGTACCTATATTGCAGTGATGAGATGGGTGGGTGGGGGGGGGGGGGGGCACGGTGGCGCTGTGTACTAAGGCATTCTGCATGTCGATGGTGCACTTGTCTTCAACCAATGCTAACCCTGTTTAAGTGGAGTTGGTACGCTGGGGATTCTGGCAGTTGCCCGGTGGTTCTCTGAACTTCTCTCCTGGTTCTCCAGCTTCCTCCACCCATAAAACTGTCCAGCATGATGTTACCCTGGCTGCCAAAAGTGTCATTAAACACCAATAAATAATTAGCCAAGGATTCTTAAAGTGACCTTAAAGACTAATAAGTGAAATCGAGAAATAAATTGAATTTGATTAGCATGTGGATGACTGTACCAGTATGTGTATATCAAAAATGCTTACCATCGTTGTGGGTTTTTATCTCTTAAAAAAAATTATGGAATATTTGGATGGAATATCCACTATACACGTTTTCATTTTGTAAATCACATTTACTGCATATGGCAGATATATATTCAAGTGTATGCATGGCTTCTGTCATGGAGATAGAAGTCCCGTGACTCACCTCAAAGGCTCCATTCCATGGGGGTCATATTACATGTAGCAGGATTTAATATATTGAGTGCAAGATGTATATTATACATTACAGTGACAGTGGACTGGTCGTAATCCACACGTGGACAGCGAGGTCCACACATGCGTTTACCAGGTTGTAAAAAATCATCATCATCAAAATTTTAATTAATGAAGTACAGGGTTGTACACGGCGCTTCATTAATTAAATTTTTGATGATTATTTCAATAATTAATGTTTGGGATCTGGTATTATTGCATCCATGGAAATATTGCTCCGCCGAGGAAAGTGACCTGTCCATGGCGGCTGTACTGTACTATCACAACTAAAAACAAACACGTGATGTTTTAGTATTGATAGTACAGTTAAAACTAGAAGTCCTGTCACGTCTAGTGCAGAAAACGCTCGTTAGCTAATGCGCTATCTAGTGCAGAACAGTCAAGTAAATCTCGTTAAACATGCGATAACTTCTGCGCTATGTAACGCAGAACGTAGTGCGCTATTCCCGAGGTCATTAACATCGATCTCCGACACATATCATGAGGAAAAGAAATGTGTGGTAAGTGGACTCAGACATCAGTTGATATTATTTCGAATCAGGTTCGCCGGGTAAATTAGTCGTGACAATGAATGAAAAAACGCAGAAAAAAATGTCGAAATGACCAGTTTTAATTTTCACAAGAAGCCCGGACAGTGAAATCAAAGTCATTGCCAAATCGGATATAATCGTCTTTTAAATGATTTTATTCCGTGCTATTGATGAGCACGGGGACGAGACTTGTGTGAGATGTGTATGTACGAACTGCCCGGCACGTGATCGTTTTGAAATAACCTAATAAAAATGTTTTGACAACAACATTTTATCAATTAATTAATATCTCTGACTCTGTTCGACTTTGAAAATATGGATAAATTTGTTCGTAAAATCACCATAAAAAATCATCCAAATACCGTTAATACCGCTCAGTCTCCGTCTGAATTTCAACAAGTAATTCGCAACAAATTTTCAATATCATTTAAAACCTTCTCATTCCAATATAAGGCCTTGTTCATATCACTTGCTACACCAAATAATAACAAACACAGTGAGGCCGCGACTTGCTATTCAGTACGATGGGAATCGCCCAGAGACTCCCCTAGCCGAATCGATCCGCATCGTTTTGATCCGAACCCCGTCTCCACTATTTATTTGACCCAAACCCATTTTCAGTGGCAAGGCCGTAAGGCTGGCGAACGATTTCACCCCGCCCGTCCCAGAGTCAAACCGTCCCCAGAATATTTAGACCGACACCCCCCCCCCCCCACCCCCCCAAGATTTTGAAATAATGACTGGGTGGTCACAAGCTGGGTTTTTGAGGCGGTAGTTGTTCTTGTTTTGGCAAACGGCGCGCTTGTTCGTATTAGTCTAAGGACTAAATAAACAATAATTTTTCAATGTTCATTGAAAAACGCCCTTCCCCTTCCTGTGCAGACTGGTTAAAAATAGGTCATAAGCCAACACGACTTATTTGACCCCCCACACCCCCGATCTTCAACTTTTCCGAACCGTCTTGTCCTTCTCACCGTAAGTGAAGTGTATCTTATAAAATTATCAGTAAACAATAGGGGATGAGACAATTTAGCTAAATTGTAGGTACAATTTATTAAATTGTAGCTACAATTTAATAACTAAAAACAATGTGAAGCTAATAGGCTTCGGTAGATGAGAACGCTTAGCAACAAAATTCGCTGAAATTTGCAAAAATTCCGTTTTCAAAATAAATTTGTAAAAATCAGGGATTTTTTTTTAAATATAAGAACACAGGGTGAACGAACCTGTTGATTTAGAAATATTTAATTTCTAAAAATTTCAGCGTTTGGGACAGGAATTTCAATCCCTTTAAACAATTAAAGCAGCCGGAAAAAATGAGTCTTTTTTTTATTTTAATTTTTTATCCCAAACAGATTTTTCTTCGGATCAGTTTTTCAATCATTCTTCATCATTATTCTTTAATCACTGATGATAAAAGAATGTAAATATAAATTTGACACCTAATTGTTATTGAGTAACCCATTTCCAAATTGAAGTCATAAAACGGGAGCTTAGTATATTGACAGGAGTGTTTTCAAAGCTTATTCACACCTTCTGTTGTTCAAAAAACGCACAGATGGTAATTGCCAACATTCCTGATTGCTACCTGAAAAACTGCCGCAGAAAATCCTCCCTGTTCAGTCCACAATATAGCGCAATCCTCTGATGTAGCCTTCAGCACCAATAAATAATAATCATATTTGTTCCATAAATGTGGAGCAAGAAAGTTGAATAATCAAAAGAACTGGTGACAATTTATGAAAATTAAAACTAACAACTTTCAAGTGTGCAGAGTAAAAACTTCACCGTGCACATGGTTTAATGGCAGTTCATTGTAAACGAACTGTACGCCTATATTAGAGATATGATAGGGTCTTGTGTGGGATGGGTCTATACAATTCCCCTCCCCCACCCACTGTTTGGAATATCGGACTGAAATCCTGCAAATTTCAACTCGAGGAAACACCACTTGGCACTTGTACTCATCTACTCGCCAGATGACCCGAGTTATTCTTCTCCTTATAATTGGGGTGTCTGCAAATCACTCCAGGGGTGGAATATCCACCCGAATGATATTCTCAGTTTCTGTGACAAAGCAAACACAAGGAACTCACAGTATGGTTCTGTTGATTGGTTTTTTTTTATATTGGTTCGAAGCTCACTTGAAGTTGAGAATGTTTCTTTCACATAACACAATCCAGAATGCGTGGAAATTCCACTTTGTTGGTGTTTCAGTACAAAAGCATATACCATGTACCGTGGATGGGTTTCAGACACGTCACAGAATATCCACAATCAGAAGTACAGTCGTTAACGGTGTACGAGAAATTCAGAAGAACGATGGGTCGAGTCACCTGTGGTACGAAACAGAGATGAAGTTTCAACGTCTCAAACCACGTGTCAAGATGTGGACGAGAAAATTGTTCACAATATTCATGCTCACTGAGCTTTCTAAAACATTCTTTCAGATATTTTTCACGAATAAATAGTTGTTACAGGCTTTTGATTGCTCTCAGTCATTTGGAAATGCTCTCTCACGACATATTAACCTATCAAGTGAAATGCGTCAGAATATCAATTCACCCCAAAAAAGCCGCCCGCGGACAGAAAATAAAAAAAAACGGATTTTAATTGATTTCTAGCATGAGCATGTGGACAATTTTCAGTTGCCCTTGCTTTTTCAACACTCCATTAAATATTGACAACGATTGTTTGAAATGTTTCATGGATATCTTTCTAAAATAAAAATAAAATATATGCAAGTCAAGCCCAAGGGTTTAATATTCTATTGCGGTTGCCAGTATTTGAGAGAAATTTAAAAATGCCGTACTATGAATTTTAAAAGGCCAAATTTAACTGACCACATATGGAAGAGTAGGAATGTAGGTCCCAGAAAAAGTGTTGTGAAGGGTAGGCCCGTCCTTATCAATCATAAATTGTTAACACCGCATGCCCATCGATTCGAACCATGCAGTGGTGGAAACTTGTGTTAGCGGGTGTGTGTGTGGGGGGGGGGGGGGGGGGGGGGGGGCAGATATAAAATCCCCCCCCCCCATCACATGAACTCACACAAAATAATTACGCATCGACGTTTTTAATCTAACTCATAATGTTAACCTTGTTTTACCTTCAATGATCGAAGGTGCACGTGGCATTGGCCACCAGCCAAATTTGAGAATTTTTTTTACCGTTTACTTCAAAAAAAAAAAAAACGAAGCTAGCGTGGGGATGAGGGGTTGTGGTGTGTGAGGAATTGGCAGTTTGCTGCTCATGCTTTCCTCTGTGTGGGGATAAGGGTACATGAGGACTTGAGGGTTCTGCCCCGGAAAGGGAGGGGGGGGGGGGATCTTTTTTCTTTTTGTTGATTTTCAAAGTTCTCGACGAATAATTAATTTCTTTTTGAGCTTTCACCCAAATGCATATTTTTTTTTACAGAACACCAACTATCTCTTGAAATTGAAACTTTCTTTATAAATATCTGAGCATTCCGATTTCTTAATTCGCTCGCAACACTTTCGATACACTGTCAGTTCGGTAGGCTGTGGAGAGCGTTCTTTTGTTTCCAACCACGCTTGTTTTCTCATAGTTCCTCCATAAGAACGGCTGCGATTCATACATACTAGGCTAAAAATTCTCGAAATAAAAACGTCATTACTTCTACCTTCTCAAGGTTTAGCAGTCTTGAATCAACCAGCATGATTTTCTCATCAATCTTCGAAAACAAAAATCACGCAATACGCGTTTTTAAATACTTCTTGTATTGTCGCGAAATGAATTGATAATGAGAAGTGTGTGTTTGTGGAGGGGGTGGGGGGGAGGGGAGCAGATGAATGAACATCATTTCGTCCTCTTAGTATCTAATTCTAATATTTAATTGCCACCTCATGTCAGTAGGATGTGCGACTTAATAACTGTTGATTGCCTGTTTCAAGTACTGAATATCAGTCAGCCGTCGCGCGTTACAATTCTGCAGAAATCGCGATACACTACCGTGCATCAGATGTGATTCTCTGATGATTTGCTGCGCTAACCTAACGCGCTATTATTTCAAATTAGTGCAGAATACGGGACAGGACTTCTAGTTTTAACTGTACATGTGTAATATATAATACACTAATATTCAATTCTGGTAATGTGACAAGCTGCTCTGCTCCAATCCCCTTGTTAATTTTTTTGACCAGGGTGGTCCCATCAGTAAGATTGATATAACAGGACAATTATGGGATGCATCCCAGTATCCATCCACTTACATGACTTGTTGTTTGTCAACAAATGACTAGAGTTGTGCTGCTGTGATATAAATTATTATCACGTGCAATCAACAAACAATTTGAAGTATCCTGGTTGGATGACTTAGTTAATGCTGTGATTACAGGGTTTCTGTGAGGCCTTGGATTCAAGGAATGGCCTGGAATTTGACTTAAGGGCCATTCAGGGCCTTAAAATCCTGGAAAATGGAGTAGGAGGCCATGAAAGAATTGAACATTCACAAAATAAGAATGCTGATGAAGCGCTTAATCATAACTACATGTATATACTTTAGGGATCCAAATAAAAGTACAGGACTACAGGTACTCTTATTAAATTTTAAGAAAACATCCCCCGTACTCTTCTTATTTGGGCCTCTTTATTGTTTTTTATTTCATTCCAAAATCCAAATGATTGATTTTTATATAATCACTTCAATGTAATTTTAAATAATTAATAACAGTCGTCAAACAACTTAGGCTGAGGCATATTCTTTTGGTTCTTATAGGTGTTCAAGAATATTTTGGAAAATGAATCCATTTTTTCACCCTTGTTCTATTATTTAATTTTGAGGAAATTTCCACTCTGTAGTCTGTACTGATATTATGCCCCTGGATTTATTTGGACCCCAAGAGTAGTGGTTTTACATACCAGGGTTGGTTAAGACATTGCCGTAACAGGCTAACTAGGACCCTCTGGTCATCACCTCCTCCTTCGACTTCCCTCGAAAGGGTCCTAGTTACGGTTGAAACTAGAAGTCCTGTCACAATTATTGCAGAAAATGCTCGAGAGTTAATGCAATCCTTACTGCAGAAGAATGATGTAGCCTGAAATACACAAGCGTTTGCGCTGTGCAATGCAAAATATAATGTGTTATTAGCAAGGTCGGTAGTGAAATTTTGAACTGAACCGATTTATTTATTGATGTTGAAGGTCACATATTTCTGCACAATGGCTAATCATGACCACAACAGTTTTATGGGTGGAGGAAGCCGGAGTACCCGGAGAGTACCACCGACCAACTGTTAGCTCCCCAACACCCTAACCAGTGGCGTAGATAGCTTTTCGCTGGTGGAGGGGCAAGCCCAAAATTTTCCGACAGACCGAAAATTTTCTGACAGTGTAACAACAACAAAAACCCAATCAAACAGAAACAATCTGTTGTTTACTGCAAATGTTCTGAAAATTGATCTTTTTTTACCCAAAATGGCATGTTTTTATCCCCAAAGCCAGCATTTTAATGTTATTAGGCATAAATTCGCCTAAAAATGGTCCCAAAAAATTTCCGACAAAACTTCTGGTGGGGGGGGGGGGGGGGCCTTTCCCCCCCCCCCCCCCCCCCTATCTACGCCACTGACCCTAACTCCACACAAGCAGGGTTAGCATTGGTTGAAGACAGACGCACCATCGATGTGCAGTACGCCTTTGTACACAACCTCACCATGCCCCCATGTCATGATGTGGGCAATGGGGGTGAAATGTCTTGTCCAGGGACACAACACGGTTGTCGCAGCTGGGATTCGAAAACTGAACTGATCAAACAGAAAGAAAATGCTGAGACTACAGTATGTGAAGGTTGGATTACTACTAAACCACTGTGAGATAGATTTTTCACTTAGTAATTATTTACAATTTCTGAGGACAAAACACAAGAAATACTTGCAAACTTCCATCACATGGACCACCAGGTTGCACCTGGTGGTCCATGTGATGAAAGTTTTCAAGTATTTCTTGTGCTGTTGACCCGTTGTGAACAATTATAAATATTTTTCGAGTGGAAAATATATGGCTCGGCGATTAAGTAGTAATCCACTCTCTCCATTCTGTGTATGCATTTGAATTTTAAAATCTATTTATATCATTACATGAACATGTACATATATCCAGTAGAGGTTAGGAATGATGTTAACCCTTTACCTAAAATGGAAAGCAGACAACATTTGCAAAATAAATTCTTGAATAACTAATTTTTTCATTTTTTGTCTCGGCGAGCTCGTTCCAACGAGAAGTCATAGCCTACCGGTAAAACTAGAAGTGCTGTCACAAACTGTGCGCATATCTAGGCTTAATTGCGCGTAGGAATTGCACGCAATTGCCATATCGACTGGCATCCAAAGCACGTCAGGTTCTCTTGGTTACTCATAGCATAGTTTTAACTGTATGTTTTTGAGTCAAAAAATGAAAATTAATTGGCGATTTTTTAGAATAGCGCTGACCGGTTTTGGCTGTTACGCTGTGTAAAGGGTTAATGTTCGCTATCTGCTAGAACAGAATTGCACAGAGTTGGGGCACACTGTTTTTCTACAGGAATTGTGTTACGCTAATGGCATAGTTTGACAGGGACAAAAGTGCACTTACTCAGCACGCTATTTCTTCAAAATAGTACTCAGAGCTCGGATTTAACTGGATTAGCAGAGCATTTTGCAATTCAATCTTAAAATTTTGCTTTTCAATAAATACCTGTCCGAAGTTAATTTTCATCAATAGCTAATCAATTTTCCCAAATGAATAGTAAATTGCTATTCAACATTTTCCGATTGGACCCTGATAGTGCTCAGTACAGTCACAGGACTTCTAGTTTCCACTATAGAACTAATTAATTTAAGGCAGGGTCTTGAAAATCCTTGTATTTGGCCGTTGGGGGAACAAAACATGAAACAGTCTTGAATAGGCTTCAATTTTATCAACCCTTGCCTGCAGGAACCTTGGATTAAATTTTAGTGGATAGAGAATTTCATCTGGATAATTGGATTATGACTGGGCTTTTATATTATTTATTTATTGGTGTTTAACCTTCTGCACACTGATGTCAAAATGGCAAAGTTTCCAGCAGCAAACATTTGCCATAATGCGGTTTGATATTTAACCAAATAATCCTTATTTGACAGAGCTCAGTGAGCTCTGTCAAATAAGATAGAATTGGTTAAATTTGTAGTTAAACAAGAAAGAAACAAGAGTGATTGGAGAAAATTTTCTTGCACTGACAGTGTGATAGGAGTTTAGGTCACATACTTCTGGACAATGGCTAATCATGACTACAATGACTGGACTGTGATCTTGTCAAATAGTTATGTATGCTCACCTGCCCTCTACACTGTTTGATCTCACAGATTGGTAAAACTGAAAAACTTCTTAGCATGGCACACACCATAAAGGGTGTGTGCAACACAAAGATTTTTTGCTTCTCAAAACCGGATTTTTCCCCTACGGATGAACCTCAACATTTTTTTTCTGTGCAGAAATCTGATTTAGGTTTTTTGAAGTAGAGATTTTATAATTAGTGATACCTACCTCTCTTATCTGCCTCATTATGGAATTGACAGGAAAATGTTTGTATAAGTTTTTCTCAAATATATCTAAATGTACATGTATTTATGTAAGTAATTATATTTGAAATATATCCAGTGTACACTTTATGTACATGTAAGCTATCTGCAGGTCAGTATTTTTCTATCAGTTTAACTGTTATTGTGCTTAGTGCTGATTTTATGACTCAACTCGAATAATGTGTGTGCCAGGCCTGGAAATTACCCACAAACACTTGTGAACATATAGGTTACGTGGGGGCTTACTAGTTCATTAGTTCATTGAAAAATATGTGAACAAACTACAGGTTACTCTTACCTGCCTGTAGTATGGCTGCTGTGGACTGGTCACTTTCCACGGATTGGCAATATGCCCACGGACGAAATAATATTAGATTTCAAACACTAATTCTAGGAATAATCATCAAAAATTTAATAAATGAAGCACCGGGTGCAACCCGGTGCTTCATTAATTAAAATTTTGTCGATGATGATTTTTTAGCACCTGATAAACGCAAGGGTGGACATCACTGCCAACACGTGGATTGTGTCCACTCCACTGCAACTGTACTGTAATAATAGTAATGGCTGAATAATAATGGTGGTCAGGATATTTGATTGGGAATACTGATATTGAAGTTATTTTTCCACTATTCTTCACAACCAAATAATAGTGAATGCTGGGATTTTTTCTCCCAAATTAATAATGTTGTTGACACTGTTTTTAGCAGGTGAGAGTATGACAAAATAATACAATAGAAGTAAAATTCCAAATCCTGCATGTTTGCCTGCCAGACTTTTAAGTCCTTCAGTAATATGTGTAACTCGCTTGACTCAAAGGTTACACATACAGTCCACCCACATATGAATAGCATGGCGTGCCATTTATTTCTTAACCCTTTACCTAATGAATCGGCTGCATCTGTCTGTGTAATATGCAAATTCAGCAGATGGAAAAAAAAAGATTTCCGGAAAATTATTTTTAAACCATATCATGCGACCCCCTTATTGGGACGTGCTCTTTGAGCTCGTTCCATTGAAGGGTCACTTGATATGGTTTTGTTGAAATTAAAAAAAAAAAAAAACAACAACAAAATATTCAAAATAATAAACTTTTGACCTCATCTGCGTTGGATATATATTTCAATGAGAATCTGATAATCGATTCTCATAAAGATTCGCGCAACAAAACCAGCGAGAATCCACATAGATTCTCGTTGCCTCTCTTCTAGGATTCACGTGAAAAGAATTGGAATCATATTAACTCTTTACGAAACATAGCGGCATTAAATTAACCAATACAGGCTAACATGACCTGAAATATCCTGACACTTTGCCAATACAATTGGACAAATATGGCTGTCACTGGAACCGGCTCAATGAGCCGGTTCCAATGACATCCATATCTGTAAGGTTTTATTGGTAAATATTGTTTCTTTTTTAAAAATACCATCAAATTAAGTTTGTGTTTTAAAAATTGAAAAGTTGTGTTGGGTAAAGGGTTAACATGTGTTATCAGTATACAACAGGGGTTCAACTATGGTGGCCTCATGGGATCATGGAGCACTCATAGCTGGTAGCCTGGTATGGATTCTCGCAACCATTTTCGTGAGTATGCAAACTGATTCTCCCAAATTTAGATGAAATATAACCCCTGCACCTACTGCCATGTTATAGAACCTGGCAATGGGTTGTGGTGTAAGCTCAGTATTTCCTGGCCTGATATTATCAGTTTCTTTTACAGCTTTTGTTTTGTCATGTACCTCTTGGTACAAAAGAGCTCTGAGAGCTTGTTCTGCAAGGTGCTTGTAATTTTAAAACCGGTAACTCCAGTTTTGTATGAAAAACAGAGCTCATTTATACTTCACAACCCACACATGCAATGTGTGACAATTTTGTTGGTACTGATGTGGTTGAAAAGTTTTTGAGGGAATCTGTTGCTGTCACTTGTGAATATTTTTTGATCAGACCCAATGTTTATGTACATTTGGTTTTTCTCTAGGGGTGAGAGCAGATGCCCCCCACCACCCCAACCTCTTTATTAATTTCCCCTCCCAACTTTTTCTCATTCCAGATGTACCCTACAGTAACATTGAGATAAGATAATCACTTTGGGGATGCTTTTTGTCTTATCAAATTGCATTAAGATTGGGATCTTGACAAATTTACAGCCATGGATCAAGATTTGATAAAAAGACTCTTCCTGAACTTGCAAATTCCGTGCTCAGTCAAGATCAAGATATCAAAATGCGCTTACATGTAGCATGATAGAAATTTTTTTTCTTCAACATAGAGTACGGTACGGCCAATGTGGACTGGTCACTTTCCATGGGTGGGCAATATTTCCACAGATGCAATAATATTAGATACCAAACACTAATTATAGGAATAATCATCAGAAATTTAATTAATGAAAATTTTGCTGTTTATGAGTTTCATTACCTGATAAACACATGTGTGGACATCACTACCCACACATGGATTATGACCAGACCAAAGTGGCCTTTTTCACGATAATCCTCCAGGGAATTTACAAATTGAGTGGTTGAAAAAAAACACCCTCTTTTTCAAAAAATTTAAAGTAAGCCATATCATGTGACTATTCATGGGATCAAGTTGGGAAGCTTGTCACAATGAGGGGCTCACATCAAATGTTTTTTTTTAAATTTTTTGAAAGATTTGAATAAAATTAATAATTAAAATAACAAATTTTGATATGTGCGTTTGGTAGAAAGTTAACCTATCACCTAATACAGCGGCAAAAAATAACCAATGTTATTCAGGAAAATTACCATTAAAAGTTTTTTTTATATTTGTAAGTTTTGTTTCAGAGACATGGGTTATGATCCTTCATTGACATGAGATAATTAAGATCCAGAGAATAAAATCTCGAATTTTGAGATAACCTATTTACCCTTCATCTGGATATAATAAAGAGGACCGATTACAGTACAGCCATCATGTATGGGTGGGCATTTTTCCACACATATAATTCAGAGATGATCTGCTATGACACCCAGAAATTTTCACCAGTGAAGTACCGGGGTAATCCACGATGACCCTACTGTATGACAGTTCACAGATTTTGAAAGCATCTGCGGCAAACAAGCTGTCTTAGGGAGGTTGGGCATTGAAGAGAGGGGTCCACACATTTTAAAACAGTACAATCAAATAAGGTGATAAGGCACAACTTTTTGACAAACTGTTTTTAGTTCCAGATGAACAACTTTTCAGTTATCTGTTTTTTCATTTAGATAACCTCCAGAGGAATGATAAAATCATTCCTCTCAAATTTTATGCCCTGAGATCATTCCAATAAGGGATGATAAGCTATAAAAAATGAAAAATTCCAGTCAAGATATATTTTTGCAAGTGTCCTGTGCTGTTCACAGCAGGTGAAGGTATGATTTATTGTCAATACAAAATTTCCGTATAGTTCTTTTACCTGGGTGGTTGGGAGCATTTTTAGAAACAAATTTTGAAGAGAATGGGACTTCTGCAAAAACTTGAGTGCCTCTTACTAAAAGGCCTGCATTGTTAATATTCAGAAGTTTTTGACAGCGGCAGCATTCCTTTTCCAGAATTGTTATTTGTACAAACACATTATATTTTATTTGTTGAATGTTTTTACCTATGCCACATGGACCAGACAGGGTCATTTCACATTTGAATTTTGCTTGATGTTCATGAAAAGGTGAGACTGATTTATTAACTGGTAGAGTGTTAGAAGCCTATATTTGGACCTTATTCTGAAGTGCAGGAACAGCAGATCAAAGCATAGGTGTACAGGCCAGGGGGGTTGGAAAGGGCTGCAGCCACAAGACCTTCCCAGACCAGAATATTGTTTTTGGTATGTAGCTTCCTAAGGACCACTAATATCAGATGGACAAAAAAAGTGTAATCAATTTTATCATGGGATTTATCATGGGGAGGCCTATTTTAATGCTGAGTCATCATCTATCTTGTGCTACATCAACAAAATATTCTTCTTCAGAACCTTTGGGCCCAATCTAAACTAATTTGGTACAAAACATTTTGGTGCAGTTGCTCTTTTGAGTTTTTTTCCTGAAAAGTTGCTACTCCCCTTGAGGCTGGGGTTAACTCCTAGTAACTCTTGAGTATTTTCAGGATATTTTTCATCAAGTCTAATCATGGCTGCTGTGAAGCAGCCATGACTAGATATGATGAAAAATTCATTGCAAGAAATCAATGGTGCCAAAATTCATACAGCTTACAGGAGAAAAATTTGATTAAATGTACCCAAATTATACTTACTTAAGTGGGAAGAGAAATCCTGTCCTGGGTAGGAATATCTGCCAGCAGCATGCAAGGAGTTAATGCCCCAAAAGCCTAAAAAAATTGTTAAAATGTTCTTTTCATGAACTACCACAGAAAATGCTTTGATATTTGGTATGAAACTTCCTTTCGTGGTGCAGATTGAAATTTGTTCAAGGCAAGTTGGTAGGTCAATATTTGGGCTCTCTGTGGTAGCATGCCCATTTTGAGCTCCACCCCAGATTTCTATTTCCTGAACCGATGGGCTGATTTGAACCAAATTTGAAATGTAGTATAAGTGGGTCATAACTACTTGATTTATGCAAGAAATGTTTTTTTTTTTTGCTTCCCCATGGGAACCCCAGGAGCTAAAAATAGAAAAAAATTCAAATGCCCATATTTCAAAAACTGCATGAACCAGAATATTACTTTTTAGTATGAAGCTTCCTTAGGACCAGTGGAATCATTGGGACCAAAAAATTGCTCTCTGACTTTCATGGGGTGCTGTATGGGGATGCCCCATTTTAACACTGCTGTCAATGGGGAAATGCTGAGTGATTATCTTGCTTGTGCTTCATCAACTAAGTGTTCTTCTTTAGAACCTTTGGGCCAAGTCTAAAATGATTTGGTACAGATCATCTTGGTGGAGTTTGCTCTTCTGATTTTTTTCCCAGAAAGTTACTATGCTCCTTTGGGTGGGGTTAATGGCCCATAAGCCTGCAATAGGTCAAAATTTGGGCTTCACTCAAAATTCCTAAAATCAAAAATCAATGGACTGATTTGAACCGAATTTGTCATGTAGAATAACTGTCTCCCAAGTACTTGATTTATGCCTGGAAAAGGTCTTTTGGTGTGGGATGGGGAGGGGGGGGGGGGGGGGGGGTAGAGAGAACCATAGAAGTTAAAAAAAAAAAAAAAAATTTGTACAAACACTTTTTTGAGACTTCACAGAACAACGCTTTGTTTTTGTCTTGGAAGCTTTCCTAGGATCAGCAATAATGAATGGCAAAAAAATTGCCTTTGGCTGTGTCATAGCAGATCAAAAAGTTGCTCTTGCTGTCCATCACTTACTGACACACTCATCTCTTTTGACAACTTGAGTCTGGTGGACGTTTTAGGTTCACTTGAGCCTCTGGTTTATTGTTATAGTATATTCATTTTTCCATGCACTTGTGGGTATTGTTTAATAAAAAAAACAACAAGAAGATCCAGCATCCCGTTATCCATTTTCTGAAAGTTTGCGATGTTCAAAATGTGCAAAATAATGTCAGTTGAAATGATGATCTACAGTTCCTCTCTGCTGTAGGTATTGTTATCCCAATATAAACCTTTAACCCTTTACCCGACATAATGTCCAAAACCGGACAGTGCTAATCTCAAAAGTCGCCAGTTAATTTTCATTATTAGCTCAACTTTGGCGAAGCCAAATTTGAGCTTTTGCCTTGGCCAGTCATCCGTCTGTCCGTCAACAATGCAATACGGCTTGGGCTAGAGGCCGTATTTATGAACCAATCTTTACCAAACTTTCTTGGGTACCTTTGTTATGACCATGGGACGAGAACCAGTGTTTTTGGGTCCGATCCGAAATTCAAGTTGGCCGCTGGCAGCCATTTTGTACAGACTTAGGTGAAATCAGATTTTTGCACAGAACTTCCATATGAAAGTGCTGATTTGAATAATTTTTCGGATGAATGTTTAGTACCATGGGATACATCACATATAATACGTTTTTTTTTCTTGTACGTAAATTATGCAAATTAGACTAACTTTGAAGTATTTAGTGTTACTTTCAGCACTGTAAGTGCAAATGCCAATACGGCTCGGGCTAGAGGCCGTATTTATAAACCGGTCTTTACGAAACTTCTTGGGTACCTTTGGTATCACCGTGAGACGAGAACAAGTGTTTTTGGGTGCGGTCTGAAATTCAAGATGGCCGATGGCAGCCATTTTGTACAAAATTAGGTGCAATCAGATTTTTGCACAGAACTTCCATATGAAAGAGCTGATTTGAAAATTTTTTTGTGTGAATGTTTAGTACCATGGGATACATCACATATAATACATGTTTTTTCTCATGCAGAAATTATGCAAATTAGATGAACTTTGATTTTTTCAGTGCTACTTACACACAGTAAGTACACATGTCAATACAGCTCGGGCTAGAGGCTGTATTTATCAACCGATCTTCACGAAACTTCTTGGGTACCTCTGTTATCACCTTGGGACGAGAACGAGTGTTTCTGAGTGCGGTCCAAAATTCTAGATGGCTGCCAGTGGCCATTTTGTACCGAAATTAGGTCTAATCAGTTTTTTGTATACAACTTCTATACGGCTCAGGCTAGAGGCCTTATTTATGAACCGATCTTTACGAAACTTCTTGGGTACCTTTGTTATCATCGTGGGATGAGAACGAGTGTTTTGGGGTGTGGTCCGCAATTCAAGATGTCCACCAGCAGCCATTTTGTACCAAAATTAGTGTAAGCAGTCTTTTGTACAGAACTTCTGTATGAAAGTTTTGATTTGAATAAATTTTTGTATGAATGTTTAGTAAAATGGAATACATCACATGCAGTACAGGTTTTTTTCTTGTGCAGAAATTATGCAAATTAGATGAATTTTGATTTATTTAGTGCTACTTATACACTGTAAGTGCACATGTCAATACGGCTCGGGCTAGAGGCTGTATTTATCAACCGATCTTCAGGAAACTTCTTGGGTACCTTTGTTATCACCTTGGGATGAGAACGAGTGTTTCTGAGTGCGGTCCAAAATTCAAGATGGCTGCCAGTGGCCATTTTGTACCGAAATTAGGTCCAATCAGTTTTTTGTCACAACTTCTATACAGCTCGTATTTCTGAACTGATCTTCACGAAACTTCTTGGGTACCTTTGTTTTCACCTTGGGACAGGAATGAGTGTGTTTTGGGGTGCCTTTGTTATCACTGTGCTATGAGAACAAATATTTTGGGGTTCAGTCAGACTCACTCTGGGACTCAAAGATTTCTTTTCTATTTAGCATCTGACTGTCACCCATACTTTACCTATACATTTATTACAGGCTATGGCCAGTATTTATGTACAGACCGTTACAATACTTTATATGTACATTTGTTATCAGGTCATTACCCAGATGTTTGTCATTGCTGTGTCACATACTATACATGTACATGTCTTGACAAGTTGAGCTACAGTGTCATTGACACTTTCATTCATTTTTTGTCTCAGAAACATAGGTTATGACCCCTTGTTGGAAAGAGCTTGTCGAGCTCGTTCCTATGAGGGGTCATAACCTATGTTTTTGAGACACAAAATGAAAAAAATTAGTTATTCAGGAATTTTTTTTGCAAGTGTTGTCTGCTTTTCATGTTAGGTAAAGGGTTAAAGCTTGCCTATTGCTTGTCTTGGTGAATAGAAATTTCAAATTTGTTGCAAACGTATCTTGACAAAAATTTGAGAACAAAATAATAATTTCCAAAATTTATTTCCAAACTCAGCATTGTCATTTTATTGAAACAAATTTAGAAGTTATTCCTGTGATGGCTAACATAGCCACAAGCGGCAGGTTATGACAGGAGCTCTAAAAATCAACTTCCAGTCGAACATCATGAATGTTTGGACTAGATTCTGCCAACAATGGGATTTTTCGACAGATGGCTCTTGCACCTCCAAAATATTTCAATCCCACAACTTTGTAAGCTATATTTTTCTGCGCACATGTAAGTAAACTTTCATCAGTTTAGGTGGACAGAATCTGGGGGGAGGGTATGTGCTTGGAATAACTAGACCATGAATATTAGTTAATTTTTTGCAGAAAAGCCAATTTTTTTTTTTACTTTTCTCATTGATTAACCCTATAAACACGAATGGCAATATCAAATTTCAAGCAGCACGCTTCTCCCTGTAATGCAGCCAGAGACTTAGCCACAGGGGTGTGGGTGGATGTCGCCCCCCTTCCCTCCCCCCCCCCCCCAATTTTTGTCCAAAAATCCAGATAGTTGGCGATTTTTCAGGCAAAAATCTCAACAGCTGGAAATTCAAAACATTGTTGTAACGGACGTCTTTTCTGAATGTGGTATTACACTTCTGTGAAAATTCCAGCCAGCAACTCCCACGGACAGAATTCTGATCGAACAACGCAAGATTTTCCGACTACTCAGTAGCCCCGAGGTTAATTCCACAACCGTGGTCATGTTATGTGTTTTGTCCTCTTCTATGTCTAACCTTAATCTTTCATGTTGTAACAAGCATTTAGCAAACTGTTTCTTGAATTATATCAGAAATTTCAGAAATACAAACAAGTTGGTCAGTTTGGTGCTCACAACAGTCATGAGCAGTTGATCTATGAGGCCAGTATACAGTGCACATTATGAGACCTACATGCAATGCACTCACAGACTGCAGTTCGAATTAGGACTCAAAATGTGCCCCCTGTGAGATTGTCCTGGAATTTTTAAAGTTACTACCAAAATTGTGCAGAGTTTTCTTTGCCTTTGTACTCTCAGGACAGTCAGATATGGCCAGACTGAAAATTTTGATCTGTATTTGGTATAGCTGAATTAAGATCTCAAACATATTGTGACATATTATTGTCTGAGTTAGCCAACTCATTACTCATACTTTGTAAGCATAGTGAATAGTTGTCAGTCACAGAGTTCATTTCAAGATTAGTGTGCTCACAGCTCAGCATGACCTCATATTTGAGATCATAAATTAATAAATTATTGGTTGAATACTGATTTTTGACCATTCTCCGTGCATGTATATTCATGTAATTAACACAATGCCTAATGAAGGCAGATAGGGCCTACTTACGGACTACAGTACCACAAGAATTGTCATTTTGTGCCGTCTTAAAACTTCAAATTAAGTATATAGATATTTAGCTGCAGTTATTTAAAATGCTTGGAAATATTCAAAGAATGCCCTTAAAACCTACCGGTACAGTTACATGGAGTCAACGTTTTGACCCCCCTCCCCATTCTGGAAGGGGGGGGGGTCTCCGCTTTAGGTATCTATCCCTAGTTGGACTTTTCAGAGAACTACCCCCCCCCCCCCCAACCCCCTCTCGAAAGCCTAGCTACGTCCGTGAATGCAACTAGGAATTTAGTCGATTCATTCTTGTCTGACAGAGCTCAATGAGCTCTGTCAGACAAGTCTGAATTGGTTAAATTTCTAGTTGCATTATGGGAAGGGGGCGCGGTGGCTTAGTAGGTAGAGGTGCAGGCTGCAAGCCGAGAGGCCCTCGATTCGAATCCCACCTGCGGCAACCGCGTTGTGTCCTTGGGCAAGACACTTCACCTCCATTGCCCACGTGGGGGCACGGTGACGTTGTGTACTAAGGCGTACTGCACGTCGATGGTGCACCTGTCTTTAACCAATGCTAATCCTGCTTGTGTGGAGTTAGTATGTTGGGGAGCTGACAGTTGCTCGCCGTTGCCCGGTGGTTCTCTCCAGGTACTCCAGCTTCCTCCACCCGTAAAACTGTCGAGGTCATGATTAGGCATTGTGCAGAAATATGTGACCTTAAACACCAATAAATAAATAAATTATTATGGGAAAAACTTGCAGGTTGAAATTGTGATGTTTTTTCCTCAGTGTTGAGAGGGTTAACGTGTCTATCTACTGTAGCGGGTACAGTCGGGTAGTCACTGCATTTAGATTTCGTGGTCACTTTTCGTTGTTTGTCGTCTTGGGCATTTCCGACAGATATACATTGACATACGTGTACACCGCCCTGCGAACAGCCCAGGCATGCTCCTCCCTAGTCTTTGTAAGACTGTGACCCGGGGCCCTCCTGGCCCTCACAGTCTTTGAGAGACCCGTTCAAACCTTGTCTGACTAAAAATGAAAGAAACTGACCGCATTTGGGTCGACTCAGTTCACGCATCATATCGAAGACACAAATCACATAATCAACATTCTACTTGTCGTACTCAGCCCAAATATAATTTATTTACGTGTCTGCATCATTTTTTAACGCAAACACAGCATCAAATTCAAGAAATGTTGAAAAATATCCGACTTCAACACGTAAAATAACATCATGTTTCAAAGATAAACAAATTGTACTACGCATGCGCACAGATACTGTGCGCATGTGTAGTACAATTTGTATATCTTTGAAATCGGTGTTTTTTGACGTGTTGAAGTCGGATATTTTTCAACATTTCTTGAATTTGATGCTGTGTTTGCGTTAAAAAATGATGCAGACACGTAAATAAATTATATTTGGGCTGAGTACGACAAGTAGAATGTTGATTATGTGATTTGTGTCTTCGATATGAAGCGTGAACTGAGTCGACCCAAATGCGGTCAGTTTCTTTCATTTTTAGTCAGACTAGATTTGAACGGGTCTCTCAAAGACTGTGAGGGCCAGGAGGGCCCCGGGTTAACAGTCTTACAAAGACTAGCTCCTCCCTGAAACATCAACCGGATAGCACAGCATTCGAAGTAAAACTGCTCGTGGACAAAGCAACTGGTTCGAATAGACAGCGACCGCGATTGTGTTTTTTCGACAAGTTCAAAGGTCTCTGAGAAATCATCAGCACCGGTAACATTTGGGAATAACTGGTGGATCCAATTATGCAATCAATGTACATGTGTTCTTGCCAAGCAGGGATCGATGTACATATACCCACAACTGCGGAATTATTTATTTAATGTGTGTTCATTACACATGTCTGTTCTCAATTATGGTTGACCAACTGGTTACTAAGGCTGGTCACTCATTATCTTTCCAATTGAATACCTTTATGATATCGTAATAGTTTGTTCTACCTGCTGGTTCTCTGGTGTCACGCAATTGGAGTAATTTGCACACCACACTTCCATCCCAAATGATTAATTAAGATGGAACTCCACATTGCAATCAGAAAATGATGAGAAACCCAACACCCGGTCATTTCTAATGGAGTTCTCTTGAAATGGTACCCCGATGTGATGGTTTCGTACGTTTGTCATGATGAATCGACCGCATCAGAAGATTTTTAGGTGTTTACGCTCGGGGTGTGGCCACATACGTAGGTCAAATTATGGATGCTTTGTCTCGACCGGTAGTTTGAATGAGGAACAATTATTGTTGACCGGTTGTGGTCATGTTCCGTTTTACTGGTATAATAGGAGCCTGTAGCGAACGCATTAGGTGTGATCGTAATTACCAAGAATTCGATAAACTTGACTTTTTCCACATATTGCTTTGCTTTCACGGTATACCCATAGATGCTGAGAGTGACCTTAAGAACCAACAAGGGGATGCGGTAGCGTTGCGGTAACCGGTTCTCGTCAGATCACAGAAGTTAAGCAACGTCGAGCCCGGTTAATCCTTGGATGGGTGGCCGTCTGAGCGATCGATTCGGACTCCCGCGTTGTGTCCTTGGGCAAGGCACTTCACCCCGATTGTCCACATGGGGGCACTATGACGCCGTGTACTAAGGTGTACTACACGTCGATAATGCGCATGTCTTCAACCAATCTAACCCTGTCTGCGCTGCAATGCGGAGTTACGATGTTGGGGAGCTGGCAGCTGCGAGTCATTGCTCGGTGGTTCTATCTGGTTACTCCGACTTCCTCCACCTGTAAAACTGTCACCGACACGATATGTCGCTGGCTGTTAAAGTGTCGTTAAACCCTAATAAATAATATAAGCACCAGTAAATAGTAAGATAAGATGGATAAAATTATTGCATTAATCTCGTTGCGTTGATCCAAAGTTTACCCGAGAATCCTTTGATTAAACCCCTTAAACCCCTTGTTTTTAGCTCGGGCGTAAATACTCAATTGCCAACACCCAATGGACGAATAGGCGATTTTCAATCAAAAACCCTTGCGTGCAAATCACTGTTTACGCATTTCTTAATCTGGAGGTTTGTGTTGATGAGAGAAGTTTTGTTGTTTATTTCTCTTTTTTGCAACTGTTCCAGACTACACTCAGAATTCAACTGGGTTAAAATTTAACCAATTCATCTGGGTTGAGTGAATGTAAACCCAGTTGGATCCATATTCACTCAACCAAGTTGATTTGGGTTGATGTTTAACCCCACTGATTTTAGTGTGTTTGTATCATTTTCCCCTGTTGTTCTGTTCTGCCCGTCGAAAGTGTGCGCGGGCAGGATTGAGGACAAGACTCTTCCACCCCGAGCAAATGAAAGGAAGTAACTTGTTAACGCTTTACCTAACATGAAAAGCAGACGACACTTGCAAACAAAATTCTTCAATAAGTACTTTCTTCATTTTTTTGTCACAAAAACTTGGGTTATGGCCCCTCATTGGAACGAGCTCGACGATCTCGTTCCAAAGAGGGGTCATAACCAATGTTTTTGAGACAAAAAATGAAAAAATAATAAAAATTAATTGGCGATTTTTGTGAATAGGTCTGGTCGGTTTTGGTCGTTATGTCGGGCCAGGGTTAAATAACAAATAACACAACGCAAATGCATGACCCCAGATTCTCGGAGCAAAGACTCAAGGACCCCCCCCCCCCCCTCCGTGTTAGCATTTCCGTTTACAACCATTTTTAACACGTAATATCATATGTTGTTCTAGACTACTTTGTCATTTTCCAGAAATGCGTTACTTGTAAAATTTTGAATTTTTGGTGGAGGTGATGGATGATTGGTGAGCCCATTTTAATGGTTCCGGGGAACCTCCTCTTTTTACAGGAATGAGAGAGCGCAGTGATTTCAGTCAGTTGCTTCTAATTACTGAAATGCTGAAGTTTATGGTCTTTAAATTGACATGTATGTTTAATTCTAATTCACCTTAATATGTCCTTTTATTTTTTGAAGAAATATACTTTTCACTAATTTTCGCATTAGAATGTGAGAAGTTCAGCTAATTTCGGCTGATTTAGTAACAAACAACTCTCCTCCCTGCTTTTAGGGTTGTTGCGTATTATTGATTTTATTGTATGTATTTTGTCATATTATATATCGCACATGTTAAACATATTTTTGTTCGTAAATTACTAAAGTAATTTGTTTGTACATTAACTCGAATACTTATAACATTTTATTGTGTTGAACACTGTAGGATAGGATGTCGTTTGCCTCCAGGGGTGTAGCCGG
Organism: Pictodentalium vernedei; assembly: GCA_031216915.1. Taxonomy (NCBI): domain Eukaryota; kingdom Metazoa; phylum Mollusca; class Scaphopoda; order Dentaliida; family Dentaliidae; genus Pictodentalium; species Pictodentalium vernedei. The sequence continues at coordinate 299,455,606 of CM062295.1, read as the reverse complement.
TGCGGAGCCTCGCTCAGGATTATGTATTGTTGAGAACAACTTTCTTTTGCTCAGCGTAACTTTCTTATGGTTACATAATGGGTGTAAATAGTTACAATGCAGATAAAGTGTTTTCTTTCATTAATGTTCCATCTTGTAGGCCTGTGCAAATTGGGAATTTCGACGATCCGAGAAAATGTTACCTTAACTTGTTTCATTCAGTTCATTTTTTTGGTCGCCATTTTTCAGACTTTTTAACCAGGAGAAATGCGGTGATTTTGGTCGTTTCCACTGTTAGTGCAAATTCTCCGATGAACCCCAGAATTCAGAAGCTTTCCGGGGGGATTCTTTCATTAAACCTCACCACACTGGTGTAAGAAAAACAAAATTTTAACCAGTTACTTTCTCCTATAACACAACTCAGAATTTAACAAAGTCAGTCTAGTTTGACAGTGTTCAACGAGCTCTGTCAAACACGATTCGATTGGTTAAATTGCAAGTTGCATTGTGGGAAAGAATTTCAGTTCTAAATTTTTTATACTTCGACATCACTGTGATAAGGGTTAAGCGGACATGCTGTGCTGTGATTGTTGTTGGAAATCGCTCGGTGTATTTTAGCGTCAATATCAAAAGTGTTTCGTCATTATAAAAGAGATCACGACCCTCGAAGTGTTGACGGCAGCGCCTCAAGAGGTTTAAAGCTGAACAGAGGTCATATTTATAACTCTTAGAGTCTTACGGCGCCGACTTCTTTAACAGTTCGCTCCAACATCTTCACTACATAACATACAGTAAATCGGCATTCGAAAACGAATTTGATACGAAGATTACAGAACGTTTTCAAATGAAGATTTATTTTTCGAGCAACTTGTCCAGTTCCAACATAAAGAAGTACACACTTAAACTGTGAAAGCAAAAAACCTGATGAAAGGAATTGGGTGTCACTTTTGCGACACTCGGGTATTTTTTTTTTTAGTAAACACAATAAGTCAACAGTAGGTACTTAGAGCTGAGTCAAGCTTCAAAATCTCAAAAGGACCTCTTGCACTCCAAAAGCATTTTTGTTGAAAATTAACCCAAATCAACTGGGTTGAGTGGGAATAGGAACCCAATTGGGTTCATATTCACTCAACCCATTTGGTTTGCGTTGGTTTTTAACCTAAATGATTTTAGAGTGTACAAAAGTTTACAAATTTTAGTAACACAGCTTTCGGACTCGGAATCAAATCAGATGGATTATTTGTCGGAAGATTAGTTGCAGAATGAGAATAAAAAAGCAGTGTTGAAAATATTTGTTGGGGGCCTGGCACAACCTGCACCAAGGTAAATATGAACACAGTAGAACAAAAATTAACTTGAAGCTTTACCGTCCAGGTTTCAACAGGTATACGATCCTAGTTTACTGTTCGTTGAACTCTTGGCTCACTCTTAACCCATTGACCCGAGAGGCCGCTTTGTCCGGTCCAGGAACATGATATGTCACAATTTTATTACTGGCTGCTAAGTGAATGTGTTGGGTAGACCAAGCAAGATTTTCAACGTGTAGCCTCAAGGCTGCCCGTTGAAAATATGAATTGATTTACCCCAAATAATGAATATGGACTTGTGTGGAAAATACAACCATTGTTTAACCCTTTACCCAACGTAACGGCCAAAACCGGCCAGCGCTATTCACGAAAATCGCCAATTAATTTTCATTATTTTTTTCATTTTTTGTCTCAAAAACATAGGTTATGACCCCTCGTTGGAACGAGCTCGTTGAGCTCGTTCCAACGAGGGGTCATAACCTATGTTTTTGAGACAAAAAATGAAAAAAATTAGTTATTCAAGAATTATTTTTGCAAGTGTCGTCTGCTTTTCAGGTTAGGTATAGGGTTAAAGCGTTAAACGTCCTGCTTGTTATTTTTAAGAGTATTAACCCTCTGCACATTGATATCGAAATGTCAAAATTTTAGGCTGCAAATATTTACCACAATGCCTGATAATGCGCCCATAAATTAACAAATTCAATCTTGTTCGACAGTGTTCAACGAACGTCAAACAAGATAGAATTGGTTTCATTTCTAGTTGCATTATGGGAAAAAATTACTGCCTGAAATCTCGGTTTTTTATAATCGGCGTACAGTTAGTTAAAAAAATTCATAATTACAGGGTTTTTTTTCGGGACGAAAGTCTTATTTTTTTTTTATTTGAGTGAGTACATTTTTTCGTGCAATTGACCTGTGACTACCAGTGAGAATCCCGGGAAGTGGAACAGTGCTTGTTTCCTGCTTTGCTGGTAAAATAAGGCGCGCAACCAACGCCTCGGGTGGAAATCCTCTAAAGTGGGCAGCATAGGTATAAACGATTGACGAAACTTGAGCTCAAACATTCTTATGTTGCAGTTCTGATGTAGCCAAATGTGCAGAAAATGGCCTTAGACGTCAATAAATAAATAAATAAATAAATAAATAGATCAATAAATTGTCCGTCAGACGAGTGGTTTGAACAGTTTTTTTCCCGAGCCCTGTGTCTACACCCCTGTACGGTATAAATTGTACAAATGAATTTTTATTATTCTGGATACACGCGTATGTTCATATATCATAATCTATTTCTGTATTTTGTCTTGCTTGTGTTTCAAAAACAATAAACATACATTTGTAACAATGAAAAATGCGCCAATGACCAGATCTACCTCGCACGGAGCATGTGTTTTCTACACTACTATGAACCACTCGCGGATTATCCAGGAGTGTATAAAACAGATTTGCTGTAAAGTGTAAAAAGACAGAAGTTGAATATATAAATATATATATGTATTTGTTATATGTTGTATTTTCTTACAGAACTATCGTTGTTTTGAAGTGATGCGTGTGGAGTTTATCTTCGAGTTTCATAAAATCATAATGTTTGCACTCCGCACCCTGGACATGGACATTGAGAATTCGATTCGTGCACCCCCCCCCCCCCCCCCCCCACACACACACAAATCGGCCACGTGAAGACAATTTCTCAGTTTTTGTATGGCTTCACGATCTTTGTCAAAATATGTTTTTTCTGCGTGTATTTGGTGGTGGTGGTGGTGGTGGGGGGGGGGGGGGGGGGGGTATAATTACAATAACTAAAATTTATTACCAAAGTCTGAATTCGCAGAATGTACATTTAAACTGAACCACCCCACCCCGCTCTCCCCTTAGTCATTGTCCATCACATGCTCCAGAATGTACAGAGCGACATGGTACGAACTCTCCTAACAGGTCGAGCTCAATCTATACCATTCCTTTAGTGTGAAAGATTGAGGAACTGATTAAGCACTCGGTGATCCCCGATAGTGTTCAACGATGATCGGAACCTGCCATCACAATCGGCCGATTGTGGGCATCGGATGACAACGGCAACGGCTCCAGGAACATCGGTTCAACCGGTTGCTGCCAAGCATTTTGTGATGATTCATTAACCGCATTTTATTATCTTCTGCAATTATTCAGTTGTTAATATAAATGATGTCAATGATACCATTCAGTAAAGTTGAGAAAGAACCACGATGTGTATTCTTAATCTCTCGAGACGCCTCATTACGGAATATACAAGTTAAACGACATATAAAGCTTACAATTGAGCATACTTGCGGTAGTCTCCAGTTCATACCGGAAACTGAAGGTTGCCCTCCATTGACTGGGGTCGCAATAAAATTACCAGTCGCACGCACTTGGGCGGTAAACGTGGCTCTGGGAGCATTTCTGTAATTCGGTTATATAGACGTCCCGCTTCGATATTCCTGGTCAGTTCTGAGAACTGATATTTTCATGGGTCCTTGGTAAGTTGGGTTTGAAAAAAGGGGGTCCAGGTGGTACCATCTAATTGACCCCCCCCCCCCCCGGGGGGGGGGGGCGTGTTTTCTTTCGGCGGTACTGGTAATCGGTCAGCGACCATTTTTGGTAATCGGTTGAACACTAGTCCACGAACTGAATTTTTGTTGTGGAGAACGTTTGTAGAGAATTAATAGATACGGTTATGTACAGATGCTGACACATTTTGTGCCCCTGTGTGCATACTATGATTTGATTATGGCTTTGCGTGAACGGAAGAAAGCTTACCACAACGCGAGTTTGTGCAGCCTTTTCGCGGCCCGAGTGAGCGTTCACGCAATATCCTAAGGTCTATGACTGATTGTAGATCTTGGAATCCCAGCGTGACCAATTTTTAGTCCGGATACGTGCTAATTAAATGGGAAGTTGGGAAGCCTATAACCCCGTGGGAACCCCGGGGTGTTAAGCAGTGCTTGTTTACTGTGGTAAAAAAGCTCTGTCCTGCTGGTAAAATAGAACCCAGTCACCACTGCTTGGGGCGGAAGTGCTCTAAAATGGGCAACATGGGTATATATTTTTCGTTCGTCAAGACCTTGGACAGATGACTAGGAAATTTACCGGATTTCTCGGTGTTGCTCTTGGTATTTTTGTTGTTGTTGACTTCCGGGGCCATAATCTTCTTAAACCACTCCCCTTGGGAACTCGAAGCAATGCTTGTTTACTGGGGTAAACAAACTCTGTTTTACTGGTAAAGTAGGTCCCAGCCACTAATGCCTATGGTGAAAGTCCTCTAAAATGGGCGTCCTGAGTATAAACGATTGACTAAACTTAACTTTATCCCCACGCCGCGGTCATGTTTAGCCATTGTGCATAAATATGTAATCTTAACCCTTTACCCAACGTAACGCCAAAACCGGCCAGTGCTATTCACAAAAATCGCCAATTAATTTTCATTATTTTTTGTCTCATGGACCCCTCGTTCCAATGAGGATGTCACAACCTATGTTTTGAGACAAAAAATGAACAAAATTAGTTATTCGAGAATTTTGTTTTCAAGTGTCGTCTGTTTTTCATATTAGGTAAAGGGTTTAACACCAATAAATAAATATGGGGAGCAGATTCTTGTTGACTTGGTTCAGTATGAGGAAAAATCTTCAAAAATCTTGTTCTTCAGACCAACCAGTCAGAATCTTCTCATAAGTATATACATATACATCATCCTTATGGTGGTCGGATTGAAGTTTGTTCAAATCATGTCTCTGAGTTCATATTTAGACTCCCCGTGAAGCCGAAATTTCAACTTAGAGCAATATGAGAAATATTCCTCAAAGATCTTCAGAACTACCAGACAGGGTCTTTTGATATCTGGAAAGAAACTCTATTTTCATTTTAATCGAATGTTCTGTTTTCATTAATGATTACATCTGTTTGTGAGTGTATAAGAACACACAACCAGAAAGCCCAAATTTGTAAAAAAAAAAAAAAAAAACATGCCTCAATCTTATCCTTTTTGACTGCCGTTTCACTCCATTTCTTCACACAACTGATGGCTTCCACTGCAAATTTCACTGAATTTCAACCCAAAATTTTAACCAGCGAAGGTGGTCTTTTCTGAGGGAAGCACTTCTGTCGTTCAACATCATCTAAACCTAACGAAAGATGTGAGTGCTTAGAGTTCCTAGTGGATGTTGAAAAATACACATAATTTTTAGAGCATTTGTGGTGACAGTCCTTGCTGTATGCACACATGTGACATGTTCCCCGTGAATACCCAGGGAAGTGAAGCAGAGCTTGATTACTGTTGTGAACAAGCTCTGTTTTACTGGTAAAACGGGGCCACGTCACCAGTGCCTTTGGTGGCAGTCATCTAAAATGGACAATATGGGTGTAAACGATTGACTAAACTCGATTCTAAATCCATGTTGCGGTCACGATTAACCTTTGTGCAGAAATATGTGACCATAAACACCAATAAATAAATAAATGCACACATGTACATAATAAAACCTACCTTTTGCATCCGTCTTTCTGTTCTCTTAATACCTTTATTCCTCGAAGACAACATGATCACAGATATCTTTTAAGATGTTACCGAAGCTTCTCTCGTATGAATCTTCTACGGCCTTTAAAGTCGAGAAAATTGCGCCTTTTGGGCTCCATATATACCAAACTTGTGAAATATGGCGCCCCAAAATTGCATTTTTGTCATTGTAGCGCATTTGTCCAATTATAGTTGTTTGTGTCTTGTACTCCTACCAACCAAGCACTGAGGCACATGGGCCTTCAAAGATTTTTCCGTGTATGTGTGCCTTTATATGACAGTTCCCACCCGAAGTTAATGCTCCCCCACCACAGCTGTTTTATTTTTATCTGTGGCTTGATTTCGTTTTTATTTTTGTTCGATCAAAGCAGAAGTCGTGAAATAATACCTCATCACCTTATTGTGGGTACACTTGTTTACAGAACTAAGTGCGTGGCTTCCGACATGTTCGGGTATATAAATTCTATGTGAAGATTGTTATGTTTGGCAGCTGTTGTTTATCATTTTTATCTCAACATTCATTTTGTAGTACATACGTGTTGAACTGTACAGTAACTGTGTTTTTTTCTCTGCCTTTAAAGCCGAAATGTTGGAGCGACCATTGTTTTAATTGTTAATTACAGTTGTGGTCAGAACAGTGATGCCTTCCCAGTTTTAACACGAGTGTTGGAGTATGCGCAAATGGTCTTGTAGCAAAATACAGAAGCCCTTCTATTTTAACTGGTAGAGTGCTAAATTACCTTCGGTCAGCAAAATTTCTTCACAGGCTTTGCCTTAACAATTTATGGGCGAGTACCTATGGGCACTCGCATAAAGCTTGCAACAAGACAAAGCTCGACAGACTAGATAAATTCACTTCAAAGATAATGTGAAGCGCATCTATAGAATATGAACCTTAAACTTGTAGTACCCATGCTTCAGAGTAAAGGCCAAATTTACAATTTGTGGGAAAGATCAGTCATTATTAACCTGCGGCCTTTTGGCTGAAGGTTGAAAATATTAATTGGCCGACACCACACATTCACAGAGTGAGATCTAATGTTGTAAACTTGACAGTGTCATGGTGCTGGCCCAGAGCTGTTGGTATTGACGTAATTTTATCCGTTCGGAACCTGAGAAGTAGAGCAGTGCTTGTTTATTGTGCTTGACGAGTTCTGTTTCACTGTATAATTGGGTTCAATAACGAATATCTGGATGGGGGGGGGGGGGGGGGGGACTTCTCATATCATAAATGATTGGCGAAACTCGATTTTAATTGCGTGTATAAATATGGCCCAATGACCGACGCCTTATGTGTAGGTTCACGCTGCCGGCTGCCAATGGGTCTTATTGCACTACAAGAAATTCGCTTGGCACCAAAAATACATCATTTGGCCCCAAAATATACTTCTGGTAGGTCTCAGGCTTTGTGATTTATCTTAGTGCGTCGTTTTCGATAAAATCACCGAATTATATAATGAACGGATATATTGACGGCTCTTTGTTATCAGTGAACTGAATTAACAGTTTATCAATTTTATCTGATTCTAATCAAAACATTTCTTTGTCATTAATTTTTTTATCTTGCTTAATATTTATAAGCCTTCCGGAAGATAATAAATTATTTGTCTCTTGTTTATTTGGAGGGAATCAACAGTGAGTAAATAATCAAGAAATTAATTTTTTAACATTAATAATAGCCTTTTATATATTTATTTATTTATTTAATTTTTTATTTAGTAGTTTTAGTTTTTTTATCAGCTTTTTAACACTTGTGTTTTTCGCAACTAAACACTTAACCCTTTACCTAACATTAAAAGGAGACGACACTTACAAAAACAATTCTTGAATAACTAATATTTTTTATTTTTGTCTCCAAAACATAGGTTATGACCCCTCATTGGAACGAGCTCGATGAGCTCGTTCCAACGAAGTGTCATAACCTATATTTTTGAGACAAAAAATGAAAACAAAAATAATGAAAAGTAATTGGCGATTTTTGAGAATAGCCCTGGCCGGTTTTGGCCATTACGTTGGGTAAAGGGTTAAAAGAACCAGGAAATACTAAATTAAAATTCCGTACCGTGTTGTGTCCTTGGGCAAGGCACTTAACCCCGATTGTCTACATGGGGGCACGATGACATCGTGTACCAAGGCGTACTGCACGTCGATGGTACGCATGTCTTCAACCAATCTAGCCCTGCCTGTGCTGCAGTGCGAGTTACGCTGTTGGGAAGCTGGCAGCTGCTCGTCGTTGCTCGGTGGTTCTCTCCGGGTACTCCGGCTTCCTCGACCCGTAAAACTGTCACGATCACGATTAGCCATTGTGCATAAGTATGTGACCTTAAACACCAATAAATAAATATTTGGCACCAAAGGGTGCGCGGTGGCTCAGTAGGTAGAGGTGCAGGCTGCAAGCTGAGAGATCCTCGATTCGAATCCCACCTGCGACAACGGCGTTGTGTCCTTAGACAAGACACTTCACCCCCTTTGCCCACGTGGGGGCACGGTAGTGTTGTGTACTAAGGCGTACTGCACGTCGATGATGCACTTGCCTTCAACCAATGCTAACCCTGCTTGTGTGAAGTAAGTATGTTGGGAAGCCTGACAGTTGCTCGGTGGTCCTTCCCGAGTAAAACTGTCCGACACGGGCTGATCCTGGCTGTCGAAAGTGTCGTTAAACCCCAATAAATAAATAAATAATAAATTTAGCACCAAAAACTTTCATTTGGCACTCAAAAATCAGCTTGACACCAAAAAAAAAATCGGGCTAACATAAGCGGTGCTCATGTGCTTATGCCCTGAAACGGAAAACAGTTACAAAGGGTATGCTAAACTTGACTTAACCCTTTGAACTCTAGTGGTATATTCCATGCAAGTTCAATGGCAGCAATTAGAAGAGTTCATATTCATTATTTTGGGGTAAACCAATCAGTATTTTCAACCTGCAGCTTCGGCTGCACGTTGAAGATGCTGATTGGTCTACCCCACAATATTTACTGAACAGCTATCCTATATAATGACGTTATGACGTATCGTGTTCCTGGCCAAAAAAACGGCCGCTGGGGTTCAAAGTGTTAATTTGGGAGTTGTGATTAAGTTAAATATGATGTCAGTGGATCTCTACAGACGAACCGACGAGTCAAATAAATTTAAGTGGTAATTTAGACGTTCACCTGGGCGGCTAAGATCTGAACAGTTATTGGTGTTTGTTGGTCTACATCGTTTTGATCACAGCTGTACCATGGAAACAAATGTAAAACAGTGCCGGTCGAAATGTGATTTCGTTCAAACGCAAGTAAGTTCAGCTCGATTTTCCCATCCTCGGCAAATTGTAGACGCAGGCAATCGGTGGTGGAAAACCGAACAAAACGGAATTAATTCCGGAAACTGTTGTTATTCATTACAAGTGGCGGGCGCTATGCGTTACAATATTTATTATGGATTTATCTTCTCTATTTCGACTTAGTGTGATGTATCAAATGTAGACCTTGATGTTGAACAAAGACAAGAAATTAAACTGAGTCCAAAGTGAAACATATTTATTTGTATCGTAAACCACATCATTTTACATACTCGGACGGACAGGAAGGACGTATACGAAAATTTTATCGTACACGTAGGTGTGACCACCCCAAATAGAAAGCTATAGTTTTCATTTCAATCCGATGACGTGTACGACTGTCGTACAATTACTTAAGATAGTTTAGAAACAGCGATTTGTGACGCCAAAATTATAACCAGTAGTTTTATGTTTCAACTTGCACATTGGCCTGAAGGTCTGTAGTGGGAACCCCGGGAAGTGAGGCAGTCCTTGTTTACTGTGGTAAACAAGCCCTGTTTTACTGGCAAAATGGGGGGGGGGGGGGGTTGGGGCAGTGGCTCAGTAGGTAGAGGTGCAGGCCAGCAAGCCGAGAGGTCCTCGGTTCGAATCCCACCTGCGGCAACCGCGTTGTGTCCTTGGGCAAGACACTCACCCCCATTGCCCATGTGGGGGCACGATGACGCCGTGTACTAAGGCGTACTGCACGTCGATGGTACGCATGTCTTCAACCAATCTAACCCTGCCTGTGCTGCAGTGCGGAGTTACGATGTTGGGGAGCTGGCAGCTGTTCGTCGTTGCTCGGTGGTTCTCTCCGGGTACTCCGGCTTCCTCCATCCGTAAAACTGTCACGGTCATGATTAGCCATTGTGCATAAATATGTGACCTTAAACATCAATAAATAAATAAATAAATACTGGCAAAATAGAACCCTGTCACTAATGCCTGGAAAGGAAATCCTCTAAAATAGGCAACGTAGGTATACACAGTTGACTAAATTTGACTTTATCTCCATGTTGCGCTCACGATTAGCCATTATCAAAAAGGCTCACAACGCACTCGGCGTGTAACAGCCTTCACACCCTGGAAGACATGATCAAGTTAATTAATATACAGTTACTGGCGAGCCATGACATGCTGAGAATGTGTAACAAATCCTCATGCCTCTACCATGCAAGTGCATTAAATACATCGCCTTTTGAGGGCATCAAAGCGCCATCTTCAATGCTTTGGCATTGAAGATGGCGCCTTGATTCCCTCAAGGGACGATATCGCCATAGTTTATAACTAACCATGTGATAGATGTCTTAGGTGCATTGTCTATAAAGACTGCGTACATTATACCGTCAATGATTTATTGATACAAAGTAGCAACAATTTCCAAATTTTAACCTCTCTCTTTGATAACGTTTTCGTGGTGTTAATGGAGTGAATTGATATTAATACTGGCGGTTATTGGGAGCGCGGTGTCTCAGTGGTAGACCGTTGGACGTCTCTGTTTGAGGTCCCGAGTTCGATCTTCGTTGGGGACGACCCGCGTTGTGTCCTTGGGCAAGGCACTTTATCCCGGTTGCCTACATGATGGCACGATGACGCCGTGTACTGAGGCGTACTGCACGTCGATGGTACACATGTCTTCAACCACTGTAACCCTGCTTGCGCGGAGCTTGAACAGTGTTAGAATGTTCAGGAGCTGATTGTTGCTCGGTGGTTCTCTCCGGGTACTCCGGCTTCCCCCACCCGTAAAACTGTCAAGGTCACGATTAGCCATTCTGCATAAGTATGTGACCTTAAACACCCATAAATAAATCAATAAATACTGGCGGTTATTGAATTTTATCCTTTTCTTGAGAAGGGACTACAGCGACAGTTCTAGTTGTTGTATCCCACGAGATATGTGCTTCGTGAAACAATGACTGCATTTCACCACGATTTGTGTGGATTTTATCAAATACTTGGGGCAAATTGCAAACGGATACGCGTTGTAAGTTAGGCGGCAGTCACACCATCGGATTGAAATGAAAACTATAGCTTTCCGTTGGGGTGGTCACACCTACGAGTACTATAAAATTTTCGTATACGTCGCTCCATTTTTGGACGGACCGACTCCAATCGTATACGATTTTTTTCAATATTTTGAAGGTCAAGGTGAAATCAAAGTATCATAAACCACATAGTTTTGCATATTCGGACAGGAGCGACGTATATACGAAAATTTTATCGTGCGCGTAGGTGTGGCCATACCAACGGCAAGCTATAGTTTCATTTCAATCCGATGACGTATACGACTGTCGTTTCAAAAATCGGATGCTTGACGTACGATGGTGTGGCCGCCACCTAACTTACAAAATAATATTGCGTCCGATTTCATCAGTGAAGGGAAATTGTTTTGAATTGTCTCCGTATGCTGTTTTGACCGACAGTGTTCATTCTTCATTTTGTTACATCGCCCTTGTTTTGTTTATAGCATTGTACAGAGTTGTGAAACCTAACAAATTATATTTTAATTTTGTTGCCGATATGTTGAGAAGAAAAGTTATATGTTTTATAATGCTTAATTTGTGAACTGGGTTTGTTGTAGTTATCTGTGTGACCATATATAGGATACATTCGGATGGGTGCTTGTATGAACCCTGGAAAGTGAGCAATGTTTGATAATAATAATAAGAATATTTATAGAGCGCCTAATCCCCAAAGGCTCTAGGCTCTTGACATACCTACTAAAAAACTTCGAACTTGACAAATTTAGTATAAATATGGTATGTAAAAAGTAATAAAAAATATAGAAAATGGTATTCTGGCTGTACACATTAGTTTGATGGGTGCTGTTCTCTGGATTCATCAACAGTTGTGGTATTACTGATATCAGTTTGGAGGTATTTTTGATACAAAAAACACTTCAGTTTCTTTTTGAAAGAGTTCAAATAGACGCTATCACGGACATTCAGGGGAAGGAAATTCCAAATTTTGGGTGCTATAATTTGAAACGCACCGTGGGCGAATGTTTCGAGGTTATATCTTTTCTCAGTAATAACTTGTTATGAGATCTTAAAGCCCGGGACGGGATATAATCGTGGATAAGAGATGCCAAATAATGGGGAAGGGTTGAGTCTGATTTACGAAAACAAAGAGTGGCTGTCTTGAACTCTATACGTGCCCTTACAGAAAGCCAATGTAAAGTCTTCAGCATGGGGGTGGCATGTGAACTCTTTTTATGACCAAGAACTACCCGTGCAGCATTGTTTTGAATGCGCAGCAGGGTGCCAAGGCTTTCCTCGGTGATGTTAGTGAAGAGTGAGTTGCAGTAGACAAGACGCTGCAAGATAAAGGAACATGCTAGTTTTGCTCTGGCATTTTGAGACAGGTATGATCTCATATGACTTATACGTCTGAGTTCCAAGAATGAAATTCGGGATAGATGATTGATGTGATCTTTCATTGTCAGATTGGCGTCAATGATGACGCTAAGGTTCCTGGCTCTGCCAGCAAACTTGATGTCCTCATTACAAATTCGAATTTTGTCGAATTGTATGATAACTGGGGCCAGTACTATAACACCATTATAGTTGTAGTTTCTGGAGTTGTATTTTTTAGTGATGACTTTAAATGGATTGAAATGAACCATTAGCATTTTCAAAGATGTGGCAATTTGCCAATTGGCAAATTGCCATATCTTTTAAACGCAAATGATTCACTGCAGCCAGTTATATTTATAGGTAGAAAATACAATTCTGGAAAATACAATTGTAAACGTTTTATAGTATTGGCTCCTGGAATGAACTTCCGATACTTGCGGTTCTTAATAATGCTGGTGCGTTCAACCCTGCTTTTCTGGATGAAGTCGTAAACTGTATTACCTTCAGCAAATGGGCGAATCCATGTTGCTTTTGTTGGAAGGTTTAATGATAATTCAATCCTACAGATCTGTTGGGTGAAATCATTGTCCATCCTCGTTAAATGAGTTACCGTTCATTGAATTGTTGGTGCGCCGCTGACTTCCGACTTTTCTTTTCAAAAATAGAAAATACATAAAGGTTTGAAAAGGTTTAGAATTGTACAAATATAGAGAAACTATGATCATTATTTTCCTTATGTTTAAATGATTGCGCATTAGTTTTCCGACTCCCGAAATTCAGTCTTATTTGATGGGGCTCAGTGAACTCTGTCAAACGCGAATGAACCCTTTGAATCCTAGCGGCCGTTTTTTTTCCGGCCAGGAACATGGAACGTCATAACGTCATTAAATAGGATGGCTGGTCAGTAAATGTGTGGGGTAGACCAATCAGTATTTTCAACGTGCAGCCCCGAGGCTGCACGTTGAAAATATTGATTGGTCCACCCCAAATAATGAATATGGACTCTTCCAAGTGCTTCCATTGAACTTACTGGCATGGAAGATACCACTAGAGTTCAAAGGGTTAATACAATAGATAATACCATAAATTATCGAGAAAATGTTAACTCGATATCGCCTGATCGGGAGATACAGAAAATCGTTTTTGAGATAGTGAAAGTTCATCTTCCAGACACCAGATGAACTTGACCAGATTATCACCAATAATAATTCTAAAACGTGTTTAATTTCAGAAGAAAATGTTGCTCTTGGGCATTTCCTCTCATATTATTTTACCGCCTTACCCAAGGTACCGTCCTAAGCCGGGCGGGTAATTCACATAAATCGCCATTCAGATTGTATTGTATATTTTTTATTTTTAGTCTCAAAATCATAGTTTATGACCACTCATTGGAACGATCTCGTTGATCTATGTCCAGAGATGCTTTCCGAAATTAAGAAGTAGGAGGACGGCCAGCATCGGAAATATCGCTGCCCGTTGAGTGCTCATGTGATGAAGGATGGGTAGAATCGCACTGTAACAACAACAAACCTTGTGTCGTTGAACGAGTCTGTGGAACAGACAGGGGAGATAACTATGATTTTATTGTTAACACTTGTAACGTCGATAAAATCAATAAGTGTTTCTTGGATAAATTAAGAATTACAAATTTCTTGTATTTTCAACATTGTCAAACAGTGCTGTTTTGAAAACAGGTGTACACATTGTTTTATAAATAACTCAGGTTTTTGTGTTTACTTTAGACATAGTTTTAGTCTCACACTTGTAGAATGTTATTGATTTCAATCTATTGTATCGATGATGGGGTCAACAGATATCTTTTAAATATATCGACCAATTGATGCGGATGTTGTCGACAATCGAGTAATGTGTTGTCTGAAAGAAATTTGACAGATTGCTGAACTGTTAAGGAACTAATTGGTGAGAACAAATTTTTTCAGTAACATTTGACGTTCTTTATTTGGTTCACTTTCTCTGTGTGTTTTAACAAATAACTCCATTTTGCAGCATCGGAACGTGAACATGTGCTTGTTTACTGTGGTAAATAAGCTCTCTTTTACTGATAAAATAGGACCCGGTCACCAGTGCCTGGGTTTGGGGTAACATGAGTATAAACGATTGGGTGGACTTGACTTTATATCCATGTTGCGGCCATTATTAGGCACCGTGCAGAGGTATCTGGCCTTAAACACCAATAATTAAATTTAACAAAGAATATTTTTGTAACCCGAAGGAGTCGAGCGGTTGCGTCCTATTTCTCCTCTGATGAAGTTTGTTGTTCAGTGTTGTGATGCCCACCAGTCGTTTTGATGTGGGAAGATATTTAACCCCTAGCACACCGGTAGCAGAACCGAACCTTCTCCAGCCACTCTCTTGTTTTCTCTTGTTTAAACATGAATTTAACAAAGTATGAGCGATGGGCTAAACTTGATTTTATTTCTATGTAACACAGATAGGTTTGATGGAGTGTCACGGGCGGTTTTTCGATTTACAACATAGACTGACATAAAATAATCGGTAAAACGGTATACCGCGGTGTGAATTGCAGATTATCGAGGTATTTTAAAAGCTCAATACCGCCCATCGCTATCTGTGTTGCGATCACGATATAGCCATAGATGTTGAAAGTGACTGAAAACCAATAAATAAATCCCGAAATTATTAATATTAAAATTATTCATAGGATCCCGAGAAGTGAAGCAGTGCTTGTTTATTGCGGTAAACAAAGCTCTGTTTTACTGATAAAATAGCACCTAGTCACGGATGCTTGGGGTGGAACCCCTCTAAACCGGGCAACATGGGCATAAACGATTGACTGAACTTGACTTTATCTCCATGTTGAGGCCACAATTAGCCATTGTGCAGAAGTGTGTGACCTTAACCCTTTGCGTACAAAATTCTTAAATAACTATTTTTTTTCATGTTTTGTCTCAAAAACATAGGTTATGACCCCTCATTGGAACGAGCTCGTTCCAAAGAGGGGTCATAACCTATGTTTTTGAGATAAAAAATGAAAAAATAATGAAAATTAATTGGCGATTTTTGTGAATAGCGCTGGCCGGTTTTTGCAGTTACGTTGGGTGAAGGGTTAAACAGCAATAAATAAATAAATATTAAAATCAGACCCAGTAATCAACGCCTAGGGTGGAAGTTCTGTAAAGTAGGCAGCATATGCATAAATGATTGGCTTATGTTGACGTCATACTTGTGTTGTGGTCATGATATAGCGATTGGTGCTGAAAGTGACCAAAAACATCAATAAATGATTTGAACTCTTCTGTAATGAGGTGCTATCCTACAGCATCATTCTTACTAACATTAGAGTTGTTCGAATTTTCCTTCACCTCACCCCGCCCGCAAGTCAAGTCTTGTGTTATTAATGCACTGAGGCGTAATTTTAAAGTTAGATTTAAATATGAATACATTTTACTTTCCTTTGGCGTTTTTGCTTTTTTAACAAACTTTTATTGTTGACAAACGTTCCGAGCGATTGTCACCCCTCGTCATCAGATCTGAAGACGAGGGGTGAAAACCACTTGAACAGCGTTCGAGCGGTTCGATTAAAGTGTTTGAGTTCTGAAGCTGAAATTCAAGACCTTTCGAAGTGCTTCGAAGGTGGTCTTCTTTGGAAAAGTCATGGAAAGTCCTTTAAAAATATTTTGCATGGCTAATGTTGGTCAAAATGTGTTCCTATAAACTAGACTTTTATGTATTCTTACCTAAACTGAAGAAGTTTTAGCCACTAAAAAAATTACCTTCACCTGACACTGATCCTTTACATTCCAAAGTGTGATTTACTGGGATTTCCGGGTTTGATTATAAACGATAACTTCACAAGTGAATTATGCAATCAACAATTGTGTCATGTATCCGTGCGCGCAAACGAAGACGCTTTACCGTGGGTGTAATGGGGACTTCATTGTTTTTTGGGGTTTTTTTTTAACCATTTATCTAATATGAAAAGCAGACGACACTTGCAAAAAATTCTTGAATAGCTATTATTTTCATTTTTTGTCTCAAAAACATAGGTTATGACCCCCTCATTGGAACGAGCTCGTTCCAATGAGTGACCCTATGTTTTTGAGACAAAAAATGAAAAAATAATGAAAATTAATTAGCGATTTTTGAGAATAGCGCTGACCGTTACGTTAGGTAAAGGGTTAAATAATATAATTATCGTTAATAATGAAAAGTAATAAACAGAGTAATCGCTTGACTGGACTGGTAACGTGAAATAATTCCTTCGAGGCGAGGGACTGTATTGTAAAACACCTGTTTATACAACGACCCTCACCTCTCATAAATTATTTCACGTAACCATTAGAGTCAAGCGATTACTCTCTATTTATTGGTTTAGTATGTGAATAATACATAGCTTGGTGGCTCAGTGGTTACAGTATTGGACTTCAAACCGAAACGTACACGGTTCAATACCAGCCAAGGGTAACTGCGTTGTGTCCTTGGACAAGGCACTTAATCCCCATTTTCTATATGGGGGCACAGTGGCGCTGTGGACTGAGACGTACTGCACGAACATGGTGCACTTGTCGACCAATGCTAACCCTGCGTGTGCGGAAATTCTGACAGTTGCTTGCCGCTGCTCGGTGGTTCTCCCCGGTACTCGGGGTTTCCCGTACTCCTGCTTGCCCCACTCATAAAACTGGCCGTCGAAGGTATCGTTAACCGCCCCCCCCCCCCACCACCACCCAAAATAAAATGTGAATAAGAATTTTTCAACTATATGCATGCAAACGGTGGAGATGAGTAAATAATGTTGATACTCATGTTGTGGTCATGATTAGCTATTGTGCAAAAATATGTGACCTTAAACACCAATAAATAAATGAATAAATAATGTTAGGTGAAGGTCCTGAAATATGCTTGAAAATTCCCTAGAAAAATCCTTGAAAGTCACAGTTCTTCCACTGAAGTGTGTCTGAACCCATTGAGGCTGTTGTCAGCATCAGCAGCTTTTAAGGTCATTGGGTTTACAAGAGCCATGACGAAAAGTGAAAGGTAATTATTATGCCCCCGACTTGAAATGTCGAAGGGGTATGTAGTGGAGACGTCCGTACGTCCATCCGTTCTAACATTTTCCATTGTATCTCAGCCACTATACTACTCCGATTTCAATGATATTTGGTGATGTGATAGAGCATCATGGGGGAACGATACCTATGTAGCGTGAGTTTCTTGCACACATTTTTTTCCAGATTCATGGCGCTTTTTCACTCTTTCGACTTAATTTTTTTTTTTTTTTGCGGGCCGGGGCCATTGGCCCACACTTTGCGTTGCCCCTCTTGTTACCTGATCTTTCGTAATTAGTTTTTATAGCATTACTAGTTTATCAACAGGATTGTTAGAGAATATAAAGGTTGGCATACGAAGAATCCTCCCCTCAGCGCGAAGCGGAGCAGTTTCACTAGTCTCCCATTTGATTGTACTGAACGCTGGACCCAAAGCTTGAGAAAAAACATAAGCCCTCTGCACTCTTGCATGCCTTCTGACATCGTTTTCCAATGAACGGTGTTCAGCCTTTTTTCCAGGAAATTGAACTCTGTTCTTATAACTGATGTTCTACCTTGACTCCTGAAAAACTTGTCATGTATTACGGTATTTTCCCATGGGATCTTTGGAAAGTGAAGAAGTGCTTGTTTACTGGGACAAACAAGCTCTATTTTACTGGGAAAATAGGACCCGGTCACCAATGTCTGGGATGGAAGTCCCTTAAAATGGGCAACATGGGTGTAAAAGATTGGCTGGATCTGACTTTATATTCACGATTGGCTGTTCTTGACTTTATATCCATGGTGCGGTCACGGTTAGCCATTGTGCAGAAATATGTGACCTCAAACACCGATAAATAAATAAATTTGCGGTATGATCGCATAACTTTAACCCTTTCAACTCTAGTGGTATCTCCCATGCCTGTTCAATGGCAGCAATTAGAAGAGTCCATATTCATTATTTGGGGTAGATCAATCAATATTTTCAACGTGGCGCCTCGGGACTGCACGTTGGAAATATTGATTGGTCTCCCCCACATATTTACTGAACAGCCATCCTATTTATTGACGTTATGATGTATCATGTTCTTGGTCGGATAAGCAGCCGCACCGGTTCGTTAAAAAGTGGAACCCCGGAAAGTAGAGCGGTGCTTGTTTACTGCGGTAGGCAGGTTCTGCTTTATTGGTAGAATAGGACCCGGAATCAACGCCTGAGATGAAGGTATAAGTTATTGGCTAAACTTTACTTTATTCCCATGTTGCGGTGATGATATAGCCAAAGATGCAGAAAGCGACCTTAAACGCCAATAAGTAAATGAACAAATCCTTTAGTGAAACTCCCCGTGGGAACCCCGGGGAGTGAAGCAGTGCCTGTTCACTGCGGTGAACAGGCTCTGTTTTACTGGTAAAACATGACCCAGTCACCAATGCTTGGGAAGTGCAAACCCTCTCTAAAATGGGCAACATGGCTTATTAACGCTCACCCCTGGTCTTGGGTTGATACTCATGTTGTGGTCATGATTAGCCATTCTGCAAAAATATTTGACCTTAAACACCGATAAATATATAAATAAATAATTTAGTGAAACACTGTAGTCATACTAGCTGAGATGGGGTAGAGATGCGAGAAACCCCTTCCCTTTCCAGATCTGCTGGTGTGACAAATTATTCAGGCAGTTACCCGCTTTTTTTCTGACAAACCCGCTTTCCACTATAGGCAGACTTGTTATTGTCTCAGCTTTTGAACCAAACCAGCGTCTCAAAACCCCCAGAATAAGCTTGACGCGATGGTTTCAGTACGGGACATAAGCAAAGCATAAGCTATGTTTTGGTAGCAAAAACTGAAGAAAAAAAAACGCCCGAGGAAAAGTATTCAAAGTATCGCCTGGAAGACTTGTGAAGTAAATCGTCTCTGTGGTGCAGCAAGACGCCACATACAATACCAAAGTATTGCAGATGGCGCGTCTTTTGCACCCCAGAGACGAAATAATGTATTGACACATCCATGACTTCAATTTGGAACCCCGGAATGTGAATGAGTGCTTGGTTACTTTGGTCAGCAAGTTCTGTTTTACTGCTATCTCAGGACTCCTTAACCTTCGTCTGGTATGTATGTGTTCTAATGGTGACGGAATAGATATAAACGATTGGCTAGGATTGACTTTATATTACGCTGTAACCATTACACAGCCTTAGAAGCTAGCAATGGCCCTAACCGCCGATAAACAAACGACCCGTCCCAATAAAATTGGAGGAACAAACAATATATCGTGCAGGAAAAGCCGTCCTCCCAATAGAGATCAATCTCGCGCGCCCCTGTCAAATAGTTTGGTGTCTGTAAATTTCAAGCAATCACTTGCGTATCGATTTCTCGGTTGGAAATAATTGACTTGTTTTGTCGACTAAAGATTTTCCGACTATTTATGTAGTGGCTATTGAAGTTGGATATGTGGTGAATAAATGTGATATTTTGGAACAGTTCACAAACGTTATCAAATGTCGCTGTGATTGTTTGGGCGGGAAAATAATTTCTGCTTCAAGTAAAGTGTTTTTTTCGCTGCCAGTTTGTTCGTTATGTTGTTATTTTGTTAACCCTTTACCTAATATGAAAAGCAGACGACACTTGCAAACAAATTCTGGAATAACTAATTTTTTATCTCAAAAAGATAGGTTATGACCCCTCATTGGAGCAAGCTCGACGAGCTCGTTCCAACGAGACGTCATAACCTATGTTTTTGAAACACAAAATGAAAAAATAATGAAAATTAATTGGCTATTTTTGAGAATAGCGCTGGCCGGTTTTCCGTTACGTTGGGTAAAGTGTTAATCCAATCGTATTTTCAATACGGAATAGAACCCCAACAGTGTCCTCTGCGAATTACTCCACCGTAACACATAACGTCAAAATATACTGAAAATGAAAGCCGGCTGCCCGTTCAACTGGGGGTGAAGAGTTAGTGTAAAAACCGAAAGATTCATTGCATTCAAGGTCCTCGGTTCGAATCCCACCTCCGGCAACCGCGTTGTGTCCCTGGGCAAGACACTTCATCTCCATTGCCCGCGTGGGGGCACGTTGGCGTTGTGTACTAAGGCGTACTGCACGTCAATGGTTCACTTGTCTTCAACCAATGCTAACCTTGCTTGTGTGGAGTTAGTATGTTGGGGAGCTGACAGTTGCTCGCCGTTGCTCGGTGGTTCTCTCCGGGTACTACGGCTTCCTCCACCCGTAAAACTGTCAAGGTCATGATTAGCCATTGTGCACAAATATGTGACCTTAAACACCAATAAATAAATATAAATAAATAATTGCATTCAAGACAGATTTTGTTCGATCTTGGAGCAGAACGTAAGAACTGATGTTTGGTTTTTAGCTCAACTTTGGCGAAGCCAAATTTGAGGTATTGCCATGGCCCGTCGTCCGTCTGTCCGTCCGTCGCGCCGTGCACACGGCTCGGGATAGAGGCCGTATTTAGTAACCGATCTTTACGAACTTCTTGGGTACCTTTGTTATCACCGTGAGACGAGAACGAGTGTTTTTGGGTCCGGTCCGAAATTTAAGACGGCCGCTGGCAGCCATTTTGTACCAAAATTAGGTGCAATTAGATTTTTTGTGCAGAACTTCCATATGAAAGCTTCGATTTGAATAATTTTTTTGTATGAATGTTTAGTACCAGGGGATACATCACATATAATACGGGTTTTTTTCTCGTGCGTAAATTATGATGCAAATTAGACTAACTTTGATTTATTTAGTGTTACTTTCAGCACTGTAAGTGCAAATGCCAATACGGTTCGGGCTAGAGGCCGTATTTAAGAACCGATCTTTACGAAACTTCTTGGGTCCCTTTGTTATGACCGTGGAACGAGAACGAGTGTTTTGGGGTCCGGTCTGAAATTCAAAATGGCCGTTGGCGGCCATTTTGTACAAAATTAGGTGTAATCAGATTTTTGAGCAGAACTTCCATATGAAAGCGCTGATTTGAATAATTTTCTGTGTGAATGTTTAGTACCATGGGATACATCACATATAATACGGGTTTTTTCTCGTGCATAAATTATGCAAATTAGACTAAGTTTGATCTATTTGATGTTACTTTCAGCACTGGAACTGCAAATGCCAATACGGCTCGAGCTAGAGGCCGTATTTATGAACCGATCTTTACGAAACTTCTTGGGCACCTTTGTTATCACCTTGGGACGAGAACGAGTGTTTTTGGGTGCAGTCCGAAATTCAAGATGGCTGCCGGCGGCCATTTTGTACCAAAATTAGTGCAATCAGTTTTTTGTACAGAACTTTTGTATGAAAGTTCTGATTTGAATAAATTTCTGTATGAATGTTTAGTAACATGGAATACATCACATATAATACAGGTTTTTTTCTCGTGCAGAAATTATGCAAATTAGATGAACTTTGATTTTTTCAGTGCTACTTATACACAGTAAGTGTACATGTCAATACGGCTCGGTCTAGAGTCTGTATTTATGAACTGATCTTCACGAAACTTCTTGGGATACCTTTGTTATCACCTTGTGACAGGAATGAGTGCTTTGGGGTGCCTTTGTTATCACTGTGCTATGAGAACAAATATTTTTTGGGTTCAGTCAGACCCACTCTGGGACTCAAAGCTTTCTTTTCTAGTTTAGCATCTAACTGTCGGCCACATTTACAATACTTTACCTACACATTTGTTACAGGCTACGGTCAGCATTTATGTACAGACCGTTACAATACTTTACATGTACCTTTGTTATCAGGTCATTACCTAGATGTTTGTCATTGCTGTGCCACATACTATACATGTACATGTATTAATCAAGTTGAGCTACAGTGTCATTGACACTTTCATTTTCCTCGCTGCCATAAGTCTGTTCAGAGTAGGTGGACTAATTTTTAATGCGCAACTGATCTGTTAGATAAACTATAAACGTATTGTCTACCCTAAGAACTTCCAAAGAAGATCATTTTTCGATAATTTTTGTTCAGGCATTTTCAACGTGTGAAGTCGTGCTTTCCGCCCAGTGCCCGCACAAATTTGTTTAAGAGAAGGGAAGGGCAATTTCAGAGTTCTTACGCTGTAATTTAGTGTCAGTCAGTATGGCAAAAACATTAATCAAGCCTTGGGGTTATTGAAACAAATATGGAAATTAATTTTTAGCTTAACTTGACAAAGTCAAGAAGATAAGCTATTGCCATCACGCGTGTGGAAGTCTGTTAGTCTGTGAGTCTGTTCACATTTTCCTCTAGCAGGGCTACACCCCACAGTTCTTGTCTGATCGTTACAAAATTTCATATGCAAGTTTGGGGTCATGTCTAGATGAGAACGTCCCCTTTTGGTCGCAATCGGTCAACCGGTATGGCTGCCCGAGCCCAAAACCCGAAAACCATTAGCACAGTCTACAGTTCGTATTTATGAAGGGATTTCATTGTAACTTGGTAGGATGCCTCTGTATAATGCCTAGATGAGAACGTCCCCTTTTGGGTATGATCTGTCAACCGTAATGGCCGCCCAAGCCCGAAACCCAAAAACTTTTAGCACAGTCTGCAGGTCATGTTTAATATGGAGGGATTTCATTGTAACTTGGTAGGATGACTCCTTATGATGTCTAGACGAGAATTTCCCCATTTGGGCGTGATCTGCCAACCGTGACGACTGCCCGAGCCCAAAACCCGAAAGCCTTTAGCACAGTCTACAGGTCATATTTATTGAGGAATTTCATTGTAACTTGGTGGGTTGACTTCATATAATGTCTAGATGAGAAAGTCCCCTTTTGGACGTGATTGGGCAGCTGTGACGGCTACAGGGGCCCGAAGCCCGAAAACCTTTAGCACAGTCTAAGGTCATATTTATGAAGGGATTTCATTGTAACTTGGTAGGATGACTCCAAATAATGTCTAGATGAGAACGTCCCATTTTGATCGCGATCATTCAGCCTTGATGGGTGCCCGAGCCCAAAAGCCTTTAGCATAGGCAAAAGGTCATATTTATGGAAGGATTTCAGTGCAACTTGTTACGTTGACTCCATATAATGCCTAGATGATGACATCCCCTTTTGGTCGTGATTGGTCAACTGTGATGGCTGCAGGTGCCCGAAACCCGAAAACCTTGAGCACAGTCTACAGGTCATATTTCTGAAGGGATTTCATTGTATCTTCGTAGGATCACTCCAGATGAGATTGTCCCCTTTGGTTGCGATCATATCATTCAACCATGATGGCTGCCTGAGCTCGAAGCCCGAAAACCTTTAGCACAGTCTACAGGTCATATTTATGAAGGGATTTCATTGTAACTTGGTAGGTTGACTTCATATAATGTCTAGATGAGAACATCCCCTTTTGGTCGCGATCATTCAGCCTTTATGACTGTCCGAGCCCAAAGACCTTTAGCATAGTCTATAGGTCGTATTTATGGAAGGATTTCAGTGCAACTTGTTAGGTTGACTCCATATAATGCCTAGATGATGACATCCCCTTTTGG
The DNA here is from genome assembly GCA_031216915.1 of Pictodentalium vernedei. Lineage (NCBI taxonomy): Eukaryota > Metazoa > Mollusca > Scaphopoda > Dentaliida > Dentaliidae > Pictodentalium > Pictodentalium vernedei. The sequence continues at coordinate 299,431,656 of CM062295.1, read as the reverse complement.
ACACGATTGGGCAACTGTGACGGCTACAGGGGCCCGAAGCCCGGAAACCTTTAGAACAGTCTATAGATCATAATTAAGAAGGGATTTCATTGTAGCTTGGTAGGATGACTCCAAATAATGTCTAGATGAGAACTCCCCCTTTTGGTCGCGATCATTCAGCCTTTATGGCTACCCGAGCCCAAAGCCCTTTAGCATAGTCTATAGGTCGTATTTATGGAAGGATTTCAGTGCAACTTGTTAGGTTGACTCCATATAATGCCTAGATGATGACATCCTCTTTTGGTCATGATTGGTCAACTGTGATGGCTACAGGTGCCCGAAGCCCGAAAATCTTGAGCGCAGTCTACAGGTCATATTTATGAAGGAATTTCATTGCAACTTTGTAGGATCACTCCAGATGGTGCCCAGATGAGAATGTCCCCTTTTGGTTGTGATCATTCAACCATTATGGCTGCCCGAAGCCCGAATACCTTTAGCACAGTCTACATGTCATATTTATGAAGGGATTTCATTGTAACTTGGTAGGTTGACTTCATATAACGTCTAGATGAGAACAGCCCCTTTTGGACACCATTAGGCAACTGTGACGGCTACAGGGGCCCGAAGCCCGAAAACCTTTAGCACAGTCTACAGGCCATATTTATGAAGGGATTTCAATATAACTTTATAGGATGACTCGTTTTGGAATAATTTCACTGTAACTTTCGTTGATATACGTTTACTGTGAGGGCCACATACATTAACTGTGAGGTCATATTAACCCACCCCTCAGCTCTTTAGTACAGTGTACACCTCATATAGCATGCAGGGAACAGAAATGAACATGGAAAATGTATAGATTTTTAGCTCAACTCGACAAAGTCAAGATAAGCTATTGCCATCACGCGTGCGAAAGTCTGAGCCTGTAAGTCTGCGAGTCTGTTCACATTTTCGTTAGCACAGGCTACACCCCGTAGTTCTTGTCCGATCATCACAAAATTTCATATGCAGGTTCTGGGTCATGTCTCGATGAGAACCTCCCCTTTTGGTCGCGATCGGTCAGCCGTGACGGCTACGCGAGGCCGAAACCGGGAAACCTGTAACACAGTCTATAGATCGCATTTTTAAAGGGATTTCATTGTACCTTGGTAGAATGACTCCATATAATGTCTAGATGAGAACATCCACTTTTGGTCGCGATCGATCAACCCTGACGGGTACGCGAGAACGAAACCCGAAAACCTACAGTCCACATGTTGTATTTATGAAGGGATTTCATTGTAACTTGGTAGGATCACTCCGTATAAGGTCTGGATGAGAACGCGCCCTTTTTTTGACGATGCGCAGGCCCGAAAACCTTTAGCATAGTCTACAGGTTTTATTTATGAAAGGATTTTATTGTAACTTCGTAGGATGACTCTGTATAATGTCTAGATGAGAACGTCCTATTTCGGTCGGGTTCAGTCAATCGTGACGGCCGCAGCGGCACGTTACCAAAATTCCTTTTGCACTGTCTACAGGTTGCATTTATGAAGGAATTTCATTGCAAATTTGTAGGATGACTCAGTATAATGTCCAGATGAGAACGTCCAATCCTATTTTGGCCGTGATCGGTCAATTGTGAGGGCTGCACAGGCACGTGACCCATCTTTGTTTAGCGCTGTCTACTGTTCACATTTATGAAGCGATTTCATTGTAAATTGAAAGGATAACTGGGTGTGATGTCTAGATGAGACTGTCCCATTTTGGTCACGAACGGTCAGCCGTAACCGCCGCCTGGTCACGTGACCCCGATTCCTTTAGCACTGTCTACAGTTGTTTTTAAGAAGGGATTTCATTGTAACTTGGTAGGATAACTTGATGTGATATCTAGATGAGATTCTCATATTTTGGTCATGATTGGTCAACCGTGACCGCCGAACAGTAATGTGACCTAGATTCCTTTAGCAAAGTCTACGAGTAATATTTATGAATGGATTTCATTGTAACTTGGTAGCATGACTCGTTTTGGAATGAGTTTACTGTAACTTGGTAACTTTGGTTGACATTCATTAACTGTGAGGGTCACATTAACCCAGGCCTCATTTCTTTGGTACAGTCTACATCTCAAATTATTCTTTATGAAAACATAGCATATAGGGAACAGAAATTAACATATTCTCAATTAATTCAATTCTTGTCTTATTTCCTAATCCTTTCAGAAACATTGAACATTATTCTTTTCATCATACACTACACACAGTGAAGTTAAGCTACAGTGTCATTGGCACTTTCATTTTCATGGCAAATGTGAGAACCCTGCAGGTTTTAGCTCAACTTGACAATGTCAAGATGAGCTATTGCCGTCACTTCTCGTCCGTCGGCGTACGTACGTCCGTACGTCTGTACATACGTACGTCTACAATTTCCTTTGGCACACCGCACAGGTCACATTTATGATCAGATCGCTTTGAAACTTGGTATGCTTGTTTGGGGTGACCTCCAGATGGGAGCTATGGACTTTCTTCCATTTCCGTCAAAACATGTTGCCGCTGGCAACGTTTGAGCTCAGTTTAGTCAGTCCTCAATATTTCCCTTTGGCGCACCCTGCAGTGCACATTTTTGACCAGATCGCTTTGAAACCTGGTATGTTTGTTTGGGGTGACCACTAAATAGGAGCTACCGATTTTCTTCCACTTCCTTCTAAAAATGTTGCCGCTGGCAATGACCTTTGAACTTGGTTTAGTCAGACATCAATATATTCCTCTGGCACGCCCCACAGGGCACATTTATGATCACATCGGTTTGAAACTTGATGTGCTTGTTTGGGGTTACCTCTAGATGGTATGGTAGCTATCGATTTTCTTCGATTCCCGCCAAAAAATGTTGCCGCTGACAAAGACCTTCGATGAACTTAATGTAGTTATGCATCAATATTTCCCTTTGGCACACCCCGCAGTGCACATTTTTGACCGGATCGCTTTGAAACTTGGAGTGCTTGTTTGGGGTGACCTCTAGATGGGAGCTGTCGATTTTCTTCCATTTCCGTCAAAAATTGGTGCCGCTGGCAATGTTCTTAGAACTTAGTTTAGTCAGACCTCAATATTTCCCCTTTGGCACACCCCACAGGACACATTAGTAGTAGATGAGGTAACCGGCTTCACTGTGGGGACCCCGGCAGTGACGTCATAGTCACGTGACCTGGTGGCACCATGTTATGTTGTCATGGTAACCCGCGTGAGTGGCCATCTTGTGAAGTCATCCCATATTGATACGTGGTCCTAGTGCGCAGGGCGTGTTGTTAGGGTGATACGTGTTTCCGTCGTCCATTTTGTATACTGGAGGCCGCCATCTTGGTTTCTATGGTAGCACGTTGTTGCTATGTGACCCAAAGGCTTACAACAAGACGGGGAGGGGGGGGGGTATGTTCGGAGGTGTGTTCGATTGAATAGGAGTAAATCTAATTACCACAACAACCCGACAATCCCTCCAAATCACAAAAATCCACACCAAACTTCCGAAATTGACTTTATTTGATACGGATTTCCCCCAGAACCAGAATCCTTTTTAGGACCGCCATACCATGGCTTATAATAGTAGCACGTAGTGATACAGTACTGAGGGGCCTTTCGGATTATAGCCAAATGATAGACAACCTCCATGAAAGCCTATATCATTCCTAATGCCAAGAATCTATCGAGTAGTTACTGATAAGTCATTGCTCGAACGACTCGAATCCCACCGAGAAAATGAGCCACAGAGTATTTACTCGAACGAGTGACTCGCACATACGACTCTTAGCCTCATTTCGGTATTTGAGGATACCTATGACCTGGTATTGTATTTTTTGAGGGTACCTATCGAGGATACATTCTGGGGAATCCCTTTTTTGTCGTACAAGGTCCATTAGAAAATCCCTCAATGAGGACTAATTTACTATCCCTCTTAACCTCATCTCGTTTAGTGCCATGAGGGCCAGAAAAAAGCCCCCAATGAGGCCTACTTTACTATCCCTCTTAGCCTCATTTCGGTATTTGAGGATACCTATGGCCTGGTATTGTATTATTTGAGAATACCTATCGAGGATATTTTCTGGAGAATCCCTTTTTTGGCGTATGAGGGCCATGAGCAAATCCTTCAATGAGGTCTAATTTACTATCCCTCTTAACCTCAGAAATAAGGCTAAGAGGGATAGTAAATTAGGCCTCATTGAGGGCTTTTTTCATCGCCTCAAACGAGATGAGGTTAAGAGAGATAGTAAATTAGACCTCATTGAGGGATTTTCTAATGGACCTCATGACCTCATACGACAAAAAGGGGATTCTCCAGGTGTCCTCGATAGGTGTCCTCAAATAATACAATACCAGGTCATAGGTATCCTCAAATACTGACATGAGGCTAAGAGTCGTATGTGCGAGTCACTCGTTAGAGTAAATACTCCATGGCTTATTTGCTCGGTGGGATTCAAGTCGTTCGAGCAATGACTTATCAGTAACTACTCGATAGATTCTTGGCATTAGGAATGATATAGGCTTTCATGGAGGTTGTCTATCATTTGGCTATAATCTAAAGAGCTCCTCAGTACTATAGCACCACGTGCTACTATTATAAGCCATGGTATGGCTGTCCTAAGAAGGATTCTGGGGGAAATCCGTATCAAATAAAGTCAATTTCGGTAGTTTGGTGTGGATTTTTGTGATTTGGAGGGATTGTCGGGTTGTTTGTGGTAATTAGAACATACCCCATCTTGTTGTAAGCCTTTGGGTCACATAGCAACGAACATACCCCCGTCTCGTTGTAAGCCTTTAGGTCACAGCAACCACGTGCTGCCATAAAAACCAAGATGGCGGCCTCCACTATACAAAATGGACGACGGAAACAAGTATCACCCTCACAACACGCGCTGTGCATGCACACTAGGACCACGTATCACTATGGAGTGACGTCACAAGATGACCGCTCACGCGGGTTACCATGACAACACAACATGGCGCCACCAGGTCACGTGACTATGACGTCACTTCCGGGGTCCCCCAATGAGGCCCGGTTACATCGTCTCCTCCTCCTCAAATTTATGACCGAATTGCTTTGAAACCTGGCATCGTTGTTTGGGGTGACCTCTAGATCGGAGCTATCGATTTTCTTCCATTTCCGTCAAAAAATGTTGCCGCTGGCAACGTTCTTTGAACTTAGTTTAGTCAGACCTCAATATTTCCCTTTGGCACACCCTACAGGGCACATTTATGATCGGATTTATTTGAAACCTGGTATACTTGTTTGGGGTAACCTCCAGATGGGAGCGATCGATTTTCTTCCATTTCCGTCACAAATTGTTGCCGCCGGCAATGAGCTTTGAACTTAGTTTAGTTTGGCATCAATATATTACTTTGGCACGCCCTACAGGTCGCATTCATGATCGGATTGCTTATTTGGGGAGACCTCTAGGTGGGAGCTATCGATTTTCTTCCATTTCCGTCAAAAAAAGTTGCCGCTGGCAACATTCTTTGAATTTAGTTTAGTCAGACCTCAATATTTCCCTTTGGTACACCTTAAGGGAACATTTATGATTGGATTGCATTGAAACCTGATATCCTTGTTTGGGTTTACCTCCAGATGGGAGCTATTGATTTCGTTCAATTTCCGTCAAAAAATGTTACCGTTGGCAATGACCTTTGAACTTAGTTTAGTCACACCCCAATATTTCCCTTTGACACACCCTATAGGGCACATTTATGACCGGATCACTTTGAAACTTGGTATGCTTGTTTGGGGTGACCTCTGGATGGGAGCTATTGATTTTCTGTCTTGTCCGTCAAAAAATGTTGCCGTTGGCAACGACCTTTGTTGAACTTAGTGCAGTTATGCATCAATATTTCCCTTTGACACACCCTGCATGGCACATTTATGATTGGATCGCTTGGAAACTTGGTGTGCTTGTTTGGGGTGACATCTATATGGTACCTATCGATTTTCTTCCATTTCTGTCGAAAAATGTTGCCGCTGGCAACGACCTTTGAACTTGGTTTAGTCAGACCTCAATATTTCCCTTTGGCACACCCTACAGGGCACATTTATGATTGGATCACTTTGAAATTGGTGTGCGTGTTTGGGGTGACCTCTTGATGGGAGCTATTTATTTTCTTTCTTGTCCGTCAAGAAATGTTGCCGTTGATAATGACCTTTGTTGAACTTAGTGCAGTTATGCATCAATCTTTGCCTTTGACACACCCTTCAGGGCACATTTATGATCGGATCACTTTGACACTTGATCTGTGTGTTCGGGGTGACCTCTAGATGTGAGCTATTGATTTTTTTCATTTTCATAAAAAATTATTGTTATCACCAGCCTTCGAACTTACTGCATTTGTGCAGCAACTTACCTCTTTTGCACTCTCTGCAGGGTATATTTATGAATTTCCATAAAAAAAACATTGCCACAAGCAATGACCTTCAAACTTAGTGCATTTGTGCATTCATTAGGTTCTTTTGAAACTTTGTATGCTTATTCAGGGTGACAAAGATGGGAGCTATCGATTTTCTTTTCATTTCCATCAAAAACTGTTGCTGTTAGCAACAATCTTTGAATTTATTCATTTGTGCATAAACATTCTTCTTTGACATGTCCTGCACGGGGCATTTATCGTAGGATTGTTTTTGAACTTGGTGTGCTCATCAAGCGAGACCTCTAGATAAGAGCTATTGATTAGCATTCATTTGTGTGAAAAAAGTTGCCGTTTACAATAACCTCTGAACTTACTGCATTTGTGTATCAACATTCTTCCTTTAGCCAGCCTTACAATTTACATTTAAAAATGCACGGATTGCTCTGACGTTGTGCACACATAATGCTGTTTTATTGAAGTTTCACCAAATAACATTGGTAGCAATGATCTTCAGTTTTGCCATTTCACTTATAACTAACCAAGTTCAAGTTTGTCAAGTTGAGCTACAGTGTCATTGACACTTTGATTTTTAGTTCGCCTGTAAATCGAACATAATCGTTATCGATGTTCAGACCTTAAACCACAAAACAAAACAGTCAAATCGATCACTTAAATAACAAGACCTACACCAGGCGTTGCATAATACGCACGGTCTCCTCAAAAGTTGAAGCCACAAGCCAAGTTGGAAGATATAACACTGGTGGAAGTTTCGGGTGGAGCAGAAATTCAATACCAAGGTATATGCCCATATGTTTATAATATAAACCAAATTTGAAAACTCTAGGTCAAACCGTACTAAAGTTATCGCACGGAAAACCAACACACGACCCAATTTCGTCCAAAGAAAAGGTCATGCATGACTCGGGGGCGGCCGGAGCTGAAATTCGATGCCAGCCCATATTCCGATGTGGTAATGCTGCAAATCAAGTTATAAAACTGTAGGTCAGTCAAATCATAGTAAAGTTATTGTACGGAAACCAAAACACAGCGCCATTGTGGTCAAACAGTCTGTAGTCCTGGCCAGAATGGGTGGGTGGAGCTGAAATTTATTGCCAACCTGTATTTCCATATGTTAATGCTACTAACCAAATTTAAAACCTCTATGTTAAATCATACTTAACTTATTCACACTGCCCAATCGGTTCTCGGATTCTTTGAGCGATCAGAGGATTCTCTGTTGCTGTTCGTAAGCTTCTATGTTGAAATCGCGTCTTTTTCACCCTGCAGGTACGGTCGTAGAGCAAATTGCTAGTCACCGGAGTAAGATGAAGAGGTATGTAACACCCCCTTCGCATTTATCAAGTAGCGAGGTTTTTGACTGAGGTTCAGTTCATCTGGGGTAGACGCAGGTTATGTGTTTAGCAGGAAAATAGGCTGCACAAACCTAGAGAGGTCTGGTGGTAGAATTTCTGTCTTGTGGACTATCGGGTGGATTTTTAACCAATTTCAAGGCATGATTTGAGGGATTTTAGGTGATCTACTAAAAGCGAAATATATTGGGAACGAAAACAATTTTAGTTCGGCTCCGAGAATCATTAAAAAATATACACCATTTAGACGTCATTTGGTATGGTACACAACAAAAAGTGGTTCAGCAGATTCTCTGTGGCCTGTATGGAGGGTTCTCAGTGGTTCTGTGCTAAACGTTTCGTTGGTTTGGGTATAAACATATATTAGTCTTTTGATGTCACGAATCCAATCACGTGCATGCTAATAGAAACGTGTACTTGTCTCGGTTAACCATTCTATACAATAACAATATATATTTTAACTTGGGGCAATATAAGGACTATTCTTTAAAAAGTCTTCACACCCACGAGTCACATTTTTAGCACAACTTTGGCGAAGCCAAATTTGAGGTATTGTCATGGCCCGTTGTCCGTCCGTCGCGCCGTCAACACGGCTCGGGCTAGAGGCCGTATTTATGAATCGATCTTTACGAAACTTCTTGGGTACCTTTGTTATCACCGTGGGACGAGAACGAGTGTTTTGGGGTCCGGCCCAAATTCAAGATGGCCGCTGGCAGCCATTTGGTACAAAATTAGGTGCAATCAGATTTTTGCGCAGAACTTCCATATGAAAGCTCTGATTTGAATATTTTTTTGTATAAATGTTTAGTACCACGGGATACATCACATATAATAGGTTTTTTTTCTCGTGCATAAATTATGCAAATTAGACTAACTTTGATTTATTTAGTGTTACTTTCAGCACTTTAAGTGCAAATGCCAATACGGATCGGGCTAAAGGCCGTATTTATGAACCGATCTTTACGAAACTTCTTGGGTTCCTTTGTTATCACCGTGGGACGAGAATGAGTGTTTTGAGGTCTGGTCTGAAATTCAAGATGGCCTCTGGCAGCCATTTTGTACAAAATTAGGTGCAATCGGATTTTTGCGTAGAACTTCCATATGAAAGCGCTGATTTGAATAATTTTTTGTGTGAATATTTAGTACCATTGGATACATCACATATAATACAGATTTTTTTCTCGTGCATAAATTATGCCAATTAGACTAAGTTTGATCTATTTAGTGTTACTTTCAGCACTGTAACTGCAAATGCCAATACGGCTCGGGCTAGAGGCCGTATTTATGAACCGATCTTTACGAAGCTTCTTGAGTACCTTTGTTATCATCGTGTGACGAGAACGAGTGTTTTGGGGTGCGGTCCGAAATTCAAGATGGCCACCAGCAGCCATTTTGTATCGAAATTAGTGCAATCGGTTTTTTGTACAGAACTTCTGTATGAAAGTTCTGATTTGAACAAATTTTTGTATGAATGTTTAGTAACATGGAATACATCACATATAATACGGGTTTTTTTCTCTCGTGCTGAAATTATCCAAATTAGATGAACTTTGATTTATTCGGTGCTACTTATACACAGAAAGTGCACATGCCAATACGGCTCGGGCTAGGGGCTGTATTTATGAACCGATCTTACGAAACTTCTTGGGTAGCTTTGTTATCACCTTGGGACGAGAACGAGTGTTTTGGGGTGCTGTCCCAAATTCAAGATGGCTGCCGGTGGCCATTTTGTACCGAAATTAGGTACAATCAGTTTTTTGTTCAGAACTTCTATATGAAGGTTCTGATTGGAATAAATTTTTGAATGAATGTTCAGTAACATGGAATACATCACATATAAAACGGGGTTTTTCATGTGCAAAAATTATGCAAATTAGATGAACTTTGATTTATTCAGTGTTACTTATACACAGTAAGTACACACGTCAATATGCCTCGGGCTAGGGGCTGTATTTATGAACCGATCTTCACGAAACTTCTTGGGTACCTTTGTTATCACCTTGGGACGAGAACGAGTGTTTGGGGTGCAGTCCATAATTTCAAGATGGCCGCCGGTGGCCAATTAGACAAACTTTGATTTATTCAGTGCTACTTATACACAGTAAGTGCACATTTCAATACGTTTCTGGCTAGATGTATCTAACTGTCACCCACCTTTACAATAGTTTACCTGTACATTTGTTACAGGCAACGGTCAGTATTTATGTACAGACCTTTACAGTACTTTACATGTACCTTTGTTATCAGGTCTTTACCTAGATATGTGTCATTGCTGTGTCATACGCTATGTATGTACATGTCTTACACAAGTTGAGCTACAGTGTCATTGACACTTTCATTGTTACATAGTATTTGCATCCTTAGTGTGGGAAGATTCAAGTTTGTTCAAATCAAATCCATGGGCTGAAATTTGTGGGAACCCGAATCTTAACTTAGTGCAGTATAAGGAATATTCTTCAAAGATTTTGTTCTTCACACCAACCACGCAGAATCTTTTGATATATGTAGCTTTACTATGACTAGTAGACTGAAGTTTGTTAAAGTGTTGACTGATAAAATGTGGGCACCAGATGGGTTTGATGCACACGCGTCACAGACCTGATTGTGGTAAACTTTAATTAGTTGTAAATGTGACTACATGAAATCAAACTGTATTTTTAAGGGGTTTCAGTGATTTTACGCGGTCACAGTGTGCAAAATTTAAAAAATGACTCGAACCGACTGACCATTCATGGGGTTTGGGGATGGCTAACCAAACGTTCAGCTGCTTAAAAATTCTTGGGAGAAACTGCTTCTTCATCATCAACAAGTATTCATATATTCCTTGGAACTGAAATATATATAGCCTCTCAAGGCAAAAGTCTAACAATCTATCAAGACACAAGACACAAGAAAGGCTGGTTAACTATTATAGTGCTGGAAGCCCATATTGGGCTTTATTTCGAACTGCAGGTACTTAAAGTTAAAGGCGTCATATTCTTTGGATGTCCTTCATATTATCTTGGAAGAAAACTTACTTCATCTCTATCAATTTGCATTGTTACAATTTATGGGAGAGTCTACCATAAATTTTAACATGACAAGTGTGAGCAAATCTTAAGGCTGAGAATAACTTCAGCACGCTACCAGTTAAGTTACTCAGACTTAACCATTCAAGATGCAATGTTTGGCTAACCTGTCATCCGTTCGCGTACACTTAAATTTGCGTAACAACCATGCGAACAAAACGAGCGCCCTTGTCAAATTTTGCACTCTGGGTCAGAAAACAAATGATTTTATTTTCGCACGAACGGTCCTTTTATACCTTTTTCTCTAGCGGTGAATCTTTTTTCTCCTTGGCTCCTAATCTTCTTCGACATCATCACTACCTTCCACTTCGAATGAGTATTTTGGCATAAGATCGTCGAACAGAAATTTTCTCTTCAAAGGCGTATTTCTGTGGTTCTTCAAAGTATACTCCTCTTCTTCGCGAAGCCGTTTAGAGGTCTCTTGAAGTTTCTTGTGATTTGGGCTCCTGCAAACATTTGTAATGTACACCAGCGTATTAATGAATTTCCACCCAATGGCTTCTTTGACAGGATGTTCAAGGGATGTACCTTCTTCGACTTCTTCTCTGTCCATTCCATTCTCGATATAATTATTCATGCGGTTTTCAAATTCTTCTGGGTAATCATTGTAGGAACTTCTGACGATATTTCCCATTGAATTGTCCACTGGTTCCCCTTCTTCATCTTGAGATAGTTCCGACACATCGGATGCTGAAACTTCCATTGGTAAATAGTTTCTTTGTGAAGAAATGACGACAGGGTCGCATTGAGTCCGGTCTCTTCGAAGGTCAGGTCGCATGTGTTAAATTTGTTACGAGCTCGCCCTTTCTTGGTCGAGGATATCAGACAATGCATTGACGACGGGTTTTAGGAACTTCCTCTCTGTGCGATGCGCCTTCTTTTTCGATAAGATAGTTTTCTCTTTGGTAAGGCTATCTATCTGGTGCTTATATGGAATCAGCTGCGCGAACTCGAATTTAGTCAATGGCACATTTTTATTCAATAGATTCCTGGCACAATCACATATGTATTCTGTCAAATCATCATTAGCTGTCTCCATCACTGTCTTGGCTCATGTCGGTCAGTGTGGGATAGAACTCGAAGTGTATCTGATTTTCTGGTCAGTCTTTCTGTGTTTTTTGGTTTTTCCGATTGTCTCATGGGACAGTAATCGACTTCATGTCTCTTGCGTGTACAGCTTTTGAAGAAGTCTTTTCCAAAATATCTGTAGCAAAGAACTTTCATGCCTTTACTCTTTGATGGTCAGAGGACAAATGAGTATGCATCCCTTTTATACCTTTCTTAGGGCGAGGACTGGGGTGATGAGCGATGAGAGAAAACCACATTTCCGCAACAGACCTCTTTTTCTATCCCTAGATATTCCGTCATTCGCACGCAGAGATTGCAGACCACCGCTTGCAAAAGACTGCATGTGTGATAACGAGTCCAAGAAGAAAAGCAAGTCCCGTATAAAAGTACATGATTACTAGCTAGTGTGAATCGATATATAATACTCCATTTACACGAGGAGAATTAGTCCCCGAATACGTTTTATTCTAGGAATAAATAAATAAATATTCCTAGAACAGCGGGGGGGGGGGGGGGGGGGGGGGGGGGGGGTACAGTTAGTCGGGGGGAATATATGATTTGTTTCGGGAATATATTTTCGAAAAATTCTCCAGCTGTTGAGGTGGAGTATTTTGCAATATTCGGGGAATAAATCTGGCTTGTGTGGTGTGTGGTCGTGTAAATCGCAGCTTCAAACATTCCAAGAAACATTCCTGTTTGGTATTTTTTCTTACTTTTAATTCTAAGGGAAAATAAGAATCAATAGATGAACCAGTCCAGATTTAAAATTGCAAACTGTCCATAATGATTGTTTGAAAATTTAATATTTGAATCTTACTACCAAACTGAAGACACACATACAAATGCCATTTTAATTCATTTTTATTGTAACACGTGATATTATTGCCCCTTTAGCGGGCGATCTATAGTATATTAACGGAGTTTAGCGGGGCGGTAAAACTCAGTAATTCACGACGTCATACAAACGGAAGTGAGCGGCGGGCTTAAATGAAAGCAAAATTCATTAGGTCTCGTTTCCTATGGTAATTTCCGAGGTTATTGGATATCCTTAGCCAAATGGCAATTTTAAGCTATAGTTTTAGTTTTTGGTGGTGTGGATTTAGTAAATAATTCTCATTAATGGTGATATGGCCAAAATAATCTGTTGATGGTCTTGATTCAAACTGCGTATTGTCAAGTGCATTTCAATTGGGGGTCAAGGTCACATGGAAGTGTTAAATGACTAACCCAGACCTGTTTGGGACCTGGCAATTTGCAGTTTACAAATGGGACAATTTTTGAGTAAATTTGCTTTGAGAAAGCCTTCTGAAAAAATGAATAAGAAACCCATATGTTTTTATTTGTCAGAATGATCATGTTATGCTGTAAAATCCTCACTGGAGGAATGGGGAATTCCTATAACACAGTTTCATCACTATCGATGCACGAAAATTGGAGATTTATCCCCAAAATGAGAAAAATTTGACCATTTTGAGCCATTTTTTTAGCCATCAGCTGTGTCATTCGGCTGAGTGTATTTGAGTGATATTGTAAGATTTTTGTTGTGTACAGTTGTCTCCAGAAAGGGCCATATTCAGAGCTTCCAGAAACTATATACATTGTTATTATTGTGAATAAGGGAGGTAATTTAAATGCGAAATATCCTCGGCCGTGTTAATCAGAAGCTGAACATTTCTTGAAAAGCCGACATTTTCACCCGAATAACTGTAACGAGACCTTAACAGCTCGCCGACCGCTTCCGGTCATGGTAATAATAGTTATAACACGATTTTGTCGGGCTTCCTGGTTTATTAACGGCCCTGGAGGACTGAATAACAGCCCTCTGGCTTATTAACGGCGCTCGGGCCGGTAATAAACCTTCGAGCTGTTATTCATTCCTCTCGGGCCGTTAATAAACCGTAGCGCCCTCCAAACTCATGTTATTGTTATATTAACGCTTGGGAAATGGACAAATATTGCGATAAAGCTGGTCTGAAATTATATATGCCGGGAATTAGCTGAAACAAGAACTTTTCCAAAGTTAATGCGAGGGTTCCTTTCACTTCGAGTTTGCGAGTGTTATTACCTTCTTTATAATTTATTAAAACAGGTAGGGATATTTTTTTCTCAACATTTTCATTTTGTCAAATGGCCAGGGGCAAGCACCTGTGTGAGAATGGACCACGCCCAGCAAACTACTCCGGTCAGTCAAGGCGTCGCGCTGCGTATTACTCGGACTGGTCTTTTGCCAACCGCTATAACATTTGACAAAGACCAGCAAAAACAAGCTCTCCAGCCACCAGTATAAATTCTGCTCGGAATTCGACGCTGTTCTTGGCTGTTTGTTAACCCACTTTTCCTAGATTTTGCGTGCGGATGACGATTGATACAATGTGATATCCCTTCCTTTTCTTACAAAGATATACTGATATTCTTTCATGCTCCAGAATAGATTTTCCAATCAATAAGTATTATCAAGATATTTTCACAATCAGAGGAACTACGCAGCGAAATCCCCAAACTACAGCTACGGAGAGTTCTTTTTTAATGGTAATGTCATTAAAACGTCAGTCAAATCATTGCACGATTGAGCAACATTCCTGGTCTTGCTTCAAGGAAAATGAATCTGGTATTTTTTAATTTTTTTATGGTATTTCTAGATTCAATCGTTTGTAGTCTATCAGTTGGTCGGAAAAGCGAACCTACGGATATATTTTTCGACTATCTGAAATATTCCAGGAGAATGAATCTGTGCGCACGCGATGGAATCTTTAAATACTAGACTGGTTCCAGGCCACGACAGTGTTGCATTCCGAACAGAATTAGACTGGTGGGCTTAGAGCTTGCAACAAAACCGCGAATGCTTAATATTATCCTGATGATTATGATACTTCTGGCGCCCATTGGAATATATATAGGGTGGCGTCAAGTGAAGGACGTTGAAAATCTGTGTAGATGCCTTGAGGTGCCCACATAAAATTGCATAACATCGTGCAATATCTGCCGGAAACCGTTCGATCGTAAAAAGGACATAACTAGCAAAACGTAAATTCCTTGGAAAATTGATGTCAGATGGCAGACGTCATAGCTTGACTGTCGAAAATCTTGGGGAAAATTCTATAAAAGCAGAGTTCGGCAGTTGTGTTCGGGCCTTCGAAGTAAGCAAAGTCGGCGGGCGTTCCACTCAGAATGGTAATTTTCCACAAACTGAAGATTCCACTGAACCTAAGTTTTTTGAAGAATCCGAAGCGGATGAAAACTAAACTGATCCGAAGACGTGATCCATTCCCCTCTTGAAAAGACATCATGGTCAGATGAACCGACGAAGATAACCAGCATTATTTCTTAGACCATTGTGCCTATTGGAATCAATCCGAGGCGTCACGAAGATGACCTATTGTGTTGGATGTGTAAACTTGATTTGTCTCCACTGGTAATGGCTTGAACAAGGTTGAAAATAAATCACTAGTCTCCAGCTTTGTCGAATCTCTCTCTCTCTCTCTCTCTCTCTCTCCTGCGATGGTGTGGGTAATTCCTTTTGCAACCCCTTTTTATGTCAATTTGAAATTCCACCTCCGAAGAAATGCGAGGGGCCACGGAACCCCAGCCCACTGCTAGCAAGAATCACTTTTTTATATTTTTGATATGGGCGCTCACTGCCAAGATGATTTCATGCTGTTGTCGCCGGCAGTGTAAACGGCACACTCACATCCAAAGAACCCGCTGTCCCGCCAACATCGAAGGCCAAATACTGTGCTTTTATAAGACTAGGAGGTTTTTTTTAAGTAAGCCAAGCCAAGAGCCGATGTGGCAGTCTGCACTCGCTTAGGAGTCTCATACATTTGATTCCGGCAGAGCATTGTATGGGATATTTTTCTCTGCCTTCCAATAGATAACCTCTTCGATATTCCATTGCGGTTATTTTGATAGAAAGAGAAGAACCCCAGCAGAAATGCTGGTTTGAGAGCATCACGGGGTCATTTGTGACTTAATAGATAGGGATGGGGCTTTTTTTTTTTTTTTTTTTTTTTTTTTTTTTTTTTTGCTCTATGAGGTGTGCAAAGAGAGCGTGTGGATCGGCGGACTGACTCAGGGGGACATGTCAGTTCGCCTAAGATCAATGAGATGGAAGCTAGGAGCCAAGAAGCTATGTCGTAATCTAGGAACCAATACCTAAATGAGTCGCATGGGCAGTCATTCTTTCGAGTAATTTCTCCTTCAATTCTTAGCCCCATTCGACTGCTCATGGATTACACGTCTCGGTTAAAGGAAACAACTTTCTCTAGACAGATGTATGCCTGCTAAGGTGATTATGGAGATCTGATGAGACCTTCCAAGACATGGTTGACC